>OY728165.1:1241494132-1243894132 GCA_963277665.1 Viscum album | reverse complement strand
AATAGAGTAAGGGCCTAGATACATGTGGATCAACCCTAGCACATTTCTGAACACCGATGAACTCGTAGTTGGTTTAGAGGAAGTCTAAAGTGGATCATATACAAAAATATAGAATCATTTATATTTAAAACCATCAAACACATTTACATGATGTGAAAGTATGTTTCATGACATGTATGTTTTTTAGGATAAATAATTGAAAGGCTCCACGTTTTTTGGTGTTAACTCAACCCTAAGGATTAATCGATGTGAAAGATGATTACATGTCTTGTAATTCCTCAATACAATAAAATTTTAATTATTTTTAACCACTTGGGTTATTCATTATTATATGGCTTCATCAAATATCCCTCTCATTATAGGTGGTTTGACATACCGTCTTCAACGTTTTGGGGATTATTTTTCCAAGCATCCGTCCTTATCTTCCCTCATTAAATATGTAGTGATACATCTTCGATCAAAGGTATGTTATACCTCTGTTCTTATAGTTTCTTTGATCCATTTCCTTCTATTCTTCTTTTTCAAGTGATGGAACTATATAACCATGTTTTTAATGGAATGTTTTTGGTTGTTTATTAGCATTGTAGTGGAACAAATACCTCAAGTGGACATAGTTCTTATGGGAGAGGCGATTGGGATCTGCAATCTTGGTCTATTATTATTCCTAGCATGTTGAAAATTTTTAGATTTTGGTTATTTTTTGGTTCTATAATGATTTACCTAAAATTTTAGAGGTATCATGATTTATCCCCTAGATCATAAAAAAATTAAACTAATAATAAATTGATCTAGATAAAATAATTTGTATCAATCTCTTGGAGAAGGTTTTTTTATACTATGATAATGGTTTCATAATTTTTTTAATAGATAGTTTTATATCTATGTTTTTTTATTTTTATTGTATTGGCATGTGAAATTTGTAAAAACATTAATATGGTATTAGTTTCCAATTAATTGAATAAATTATTAAAGAGTAAGGCTAAATTTATCCGGTTGTTTTCATATTTTTTTTGATAATAAATTTGTGAATGTAAGCATGTTTAATTGAATTTGTTAAGGAACATAATGATTAAAAAGTAATGATCACAAATAAATAATATATTTGTTTAATGAATTAGTTAATTAATTTTATGACATCTTGTGGTTGATTTCTTCTTATGTTTCATACATTTGGAGCAGATAAACTAGGAATTTTTGAAATCATGATAGAATAAGATTCATTTTTAAGATTAAAGATAATGGATTCTAGGTCTTGAGTTTCCCAATTTCTTATAAAGGTTGAGTGACTTGTGATCTACAGCCATGAGGTCATGTTTTTTGGGAAGGATGAATGCCTTATTTTAGGGACAAGAGAAGTGTTTCTATGTTCATTTCCTACTACATGTGATGTGGTGTGACCACATGAGTGCTAATCCTGGAGGGCTGTTGTGTTATGTGGGGTAGGGAGGCCTAGTTTGTTTGTAAATAGTTCATTCCAATGATGATGAGATGCATCAGGACAAGCTTGTGGGTGTCAAGGAGGACACCTATGATGACGAAAATTGTTGATGATGGGATTACGCATTTATATGAAAAGTTTTTTATTCTTTTAATATGTTTTTGGATGATGGAAATGTTGTTTTTTTATGTACTTTCCATTCCATAGATCTTGAGGAAGATGGATGTGCTTACTTGTTTACATTTTTTGGTATTATATTATGTCTTCATAGAGTACTTGGTAATGTGAAAAGTAATAATGTTAATAAATGAATAAATGTTTAACACATGGGGTTGGAGATTTATAGGACACAATAATGAGGTTATAATTATGAGTCTCTATAGATTAATTTTACTTGTCCTATGAGGGGAAGAAAATTTGTTATAATGAAATTGTAATGTAATGTGGGAAATGAAAATGGTAAATGATTGATTAATGGATTAATTAATGTAAATTGAAATTGTTGAAAATGAAGTAAACAACTAAATGTATCTATTTAAATGGTTTTGATCTTATAATACATCTAGTATTACCAGTAGAAGCTAGGAGTTAGAGATATGTTAGCTTTAGTTGATTCGGATAGAAGTCCATGACCATATTGTGGTTTTCAGCTATATTATATCATGTTCTTTATATGTTTTTCTAAAAATATCCACCCTTTCAGTTAGTAAAACTGACACCCTAGGAATTCTGAGCATGGGGGGTGTTTTTCACAACATCCTAGTGAGAGGATGGATTATTGACTTCCACCTTTGACCTCACTCTCTTCTTTTAGTAGTTATATGTAATGGTAATCATGAAAGTTATTTTTTCTTATATTTGTGTGTGAAGGGATTTATTGTATTGTGGTTATTATCACACACATTTATTATGGGTATAGTATCTTAAGGACTACAATAGGTAAAATTTGTGATGGTTATGATGGCTTATGGTTCCTAACTCAGTGTTTAAACTATGGGGGCTTGAGGTATAATACATGATTTCTGATACATGTTATGCAGGACATAGTGGATCCCAGAAACTAGTTGGTTAGTTATGGTTGTGTGGAACTGGTGGTGTGGCGCATGAGATGCATGTTGTGGTGCTTCACCAAGGTGTTTATGGGCAATTATTTTTAGAGAGAGATTCTTAAGAAGCATGACATTGCGTCAGAGCAGTGAACTAGTGGGGAAGATGTTCTAGGGCACCATTTATATTCATTATTTTGTTATGTACTCTTGTTGGAGATTCTTGGTGAGAGTATCCATTGTGAGTATGGGAACATTAAATGTCTGGTAATGTGATTAGTTCATTTCACATATTTTTCACAATGATTTATCTTTTATATGGGAAGCTCTGGTGAGGATTCTACTTAATTTACTGTTATACTCATCTTATGTATATATAAACTATTTTTAGGTGATTTGTATAAGCTTATAGATCCGGCTAGTTACTACTAGATTGGGGTTTAGTGATAGAATGTAGATAATTTTAGTCACTTTAAACCATGATTTTCTTTTGGTACTTATAGTTTTATCTTTAGTTTTAGTAGTTCTTGCATGTCATTAAATAAGTACACATGGGAATCCTTTTATAATGTTTAGTAAGTAGATGTTAGTTGGTTTTATTCTTATCAATCTCTTTCGCATTTGTTATCTTAGAGGGTAGTTCCTCCAATCTATGTGTTTATTGTATCATCAGTGAAAGTAACCAACCTAAGGCCTACTGGTGGAGGTAATCAGGTGTCACTATCTCTATTCTACGATTTCTAGCCTTTGTTGATTACACATTGTGTGGAGGTGGTTGTGACAGAGTGGTATCAGAGATCGGGTTGACGGATAGGATGGAGTTTGGGGTTATAAATAAGTAAGGTTGGGTGGAATGGTAGGTAAATAATGATAGCTATGTCTAGTGAGTGTTGTAAACATGGGATACAATATTAGACAAATGTATTTAAGGACCCCTACGATATAATGCATGGACCATTAAGATTACATCTACTACTAAATAAAGTGATGCCTGTTGTAGGGTAAAGACCTAGATAGGGATCATGCATCATTCTTCTTTATGTCTATATTTTAACAGATATATATTGGGGAAAGTTACGATAAAATGAATAAAAGATAAAAATTAATGTTTTTGTCTTTCATATTCTAGGTTTAGGAGATCTAACTTTTTTTCCTTTTTTATGAATAGCTCAAGGATGACGTCCTTTTCAGGTCTGAATAGAATATGTTCAGTAGGTTACGCCAGTAGATGGCCACATATTATAGTTTGAGGACAATGATGACACTTGGATGAGGACACTCTATGATTATTTATGCTAGAGTCTTCAATTGTATAAGGGCATCATTTCAAATGTAGTCACAGAATACTAGTTGGAGGAGGTTTAGATATCCTTCAGTTTGATCTGTGCTCAGAAAGTGTACTGGGTATCATTGGTTATGATGATGCTACTTGGGGTAGCAAGGAAGTTGTGGTTCTTATTCAATGGAGATCCCAAGAAGTTATTAATCTAACGAGAGGCGTTTTGAGACCAGTTCAATGCTAGGTTTCATTGTTCGGCCACAAAGGCAGCTATTCTATAGAAGCTACACACCATTTGGAATAGGAGATCTATTGTTCAAGAGTTTGGGTCCATTTTCAGAACCTTTTGCAATATAATTTGGACCTGTTTCTAGATGAGGAAGCTGGGGCAATACATTTTGAGGAGTCTTTACATCCAGATATGTAGTTCTAGGTAACATCATTTATTATAAAGATGAATCTCAATTTTTTTAAAAGAGAATAATTCATCCAAATGAAGTTATCTAGAACTAGATCCTCACGAGAGGGGAGCTGTTAGTTTTCCTCCTGAAGAATAGTTGTGCTCTAGGGATCCCAATTGTAAAGAAAGACGAGATTCTAATTAGAAAGGGATATGTACCATCCCAAAATTTATCATTTCTTCATGGGTATTTTCTCTTAAACATATTCTAAGGGATTATATTCATGTTATAATTTGGTAATATGAGTTCTTCAATGGAGAGTGTGACCGACCTTTCTGAGCAGTTAGCTTGAACAAGTTATTCTGCTTCAATTTCCTCAATTAAGGCACTTCCAACTGAGGAAAAAACAGTTGGTTTCTCCAATTTGGGATTAGTAGAGAGTGGATATGGTATTTATATTATATACCTAAAATGAAATTTTCCCCATAGAGTAGAGTGAGTCCCTAGAGGAGGTGGTCAACATAGTCATAGAGGCTATGGAGAAGGTTATGGTAAAGTACATGTTTTATATTTTTCAGCACCATGTGAGAAAAACATCATTTGAGGTAATATTTTCTTGTTTTATACTTGGGTTCATGAATTATTTTATCTGTTAGTGAAACATTCCTTCAAATCACTTGCCTTTTTCCATGCTTTGTGAGATGAAGTAGAGATACATCCAGTGCCATTTTCTATCAACTACCGTAGTTGGAGGTCAATATGACTTGTTTGATGTAAGTAGATACTACGAACTAGTGTTGTGGAAGAACCACTCTTGGGAATATTTCTAATGTTTATAGATACAACAATTTGAAATCATACTTTTCATGGATTTTTCTTTCGGTGCAGTGTATCCTAGATTACTTCATGATGCAAGTAGTGTTCCTCAATTCTAATGGAGAGAGTGGAGTGTTTTTTCATGAGAGAGACCCTTGGATGGGTCATAGACGTGTTCTATATTTATCATCCTTCATGGATGGGATTATGACGATTTCATCATAATTATAATAGTAATATTTTTATAGGGTCATATAATATTACCCTAATGCAGTTCTAGGGGAGGTTATAGCGTTTCCCCCTTGGCAATATATTTAATTTGGAATATAACTACAACCAGGCATGACTTCTGTCTTGATTTCTTTGTATCAGATGAAACATAACGTGTTTTGAGAGATTTGTATACAACACGATGGAATGTTTTGGTGTGGTTTTTATTGGACGAGTGTGTCACCATGGGGTGCACTATTATTTTTTGTAATGAAGGGTGATTGAATATTGCAATTTTGTATTTATTTTTGTCACTTGAAAAAAGTGACAGAGAAGAAACACTCTCCTATTCCATGGAATAATGATTTATTTTATCAAATAAATGGTGAAAATAGGTTCTTGAAGATCAATTTTCAATCAGGATATCATCAGAATCATGTGAATGATCACGACCTACAAAACAATGACTTCTATTGTCATCATGGGAATTATGATATTTTAGTGATGTCGTTCCGTGTGAATAATTCTATAAATATGGTCACTGGTTTAATGAGTTATGTATTCCATGAGTTCTTGATATTGTTCTTGGTGGTTTTAATCAACACCATCACCGTGTACTCTGCATAAAAGGAGGATCTTGAGGAGCATATGTGTGCAATTTTAGGAGTTCATTACTCTTAGTTATTTGAGAAGTTACTAAAGTGTGAGTTTTTGGATCAAGAAGTTCATTTCTTGTGAAATTTTGTATTCTGGTAGGGAGTATAAATGGATCCATATATGATAGAATTAGTTGTGTCTACAAATTACATGAACATAGTAGTAGAGGTGTGATGTTTCCCTGGTCTTTTAGGGTATTACTGGATGTTTGTAATTGATTTCTCTTAGGTTGGGAATCCTATAACAACATTTAACAAAAAGTATCAGGTGTTCATGAGGACTATTCAGTGTTACCTGAATTTTTAGTATCTGAAAATAAATTTGTTTAGGGATCCATTTATTTGTCTATAAGAAAAAATATTTCAGTTTGAGGGTTTCTGTGATGCTTTGTATCTTTAGTTGGGATCTGTTCTGATGCAATAGAGATCATTAATTTCTAATGCATCTTTTCAGTTATGTTCTCATGAGTGGAAATATTCCCTTCATGATATAAATTTACCAGTGAAAATATTTTCCCTGATGTTCTAGAGACATTACCTCATCAGCGATCACATTGTGTTCATCACAGATCATAAGAGCCTGAGTAAGGTTTTACCCCAACGTGAACTAAAAATGCATCAACATCAGTGGATGGGCTTCTTATAGGACTAAAAAATTGAGATTTATTATACACTTACAAATATAAATTTCATGGCTGATGTGAAAAGAAAAGAGTGACATAGTGTTGCAGTGTGGGAATTAGGCAATTCCTAGAGAGTGATGGAAGATCATTTTGCATTTCATTTAGATATGGGAGAACATGGGGAAAGTGGTTTTCCTTTTTAGATGATTTTTCTATCATCTTTTGGTGCACCGGAAAGAGGAATCCTAGTTGGGGTATCTTGATATAGAAGTTTGGAGAGACTGTGTTGTTTGTGGTGAGGCCTCAGACGGTTGGTCTTAGGATGAACAACATCGTGTGTTGTTTCAGGGAATATATTTAATTCCTTTAGTGATTAGTTTTATAGTTCTTAGTGAGTTCCAATGTTCACATTTCAATGTACATCCTAGAATGGAAATGATTTTCTGATCTTTGCGAGTCCAATTTTGGTGGCTTGGGATGAAGCATATAGTTTTAGAGTTTCTATCTCAGTAATTGGTTCCTAAGAAGGTGATAGTGGAGCACCGTGTTCCCAATAGATTGATCAAACCATTAGTTGTTCCCAAATGAAAGTGTGTAGACCTATTTATGGTCATTTTTACCAGTTTACCTTCACCTAAGTGGGACTATGATGATATATGGTTGTTAGATGATCATTTGAAAAATTCAACCACTTTTATGGTGATATAGGATTCAATCTTAATGGATGTTTTTTTGACTAAAAGGTGTGGATAGGTCTCCATTATGATTTTTTTATCAGATATTCCTTACCACAACTTTTCATCAATAGATGGACGTTCAGATGAAGTAGACCATCAATAATATTGAACACATGTAGTGATCTGATGTCCTATACCTTACAGGATTGTCAATGAGGTACCTTCCCTCAGTAGATTTCATGTAAAAAATTGTTTCACTCCACCATCTGTATGATGACGTTTGAATCCTTGTATGGACAACCATTCCACTCTCCATTGTGCTAGACTGGGGTCAGAGAGTTAGCGATTTTCTAGCCGGAACTGGTACAGAATACAACAGAGATGTTTTATGTGATTTTTTAGAGAATGAAAGCATCATAAGTCTCTCACAAATATTATACTAATCATAGGAGGAGACATCTGGATGTATATGTTGGGGATCATGTGTTTCTGAAGGTGACTCCCCATCAAGGGAAGCAATTCTTTGTTCATTTTTGTAATATTTCTCCCCAATTTGTTGGGACATTCAAGGTATTGACATGTGCTTGAGTCGTGGCCTAACAGATAGTGCTTCCCCAATAGATTATCTCGACATATGATGTTTTTCATAGGACTTAGTTCTTTTCGTTAACTTCATTGTGAATCCCATATCACTGATTAGGGAAAAAAATGTTTATGATGATGCACACTTTAAATAGTGTCTTTTAATGAACTAGTACAGCAAGGAGAATGTGTTTCTCAGGCATGTTATCCCATTGGTTCTAGTTTATGGTGGCATTGTGGAATGGAGAAGAGTAATTGGGATCATGAGTCATATTTACGTTATTAGTACCCTGAACTATTTGATTTTTAGATCTTATCTTATAATGCTATTCATTAAGTGGTTGATGAACCTCTATGGTTTAATAGATATATTTCTATTTTTTCTTATTGTGGAATGCTCTGTTTTGAGAGGTAACTCCCCCAAGAGGGTGTTTAGGATCATCTTTTGGTTGTTTCATGATTTTTTTATTCCCTTGGTGAGGTGGTTAAGCTCCTATGGTGTGAGAGACTTAAGATATATCAAATGGGGTGGTTTTTCAAAATTATCCTTTTACTTTCCTCTATGGGTTGGTTTTTGATTCGTGAGGATGATAATGTTTTGAGAGGAATCTAATGTATGGTCTCAGGTATTTCTGGATCAACCCTTCGTGTGTTTCCAAAGACTGAAGTACTCAGAGGAAGCTCCAAGGAAGTCCAAAGGGTCTCAACTCCTAAAATATGGATTCATGGGGATTTTAAGCTATGTAAACCATTTACATGATATAAAATTTTTTTCATGACATATAAGTTTTTGGGGATAAATAATTAAAAGGTGACACATTTTTCAGCATCAACATAACCCTGAGGATTACAAAAAATGGATGGGGATTAAATATGGTTTAGTTCCCCACTATAGTGTTGTGTTACGAGTTTTTAGCTGCTTAGGTTATTCATAAACCTAAATATTTAGTGGATCTACCTCTCGATTAAAATGACCCAAAACCCACCACATGAACAATTTTTGGATTCCTTTTCCCAGTATTGATCCCTAGATTCCCCCCATCGATATGTATTGATACATATTCAATCCAATCAATGTTCTACCTCTATTATTGTGGATTCTTCTATATATTTCCTATTATTCATATTTTCCATGTGACAGTTTTCTATATCCTTATTTCTAAAGGAGTTGTTTGTTGGTTTTTCTGTTTTGTTTGTGGCATAGCACCCTCTTGTGGATGTATTTCTCATGGGGGAGACAACCAATATCCACAACATTGGTTCATTCTTGTGTAAAGAATCATGAAACCTTTTTTAGGTAGGGGATTTGATGGTTATTTAACTATTTTTGTGAAATCATAGATAAAGTAAGATTAATCCCTTTTGGATCCCAAAGATATTGACCTAATAATTACGTAAACTAGATTAATGAATTGGTATCATTCTCATGGTGATGTTGTTGTTTTTTTCCACAGTAATGGTTTTCCTTTTTTCTAGTATGTGTGATATCAATGATATTCTTGTTATGCTTGGATTGGAATATGAAATTTTTAATGAACATAAAGCTATAGGTAGTTTCTTATTACTAGGATAAAAGATTAATGAGGAATGTTTAATGTATCTGATTTTCATGTAATTTGATGATCATCAATTGATGAAAATATTCATTTTTAATTAAATTGGATATAGAACCCGAAGCATGTTAATGATTGTTTATAATAGAATAAAAAAAATATAAAATTAATTATTTAATTACAATTGTGATAGCTTGGGATATCTTTATCCTTAGGTTGCATATAGTTGGAACTGATAAATAATGAATTGTTCAATTCAAGATGGAATAAGAATAAGTTGTATGATATAAGGTAATTACTTGTACATCCTGAGTATCCTAGTTTGTTGTAAAGGTTGAGTGTATTGTGATTTTTGAGACATGAGTTTTTATTATGTGTGATGGTTTGATGAATTTATTTAGGGACAAGAGCCCAGTTTCTATGTTCGTTTCCTACTTCTTGTGATGTGATGTGAGCTTGTGATGGATGAGCCTAGACATTTTTTGTGGTATGTGGGATAGGGAGGCATGGTTATTGTGGTAGAAATTGACACTTGTGATGGTGAGATTCATTGGGATATTCATGTGGTTGTTAAAGAGGACACCAGGGATGACATAATGAATTTAAGGTGGGATTACTTATTGATATGAATGTTGAATACATGTTTGAATCAATTTTTTAGCTGATGGTTACGTTGTTTCTTTATCATATTTCCTTTCCCCACTACTTAAGGAAAATAGATGTTAATAGTTGTCTAGATTGTTTGGTATCATAGGATGTTACCATATATTACCTAATAATATGGAATGTAATAATGTTAATAAATGAATAAATGATTAACCCATGGGTTAGAGATTTCGAGGATTCAATTCTAAGGATATAATTCTGAGAAGCCACAAACTTCGGCTTCTTATAACTTGAGGGAATGAAACGTTGTTCTAATTCTAATGTAATGTAATCTGGTAAATGAAAATGGTTAATTAATTAACTAATGTAAATTGAAACTGATGAAATGAAATTAAATAACTTAATATAACTCTTTAGATTTTGGTGTGGTTATTAGATATCTGGTCATAGTGCTGGAAATTGGGAGTCCGAAGGATATTATCAAATGTTGAATATGATACTTGGATATTACCATAACGTGGTTGTATGAAATATTATTTCATTTATTTTTTGTGTTTTTTATTCCAATACACCATTTCAATTAGGGAAACTGGAACCCCATGGATTCTATGCCCCATGGGGGGTGTTTTCCCCAAAAAACCCGTGAGAGGATGGATAACTAACTACTCTATTTTAACCATATCAATTCTCTTTGTAGTTACATATGCTAGTATGAAAGGTGGTTATTTTTACCCATATTTGTTTAGTGGTTTGTAATAGCCTATGGTTATTTTCACACATATGTATTCTACATATAGATTCATGAGGACTACTATAGGCATAACTTGAATAGGCTGTGATGTCTTATTGTCCCTTTCATAGTGTATGGGATGTGATGGCTTGATGTATAATACAGAATTTATAATAAAATTTCTGCAGGTGTTGGTGGCTCTAAAAAAGTACATGGTTACCTTTTTTATATGGACGTTTTGGTGTGATGCACGATTTTCATGATGTGTTTCTTCCCCTGGGTGTCTACATGCTAGAATTTTCTGAGGGAGATTCTCAAGAAGTGAGATGTTGGCGATGAGTGGAAGACTGGTGTGGAAGGGGTAGAATGGTTCCCTTTATATTCATTGTTATATAATAAACTCTTGTGTGTGATTCTTAGTGAGAGTAGTGATGGTGAGGATGAGAACTATGTATACCTATTTAGGTGAATAGTTAGTTTCACTCTTTGATCAATTTTATTTAGCATTCTTTATTTATCTCTTTGATACAATGAACTGAGGAAAACCCTTTAGAGTTTACTGTTATACTCACCCTATATATATATAAACTATATTTTAGGTCAGTTGGAGTAGTTTGGAGGTCACAATGGTTACTACTAGATTAGTTCTTATCAAGAGATATTTGGGTTTCTTTGTTACTTCCATCCTTACATTTCATTCGGTACTTGTATTTTTACTTTCAATTGTAGTAGTTATTGTATGTCATTACATATTCTCACTTTCTTTTAATTTTATAATGTAGTGTGAGCTATACTTGGGTAGTGTCTATCTTATCACTATTTTTTCTTGTGTTCTCCTAGAGGGTAATTCATCCCATCTATGTGTTTACTATAACTTTGGTTCTAGTTGCTAACCTAGGGAATACTAGAGGTGGGGCATTGGTGTCACTATCTCTCTTCACCCATTCCCATCCCTGGAGGGCTACTGTTTTTGGGAGGGGAATGTGATATAAAGAGATCATCTATCTAAATTTTTAATTATTATAATTTTGTACTATGATTTTCAATTATTGTGGATTAAAATGAGAAAGAGAAATAGAAATATATTTTTTCATATAAATATCACATAATATCAGGTGGTGTTTTTTCATACAAAATAAAATTTCATCAATTTGAAGAGTTTAAGTAATGATAAATGTAATATTCATCATTGAGATTACTAACCATACATTATAGGAAAAATTATATGGTTCATTTTCCTATTATTTAGGAGACTAACATGTTCAATTAGTGACTCTTATCCATCTATTGTTTTAAAAATTATAGCATAATTAATACATATTTGATTGAACTAGATGATGCATTGTATTTTTTTTGTGTGAAGGATAAAAATTCAATGTATTTTTGTTTTATTCTAGATAAAATTAACTAAATTGAAGATAATTTAGTAGTTTTGTACTAATTTAATCATAATATAAGGATTCATGGTAAGTTAATTAGTATATTAAAAAAATACTACTGTTTCAATTAAAACATACCCATAAGAATGAATAACTTATCAAATAAAAAATATATAAGTTTTATTTCACATTTAAGAAACATAAATATGAGTACTGTGATATGTTTCTGAAATATATTCTAGACAATTTGATTTGTTCATAATTTTTTTAATGGGTTATCTTTTTATTGTAGAAGTTATTCTTGCAAGGTATTCCTTACTTTAATATTTATCTATGACTATTTATTTTTAAGTGATCACTATTTCTTTTTAGTAACAATTATGTTCCCAAATAATTTTTTAAGGTTTATAGTGATATGAAGGGAATGGTTTTACTAATCTTATGTGATCAATATCTTCCAGTGAGTGGAAGGGAGATCTAATTGTAATAGTTTTAATGTAGTGGTCCTGATGTGTTAAAGGGTGAGTAACTTCCAATATTTATATAGTTAAAAAATTTCATAGATATTAAATAAATATAACATTGATTATGATTTCTAGGCCTCCTTATTTATTGTTTTATGTGGGTAGTATTAATAATATCATATATTAGGGTATAATAATTTTAATCATTTACTTCATTTTTTTCATGGGCCTTAATATGTTGGTTATTTTAATTTTTGAATTATTTTACAATATTATATGAGTTTTTAGAATGTTGTTAAATGTTGACAACATAATTTCTATTGTATTAATATTTTTCTACTCTGAATTGATTATGTGAGCATATTTATAGAAAACATACTCTCGGCATTGGCTAGAAATTTTTAGTCTGTTTTGGTCTTTGATTCACTTCCTCTTATAGTGTTTCAGTCCATGTATATCATTGAATATATTTTGTGTAATATTTGGAGTCGACATTTTAAAATGAATATAATTTCTTAAATTTAAAAACATTTATTAGTTTATTTTATTTTCTATTTCATATTATATATTTCTCATATATATTATAGTGAACTGTTATTTAGGATAGTAGAAATACTTTTGGGAACTATTGAAAATATCTATCTAAATGGGCCACCAATATTTTTTGTAGGTGACTAAGAATATTGGATCATCTAGATGTAGACGGTCATGAAAAAAAATTTTATTGATAATTATCTCATGCCTAACAGGTGTTATAAAATTCCATAGATTGAAATATTTACTTTTACTCAAGAAAAGAAAGTATAATTTCATTTGCAATTTTGAGTTAGGAATAATTTTTTATGTTCAATTAAATGAATCATATTTATAAATGTGTCTTTATATCTAATGGGAAATAGAATATCGAATATTCTTGAAGATACACTCTTTAGAAACAAAAAATTAATAGAGAATAAATAATTATAAAAATAATTGTTTATCAATAATTTGATTTCTTAGCAAGAGAATTTATTGCACAGATAAACTATTGAGTAATGAATATTATTAATATTCTATAATAAAATATTTAAAAATAACAAATAGATGATTATTTCTTAGTTATTTTCATTCTTATATTTTGAAAATAATGAAAATATTTGGGAATAATGCTAGATGAAAAAAACATATCACATAGCTAATATTTAATGATTTAGTTTGTATAAAGAAAAAATATGATATGTTCCAGAATATTGATACATAAAAGTAAAATAAAAATAATTTTCTATATTTTATATAAAATTTTATAACTTTATATTCTATATGAAACAAAAAATGACTAGGTTTATCAAAGAAATGTTAAATGAAATCTTTAATATGAATTTACTATATAACCCATGGATGGAGTGCTTACAAATATAACTATAAGGATATTTAAAAATAGAAATTTTATTATCGATTTACAAAAGTATAGGAGATGTAATAATAAAAATAATTAATCACAATGGAGGCTTTATTAAAGGTAAAAGGTAAAATATTTAACAACAGGATGTCTTGAATTGAAGAGAAAATGAATGAGAATTTTCAAAGAAGAGCTTTAGAAAGAAAGGAAAAAAAGTTTAAAAGAATAGGATATAGTTATTTCATGTGGTGGATTCAATACATCAGATATTCCTTCATACGATTGTGACAATTACAAAGTAAAATATCATCCTAGAATCATTTTAATAAATATGGTTCATTAGAACAATGTTTTTTTAATTGGAATGATATCACAACTCTTATTTATGAATTTTTATGAGGTCTGAATATTATTTTTCATCTGATGATGACTCTGGATTGGATGGTGAGAATGAATTAAATAAAAATTATAATGAACTAAAATTTTAGAATGAATTATTTGAAATGTATGTATCATAAACTATACAATAAATACTCAAAATACAAATATTATGATGGAGAGAGGATGAGAAATTTCAATAAATCTGATGATATATAGATCAAGGTAAGAAATATAAATTTTAAGATGATATCATAATTAGATAAATGAAAATGTCAATTGAATAAGATAAGTTATGATAAGTACATAAAATATTTTTCATTTCCTGAAAATGAGTATTTTAGATATTTTTAGTCATAAAAGAACAAATGTTTCTTCTTGAGTGATTTTATTGAAACTTAGAGTGAAATTAATGAGATAAATTCTACAAAACTATTGAAATAACAAAAATTATACCATTTAAAAAAAAAATTGTAAATTTGATGTAAATAATTGAGGGTTTGAAAATAATTTTAAATATATTGTACTACAGGGTGAAAAGATTCTAAAAATTGTATTGGATGTTGTGACATAAGATAAAAAGTTAGATATTGGATTTTACATCTTCCAAATGTTCATTTTATAAATATAATTATATCATAACGAAGAAATAACCTCTTAAACATCAAGATAAAATGACAGAGATGAATATAATGAATGATTTTATATAGAATTAAATATTTAATTAGATATCATGAACTAATTTATTTGGAACGTTATACATATGATAATAAGAGAGATGAGAAAATATAAGTATATATGTATATTTTTACAGAAATAATCTTGGATAAAAGATTGTCTATCTACTAAATAATATATATCATAAGACATGAAATCTATGTATACTAGAATAAATAATTTTACTCATCTATGACTTGTTACACTTTTTAGTTTTTCAGAATTTATAATTTCATATAATGTTTTACCGAGTTATTGGATTTTAAATATTTTTCTTTATTTTGTAAAATCAGTTGGAATGTTTGAGTTTTCATTTTATTTTCCAAAACTTGTAATTCCTCATAGTATATATATATATTTATTTTTAATAGGAATCATGATCATAAAAAAATATATTTCTTGAAATATTTTTTAATAATTATGATCAAGCTGTCAATATTTTAGATAATCTCTATAAATATTAAGAATAGTTTTATTTTTTATTTTTAGTTTTTTCTATAACTAGTTTCATTACTACACATGAACATTCCTGTAATTTTTTTTAAATTAAATCTAATGGTATATAATAGAATGATTTACTTAAAAATATATATTTTTAATGGATTGTTTTTTTGTTATACTATACATTAAGAATCTACCTCACAAAATAATGGATACTTTAACTATATTTATTATTACTAGATTAATATTTCAATATGTTTGTTAAATTTGACTAATGGATCATGATTCTATGATTAATGATTGATATTTTTCCCTAATTCAGTAACCATATAAAATTATAATATTTTTTGACATCTTAAATTGATTATTGTGTTCATAGGAAGTATTTATATTTATATGAGTTATATATTTTATTGGATGTTTCAATGTTTCAATATTTCAAAGGATATTGTATCTTATTGAATGTGATTGATATTCATAATTATTTTTATGATAGTGGTACCTGATAAAATGTTGTTGTGTATTACTAATCTTATTAGTAATAACATTTATTTTTGTAATGAAAACTCATTTATTATTGATGAAATTTTTTAAATTTATGATTTATCGATTTTTTATATATTTCGATTGAATATTAAAAAGGTATTAATATAAATATATAATAGATATGCTATTTTTTGTGGATATATTTACTTCATTTTCGTATTTTTTTAGAAGATTATTATTTATTTCAATGGATGTTGAATAATTCCTTTAAAAAAACATATTACTCTCATTTTAAAAAAGAAATGAAGAATATATGAATATTTTTGTATTTCAATAATTAATTTAGTCAAAAAAATTCGAAATATGTTTCATGGGGGAGTAAAACAACATAAAATTAAAATATAAATAAAATATTCTAAAGGGGGTGGGAGTACCATTCTCGATATATAATTTTTGTCATTATTATTCATAATTTAATTTATCATGTCTATACATACTCTTGTCTTATCTATTTTTTTTAAATCCCATGAATATAATTTTTATTATTATGAAGAAGGGGATAATTGAAGCTAGATATGAATATTAGTGGGAGTAGCCACATAAAATCATTTTTATGAAAAATTAAATGGGGATAAATAATAATCTTATATAATTTATAAGATGGATTCTCATGAGACATTTATTATTTTACACTCATTACCTCATTTAACTAATCTTAATTTATTTATTTAATAATAAAAAAATTATTGAAATTTATGAAAAATTAATTTTTCTTTCATTTTTATTTTATGGGGAAGATATTTTGAAGAGATTACTGATGTGAAATTTCATAGAGATTATAGATTTTAAATTTTAAATGTATTATTAAAGTGTTTTATAATTTTTTCTTGTAAAAAGAGAATAATTTATAGATTGAATATTTGATGTATTTTAACATCATTGTTAGTATAATGTGTGCATTCCCTTGTGAGCCTTCGGCATTCCAAAAATTGATAGAGCGTGAATTTATTGACTCTTACTCATCATTTGTTATTATGATCAGAATTTAAATATTCTAAAATTTATTTAAATTGATGGCATGTTTTAGTTGTTTGTTTTTCAGTATGATAATATTGTGAACTAATATTTTGGACCTAGGATATAGGATCACTATATTAGTGTTGTACTAATTTCATCAGTTGATGAGAATTTATTTTGAGATCATCAAAAGATGATAAAGATTCTGTTTATGTAGTGAAAAATGTCCCTCAACAACATAAAATGATACTACTGAAAAAACATCTCTAAATTAGACCACACCTTTAAAGAGTGGATGTATGGGTTGTAAGAGATTTTTATGAAATAGATTCTACTCATTCTATAGATTGGAATATCATGTTTTTTCCTACTGTAGTAATTTTTTATTCAAAATTTTCTTTCATAGAGAATTAATTTTTTGAGATTTATTTATAAGTAATTTATGTTATATTTTTTAAATTATTTGATAATATAAATTGTTTCAAGGAATTAATGGGGTGGAAATAGAAAAAGGAATTTTTTGATAATGTGTGATCAGTGGATTCCAGTGAGAAGAAAGAAATGCTAAATTTGATAATTCTAATCAAGGGAATTCAGAGTGTATAAGAACGAGTAACATTCAATAGGTTTACTTTTATGGGATTCATTAGAAAAGATGAAAAATACATTTCATCAGTTTTATCGATCCCCTGATCACATTGGATGAAAATAGTTGTTTTAATGACACCCTATATAGAGATATATGGATTATAATCAACTACATTATGTTATGTTTTTTAGTTAATAATTTTTTCTTTTTTCTGCTCTACTTATTTAACTATTATCTATGGTATTTTTATAGAAACTATGTAACTATTATAGTTTTTTCTTCATATGGTTGAATTTTTTCTATTCTGATTTGATTAAAATATCAAATTTATGATTATCAAACAAATTGATCTAGAAAACAATAATAAATATATTCCAGACTATAATTGATACCATTAATAATTTATTTTACATCATGTATATATTGTACAACATAACAATGGTTCACATGTGATTCAATGTCCACAAGCACTAAAATAGGTTGTTTAAGAGTGATTGACATATTTAAACTCATCTAAATATTTCTTGTACAGAGAGTTCAAGTACATCTTCTTACAAAAAAACACAATCATATGGATAATAAAACATAAATTTGGAATGTTATATTTCAACAGCTAGACCATGAGAAATTTTTACTCAATAATAAGAATTTGTGAACATTGAAAAATTTATAATTTCAATGTCACGACCCGTCCCCCGGGGCCCGTGACACGACTACCCCAAGCCTGCCTTCCATAGCCCAGGGGTTGGCGACTAGCACCAAAGGAGTGAATCCCTAAAACTGGGAATGCATTTCCTTTATAACATGAAAACTCACACAACAGAGTCCAAGATGGAAGCAAAACACTCTGTAATACTATATAACAGAATTTACTGAATGTAAAAGGGGGATAGAAATACAAGCCCAACTGTAAATTACAAGGAAACATAAAGTAAAATTGATGAAAATGAAATTTTCCTCTGGTTCGTCCTCTGAGGTTCCTACATGAAGGGTAGGTACAGATCACCTCCACAGCACTCTAGGTCCATCTGTCTCCTCCGTGTATCGTCACTCCATATGGTCCACCTCCGGGTACCGTTCGGTTATGGTGCTCTCAGCCTCAGTCAGCATTTTCCATCAACATTGTTCTATGTTTGACAACTTTGGTGTGGGGAAGAATAATGATCATTGGGAAAAGATAGGTGTCAGTGTCATCATAGTTTTCCTCGATTGTCGGTTTGTGTGTCGGCTCGTCATAGTCGAAGATGTCCCACGTCGGAGTAGGTTCTGAGGAAGGAATTCGAAGTTGTTCCCCACTGGTGTTCTTCATTGGAAGAAGATTAATCCTCCAAGTCTTGGGTGTCGCTTCATTTTACCAGTGCTTCATCTGTTAGTGAAGCCATCCCAAAACCTCCTCCCAAGATTCCTATATGTAGGAGAGGGAGGGAGGTAGGTAACGATCGTTGGAATTTATGATGGTTCATTTATTAGGAACCTTCCTAAATTCCAACGACGCAGTTATATAAATTTAAAATGAGCAAGCTAATTAAATTATGTTGGATCAATTTAAGAGGTGCATTGGCTATAATTATTGCGAGGATACCATGAGGATCCCCCCAAATTTAATACGGACATGATAGGTTTCTCCCAATTAATGGGAGGATTCACGCAGGTTTAAAAACCCAGGTGGTCCCCACCACGATAACCTCTCATGGGATCTTATGGTTCGGGTGGTACCCACCACCATAACCTCTCATTGGAGGTTATGGTGTGGGGGTCCCCACTTCCAACTTCCATGTGGAGGTTTAGTTCCGGTGGACCCCACCTGAAATATCCACATGGGAGCTCAAAATAAAAAAAATGATGTTTATTTTATTTTACTAATTCCACGAAAAACCCAAAACTAACATTCACCCTTGACCAACTGCCTTCAAGGTGAAGGTCTCCTTAAAATAATACTGGCGCTGCAAGTTCAACGATGCCTTCGAATTTCAATTCTGAGCACCATTTCAAATGTTAAAAAATGCCGCTTGCGCCTTCACTGAACGTACCCAAATAAATGTTCAGAAAATCTATATCAGTCACCCTCGACCTGCATCGGTCGAGGATTGGCATTGCCTAGGTGAAACACACCCCAAAAAACCCAACGGTACTCTTGGATTTTCAATCCGAGTTACCATTTATAAGTTTTGAATTTTACAATAAAATAATTGTAACTTAATTATTTTATTTGTGACCAAAAACTAACATTCTTTGGTGGCCTGCACCGGACAATGTTAGTGTCTTATTAAAGAATGAATACCATTACCAGTTTAGCGGTGGTCTTGGATTATTAATCCGAGTTATCATTTGTGAGTTATAAGAATTTGAAAAATAAAATAGTTTATTTAATTATTTTATTTATGATTATATCATTTTTGGGTTTTCTCTCAGGAGGTCCACGCCGACTAATCTTAAGATGCGCCTAGGGTAAACTCACAATTATAAGTGAAATAGAAACCTCATATTTTTTATCTAAGATACCCTTTCAAGAGTTATTCCACTTCTTCAAGAAAACTGATTAGGCGGGTTATCTTAAGCTCAATAAAACTTAGACGTATCATTCCGGGAAATCTGGGCCCCGAAATAGAACGCCCTCAGAATTCGCGGACTCGTAAAATTATTATCTATTTAAAAAAAATTACATTGAAATTATGGGTCTTTACATTCTTCCCACCTCAGGGCTCTATATCCCCATAAGCCACAACTCACTACTAAGGGAACAAGTGGAGGTACTGAGCACGCATATGAGCCTCCTGCTCCCATGTTTGCTCCTGGAGGTTCCCATGCTGCCAGCGAATGTGCACCAGAGGTATCGACCATCCAGGAAGTAACCGCTCTTGGAGATCCTCAATCTCTACTAGGACCTCCATAAATTTCTCCCCATTGTCGACGTACAACTCTCCATGGTCGATGATGTGGGAAGGGTAGTGCATGTATCTCTTTAGCTGGGATACATGGAAGACGTCATGAACTCGGTGTAACTAAGGTGGAAGAGTTAAGTGGTAAGAAACCTCACCAACACTGTTGAGGACCTAAAAAGGTCCGATTAATCTCATAGATAACTTGTCACCTTGGCCAAATCTCTGTATACCACGTCGAGGTGAGACCCGTAGAAAGACGTGGTCACCATCCTCGAACTCCAGAGGTCTCCATCTCCTGTCATCTTACGTCTTCTGTCTACATTGGGAAGTATTCATCCACTCCAAGATGATATGAAACTTCTCTATGGTAGCCCATACCATCTCTAGTTTCACGAGTGTTGACTCCGCTGGGTCAATTCAGTAGAAAGGTGATATGCAAGGTCACCCCTACAGCGCCTCGATAGGTGTCATCCCAATGGTGGATTGATATCTATTGTTGTATGAAAACTCCACCAAAGGTAAGTGACCCACCCAGATATGAATGAAGTCGAGGAGACAAGCATGCAACATGTCCTTGAGGGTCTGAATAGTCAGCTCAGTCTGGCCATTCATCTGAGGATGGATGGTGGTGCTCAGACGAAGTTGTGTCCCGAATGCCTCCTCCAACCCCTTCAATAGCAGGGAAGTAAATTATGGATCACAATTCAATACAATAGAAGAAGTTAATCCATGAAGCCACACAATCTCCTGCACATAGAGGCATCCCAAGCTCTCTACTGAACCCTTCTCTCTGATTGGTAGGAAGTGGGACGACATGGTGAGTCGGTCAACAATCACCCAATTAGATTCATCACCTCTGGATGTACATGTATGTCTTGTCATGAAATCCATGGATATCCCATCCCACTTCCACTCTGGGATCTCTAAAGGCTAAACCAATCATACTGGTACCTGATGCTCCACCTTCACTTGCGGACAAATGAGGCACCATGAAACAAACTCTGAAACTTGTTTCTTCATTCTCGGCCACCAGTGTTGTCGTTGGAGGTCCTGGTACACTTTCACCACTCCTGGATGTACCTCTAGAGGAGATGTGTGGAACTCCCTCAACAAATCCTCCTGTGGTGACACCAGTACCATGGTATGTCCTCTAAAGAGGATGACGTGCTCCCCTCCTTCAGAATATCTATCAGGTGCCTGTACTTTGGAAATCTGAGCACGTCGTGTCTTGCAGTCAACATCCCCACACTGCGCCTCCCGGACTCTCTAAATAAGTGGGGGAGTGACTATAGAAAAACTTCTCCATCTCTTCCCATAAAGGATATCTACAAAGCAGCAAGCTTCTATGTTTCCTCACTCAGCATATGCAGGCCAAACCTCCGGTTGAGCGCGTCTGCTACCATGATCCCCTTCCCAAGAGTATAATTTATCTCAATGTTACCGAAACTCTCGCCTCAAGGGGCAGATCACAATGTCAGAATATGTGTGATTATTGAGTCTCCTCCCAAAGGTATCTTCAGACGTGAGGGTCAATTAAACCGTTTAACCAGAAACTCTTGGTCCTGGACACAATTCATGGAAGGAAGTAATGATTGGTACCTATTTCTATTGATACGAAAAATAGTAGTAGATATCAACTGTACCTTGAATCATTCCTAGAGCCCTTGGGTCTCATTTCTTGACCGGATGCAACTACTCTCTTCCCCTTTCCTCCAGCCCCCAGAGTATGGCGTGGTCCAAAAAAGGGGGGGTGGTTGTAACATGTCGAAAAGTACACCACCTCATGTAGCTCTCCCTGCTCTGTTTCCACGTTTGATGCCCAGAAGACTCATCTATCCCTAAAAATTATTCCTTTGAAACATTATACATGCCCATGTCTCTAAGACTAGTGCCAGTTTCCTACTTTCCCACTACTAACATTCACAGGCTGTATCCGCTCAGCCAAAGAACATTCAACCACAAAGGTTCTCTCTATCACCCTAACATAAGTTGGAATGCATAGAGTAATAGTGATGGATCATATGTCTTTTAAACACACCTCTCTCAGAAGTTCGAGTCCTAAAGCATTGATCGTATCGTATTCATCGAGAACCAAGAATGATCGGTACACCTCGATGAATACTTAGCTATCGACAAGTCATCCTACCAAAGCTGTAGAAGTTCTAGAGAACTCCCTGCCACCTCCTCGATATAGTCCTCATCCAACTGTGAGTCGGGCTCACCTAGGAATCTAAGGGGCATCTGATGCTAAAATATGGGTAAGGGACTAAGCCTCCATGTGTTCTCTAACAGTACCGCATATTGTAACTGCTGTCCAACAAGTAGTGATATAGCTAACACACTACCTAAAGGTACTATGTCAAGCAACGGTCCATGTACTGAAGCCTCATAACTGAGCATAACATACTAATGGTCACTCACTGAAAAATACTAGTAACTAAGATCATTGTCTCCTCTACTGGTGTCTCAATTAGATGAGAAACTCTAGCAATCGCCTTCAGCGAGCCCTCAGCTGCCTGGGAATTTTTCTCACGTCAAAACCTCAGGGGCCTCTACTACTATAACTCATGAAACGCACTTAGTTGGAATGCACCGTATGCCAGTGTGGATGGTGGTTTCTGCTACCCAACTGGTGGTGGTGCTACTGGTACACCAGCCGAAGGTGCCAACATAGTAAAAGGGCCCTATACTGGAGCCTCGTCGCTCGGTGGGCTATCTGAGTATACAACTCTCGGAACTCTAACCGGCTGTCTATAGGGAGGAATCCTAAAAGAAACAGATGTGACCCAGTTAAAAGATTATACATGGTGATCTGACTTAAAAAATCACAAATAAAAGACCCACGCAATCAGTGTTTTCATGCACTAAGTCGGAAATCAGATGTCAAGGTCCTAGTGTATGTATACGTCAGCCGCCGCACCAACACTGGACTCCCTAAACTGAAAACCATAGTCACTACACTTAACACTATTGCTTCATAGAAAATATCAGAGTCCTATGTTCTTCGGTAGAACTGACTCCTCTGATAAAAATATGTCATGAACCGTCCCCCGAGGCCCGTGCCGTGACTACCCCAATACCGCCTTCCATAGGCCAGGGGATGGTGACTAGAAAAAAAGGAGTGAATACAAAAAAATAAGAAGGCATTGCCTTTATATCCTGAAAACGGTCACAACAGAGTACATGCTAGAAGAAAAACACTAAGTAAAACTATATAACAAAATGTACTAAAAGTAAAAGGTGTCTGGAAATACAAGCCCAAGTGTAAAGTACAAGGAAACAGAAATTACAACTGAAGGAAAGAAAAGCTATCACTGAGTCATCCTCCAAGGTTCCTACCTGAAGGGTAGGTACATACCGCCTCCTCAGCACTCCAAGTCCATCCGTCTCCTCTGTGTATCGTCACAACGTATGGTCCTCCTCTAGGTACCGTCCAGTCCTGGTTCTCTCAGCCTCAGTCAGCGATGTCAGTCGTCTTTGTTCATTGTATGACAACGTTGGTTCGGGGAAGAAGACGGATCTTTGAAAAAAGATGGATGTCTTTGTTTTCTGCATTTTCTCCGATCATTGGTTTGTGCACCGACTCGTCGTAGTCGAAGATGTTCCACATCGGAGTAGGTTCTGAAGAAGGAAGTCGAAGTTATTCCTCACTGGCATTATTCATTGAAAGAAACACAATCCTCTAAGTCTTTTGAATCACATCACTTTACTAGCACTTCGTCGCTTAGTGAAGCCATCCCAAAACCTCCTCCCAAGCTTCATATATATAGAAGTAGGATGGAGGTATGTAATGATCATTGGAATTTATCACGGTTCATTTATTAAAAACCTTCCTAAATTCCAACGACATGATTATATAATTTTAAAAGGGGAAAGATAATTAAATTATTCTGGCGTAATTTAAGAGGTGCATTGGCTATAAATATTAGGAGGATACCAAGAGTCTCCCCCCACATTTAATATGGACTTGAGAGGTTTCTCCCAATTAATGGGAGGTTTCATGGGGGTTTAAAAACTCAGGTGTTCCCCACCACCGTAACCTTTCATGGGAGGCTATGTTGTGGAGGTACCCACTTCCAACATCCATGTGGACGTTTAGTTCTAGTGGACCCCACATGAAATATTCACATGAAAGCTCAAAATAATATAAAATGAAGTTTATTTTATTTTATTAATTCCAAAAATACCCAAAAACTAACTTTCACCCTCGACCAGCTGCCGTCGAGGTGAAAGTCTCCTTAAGAGAATATCGACGCTACGAGTTTAACAGTGACCTCATATTTCAATTCCGAACACTAGTTCAATAGTTACAAAACGCTGCTTGCGCCTTTACTGAACGTACATGAAAAACATTCGGAATATTATTATCAGTCACCCTCGACCCACATCAGTCATGGTTAGGCTTTTCCTAAGTGAAAAACCCCCCAAAAAATCCAATGATGCTCTTGGATTTTCAATCAGTGTTACCATTTAGATGTTATTAATTTTACAATAAAATAATTGTCACATAATTATTTTATTTGCTGCAAAAAACTAACTTTTTCTGGTGACCCATGCCGGCCAATGTTAGTGTATGGTTAAAGAAAACATACCCTCCTGAGTTTAGCGGTGGCCTCATATTTTTAATCCGAGTTACCGTTAGTGAGATATAAGAATTTGAAAAATAAAATAATTTATTCAATTATCTTATTTACGATTATACCATTTTTTAATTTTCTCATAGGAGGCATGTGTCGACTAATCTTATGTCCCGCCTAGGGTAAACCCATAAATTTGAGCACAACGGCGCCCTCATATTTCAGATCCAAGCTATCTTTTATAATTTGTTCCACCTTTTCATGAAAACAACTTACGCGCGTTAACTTAAGCTCCATAAAACATCAGAGGATCATTCCGGGCACTCCGGGCCTCGAAATCACGCACCGTCAGAATTGGCATACTCATAAAATTCCCATATATTTAAAAAAATACATGAAAATTACAGGTCTTTACATTCAAGTTCATTCTCTCTCCCACATTCTCTCATATCATTAAATCTTTTCATTATTGAAAATATTCCCTAACTAAAAATATTGAAAACATATTATATTCTATATTTTGGTAACATTAAAATGAACCCCTTTCACTAATGGTTTAGAGTTACATAGACCCTCATAGGTTATTTCATATAAATCTATTATTATATTATGTTTTTATCAAATAATATTGTTTTTATGGATATTTATTTCAGTTTTTTAGGTATTTCACAATACATATATTCATTATTTCATTACAAATATATTTTCATGTATTTTTTTTCTTGATGTCTTGATGAATTTTTTTTTCATATTCCTAGTGTTTTGAAGACCTATAATTTTATTGATAAGAAGAATATTTAAGATTATGTGAGATGATGAAAGTAATTACTCTCATTTCATCCATGAAAGTAGTTGTAATGCTTATTGTGTCAAAAATAGTTAATAGAAGTTTGAGAAAAGTTGATTATAACCATAAGGAAGACAAGAAGTTAAATGAGTCATATTCTCATGACCTTGTTGACTAATTTGATGATATTTTAAATGTACAAGATGAATATGTTGAGGATTTATTGATTTTTTTGATATTTTTTTCAAAATTCTATATAATAGATAAATATTTAGGATTATAATATAGTGAATTTTTTTGTGAGGTTTCTCATAAAAAAGAATAATTTTATCATTTAAACCCTATAAGATAAATCTATGGTTGATAAAATCATTGATAATATAAAAAATGTCTTGAGAGCCTATCAGATAAGGAGATGACTAATAATTGGCCAAAAAGTAAAATCTAAAAATGAGAATATATTAAAATAATAAAAAGTTTATAATCATCACGAATCTAAAATGTCACCTGAGGAGGAAATAGATTAAAAAGAAGATTAAAAGAATTAATTTGTACTCTTATATTTATTTTTAAAAGTCATGAATTCATTAAAATGTATATATGGATAAACATCCTTTTAATAGTGGATATTTATACACTTTTTATCTAATTTATTTGAGATGAAATATTAATATGTATAAAATGATTTTCTTAAATGACCATCTTATAGATCTCGGATATAAAGTCGATGTAATGGAAGAATGTTTATTTTATTTAATGCATATTATATACCATTATGTTAGAGTATATTTCCCTCCATAATTTATTAATGGTGAATGTGTAAAATATGTTGATGATTTATAAGAAGAAATATATATAGAAATTATGGTTAAATCATAATATATTTTGATTCCCCTAGGGAAGATGCTTCCAGTATTAAATAAGATAGGAGTAATAATGGGACACTAAATGAATTTTAATTTATGATGGATAGATTTTCATCAATGAAATAAAACATGAAGGACAATAGATAATAAAAATAAACAAAAACAAAAATTAATCATTAAATAAATCTCCTAATGAATAAAAATATAAAAATATCATTTGATTGAAATAATGTTATTTTGGAATATTTGAGTAGTTGAGAAAATATATGATTGAATAGAAATCATCAAAAAAAATATTATAAAAATTTTATTTTCTTGTAATGAGAGAATAATCTATCTTTAAAAAATATTTTTAGATACTGAAAATTCCTTGAAAAAATACTAGTAAGTTTATTTAAAAAATTTAATAAGAAGGACTGTGGGTGTTCTAAATTGGATAACATGGGTTTTAATGGGACATTGACTCTTGTAAATTGTATTATATATTAGAGAGATATTGTTTTGGAAACTCATTGTTATATAAAAATGATATAAATTTGGAATAAATTATGTTTTTTACTAAACATATAATGGAGAACATAGCTATTTTTATAAGAATTAGTTGTTCTCAACACTAAAAAATATATACTATTGAAGAATATAAAGAATAACGATGATGCTATGGATAAATGTAAAGGTATGGTGAAGGTGGACATCAATAATAATGGGGATTATTAAAGAATATAATGTACTTAAAATTATAAGGAATGTTAATGAGTATATTTGGATGAATATTATTCCAAACCATACTGATTTTTCATTGAAACAAGATGACTATTCTAAATAGTAAGTAAGAACAAATGAATTTTTTTTAGAAAAATATTTAACTATGAAAATACCTGAGGAAATGTGAATCTTTTAGTGTGGTTAAGCTATAATTATATGAATATTGATGATTCAACATCCAAAAGAGATGGAAAACATGAAAAATACCTTTGATTATCTTTATGGATGTAATTGAATGTGGGAATAACCAAGATACTTTCTGAACAAGTGTTTATTTATTCAATCCAAATATCTGAAATAAGATGGGAACACATAATATTTCTAGAGTAAGGGTAATAAATATTATAATTATTCATTAAGGATTCATAATGAGTTGTGAAATGTAAAAATATTGGGATATGTGATAGTTGATGCTCATTAAACACGAGCATAAGAACACATAAAAGGTATTCAATGTTATGTAGAGTAGTTGTTACTTTCAAAAACAATGTATCACTGTATTTTAATGTCTTTCGAAGTGAAGGAATTTTTGTGAATATGATTTAATCTAATGATGTTGTCTTTTTTATGGGATTTGTTTTAATATTATGAGTTCCTCTAATAAATGTGAGAGTGAGAACAAATATATATTTTACAATGATGGATATTTAATATATATATTGAAGTATTGAATAATCATTTTTAAGGTAAAGTGAATTAGGGACACCTTTTTATATATTTACATAAATAAAAATAGTTATTACATGAGTATGGAGGATTTTTATTATATTTAACAAAAAATAACCAGTGATTTGGGTAAAAAGAAAAAGGTTTGGATTGTTAAAAGTAAATATATGTTGAATATAATATAGTTGAATTATGAATCACATAATACATACAACCCATGTCCCAAGTAATGATTATTTTAATAGATAAAATAAGTTGGAGACAGAAACATAGAATCATCTTGAGTTTATAAATCAAATTTTATATGGATCATTGATGTATATGGTAACCAAAAAAGATATAAAGTTCATTAATTTTGAGGATGAATTTAATGGTATGACTTATGCCTGTTTTAGTTTATTTGAAGAAAAATTTCCTTAGATGTTTATGTTTTTTCTAAGGTGTGTTGAAAGTTCAAGAAGCTATTTAATGGGAATATAGGGGTCTGACGTTTTATCTTAAAACTACAATTATGTTTTTGAGGAATATCTCAAGAAGAATAGAATATAGCATTGATATAGTGCTCCATACAAACATTTAAAAATGGGTGTGGGTTGTTGTATGATCTACAGTTTAGTGCATATGCGAAGAACCATATTAGTGGAGTATGAAATATTAAAATTATTTTTTAAACAATCTATCAAAAAAAAATTCAACATATTAAATTTTTGATAAATTTAACCAAATTATATTAAAATAAACATTTATATGTGTTAAAAAAACAATATTATCTTTAAAGGATTATTGGTGTTAGAAATCATTGGATAATTATGTTCAATGTAATATAATAAAAAAACATTAATGAGAGAGATAACGAGTTCATACTATCTAGATACAGAGTTACTGTAATGACTTTCCAGGGTTATAATTAAAATATTTGGAATGAAATTGAAAAATATTATGTTTATGATTTGAAAAATAATTTTTTTTAATAAAATATTACATATTACAGTTGATATTAAAGAAAATAATAGATAAAATAGTAGACATTATGGAAAAATATTTGATTGATCCAACATAGTTGAAAAATCCACAAAATGATTCTAAACATTCCAATTATGAGTTAGGACAAGAGAAATGAGGATCTATGTTCACCATACATATAATGTATATTGTAGATAGAATAATCCTTAGATAAAGAATCATCAATGGGAGTACATATAGATTCTTTATGATTTATGATCACACTTTATTTCATTATAAATTTGAATAAAATAATGATGATATGGAATTAAAATATGAGGATCGATTTGCTGGAATAAATTAAATGTTTTTATAGATTTATAATAACGATACATTTTAATTTGTGTCATATAACAATTAAAATTAGTTAATATCTATGAAAAAATTACTTTCAAAATGAGCAAAATAATAAATTAGATGTTGTATTAAATAAGGGATAGACTGTAATCTAGAGAGTCTCAAAAATTGATGGCATATAATTTGAAAATAATTTTAATCTAGTCATAGTGCATGATACAATACAGATATTTCATATAATATATAATCTAAGGAATTAAAATGTGTTATATATGGGTATATGTTAGAATTCATAATCTGTGATCCTGAGGATGAAGTTGATATTAAAAAATAGATGACTTCATATTTAATGATGGGTTTTCTAGTGTCATCAAGATCTAGAAAGTGCTTTGTTCTTTGGAAAACTTTCACCATTAATGAAAAACATTGTTGGATAATTTTTTAAAGATAATTAATTAAATAAACGGTAACATGGATTGTAATTGCTTTGTCAAGGGAGAAGATAAAAACTCACTCATTAATACTATGTATGTTGATAGTAATATTTTCTCTACATGAAAATTAGAGAATATTTAGGAGATTTTCTCCTAAAATGAAAAAACATTAATATTTAAATTATTATAAAAATAGAATTATTTTTAATCATAAAAATAATTAAAACATAAGGTTTTATCTTTATCTTATAATAATAATTTTATCTTGAGTTGATGAAGAAGTTAAGAGTGGGTGAATTGAGATTGGTGTCCTCTAATATAGAACATAGGATATTGTTAAACATTGATGAAGAAGGAGGGTTGATTGAATATAATTATAAATTATTGTTTCTAGTGAACTCTATTTGAAAGTTTCTAGATCATACATCATGTTTTCATTTAATTTTCCAAAAAGGTTCCATTTAAGAAATATGTAGTCAAGTATTATGGCCTATTATAGGCTTATTAATACATCAATGTGACTCGGGATTGTGTCATGAGGCATGTAAAATATAAATTTATTCATTTTCTTTATTTTATAATACAGATTAGTTAAGTTATATTTGGGATCCAATGTCAACATCATTATGTGAATTTTGTATTTGATTGAGATTTTTTTCATCATTATACGAAATGAAAAATTCAATATCTTGATGTAAAAAACAATCTTTGTATAAATAAAAAAATAATGGATGTGGATTGATTAATAGCTATAAGGCATACTAATTACTTTTTCATACCCATTGATGATTTTGTGTGACAATAAAAGAAATTTTTTCCAAGAATTGGGTATAATATCTTAGGTCTAAACGTATTGATATCATGTACCGCTTCATCCAAGAGAAGGTCAGATATAAGGGAATTTCATTGGAATAAGATTCAATGAAGTTTTATGTTTTGTGTATATTGTTAAATACCCTAATAAAATATTACCTTTAACACATAAAAGTGTAGTTCATAGTGAAATGTATCCCAAAATCTTTATATATTCATTATTTCATTTTACCTCATCCCTTCCATGAAACATATTGAAAAAAGGCTTGAATTCATAAGAAAACTAATTTAAAATGGTAATAGACACTATTTATTTTTCATAAGTGATGGTAAAGGTATAATGGAAGAATATTATTCCATGAAAGTAGAATAAAGATGATTGTTTATATAATTATTAAAAAAACAACATCAATTGGTTCACTTGATGAAGAAACTTCAAAACAATAGGTTGAGGAGTCCTTTATAAATGGGGATGTTGTTGAGATAATGAGTCGAATAGCCCCATGATGTGAATAAATAATTAAAGATTTGTGAGTTGATATCAATTTAATCATGGTTAATATAGAATGTATATATTCACCTACAAATGATGATTTCTAAAAAAGTCTATAATTTGATGTGGTGTTTAGAAAACCCCCACATTAAGATCATGTTATTATTTTTTAATGCGTAAATTCATTTATGAGATTTGAAACTAGTTTCATGTAGTATTTTTTAACCATTCTCTTGGATTAGTTGGATTCCAATTGATAATGAAATTTTACAAAGGAATATATATTTATTTTGTTTAATGAAATTTCTATGTAAAGGTGGGTTCATTACATCGTAATTGGTTATATTACAGGATCATTGTACTCATTTAAAAATTAAATTCTATACACCTAGAATACTGCATAAATAAGTTTCTTATGTATAGATCCTTAGGTAAAGTCTCATAAAGTAATATGATGACATTGGTATTGTGTACATGAATCATAGGGAGAGTTTAAGACCATCTTGTATTAAGATGAATAAAACAAATAGATTTGTTTCAATACATAATGAGTATAATCCTTAAATATTTTTCTTTCTAGTGAATTAAAGTCCATAACCTTCACGAGAAGAATCCTATGGTGAGAGCGCAACTTGATTTCACAAGGTGTGAAGAGATAAAATGACCATGCTCCAATTTTTTTCATTAATTTTTGTTGTAGATGAAATTTTAAATTTGATATATAGACTAAGATATTTATATTTCAACATTACATCATTATAGTTAGTGTCACTCCATGATTCAAGAAAGACCTGTAAAAAGAGAATTTATTTCCTCGAGAAAGGTGCAATAAATCCTAGAACAAATCGACAATAATTTATTGAGTGTATTCCAATGAATGTTTTGTTGGGATTAATGATGATATTAAGGGTGGAAACATGATCCAATGACTAGAAACACATATGGAGTCTATGTGAGATTGATCAAATTTTTGATACTCATCTTTATGTATCATATAAATGGAGTTCGATGTAATAATCCTTTTTTTATAAATTGTTCTTATTGATAATACAGTAATAAATTGGACAAAATGATCTAACCCATCAAACACTTATGTTTAGTTACATGATAGGTAGAGTGTTTAAGCTTTGCAAAAACTCATGTTCTATATATGTTATATCTATCTTCCTCATGTCATTTATTTCATTATTTTTTATCATATAAGAAACTGATGAATGAAAAATTATTATTGGTTTTCTGTTTTTAAAACAAGTGAGTTATGTACCCACTTAGTGATAGTTCACTCTCACATTGGGCAGCAATAACTAGTAACATAGTTAAACTCAAGATAAAAAATATGAGGTATTGTATGAGGATAAATATTAATTTCAATGTTTTTCTTTATAAATAATATTAAAACCTATTAATGATGAGAAACATGATGGTTAAGAGTTTATATTAACCCAAATCTTTCAAGCCATTAATTCATTAATATTTTAATTATTTTATTCTCAAGTGAATTATTTTTGGTGTTAGATATTGTCATGACCTGTCCCCCAGGGCCCATTCCGTGAATAACCTAAGACCACCTTCCATAGGCAAGGGGATGATGACTAGCACCAAAGGCGTAATTCCCTAAAACTGGGAAGGCCTTGCCTTTATATCCTAAAAACACACAAAACAGATTACAAACTGGAAGCAAAACACTAACTAAAAACTATATAACAATAGAGTATTGTAAAGTAAAAGGGTCCAGAAATACAATCCCAACTGTAAAGTACAAGAAACTGAAAGTACAAGTACTGGAAAAAGGGAATACAACTCTTGGATCGTCCACCAGGAAATCCTACATGAAGGGTAGGTACATATTTTCTCCGCAGCACTCCACATCTGTCAGTCTCCTGCATGTACCGACACGTCGTATGGTCAACCTCTGGGTATCGTCCAGTCCTGGTACCCTCAGCCTCATTCAGTGCTGTCTGTCATATGCATCCAACATAATGAGGTGCGTGCATAGCCCGTTCAGGGGTGAGTACAATGATACTCAATAGAGACCTCGAGACCACCAAGGTCCCTCAAAATCCACCAAGGATAAACCATAGAGTACGAAATCAACGGATAGCCATTCCTTAGGTATTTTCCCAGACTTATACCTAAGTTATCTAGTATCCCATCTCAATCATGAGGAAAACACTGAAGTCACTGACTCAGCTCACACAGGTATACAACTCACGTAGAGTGTTAGAGATGATTAGACGTAGCTACTAAATTATCTATTATGTCAAACCCACACAAGATCAAGGAAAAGAAATTATAAAAGCCGAACCCACACTGGATCCAGGAACAGTAAACAGAGCTGTCAAACCTACACAGGATCCAGGAACAGTTGTTAGAGCTATTGAACCCACATAGAATCCAGGAATAGTAGTTGGAACTGTTGAAACCACACAGGATCCAAGAATAGTCATCAGTGATGTCGAAACCACACAGGATCCAGGAACAGTAGTCATAGTGTAGCCAGCCTCAGGGTTTCCGCACAAGGCATGCTTTATTCCAGTAGGGTTCACTTCTCAAGCCATGTGGCGATACATCAACTGCAATGAAGTACCACTAATAAGTATTGGAAAGGTCCACCATGTCATAGGGGTCTCAACACAATAGACAACATGTCAATTGGACGCCCGGTCTATGAGTTATTAGCATTTTAGTCCCGTGGGGTCCGGTTGGATTCGTGCATGATCCAACATGACCGTAACTCAATGATAACCCAAACTTCAGTGGGGTATACTCATAGGGATCTTCACGCTTCATGATTACTAGTGTTGCTGACAGTTCATCAAACTGACATTCGATGCCAAAGATATGGCGAGAAGAAAGTAAAGGGCGGTCGCGGTGGGCCTAGGTATGGCCCGACCCGGTCGGACCGACCCATCTGGACTTAGTCTGGGCCGACCCATTGGGTTTGGCCCAGCCTGCTGGGACTGGCCCAGCAGGCCGTGAAGGCGGCGAGTAGCATGGGGGCGCGGACCGGTCGCGAGGCTGCAGACCGGTCGCACGTCGGTGTAAGGGCGGTTCGGCCCAGAGGCGCCGTGAGAGGATTGACTCGAGCGGTACGGGGCGCGCGGGGTGCGTGGGCCAGCACGATTTGGCTGGGGTGCATGGGCGGTGGCCAGGAAGTCTGGGAGGCGGCCAGGCAAGCTGGAAAGCAGCCGCGCAGGGTGCGGCCATGCCGGCCGGCGGCCGGGCAGGCCAGCTGGGCACATGGAGGCTCAGGCAGCGGCTCGGCTTGGTGAATGGCATGGCCAGCGGGGGCCGGTTTGGCCGATGGTGGTGCGGGATGCCACAGGGGTGGCATAGACCATAGAGGTTGCGGGTAGCATGGCATTTTCATTTGCCACCTTCATCGCCACATTGCTTCGTCGCCATGCCAAAGATCATCGTAAACAAGAATGGAGGAGGGGTCGGGCCATGTTGGTTTGGTCCGCAACCTCCACTGTTAGGGTGGTAACAATTGGCTCATCAAGTAAGAATAAAGATGAATTTTTTTTACAACCACCACAATTATTCCATTCCAACCGAAGAAGAAGATAAGGAATGTAATATTACACGAATAAACCCCCTAATTTTGTTCGGTGTTCATCGATGAAGTTGCAGGAAGAAGATGTAGGTTTTTGTCGATCGTCGCGTTCACCACACACATCCAATCCCATGATTGTGTGTCGGCTCTTTGAAAATGATGCGGAGGAAAGGATGGTTGAAGAGGTCCCACGTCGGTAGGATCCGAGGATGAAGGTCAAAGAAGATTGTTGTCGGCGTTCATCATGGGAAGAACGTGTTCTTCGTTCTTCATTCATCATTGGAGAACTCTATTTCTCCCAAGTGCTCCACTCCCCAAAATTACACCCAAAATGCCATAGTGAAATGATTTCCCCAATTTAATCATTCTCACTTTAAATGGGTTAATTAATTAGGTTAGCAATAATTAATTATTTCAAGATGTTGGAAAAAAATTTAAATGGAGGATTTTCCACCATAAATTTTGTGCATTGGAACCATTATGGTGGAGTGGTGGTGGCGCCATTAAGTTGAGAGCTCAAGATGTTTCTCCCCACTTAATTGGGAGTTCAAGAGGTTTTAACCTCGGGTGGTCCCCACCATATTAAACAAGAAGAGGAGGATTAGACCTCGGGTGGGCCCCACCTCTATAACCTCTCATGGGAGGTTAAGGTATGGTGGTCCCACCTCCAAATTCCATGTGGAGGTTTTAACCAACAAATAAAAATAAATCCACCCACTTTATTTTTACTTTAATCATTATCTAAAAACCCAAAACTATATTTTATTATTAACCAATTTCCTTTGAGGTGAAAGTCTTCTTTAGAAAATATCAGTGATGCGAGTTCAATGGTGCCCTCAAAATTCAATTCTGAGCACTGGTGCAAAAGAAAAAAACCCAATCATATGTTTATTGAACATACCCAAAGAAACGTCAGAAATTGATTCTGGGCACAACAGACCTCGAAATCACGCGCCGTCAGTTTTTGCGGACTCGTAAAATTCCCATGTATTTATGAAAAAAATTCCCCCGAAATTCTGTGTCTATAAATTCTCCCCATCTCAGGGATTTACGCCCCCATAAGAATTAACTCAAACTAATGAAACAAGTGGGGATAATAAGCATGAATATGAGGCTCCCGCTCTATTGTTCTCTACTAGAGATTCCCGTGCAGCCAGCGAACAGGCACCATAGGTATAGACCTTCCACGAAGGACCCAATCCTATCGATCCTCAATATCCACTAGGACCTCCATAAAAGTCACCCCATCATCTATGTCCAGCTCTCCAAGGTTGATGATGTGGGAAGGGTCGTGCACGTATCTCCTCAGTTGAGATATGTCGAAGACGTCATGCACTCGGTGCAACTGAGGTGGATGATCTAGGTGGTAAGCCACCTCGCCTACTCTACTGAGGACCTGGAAAGGTCTGATGCATCTCAGAGATGACTTGCTGCCTTGTCCAAATATCTATAAACCTCATCGAGGTGAGACACATAGAAAGATGTGGTCACCATCCTAGAACTCTAGAGGTATTTGTCTTCTATCGTCATATGAATTTTGTCTGCTATGTGCAGTCTTCATTGGCTCCTGGATGATCTGAACCTTCTCAGTGTTAGCTCGAACTATCTCTGGTCCCACTTGTGCTGACTACCATGGGTCTGTCTAGCATAGTGGTGATCTGCATGCTCAACCATACAAGGCCTCAAAAGGTCCCATACTAAATGTGGAGTGATAGTTGTTGTTGTATACAAACTACTTCAAAGTTAAGTGATCTTCCCAGCTGCGACCGAAGTCGAGGACACAAGAACGCATCATGTCCTATAGGGTCTGAATGGTCCACTCAGTATGTCCATCCATCTCAGGATTGAAGGTGGTGCTCAGACGAAGTTGCATCCCGAAATCCTCCTACAACCCCTTCCATGGCCGGGAAATAAACTGTGCATCACGATCACAGACAATAAAAGAAGGTACTCCATGTAGCCGCATAATCTCCTGCACATAGAGGTGTCCCATGCTCTCTACTGAACCCTGCTCTATGATCGGTAAGAAGTGGTCTGACTTGGTGAGTCGGTCGACGATCACCCATATCGAGTCATGACCCTTGGATTTTTGTGGATGACCCATCATGAAGTACATGGATATCCCATCCCACTTCCACTATGGGACATCTAAAGGATGAACCAAGCTTACTGGTACATAATGCTCTACCTTCACTTGCTGACAAGTGAGACATTGAGAGACAAACTCTGCCACTAATTTCTTCATTCCCGGCTACCAGTGCTGTCGTCTAAGGTCATTGTACATCTTTTACACTCTTGGATGTACCACTAGAGGGGATGTGTGGAACTCCCACAAAAATTCCTCTTAATGTTACACTGGCACCATAGTACATCCTCTGAAGAAGATGACATGGTCCCCACCTTAATAAAATCAATCAAGTTTCTGCCCTATGGATATCTAAGCATGTCGAGTCTTGTAGTCAGCGTCCCCACGTTGTGCCTCCCTGACTCGCTGAAGAAGTGGAGGAGTGACTGTAAGATACTGAATAAAAGCTTCTCCATCTCGGTCCACAAAGGATGTCAATAAAGCATCCGACTGCTCTATCGCCTCGCCTATCAGTTGTATACCAGACCTCCTACTGAGTGCATCTCCAACAATGTTCCCCTTCCCAAGAGTATAGTCTATCTCAAAGTCATAGTCCTTGAGGAACTCAATCTAATGTCGATATCTTGGGTTCAAGTCTTTCTGGGAGAAGATATACCTGAGAATCTTGTGATCAATGTACATGGTAAAACATTCTCCCATCAAAATGTGCTGCCACATCTTCAAGGTGGAGACCACTGCTGATAACTCCAGGTCATGGGTAGCATAGTTCTGCTCATTTTTTATCAACTTCCATGAACCATATGCGATTACTGCTCGCTCCTGCATTAGGACACATCTGATTCCGGTACCTGATGCGTCGCAGTAGAATACGTACCCTACGCCCTCCTCTAGAATCCTCAAGATGGGGGCACTAATCAGCCTCTTCCTCAGCTCCTAAAAGATCTGATGGAATCTATCTAACCACACGAATGTTTCCCCTTCAATGTAAAGTCTGATAGTGGTGCTACAACTTTGGAAAAGTCTGATACGAACCACCGGCAGTATCCTACAAATTCCAAGAACTTCTTACCTCTGTCACACTCCTGGGTGGCTACCAAGCATGTACTGCCTCCATCTTCACTGGATCTAATACAACTCCAACCTATGAGATGATATGTCCCATAAAGTGAACCTCTTAGATCTAGAACTTTCATTTCAAGAGGTTACTATAAAGCTAGTGCTCTCGGAGTGTGTCCAGTACTACCTGCAAATGGTAGGCGTGCTCCTCCTCAGTATTTGGGTAGATCAGAATGTGGTCGATGAAGACTATGACAAAACAATCAAGTTATGGCTGGAAGATCATGTTCATGAGTCCCATGAGTAATGTTGGAATGTTGGTTATGCCGAAAGGCATAACCAAGACCTCATAGGGGTTGTACTGACATCTGGATGTCATCTTCTATGCATCCTCATCTCGAACTCTGAGCTGGGGATAGCCTGATCTAAGGTTTATCTTCGAGAACCACTGTGCTCCCTTAAGTTGATCAAATAGGTCGTCAATCCTCAAGAGTGGGTACTTTTTCTTCACGGTCACCTGATAAAGGCAAAGATAGTAGACACAATGTCTCAATATTCCATCCACCTTCTTGGTGAACAGAATCAGGGCTGCCCAGGGAGAAATAGTAGGTCAGATGAATCCCTTCCCCTTCAAGTCCTCTAACTATACCTATAGCCCGCGAAGCTCCATGAGATCCATCTGATACACTGTTGTAGATATTGGTGCCATACCAGGGTACATGTCAATTTAAAAGTCCACCTATCTATGAGGAGGTAGCCCTGGAACATCGTCAGGGAAAACACCTGCGTACGGGTCCACCACTATAGGGTAAGTCGGACTCTCCACATCAATTGATCTGAGGGTAAGGCTAGCCAACTGGTGAGTGATCGACTGCACCGTCCTCTGAGTAAGTCTGTCCTGCACTGCAAAGGCTCTCTTCTCACCGGTGGAGGTGAACCTGGTCCCATCCAGTAAGACACACTGCACTTTGCACCTAATATAGTAGATCTGGGTATGGACTATAGACAACCAGTTCATACCCAAGATGACATTGTAAGACCTCGACGCCACTACTAGGAGACCCCATCCGAAGCTCTCACCTCGTAGAGTAAGCTCACACTACAGGAACTAGTGCGTAATCATCAAATCTACTCCCGCGGGAGTCTCTAGCCATAAGGATCGAGCCAACGGCTCCGTTGGAATCTTCGAGCTATGAACGAGTGTGGTGGAAATGAAAAAGTGACTGACACATGTGTCTATAAGAACTACAGTTAAGGTGGAGTAGACACAGATCATACCTCGAATCATCTCCAGAGTGCCATGATTGTAAGCCTTAGCTGCCTGGAGCTGGGCTCTCGCTATTCCACCTACGCCCTGTGGTCGGGGTGGACCTCTTGGTGGTGGTGGTGGTAACACCTAGAAATGTCTCCCGCCGCCATCTGCACAACCAGATCCTATTCCACGTCCACATGTTCCCTACGAATCACCTCAATCGAACCTCTACCTCTTCATGGGAGGTCCCTCAACTAGCTGGTGATCATCCGAATGGTGAGTCCGACATTCATGAGCCATGTGACCCTGCCCGTCACATGTGAAACACCGCCTATTCGTCAAATGACTGGCTCTATCTCATGTTCCTCTCACAAACGAACCCACGTCCTGAGGCCATCCACCGGATGGTATGGTCCTCTTGGACCATTACGACATCTGTCTTCTACCTGCTGCAGAAAACTCCGCTATGTGATTCCTTGTGTCGGGTCTCACTACGGGTGACTTCTTAGCAAGGAAACTCTCTACTAAGGGGGCTCACTCTAACACCCCCGCCTGTGTCAAGATGCTGAGAGAGATAATCGAATCCTTGATCTCTCGTATGAGCCCCTACTCGAAGGTGCGGGCCCTATAGAATGGGTCTCACACCATATCTGTGGAGTAGTACGAGTGGTCGGTGAACCATGCTGATTATTCCGCCACAGTCATGCTACCCTATTGTAGATGCAGCAGCTCCTGTAACTGTTCTGCATGTAGGGTGGATGGGACAAACTCCACCTAAAACATGCTCTTGAAGTCTGCCCAAAGAGGTGTTGCATCACCATGCACCCGGAGCATCATGCTCCACCATCTGCCTACTACTTATTGAAGGAGAATCATGAAAAGGATTACCATAAGGTCTGCTGTTGTCCCTACCAGTCTGAAGACTCTCACCACAACCTCAAGCCAATCCTTATCTACATGCGGGTCCATCTCACCCCTATTACTTAGCAGCCACTGGCACTGGAACTCATGCAATGGGCTCAGGCGGCGTGCACTCTCTACTACTGGGGCTGTTGGCATCGGTGTCCCAACAGGTAGTGGTATAACTGGTGCCTCCACTGTGATAGTGCCCTACACCGAGGCCTCGTCGTTCGGTGGGCTGCATCTTATACAAATCATGGAACCCTGGCTGGTTATCTATGTAGATGCATCTTGTAAAGAAGCTGGTGTGCCACGGTCCAAAAGTTATACCTGGTGAGCTAACTCAAAGAGATCACAAAGAAAAGTATTCCAAACACACTCACAATCTGTGTTTTCATGCACTTAGTCAGAAATCAGATGACAGGGTCCTCATGTATGTATACATCGGCCGCTGTAACAACACTGGACTCCCTGAACTACAAACCACACTCAATACCATAAGAACTATTACATCAAAAAATGATCATAGTCATATGTTCTATGGTAGAACCGACTCCTCTGATACCAATTTTTCATGACCCATCCCCTAGAGCCCATTCCGTGACTACCCCATGCCCGCTTTCCATAGGCCAGGGGCTGGAGACTAGAACCAAAAGTGTAATTCCCTAAAACTGTGAAGGCATTGCCTTAATGTCCTAAAAACTCACACAACAGAGTACAAACTAGAAGTAAAACACTAAGTAAAAACTGTATAACAAAAGAGTGCAATAAAGTAAAAGGGGCTGGAAATACAAGCCCAACTGTAAAGTATAAGAAACTGAAAGTACAAGTACTGAAAAAAATGATAAACATCTCTTGTATCATCCACCGTGAAATTCTACCTGAAGGGTAGGTACATATAATCTCCACAACACTCCACATCTATCACTCTCCTCCCTGTACCGACACATCGTATCATCCACCTCCAGGTATCGTCCAGTCCAGGTACTCTCAGCCTTAGTCAGTGATGTCTATCATCTGAATCCAACACAACGAGGTACGGGCATAGCCCGTGTAGGGGTGAGTACAACAATACTCAGTAGGTACCCTGATACCACCTAGGCCTCTCTAAATCCACAAAGGATAAACCATAGAGTATGAAATCAGCAGATAGCCATTACGTAGGTATATGATCATACATGTAACTAAGTTATCAAGTAAACCATCTCAATCATGAGGAAAACAAAGAATTCAATGACTCAGCTCCCACATGTATACAACACACGTAGAGTGTTATATATGATTAGATATAGCCACTAATTCATATATTCTGTCGAACCCACATAGGGTCCAGGAACAGAAATCAAAACTGTCGAACCCACACAGGATCCAGGAATATTAATAGAGCTGTCGAACCCACACAGGATACAGGAACAGTCGTCAGAGCTATCTAACCCACACAGGATCCATGAATAGTAGTCAGAGTTGTCGAACCCACACAGGATCTAGGAACAGTCGCCAGAGTTGTTGAACCTACAAAGGATCTAGGAACTGTCGTCAGAGTGCAGCCAGCCTCAGGGTTTCTGCACAAAGCACGTTTGATTGTGAAAGGGTCGTCTCCTCATTCCAAGTGTCGATACATCAAATTCCATGATGTACCATGAAGAATTATTCCAATGGTCCACCACGTCATAGGTTTCTCAACGCAACAGACAACACGTCAATCGGACGCCCGGTCTGTGAGTTATTAACATTTTAGTCCTAGGGATCCTGTTGGATTTAGGCACGATCCATCCTGACTGTAACTCAACTATATCCTGAACATCAGTTGGGTATATTGAAAGAGAGTGTCACGCTCCATGATTACCAGTTCCACTGACAGGTTGTCAAACGGATGTTCGGTGCCAAAGATATGGCTAAAAGAAAGTAAATGGGGGTCGCAGCAGGCCTGGGTCTGGTCCGACCAGATCAGAACAACTCAGCTTGACTTAGTCTAGGCCAACCCATTGGGTTTGGTCCAGCCCGGTGGGTTCATCCCAGCATGCAAAAAAGGCTGCGAGTAGCGCGAAAGCGCTGAACGGCCGCGCGTCGGTGTAATGACGGTTTGGCCCAGGGGCCCCCCGAGGGGCGCGTCTCAGGCGACACAGGTTGCGCGAGGAGCACAAGATGGAATGGTTCGGTCGGGCGCATGGGTGGTGGTCGGGTAGGCTGGGAGGAGGCCGGGTAGGCCGGGAGGCGGCCGGGCAGGCCTGCGGGGCGCTGCCAGGCCGGCAGGCGGCCGAGCCGGCAGGCGGGCCATTGGGTAGCCGAGTAGGGCACGACCAGGCCAGTAGGTGAGCCGGCGGGCGGCTGAGCAAGGTGCGGAAACGCTGGAAGGCGGCCGGGTGGGGCATAGTCAGGCAGGATGGTGGGCGGACAGGTAGGGTGTGGCCAGGCTGCCAGGCGGCCCGGCAGGCCGGCGAGCTCTGCCCGACTCAGGGCAGCGGCTCGGCTAGGCGAGCGGTGTGGCCGTTCGGGGTCGGTTCGGCCGGAGGCAGTGTGGGATGCTGTAGGGGAGGCGTGGAACACAGATTCCACATGTAGCTCGGCCTTTGCATTCGTCGCCTTCATCACCTCATTGCTTCGTCGCCATGCCAAAGATCATCAAAAACAAGAACGGTGGAGGGGTCAGGCCATTTTGGTTTGGCCCGCACCCTCCGCGGTTAGGGTGGTAACTTTTGGATCATCATGTATGAAGAAATATGAACTTCAATTTTTTTACAACCACCACAACTATTCCTTTCAAACCAAAAAGGAAAATAAGGAATGTAATATTACACAAATAAACCCCTTAGTTTTGTTCGTTGTTCGTCGATGAAGTTGCGGGAAGAAGACTGAGGTGTTCATCGATCATCACGTCTGCCGCACACTTCCATCCCTGTGCTCGTGTATCGGCTCATTGTTGAAAATTCATAGGGAAGGTCGGTTGAAGACTTCCCATGTCGGTAGGATCTGAGGATGAAGGTCGAAGAAGATAGTTTCTGGTGTTGTTTGTTGGAAGAACGCGTTCTTCTTTCTTCATTATTCGTTCTTTATTGGAGAACTCTATTTCTCCCAAGTTCTCCTCTCCCCAAAATTCCACCCAAAATTCCAAAGTGAAATGATTTCCCAAATTTAATAGTTGGTACTTCAAATGGGTTAATTAATTAGGTTAGCTCTAATTAATTAATTCGTGAGGTTGGCACAAAATTCTAATGGAGGATTTGGCACCATAAATGTTGTGTGTTGGCTCCATTAAGGTGGAGGGGTGTTGGCAGTATTAAGTGGGGATCTCAAGAGGTTTCTCCCCACTTAATGGGGAGATCAAGAGGTTTTAACATCAGGTGATCCCTACCATATTAAACAAGAAGGGAGGTTTAGACCTCGGGTGTGCCCCACCTCCATAACCCTTCATGAGAGGTTAAGGTGTGGTTGTCCCACGTCAAACTTCCATGTGGAGGTTTTAACCAAAAAATAAAAATAAATCCACACCCTTTATTTTTATTTAAATCATTCTCTAAAAACCCCAAAACTAACTTTAATTCAAAACCAACTTCCATCGAGGTGAAAGTCTTCTTAAGCGAATACCAGCGTTGGGAGTTAAATGATGCCCTCAGATTTCAATTCCAAGCAACGGTTCAAAAGATATAAAAACTCGCTCATACATTTACTGAACATACCCAAACAAAACATCAGAAATTGATTCTGGGCACACCAGGCCTCAGAATCATAGGCCTTCAGTTTTCGTGGACTCGTAAAATTCCAATGTATTTAAGAAAAAATTCCCACGGAAATTCCGGGTCTTTGCAAATATGGTAAACAATTCAATGAAAGGGTTTTTTAGAAGGAAGAAGGCATTTTTTTCTTACATGAGGGGAACTAATGGCCGAGTTCCTAGAAACCAAATACAATGTGGAAACCATAATTTATTAATCATTTCCTCTACAATCATATTAAATAAAAATATCCATAAATCATTTTCACTTTGGTTTTTACAGTCCATTTAGGTTGTCGTATACTTCATCCTATAAGAATAGAAATTGGACTCACTTTAGTGTTTAGAATGTGTCGAATAATATCTCTTATATATTATGGGGTATTGGGTAGCTTTCACCTAGGATACATTCAGGTAAAAAAGATATACTTTTATCCTAAATAATATATTATTCATTTTTTGTTTAATATAAATATAATTTGGGTGACAAGTAAATATTTGAGGATATATATAGTGACATTATAAATATTTAAACATGAATTATTTCATGACATTAAGTTTTATTTAAATAAATTAAATGTTTTCCCAAAGATTTCATTAGGTAAATATTATGTTGACAATATTTTAAATTAATTATAAAGTTTTCCATATTTTGATAGGGTTGAATATAGGTTATAGAATGGTTATTATATATATACACACATAATATTCATAATATATTAATAAATATTTTTTTTATTATATGGATTATTTTCCTATTTTTATATAGTATTTAATATATATTTATATATATATATATATATTTATTATTTTAATAACAAATTAGTATATAATCTTTGGATTTCTAGCTATATGCACAGAATGTTTAGTTTGTTCCAGGGTATATTTATTAAATTGTAATAAACATTTACCAAGGAAAATATTTATTCTTTAGTTTCAGAAAATATATGATAAAATTACTATTATTGTACTTTTATTCCTTCCCTATATTATTCAATTAAAATATAAACATGGTCTTATAGTTGATAGGTAGGTTTTGAGTGGTGACTACCTATAGTGCGTGTTGTTATCAAACCATACACATATCTATTGAGATTATTATAAAAAATATCATCAATAATATAGGTAAGGGATGTTCAGCATCAATTAATGATAATTAACTCCACATTATAAGAGTCTTGATGGGTTTTTGAGTACGGAATGGTTATATTATGTGCAGATTTATGGTTCTATTTTCACATATCCTTTAAAGATATTATATATAAGGTTATAAATGGTTTCTTAAATTATATTTCACATATATATATATATATATATTTTAAAATATTTATAATGTTTTATATATTTTACCACATGTACATTTTATGATTTCACAATTTATATTTTTTAATATGGTCAATTGTTGAAATTTTTTAAAGTAATAATAATTCAAATTCACATCACACATTATCCAATTTATCCCTCCATGTTCATACTATCCATTGGAGACTATCGAGTGTTCATGATATTTTTATAAATTTATGTTGAGCCTTGGGATCCAAATTAGGTTATCACTATAGCTATATGAAATTTAATAAAGCTCCCTATTAGTGGGAGTTATAATGTTATTTTTATTGTATAGTTAATTGTATTGGAGATATGATGTGAGTTAATTGTATTATGAACATGTATTTTGGTATTATCATTATTCTTGGAAACATGATGATTCTTTTTGTAGTTTATATTATAAAAATTGAAATTTTATTAATCTATTAATATATGTGATTTACATTAAATTTAGTAACATATATTGATCAAAATTCACTCTTATGGTCAAAAATAAAATTAGTGAAGACTTAAATACTCATTCATGCATGCTTTTTGTATTAAACATATTAAAGGGTAAAAAAACAGGGTTTTTAAATGAAATGATTTGATAAGAAATAGTTTGTAGTTACCCGACTATTTGTATCTTTTTTATTTTATTCGATATTTTTTTAAATAAATATAGAATATAATATTCTAGGATTAACCATATGAAAACTGATCATATACTCAAGTTTGTAACTAATTTCAAATTTCTTTTAATAGACTATCTCATACCTTTTTAAATATTAACCATGTTGAAGTTAAGATAATAACTATGTGAATTCTTATAAATGTTATTGTATATGGATAAATGGGGTTATTAAAATGGGTTTTCTAACATTATAATGATAATGACCTTCATTATTATAAGTATTTAACAAACTATCAATTTTATTAGTTATTTGAATCATATATATATATATATTAAATACGTTAATATATTTGTTTTTATGTAAAATATTATGTTTTAAAAGAAAAAAATAATTTTGTAATAAAATATCAAACAATCCCATTTCCACATTAAGGGGGTTTTTATTATATGATTGATTTTTCCATTCAGTCTAATTCCGATAGCATCCCTTTAGGTGATATTTCATATTTCTAAAATAAATTTTGAAATTTTCGGGATTTGGAGGAGCTTATTAAGAAAAGTATATTATATTTAAGTTTAAAAAATTTAACAAATTGTTATCTTTAAAGTTATATTTTAATAAACCATTATATGAATCCTTTCCCTATAACTCTCTCTAGTTGGTAGAGCCACTAGAGGATGAATTGGGTAGTAAGTGATCAATATTGTTCTTCAATATCATGTATTTTTATTTTATCTTTGTTATATTGTTCTTTAATTACCATCCTTCACATATAAATTCTTATTATTTCCTCTATGATTCATATATTGAATTAAATTCACAAAAATATATATTTTCAATATTATAGCTTATTATAAAACATGAGTGATATAAACTAGAGCTAAATATTTAGATAAATTATAAAGAGATGATAAATACTATTAAAAAACTTGATATGGTTAAAATACATGAAAATAAAATCATGTATTTATAGATTATATTTTGTGAAAACATATATTGATGTGACTATAATGACTTCATTATTGTGAAATTCTAAATTATTAATTTAGAGATATATTACAGTGATTGTTTTATATAATTTCTAATAAAACTGTGAATAAATTCCATAAAGATAGTAGAAGGAATGTAATTATATTTTAGACAAAGAGTCCCCATGGTTGAATATTTTTACCCGATGCCAATCCATTTTGAATGTAAAGCTATAGTAGAGTGGTCTTAGATTTAGGCAACCCCTTCCAGTAGGTTCAAATATCAAATCTAGACACTATTGTGATTTCAAACCCCTTAGTGTAGTAGTGGAAATCTATTTTTTTTATCGTACTTATAGTGGGATATTGATTTTGTTTGTTACTTGATTTTAGAACATGGAATGAAATCGGGGAATGAAGAATACAATAATGAAGATGGACGAAAAAACTGGTGATATCCCATTATGAAATACATTTAAGGGTCCACATTGGTGTTAGAAATATAGAAGCTCAATAGGCTGATAGTGATAATAAATTCTTGGGATAACACACCTTGTAAACTCCATATCTCCCACATTGAAGGGTGGTTGAGGTGCATGGACATGAGGTCACAAAAAAATGGGTGGTGAGTCTCATGCGATAATGAGAGATCTATTTTTCAAATATAAATAAGCATATTATGAGGAAATAAGAGTAAGTATTAGATCCATAATAGTTAAATGATACCCATGGATAAAATCAGTAGACACCTACATAGGGGATTTTGAAGGCCTTGACCATGTTTGGGATAAAATATATCTTACATAGCTTTTTCTATGACTGGGAAGCCACTCAATTATGTTTCGAAAATGATCCAATAGAAGGAAGGATGCATGATCATCGACATACAATTAAACTAGTACCAATAATCCATATGTGGGAGATATAATGGTTCCCCTTGCCCAATTTAAAAGGAATTCACTTGAAGAATATAAAAAAATGAAATTGTAGTGATAAAATCATATTGTAATGATTCACATATAATATCATATAACATTACATAGGTTGTGATTAATTTAATTTAAATAGAGTAAGAATACAGGTTCCAATATAAGGATTGAAGGATGTTTTAGTGAGATGTTTTCATGTGTACCAATTTCAATCAAATTTTTCATAGATTTCCATTTTGATTTATTTAACATAATATATATATTTATGATCTTCTTGATGAGATGGAATCACTATTGAAAATTGGTATCCATGAGTTACATTGTATCTTGGTTATAGGATCTATGTGGTGGTGGGAAAAAGTTTAGTATAGAGGTGGTGTGATAGGGATCAGTTGAGGACTCAAATGTTTTATAATAATTATTTATAAGGTGTACATGGTCCAATGTCACTGTCCTTCATTTTCATACTATGTAATAAAATAATATCCTCCTATTAGATATTTTAGACCACTAAGAAGATGGAATAATGATTATACGTCCATATTCCACATTCACCAAGGGGATACTGATCATTAGAGATTGATATGCCAGCGAATTATGAATTAGCTAAGCTGAGACATGAGATATATCACAATATAATTACACAATGAATGGTTTTTATAGTTCAAATAAAAGGGAAATTTATTCATTCTTGTCATTGAAACACGATACACACACCACATAAAAAATATAGAGGTTATTAGAAACAGTGATACATGTGGAGTGGTTATATATTACATGGAAAACAATTTATTCCCAATTTATACTATCGGGTCATAATGGATTACGATTTAGATAATTTTGGGGATTCTTAGTCACCCAGATTAATTAATTTTCATCAACGGGGGCTCGTGATACTATATTGAAATATTATCATGAATATAATTAAAAAATGAGTCTAGTAAGGATTTATAATATGTATGATTTTATCATTAAATCATTAATGTGATGAAATTTTTTATTTATGATATAATGATTTATTAATAAATGTAAAATTAAAAACGTAATTTATTAAAATGTTAATATGTTCATGTCTGGATGGTTGGTAACATGTATTACCCTGAGACATGTTTAATTAAATTAAAATTTAATGAGAACCCAATCATGAAATAAATTAATCATAGAGTTTTTGAATACATATATGTTGTGTGTGGTTTTTTTGATTATATGGATAAGAGAAAATAGTATATCATGATATTTATAAATTTGAATGTATAGTGTTTATACATACACTCTGAGATTAATTTAAAGAATGTTAACGTTTGAATCAAGATGGTATTTATCTATGATGATGTGTGATAATAAGACCTCTAATTAATGATGTTTACGTCGTATTAAAAACCATGGGATGAAAATATGAACATTATTTAAATATGTGAATTAAGATACTTACTTATACACATATGTTCTAGCTATGACATGATAATCAGTTGATAATATTATGAATAAAGTTATATTATGTGTATAAAATTAAATAATGTGGGTATTTATATTATCAATATAGGGTTAATCATCAAAAATCTATTAATGAAATTAAAATTTCATTTTGTAATGACATTTTAAAAGATTTATAAAATATAGATGAAATTATGAAATCTAATTCATTAAGATTAATTTTTATGTATCCTTTAGATCAATAATATATAAGCTAATGTTGTTACTTTCCTTTATCTGGTTACTTTTAATGTGAAATTTAATATAGTGGTAATTAGATTTAATTAGATATTTTAAACAAGATAATTTACATTAATACTTACTCAATACACATTGTTAGAGATATATAATGAAATCTAAAAATCTATCCTACTTTCACCAACAACATTGTGATGATATTACTCTTGATTATTTATTCCAATTATTACTCATTATCCAAGGTTTTAGACAGATGGTGATGAACTTTGGTGTTTACACACTTTCCATATCACTAGTATTGGATTAATGCGTGAATGGTATAATTTATTATTCATTATTCTCCATCCATAAATATTAGTTATATGTAGACTACATACATAGTTTCTTCTCGAGTATCCGATGGTGGTGCAACAATATTGATTTATAATTGTGGGATACATTATGTTATGTGGGATATCATATTGTTTTTATGTAATGTTATTACATTTACATCAATACCATACATTTACAAGGATGATGAGTTTGATCATTCTCTTTGAGTGGTGTATCATAAATCCTTGGATAACTTTCATGTAATAGTGGTTCCCATTCTATGGTTAATTTAGGGTTGTATTAAGGAATTATGTAAGGGTCTAGTTTACTTATAACACCCTAATATTTTAGGAGCTATTTATCTTTAAAAAAACATGAACTATTCGGTAGCCTTATTTTCACACAACAATGAATTTATATGAATATTGTTAATAAATTATAAAATAAATCACATTATATGACATTTGAATGAGATATAATATTGAAAAAAATTAATTATTCAATTAAAAAATAAAATTACAACTATATAACTTTTTTGAAATATTATGTTTATTAAATATTTTAAAATTTGATATTTTTATTCAAGGATATTTTACATTAATTAATTTTTAATAACAAATAAAAGAATAAAAAATGTTTTATACACATGTAGAAAATAAATTCTTTGGTGGTTAATTATTTATAGATGATAACAAAATATCCCAATGGAAAAAGATATATTTTTTTAAAAAACAACTTTTACAGGAATTTTTTTGAAGAATAAAAAAATAAACTAATTATTTAGGATTGATTTGGATTAAATGTATACATTTCATATTAATTACATTATTATTACAGAAAATTAGTGGTTCATTGAAATCAAGGAATCATATATAATCTATTTTTATTCTTAAAAATCAATATTTTTCAAAAAATGGGTTTTTATGCATTTGTATTCTTTTTTAAAAATTAATTTAATCTTCTAATAAAAATTGAATATGATATAATGTTTTCCATAATTGAAATAGTAATGTACAATTTTCTTTAAATGGTTCAATTTCATTACTGGACAATATTAATTGTAAATGAGGTGAAAATTCATTATTTTGGTTTAGGTTAAATTGAGTTAATGTTGGTTGAAACTAATGATATATTGGTATTGATACCATTTAAACTTACCTAAATGTTATAGGATATATATATTCGGAACTTATAATGTATTTCATTTTATTATTTTGCAATTTAGAGAAACATTGATAATAATATAATTTTAAATTATATAAATACTTCATATATCTCCTTATGTGTCCCTCCCACCACAAATAAAATAAAATATATTCTCTCACATTATTAAAAAACATTAATCCTCATAGCTTAACCTAACCCATCCCAACAATCTTCCTTGCTTAATTATATTTTTTCCGTGACCATATAGTCTTATTCAATAAAAATCCATTGAAGTAATAATGTTTAATAAAAATAATTTCACTCAAATAAAAGGATGTTAGTGCATTTACATATCATGTCAGACTTCGTTTAAGGGTTATTTGTAACAATAACACTATTTACTGAGATTTTTTATGTTATGATTTTTTATAATGAAATTATATGATCTACCTATCATAAATGTCATCAATTTTCTCTCATATGGTAATTTATGAAGATTAAATATTTTATATTAATACATTTCTATCTATATATACTAAAAAATTTGATATAATTTTTTTAATTATAGCCTAATTTATTTATCTCTATGGTCAAAATCATTTCACTTTTATATACATTTTTATATATATAAAAAAATCAATTGTTTTTTTATTCCCTATTTATTATAAATGTACTTTTTTACACATGTATTAATTTTATATAAAAACGTTTAAATGGATCCATTTTTTAAAATTTTTTAATGGGGTATTTTTGACTTTTTACAATATATGTGAAAGGAATATGTCATTTAACATTTACCTTATGAACAAAATTTCAAGCTATCAGGATTACTCAATTCAATGAGTTTGAATTTAATTATTTTCATTTTTCAATTCAAATAATTATTTTTCATAATTTTTAGAATAATCTATATTAAAAAATTGTTTTTCCTCATGAAATTTTACAGTATTGTTATAAATATATAATTATTTCCAACCACATATTTTTATTCCACTTATGTTTTAATAGGTAATTTATTAAATGAAACCATCCCTATTACTAGTTTGGATCGTTATTGAAAATGATGAAAAAAATAGTAATTAATCATGTTTTTATTCCATAGGTTATAGAATGATGAAATGATAAATATTTTTATGATTGTGTATCTTACATATGAATGAATTATGATTGTACGAAGGTTTGTTATATTATATCCATGGAATTCCCTGGGAAATGATCAATGGTTAATGAGATTAAAGGGTCTATGGGATGTAATTTAAACTCCAATGAGGGTACACAAGTGGTTTCCCCACACCCAAATAGGGTAAATGGGTGGTCAGACCAAGTCCAACGAAGTTAGATTGGTTGTTATCCAAAAAATATTATGTGATAAATGACATTTTTGGAATCCATAACATATGGTTTATATGATTACGACACATTTTATATCTCTATCATATGACATTTTCCCCATAAAAGGTTACATTCTCCTAGCTCATTATTTTGTTTTGATTCTTGTCCTATAAATAGAAAACACATTATAATATGACTCATGACTATGATCTATTATTTTTTGGGGTTGAGAATATATCTTTAAGATAATGTTATCTCATAAAATGTTTTATCCTATTATTACCCTTGATTATAAACTGATATCACCCATTTATATATATTAATATATAATATATTCCCAAAATTCAATTTTTTTAATTTACCCCATATATAATGAATAATGTTAATAATGAATTTCCTAAGAATGGTACTATGTGTGAAGATATTAGTGATATATTTTGAAGATGTTTTTTGAATATGAAAATTATTAATCCGGTCTCTAAAGAAACTAAATCATTATGGATTTAAGGACTATATTATATTGAGATTTACTATATATGAATATGATATTATTTAATAATTATTTGTGAATACCTTCACCCACATTATTCATTATTCAAGTAGTGATTAGTAATATTTGGAGATAAATTTTAGAAAACATTATTCAAAATAATTGATATCGGCCTATGTACATGATATCATCATAAATATTTTGTAATGTAGTGATTGTGTGGTTTCATATCAATTAAATCATAGTGTAGATACTTGATAGTTGTTGTGGAGTTAAAATAGATGATCATAAGGGTAAACAATATAAAAAAGTCTAGTTTAGTACCAACTATATCTTCAGAAGGTGCATGGTGAGTGGGCCTAAGACATAAAACCTAGCTAGAAACTCCCTGGGTATGTGATTCAGTTATTTAACACACTATTTATAAAAAAATTAATATTATTTTAATATATTATAACCATAGGTGACAATGTTTAAAATTAATGTGTCTTATTTTGATAAGAAAGTGTAATATTTGTAGACATATTAAGAAATATTTTCATTAATATTTTATTTCTCACTCCAATTGTTATCCATTTATGGTTACCATTTATATTTGTTCTCTTTTAAATTGATTGAAATAGACAGATTCATACTAACATTGAATGTGATGGGAAATACAATGAAAATCCAATTTATGTTGGTGTTAAAATAAAAACAAATTGTTGTTTTTTTACACAACCCTCTCAAGTCATGAATCATGATGAGAGTTCCCATGAGAATATTATATTCAAATACACTATTTAATTATTCATGAGGTAATATCCACCTTATTTTAGTGGGTATACTAATCCACTAAATTCAATGAAATGGAGTATTACCACTTAAAATATATTTAACATTAACTTGTATTGAGATCATGAGAAATGTTTTCTATTTGTTTACCATATTTAAGGTGAAGAAGATAAATGGTGGAAACATATTATGAATATGAGGCCATAAGTATTAATTGGGTCTATTAAATTGTATGAGGTTAGACAAAATTTTTAAAATAAATAGTTTTAATAACCAATACAAAAGGGAAGGGAGAGGGAATACCTAGATCATAAAAAGATTGATGATGAATCTATAGGTACCTATTTGGTACATTAACAAGACTTGTGAGTTATGATTTTGGACATAAAATCGACCCTAATGGTAAAATTTTATGAATCTTTATTGTATTGAAAGTGTGTATCCAAAAGGATTTATCCATTAGATTCTTTAATATTTATATAGATATCATTAAATGTTCTCTCAAGGTAGAAATACATATTTTTGTTAGTAATTATTATCGTAGTTCTTATAGCAATAAGAATTTCTAATTATAAGAAATTAAAACCATAAAAAACAAAGTTATATGAAAATTAGTTTTTCTTTATTCCATAAGTGTGGTAAAAAATGGGTAAAACTTCCTTGTATAGAATAATAAATTCATTATAAATAGAAAATATATCAATCAAAAAAATAACTGTTGATGAGATGGGAAAACATTGGTTAATGATGTGAATGGAGAGAAATCACCAAAAAAAGTATCATCCACACTATAATTTTTTAAATAACATGGATATAGTCATTATACTAAGATGTTCTCAAACATATGGGTTAAATAAAAAAAACGGGATCGATACCCTCTTAAGATAATAGAAAATGGAAAATCTCATGTGAACATGATTTATGATTTGGGTAATAAGAATAAAATGGTTAAAGGTAAAATTATCATCCACTCTATAATTTATACTATCTTATTTGATATTTTTCCCACCACACTTTTATATGTCAAAAAATTATTTTTTCTATCAAATCCACACCACAATGATTAGATTTTTAGTTTTCAGAATAAACACATACAATATAATAATCACATATCAAGTATATAGCTCCTATATGATTGATTTTTTTTTGAATTTTGAATCTTAAAATTATCATTTTCACCACCCAAAAAATTTTTGTGGTATTTTTTGAATGAATTGGATATATTTTTATATAAGAAATTTCAATCGTAGAGGATTTTAGGTCCCATTTTATATTCCAAATAATCTTAAGATCGTCTATCGATGTAAGGATGAACCCCAAACCCCAAGGGAAAATGTATGTGTCAGAGAACTTATTCATAAGGAATATTTATCACAATGGTTGTGAAGAAACTAAAAATTGATGATATTCTCATTGTGTTATAGTTTTTCATTACTTTTCTGAATTGTTTCCTTATATTCATCCAAATCATGAAGTTGTGTTTTCAATAGATCTCATATGTGGTGCTACACTTATTTCTAAGACACTGTATATAATGGCTCGACTGAGTTTTGGATATTAAGGAATAGAATATACGACAATTTGGAAAATTTATTCCTCTATAAAAGTGTTTTATCATTGGGAAAACCAGTTCATTGTGTCATGAAGATACATGGATCAATAAACATTTTCATTTATTATTAACAACCTAACTAGATCAAGACAAAGAATAAGTATCCTCTTCCATTAATCAATTATTTTTTGATAAATATAGAGTTTTTTAATATTTTTCCATGATTTATCATCGATGTTTATATCATTATATGAGTTTCAAAAAATGAGTATAAAAAATTGAAAAGACTTCTATAAAATATATAGAAATTATGAATTTATAGTGATTCTATTTTGTCTTACAATATTCCTATTATCTTCATGGATCTCAAGAAAAGAGTATTTATAGACTACATTGATCAATTTATTTTAGTCATTTAGAAGTTATTATTATATAATCTAAGTTAAAGGAAGATTATAAATATTATGTTATAATTATTTGGATATTCTAAAACATGTAGAAGTTGTATATAAAATTATACAAATGTTAATTTCATCTATATAAGGAATATTTTTTGGGATATATAATCTCAAGACAAGGTATGTCTGTGGATTCATCAAAGATGGATGTTATTGAACATTGGCCCGGTCCAAACAATGTGACTATGATACATGGTTTTCTTAGGTTAGATAAATATTATCTAAATTTTATAGGAATTTATCATGGATATCTTATAAACTCATGATGTTAACTTGGAAAGGAGAGAAGTTACTTTGGACTGACTATTGGGAATAAAAATATCAATGGACGGATGAAAAGGCTGGGAAGATCAAATATGATCAAACTAACCTATTATCGAGAATAATTATAGAGTTGTAGTGATTCTATGATGAAGGGGATACAATTTTTTATTATATTGAATGATATGATGATAGATTAATCCTCCTAAAAATAATAGGCTAGTGAAAAAATTATCAAACACTTGATTTGGAGTTAACAACTGTAATTTTTATATAAATTATATGGGGGAATTATGCAGATGGCGAATGGTGTGATAGATATATTGATGAAATAATATTTTATTATATATTAACATTTAAATATTAGAATATAAGAAAAATGAGGATGATGGAAATTATTAAAGTTTGTTACTACCTAATACCTTTCCAACCCATGAAGTAGAACAAGGAGGATAATGATTTGAGTTGAAAGGAAAATTATGGTGTATCAATGAAGAGGATTTAAAGTGTTATAATATTTATGGGTTTTCAGAAAACATAACAAGAAATCATGTGTAATGGATTTATATCATATCATTATCATATTGATGTTCAACTATTTATCTATTTTAATATTAAAAGTTGGAGTTGGTTCCTTGGGATAAGCAACATAATGATTTAGATTACATAGATCCACAAAAAAACCGAGTATTGATTGAAATACCTTATCTCACATTTACTATTATTCTATGTCATATTAATATAATAATTATTAAGAGTGTATATCACATTGAAAAGTTTATTTTATTTCAGTGTAATGTTAAGAACCATAAAAGATGGATGATGATATTCATAAATAATGTTCTATGTTTAAATAACATTTTATAATAGGGAAAAATGCTTATTTATTGTCATGTGTGATTAATTTTAAGAATATGATAATTTATCTCAAGATGTTTTCACATGGTAATATCTAATAGTAAATATTATGAGAATATAAACTATTATATAATTTCAGAATGTTTATGAGTCATCAGATATTCCTTTATATGACAGTCTGTAATGATGCTAATACTTTAAAATTATTATTAATGTTTTTCATGAATTGTAATCATTTTTTAAGGGTTAAAATATTACCACCATATGTTTTTCAAAATTAGGTTACATTTGGTTCATCAAGATGAAATATTATTAGCTAATAGGTTCAGGATGAATTTTTCATTCTATCATTATAGATGTTGATATAACATCCCTTTTATTGAAATGCAACCATCACATAATATTCCATGATAATGGAGAACGAGGAGTTCATTTAATATTTGAAGAAGATCGTATCATGAATATTGGTTGATTTGATGATTCTCCAACTTGCTTGATGATATATTGGAACAATTGTATTTTACTACACAATTAGTTATCATATGTTGTTTTTGATGTTGGATCCTTAAATTCATTCTCTTGGGTGTGTTGACTAATTTATAGAAAGTTTTTAGAGAATTTAGTAAATCCTACCTAATTATAATGAGTAAGAATCCATAAGGGTTAGACACTATGTATTTCTATTAATCATTATTAAATTTTATTTGAATTTAATTGTATATGTAAATATTAATAACATGAATGATGAATATTTTTCCCTAAATTTATTGAAAAAAAATATTAAATAAATATTTATCCATAGGGAATATGGTGAAATACGATAATATAAAATATATATTTATTTAATATTATTCAAATGGTAATAAATAATAATTTATTCATTAATAAATAATATGGTTAATTATGTGAGTATTGAGTAAATATAAATTCTTGATGATATTGAAAATAAATTATGATTAATTATTAATTTTTTAATAAATATATTTTTTCTGTTTTCCAAATACAATAATTAATTTATTTATGAATAAACATATATTTGCTAATTGGATAAATTATGAGGATGCAGAGTGAAAAATTATTTTTTATAACGATAAATATTAATTTTCATGACTATAAAATAATATGTATCATTTCACAAATTTTCCCACACTATAACTTTTTCAAAAATTATCTTATTATTACATTACATGGAGAAATATGAGGTTTAATATATTATTTAATGGTTATTATGAGAATAAATAATATTCTAACCTATAATTTATCTCAATAATTTTACTTTTCTATTTATTTTTTAGAGGATGATAGTAATTGATGAGAATTGAGAATCATTATGTAAAAAAAATATAGATTCCCTCTAAAGACTGAATAATTCTCTTGAGATTCTCCTTCCTCAACCATCATTCCATGAATGAGTTCAGAAGGGTAAATTTAAAATCATGAAGTAATAGTCATAGTGATTAATATAATCACAAAAATAATTTTGATCCACAATTATAGAACCCAAAAATCTAGTAGTGCAGTTCATAGAATAATATAACAAATGTGGAACGCCTCTAAATAGATTCTAAACTTGGATATATTCAATAAAATAATGGTGGGATAAAAATAGTTTCATAGGATCAACACCATTACCGAATAATGATTTAATGTTGTAATATTGTTTCTTATTACATTATTAAATAAATTATAAATTTAATGTGGAAGGATATTTTCTTGGTTCCAGTAAATAGTCTTATTAATATTCTTTGGAAATATACCATTTTACATGACATTAATAACTTATATAATATGTGAATGAACCATTAAATCTATTTTTTTGAGTAGGTATCTTAAATGATTAGTGAATTCAATGATATCATAACCATCAAGTTGTATTATAGGTGTTATGTCTAAATATAAATTATTTAATAGATTTTTGATCAATATAGATATACTGGTTTAAATAAAACAATATTTTTAATTCACTTTTGATCCATATTAAAAACATCATCTTCCTTATATTATAATCTATATTATATAAAAATGATTGATTAATAATTAATGAAGAACACATTTGAAGAACCCACATAGAGGTTCTATGAATTCTGGATTGATAATATTGTTTTTCAAGACATGATCCCTTTTTTGACACACTGTGTAACCTTATTCATTTCACAAGGACCCCATCACGGAATTCTGGTCATAGTGTCATCAAAAAAAGAATTTCACATTAAATAATCCTTATGTTGACTATATAGAGTGGTGAAAATACTTTACAGGCTAGATTCCATGAATACTTCCAACATTATATCTAGGACACATGTTCTATAGGTGCAAAACATGTGCTCAAACTATTCCATGTTGTAAATACACTACTTTGATTTAGTAAAATAATTGTAAAGGACAGAAGATATGAAATTTGGATGACCAAACAGGAATAGTTTTTATATATGGTGAACTTTATAAATGACTGCAATATGTACACACCGAGTTCGTAGGCATTTATAAAAGATATCCGATGAACTGAATTACACACCATTTAGACGACATGGACACATAACGTAGTTTACATATTCACAAGAAGATATTAAATTTAACTAATTAATTTATTTTAACTTATGAACCTATTTTTTTTATAATTCAATATTTATTACAGTGTGGTCATTATTTGTTATATTATATTAAGTTCTAAACTAATTAATTTTAGTATTTTAAAATATAAATTATGTATAGTTAATCTATACTGATGAATCAACAAATAAACATTTAAAGGCCTTGCAATATTTATGTGTTCCATGTGGAATTACATTGTAGGTAGACGCCATAAATTATGGCATGGTCTATGTACACAATAAATCCGATGAGTGCATTTTAAAAATTAATACCATACTGAATAGTTTTGACAGGTACTCACCAAGTATCTCCTAGTTAAATAACTTTTTATTATTATATTGATTTTTTGAAATAAAATTATAATTTATTTTATTTAAAATAAAATATAATGATAATTTCATGATTACTGGATTTTATATGATAAAATCAATCCTTTTATTAATGAGGAAAAAATATAATTAATTCAATCACATTTTATCTTATTGGAGAAATAATTTAAATTTATATTAACTAGTTTTTTTAGATGCATAATTTTTTCATGTGTCTAAATGATTATGATATTGAATGGTACTATGTATGTATTGGTTGTATTAATTTATATTTTATTTCATGATTTTGTAATAAATTACTATAAATTAAATATTATTCCCTATGCATTGTCCCTCTATATTTTATTATGTTGGAAACTCATGTCCATGGTTTTTTATGTAATTTATTATAGATAATCAATTTTTTCAAATATTATAATTGTGAGTTACAAAATATTATGTAGTAAATTGTTTTTTTAAAATCACATATAGTAAGGTCATGATGGAGCCAAAGAAGGGCGAGTTTAATATAGAATTGAAATGAAACCGACATGGGAGATATGTTGGTGGTCCAGTGGGATGCTACATCTCATGCCATGACTGACACATGAATTTTATCCCTCGGGTCATGTTTTCATTTATTTTTCACTCAATAAGTCAATCATTAGATAAATCTCGTTGTCATTAAAAAATTTATTTATATTATTGGATCTGTATGAAAGATTTATTTTGTGGATATAATACGGATATCACATATCTAAATATACTAACATAAAAATATGGACTTAACATAAAATGGTTATTACTAAATCATTTATCAAAAATTATTCAATTTATAAATTTACAACTAATTTATATTAAAAATATATAAAAAAGATAAAATAATGAAAAATTTTCCAATAATAAATAAAATCCCCAAACATAAAATTAATTTAAACAAGGCCGTAAATTACCATAGTAGTAATTAAACAACTGAACTAACTATATTACTAACCCTAATTAGTACAAATACTTATTTTAGTATGTTAATATGATTTTTTGTGTTTAATCAACAAATTTACATCAAGGGAGGGATCCCTCTCTAGAAAAGATTCATCTTAGAGTTAGGTGTGGTGTAACTTTGAGTAAGTATTTTAAGATTGGGTATTCCACTCAAAATATCATCATGCTATATGAAAATAATTAGAGAACACATTCTCTGATAGATTCCATTGATTAATTTAATGTTCGTTCACTTAGGTTATGATAAGGGGTATAGGGAACCTTGGAACTAGATTATCTAAGTAGAAACTATATGTATAATGCTGAGGGATATTGATTCTTACTAAAATAGTTGGTGAAAAAATAAAATAAAATTATCATATCTCACATTATTTGTAATCAGGTAATGTTTTAATCATCAATTTTAATTATTTTATAAAAACAATGTTAGAATAAACCATAGAAACACTATTACCATACCCTATCATTGGTTATTTATTTATTAAGCAATATTTCATGATATGGTACCATTATTTATGAGATTCAATATTATTATAAAAGTTTTATTTTGTATTATAATCCCCTATTCCTATTTGGCCACTAAACATGAAATAAACTATGAAAAGCATGACTAAGAGAGATACGTAGAGGATTATTACATTGAATTTTTTAATATATTACCAACTATTTGGGGATATATTATTACAAAACACAAGCATATGGATTTTTACACTATATTATCACGTCAAATGTTTCTTGAGATATATAACGAAAAATATTGAAATAAGTTTGATTTTCAGTGCACTAATTTAGTTTAAAATGTAACAAGGGAATATATATATATATATGTGTATATATATTGTTCCCAATTTAAATATTATATGACATATTTATTAGTTAAAGAAATTGGGCATCTACTTGGATGTAAAATTATCCATTAATTTTTTTATCATCACCCCATGGTTATCATTATTCATAGAATCATAGATAAATGAAATTGATAATTCACTCAGGATTATATTGACCATACATCACAAAGCATACATGGATTGGTTGAAATAGTTTTCTACAACACTTATTAATAAATTATTGAATTAAAATTAAGAAGATCCCACGCGAAATATAAATCCAAAATATCATTTGTAGTTTCTATCAATGATAAAAAGGATTATGAGGCAGAAGAATGCACATGAGGTATTTTATTTTTATTTGGAAGGAAAGGATATAGGAAATGAAAGAACATCTAAATTAAAAAGTAAATAGATATATACACTTTAGGTATATTCATCAAGTTTGTATTCGCCACTTTTATAATAAAATTTGATAATCTAACACTGTAATTTTATATAAGTACAAGAAATGTGAACAAATTGAATTGTTATGGATTGAAATAAAATTCATATGGAAAAGGTATATTTCTATTTTACACTCATGTATATTAATAAATATTATTTCCAAATAGATTTATTATGGTTTGTAATAATAATTTCCAAATCACTTATCTTACTGTTCATCTAGACATAATTAAAATTATTGCATATTTGAAAAAAATGTTACCTTGGTACTTCAATACTGAACTAATGGTTCAATAAATATTGAAAAAATATATCAATTACAATGACTAAGGAATATATAATATAATACTCATAACTGATTGTTGAATGATAAACCATTTTTAAATATAACTAAAATTAGTTGAATTATTTATACCCGTAATATTGTTTTTATCTCAATTGAACTATGATAAGTGGAATAAAAATAGAATACATATCATATTTTTCATAAATAAAACCATAATATAATGGTTCACCTTAAAAAATTTAGAGATTGTTTAATATAGATACACCATAAATTAAAAATATATATACTTCAAGAAATTACTTTATGAAATTTTAGAAATGGAAATTAATATAAATGAGTGCATGTGGTAATGATTTAGGAAAATATAAGATGTTTTAATGGATAACATCTTATTGAAGTAGTCTATGATCATATAGGTGGAGTAATGGTATTTCCAAACACACATATCTTTGTTTACCTCAATATCAAGATGGTAGAGAAAAAAAATTAATAATGTGTCTCATATATAACTAAAATATTATATATATTTTTGTAAAACATGTATTGAAAATAGAATTGAAATAAATATTTGTATTCAAACCATATTAAATAGTTGATATCATAAATATTTTTAAATGGTAAAAATATATATTGAGACTACCACTATTTTTGGTTGAAATCCTTTTTTTTTTGAATATTTTTGTTGTAACAGATAAGCAATATGCAATAAGGTTAATTTGAGTTCATGATGTTATAGAAACTTTGTATATTTATATCTAGTATATACTAATGATATTTTCATAAAGGAATAATATGTATTTATGGATAGTGGTTGAAGATTTAAATTTTATTGATTAAGGCCCAAGATGGACATGGGTTAGAAAATAAATTTTAATCTAAACTATGAATTGTGGGATTAGTTATTGAGACACATACTGCGCAGGAATACATAAACACATATGAGGGTTATGTACACTATCGATGTGTGATAAAAATATATATATTTTCACAATAAAATATTATCTAAATGAGAATAAAATGGAAACACGATATGGTTGAAAATTATGTATAAATTGAATCAAAAGACACCATGTATCAAGATTCAAGCACTCCATATCATGAATGTTTCAAATACACGAAACTTCATTTCAGTATTCAAGAGAAACTGAAAATGGATTGTATATGAGATTTCCCATAATGAATGATTGATTATTGAATGGTTTTTTATGAATAAAAACATACATAAATAAATTTGAATAAAATACATTTAATTTATACTATTAAAAGAATACTTATATTATCAGTATATTCTTTTATTGATAATAAATTCCATATCATATGGAGAATTCATTATGGGATATATCTATATGACATGACCAAATGCAGACCCACTAGTATATATCAACATGGAATAACTATAATGAGTTTGTTAAATTAATTAATTCTAATGAAATATCTATATTACATAAAATAATTAATTAGTTAAGCATTCATAGTAATCAAATAATATTCATTTTCAAATAAACGAGTGACTTCTATCTCCAATTAGTCAGTGGGTGCACTATATGTTATCATGAAAAATATAATGATAATATATGGAACAAAATGGTATTTCTCAAATGTATGTTAAGATTAATGACATACATTTATCCAAATATTATTTCAAATAGAAATCATGTTATAGGACAGAATATCTAAAAACTAGATTCTTAGATTTTAAAAATCGAGTCATAGTACATATAATAAATTATTTCAAAAAAAAGATATGAAAATTAAAATTTTAATTAATTTTGGATGATTATCCTTCTTGTAGACCATATATGGGAATAAGAAGAGATTATTTTGGTTAACATAATTTCAAATTTTTATGTAATAGGAATTTATCAAATATTACCTGATATTTACCTCTGTTTAATGTGAATATGGAATAATTGGTGAATATCATACATATCCAACATAACTACAATGACATGAAGAAATAACAATACAATAGTACATGTAAAAGTAGAACATTAAAACTAATTAGTATATGAAGAAGTTATAATATTAGTGATAAATTTAATTGATCATCTTTCTTAACATAGTCTAATTTGATCTAGTATCCTAAATAAAGGAATTGTAATATAATAGAAAAAAATAGGTTATGTTATGGTTTCCATATCTATATTATTGTATATTATTATGAATTATTATATAGATTATGTATTGGTATAGAAAAAACTTATAGATTTTTTTTATACTAAAATAAATACCATTATCTTTATTATGATAATCACTTAATATGGAATTAAAAATGTTTTTAGGTTTATGACATGGGAAAAAATGTTGATACTCAATTTCATCACATTTGAGGGATTTTATCATGGTGGTAATTTTGTTGTAATAAGATTGACTACATAAACTTTGGGATTATCTAGAGGAAAGATGTCTATATCTATACCATGTAAAATAAATTTTAACATGTGTGAAAAAACTAGATGTTAGTAGTTGGATATAGTGAGAGTGGGTGTCTCATGTAGTTATTTACCATAAATAAAATACGCTATACTCAAAATTATATTTATATTCAATGAATTTAACATTTATTTAAATACCTTTTCATATATTTATTTTTCATCAGCATAACATTAATTTGATAATTTATTAGAATATATGTCCTATTTAAAAGGTCATATAATTTCCCTACTATGATGAGATGATTATAATTCAATGAAGATATTCTTAAACCTAGTTTAATGATCATGTATTATTATATGATATAGAAAACGTACGTTGACTATTATCTGAGATTTCTGATAATAAGATGGTACTTATTCTAATTATATTACCTCTTGATAATCTCAATGATTTAAAACTTTGAGAACTAACCTGAAAACATGAATTCTATGTGCTTATGTGTAATACAAAATTTCTATATATGAGTGTATGTAATTTTCCTCAGGCATTAACATTAATATTAATTCATTTAATGAATCATGATAATTTTTTTACTGACAAAATTATAATTCAATATGTTTGTGACAAGTTGGGTACATTGGTTTTATTAGGAATGAAAGATTATTAATTAATATTTCGAGTTAAAATTTTTCCCTTCCATATTTATGGATGTTTATAACCTGAAATAGAACAATCACATTATATTTTATAGCCATTATGTAATGATGGTTTTATTTTAGATAGTCAAAAAATGATTTATCAAGAATATCGGTTGATGACATGACTCCGAAACCTTCATGATGAGATACTGTGAAAAAGATATTATATTACACAATTAATACTCTCATGTGGTTTTTAATGTTTTCACATTAAATCCTCTCTCCTGGTTTCCATTACATGTTTCTAGACATTTATCTTTGACACTAGGCAAGATCTCCTAATGCTAATTAGAATAAATTCTAGTGGGTCACATAGTGGAATCCCTATTTTTTATCCAAACCCACCATGTGTCCATGGGATTAATTTGGAAAAATTAATTATTATATATGTGGAACCCTTAATGATCTAATTTGTTTATAAATAAGTGGCCTTGGGGGATTCATAGATGATGACTAATCAAGGGAATCTATGTACAACAATCTCCTACTAAAATATTTTACCATTTACTTTTCCATATTATATTTCCTTTCTATTCCTATTATGTATTACCTCTCTCAAATCAACATTACCTCTCCTTCCATGGATTAAATTTTTTGTGAGTGGTTAAATGTGGGGGAGGGGTGATAAACCTTTGATATTTTCATGGGTTTTATGATTATATTGAATAAAAATACATTCTATTTTCACTATTCATGTATTTATTATGTGTAGTTTTAATTACCTCAGGTGAATGTGTATTCATTTCATTCTGTTATATTGTAATTTCCCTTGTCGATTAGCTTTGTCTCCCTCTACCCAATCTATGATTGTGTGTGATGGAATATACATGGGTTGAGGCATGAGTAATCAATGATTTTTAACATGTACACTGAATTAAAACATGAACTATTACATAATAGGGAATAATAATACCTGGTACATGATTACCCTAATAAATTAAAATAACTCTCCTTATTTACCTACACATAAGAAAAAGATTATTAAAAATGGATATTCTAGTTAGGGTTACTATAACATTCTTTATCTAAAAATTTATCCAATTTAATTGATAGATAAATGTTACTCTTACCAGCAATAAGAACAATAATTGGTAATTAATATAAATACCATGATGGAATAATACTTTTCCTAGAAATCCCCAATATAATCACTAACATTCTAAACTATTTTTAGATCAATCAATTTCAAATGATTTATGATTCCTATTTATCATAATTAAATCAATATAATTTTCCCTAGAAAACTATATGTTCATTTTTTTCTAAATATTCTTTGTAATATTATTATCTTAAATACAATAAAATAATAGTTCATATAAAAATATTGTCTTTATATAACCCAAGATAGGCATGCATCAAACATGGAAATTTTTCGAGGAAGAAAAATTCATGTCGGGAAAAGATTACACATCATGAAAGTCTAGAAGAACTAAACTAAAGGCACAATACTTGAACAACCCAACTAAAGCATCATTATTAAGGGGATTTTTTTTAATTTAATTAATTTAAAATTCCATTATTTATTGTTTAATGAAAAAAATTAGCATAGAAATAAAATTACATACTGACTAAAACATTTATTCATTTACTTGGATTGTATTGGAGACTTGGATTTATTAGAAATCACATATTTTCATGTTATATATTTTTAAGATAATGATATTGAATAAGTAAAATGGGGAATTAATTATTTATACTGAATCATAGATTTTGTATTAACGACTCACTATTTAATAGAATTAGTTAATTCATGTAAATGAAATTTCGATACAATTTTTAAACATTAAATTTTTTAAATTTAATTGGATTGATTTGTTACTATTATTACACTCCATGAGTGCTTGTACCAAGTTACATGTTCTATTCTACATATAATTTATAGATAAAATACATCCAATTTATATCATGGGAATATTTTAGTGTAATTTTCTGGCATTCCACATACTAGAACATGTATTAGAATGTATCAAATATATAACTATTAAAGAACCATATTTAAAATTATTATGGATTTTTTGTGAAATTATCCTTGTACCCCCCTTGTAAATAATCCTTGTTTATCCTATAGAAAATGGGAATGACCTTTCTTGGAAGGGGACAGATTAAAAGACATTGTTTTCCATTCCTACACTGCTATATTTTTATAGAATGATATTTCAAATTAATATGTATATGTAATGTTAGAAATCATGTAAGATGGGAAGTATTACATTTTATTAAAAAAAATTTGGTGGTTCTGTTTTTGGTATAGGGAAGGTATCATGTTTTAAAAATTGTACTTATTTTTTACCTTTCTTTAAAAAATAAAAAAACATCGATTAGGATTTGGGAAAATAAAAAATCACTATTACTAAACCATTGATACATCAATCATACGTGTTTATGTGGTTCAAATTAGATTTATTCTAAGAATAATTTTAAAAAAATTAAAATATACAAATAATCAAGAAGATGTTCATTTTTTATACTATAATTGATCATGACCTTAATATGAATTTTGGGGACATGGTCATTTAAATTTCAAGATGATATTTTCATTTCACATTAGTTTTTATATCATGCGGTATGCTTTAGATACGACCCTATTTTTAACCATAATATTTTAAACATTAATACTAAATCCCTTAATCCTCATATTGATCAGATCACTTATTATGAACCCTTATAATTTATTTAAATTTTCTGTTGACATGTTGATGAATATTGTTCCTTTTCAAAATTATGGATATTGATCATGTACTCCTAATAACAGAACGACTATACCTGAATTACTATGAGTAGTGATGAGGAAAAAGAATACACTATCAGAGAAATCATGACAAGACATGTGTTATAATAATTAATTTTCCTATATGAATGGATAAGAATAAATGAACCACTATTTTTCAATGGGAAAAATTAAAATACATAGGTTTCGCTAGTTTGATTAACGAGTGAAAAGTTAAATTGATGTGTAACTTGAATATTGAAGGGTTGAATCCCAATTGTTAGTAATTTTATTTAATTTATTTGGAATTTGAATATTGGTAACATTGTGTTTCTACTTTTTATATATAATTAGATAACGTCCTTTAGGACAAGAACGTTCTAATTTTGAGGGAATTGACAAAACCATTTTATGTAGTTTTTTTAAAAGAGATTATACATTTTTATAAATTAATTGAATAAAATTGAACAATTTTGACAGCTTTTTTTATTTTATTTTATTTTATAGAGATTGATAAAAAATGACCAAAAATAGAGGAATATAGTGTGTAATAAACAACTCATATTGAGTCGATTAATGTCACGACATGAGACTAGAATGTTTAACCAGGATTGAAGATGAAGGAAATTGATGGAAAAATGAATGGAACAATCCCAAGGCATAAAAATGAAGAACCATGTTGAAACTGGGTGAATGCCGCTGGTTTACAAAATTACACGACATGTAATTCATTTATGATGTGTAAATTTATGGAATGTAATGTGTGAAAACAAGTCATCAAAATTTTAGGCCAAAAATTAAACAATGTGAATCCACCACCAATGACATGAAATCATTAAAACATATGAGGTCCAAACACACACCTTACATTTTAGGAATATCATTAATGATCTAATACCCTTGAATGGGACAAAATAATAGCAGTTTTGATGTCCTTTAACAGAGTAAGGCCTATTTATTTATTCGGACAACCAAGAATAGCTGGTATTGACCTGGAATCATTCATTTTTATTCTTATGGATTCTTGAGGGTTCTTATATGTTTATAAATATGAGGAGTAAAGGGATTGAGAGGTTATGACATGATGAGGGGTTCTATAGATGATAGAATAATACTAAAACATGTTACTATTTTCCTTTCATTCTTTTATATTTATTCAATTACTATGATTTCTCCCCTCTCCTGAATCAACTCTAATTTGTGATCCATGGAGGGGTAGTTTTGGGGAGTGATCGAGAGAGGGGGATGCTGAAACATTGAATTATTATTTTGTTTTTATTCTTATTTTGAAATATAATAAGTTTCCATTTATTTAATATGGTTTCAATTCCTTAGAGTTTAAATAGCCCCATGTGATTGTGTAGGGTTTTGATTCTATTAAATTATAATTTCACTGGTTGGTTATTAATATCTCCCTCCACCCAATCATGGTATTTACGGAATGGAATATTATTTGGTTGTGTGATGAGTGCTCAATGATTTGAAGCACATGTATGGAATTACAATAATAACTATTGTATGTTAGGGAATAATAATACATGATAGTGTATTTCCCCAATTAATCAAAATGAATCTCTATATTGATATCAATATAGTAATATGAGTATTCCAATATGATATTTACATTAGGGTTATTCTTAATTTAACTTTATAACCAAGGGAAAGGGAGAAATCGATAGGTAAGTATGCCTCTAACCAATAATAAGAATAATTTTTAATTAATAGAAAAAATTATAGCATTTCATTACATCTATCTGAACTCACTCCAATGACTTTCATTCTCAACTATTTTTGAACTAATCAATTAAAAATTCTTTCACTTTCCTATTTTTCAAAATCAACACTTTAATTTTCTCAAAAAATATAATAGTTCAAAATACTTTTGGGTAAACTTCTCTTCCTGAGACTACCTATGTTAACCAATATACTAAGATAATTAATATAATAATATTTTTTATCACCCATGATATGTGTGCATTAGGATTTAATAATAAAATGAAATAAAAATATATATTTATTCACAAGGTAAATTTTTTATAATTTCAATATTTAATATTTATTTATTTATACTTATTACCATGGTAACAAAAATTATTTATATTTCAATAAATTATATAATAAATTATTTGAATATTTAATAATTATTTATTCTCCCAACCTTTAATACAATATTTATATTATTTATCAAATATTTTATATAAATATATTCTCCAGACTATAAATTGACTAACTATTTTATATGAATTAATATAAAAATAAATATTTATTTTTTTATTCCACAAATATCAGGGACGTATAGAAAAAAATATATTTTGTTCGCAAATAAATATTAATTTGTAAGATGGTAAAATAGTTTTTCTCAAAGCACCCGTTTTTTCAAAACATAGTTTTCATGAAAATAATAATAATATTATTATTACTATTATTATTATATAATATGGGGTCATATGAGGTTTAATATATTATTTTTTAGACATTGAAAAATTAAATAACATTTTCATTCTAAATATACATCTATAAATCTTGGTATGTCTAGGGTGTTTTGGTTGATCAAGATTGATCAATATTGATAATCATTGTGCACATAAAAATATAATTATTTCTCTATAGATTGAATAATGACTTAGTAATTATTCTCCCTCCATTATAATATCATGAATGAGATTTGAAATATGAATATTCAAGCCCAAAATCATCATCACAATTATCATGGTGAAAAAAAAAGAATATATATCTATCATGCTGGCACTATATAATCCATCAATGTTTTTAGAGAGAAATAGAGATTGTGTGGATCACTTCTAATAAGATTATACATATATATCATACAAACACAGTGAACAGAGACCAAAAATGGATTTGGTTGATCAACACCTTCATCAAATAATGTTATCAAGACATAGGTATTCAATCTTATGATATATTTAAATTAACGATAAATTAAACATGAAAAGATATTGTCTTGGTTTATAAATATTCTATTTTCAAATTCATTAGAAAAAATTTGTTAGACATGTCATTTACATATTTTAAAATATGTGAATGTTCCATTGAATCTAAAAACTAATTAGTTGGGAATGACTCCAATAAGCCTTTCGACAATAATTGGAACCATCAAGTGGTATTGACGGTGTCATAGTCAAATTTATAAGTATTTATATTTCTTCTGATCATTACATATTTATATATTACAATAAATTTAATTAATTATTTATTTTTATATTTATCATCCATATATATTCTTCCTCATCACAATTTATCACTCATAGGACCAATTTCAATTAATAAATAACAAAGAACGCATATATAGAACCCATATGGTGGTTCAAAAAAATCTATCTTAATAACACACCGTTACACTTATTTTATCTATGTTCATTGAAAATGAATGGTTTCATGGACTATGGGACATTTTTTAATTAATAAACGATGAATTCATTATATTCACCACTAATTAACTAACCAAGGTGGCACAAATATTTCCCAGACTACACACCATATAGAAATTTTTCCCCTTCATGCTGTCCAAACTTTTTAGAGAAAAAATCATCGGTTTTGGGAACATTTTTTTTAATAAATAGACTATTTGGATTTAATTCATGAAGTGTATAGGTTGAAAAAAAAATGTATATCTTTATATGTGATATTTATCCTTTATACATGATGTGTACTTAAGGAATGTTTGTTAATATGTACACGACGATTCCTAAGGAATATATTATAGATATATGATGAAGATAATTATACATTTTGTTTAATTCCTTCACACAAAATGTACTTTACCTTTTTTAGGAAAATAAAAATTTCAATTAATTACATAAAATTATAAATTAATTCACTGAATTATTATAAACAATCAATCATGTATGGTTATTGTATACTAAAGACTCAAATCATTAAGTTGTATTGGATATATAATTTTTATGTGTTCTTTGTAGAATTATATTGGAATTACACAACATGAAATTATAACACATTCTTTATACACAATATCTAAAATGAGTTCATTTTTTACTATTAAATACATAGAAAATAACATATATTATTACTCACCATGTTGAATATTTCTAAAATACTATGTACTATGTTATTGAGTTTTTTTAACAAAATGAAAATAAAATTATTTTTAACTATATCACAGTGGATGGGAGTTTCATAATGATTACATGAAATAAGATAAAATGAATTAATTGATAGATAAGATACTTAATCAGATTATTTCAAGCTTGTTTCATAATAGTGAATAAAAAATTGAAATGAATTATTAAAAGATTTTTAAATTCAAAACTATTATATATCAATATATAATCTTGAGCATTATTATACCTATGATTATAGTGGTTTTAAAAAAAAATTATATTATTTCAGGGTATTGTAATTAATATCTGTTTTAAAAAAATATGATGGAATGTGATTCAACTCTTCCACATTTAGTATGTATCACCTGTATGTATACCTTTTATTTATATACTTCTCCTTAACGAATCCTTTGGTTCAACAAAACATAATTTATGTTATATAGAAAATACATTTAAAGGAGTTTCCAAAGGAGTGTGATTTCGGTTGAAGACAGAACCATGGTCTAGGTAGTTAAAGACTGAACTAACAGTAAACTAAAATCATAGATAAATAGGTGGACATGAAGGTTGGTTCAACTCATTCCAACATAGTAAAAATTAGGTTATACCAAGGGTAATAGATATATATCGTCTACCAATGAAATACAAAATTAGATAAAGCTGATGATATTTCCATTTATTTATTTCTTTTATTTATTTATTATTCATGTGTTTTTTTATAGATGCAAGATCATGATCACAAAAATACATCTAGTAATATATAATAAAGTAATAAAAATAAATAGTTTATATGTAAATTACATAATGTTACACGGTTAATCCCTACTATCAAATCCATATTATATTAACAAGACAATTATCATATAAAAAATGTAAACATTTATCCATAGTAAATAAAATCCCTCAAGATAATATAATGTAAGGCTCCAATGTTCATTAACTGAATCGAAAAAAGACCATAATATTAAATATTTGAAAAATAATCAGTAGGATACTTTATCTTATCAAGGTGCTCTTATGAATGTTTTTGGTTGACAAAACCAATTTACTTCAAGATAATTATCCATCCCTATACATGATGTATTGTAGAAGAAATGTATGAGGATATCAGATTAAGAGTTTTTGAATTGCAGAGTCTATTAAATGGATAAAAGTTATACAATTCCATAGTTAGAAAATTGATAGATACATAACTACATTTTATTAGTTGATTGAGCCATCACACATGTCATAAAAAGGGCCATATATATCCATTCAACATGTCAGAACAACTAGACAATACATGTCTATCAGTGAGGTCTATTGGAAATTGATAAAATAAAGAGAGAAATAATAAAAAAATAAATAATTATATCTAACATAATTTTTAATCAATTAATTTTTTATCCATCTAAATTTAATATTATGGAGAAATAATGGATAGTGATACCAGTAAATATTGTGACAATTTCTTAAATCTTGGAACATCTTTACAAAAAAATTTCAAATACAATCATTTGTGATGAATTACTATCTTTTAATTTTTATTATGAATTGGAATACCCTCTTCCAATTATTCTATGAGATCATGGACAATAAATTGAGGTACGATCTTGTTTAATTTTAGGCTTCAGTCACATTAAATTTGTTAATGGAATGTTGATTAGACAGACAAGGAGTCTCGAAGGGTGTCCTTGGTGCTTAAAAAACCATAGAGGGTATAAATATTCCATCAAGTTAATGTTTCATGGTTGGTTCATGATATGTAGTAACTATTGAAACTATCTTTTCTTCCAAGTATAGGTGAATGAAGACTAGTGAAACTATGCCTTGGGAGGATCCGAACTATATAGAATTGGACATAACCAAACAACATGGTTACCACATAGGTTGTGAAACCATGTGTGATCCCTATGAAATCATGTGATAGGGTCCCCTATTAGACAGACAATGGTGCACAGTTTGTGAATGTCTTGGAGAAATGTGAATCTAAAAATTACATCTCATTAAAGTGGGTAAAATTTCTCATTTCACCCTTCGGTCTTTAAGAAACATAACCAGATTTTCAAACCCATTTATTTTAAAACATCCAAAGGTGATGAAACTTTCCTCCCAAAGATCCTCAGGGGTGATATCCATCATTTTCATGACATTTAGAGCACTGTTGGGTGTGGTTCGGTGCTATGGGTGAGTATAACACTCTTATTTTATCCTTTTTCTAGACTGGGTCCTATATATTTCTTATTATAATTCTAAATTCGTAAAACCCAGATGTTCTAGGTGTATCTTGGTTTTTTATTTAAATGGCGCTCGTTTATATATCAAATTATATGGTTAATCAAGTGTTTTTCTTTAGAACCAAGTTATGTGGTATACAAGTTATATCCCATAATCTTTTTCAGTATTTATGTGTATGTGATTTCTCATTGGTGTCCTTGGGTGTTTTTTAGGGTTTTATTATCATTAATGATAATTATTTGGGTAAATGTTTAATTAAACCCCTCACCATATCTATGGGATGCATTGAGGTTGATTTAGACCTGGTAAAGGGGCACCCTAGGGGTGTTACACTTCACGAACATGGAAATTAAAAAGTTCTTTGTAGAATTGAATTGGTGTGACATATATCTAATTATAAAAGTTTTGAAATTTTTCTTTGAATATGAAATGAAACTAATAATAAGTATATTCATTTATTAACGTGGAATAAGTTTGTTTCTGGTATGACATAAATTGGTTAAATGTATTACATCTAATGTTTTAAATGACTTCTGACTTGTCATGGAAATGTTTAAATGAATTAAGCAAGGTGAATGATTTTTTTAAAATGGGTTAGTTTATGGGTCAAAGGGTAATGTAAGATAAACTTGTACTTATAAATATGTTAATAAATGATAATGACTTATATGTTTATTGAACTATTTTTATAAATTATTTATGCCATAAATGATTATATTAATGGTTGGTAAATGTGTATTGGTTAAATAAGAACATGCAAATGGCAGGTGGAATGTGGAGTATTGACCTGAGGTTCTATGCCCATGAGTCAGGTTTAAATGAGGCTCTAAAACCCACCCCAGGATTGATTGGGTAATAAAGTTGGACTGAGGATCTATGCCCAAAATGGTTTCATTTTACGATACTACCTAGAATAAGGCTCCATGGTAAGTGTGATGTAATTGTTTGTGATGTTTTTCCATTGTGAAATAGGGAACCTAGATTATCAATTTATGCATAGTAATTGAGCATCATAGGTAAAAGTGTAAATGATGAAAATAACTAAAACTTGGTTCACATAATGAAAATGGTTTAATTAAATATTGTTATCTAATGAAACCTAGTTTATCCTCTATTTATATATTCATCCAATTATTACATATATACAGTGTATGTTAGATTGTATATCATGTAGACACCATTATAGGAGACTTACTAAGTTATACACATAGGCTGCTTAGATTCCATTGGGAACCTCAGGAGACATAATGGGTGAAGTTTGTGAAAAGGTAATGGGAACTATTCTATATGTTTTAATAGGGAATGTGATATTCCTAGAAGAGGGATCTATAATGTTTGTATTTGAGGGAAATTATAGAAGGTGAGGAGTCACCTTCTTATTGAACTATTAATGGTGATGATATTACTTATTTTTTTGTCATGTTTTCATGCCTAGAGGTATGTATGAAGCATTTATGCATGATTTCCATTCATTGAAGTGGGTGTTGCATTATAGTATTAAAAAATGCGTTGAGATCTTTAAATAAAAACTTTTTCTTTGAGTATGGTGTTTGAAGTTATAGGTTTCATGTTGTGATGCTACATGTGTCAATACTTAATGTTCGGGCATCCATAACTATGTGGTCGGTTGCATTTGTTTCCCATTAGTGAATGGATGTGGGATGACATCACTATGTATTGTATTAGGTTATTATGATGATTCCTCATAAGAATTATGTGATATGGGTAATTTTTAATCAGTTGACCAAGGTGGACCATTTTTCATATATATGAGAGACCTTCACCATGGAACAACTGGGTGATTGATATATTTGAGAGATAAATTGGTTCTATGGGGTGAAACATTATATAGATTCATATTGTGATCCACATTTTACTTCATGCTTCTATTAGGGGTTATAGAAATCCTTTGGTAACTATTTGGTTTTAAGTACGACCTCCCAGACAAAGATATATGGGTAGTTGAAGCATAAAACTCAGATGATTGGGGACATATTCATGGAATGTGTCCTAGAATATAATGGACCCAGAGAAAAACACTTGGATCCTATTGAGTTTTCTTACAATAATATATTCTAGGAAACCATTATAATGTATTCTTATGATGTTCTTTATGTAAGGACATGTATATATCCACTATGATTGGTGAAGGATGGGGAATTAGAGGTGTTGGGGTTGATCCATGTATAGAACATGTATGAATAGGTTCAATTGATTCAGAAACGTATGGATACAACTCAATGTAGATAAAATTCATATGTGTGTTGAAATCATCGACATATAGAGTTTTTGTAGGATGATCATGTGTTCATTGGGTGTTTCCATTGTTTGTTCACCATCAACATCATAAATTTTTTAAGTTTGTGTGCTTGTACATGGGGAATTTAAGATTTTGGAGAGGATCAGACTGATGGAATATTGAGGGAATCTTCTAAAATTATATTGTGTCATTCCAGATGTTTTCCATGTGTCACAACTTCAAGAGTAACCAGCCAAACCATCTCATTTTATTGATGTTGAAGAGGTTGAGATTGATGTTGATGCATCCTTTGAGTAGAATCCGGTTCATATTGTAGATCATTTTGAGAATGTATCATAGGGAAATACTATTCCATTGGTTTGACTTTGAAAGGATAATGGTAATGTTCACAAATATACTTGGGAGATGGAGATAGATATATGGGGCCAGCGACCCAGTTTCTTTAGTCTTGTAGCTTAATGATTCCTGGTAGTATAGATCAATGAAGAGCTATTATAAGATGGTGAGGATGTAATATCCTGGACATACATTGAGGTTTTTATTGTTTATTTTTTGGATTAAGTATAATTAATTTCATTTAATAAATGTCTACTGGCCTTATATGGAGTCTCAGGTCTGTCTTGGGGGTTCGGGACACAAAAGAGTTACCCGATTAAGAGGTAATTATTTTTTTCAAGATCCTCTATTTTTTTATTTCTCCACCACTTCCACCATGTTTATTCCATAATTGTATAACAGCACTATAATAATAAATATTGTATAATTTTTTATGATATTTTTTAGACATGAACTTATACACACCTCCATGTTATGGGTAACAGACATACTGTATATGAGCACAATGAACTGCCGCCTAACAAAATGACGATTTTTCATTTTCCTTACAGCCTCCCATGGTGTAAATTATAATGGAAACTATATTTATATATTATATTTGTTAAATTTATTATGTATTTAATCTTAATTAATAATTATACAACAAGGATCTTTATACGTTCCCTTTGTTGGAGGTATGATAATTTTGATTGAGGAATTGTGGAGTACAGCCCCCTGAAAGCGATGTGAATCATTCACACACAACATGGAATGTATTAAAGATTTATTTTGTAAAATTATATTATATATATAATATAATCATGTTACATTAATAATGATATATATATATATATTCATATATATATATATATGTCAATTATCATCTTTCTATCAAAACGACAATAAAAATGGAAATACTTTTCATGTGTACATGCGGCTTACTGTCTCCATGAATGGCGCAATCCATTTTATCATTACATATTATATAGATAATTATAATAAAAATATAATGAATACAAATGATATTTATATCATTATTCAGATTCTGGAAATCGTGATATAAATATAAGGACCAAATATATAACAAATTAAGACACATGTGAAGAACAAAGAAAATATTACCCGGAGTGAAACATCAAATAAGATTTTTAAAAAGTGGTTAATATAAAGTTGTAATCAAAAAATATAATGTATTTTGTATAATAATATGGTTCTTTTAACTATTTATAATAAATCTATATTATTATATAGGTGGACTGAATGAGTATAAGGGGAATAAAAAAGGTAACTAAATTTCATCTAACATTTTATTTCAGTGAGAAACATTCTGTAGAAACCGCTATTTTTTGTGTTATATATATTGACCATGAATGTATTATATGATTATTATTATTAAATTAATGGGTATTTACTTATCTATTTTATTATATTTCTTTCATGGGGTTAATTTTTCAAAAGTTACCAAATTGATAAGACAGTTTTGACTCAGATTTCCTTCTTTGAGAGACATGATTTTTTATACAGCTACATTATTTTTTAGGTGTATATTCTTCCAGATTAGATGATATATCATTAATCTCATAATTTTCATGATATTTATGAGTGAATTAATATAAATTTATTACACTTATTTTATGATCCTATGTTACGATGTGATAACTATTTATAGTAATAATCCCATCGCTTTTCAAGATTTATTTATGTTGTTGCTTCCATTGATGTAATATTAAGTTTGTCTCTCAAGAATAGTCATGATTTTATTTCTAATATTTTTATTCAATGTATATTTATGTATTAGTTCTATTTTTCAGTATTTTATACTTAGGATAATTTAGAATTTGTTTTTAATAAAAATATGACTATATTTCTCTCTTTAGATGAAAATCTATTTCATTAAAAAACCATGTTTTCAATAATCATTTAATTTTTTTTCCAATTGATCCTTGAAGGTAATTTGTAGGGAAAATGATTTTGAAATTATTTAATGGATTTCAAAGATTAATTTATATGTTTCAAATCTATTTTAAAAGGAAAAGGTTATCAAAAATGTTTTAAATTTTAAAAAATATTTTCAATTAATAAAGAATATATACATAAAGAAATATATTTAAGATATATTCAAATATTATTTCCCATTTAAGATAATTTCTATTTTTTATTCATTACTTTATTGGGATGTTATTCAATGGTTTATTTCATATACATTATAGGAGTGGATTATGTATTTATTGAATAAGGTTTATGAAACATGTTTCTCTTTCATGGGTTATTTATATTTGAAACCCACTTTTCATAATGGATTATTATATAATTAAATTATTATAAAAACAATATATATCCCATAGGTTATGATATGAATATATATTTATGACACACATTTCATTTCATGGGTTATGATAATATTTTTTATGATCATGTAGCGTGTGTACGTATTCTTACATTATGATATGGGTGGTAATTATATCTCCTTTCAATTCATTAGAAAATATTTATATCTCATTATATAGACAAATGTGGTTTTGGGATGGAAATTTGGATATTCAGATGGTCATGTGAGTGTACAATGACTACCAAGATGGTATTAGGAGTGAACTCATGCTGCTATGATGGACATGGGAGGGGACCATGACTACCCAGATGGTATGGGGAGTGAAACCATACTACTAATATGTTCTTGGATGCAATGACTTGGAAATTATGGAAATATTATTGTGTGATTATGTGTCTGAGATAATTTCATGTTTTATTCTTGTGTTATGATTCCATGGATTATGGTCTTTATTTTCTTATGTTTCATTTCTTATGAACATCTATGATTTATGCGATGATTCATGTTTATTATCTTTTATATGTAGGGTATGATCTTTAATTTTTATGTACATGATCTCATACCCATATGCTCATGATTGTTATTTTGTACCTCCCTCTTTTACCCTTACTGATCTTCTGAGCTTACTAATTTTTATATTTCCTTCCCCATGATTGTGATGATATGTATTATGTTTGACTTTTCAAAGAAGGGTTCTAGTCATGAAGATCCTAGTGGGAGTTGATATAGCTCATTTATACACCAGGATTTATGTTTCCATGTTTCTAAAGGCACTAGATCAGTAAGGACATTGGGTGTCTATTTTTATATTGTTTTACGTTTTCCACAAATGTTATGTAATGTTAATATATGAAAATTTTGGGTCTCTATACTCCTTTAATAGATATTATTAATGATGTTATATTTCGAGGAGGTTGAGTGCTTCCCACCTTCCTCTAATCCACTTCAACCGCCCTGATTTGTGGTGATGGATTATAGATTTAGATATTTTTTATGGTAAGGTCACCTCTTTATCATCCTCTTCCCATCTTATAATATCCCAATTATTTTTTTGGTAAAAAAATAATAATTAGAGATATATATAATATTCTGCAATATCATGGTGATATTATCTTGATATGATAGTTATATCATTCATCTTGTCTTGAGGGGATCCTAAGAGGATGAATTCATTTTCAATAATCCAATTTTAATCAAAGAAATATAGAGAAACTCAATATTTGAAGGGGATTATTATTGGAGCTAATATACAATGACAACGAAATACTGAAAGTAGATTATATGTAAAGTTATTAATGATACTTTATATAAAACCTCTAAAAAGTAATTTTATGTAATATTTTATAGAAATAACAACAAATAAATAATAAACTTCACAACTGTCTCCCACTATTTCCCCTACCATTGATCTCAAATAAATTTTCTCCTCCCCTCCAAAAACCAGCACACTCACATATAATAATTGATGATATCCCTTACATTCAATCATAGACCAAAAGTTTCCTCCTCCCATCGATCATTACCCCAACTAACAATGACACACTCTCATCCCCTTAATTTGATACAATGAGTATAAATTTCTCCCTTGGTTTCATAACTATTACAAACTATTTTTTATACATTTTATTTTGTTAAATTATATACTATTAAATATATTATATATAAAAATTATCTTCTTAATTTGTATACCATTCATAAAATATTAACCATACCAACTTAATTTTATTTTTTGGAATTTATCTGTATAAATGTTTTTAATGTCTGTAAAAACATATTTGTGTCTGTGTGATTTATCAATGTATTAATGTTGATAATTGTGCTCACATATATTTTTCTAGTTCTAAATATATTTTAGATATAACATTTTATTATAGTTTACAATATTATTTTATTTGAAATATTTATTATTTTTTTCATAAGAATGTTATATTAATCATATATTATATTCTAAATATTATTTCATTTCACTAATATATTGTATGTTTCTACAATTATTTTTAAACTATACAAAAAATGGATAAAAGATGGATTAATTTTCATAAAAATATACCTTAATATATTAATGGGATGGTGAAAAATATGATTTTTTTAAATTGGAAATGAATCATTCTATGGAATAATTAAATATCATCTGATTCTTTTAAAGCGATGATTTATAAAAGTTAATGATTATGAATAAATTAAATTGAAAAACTTATTATTAGATATATGTGATGGTTATGTAATGTATAATTAATCATTACAGGAATATTTATCTTTATAAATATTTATAATCATCAATCTGTTACCCCATTATTTGTTAATGATATTCAAAAAATAAATATTTATTATTTCACAATAAAAACACATTATAATGAACATCATAACATATATATAATATGAAGTTTATTTTTTAGAGATAATTTTTAGGGACAACTTTATTGAGAATCCAAATGAATTTTATGAGCTTGTAGAAGACCAAAATCAATAGTTTTATATGGTGTGTAAAAAATTATTAACATTTTTTTGTACTAAAACGCTATTATATAAAGTTTTCCAAATTAATTAAAAATAATATATTTTTTGTTATTTTCATGTCTCAACATGATTATTTTTGCAATGATATGATCCATGAATATTTTAATGAGATTAAAAATTTTATTAACTTGTTGTGTCCAAATTATATAATGATACGTGAAAGTTACAATGGAATTATGATACATTGGACAGAAGATTGACATAGAGAGTGTAAATGATATAGTTCATGAAGATGGAAATAAAATAATAATGATGCGAGGATGAATAAATATGATACTATAAAGAAGAATAGAAGTAAATATCCATGAATATTTTTATGTAACATTACTATGAAACATCAATTATAATGATTATTCAAACAATCTAAAATAATTGAGCCACAAACATGGCCTTCTATAAAAAATTACTGTTTTTTGTATCATAAAAGAGATTTAGTAGCATATAAATATTTTGAATATATAAATTAATATTTCATTATGTAACCAAAATTTTTTAAATGGGTATTATATTATAATGAATTTAATATAATAAGAACATTAAGTACCCATCAAATAATTTTCATGTTATTTTATGGTCTTATATTCATCCATCAAAAATATCATGGAAAGAAACCTATTTTACTAACTTTTTTGATTATCCATGGACAAAAATCATTGATATAATAGATATTTATAACTTCATACTTATATATATGATTTGAAATAATTACAAGGAATATATATTTGTCTAAATTCTTTATCAGTATAAGAAATAATAAAATGCATTAGACCCTCATGTAGACAGTCATTAACATTTCAAGACATGATAGTGCGTCTTTTAGGAATACAAACACTGTCTTAGAATTTCCATATTATAATATATATTTTACCTCTAAATTTATTCTCCAAAGAATAAAATACAATTTTCTAAGGCATTATCGATTACTGTATACATATCATATATTTTTATTTAACCAGATGAAAATATATATTTAACCCCCCTATAAAATTATGTTCAATGTTAGAAATTATGACACAATTATCATCCCTTTATATATAATTTTTTAAATAATATTTGTTTCCTGATAGTGGTAAAACATATTTAGACACTCTAAATGGAATTATAACGACTCTATGGAAGAAAAAAATTTAATTTTCAATCATCCTTATTAAAACCTTAGAGGTAGTTCCATAATGATAATGTTATGGGGATTTGAAATAATTATAGTGATAATGTTATGTTTTGATACATAATGAGTAGGGAAAAATGATCATCATAATAAATTTAATTCCTTATAAAAATAAATATAATGCATCATCTATGGGGAAATGAAAATGGACAGATTCATATATAATTTTTTGTATAGAAAACCCATGAAAACATTGTGTTATATCAAACAAATAATAATTGAATGTACCAAATTTATATTATACTATCATTTCATGATGTTTAAAATTAAAAAATTATAATGTAAATGGATAGATAAATCCCAAATCAATTATTTTACTAGAGTAGCTACTACTGTTGACATTGTGTAACATGTTACTAGATAAAATAATAACATTCCTAATTGAGTTTTTTATGATCATATGGAAAATATTGGATAGATAATTAACTATTAATGTTCATGAATAATTATGAAAATAAACTTGAAAAAATATTAAAATATTGATGATATTTCCACCACTCATTTTTCTTTATGAAGATCCATTTCAATGTGCATTTGTTAAAGGAATCTAAATTTTATGTACCTGAAAACTATCAACGTATGTATACCATATAGAGGTATTGTATAGTTACATTATCCACTTAACATAATTTCCAAATCATGACATCTATGTTTAATATATATTTATTTAGTAAGATCCTTGGTAATTTGAGGTAATATTTATAGAATAATGGTCAAACATGTGATTCTATTATTGAAGGATACATGGCTGAAGAGCGTCTAAATTTTTGTTCAATTAATCAGGATTGGATTGAAACAAAATTCAGTCAAGATGGATGTAATACTGATATGATAAATTTTAATCAAACCATTAGTACATCAATAATACTTTTAGTGATAGGTCATTCAGATATATGGGTTCCCTTATTTTCATTAAATCATATAGAGTTTATACAACACATATATTTTCCTACTTTAATATTGATATCATAAATCCTTTAATTGGAAAATTGAAGTCAGATGAAAAGTGATTACACCCGAGTTAAAATCGAATGTAGAAATAAATAGAAGAATTTATGAAATAATATATTACTGATTGATTTCCACATAATTTATGTTCTTAATAAAATTTATATTTATAACACATTGATTCTTATATTTTATAAATAATAATATTTTTCATCCATCTATTGATATCATGAACATTAATAATTAAGATGATTTGATACATGATTTGAAATATTTATCTCAATTGACCTTGAATTTATAATGTAGATTTTATACTTATAATAGTAATGGTTTAAGAGGTTTCTAAGGTTTTCATGAAGAATTTTTGAATATAATAAACAATTTCTTCATTGGAAAATTTATAGAGTTTTGATATCAAGGAATGGTTATTGAAATTTCCAAATTAAATAATTTTTTATTATTATAAACAATGTTGGTTGATGTTCATAGTGATATAAATATTTTTTTTGATAGTTTACCTGTCTAATATAAAATAATTATATTGGCACGAGTTAGTATGATGAAAAAAATAGATATATTTTTGAATAACATGATATACCATTATAATTTGTTCATGATAGAATCAATGAATGGTTGAGTGTATGAGTCCAAATGAAGAAAATAGTCTATAATCATATAGTTAATGATGTTATGGATGGGTTTATTGATAGTGAACCATGCCAATAAGATTTTTTTTTCATTTTCAATGATTCCATTGAAACTATAAGTCCATATTGAGTATGTTAATATGAATTCATTATTTTAACTATGGATGTTTATATTAAAATCACTACATTATTTATAATGAAAAAAATATGGGAATTTAAAAAAATCAATAGTTTGTAGCATACAATTATCTTTTCAAATACCGTCAGAAGATTGAAGATTTTTAGTTGGTAATTTTAAATATTATTATTGTCTCATATCATATTTATATATAGAATCTTCATTCACTATTGTTAATTTTTTATAAAAACTCTAAGGATTAATAGGTATTTTGATCATATTTGGTGTATATAGCCAAATACTATTATACCATTAGTAATGATACTAAGTCCATTAGGTATAATTTCTTCTTATACATGTATATTTCCAAAAAAAATATAAGGCTAGTATACGTGTATGTTAATAAATATGTCAAGCCCGTCATTTAGAATAACTTAACTACACATTTTTTCACCCATTCCATCATAAGGGAATCAATGAGTAACTTTTCCAAGTATATAAATCATTGGGAAAAAAAAATATTTCATAGTTATTAAAAAATTACAATGCTTATTTAATATATATAAAAACCTAAATAACATAATCAAACATGGAAACAAAATACATTTACGGGATAAATAATTTAATGGTTACTGTAGAATTTGAATATTTTTTAGTGCTTTAATGTGTTACATGAGGCATGATTGAGATGTTATTAGGTCACCTAGAATCTAAAACGATGACCATCCCAATCACATATAGTAATTGGAATTATGTTCCAATAAACTAGAATAATTTTATGTTTGATAATAAAATAATGATAAATCAAAAAATATTAATATACACTTTATTAATATGATAGTAATATAAAATTAATTGTCTAAATTTCTTACACTTCTTATATATACGAATTTTTTTATGTGTATGATACCATTATGTAGTAGTTAAATTTTAAAATATTTGGAAAATATAGTGATTTCTTGTATAGATTATGGTGTGTATTTATTGAATGTTCATAAAATATTTTACAATTTTATGACCAGGTATTATAATGGATACATTGATACAGTGGAATTGATCTATGGATAGGTATTCTATAGATTCATATAATGAATTTTATAAAGGAATTTATCTATATAGAAATTTTTAAATATTATTATGTTACTTCATTAATCATAAAACAATTCATAATAGAATATTATTATTTTTTTAAAAATTTCTTTAAAAAGATTTATTAGTGGAGTGATGTTGATAATATCAGATAGATCCGGGTCTATTTTTTTCCAAAGTAAAATTTTGAGCAGTGAAATATATTAATTCTTATAACATATAGATGGGTAAATTTTTATATTATAATTATTTAATAATTTTGAAATTAATAATTTAATGATATAGGCATTGGAAGTTGATCATTGGGTTGGTAAGATCAAGATGTGGTTTTATATGGATACAAAATTATTTGGGAGTTATGTGCATGAGCTATCAGATATAATAGCGGTAAATTAATTTAACTCTGGTTTTATTTAATTAAATAAAATTATTTTTTATGTCATTAAACATATAGGCTAAAATTATAGCGGCATGGAATGAAAATACCTTGTAGTCTTCATAGATCTTCTAGGGAAATACTATTATCCAAATTCATATCAATGAGCATCCCTGTTGTGTGTGGTTGATGTTCCCTAGTCCATCACCATCATGATACATTGGTAGGTCAATAAAATCATTGACTATGATGCATTATCCTGCAATATGTCCTAATAGTGTTCACGATAAAACAATATAATAACAAATTTAAATATTGGAGACCAAAATATAATAGTTGGAATCAGTAATGATAGATTAGGAAAAGTTATTTTATTTAGTGGGGGATGAATTGGATATATAATTTTGGGAGATGATAAGGATTATTCCAACGATAGTAGTGCCAATGATACCACTACCTCATTTAGTATATATATTTATTTCATATAATTTCCTTTTAATAATTTTTATGTAATCAAATTTATATTTCTAAATTATATAATTAGAGGATTAAAAGGTTATAATACATCATTCATAGGAACATATTTCATTTTGTGGAACCTACAGTAATGAAGATGCATTTACCAATGGGTTTTTATGTATTTCTCCCCATTTTATTTTAACAATTGAATTTTATCATGGGTTGTAGGAATGCATATATGATGAATGTAAAATTTTATTTCTGTATTAAATGTTGAAAAGATACAAAATTTTAATTTTTTAATATTTTTTTGTAATTATGTTTTTTTATCCCTAGTATTGTAACTTGAATTATATTTAGATATTTCTATGTTTTTATCATCATTAGTGGTTATTTAATACACTAATAATATTTGAAAACTACCACCATATTAAATGTAGCAGTCGAAGACAATGTTGCATAATCTAAACATACTAATAAATTGTACTAATTTTGTTAAATTTATAGTAATGTAATATTTTTTTACCACCACATTTAAATATACCATAATATATGATACAATTATCAGTTTTTAGTAATAGCTTTTGTTATCATGAAACAATTTTTTAATTATTTGTTTTTATAAATTCTTAAAAAATTATTATTCTACAATAATTATTAGTAATTGGTGCCCATAAAAACCCATTATGTTTAAATTACTGATAGTAGTAATATGAACATTAGAAAAATCTTCTGTAAAAATCATGAAGATATTTTAAACCACCATTCGTACCAAAAAAATCAGTGATGTTTTTGGGTTTTATAGAAGTTTCCTATGTTTTTGTGTTGCAATATTTTCTACATTTAATCATTATTATGATTTTTTGATTAATTTAGATGTTATTTATGAGATTTTGTGTGTTATAGGTTTTGGTCGAGGTCAATGATTGTGTACACCACTTTTTTATTGATGATTAGATCATGTTAGATCATCACATAGTAGTTATTTGATTATTACCAAGGTATTTTTTTATATAAGTAAATGTGGTTTAATGTATAAATTAATTATAATTGGTTTATAATTTATGAAAAAAGTAATTGAAAAATTTATGTCCATGTGTTGATGCAAAATGGTTGGTTGAGCTGAGTCAACATTGGATTTCAGGCTTCTAACAAAGGAAATGACATTGGTTTGAGTTAGATTGTCCTATATTATTTCCCTATTGGATTATACATTGATATCATTCGATATATTATATGTTATATATTAACCTTTTTTGTATTCAATTTATGTTATGATTAATTTTTATCCCATTTTTCATATCACTTGTTTAAAATGTATGAGGCCCAAATGGAAACTTTGATCACTCCACTTAATGACTTGATCGGTGATGGTCATGGGTTAGACCATTATTATGTAATGGGGGATATGAGGACCCTATTAGATTATTAATTCAATGAGTTAATGTATATTTATACTTTTAATTAGGTTCCTTAGAATCCATATATTATGGGATGTGTCATGAATTGATGATCATCTTAAATGAATGATTATTTAAGGATCATGTAGATAAGTTAAAATTATAAAATTATTAACGATGGTATGCGGTGGTTATTCCACCATCACTATAGTATAACATTATATGATAGTACCTTGGTGATTAAAATAGTGGTGAGTAAGGCATGTATGGACCAACCTACCTAGATTCAAAAGATAGATGATAATTAGGTCCCCCTTCTTATGAACATACTAATAGGGGATTCTATGATACTCACTAAACCAGGGTAAAATTTAATTTATGTGTTGAGTAATTTTAATTTCATAAATGATGGGTTAGATCATAGTGTTGGTAATGATATTACAAACCCATGTTGGTTTTCTGGATAAATATGTGGCTATGAGACCGTAGCAGGTATTGAAGACTTTTATTAACAATGGAGATGATAAAAAATGTGAATGACATGAAAAAGGAATATTGTTGTCAGATTAATGATAATTTAGTGAGTAATTAATAGATTTCCATTGATAAGACATAATGCTAGGTTAGGAAAATGACCTTCCACATGTACATAGTGGTTCTAGGTTTCAACTTTATAATATTTAAACTAAATATTAAAATTTGAAACACAATTAATATCTCACATATTTTATAAAAATTTGCTAAATAATATGAGACTTTATTGGGATCGTGAAAATGTAAAAACGATAGAAATGTTCAGATGTGATGCAGTTGGGGGAAGACTACATTCTGACCCCAGGTATTATTGAGATGTGATAGATCATGGTTCAATTTTCATTCCTAACAAGGGTATTATTGAGATGTTATGGAGGTGGGGGGAAGACACCTTTCCAACATGAGGAGTTGTTCATATGTGATAGAGTTGAGGGAAATACCAATCTATACTAGAGTATTATTGAGGTGATATATGGATGGGGTGATTCCATTATAACCCTATGTATTATTACGATGATATGGAGTAAGGGGAGGGAACCATTCTGAATATGGTATTGATGATATGAAATTATTTCATGGGAGGGTGTTATTCCAACCCTTCGAGTTGATGTTGGGATATGATACAGAGTATGAGTGTCATTTTGACCCTTGGTGTGGATAAAAACTAATGTGAAGAGGCAGTATTATAGTAATCCATATTACTGATCATTATTGATGATGATGTTACATATTACCAAGAGAGATACATAGAGAGACATTCTAAACCTTAGTGTTGATGATATGAGATTGTGTTAGGGTAGGGATCCTTTCTGAACCATGGGTATTTATAAAATGAGATAATTATATGGAAAAAACACTATTGTATCCCTTGGTATTGACACATATTATGGACAAAGTCGACAACAACATTAGCTGAAGTTAGTAAGGTAAAATTATTATATGGAGTTGTAATTCTAGTTGTGATATATTTTGTTCTTACATATATTTATTTATTTATTATGAGCATATTGTATTAGATATAATTTAGATTCACTAGTTTTTTTGGGAAACTATTATTATTTTCCTACTAAGTTGTAATAATTAACTTTTGTACATGAGAAGACCTTATGATTATAGGAACATTTATGTAAATGGACTGATATTGGTTGGTTGGGAAGCATAGGTTGGATAGATTTAGGAGATGGTAATAGATCATAAAATAGAACATTGTGGGGGTTGTTTTTAATTTTGTTTATTTCATCCTAGGTTATATGTAATGAATCAATGGGAAATATTATTGCAGTCTCAGGAACTCATGTTCTATATAAATAGTTCATTATATTTAGCACATAGTTTTTAATTTACTTCAAGATGGATTTGAATGTTATGTTTGTTTTATTTTATATTTAATTATGAAGTCTAGTTATATATTACATATAACATGTTCTATGAATTATTTTACTCGATAAAACATTCACCCCCTGTTATATCCATATATCCATTTTGGTAGTTGGATGCCTATGAAAAATAGAGAGGCACCACTGGAGGTCATGTGGGGATCCTACCTCTATATTTATTTAGTGATATTCCCAAGAAAATTACAGTAGAACCTATTTCCATTTTACATAAATATTTTATATTTTTCATTAAATTAATTAATAAATTTTATATACAAATTATTAAGATGGCAAGGCCATATTTTCTACGAGAAAATAGGGGGAGATTTAACCTATACCTACCACTCCCATATTTCTTTTTTCATTGGTTTAATCTCAATCGTTTCATTCCATTTTATCATAAAATTAATCTAAATTATTAGTTGGGGGTAAGTCTTGATACCCATTTTTAAATTATTATTATTTTCTTACGATTTTAATGGGTTTTAAATAAAAAATTCATTTTTTGAAATTCTCTCTATTTTTATGATTTCTTCATAATGGATTTGAATTATTCAGGGATATATTATCTTTTGGCCTCTACATGTTCATTTAAGGTGGTGCATTGATATTTTACTTATCATATATGTATTTATCTATAATATTATTTTTTGCGCATTGGTATATTAATTTTTTTAGCTATGAAAAAATTTGTTCATGGATTGTTTTATTCATGTGGTATTCCTTGGTGTTTTAAAGTGAGTGTAGTTATTGGTTAATATATGTATTTCTTGTTCCTTTTTTGGTAGTGACATCAATTATTTGTTAGATATTTTTTTAGATTGGAAATATTTAGTTTTTATGATTTTTTTCATTGTGTACATATTCAATGTGGTGAATGTGACAAAATGTAAATGTTGGTCATTAGTATGTGTGATCACTATAATTTTAATCCAATTCTATGGAAAAGAGGTTCATTTTATGGGTTTTTTCTAATGAAATATATTTATTTCACATTCCATGATGTTGTTTTTGTTATTGTTTTAAGAGATGGAAGGGACCATGAGGTGGTATCGACCCTAAGATTTTTTAGGGTATCCCCCCATATCTAAAATTAATATGATAATGGTGTTTTGTATTAAATTTAAAGAGATATTCTATGGGTGGAAATGAAAAATTAGAGGTGATTTGCATAACTAGATTAGAGTGTAATTATAATTTTTTTTGGAATGGTTTGGAGATTATGTGGTAGGTTGTGTGACACCGATGAGTTAGTAATACATATATTTATTTATAGTGTTTGTATTGGCTGTGTCTCAATCTCTTGGATCCCATATGAAGGGTGATGACATGTGTCTCAGTAATGATATGAGGTGTGATACATCATTCTCTCTCATGGTGTGTTCAGAACATGGGTGAATCACCCAACTCCACCATTTTCCAATGTGTGTAAAAGCTCCGTATTAGATAGATGATCTTGGAGGGTAGTTGGTTTCCATGTCTATCTTGGTTATAGTATTATAATATTTTTATTTGTTCTTTTATGTATGGATATTATCTAGGGACACCATTGGCAGTGATCTATTGATTTGTTACACACACATTGTATGAGATCTCTATGATTCATGAATATAATATAGTTTATGAATCAAGAATGGGAAATTTACCATTTACTAGAAAATATCCCGAGGGGGTAGGGGATTCATAAGAGAAACATCATTGTATTTTTTGTATAGTATCATATTGATCCTCAAATATGATTTGTGATCCATATTTATTGGTTTTTGGGGACATCTGTTAATGAATGACCTATCAATAATGCATTATTGATTTTTATGATTGATGTGACATGGTAGATAGATCTATTGGTTACTATGTAATATCTCTGTAATTTTATCATGATGTAATTTCAAATTATTGTTTATATTTTTTATAACTTTTAATTATAATTCTATAGTGTAACCATTATCTTCATCTATACCATCACTACTAGTTGATATCCACTGGTATATAGTGAGTTGTAGCTCAGGTTAGTGCCTCACTTGCTTAGCTGTGATTTGGGTAATCTAGTTTGTATATTCTATAAATATATTTTTTCACATAAACTAACATAATTGAAGTAATTCTATTGATATTTAATTATAATACTGATCATATTTCCCAATGATTTTTGAATATTCTTTCAAATTAAAAACTATTAAATGAGGTTCAAAATTTATATTTACCATTCTATGAGCATTGTGTATTGATCAATAAAACATTAAAATGTTTACCATTATTATTGACGATCAAGGTTGTCCTAGACTTCACCCATTATGATATCTTAAAATACTATGATATATCCATTAGGGGGAATGATAAATATATTATTTATCAATGAATGTACATATATATGTTGGGTTTACCAAATAAAAATAATGTTAAATTGTTTATGTATGCAAAATATTAAAATAACCAAAGTATATTGAATCTAGAAATAATATCAACTATTAGGGGACTACAAATGGTATTGATTATACAAAATATGAGTTACCTTTTATAAAATGTAAGTATTCCTCTATTGTTCATGGATATATAAACTCATCAATAATATGGAGTGGTAGAGTGGGTAAAAAGAACTATTTGGGAAGAATAAGAGACATGTTTAAGACATTATATTTTTTTCATGATGTTTTGCACACAAGAAATTGAGGAAATTTGTTATTTCATAAATTTATAACATCCAGTGTAGTTTAATCTATAAATTAGTAATGAAGTCATCAAATAGTAAACCCGCTAACTAGTCATAATTACATACTTTTTGAATCCTAGTTTATGAACATTTTTATGGCTATATAAGTTAAATGTTAGATTATATGTTTAGTAAATATTACCTCATGGGATATACTAGTGGTTTAATGGAGTTTCATTTATGGTTCCCCACTCACTATAAAATTACCACCATTAAAGAAATCATGGACACAATTTTTACATAAAATTGGGTGAATATGATTATAAATAGAGGCATTAATAATGATAAAATATAAACAATAATATTCATGATGGAGGGTAAACTTTAGGAAGAACTGATGTCCCCTATTGAATTATAAGTGTATTATGATCAAATATCAGTTTAGTGTGGGACGTGATGGTAATGTTGGGGTAAAACCTAAAATATATTCCAATGATAACTTTTCATTGATAAAAATATTTCATAATTTATATTGAGGGAGGATGGAAATCCATATTATCTTATAGAGGTTACACATAGTCCAAATTAATCCACTTGTATGGAAATGATATTGACATAACGTAAATCAATATAAATGAATATGATTTATTTTCTAGTTTTGTAAAGACCCAAACATTCCGTAGATAAATATTATATATTGTTATAGTAGTATTTATTACATTACACAAACACATTTATGAGGGTTGTAAAGGTAATAATCCATTGGAAACATGGACACATAAACAACTAGTCCATAAGTTATCTATGTCATCTGTCATTATTTTATTCATTACTAGAAAACTATATATACATATTACAGATTATACCATTCATCATAACAAGGGGTAATAAAAAATAAGAAGGGGTGAGCTCATATTCCCAATAAGGGTAAACAAGATAGATATAAACAGATCATGAGAAAAATGGTATGATAACATGAGAGTAATATAAAAAACCACACACTATATATCATAAATAATAAAATGGTGTCCTAGAATAAATACTGTTATTTTATAATACTTGAATCATAATGAAATAAAATTTCATGAACTAGGAGATCATCAAATTGGCAAAAGAAATATATTTAGGGAATACAAAAAAAAACTATAAAAAATAATTTCCTTATTATTTTAAGGCTTATTTCCAAGATTATCTAGGTGGACTGGGTTGACTCCCCAATCTATCATAGTAGTCAAGGTTAACTCCAATAATTATAATAGTAGAAAAATACCTTAGTGAAATGGGTTCACTCCCCAATAAAGTCCTATTTATATCCTGATATGTCAATATTTCTAAAAATATTTAGATGGATAAATAGGTACAACTTTTCACATAATGAAAATCATATATATATGTTCCATAAGATCATGAAACATTCATAATATCAGAACCCTCAAAATGAAATGTTATTAATTTATATTTTATCGTATCCTTTCTAGTGGAAATAAAAAGTTTCATAATCATATCAACATTTCATAATAGCATAACACATGGAAAATGAAATGGCTTTGATAACCATTTTATCATGGTATAAATCATGGAACTAAAGTGGGTTTTATAAACATATTTTGTTCAAAAACATGAAATATCAAATTAATGGATAATAATGGTATCCCCGGTTTATATGTTGCGAAATTAATAGGTAACATCAAATGATGTCATATTAGATTGAAAATAATATGGAAAGATCATCTGAAAAATTTCTTGATAAATTAACCTTTTTTAAATATATTTTTTAAAATTATATACTAAAACAATATTTTTGAAATTATTCTCATTGAAATAAACTTTGAAAACCTATTGAGGAATATTTCAATATCATTTAAAAATTTCATGTGGAGTATATTTTTTTAAATTTGAAAAAAACTTCATTCAAAAAAATTGTAAAATTACATTACATTAAAATTTTCAATTGAAACCTATAAATGAATAATAAAAATATTGATTGGTTACTATGGTGGAAAATTCAATACATTTCATAGTAATTAGAATGAATATTCATATCTTATATCTAGTTAAATCCAAAAAACACTTATTTGGAAATGAAATGAATATTCCATTAAATTTTATTTTAAAATTAAAAATTGATAAAAATATAATTAATAATTAATTTTAGTAATTTCAAAAATAATTTTTAAATAATTTTAATAGAAGTTAGTTTTTAGATGAAAAATGGGTTTTCAAACGAAGGTATAATTAATGAAATGTTTTTTTAAAATAATTATTTTGACCTATTGAGTACATAAACAGAGTCAAATGAATGGATAACAAGTATTTTAAAGACATAAATAGAGGATAAGAAATGTATGGTGTTTTTTGGGAGATGTTTTTGACAACTCCCTCATTGTAATCACAATCGTAATCAATCCTGAAAAACAATGAGATTGTATCATAAAACAATTTCCAATTTGGTAACATTTAATCATATGAACCATGAAAGAATAATATCTAATGGAAATTATAATATCATAAGAATAAGTAAAATAGTGATATTAAATAAAATAATGTCTATATATACACCTCCAAAAACAATATAGGTGTATAACATAACATGTCTCAAAGAAGTCAAATTAAGAAAAAATACCTTACAACATTAATAATATTTCAAATCTTAATAACCAATTAATAATAAAAAATTTAAATTTTTTAAAATTATGTATATTAATGATATAACATGTCATTGGGGAAGTATATGCATTAGACAAAGGATATGAGTTGTGGATATGGAACATCTATCCCTGAAATAAGAGTTAATGGATATCACTAACAATAAGTTTAGACATCCAACATATGTGTTAAAACAAGATTTATAATAAATAAAAGTTTATTATAAATAAATTAAAGAACCCTATTTAAAAATATAATGTCATATATGATTTAATTATGAATATTTCTTACCTACTTATGAACAATCCTATGTTAATGTCATGTTTCGAGTAATAACATGTTTTTTCTTGTATGTTATGATTTGTTATTTTTATGGTCCTATTGATTTAATTATTGTTTCATCATCTACAAAATTTAAACAATTATGTGAATATCATATGTATTCATTATATATTTATTTAGAATAATTTATAAATATCAGTGATAGAAAATGACATACACCATTTTCGGGGATGTTAGATCATACGTACCCATGAAAGTTGATTCCATTTTATTGGTGAATTGAAAAAAAGAATGTAAACTAATATATTAACATTAAATAAAAATTACTTAGTCATAGAGGTCACATATTTAATTAAGCCCATCTTTATTACATTATAGCTAAATCATGAATGAATCACATCACTTTACAAGGAATTAATCTGACATACACATTAGAAACATTATTGTATTTTTAGATAATTAAAAGTAATAAAATATATGTTATATAATATTAAAATATAAATAATAATAAAATAAATATCATATATATACATTTAATCCGTCATTATCACTTGGTTTTATAGGTGGTGATGGAAAATATATAATGTCAGTTCAACAGACGGTAGTCCACCATACACATGAATAATGACTTTGTATCCCTTTATATGTAAGTGGAGATGGTTTTATGAAATTATGATTTCATAATAAAATATTTTATTTATTATACTTAGGATATTATATCACCATAGTTTAATATTAATTTAATGATGTGGATTAAGAAATAAAATACAAATGCTTGTAATATAATATTACAACATATTCAGGTAACCTCACTTGGTTTACACTAAAAGTATTGTTAGGATGTATTTAGGAAAACATATATCTATTGGATGATATTAGAGAACTATGGATGTGATTTGGTCATGGAGTGTTCTAACTAATGTGTATTGGACATGTGAAAAGAAGATGACAAGGGACTAACTTTTATAAGTGATGAGAGTGGCACACCGGTAATTTATTGATAAAAAAAGCGTGACCACATTTATAAAATGAAAACATCATCCAAACTAGTCCATTAGAGATCCTCATACATTATATGGTATATCAATGTAAATAAAATTCAAATTTAAAAAGTTATATTTTATTTTTTAGACATATCCTTTTAGTTTAACACTCTGATAAACCCATTTTTACTATAACCATTGTAAATAATTTTTATAGAGGTTATAATTAATTATGGTGAAACAATAATTTTTTATTTTTAAATAATATAAAATATGACATTTTCAAATATGGAATCTATTTTTCCAATTACTATTCACATAAGAGAAAATGTTTAATTTAAAATTAATCATGTCGAAGCAACGAAAAAGTGATTTTCAAAAGAGAAAATGTTCAAATGTTTAAACGGTTTTTTTATCTAATTTGATCATTTAAATGATTAAAATTAACTAAATTAGATATATATATATATATATAATTGAAATAACATGACTTCAAAACTAATTATAAATCATTAAATAATATTATAAATTCATTAAATGAAAATTCTCTTCTTAATAAATACATGCAATCTTTACTATTTATTAAATAATTATACTTTTCAGAAAAATCTGAAAAATTCACACTAAGTTAATTTTTACCATATTATTTAAAATATATATATTTTTATTAATAATTTTTTATACGTATAAAAAATTAATTTTATAATAACTGAACAAAAATAAATAAACTAAATTAAAAAAATGTATGCATTAAATTGGATTCTTTGTTATCTCTCATCTTGAAGAATCAAATGATTAATTATAGATTTTTTAATTAATATTATATTAATTTCATTAAAATAATTATAAGAAAGTTTCATGTTTAACATATTAATGTAAAATGTGATTTTGTGAAAAAAATCATTTTTCAGAAAAATACTTCTTTATTTTCAAATTATTTTCATTTTCATTCTTAATTAATTTCTCACAAAAGAATTAATTTTATATAAAATTTAAAATAATTTATTTTCTTATATTTATAACCAACATTAAAATGAAAAGAAAATAAATATCGTATTAAATAATATTATTTTAATACTATTTTAAATTTTTTAAAACTCATTTTTTCATTTAACTGAAGATAAACTCGGTGTTTCTTTTTACAAAATCTAAGAAAGTTATTTCTGGTAATTCAAAATATTAAAAAAATTAAATTTATCTAAAAAATACAAAAAAATTAGGTTTTGTTACATTCTATCCCCTTAAAATTAATTTCTCCCTTATTGTTTGTCACAATTGTACCAAAAACTGAGGATACATATACATTATTACGTCATTAGGTACCCATAGAGCTTCTTTAAGCTAGTTGGTCTTTACTAAATGATTGACCCGGTGAGTGGTCTTGTTTTGTAGCACATTCATTATTTAATCTAGTATCTTCACTATTTAGTCCCAATAAGAATTATGATTCTATATTAATATGACCTATAGGATCAATGCATATTATTTATCATGTATTTAAATCCTTAGGAGAGATACATGGAACACATCGTAAACCTAAGAAAGGCTTGGTGTATGTTCCAAATGATAAGATATTATCCCAATATGATCATGTATTTTAAATATACTGATCAACCTAGGGAATATTTTTACTGTCATTCTTACACATATAAATTCATATAAACACCTTCTCACAAACATTAAATTTTAGATAGAATCTAAGGTAACCAAGATAACATTTTTTCTTCTTTTTGATGCACTTATGCATTGTTGAGTTTATCTAACCTTCTATTTTATTTTATTATATATTTTTATTACCAATATATTGTATCCTATAAAATATTTCTAGTAAGATTGAGTTATTTAGATAGGGTATTTCATAAGGATCTATTTGAATGATATTGTGAAATCTTCTGTTGTTTTAATATTAATCAAAAGGATATTTTTTATCATATATACCATTGAAAGAAATAGAAAAAGATCATAGTATATACTTTATAGTTTCTATTTTTACTCAATAATACCATCATTCTAGGGTAGATATGTATTTCTAAAAAAAATCTCCAAATACATATCCTATTGTGGACTTCTCTGTAACATCAAGGTTAACCATTCAGCTAGATCAGATATAATATAATGTCTTACTCTACAAAATTATTTACACATCAATAATTTATTTTTAGAAAATATTATCAAAAGAGTAATATTATCATATAGAGATAAAGTGTTATGAATTTTTTTGGTGATCGACTATAATTGATGTAACATTATGAAATTTATATGTTTTGGGTAGTCCGATTACAAAACCCACCATTATTCCTTCCCACTTCATTTTGAGTATTGATAATAAAAAAACATTCTTATAAACCATTCAATATCATCCATGAATTACAAACATAATATAAATTGATATAAACTATAATACATACCACTATTTTTTATGTCCCACTATAAATAATATGTTATGTATACCATTGGTAGGAATTATACCATTATCTCACTTCGGTTGTCGGTTCAAGCCCTATGGACTAGCCAAATGCAACAAGTTTTATCCCAACACATAGGTTAATATTTTTCCAAAACAACATTAACAAAAATATTTCTAATGGTTAATAAAGCATTAATTCTTTATCAAACAACAATATGATAAATCCAAAATGATAACAAATCCTTTAATCATATGTCCATAAAAATTAATTGATCATAAAATACAAAGGGTTTTATTTCTATAAAATCCTCTCAAAATATACTTAATCATGATAAATTTCCATCACATAAATATTCAAAATTGGTGTCTAATAAATTGAACTTATGAACAATCATATACTAAAAACCCCATTATGGAACCCATATCTTTTAATTTAATCTTACATGAATACATATATTTATAAAAAATTAACATAATACTTAGATGTTTCTTGATTCTTATAACTAAAATATGATTAACAAAACACTACAACAACATAATTCATAAATCAAAATACATAAAAAATCCAATCCTTTCACTTCATAAGGTTGAATAACATATGTATTAATATAGTGTAGGTTCAAACCATTAGTTTAGGGAATTGACATAGAATATTACAAGGTTACCCTTATATATCATATTGAATTAATTTTAATATTGTTTCTCTACGACATTAATTCTCACATAGAAAAACAATATAACTTCCATTTGTGAAATTATTCTAGTTTCTTATATCCCCATTATTTACAAGATGAAATTCATATATTTTTTCTTATTTTGATCTACCACAAAAATTTCATAACGATCTATTTACCGATAATTTAATGCATTAGTTTTCTAACAGATGTTTATGTCTTCAATCATGTATCATGATCGATTCATAAGCATAATATAAATATATTTATCTCTATCATAATCCAATTTTTATTTCATAATCAATAAATTTACTTTTAAATTAAGTGTTTACAGGATCCATCTATTTTATGTCCATTGACTAAGACCATAGAAAATTTAATAAACAAAGATAATCATAGTGGGAAACCATAAAATTATGAAAAATCACATATAGGATGTCTAAATTAGGGAATATTATTTAAAATCTATGATAAAATAGGCTCAAACTAGTTTATTTTTGTCATTCATCTATTTAAATCCATAATTATGCTTTATAAAGTGTTTGTGAATTTCAAAAAAAATACCCCCATGAGTCTCAAACTAGACATGTAGTAGGGCCCATTGTTTTCTAACTTGTGACGAATGTGTCCAACTCAATGAACCATTTTCCATGTCATTACCCCTATGTATATCTATTCCATAGGAAAAACAACTTTTATTATCTTGAAATGGATTAATTTTATGGAAACCGATCACACTATCTTTTTACAAAATCCCAAGACATTTTCTTATACTTTGACTCAACCATTGTCTTATCATCAGACATATCATTTGAAATATCTATGGAAATATTATTAAATCATTAATATCATTGATACCAAAAGATAAATAAACTAGTTCTATGATACCAACTGCATAGACCAAAACATCACATATATATATATTAAAAAAGAGATGAATATTCCTTTCATTACCCAGACACACACCATAATATTGTAATGGTATAACACCTTCAGAAACATGGACACATAAATAACATGTCTATAAGTGGGACACACTATATCCCACATTATTATATATAACTATTAACATTATTAGAAATAGTATACAAAATACCTTTCATTATCTCCTAGGAATATGAAAAATAAAAAATTATAATATTATATATCAACATTTCATGAGAATAGGGGTATCAGAACTTGAGAATAACATATGGAAAACATTCCCTATATATCATAGTTTATAAAATCGATTCATGTACTAAATGATGTTATTTTATTATAAATGATGCATAATATAAAAAAATAACATGAACCATGAGTGGATAATATTATCATACTACATAGATTTGTGGAACACACGTCTGTACAGACAATCATTTCATTAGTATTTCACATCTCATTTCAATGACTATCATAGTGTATTAGGTTCACTCCTTGGAAATATGTATTAGTAAATGTTCACTCCTAATACTATCATCGTGGAAAGAGTCCCTTACTAGGAGGAGTTAACTCCCTAATTCATTATTGTTTATAGTATGAGGTTTTAATCCATACAGAATGCATTGGTGGGAGATTTAGTTCACACATTTCATATAATGTAAATCATAAATACATTTTTCAAAATTATCATAAAACATTAATAATATCAGAAGGCATGAAACTAAATTGGATTAAAAAACATTTCAACTTAACATATCCTATGGAAAATAAATAAATTTCATAATAATTTCATCAACTAATCATTGAATAAACCATGAAGTCGGGTGGGGGTTAAAATATTTTTATCATAGTATAACAAGTGAAAAAGAAATGTGTTTAATAAAATAGTTTTCATAATAAACCCCAAAATACTATAGAAATAATAAGAATGGAATTTTTGTATCATATACCCTTGAAATTTATAAGTGACATCAAAGGATATAAAATTAAATGGATTTTATTAAAGATCACTTGAATCATTTCTTGAGTAAAATAACCATTTTTTTCAAATCACTTTTTTAAATTATAAATTCATTAATATATATTAAAAAAATATTTATTTGAAAATATTCTTTTAAAACATTTAAAGAATGATTTGAATATCTTATAAAACATCTCATAGAGAAAATATCATTTCGAATTTGAAAAAACATATAACATGAATTATTTTTTGAATACTTTTCATAGAAAATTACCTTACAAACATTTATAGTTTGATTTAATGAATTTACTATTTATGATTTTATAAAATTCCTCACATGTCATGTATTTTAAAAAAATAATTTTTTTCTATTGTTTGTAAAAGAGAAATGAACCATAGTTAGAAAATTACATAAAGAATAATTTTAAAAGAATTTCTAAAATGTAAATTTTTTGTGAGAATGTATTTAATTAATAGTCTTATTAATGTTAAAAAATTATGATTTTTTTTTGGAAAACCTAGTTTTTTGTTGAATAATGGGTTCTTGACCAAAGAGATAAATAAAGATGAATTTTATTAAAATAGTTATTTTAAAATATCAAATATATAAATAGAGTAAAATGAAGGTAAATGATGTATTGTAATGAAATATCCATTTTAGAGTTAAAAAATCAGTATTTTAGTGGTAGATCATAAAATTTCGTCATCAGAAAAATAATATTCAATAATCCTGAAAAATGTTGAAATTGTACCATAAATCCATTTTGACCATTTCAACATTAAATCATAAACCCATTAAAAAATAACATTAAATAAAACATATAATATCATGAAAATAAATAAATTCATGATGTTACATGTAAAATTGGTTTATATATACTACATAAAATAAAATAGTTATATAATATAATATATTTCTCAAATAAGGAAAATCGAATCATAATCTATTATAGAATTTGAAATCATTTGAATAAAAAAGTTACAATAAATAATAACATATAAATAAACTATAAATATCATGAACATAAGTATATTCATGATATAATATTTCAATGGTAGGTGTATATTTAACAAAAAAATGAAATGATTGGTGAATGTGTCATATGTCTCTTGAAAAAAAAGTCAAAAATCCCTCACCATAATTCATAACTTACTTAGTACATGTTAGAACCTAAAATGTAATAAATATAATATTATATTACATATAATAAGAACCATTATTATATTTATCATACCATATATTATTTTTTATGACCTTTTATTACCCTTTTATTAACTATTCTATGTTAAATTCTAGTTTTAGGTAATCAATGCATTGTTTTCATGTATTTTTCAATTCATTATTTTTTGGTTCTCTTTAATTGATCATGGTTTAATAATATACATAATTTAAACCATTATAAAACTATCATTTATATTTAGAATATTTTTATTTATTTTAATCTATAAAAGTATAAGATAAAAAAATTAAATACAATATTCTTAAAGAAGGTTGGCCATAAGTACAGAAGAAAGATGTTTCCATAGACATTATAGATTAAATTAAATAAAATTTAAAAATTTATTTCCAGTATAGAATCATTTCCATGTAATATATATCACATGTTTTTATTTAAATCATATGTATTTCCTTTAATGTAAAGCATGAATGAATCCCATCGATTCTTGATATTGTCTTCTTCTCAACACAATAAGGATGTTATCATAATCACATGGAATTAAATGTGACATGGTATACATTATATAATAATTAAAAATGTAATATTATGTCATAAATATAATATATAAACATTTAATCCATAATTATATCAACCCATGAGGTTGGTGATGGAAAATGAATAATATCTATTCATGTTGCAGTATTCCACCGTAGAAAACAATTGTCAGCCTGTCTCCCATTTGATGAAGTTAGAGGCGATTTTAGGCCATTTCCATGAAATAATAAATGTTAGTATGGGTTTTTTAAAATGGATAACATATAATTATGGTCTAATAAAAATTTAAGGGGGTAAAGGAATAAATTAAATAAATATGATCATTGAGGAATGTATCATTTTCATAGGTTAATATCCTTCTGATTTGTCCAATGGTTTAATAGGATGAATTTATGAAATATTTAAGGATTATATGATGAAAGGAGGTTATTAACTAAGTGATTTTTGTAGGTCTTAATTGAAATAATGGGTTTTGGATGTGTGAAAAGTATAGGAGGAGGGGTGGAATTTTATAAGTGATGCGAGTCTCACACATGTAATTGTTAGAAAGAAAAAAGAGTACCCATGTTTTTCACATGACCCAATACTAATAAACAAACCATTAACGATATATATACATGTTATTGGAGAAAAGCGCAATAACAATGGTGTTAAACATGTTTTAGGTAATTTTAATCCAACTTTTTGTTTAACCTAATATACAAATTTTCACCTTTTTCACGGTAAATGATTTTTACTATTGTATTATTCATTATTGTGAAAAATTTATTCCTACATTTTTAGAAATATTGATTGTAGTTGTTATAAATATTGAATATATTTTCCTTGTTAAATTCATAGACGTTGAAGGTTTTAATTTTAAATTTATCATATAGACGCGATGAGAGAGCTAGATTCCAATGAGAAAATTTTCAATAGTATAAATAATTTTTATATAAAAATTAAATATAAAATAGATTAAAATGTCCTAAATTGGAATAATTATTATATTATTTTAAGAATATTCTTTATAACCCATTTTAATGTGAAACTGGACCTTTTAAATTTTTTATAAATATTCATTTGAAACAGAAACCAATATTTTTCAGTATTCATAAAAAATAAATCTTATTAGAACAATTTAAAAAATTAAACCTAAAATAATTTTCAAATTTATATTTAAAAATTAATTATTTTTATTTTAAATAAATTTCTTAAAATTGGAAAAAATTCTTTTGAAAGTAAATGTTCAAAATTTGACAAAAAATCCTTTTAAAAAAATTTAGTTTTAAAAATAAATTTTGATTTTAACCTATCTCTTCTCTATAATAATTATATGTTTAATGTTAACATTTTTATTGAATATATAGTGTATAAATTTCATTAAAATAATATTGAAACTTTAATTTGTTTAATTTATTGACTTAAAATGTATTTGTGTACATAAAAAAAGTTTTTCATAAAATGATTGAATTTATTTTAATATATTATGTATATTCATTTATAATTAATTTTTCACAACATAATTATTTAAATAAAATGTTATAAATAATATATTATCATTATTTAATTAATCCTCTTTAAATAATCAATTAAACTAGTTTGGGGGATACTATCGTATTAAATAATAACATTTTAAAATTATGCCATATTTTGTTTAATGTTGGTGTTACATGTAATACAAGCGATACTCAGTGATACATGTAACGTAAGACAAAATCAGTGTTGTTTGTAATTCCAATAACCGAATGAAATAAAATTATTTGAGAAAAAATCCAAAAAATCATTGATTAATATAATTTATATTTTTTTATAAAAGGATGTCTATAAGAAAATTTATTTATCATTAAGTGGGAAGGAGAAAACAAAGTGGAACGATATCATGTGAGACTAATGGTCCAAATATATAATAAAAAAGATATTATTTATATTAATTAAATGTATCTTTAAATTGTTAAATTCATTAATATTTTTGTTTCTATGAAGTTTTTAATTATAAATAGTTTCTATATAGAGTAGTTAGATGTTAAGAATTTTTTTATACACATTTATTATGTTGAATAAATTTATAAATGATCCAGTATGATGGTTAGGTAGAATAAGGTATGCATCGAATGTTATATAGATAAAAAAAATATATCTGTATCTTGAAAATGATTCTAATAAGTAGGTATAAGTTATTTAATTTTTTACCATGATCCTTAGATATAATAACCTTCGTTAATATCCTTTTATATACTTGTATGATTCATAATGAAATGATTTCATCAATATTTTTTGTTTATAGAGTACATGTCTACTATAGGACCAATAAAATATGATATCAAAAAGATTATCGAAAAACTTCCTAATGAGTTTAATTTATGTGTATTTGGACCTTTATGAAACACTAATTGTAAACAAAAATAATCTTATAAAGACAAATCAATGACTCAGCAATCAGAATTGAATTACTCGAGAAATGAATTGAAAAGATTCAATATAAAATCTTACGTGTTAATCCATACACCACATCACATTAATTTCATGTCATCCTAGATGATGTGTCCAAAAAATGAAAAGATACGATGGATATGTCTCATGTACCATAATCATTGATATTAGATATTCTAATGTTTATTATGATTTGTACTAGACTTGATTATAGTGACCCAACCAAAAATAGCAGAAGAAAGTGTCTTAATACCATTAGTTTGGAATAATATTCTATTAAATCACATCCTAAATGATTAAAAAATTTGGTAGTCTGGATAAACGATAAATTTACATGAATCTTGTATTAAAAAAATACGATCATTAAAAAAATTTGTTAAGGATAATAACCTTATCCCATATAGCATATCCTTGCATGGATTTTATAGTATACTTGTAGGGCTCATGAAAATAAACAAATTAAAGGTGGCATAAAATTATTATTAATGTTAAATATAGTGGAATAAATAACAAATGAAATAGAGTAATCAATATGGAAAGGTAATAACTAAAAACACATTTAATTCAAATAACTAGATAAGGAAAAAATAAATATGAGAAGTTGTGAAACTAAAAAACATTCTATTAAATCAATAAATAAGAATAAAATTCATGCATATATATGTTGATTCAAAATAACATGGATTAATACTAACTAAATTATAATGAATTCATGCTTAATTATCTGTAGTCTAGTCTCATGAACATGAAAAAATATACCATCGTGACCTTTTACAAGATGGTTTAAAACTACTTATAGAAAATGGTTTAATTTTCATAACTATTTTTTCTAGTGAGAACATGTTTATTCACTGAGGGGATATATAATTTAAGGTCTCCAACTGTTATTTTTAGACCTAAGAATTCATCATATTAAAAAATATTTTTCATAAATATCTGTATTTAATAATGAACAAATTTTTATCAATAATTTAATAATTTATCAAACAACAATAAAATTAGACAGCATATGTAGAATGTATTAATTTTTTGTAAATATTAGTATCCATGATAAAATATATGGTTAATTTGGGGAAATTAGTGATCAATGATCCTATTAAATTCCAATATTTTATGTTTACTATAAAAAAGAATTCAAGGAAGTTAATGTAAATGCTTCGCATGGAAAAATAAATCATTAACTATCTATAGAGGGAATAAGAATAGTTTCAAAAAAACATATCATAAGTGGGGTAAATTAAAGTGGTTTTGTCAATTGTTAAAGGAAATATTATAAAAGGATCATTTAAAAATAGGTTTGGGAAAAGTATAATTTTTTTTAAAAACCATTTTTTAAACAATTATTTTAAAATCACTTTTTAAAACAAGATATATAAATAGTAACATTTTTAAAAATACAATGTAAGATTAAAATAATTATGGTGGTTAAATCCATACACATCATACATGGTATAAAGAATATTTATTTTTTATATTAAAAATGTTTGAAAAATTCGATGTTTAGAAAGATACAAGACAATTGAGTTGAAACCATATGTAAAAAGAAAAAAGTGTAGCAATTTCTTTAACGAAACATTTTTTAAAGGTAAAAACTTTTTAGTAAAACCCTTTTATAAAATTGGATTTTAAGAAGAAAATTAGTTCTCTAACTAAAGAGATAATAAAGTTAGGATTTACTAAAAAAAGTATAAAACATGTTGGTTACCATGGAGGGAAAAAATAGTACTAATACTTAAAAAAGGTTATGAATAACCTTATGATAGAAACTTTAAAAGGATTATTGAATAATCTTCATATAATTTCAACAAATTTAATTAAAATATATTTAAATTTATTCTTGCGAAAAAATAATAATTGAACATTCAAATGTGTCCCATAACACTTTGAAACATTTTATATAATAATCCTCATGAAGGAATAAAAATAAATGCATGAATTGAATAAATATGAGGATAAAAGGATTAATAATATAATAATAAAAATGGATAGTACATACACCACACAAATAAGTATGTTCTTAATATGAAATTTATCCCACAGATGTAGAATGTGTGGTAAAAATATCTTCACTTTAGTACTAATTTTCTAATGTGTCATAATATTTGTTAATAATAAACTGATGTTTATTATTTACTATAGTGATTAAAATTTTCATGTTTATAATAAATTTTATTTTAATATTTACTATATTTCTGAAAACTACATTGAAAAATAATTTTACATTGTGTTTTTTACCATATTATGTTTATCTATGAAAAACCACTTTGGCAGGTCAACTATGGTCAAAGGGGGTAATTATATAACATCTCCACAACCATAATCATGATTTAATTATCAGTTTTTTAAATAAATTAATCTTTTAAATACAATTATTTAATATGGTTTTGAAAAATGAACAAACCTTACAATATTATAGATTATAGGTTGTACGTATGCTTGAGTAACATTCCCATTTTTCAACGATCATTTTGAAAATAACAGAAGTAATGAAAATCAATCTACAATTTTTATTATATAATAAAAACAATTTAATATTATCATATATACTTACATATATAATTTTTGTAACATAAAAGAAATCACATCATGTCAAGGATGTGGTATTCCACACGTCCATGAATGACTGTATAACTTTTTATGTGAATAAATGATTAATGAAGAAAATGATATATATCATATTTATAGAAAGGTAATTATTTCATCAACATCAAATGGTTTTTTTATTTGACATATTTTTAATTATAACCATTTTTTATGTCTTCCATGTATCACATTTTTGAATCGCATTGCTTTTAGGATGCAGTATTCCACACTTACCCAAACAATGGTATCGTATTTAAAAAAAATGGAATGCATAATGGTGTCATCAATTAAAGAATTATATTATCATAAAGAAATTATAAATATAATATTTATCATATATAAATTTTTTTCCCATCATAATTACCACCAAGAGAGGAGGTAATTTTAAAATGAACAATTATCGTTTCGGGCAGCGGTAGTTCACCGTACATATAAACAAAATGTTTGATACCCATTAGATGGAGCTTTGTTTATGTTTAGATTGAAGCTATAGCATAAAAACAACTCTAAATATTAAAATTTATAATTTTTATATATAATAACGTAATAATATTTTTTTAGTGGGCGGATATTGAAAATAAAACAATAGAGCTTGAGGAAAGATGTCACATCTTTTTTGGGTAACTCAATTTTGTTTTACCAAAGGAATTTCTTGGATGGATTTCAGCCAAAATTTAGTCTTATAATAAGAGTAAAGTAATTTTTATGAACTAGTTGGGTAGATATTGCTCAAGGGAATTTGTAGAATTGGATGATATTAATTCAAATTTAGTCGTATAGACAAGATCACCATGCATGTTTTTAAAGTAATGACATTCAAAAGTATTATATACTTATCTATTCAATTTCAAATTCAAATTCATTAAAATGATTTAAATTAGAATAAGTTAAGAAAAACAATCTTAACAATCTTTAAAATAAATTTTAAATTTAATTTCTCCTTATAAATAAAATAGATGAAATATATTTTTAAATTTAATTACAGTATTTGTCACTATTCATCAAAAAACTAAAAAGCAAAAAACAAAAAAAAACAAAAATTCACCCTATGATACTTTTTATGTTATGATATAAAATTTGAATTTTATTTTAACTTATTAAATCTATAAAAGTTCCAAAAATTGAGTTTAAAATATGTTCCCCATTTAATTATTGCAAAGCTTATTAAAATAAAATATAGTTTTTATCCATAACATTGGGATTTTTTTCACCAAAATCTTATCAAATATATTTTATTAATTTAAAAAATTATTGAATTAAATTATAAAATATATATAAATAAAATCACTCAATAATTATAATTAATTTTATTTATCTAGGATAAAATATCTTTTTGAGCATGAAAAATAGTTTTTAAAAAAATATTCTCTTTATATTCAATTGTGTTTTTTTATTTCTAACTCGATCATAACCAATTAGTTCTTTTCTTATTTGTTAAAAAAATAAATTTTTTAAGTTATTTTATACTATTCATAATGTCTAATTTAGTGGCTAGATTATTTCTTATTATAGTAAACAATAATACTTTATTAATATATTGTTGTTGGTAGCACTTTGTCTTGCATGTAACACTATCTGTTGAAGAAAGTAATTGTCGTGTGCAATGTATGATATCTTAGTTTCACGTGAATTTCATGCAAAATTTTTTTAAATTATTTAAAATAGTACATATACTATAAATTCTGATCATATTTCATTATTTTATGTGCATGGTCTAGTGTATAATACACACTATAGAATATAATATTACAATTTTAGATTTTTTGGGTGTTACAGTCTCCCCAACTTAAATTAAATTCCATTCATGAAATTTAAAATCAATCTTGATAGTTTATTTTTTTATATTTCCTAGGTATGCAATCTGACATCGTGATAAGGGATCCAAGGAAATCATTTTGAAGAACGTGATTGGTATGTTCAAAGGTCCCATAAAATAACATATAACTAGGTATCTAAGTAGGAGAATATTAATGGAATGTATAGATATATACTTGAAGGAAAATAATTAATATTTATAAGGTGTAATTGGGGTTATAAATCACAAAGTAATGAAAGGAAAATGGAATTTTGAGGGCCAAATTACTATAAATTTAAAATCATTTATAAAACCATCAATTCAATATAAATCAAGGTTTTTTGACAACATTTTATTGAAATTATTTTCCACATATTGATAAATTCATATACAACCAAATAATATATGGAAATATACTTATATGATACATTTTAATTTCATATGACCAATTCCATATTTTGGTTTTGGCTTGGTAAAATTCTAATATATCCCTTACATAAATAAATGGGTATTCATAAATTAAATTTGATCCCTGAAGCAACAAAATAAGAGTAAAAATTATAACAAGTTGTCATTAATTGTTATATAAATTCAATATAATTAATACATTAATAACTAAACCCAAAATGTGACCCTACTACTTCATCTTTAATATTTATACATCAAATTGTTTAAGTAAAACAATGAAATATTAACATGGAAATTACGTAGGTTGGTGGTTGGGGTGAAAAACTTTGTGTCCTTTAGTCATGGGTTCGGGACCCATGACCTTTCGGGACTTGATGGGCAATCACCAAACATACAGGAAGTCCTTTTCTAAACTATTTTAATATAATTCCTACGAAATCCCAAACAATATGATGGACATCCTTGAAATATTTTTATTCACCAATTATCCTATTGAATATGGTTCTCAATCCATCCTTAATAAATAAATACTTTAGCCATTTATTTTCATATAGGTCCTTCCATGGCCTATTGTTTAACCTAGGTCCGTCAATGTCATTATCAATTCAAATCATTCAAAATGGTTTATAAAGAAAAATGTATTTATCCTTTGTGTATCCCTTAGGATTGTCAATCCCGGTGTTAAGTAAGTCTTGTTTTCAAGTACCATGTTATGCCATGTCAGGCCCAATCAACCATTTCAAATTAGTTACCCCGAGGTACATCAGTTCCTGAACCACGTCTAGTAGTAGTATTCTGATAAAGTTGTATTTTTAGGAATACCAAATAATTTCTAATTAACCAAAACAATAGGATGCTCATATATAAAAATTATCAAATTCAACAATAGGGGTATGTTCTTTAATCTATACCTCCCTAAATCTACTTCCAATGGTTGCGACATAACATTCTATGATACTAACTATAGTGATAAGACCCAATAGATCTCAGAGAAGATGTTAGGATAACATTACCCTGGTATAAAATACATGTAAATCACATCCCAATGGACTGAATTTTTTAGTTGTCCTAGTAAACAGATTTATTAATGAGTATTTTCTTATAAATGAATACCATTATTACAAATTATTTTTTTCATTCGAGTATTATAACATTAGTTTATATAGCATATAATCACATGCTTTTCTTAGTATACATCTTGGGTTCCTGGGGAATGGTAATATAATAAGGGTGAGCTAGAATTCATAGTAAGGGTAAATACAATGAAATCAACAACGAATCAGTGAGAATAATAAATATGGAATGTTAACAACAGAAAACACATGCCATTCAAATAACTAGATAAAGAAGAAATTACATTATTTTAAGAAACTAAAAATCATTCCATTAAATCAACAAAATGGTAATTAAATTCCACTTTAGATAAATGTATGAAAAATACAATGGATAAATAATATGTAAATCAAAATGAATGAATTGATTAATTATTGAATTCCATGTCTTAGACACATAAAAGAATTACATTCATGATATTTCACAGGACATTTTAAAACTATATGTTTAATCCTATCTAATTTTAATAACTAATTTTCTTTAAGAGACCCTTTCATTGAAACAAGGGGATACATAAAGTCAAGACCCACCAATCATTCCTAGTCTAAATCATTCCATATATTGAATAATAAAAATAAAAAATATGTTTGATCAAATATCCTTATCGAATAACGAATAAAAATTCATAAATATTTCGAATAAATATTAAATAACCATCAAAGTACACACCATTAGAAAAATCCAATATGAATTATGAAATAATAATATACATGATAAATGATATGGTTAAATAGAGTAAATTCAATGTGCAATGATAGTAGAAAATATTAACATTTCAAGGGGACTAAAAAAATCCAAGGAAGTTAATGTGAATATTATCCGTGGACAAATCCATCATAACCCATATAGAGGATAAAAAATTGATGGTATCAACACAACATATCTCAAGTGGATAAAAATAAATGTTTTTTGTTCTTGAATATAAAAAATAATATAGAATAATCTTCTAAAAACATTCTTGTGAAAGATATGATTTTGTTTTGAAAATCATCTAGAAAAAAAATTTATAGTAAAATAAATTTTGAAATTATTTTCTTTTAAAATTACCCATTTTAACAATGAAATGGAAGCTTCAATGAAATGGTGGTGGGAAAATCTATATATTCTATATGAAATAATATTTACATTTTTTTGCAGGGTAATAACGATCGAAAAATGCCTTGTTCAAAAAAATAAAATTATATTCCATTGAAAACATCAAGAAAAGAAAAAAGGAAAAAAATAATTAATAATTAATTTTTGAAAGATAAAAAAAATTAAAAACATTTTTGTAAAACTAGTTTTTTAGAAGATCACAGGCTTTTTGATTAATGATTGAATGAAGTCGACTTTTCATAGATTGTTTTCTAAATTATTTTTAGTATTACTGACTGTAAGAATGGTACTAATACATGAAATATTTAATTAAAACAATATTATATTAAAAATAATGGGTTTATTGAACAATTTTCATATATATTCCTTTAAAATAATTGAAATATGACGAAAATTATTCTTGAGAGAAATAATCTTTAAACATTTAAAAGCATAAAATACAAAATTGATTTGTTTTAAATCATAATCCTAATCAAGGAATAAAACAAATTGAATGTTTTAAATTCCATGAAGATAAATTTTTAATGATATTAGATATGAAAATGTATAGAAGATATATAAGACAAATTAATAGGTGGTGAATATTAAATTTATCTAACATTAGTAAAAAGTGAGATGGAAATCCCTTACCTTGATTATGACTTGTCTCTTCTATCTATATATTAATAAATAATAAAGTTATGTTAATTACATCAATTCTAAAGAACACTATACATATTTATTATATCTTCTATTTCACTTATTACAATGTTTTTTATATATACTAAAACAATTATGTATACATCAGTTATTTTGACCAAATTCGGTTTATTCTTTAAAAACAAAATGAGTATGTAAACTATGGACCATGTGATCATTATATGAAATCAAAAAAAATAATAATAATGACATAAATATCATATTTATACATCAATTATACTTTGAAAGTCTATTATTAAATATTTTTATAAAAAATTAACCATTGTTACAATCATTGAGAAGGTAGGTCATACGTACACATGAGTAACATTCCCATTTTCAATGATTGCTATTGAAATAAGGTAATTTATGTTAATAATTAAATAATAATAAATATATTCTAAATACTGTATTATTTAATGAAATTTACATATATATATATATATAATTAATGTGATGTAAAATGATTCACATCGTGCAGATGAGGAGATAGTGCATAGGTCCACGAATGATATTACCACTGATTAAGTGTGTGAAAGGAGAATATAGAAAATGTTATATAATATATTTAATTAAATTTAATTAATTAATTAATATAATATAATACTTTTAATGAAACATATTTTTAATTAAAACCATCCCTTACACATTCCATGTATCATTTGATAGAATTATATCTCTTTTATAAGGTAGTTGTCCACACATCCACAATTGATGTTATCATATTTACACAAAATAGAGATCATATGGCTATATTATATGTAATAATTATATAAGAATAAGTAAATTATAAATATCATATATATAATATATAAATAGTGTATCCACCATAATTTCCACCAAGATATTTTGTAATGTAAGAATGAACAATCATTGTCTCATGACGTTGAATTTCACATTACCCATGAATGATATGTTTTTTTACCCATTAGATGGAATTATGTATATATTTAGGTAAAAAACAAGAAAAAAATCAGTTCAATATATTTTGGATACAATTTTTTAATTTAATCTACAAATAATAATATTTTATGCGGCGGAGAATGGAAATAAATCTAACGAGTTTGAGGAAAGATATTACCTTTTCTTTTGATAACACTTTTTTGTATTCACCAAAGGGAACCCTTTGGTGAATTTATATCAATAGTGAGGAATAAAGGAAGAGGAGAAATATTTTGAGGATCTATTTTGGTATATATTAGATGAGACAGTTTCTCTTGAGAGGTGTGAGGAAGTGGGAGTATTCTGTATCTTTTTATAGTAGAGGTGGATTGGCATTCTTGTAAATATTAGAAAAGTTAATTTCACCAATATTTTTTACATTAAATATAGCTAAAATAGTGGAAATTATTTGATCCAATTTATTATAGGTTATATATTTCCACCCAATGGATTTTTGAACAGTTTCTAGGCCATTTTGGACCATTGGTAAGGGTTTAGTTTCTTATAAAGCTCAATTTCCCCTTAATCATTGTAATAAATTTTAATTACTCTCTCGAATATATTTTCTAAAAAAAGTATTTGAGCATTTTAAACATTATAAATTATGATGTTAAAAAAATTAATACACTTTTCCAATTAAAATAACAATAGTGGTATAAATTGTTTTAAATATAATCCTACAGACATGCCGAAAATATGAGTTTTAAAAGAAAAAATGATTGAATGATTCCTTTTTTATTATAAATTTAAACATGAAATTGGTCCTAGTTACCTAGGTTGGATTGATTGATAAGAAATTATTATAATTAAACATTAAAATAAATTTCAGATACCATTTTACATTATAAATAATGTAGATGAAAAAATAGTTTTGAATTAAAAATCAGTATTTTTAACTATTTATAAAAAAGAGACTTCATAGATAAATTAAAAAAAAATCACCCTAACCTAATTATTATGTTCTTATTTGAATTATGATGTTTATTGTCTCATATAAAATCTAAAGAAGTTCCAAAAATTGGATTTAATATAGGTTATTCATTAAAATGATGGTAAAAGTTCATTATTAAAAATATTTGTTTTTATGTGTAATATTGGGTTTTATCGTATCTCATGATTTTCAAATATATTTGATGAATATAAAAAAAATATTGAATATACTATATATATATTTCATTAATATACCTCAATAATTTTAATTAAATTAATTTATTTAGGACAAAACAATATTGTGGGCATAAAAATGGTTTTTATAAATATATTACCTTCATATTCAATTGATTCTTATATTCATTTATAATTAATTATCCACTAATAAATTAATATATTTTTTTTAAAATGTATATTTTCATAAGTTAGTTTCTAAAAAAGGTAACATATAACAAAAGTGATATTTGAAGTCATATTATACTGAATAATAATAAATTACTAATATATTATAGCTCAGTAAAACATGGTCTTACATGTTACAAAATCCATTGAAGAAACTAATTGTTGTGTGTGATATATAATATCTCATTTTATTGTGTTTTTAAGATATAAAATATATTAAATTTATTAAAATTGTAAATTTATTATAAATTCTTATGATATTATACTCCCATATATGCTTGGAGTTTTGTGCCATATATTCAATAAATACAATGTTCCAACATTAGATTTTTGGGGTGTTACATAGACATTTTACATGTTAACAGAGTATTCAGTAAGTACATTCATAATATAGGATGGAATAAATTGAATTAAATTGAATCTATCAAAATATATATGACATAAATCTAATAATTTTTAAAATTTCATGGATTAATAGTGTTCACTGTAAAAACCGATGTCTATTTAGGTTTTGTGTTTGATTCTCACAAATAGAAATCCACTATGGGTTATGTTTTTTTAAAGAGAACCAGTGAGTTAAACACAAAATATATAGTCCATTTTATCCATTCCCATGAATGAATTTTAATATCTAAAGTCTAAAATGGGATGGAAAAACATTAATCAATTCATTGTTAGAGGATCTTGGTGATAGATAGAACAAAATCCATTTATTTCTGATAATAAATATACTATGATCATTTAAAAAACCCATTTTTTCATTTGATAATAGTTAATATTTTAACAAAGGATATATTTATTTAGATGAGCTAAAATAATTTTGTGAAGAGTTACAGATAAATCACACAATTCAAATACATGATAATTTCATAATGAAGGTGATTATCTATAATAATTTTGGATAATGAAGATCCTTTATTTTTTTTAGATAGTCATAAAAATCATATTTTCCATATATAAATTATTTTTAGAGATGTTATTAGTTTCTAATATATTCAATAAATGGATGTGATGTCCGAAACCCCTCGATTTGTCTTATATCAATAGTGTTACTACAACCTGAGGTTTTTCCCTTACGGTACTCGAACCAAAAATTTCTTAATGGTCATAGTGGGGACATGAATGGAAGATGGATTTGTATCCAATTACTACTATTCATAGGTTTATAATAGGTGAGAGTGATATTTGTAATAGGTTATAAAAGGGGGTATGCCCCCCCAAATCAATTTAATAAATTAATAAGTTAATCATGTGCTTCAAATTTTATCTTTATCTATATTTTGTGTACATGGGGTGTCTCTACCTAAATCATGTGAGTGTTGTTCACGTGTTTTCTAACATTTTATGTGAGATATAGTATTTACACAAACCATTATAAGTGTTCCTTTTATTTAACTATGGTTTTTACCATCCTCATTTATGGGTTTCCTTATTAAAATAGTTGTCAGTTACTTGACACAAATATCACATTATTTTATCTACATATTATTTACACACCTAAGTATCAGAAAATATGGTACAAAAAATATATCACATTCCAAAACATTTACAAAAACTATGAATAATTCATGAATTGAAGTTAAAAGGGTGTTCAAAAAAGTTCTATTAATTCAACTATCATTGAAGCTTCATCAAACTCAAATTCTATTTCTAATGTTTTTATTAATTATAGTTAAAATTAATAATAACCCACCATTAATTAATTTTAAAAGATTAAATTGATCTTAACTAATCAAATTGAAAATTTTGTAAACATGATACTAATATTGGATTTTAGTAACACCAAACCATTAACTAATAATTCAGTGTAATCAAACATTCATTATACCCTCATAAATAATCCATAAAGGAGAAAATTATTATCATAAATCATTCAATTACATATATATTAAATTGGAATGTATATATTCAAATCTCTAGCCCGACTAGATAACATATATATATATTTATATATATATTATAGCGTACTAAATATATTATTTGTATAAGAAATTACAGTTTGAAGTAGGATATATTCTAACTCTTTATATCACCCCACCATTACAAATAAATAAAATAATAACCTTAATTATCTGCATCCATTATATTAAGACTATCCATGGAAACCTCAATCCATCGAGTTCATAGATACAATTCATTTCATATATTTCCATTATAAAATCTAAAAAAATAACGATATGGTATGCTATATTCAATATCATTATTTCCCAAGTCTAAAACCTCACTAACTTCACTAAGGAGCTTCCAACAAGGATGTGGATCATCATAACAATATTTTACCCATGAAAACCCCCTTATGAGTATATTTAAAACCATTAAAACAGAAAATTCAATGATATTTCTATATAATTATTTATAATTTTGTGCTATGTAATCTCACAATTATAAGATCAAATTGTGACAGATCCTTTGTAACACCCCATGCTTCCACGGTACGTTTCCCTTTGAATAATGCAATAGTGTGTGTTGTACGCAACTTCGAGTTCTAACACACACCACAACTAATCAAACTAGCCGTTATGAATATTGATACCCACTTTTTGAAATTTTATAAATTTTATCTTTAAAAATGGACTTCATTTTTGGATTCATAATATCGAAATTATCTTAGGGTGAATTTTTGGTATTTTTCTGAAAACTTTCAATTTTTGATGAATACTGAAAAACACCGAGTTTTAGTTTAAAACCGATTTTTTATTTAAATAATTAATTATTTTATTTGAATTTAATTAAGGTCAAAATAGATAAATAATACCAATACAAGTTCAATGTAATTCATTGGATTTAGTTTGAATAATTTTAGATATATGAAATTTTTATTGAACTTTTCGCCGACTTTTACCCACCTCCTAGGAGAATTTGAAAATTCACATAAAACATAATTTTACCACTTATGTGAGTGGAATTTCAAAAATCAGAGAGACATGGTTAATATCAAGGAGTAAAATGTGGTTCAACGAGATGAAAATAATTTTTGGTGAATATTAACCTTTTACTTTTATTTACCACGGTTAAAAGTAAATAGGGTAATTAAGGATTAAAATGATATTAATATTACTGTAACACATGTACTGATTATATTGGAAAAGGTTATATCTACTAAAAACAACCTTTGGAATAAAATAGTATCATTTAGGTCCACTTGTAATAGATTAGGAAATTTATTATTATTTAACTCATAGAAGAGTTAAAAGCGACAAAATCAATGTTTAATAAATAAATTTTTTTAATATATAGTTATACATAAGATAAATTCAATTATAAATATTCCTTAGAAATATATAAATATTTCTTACATAATGGTATCTTCTTTAAAATTTTTAGACATTAAATAATTTAATATATTTATGATAGAATGGTGATGCATTAATTTCCTAATTAATGAAATGTTAAAATAATTGATATTATAAATATCAAAATAAAGGTAATTTGAGACTTTTTATGAATTACACTAATTTTATAGGTTAATATGAAAAATTATTATTGGTTATATAAATTTATTTTGAAGTAATAATTCTGTTATGAAATTATCCAAAACAAAATACCCAATAGTGTTAAAAATGACACAAAAGAGTTTTTAAAACAAATATTTTATTATTAATTTATATTCTATTCCTAAAAATATAAGGATTGGAAAAAATGAATTATATAATGATAGATGTATAATTAATGGACCAATTGGTGGACTCTTGGAGGTATATAGTATGTTTATTAACTATATAATATAAAATACAAAGAGACATGGTAAATGTGAAACTATTTAACTAAGAGTTAAATATAAATGATAAGGTTAATATAGTGACCCAAAATTGTCTAAAATATATTTTTTGAAAGTATATTGACCCCTCCCCACCTTAAAATTTAAATAATATACTTTTTATCCATTAGAAACCGAATAAAAATTTATTATAAAATAATATTTTATGTTTTTCCTAATGTGCCCCTCTCCCCTCTTATAAAAGGGAACTCCCCCTTATCTCAAATTCATACCTTCAAAGCCTTTTGTTTCGGCCAAAACAAGCCCAAATATCCTCTCAACTTCCCTCACTTCATCCTAGAGGCCCTCTTTTGGTCAGAAATCCAACTTAATGAGCCCTTTTGATCAAATTAAAAGGAAGAACTCGAAGAAGAGGTAATGATTTCACCACCCTCTTTCAAGTTCCTTTCTTCTTTAAATTCTTCTTTATTTGTTATTTCCATTCTAAAATAATAACTCCAGTATCTTATATATACTGTGATGTTATTATAAATATGGTACAACCATATTCAGTATTTTATCCATCCTTTGAATGACATGTCACCATACGTGCGTACGTACGGCCTACCGTCTCCACATCGTGGTGTAATTGTTATTCTATGTATTATTATTTGGATGTGTATAATAATGATGTGTAATTCATGTAAATAATAAGTATAAACTGATAATTATTCTGTATATATGATATACCATCCAATTATATATGATTTTAATACCAAAAGAATGATATTATCGCTCATACGTACGTACGTACTACCGTCTCCACGAACGCGATGAGATTCAGTCCCCATCGTATCGATACAAGTCTAATTCTCATTTTATGATTAAAAATAATGTTTAAGGACTTTATATAATTCTGTATATGAATAATAAACAACCTATTCATAACAAACATGACTTATGTAACAAAACATATAAAAGAAAACGAGTAAGTTGACACCAAAAACGATGATAATACTAAGATATTATTAACAAAGCACTGTTAAAATATCATATATGATATCATATTAATGTATATGATTATTTTATAATTCAATAACAATTATTTAAACATTATACAAGAGGCTAACCTACCCTTGACCAAGGAAAAAGTACAATCTAAGGGGTTTCTTATCTCACTTTTAATTCCATGAGATTTCCATTGTTCACCACTTATTTATTGCATGTGGTGTGTGTACTACCCATGATTGTATTAATTGTGTAATATACTCTAATTAATGGATATTTACATCATCATTTTATGATACTTATTTCATGGGTGTATTTTTCCTAAGTTACTAAATTGATAAGGGAATTTCAAATTTCAATTTCCACTCATTCGGCTTTACGCATACTTCATTGATTATTTTACTTCAAGATTATGTGTGGAATCACTATTAATTTTCTTATGTCATAATTTACACTCCCCTTTCTACGGATATAATTTTGATACACATATCACACCATTGATAAATTCTCAAGTCATCGATATTAACTTGATAAGAGTAATTTTAACTCAATCTCCATTTATTGAGTTAAACATCCAATTCATTGGTGTTGTTTTTACAAGAATATGTTTGAATGTACTATGATTGATTTACACTAAATATCCAATCATATTGAGTGTATTTATATTTCTCACACATAATTATATCATTGATTTATCCTTAACCTAAGTATACGGTCTTTATAAGTGACTTAATCTCAATTTACATCCCATTAAGAATTCTTTGTCGTTATACATTAAATCACTTTTATATGGTATATATATTGTATATTGACATATTATATCATGAATCCCTTTATTCTCATGATATTAAAATGTTTTGATTAGCTAAATTATTTGTATTCAAGTGTCTCTCTTTTGGTTAGAAACTCTAACTATAATATCATTTTTAAAAGTTTTAACGATTTATTTTTCTAAATCTTTCTCATTAATGTCCAGGTTTTAAAAATGGTTTTAAGGATCTAATTATATGGACATTAAAGTTTTAAAATTAAAATTACTTTTAATAGTTTCAATGTTTTATGGGAAACTTTGATTCCAAAATCTATTTTTAAATGGAATCTTGAAAAATAGCGTGCCATTTAAATGATTTCAAGAAAAGGGGGATATTTCTCTCCAATTGTTTTGATGATTATTTTCATATATGTCAATATCCATCATCATTATCGATTGAGGTTAATCTGATACAATACAATCGTTCAAATTGTATCGAATGAGTTATGTTTGACTGTGGATGTGCTATTTTTATAGCATTCAGGGTTTGTGGATCATGTATTGACATTTTGTATGCTAGTTTTAATATAAATGTTTATGTTATATTTCAAACTTTTCATATGAGGAATGCATTGGACTTAGTAAGTGTTGGGTGGATCCCACTATAAATCCTCGATGAATCGGTAGGTCTCATGAGTCAAACTAGTGTCTTGGAATGAGGCTTTGACGAAATCTTATTTGTAGTCTTGGCATGAGGCCTTGGATATGTGGTTATGATAGTCTGGAATTATGCATTCCATCCTCATGAAAGTGGTTATTGAGATTGCTTGTGATTATTCTAATAGTAGAATATCCATGTTAATAAGTAAATGGAATTATTTCATTTTATCGTTGACTTATTATTCGGAAGATCAAGTTTAGAAGGCTTATGTTTTAGTTATACATTGCCTTAAATGTTTATGCTTATCTATGAAAGCTTCTTCTAAATTGTTTTCTTTACTGAGCATCTGAGCTCACCCCTTTCAATGTTTTATTTTTCCCAGGATGTGAAGAAGTAATTTATGAATGAACTACGGGGATAGTATAAGGGGATATGAAACAAGATGTTGTTGTAGTTTTTTTACTTTATGATGTAATGTAAGACTTATGAATAGATATACTATTTACAAGACTACTAAACTAATCAGAATTTTGAGACTTGATCTTTTCTGATCATGGAAATGTAATGTAATGATGCGCCGACTCTGGGTAACTGGGGTCAGGGCATTATAGTTGGTATTAGAGGAAGTTTAGTATAAACATTGGAAGCTAGATTTAGATAAACTCTGATTAGATCACCTAGCCCTAAGAATGATTTTGAGGATTAGTATAGAAGAACTTCCTAGAATTTAGGTATTGTATAGATTTTTTGAGTTTTCCAAACAATACATCCCTGTACATATATGAGCAGGTAGAGGCGGCTCTGGCACATATGTACCTATGGGTAAAGCCCGAAAACACCGCTTTGAGCTAGACTCAAATGGGAACTACTGCACGACAACAGGCCTTGCTTCACTCTTGGTTACGACACTCCTAGGGGATATGATTTGGATAATATACATTTTCTTTACAAACCAATTTGAAGTATTATGAGAGTAAATGGCCTTGGTTAATCCTAGTGTGTTTCAAATTGTGAATATGGTGACATGATATTCTCTAAATGATTTTATTAATACTGTTAATCACACAATGCATTCTAGTTTTAGTCAATGGATGAATTCCAAGGAACTCATAGTGACTTTGAGAATGATGTACAAGGTTGGAACAGTGGTGGGAATGAGCAAAAAAATGGAATATTGATAGGCGTAAAAGATATTATCTTCATGCCAAATAAATTTTCCAAAAATATGATATAAAATATATACATTAACCAATTCCCAAAATCAACAAAGAAGAGAAAGGTGATGAATGATAAGATCTCCAGCAGTGGAGACCATGAAGAAAAGAATCCTCAATTTCCATCATGCAAGAAATGTGGAAGGAGACACCCAGGAAAGTGTTTCAATGAAACAAAGAAATGATTTACGTGTGGGAAGGAAGGACATAAAGTGAATAATTGACAAGGAAAAATAAGGAGTACAATGGAAGAAAATAAATTTTGTCCCAAGATTCCAATTACAGTAATTTGTCATAAATGTAAGGGACCATGGCATCACCGAAGTCAATGCCCTATTCTATAAGATAAAATATTTGTCAAGGAAGAACCTATGTGGAAATAAATGGATGGAAAAATATTTAAAGGTATTAGTGATGCTTGTTATTGAGATTACTTTGGGTGAATTTTCTCTTATTTAACGCGTGAGAATGATATTTGAGTAAGACATGTCCTCTCTCTTGTTGATATAGTTATATATAACCATTTGGATTTATATGATCATTGGGTTTGAGGAAATTACATGTTGTTATATTTTGTGATGAAAATTCAAGGTATGAGAAAACATTTGTGGTTAAATTATGTTATGGTTTTTTGAGGAATTTATCTCATTTTGGAAATGTTATAAAATATAGTTTTTGAAAAAGTATAACACACAGAACGTGTGACATCCCATCGCATCCGACAAAGCTGTGGGATTCGAACCCACAACCATAGTGCAATAGGGATTTATCACCTACCACTGGACTACGTGAAGTCCCTTGTTAGTGTGACTAATTATTTTTAGCTAAATTATTTTATTGATCAATAATAAGTTGATTTGGGATCTTATTTCTTATTAAGTGAATACCCTTAGTATAGGAAAATGATTTGGTGATTAAGTGATAAATGTTATTTTAGAGGATGTTCTCTTTATTGGGAATACTATATGCCCAAGGAAAATAGAATACTATGGGATTTAATTTGAGTAGTAATGGTGGATTTTATCTATGTTATTATTGTGGATTTATAGTAATTTGGGTTATTTATATAAATGATTATCCTATAATAGAGAATATGTGATTATGTTAATTACTTTTAAGTATGTGACTTTAAGATTAGTTGATGTCATTTGGGTATACAATTTAACGTTGAAGACTACATAACCAAATTCTTCTATGTTTTGGGTTTCAATATTAGTTTGGATTATATTGAAGTATTTTAAGGACAATTGTTTACTGAATGGTATTTATTTATCTTTGGGGAAATGTTGGTTTAATTTTATAAATTATGATCAGTGTTTCGTTCTCTAATAGAATATCCTTTTGGGGGAGAATCAGATCTTATACTAACCATTTTGTTTTTGATTAATCTCTAAAGACAAGCTAAATATATAGTTTATCGTTCATGGATCATGTGATTGTATATGAAGTTTATTCTATCTCTTCCAGTGTGACGATGTCTTCTTGAATACTCGTTGTTTAAAAATGACTTAATAATAGGAATTTATTAAAGAATGAAACCTTACTTAAAAATTATGTGTATCTCTTAATGTTCTTAGTCAATCTCAGAAATGAATTACTCATCTTTATGTAATGTAACTTAAAACGAAAAATAAATGTTGTCTATTTAATTTTCCAACTGGGAAACTAATGACCATTTGTACCATCACAAGTTTGTGGTTTTCTTGTCATTAACTTTCTCCTGATCATGTTCTCTATCCCTCTCCATCATAACTTGAAATTTATTTTATCATCAACATCCATGTTTTTTTACATGGAATCCTAGTATAGGTTATCTCGGGTGGCCTTTTTACTTCTCTTTCTTTCTTTTAAAGTGATAGTTTTATTGACACTTTTTCTAATGTGGGACTTTCCATTATATTCCCAACCCCAATTTTAAAATTTGCGAGGACACAATTTTTTGAAGGAGGGGAGAATGTAACACCCCAAACTTTCACAGTACGTTTCCCTTTGAATAATGCAATAGCGTGTGTTGTACGCAACTTCAAGTTCTAACACACACCACAACCAATCAAACTAGCTGTTATGAATAGTAATACCCACTTTTGGAAATTTTATAAATTTTATCTTTTAAAATGGACTTCATTTTTGGATTCATAATAACGAAATTAACTTAGGGTTAATTTTTGGTATTTTTTTGAAAACATTCAATTTTTGATGAATAGTGAAAACACTGAGTTTTAGATTAAAACCGAATTTTTATTTAAATAATTATTTATTTTATTTCAATTTAATTAAGGTCAAAATTTATACATAATACCTATATAAGTTCAATGTAATTCATTGGAGTTAGTTTAGAATAATTTTAGATATATAGAAATTTTATTTAACTTTTCACCGTCTTTTACCCACGTCCTAGGAGAATTTGGAAATTCACATAAAACTAAATTTTACCGCTTTTGTGAGTGGAATTTTGAAAATATTAGAGACACGGTTAATATTAAGGAGTAAAATGTGGTTCAATGAGATGAAAATAATTTTTGGTGAATAGTAACTCTTTACTTTTATTTACCACAATTAAAAGTAAATAGGGTAATTAAGGGTAAAAATGATATTAATTTTACACTAACACATATCCTAATTATATTGAACAAGTGTATCTCGACTAAAAACAAACTTTGGAATAAAATATTATCATTTAGGTCCACTTGGATTAGATTAGTACATTTATTATTTTTTAATTCAAAGAAGAGTTAAAACAGATAAAATCAATGTTTAATAACTAAATTTTTTTAATATAGGGTTATACATAAGATAAATTCTATTATCAATATTAATTAGAAGTATAACTATATTTAATACATAATGGTATTTTATATATTATTTTTAGAAATTATATAATGTAATTTTTATGACACAATGGTGATGCAGTAATTACCTAATTAATAAAATCTTAAAATAATTGATATTATAAATATAAAAATAAATGTAATTTGAGACTTTTTATGAATTAAACTACTTTTCTAGGTTAATATTACATATTAGTAATGGTTATATAAATTTATTTCCAAGTAATAATGCTGTTATAAAACTACCAAAAAAACCCAATAGTGTTAAAATTGACATAAACGAGTTTTTAAAACGAATATTATATTATTAATTGATATTCTATTCCTTAAAATCTAATGTTCGGCCAAAGGAAATATATAATAATATATGTATCAATAATTGACCTCTTTCTGGTCTCTTGGAGGTATATAGTATGTTTATTAACTATATAATATAAAATACATAGAGACATGGTAAATGTCAAACTATTTAACTAAGAGTTAAATATAAATGATAACGTTAATATAGTGACAAAAACCTGTCTAAAATCTATTGGTTGAAAGGATTTAGACCCATCCCCACCTTAACCTTTAAATAATCCACTTTTGATCCATTAGAAACCGAATATAAATTTATTATAAAATAATATTATAAGTTTTTCCTAAGGTGCCCCTCACCCCCCTTGTAAAAGGGAACTCCCCCTTATCTCAAATTCATACCTTCAAAGCCTTTTGGTTCAGCCAAACCCTGCCGAAATATCCTCTCAACTTCCCTCAATCTATCCTAGAGGCCCTCCTTTGGTCAGAAATCCAACTTAAAGAGCCCTTTTGATCAAATCAAAAGGAATAACCAGAATAAGAGGTAATGATTTCACCACCCTCAATCATGTTTATTTCTTCTTCCACATATTCTTTATTTGTTATTTCCATTCTAAAATAATAAATACAGTATCTTATATATAATGTGAATATATTATAAATATGTTATAACCATATTCAGTATTTTATCCATCATTTGAATGACATGTCACCATACGTGTGTACGTATGGCCTACCGTCTCCACGTTGTGGTGTAATTGTTATTCAGTATATTATTATTTGTATGGGTATAATAAGGAAGTGTAATTCATGTAAATAATAAGTATAAAATGATAATGATTCTATATATATGATATACCATCCAATTATATATGATTTTAATATCAAAAGAATAATATTATCGCTCGTGCATACGTACGGACTACCGTCTCCACGAACGCGATGAGATTCATTCCCCATCGTATCCATACAAGTATAATTCTCATTTTATGATTACAAATAATGTTTAAGGACTTAATATACTTCTGTATATGAATAAGATACAATCTATCCATAACAAACACGACTTATGTAACAAAATATATAAAATAAAATGAGTATGTTAACACCCGAAACGATGATAATACTAAGATATTATTAAAAAAGCAATGCGAAAAGATCATATATGATATTACATTAATGTATATTATTCATTTATAATTCAATAAAAATTATTTAAAAGTTATATTGGAGGCTAACCTACCCTCTACCATGGAAAAAGTACAAAGTTAGGGGTTTCTTATCTCACTTTTAATTCCGTGAGATATCCATTATTCACCACTAATTTGTTGCATGTGGTGTGTGTACTGCCCATGATTGTATTCATTGTGTAATATACTTTAATTTATGGGTATTTACATCATCATTGTATGATACTTCTTTCATGGATGTATGTTTCGTAAGTTACGAAATTGATAAGCGAATTTTAAATTTCAATTTCCACTCATTTAGCTTTACGCATACTTCATTGATTATTTTACTCCAAGATTATGCGCGGAATCACTATTCATTTTCTTATGTCATAATTTATACTCCCCTTTCTGTGGATACAATTTTTATACTCATAATCACTCCACTGATAAATTCTCAAGTCGTCGATATTAACTTGATAAGAGTAATTTTTACTCAATCTCCATTTATTGAGTTAAACATCCAATTCATTGGTGTTATTTTTACAAGAATATGTGTGAAAGTACTCTAATTTATTTAAACATAATATCCAATAATATTGAGTTTATTTATATTTTCACACATAATTATGTCATTGATTTATCCTTAACTTAAGGATACGGTCTTTATAAGGGACTTAATCTCAATTTATATCCCATTGAGACTTCTTTGTTGTTATACACCAAATCACTTTTATATGGTTTATATAATGTACTTTGACATAGTATATCATGAATCCCTTTATTCTCATGATATTACAATGTTTTTTACCTCAATTATTTGTATTCAAGTGTCTCTCTTTTGGTTAGAAACTCTAACTAAAATATAATTTTTTAATGTTTTAATGATTTATTCTTCTAAATCATTCTCATTAATGTCCAGGTTTTAAAAATGGTTTTAAGGATTTAATTAAATTGAAAATAAAGTATTAAAATTAAAATTACTTTTAAAAGTTTCAATGTTGTATAGGAAACTTTGATTCAAAAATCTATTCTTAAATGGCTTTTTGACAAATAGTGTGACTTTTAAATGATTTCAAGAAAAAGGGGTATATATCTCTCTAATAGTTTTGATGATTATTTTCATCTATGTCAATATACTTCATCATTATCGATTGAGATTAATCTGATACCATACAATCTTCCATATTTTATCGAATGAGTTATGTTTGACTATGGATGTGCTATTTTTATACCATTCATGGTTTTTGTATCATGTATTGACATTTCGTATGCTAGTTTTAATACAAATGTATATGTTATAGTTCAAACTTTTCATATGAGGAATGCATTGGACATAGTAAGTGACAGGTGGATCCCACTATAGCTCCTCAATGAATCGGTAGGTCTCATGAGACAAACTAGTGTCTTGGCACGAGGCCTTGACAAAATCTTATTTGTAGTCATGGCACGAGGCCTTGGATACGTGGTTATGATAGTCTGGAATTATGCATTCCATCATTTTGAAATTTTTTACTGATATTGCATGTGATTATTAGACTAGTAGAATATCCATTTGAATACATAAATGACATTATTTCATTTTATCTTGGCCATATTATGCTGAATTTCAAGTTTAAAAGTCTTTTGTTTTAGTTATACATTGCCTTAAATGTTTATCCTTATCTATGAAAGATTCATCTATATTGTTATCCTTACTAAGAATCTGAGCTCACCCATTTCAATGTTTTATTTTTCCCAGGATGTAAACAGTAATTTATGAATGACTTGCAGGGATAGTATGAGGGGATATGAAGACAATATGTTGTTGTAGTTTTTTTTACTTTACGATGTAATGTAAGACTTATGAATATATCTAGTGTTTCCAAGACTACTAAACTAATCGATCTTTCGAGGCATGATATTTTGTGATCATGCCAATGTTATGTAATAATGCACCGACTCTGGGTAACCAGGGTCAAGGCATTACATCCTTCCACTGTTGATGTAACCATCCAATATGCCCAAAACATAATAACCATTCTGGTCTAATGAAGACAAAGTCTTGTGTGTCTCAAGAATCACAATAAATGTCCCCTTAAAATGTAAAAAATATATAAAATTACCCTTCTTAAAAAATCATACTTATAAATCTATAGAACATCGACCCATGTTAATTATATATTACACTGAACATGGTTTGTAACCTATCTATAAATAACATACACACCAAGAACTGAATATTTTTTATATACCACGAAACACTATAACCAATAAAATTGATTATTATTAATGGTTAAAGGATATTGAAATTCTATAAAATTTTATGTTGATTATATTTATAGGGATTCCTAATTGAAACAACCACATGGAGGTAGATAAATGAGAAGATTATTTTGTGATTATAATATGCTGTGGAAGTTAATTCCGGTGCACAAGATATGTATTAAGTACAACATCTATATTTTTGTGATGATAAGCTTAAAAATATTCATGGGGATCACATTAGTTATAGATGGATAATTGTATAGTCATTCTACAATTATTTTTTGGGTTTCTCAATTTATCTCTTATCGGGTGGGAGAGAATATCCCCAAACAGTCGGTGACATGGACATGAAGCAGGCATGCATTGACGTAGTGAGGCGGTGACACAGGTAGATGGTGACACATGCATGATGTAGTCAGATGCTACACTTATAAGGACCATGCCTTAAACATTACATAATATTGAATGAAATGAATAATTCACATTGAGGATCTTTTCAGGTTTAGTGTTTTAGAGAATTAGGACATAACTATTACATCTCAGAAGAATACAAGGTAGAAATATCTACACAGTTTCGATTTTTTTCATGAAATAAAAACTCTTGAAAAAAAATTCATGTCTAGTTCCATGTTTTAGAGAGCATGACTTTTCTTTGATCCCATCCTTGACCCTATTCATCTTTAAGTCCTATGAAAACATTTCAAAACATGGGATTATCATAAAAGGCTTAGTAAGGGTTATAAAACAATAAATAAAATAATTTGTTCATAAATACAAAGAAAACATGAAATATTTTACTTACCTCATGAAATCATTAGATTTATGAAAGACGCATAGAAATCATAAATCATAAAGGTAACTTGTGGCATCCATATCAATCTTACATTGTAGCTATCATAGCTACATAGGGAGTTACTTTGGAATACCCATCACAGTATATTCCCTAAATCACTTAGGAGAAACATTCATGTTTACCTCCGTCACGTTACCCAATGCATTAGAGAGCTATCTCAGGCTCACCCGCCCAAGGTTTATCACGGAACCACCCGTCTACATAAATAATTCCCAAGAACCATAACATGATCATAACACATAACATAAGAATAAAGGAAAGATAACATTTCCACATTGCAATAATAAAATATCATTTCAGGATATTTAAATAATAAATCCATTCTCAAAATAATTTTCAATACCAAATTCGTAAAAAGAGTATATGGTATTTGTTTTTCCTTTTAAAAACATTTTGGATTTTAAGGAAGCCAATGATCAAATAATACTCATGGCTGCGGAAAGGTCGTTGTCACCGCTTACGTTAAAAGAAAAATTCCTTTTTGTCGTTTTGTAAAACGCTTTGTAGAAAAATATTCCCCTGGAAATTTCAAGGGTGTTTATACAACATATAAAAGAAAGTCGTGTATTAAAACAAAGTATGCCTCAATGAAAGGAGATTGAGATGAAGTCCCTTACCTCACGTCCGACTTGACTCGATCGTTCTTTAATCTCCAGAATAATAAACTAAAGTTAATTTCTACTTGCTTAAGAACTTTTTTCAAGTTTATTATTCATTTTATATAACTTCTTACCATGTTATAAAATTATATAATCATTTAAGTTAATAATGTTCATTTTTTCAATATTTGGTACTTGAGTCAAAATGGACACCTTATATTTACATGTTGTCCATGTTGTCAATAGTTCATTATATCTAGAATGATATTCATGATTTGGATATCATATATATAATATATATCCAATATATACATGTTTTTTAATAGTACATAACGTTTAGAGGTATGAAATGAAATGTACCATTCATGGAGACAGTACATGCTTTTTAATAGTACATAACGTTTAGAGGTAAGAAATGAAATGCACCGTTCATGGAGACGGTAAGCCGTACATATGCATGAACGCTACTTTCATTTATATTTCTTATTTTAATGGAAATAAAACATAACTATACATAGTCATATTATAATTCCAGTATAATATCATATATAATATCATTAACTCCATCCTTTATACATCCCACAAAAGGCATTAATGAATCAAATCACCTTGAGGGGGCGGTAGTCCGCACTTCCTCAAATGAGATTATCGTATTTACCCACTATGGAAACCATAAAGGCATGATATAAAAAGGGAAGTACAGAAGCATAAGGAAATAATAAACATAATATATATCATATATAAATACAGTTCCATCATAATGGCCACCATGAGATGCGGTAAGATGTAATTGAAAAATCATCGTTTCGTGAGGCCTTAGTTTTCCATCCACAGAAACATTATGTTCTTCATCCATTAGATGGAGGTGTGTGTAAGTGTAGTTTAAATAATTCTCATAAAAACATCCTAGTATATTGAGGATACTGGTGTTGTTAAAAATAAAGGAAATAAAAAGAGTTTAGTGGTTGGAGAAGTAAAATGAAAGAAAACAATTTAAGAGAAATTGTTACCTTTAATTTTGGGTAACTCCCTTTGGTTTGAACCAAAAGAATTCTTGAAATGCCTTCTGTCTAAGTTAAGGCTACTAAGAGGAGGATAGGGATGTAGGGAGCTTAATTGGGCAGAGTTTGGATGAGCAACATGGCTTGAGAGATGTGAGTAATTGGATAGAAATGGTCTTCTTTTAAAAGGGCGAGGAGGGTCTCTTTAGGAAAGTGTGAAAACATTATTTTATTATATAATGATATTCGGCTTTTAATGTTCAAAAAATCATTATGTTCCAATATAATATGACTCATATTCGAAATAAATTTATCCAATCAGAATTGTACATGTTTTGGATAATATTTTAATCATTATAATCTTATTTATTTTAATCATTTAATAATGAGGTAAATACTACATCATTATTCTATAATAAATAATTTAATTTATTCAATGTCTTAAAATTATAAAAAAAAACCATCATGTAGGAAATAATTTTATCTTTCCAATGAATATTTATAGTCTAAAATATGAATTATATAACACAATATAAAAACTAATTACTAAAAGATTTTTGTTAATGTCAATTTTGTCTTTACATTAAATTAATTAATCTAAATTGTCATTTTCACTCCCAAGTGGATCAATGGGGTCCCAAAATCGACCCAAATACTCCCATAGTCGTTAATGACTCAAAAAATTAGGTTAGGACAAGTGTTAAGGTAATTTTGATTATTATAATATTCTTTTAACCTTGAATTACCTTATTTACCTTTAACTGTGGTAAATAAAAGTCAAAATTTACTATTCAGCAAAAATTATTTTCATCTTAATGAACCAAATTTTACATCCTGATAATAACCATGTATGTCAGATTTTTAAATTCAATTCACCAAAGTTGTAAAATCACATTTAAATGAAAAAGTCGGTTTTTTATCTACCACTAAGTGTTGTAACTATTCATTAAAAATTGATGTTTTTCAGAAAAATTCCAAAATATCCGCCGAAGATATATTTGATATTTTGAATTCGAAAATGATGTCTATTTTTTCAAATTCAAAACATAAAATTGGCATTATTTAATTTAAAAATTAATTCCCGCTGTTAAAACAAATAGCATGTTTTTAAGACAGAATAACTATAAAAAGATTGATACTTGTTTATGTCCAATATCAATGTGAAATTAATTACAATGACCAACATTGGATTAAATGGTAAAAATATATTTTAATTTTACTTTAAAACCAATTAAAAAGATAATCTAACCATTTAAATAAATTAGATTAAATGTCACTTTTGAATTAAAATAAAATATTTTTCACTATTCATTACAAAAATGAACTTTATCGGAAAAATTCCAAAAAATTGCACAAAGTAAATTTTGATGTCCCCATTCTAAAGAAGGATTTTATTTGGTAAATTAGAATGTATTAAAGTGACCAAAACTATATTTAAAAAGGTTTCTCCATTAAAAAGGGATAAATTGGCCTTTTAATGTAAATTATGCTTAAAATTAGATTCATTCAAATTTTAAGCCTCCAACTTTTATTGGATAAAAGTAAATACATTTAACAAACATGTATAGTCATATTGTTGTTATTTTTGTTCATTCCCTCCAATATAATGGCTAGGAGTTAACTACCATTTAAAATAATATTATTATATTATTAGTGTGCAACGTACGATTCCAAAGAAATCTGTTGTTGCGTATCGGGTACGCTATCGAACATAGCAACCCATTTAAAGTAAAACTAATATTTAATTCAAAAATATTAATAAATATGAAATATGTCTTATTATTTATTTACCTAGGATGTTACATCCTTCAACCCTTTTGGGAATTGTGTCCTCACAATTTTTATTCACTTATCAAAATAAATGGGGGTATTTATCCCTCATAGAATTTTCAGATTCCCATGTTGCCTCTTCAACCATATGGTTTTTCCACAAAACAATTACCCAATTAATTAACTTATTCCACAACACTTTCTCTCTACGGTCATGAATCAGAACTGGTTGTTCTTCAAAAGAGAGATTCTCTTCCAACTGAACTACCTTTGGGCCCAAAACGTGAGATGGATATGGCATATACTTTCTCAATATTGAAACATGAAAAACATTATGTACTTGGGATAAAATTGGAAGTAAGGCCACTCTATACGTAACTGATCCCACTTTCTCCAGAATTTCATAATGTTTAATGAACCTCGGACTCAACTTTCCCTTCTTACCAAAATGCATCACAATTTTCCATGGATAATCTTTGAGAAAGACATGATCACCAACCTCCAAGGAAAGATCCTTCCTCTGGTTATCGTCATAACTTTTCTGTCTGCTCTGAGCTATTCTCATGTGATTCTAAATCAACTGAACTTTCCCTACCAGCTCATCTACCAATTCTTGTCCCATTAGCTTCCTTTTAAATACTTCATCGCAAAAAGCTGGAGTTCGACAACGCTTTCCATATAATACCTCAAATGGAGACATTTGTATACTGTAATGAAAATTGTTATTATAAGAAAATTTAAGCAAAGAAAGATGTTGGTCCAATATTCCTTGATAATCCATCGACCAAGCACGTAACATATCCTCCAATGTCTAAATTGTTCGTTCTGACTGTCCATCTGATTGAGGATGAAAAGCTGTACTAAAATTTAATTCAGTACCCAATGACTTCTGAAGGCCTTTCCAAAAGTTATAAGTGAACCTGGGATCACGATCAGATACATTAGAGAGGGGAACTCCATGCAACCTGACTATCTCTATAACATACAACTGAGGAAGTTGATCTAGAGACAAAGTATCTATAATAGGAAGGAAATGAGCAGATTTAGTCAATCAGTCAACTATAACCCAGATTGAACTATTACCTCGAGATATCTTTGGTAATCCCACAACAAAGTCCATGGATATATTTTTCCATTTGCATTTTGGCACTGGTAGAGGCTGAATCATTCCTTTCGGTAACTACCGCTCTGCTTTAACCTGCTGACAATTCAAACACTTCAAGGTAAAATTAGCAATATCTCTTTTCATTCCATCCCACCAGTAATACTCTCGATGATCTCTGTACATCTTAGTACTACCAGGATAAACTAAAAACAGTGAACTATGAGCTTCACATAACAAGTCATTCTTCAACTATGAAGCACAAGGTACACATAATCTCTTCCCAAATCACAAAACACAATCATTATCAATGTTAAATTTAGGAAACTTACCCTTCTGAACCAACTCTACCTTTTTCTACAACTCACGGTCTTCCTTCTGCGGTTGCTTTATTATGTCTGATAGAGATGATCTCACTGACACCTGAAACAAAACAGAATATATTCCTACACCAAAAACTTCTATTCCATATTTCATCAAATCAAAATCCAAAGGATCTTGTTCTAAACATATCATGGTTAATGAAGCATTAATTTTTCGACTCAAAGCATCAGCCACATTATTTGATTTTCCCAGATGGTAAAGGATTGTGCAATCATAACCCTTGATTAATTCCAACCATCTCCTCTGTCTCATGTTCAATTCTTTCTGAGTGAATATATACTTCAAACTTTTTTGATCAGTATATATTTCACACTTCACCCCATACAAATGATGCCTCCAAATTTTTAAAGCAAAAACAACATAAAATAATTCCAAATCATGTGTAGGGTAATTTAACTCATGTGGTTTCAACTGACGTGAGGCATAAGCAATTACTTGATCATTGTGCTTTAAGACACAACCCAGTCCTTTCAACCAAGCATCATTAGAGATAAAAAACTCACCATTTCTGGAAGGTAGTGCTAAAACTGAATAATTCACCAATATTCTTTTTCAATTCTTGAAAACAATCATCACATTCTTTTTTCCATCTGAACTTAACACCTTTTCGAGTTATCTTAGTCATTGGACTAGATAACCTTGCAATACTTTCAACAAACCTTCATTAATAATCTAAAAAACCATAAAAACTATGAATCTCGGTTATATTTGTGGGTATTGGCCATTCTTCAACAGCTTTTGTTTTAGCAGGATCAACAGTTATTCTATTTTTTGAAATAATGTGACCATGGAAAGAAATTTGTTGTAACTAAAACTCACACTTTCTTAATTTCCCACAAAGTTTCTTTTCATTTAATGTTTTCAAGACAACCCCTAAATGACATTAATGTTTCTCCTGACTTTTGGAATAATCCAAAACATCATCAATGAACACAACCACAAACTTATCCAAGAACTCACGGAAAATGCTATTCATATTATCCATGAATACAGCAGGTGCATTGGTTAACCCAAAAGGCATAACTACAAATTCATAATGGCGATATCTAGTACGAAATGCGGTCTTCGGAATATCTTCTTCATTTACCATCAACTGATGGTACCCTGACCTGAAGTCAATCTTCTAAAAATACTGAGCTCTCTGGAGCTAATTAAATAAAACATCGATATGAGGAAAAGGATACTTATTATTAACAGTGATGTTATTCAATGCTCTATAATCAATGAAAAGTCTCATTGAACCATCTTTATTTTTAACAAACAAGATAAGAGCACCACATGGTGATGTTCTATGTCGAATGAAACCTTCATCTAATAACTCCTACAATTGCTTCTTTAACTCTTAAAGATCAATTTGAGCCATTCGATAAGGGGTTTTGAAATTGTCTTAACATCAGGAACTAAGTCAACAGTAAATTCAACTTCCCGATCAGGTATAATACTAGGAAACTCATTAGGAAAAACATCAAGGTACTCATTTACCACTGGCACATAATTAATCTGAACAGTTCCTTTGTTTTCAACAATATGTGCAAGGTAACATTCATTTCCATATTTTACCAGTTTTTCGACTTCCCGATATGTCATCAAAAGCAAGGGTTCATTCTTGTATACAAACTAAAAATCATTCTGAAAAGAAACCACTTTATCTCTGCATTCAATCTTTGCATGATAAACAGAAATCCAATCCTTGCCCAATATAACATCAAACTCTACTAGAGGCAAAACAATAAGGTTTACAGGTAGATTCTTTCTGCACACAAGGACATGAATGTTCTTATGTTTTCTTTTTGTCTTAACATTTCCTCCATGTGTTTTTACCATAAGTTCAGTATTCATATCATGAGATGGAATTCCCAATTTACTAGAAAACTTCTCAGAAATGAATGAATGTGTAGACCCTGAATCAAACAACAAATTGGCATAATCTGAAAAAACAAACAGTGTACCTGATACAACTTCATTTGATGGACCAACATCTTCCGAAGTTGTTGCAAAGGATTTATCCACCCCTTTCTACTTGTAGTCTGGTTGCATTACTTTAGTTGAGTTATTTTTCTGAAACTCATTTGAATAATGACCCATTTCATTGCACTTAAAACTTTTTACTGATTGTAAATCAGATTTTATCTTACCATTACTGTGAACTTTTTCAGTGCAATTACAAGCCTTATGTCCCATTTTACCACATCGGGAGCCCTTACCAGAATTCAAAATACATTCCCTAGCATGATTTTCAGAACAATTCTCACAAACTATAAACTTATGTTTCTTACCATCAGACTTTTTTGAAGAGTTCTTCCCTTTCACCTGCAACCTCGACCTCTTATTTTGTTGTTTGTCAAAGAATTCCTGATCATCGACAAACTCCATTTCCACCTTCTATGCACAATGAAAAAGTTTTTCATAGCTTTTGAGCTCACGAGAAACTAAATCCCTTCGATACTTTGGCTTTAATCCTGAGTAATAACGGTTGATTTTACTATTAAGATCTCGTATTAAATTTGGAGCATACCTTGCTAGTCGAGTGAATTTTTCTTCATAAGCAGCCACTCAGTCATCCTCCTGCCTCAATTCCAGGAATTGTTTTTCCATCCTAAGGCAAACCACCTTAGGAAAATATTTTTCAAGAAACATACCTTTGAATTCATCCTAATCGAGAGCATCAATCTCTTCATTATCCCTGATATTTTTCACCATCGACCACCACTGATCAGCTTCACCTTCAAAACGGTAAACTACAAGACTAACGTTTTGATTTTATAAACAACCCATGACATCAAAAATCTTCTATAATGCTTTAATCATCCCTTCATCTAGAATAGGGTCAGATGATCATTTGAATGATGGGCGATGTTGCCTCATGAAATGCTCCATGACTGACATGTTCCTCTGTGGTTGATCTGGATGATCTCTTACATGGACACCACCACCGTTTATCACCTGAGTCAACTGTGCCATCACTGCAAAAAACTTTTCAGTTCCGATTTTGACCATCTCGGGTTGCTGATTTGGAAGGTTTTCTTCCTCCTAATGGCATCCCAACATAGCTGCCCTGTTTACTCAACGGAAAACAATTCTAAACAAAAAAATATCTTAGGTGAAGAAACATGGTAATCTTGAAATGCAATATGATGTCAATATTAACATAAATTACTTTATGGAAATTTATTTAACAACACCCTAAATCCTAAAGCATTCTAAACCGACCTCTGATACCAACTATAAGGACCCGACCTTAAATATTACATAATATTGAATGAAATGAATAATTCACATTGAGGATCATTTCAGGTTTAGAGTTTTAGAGAATTAGAACATAACTATAACATCTCAAAAGAATACAAGGTATACATATCTACACAGTTTCCATTTTTTTCATGAAATAAGAACTCTTGAAAAAAAAAGTGATGTCTAGATCCATGTTTTAGACAGCATGACTTTTCCTTGATCCTATCCTTGACCCTATTCATCTTTAAGTCCTGTGAAAACATTTCAAAACTTGGGATGAGCATAAAAGGCTCGGTAAGGGTTATAAAACCAAGAATGAAATAATTTGTTCATAAATATATAAAAAACATGAAATCTTTTACTTACCCCATAAAATCAAAAGATTTACGAAAGACACATAGAAATCATAAATCATAATGGTAACTTGTAGCATCCATATCAAACTTACATTGTAGCTATCATAGCTACATAGGGAGTTAATTTGGGATAACCATCAAAGTATATTCCCTATTTCTCTTAGGAGAAACATTAACGTTAACCTCTATTACGTTACCCAATGAATTTGAGAGCTATCTCGGGCTCACCCGCCCTAGTTTTATCACAGAACTGCCCGTATACGTAAATAATGCCCAAGAACCATAACATTATGATAACACATAACATTAACATAATGGAAAGATAAAATTTCCACATTACAATAATAAAATATCATTTCAAGATATTGAAATAATAAATCCATTCTAAAAATAATTTTCAATACGAAATACGTAAAAAGATTATATGGTATTGGTTTTCCTTTTAAAACATTCTGGATTATTAATGAAGCCAAAGATCAAATAATACTCGTGGCGGCGGAAAGGTCATTGTCACCACTTACGTTAAAAGAAAAATTACTTTTTTTCGTTTAGTGAAACTATTTTTAGAAAAATATTCCCTTTGAAAATTCAATTGTGTTTATACAATGTATAAAATAAAGTCTTGTATTAAAACAAAGTATGCCTCAATGAAAGGAGATTGAGACGAAGTCCCTTACGTCGCGTCAGAATTGACTCGATCGTTCTTTAATCTCATGAATAATAAACTAAAGTTAATTTATACTTGCTTAAGAACCTTTTTCAAGTTTGTTATTAATTTTATTTAACTTCTTACCATGTTATAACATTACTTAATCATTTAAGTTTATAATGTTCATTTTTTTCGATATTTGGTACTTGTGTCAAAATGGACACCTTATATTTTCAAGTTGTCCATGTGGTCAAAACTTCATTATATCCAGAATTATATTCAATATTTGGATATCATATATATCATATATATCCATTATATACATGTTTTTTAATAGTACATAATGTTTAGAGGTAAAAAATGAAATGCACCGTTCATGGAGACGGTAAGCCGTACGTACGCATGAACACTAATTTCATTTCTATTTATTATTTTAATGGAAATAAAACATAATTATACATAGGTATATTATAATTAGAGTATTATACCACATATAATATTGTTAAATCCATCCTTTATTCATCCCATATAAGGAATTAACGAATCAAATCACTTTGAGGGGGCGGTAGTCCACACTTCCTCAAATGAGATTATCAAATTTACCCACTATGGAGACCATAAAGGAATGCTATAAAAAGGGAAGTACATAGGCATAAATAAATAATAAACATAATATATATCATATATAAATTCAGTTCCATCATAATGGCCACCATGAGAGGCGGTAAGATGTAATTGAACAATCATCGTTTCGTAAGGCCTTACTTTTCCATCCACAGAAACATTATGTACTTCATCCATTAGATGGAGGTGTGTGTAAGTGTAGTTCGAATAATTATCATAACAACATCCTAATATATTGATGATACTGTTTTTGTTTCAAAATAAATAAAATAAAATGATTTTAGAGGTTGGATAAGTAAAATATAATAAAACAATTTAAGAGAAACAGTTACCTTTAATTTGGGTAACTCTCTTTGGTTTGAACCAAAGGACTTATTGAAATGTCTTCTGCCAAAGTTAAGGCTTCTAGGAGGTGGAGAGGGATGTAGGGATCTTAATTGTGCAGCGTTTGGAGAATCCAAATGGCTTGAGAGGTGTGAGGAATTGGATATAAATGGTCTCCTTATATAATGGAGAGGAGGGACACTTTAGGAAAGTGTGAAAACATTATTTTATTATATAATGATATTCACATTCTAATAGTCCAAAAATAATTATGCATGAAGATAAGATGACTCATATTCTAAATAAAATCATCCAATCATAATTGTACATGTTTCGAATAATATTTTAGTCATTATAATCTTATTTATTTTAATCATTTAATAATGAGGTAAATACTGCATCATTATTGTGTAATAAATAATTTAATTTATTCGATGTCTAAAAATTATAAAAAATACTATCACGTAGGAAATCATTTTATCTTTCCAATAAATATTTATAGTCGAAAATAGGACTTATATAACACTATATAAAAACTAATTACTAAAATATATTTGTTAATGTTAATTTTGTCTTTACATTAAATTTAATAATCTAAATTGACATTTTCACTCCCATGTGGATCAATGGGTTCCCAAAATCGACCCAAAGATGACCATGGTCGTTAAAGACTCAACCAATAAGGTTAGGACATGTGTTGAGGTAATTTATAATTATTATAATATTCTTTTATCCTTGAATTACCTTATTTACCTTTAACCGCAGTAAATAAAAGTCAAAAGTTACTATTCACCAAAAATTATTTTCATCTTAATGAACCATATTTTACTTCTTTCTAACAACAATGTATGTAGGATTTTTGAAATTAAATTCAATGAAGTGGTAAAATTCCATATAAATGAAAAAGTCATTTTTTTTAACTACCACTAAGTGGTGTCACTATTCATCAGAAATTTTTGTTTTTCAGAAAAATACCAAAAATTCATCCTAAGATATATTTGATATTCTGAATTCCGAAATAATGTCTATTTTTCCAAATTCAAAACATATAAGTGGCATTAATTAATTTAAAAAGTAACTCCCGATGTTAAAACAAATAGCTTGTTTTTAAGAAACAATAACTATCAAATCATTGATACTTGTTTATGTCCAATTTCAATGTGAAATTAATTTCAATGACCAAAATTGGATTAAATGGTAAAAATATATTTTAATTTCACTTTAAAAATAATTAAAAATATAATCTAACCATATAAATAAATTAGATTAAAAGGCATTTTTCAATTAAATACGATATTTTTCACTATTCATTAAAAAAAGAATTTTATCGAAAAAATTCCAAAAAAATTGCACAAAGTAAATTTTGATGTCCCCATTATAAAGAAGGAATTTATTTGGTCAATTAGAATGTATTAAAGTGACAAAAAATATATTTAAAAAGGGTTCGCCATTAAAAGGCGATAAATCGGCCTTTTAATGTAAATTATGCTTAAAATTAGAGTCCTTTAGATTTTAAGCCTCTAACTTTTATTGGATAAATGTAAATACATTTAACAATCACGTATAATAATATTGTAGTTAGTTTTGTTCATTCCCTCCAATACAATTGCTAGGAGCTAACTACCATTTAAAATAATAATATTATATTATTAGTGTGCAACGTAAGATTCCAAAGAAATCTGTTGTTGCGTATCGGGTATGATATAGAACATAGAAAACCATTTAAAATAAAATTACTATTTAATTCAAAAATATTAATAAATATGAAATATATCTTATTCTTTATTTACCTGAGATGTTACAACACTAGGTCTTCATGACAATTTTTGGGTCTTTAGGCCATGTAATGGGTTTCATTACCACTGGGACATCGGGCCATGAGCCTAATAAATAAGGATTGATGGGTGGGGTATCCCTTGTGGGGATTTGACTTCACTTTCCAGATTATTTGTATAGTTTGTGTCTTTGATTAATGTAATCTTACCACTAAGAACAATATATATTCATATTGTAACTCATATTATGGAGTGATACTATTAGTGTATAATAAATGGTAAGATATAAACCATTTCATTTTATGAGTTTTCCTTTTTTATTATTCATTTTTTCATCTTATTACTTAGGGATTCAAAATGACTGATTCATCAGGGGGAATCAATAATAATTTGTCTTTAAATTCCCTTTAATTGATTGATTTTACACCCTAAATAATATATTTATTTTATTCATCCTCTTTCAAATTTATTAAGCATATGATCAGGAACTGGGTTTTAATGGATGTATTGGTACATTATATTAGACATGTGATTTGGATTACACTGTCATGGACAATGCTACTTGATTGATACAGACCTCAACTGAAGAAGTTTTAGTTTAGTACGACTCCAGGATACTTTTTTACATCATTTTGGTGAATCAATATATCTGCATGGAAATATATAAGGACTCGATCATCAAACATGATCACCATCAACACATTAAAACTATTGATTATGTGAGTGCTATTTTTGGACATTTTCATCTATCATCAAAACTTGTATCACTGATAAATAATAAATTTACGAGAAATTGAATTATAAATGATTAATACTGTGAATGTAGTTTCACTATTACCATATATAAAAATCACACTTCAATATTTGATATAATTTAAAATAAATATATTTTTATTTGAACAATTCGAATGTTTTCAAAAAATAAACATAATTCTGATATTTCACTATCTTTATAAAATATAAATTTACATTGAATCATTAAAATGAAGTAAAATAAAATAATATATGATCTTTAAAATTTGAACCAAAAAATTAAATTTTTATTTATATGGATAAACCCAACCACATAGATAGTTAATTGAAACATATAATTAAAAATTACTAATTTTGTTTTATTTGATAATGAAATAAATAGAAGAAAAACTATAAATATATATATAATAAAATTTAAATAAAAATTTATAAAATAAAATATAAATATAATATAATATGATGTGTCACAAAAATATGAGATATTTTTTTGGAGTTTATTATTAAAGTGTTAAAGTAAAATATTTACTTTTAAACTCAAAACACACACATTCAGTCATACCAGACATACTATTTGTTTGATTAACATGAGAGAAGTTCTTACAAATATAAAATGAATTATTTTTTTTAATATATTATAACAATATTATGATGATGTTTTCTTATTATTGAATATATGACACATGGTTGAATATAAATGTAACTTTTAAACTTATAAATAACAATTTGTTCATATCGGGCAAACCATATTTGTAATTTACATGTAGATTCTTATCAAATGTAAAAAATTTCTAAAAGATCATTTTCGTGATTTCAAATGAAAATACTATTGTGTTTTATCAGTTTAGATAATGTGATGTATGGTTTTAACTGAAATTTAAATATTTATATGCATACACACACTTTTAATCATATTGTGCATAATGTTTTCCAATTTGATGAAATGTAAATTTATATAGGTCAAAAATAAATAAAATTAAAATGTATAACTACAATACATGATGTTTTTATTATTTTTAGTATGTGTCATGTGTTTTGAACTAAAAACCACTTTTAAACTACAAACATGCACTTTTATCCATACTGGACTCACTATCTTCCCCATTAGAATTCATTTAGTATATACAAGTTGTAAATTAACAATTCATTAGTTTCCTAACATGTCACATAATCATGTTTACAAATTTATGACTATGTAATGCACAATTTGAACTAGAATGTCACGTTTGAATGTAAAAACATATGATACTCGTACATTCCATATAATGTATTGGATTGAAATGAGGTTACTCTTATATGTTTAAAATGATTTATTTTTCATTTTCCTAATGTATCATACAAAAAAATCATTTTTTCATATTTATTAGTATGCAACATGCATTTTTAATGAAAATAAAACTTTCAAACTAAAACCACTCACTTTTTTTCGTATAGGCCACAACATGTGTTACATTGATTCTTTTTTAATTTCTATAATTCAAAAATGAACCATGGATCATTTTATAGATGCATTATTGAAAAATGAGTGCGCTTACTTGGTTATCAATATTTGAATGATGTTTTGAACTAAAATGTTACAATTTAACTAAAAATGTTCACATTCTGTCATACTAGACAAGCCATGTGATCAATTTACATGAGGTTAATTCTAACAAGTCATAAATCAATCATAGATATGTTTTCTAAATTATCATAACAATATTTCCTCATGTTTAGGTATCTGACTTGTGATTAAATTATATAAAGAACATTTAAAAGAAAATCACAGAAACTAAGACAGACAATACATACCATTTCTTATATTGATGTTTGGATAATTTTTATTGGAAAAAATTGATCATAGATCATTTTTATACATTATCAATAAAATATGAGTTTGTTTTATATTTCTTCACCATTTGAAACACATAATTCAAAAAAATCAGTATTAAAGATAAAAAATGCAATTTTAATATATAAAAATAAAATATAGGAAATTTTAGATAAAAATTTATAAAATAGCGAATATAAGGAATTTCATACCTAAAAAACCGTAAAAACAGTTTCATTGCCTTCATTATAGTAATATAACAATCTAAATTTGAAAACTCAAAATTAAAATTATATTAAAAAGAATACATCAATACATAATTTTTTTTCATTAATCACTTATAAATTTGTAGTTGAGTATCCAAACAAATAATACTTGTATGAGTATTAAAATTATTAGCTATTATTTTTGCTAATTGTAACTACTACACCAAGATACTAGAGTTTATTTATGTATGAACATATATGTTTTTCATATTAATTAAAATTCACAATGACACATAACATGGAAATAGATATGTTTATACAAAAAATGAATTCAAGTCACATGGTGTGGCAGTTACAATTGAAAAAAACTACTAGCTAGTTATTGATAATATCATACCCACATTATTGGTTTACCATTTTTTAGTATGTACTATTCCTATAATTTGATAATATATTGAATACTCTAGATCATCGAAGATTATTATAATAAGATGAAACTAAAAAATATTTCACAAATAAAGATAGTAGAGTACAACTTTATATCGTTATTCAACATTCTGAACCCATGTAATATTCCCACTCATTATAAAAATATTAAATTTCCCCTAAAGAATTTGTGGATTGTTGATAATATATATATTATTAGAAAAATTAAATCATAAAGAAAATTTATAAATATTTTAATTGAATTTTTAATTATCGTTGTAATTACCTCTTTATGGATATAGAATGTGGAATTGATATGATATAAAATATAAATTTACTAATATAACAACTACAATTAATGTTATTTATTTATTTCAAGAATTGTGGAAAAAATTGTCCTTGTAAATATTTTTTTGATATATGATTTCATTGTGGAATATAAGTATATACACCAACACAATTACACAATATTATAAATCAATAACTTTAAAGTGTTCATTGAATATCATCATTCCATGACAATTAAGATAAATAAACGCAGCCATGTCATCACAAAATTCATGTTAAAAAATCATATAAAAAATATAATATGATGTTTATATGTCAAATGTCGAATGTAATGTGTTAAAAACTCATTATGACCTACAAATGTGGATGTTGTTTTTGGATATTCATGCATTGGAATGAAATAAAGTATTTTTTGAATGTCTCAATTGATCACAATGATGATACAGTGACTCTTAAAAAAGAATATGTATTGGGGAAAATGAAAAAATATTTTATAGGATTATATCATAGAGTTTTACCCATATATTTTAGATATTAAGAAGAGTATGTTCCTTTTTATATTCTTATTAACTATTTTGGAAACATATTGTTCTCAAATTAAAATTTCATCTTATTACATAGATGCTTTTCTATATCATTTACACGAAGATTAAAAAATATAAAAAAAATTCTTCCAACGGTCGTCTATTTAATTTGTAATGATATTAAATCTAGTAGAAAATAATAATTCTATCAATCTATAATTTATATTTTTTTAAAACAATTATATTAAAAATTTATAAAAATGTTCCTCATTTATAAATCCATAACTAATCCTCCCAGCCATTTGTAATTTATATTTTTAATTATGTTATAATATTTAATGTTTTCAATAATGACCTCTCTATTAGGTATAAAGGAGAATATACGACAATTGGGAGTAAATGATTAAATGGATATGGAAAACACTAACTCTCACTTCTATGTAAGATGATTGTTATTATTTTCCAGTGACAAACAATCTTTATGGTGATGATGTGATTACAAAAGAATTAGTGAGAGAGAATAAAAATGCATATAAGGCTTTTATGAAGTTCAGTCACCCTTATTTTCATGTTAATAATTCTTGTTGTTTAGTGGTTACTATCCCACTACCCATGATTCCAATTTATTATCAAATGAACAAGGAATGGAGAAAGAATATTTCATTGAACAAAAATTCCATGATGAATTATGAGATCAAAAAAAAACTTAATGACATCTACCTATTAAAACTCAAACACCTATATAATTTTAAATTGGTGTGCACCCTTATTTTTTCCAAAAATGTATTTAATCACTTTTGTAATAATCATGTAGTTGATATATCAATCTTTATTTTTCCACAAACACTTTTTCATGTGGGTAACATATTTATTTATAGTTAATACATATAATGTTTTTTTGATCCACTATAGTATATTGATCTTTATATTATAATTATATGGATGACTAATTTTAATGGATCTTTAAGTATCACAAAATATATACAACTATATTCATTCCATAAATCATTGATTATGGTGTGGAACCTTTTATTTTCTCAGTACTACATTTCATCCCTTTTTTCACATGGTCTCATTATCAAATTTTCCATTAACTATGAAATGGTGTTATTTACTTGAATATGTATTTGAATGTTAACCATTGGTCCATGAAATACTTTCCTCTTGAAATCCAAAAAACATTATCTAATTCTCTAGGTGGACGTAAAAATACAGTCCTTATATCATTAACTCTATATATGAGTCATTGAAATGAAATCATCTATTCTGATGTGTGATTGAAATAATGGATGTTGAACAACATCATCACATATGTTCTACTTTTTATCACAACACACATGTAATATTAACTCATTCATTCAATAAACATCACCATGATGCCCAAAAAATCATTTTCTACATTATTTGTATATTGAGATATTAATCTATTTTAGTATTTTAAAAACTCAGGTTCATTTCCCTCCCATTCCAGGAAAATTCCTACATCGCGTTATATTAATGATTACCAGATATAGTTTTATCATCTCATTGACATCATGATTTCACATTATTAGTATTACTTCAACCATTTCCTTCTATGTCATCTATACTCAAATATAATGTCACTCCAAATTAATCATTAGAATTATTAAAATAAATAAAACATGAAAAAATCTGGAACTATTTAATTATGCATTCTCAAGAATTAATTCAAATATTACTTGGGGTTGAAATATATGTTAAGAATCAAACCATTAGATAAAATGTTCATTAGGAAATAACACCATCCCATGGTATACAACAAATTCTTTATGGATATTGTAACAATTAACATCATATATTCTAATATTGACCCAACCATTATTTATTAAAATAAATAAGGTTATGTAGATATTTAATATCTCAAAGGGCTCTCCAATATCCCATATTTATTTATTGTCAACAAGAAAATTAGCATATGGCCTCTTCTCTAAACTTAAACATCCAACGCCTCATTCTCCCCAAAATATGGAAGACATACCATGTCCCCTCCCTGATAATGATCACCTAAAAATTAACCCAAGGTCTAGCCCTATTTTTTATAAGATATATTTTTTTATTATCTCTATCATATAAAAGTTAATATTCATGAAATATGGAACGAAAATTTGAATGAAATACATGAATTTGTTTGGTAGAAGAGACATTAAAAATATGTCTCATGTTCTGAAAAGAATACAAGGACACAAGATTTTGTAGGACAATGCTAACATTCTATTTTTTATAAACATAATTTTATTAAATCTCAAAAAAAATAAGTATTCTCATTGATAATGTGGTAATTAATGTTAGTATTCATTTACCTTGAATCATTCGTTGGATTAATTGATGTCATGATTGAACATTTGTTGTCACAACAAATCATTGTTGGGTATGAAACATCAACCCCCATATCATTAACATACAATTTATTTTATATAATTTGAATTATCGATCATGAAACAAAAATATACACATCTCCCATTAAGATATGTGTGATAGAATTAGGTTTCATGATGATCCATGTAAAACATCTTCCAACAATAAATAAAGAACATCTAGAAGTATAATTAGTTTCTCTAATATCTTGTTCCCAATAAATATATTTATAATAAAAAACATAATGATATATTATTATCACACCATAGTCCATATTCAATGTTTCCTTTGATATTGCGCAAATTCATGTTTTCTTCCATAATATAAACCCATTTTGTTATTCTTTGTAATCATGCACAATTTAAAACTATTAGAAAAAATTATATTATTATTGTATTCAAATAGTGTTGTCTTATAACTACCCTCTATAACATCATCTAATTTAATCTATTTCCAAGTTTATCTAAGGATATATTTGAACCATATTTTCTTGGAGAGGATACCTATTTTGACTCCTCCATTTGAATCATGTTTTATAACAATTGAGGCTACTTATTTTATGAGAGATAGAATTAATTTAATGTATTTACAACTTGTAATCCAAAATGAATTCCATACAACCTATCACTAACATTTCCAAAATGCTATTCATTTGGGTTTCAAACTCCCTACAAGTTTCTATTTATTATTTGGAAACAATTACTACATTGATATAATTAGTCATAAGGAGTGATGATTCTCGTCCATCTTGATATATAAATTTTAATGAACTTATTTACTTTGTGAGGTTTATACTATTTAAGCTATTTTCATGTTTTCAATACCATGTTATTGGATATTTTTTTAGATAATAATGTAAATTCATCATTATTCACAATTTATAACCACAATATCTATGCTATAACCATCTAGGTTTTCTATTGTAGGTATCTTATTTAAATTAACTATTATGTAATAGATACATTAATCCACAGAGAAAAAATAGAGTAACATTGATCAGAAAAATGAAGAAGGGTTTTGATTTTTTCAAAATTTATAACTTGAGAAAATGTATCGGAAAATTCCATAAACTAAATTTGATATATCATTTTTAAATAATATTTTCCATAATACATTAATTTTATCATTGATATTATTTTTAGAAACCATTTTTCTTTTGATCATATTTCTATCAATAGAAGTTAAATATAATTATAATGTATTTTTCATCTCAATTTGGTTTAGTTATCCTTTTATAATTAAAATACAATGCTCTTTTTATAATTTATAATCCAAAATGTTTAAATAAAGATAAATACAAGCTTGTGTGATTAGTAATAACCAATTTTCATTACGGTTTAACCCATTTTGGATATTTTTAAGAATATTTTCTAGATAATTACGATTTAAAAATCATTTAAACCATGATCATTGACACATTAGTACTCCCTTACATTTATAATTTTATGAAACTTACAAAGAATAGTGATATAATTTTCTTATATCAATAAGTTACTCATGATATAAAGTGTAATCATCAAAGTATTATTCATTGTTTTCCTCATTGGGAAATGAAACTTATGAAGGATTTGGATTACTAAAACCAATAAATTAATTTTTGTTAGAAATATTTCTCATATTATTGTTATAGAACAAATTACGTGATCTATCTAGTGTATACCTAGGAAAATATTCATTCATTTTCCCTCTCAATTAACATTCTCTAATACTTTTAATTTCATTTTTATATAGAATCTTCTATTAAAAATATTAAATTTATTAAAAAATTTAATCTTAAAAACAATAAATAATATGGATTTTTGACCAAATTATATTAGAGTGGGTACTAATTTAGAATATAGAACATTATTTTCAAGGAGTGTCCCTAATATAAGTTTGAATTTCTCAACTCCTACAAAATTTGTTCCTCCAAAGAATAGAAAGATATTATTCTTCCCGTGAACTACCAAATTTTGTAGGTATCTACGGATCAATGAAATCATGCCTTATCTTGTGGTTATAAAGAAATGCCTCAATGAAATCATTCACTTATAATAATCATTTGTTTTATTATAGTATTTTTATGACACCATATTTTAGTTTATCATATATCCATAAAAAATTAATATTATAGAGATATTTTTACTTCATTTTCATGAAATATAAATAATCTATATGGGTAAAATTATCAATAAATGATGTGAAATACTATATCAATTGGTTGAATTCATTCACATTATTTTTTACTCAATAGATTATATCTGAATAGATTTATTCATTTCAATTTCAACCTATTAATGACTATTTCACAATATCACTCTGAGAAAAAATATTGAATTTTTTTATCTTCCATGCTAAATCAGTGGTCAAATTCACATAGATTCTGGTTTGAGGGTTTTTTCCATATTAGTTTTCCCCACAGTACCATGTATTTTATTCCTTAACTAGTTTTTATATTTTATTATCATTCAACAAATATTTATGAGTTTTTAAATTATTAGAAAGTTATTTTTGATTCTACATTAATGAAATTTTCCATCTTTAGTGTCTTTATGACACACTCATCTTTATATAAGATTAAACAAAATCAATTATAAAAAGGGTTAGAATCCCTGAAGATATTTTTTATCAACCAATCGATAAAGAGATCATCCCTGGATATATTCATTCAATTCCCATTATATACAATTCCTTCCATATTGAGTGATACACAATTTTAAAAAGTGGAGGTACCAATATGATACCATTGGATATCATTAAATATATTTTTATTCTCGATCATGTGTGATGATGAACTATTATCTAATATCCATGAATTCATCTCTTTTGTAGCCTTAAAGGCTACCTTAACAACAATTTCATTCTATTTATTATTTCTTATCATAAATGATTTAGAATCAACAAACCATATCTACTCTTCTAGAATAGTAATATACATATTTTGGATGTGGGTATGTAATGATCACACCTCTAAAATACCTCTTTAAAATAATTAATGATGTATTTAAATTTTACTGTCTTTTTTATGAATATTTATTTGGCTATCTAGAAATTTAGGTTAAATCAACCTCAAAAATGACACATAACATTAGTTAAAGGGGTTATAGGTTATGAAACTATATATAATATCTATGCCCATATACTCTAAAATAATATCATCTTCTATCAAATATAAATATCCTCATATAGAAATTATATGTTCAAAATTATCCCATTTCTCATTTTATGTACACTTTAAAAATTATTATTATCTATAATGTAAAACTTATCTTTTACCTTTTTTATTCCCTTAGGCTTGGTGTAAAAAACCTTCTCGGTCGACCCCTATTTACGTTCTAAATTCATTAAAGAACGATTGATTTTGAAATTTGGTGTATCGACTTTTTGTAAGAATATAACATTATTCTTTCATTTTTTATATCTTCAACTAATATAATTAGATGCACGAGTGTCCAAAATAAATGGAATATTAAATATAAAATAATCACTAATTTACTATGAATTATTTTAATAATTTCCTTCTATTATGGTATTTTATCAACTTTGTTCAATAATATTTTTCAATCCACATCATTGGATTTTTTTTAGAAATTCTTCTCTTTATTTAGCTTCTCCGAAAGAACCTTTCATTACTAATTCTAGGAAATTATATTTTTCTGGGTAATATCTAGAATTATTTCTCTAAAATTAATAATTTAATGGGGATATATAATTTTTCATTTGAACTGATTTCATATATCTTTAACTTTATTAAATTTGGAATCATTAACATATTTCCATTGTAAATGATTTATGGTATCTCTCTCTTTCAATTCATCAATTTTATTTTATGAACACCTTGAGTTCCACCCATATTTGAATATATATTAGTGTCTCCTCATCAGTAATATCATTTTCAACAACCCATATTTCCTCCACAACTAAACGAATCATTTTTACATATTTATATATCCATAAAATTAGTTTTCCCCTCATCTTCAACTATTATTTCTCTCTATTACTTTCTTCTTCACAAGATGTGGATTAATGAAATCAGAAAAGATTTTTCAAATTTTTAATAATAAATTTTCCTCTATATTTTAAGATTCTTCCTACATATCATATATTATAATTCATTTACTAAATATATGATATTTTGGGTTTATCATTTTTCTCATCCTCATCTTTTTATCTTAAAGAGACCTTACCAAAAATAAAAATATTAAAACAATTAAGTAAATTTATTTGATGTTTTCCAATATATTTATTTATCCATATATACATGTTCTTGAAAAAAAAATATTTTACATATCCAAATTCCATGGAATTATATTTGGAATAATATTATTCCACATGATACTTCATTAATTTTACATTATTTTTTTATTTCATTACATTGATTTATTTAGTGTTCTGAATTTTCTTTTCTACTTGGCGATGGAAATATTTTCATTTCATATACTATTTAGTTGTTTTTCAGTTTATTTTGAGTCCAATAATAAAATTACTGATTCTAAAAGGATGGAATATTTATGTAAAATTAATCTATAAAAATTATCATTAGCACTTGTAAGAGTGTAGAATCATCGATGGTTTTATCATAACTTCTATTGTATCTCACTTTCTACACAGAGATGAATAATTCATACTTGGATTTATCTTATCCAATTAAGACCTATTTTTATTGATAAAAAATTGATTATAACAACGTCTCATTTTCTTTCATCACTCCTTCACTGATATTATAGAATTTTAGATATATTCTATTTGTGGTATTAATTTCCATAACTCGTACCAAATCTTTCTCTATGATTGATGAGAGTAATGAAAGGTGAAATCCCAAATTGATAGTAATACTTTTTTTTATTATGAAATATATATTCAATTATAGTTTTTGGAATATTATCATCGCTACCATTAGGTTTAATAATATTAAAGATAAGGGATATAACATACAAAATCATCTTTTTTCCTCTATATAAGGAATCCTTTTCCAATAAATATTGGGACTCCATTATAGTTTATGGTATTAAATGAATCAATGGATATTATTGATCAATGATATTTTAAATTAGAAAAAAATTAATGTCTTTTAGAATTGTAGCTATAATCACTTCATAAGATTTTATTTGATACGAATTGGAAGGAATCATATTTTCAAAGAACTAAATGATATCGTAAACCAACATCAAATTGATAAATTCTCTAATGTATGAAATGTTCATAGTGTTGAAAAATTACATCTTGAAAATATTCTATAGAACAACTTATTATGTTTCAAATTATCACAATGATAAAAATAATTTTCATGAAATGATGTTAATATACAATAAATTTTATATTACACGGTGAATGTAATGAAAAACATCATCCACAAATGTATCTCTAAAAATGATATAGATAAGGGGAGTTTACCACAACCAAGGAGTTGGGTTGAATCAATGGTTAATAAAAATACCATATCCCCATTTTATAGGTTATAATTACTTCAATCAGATAATAAAAATGATTAAAATTATGATGACATGATAAAAAGAGAATGTCTAAGAGATAAAACACATTGAAATAAGAGTTTTTATAAAGTTTTTTCACTCTTATTTTCAAATATATAATCATTGGTGTAATTTTTTTTTGATTTAAATTCCCTTGATTAAAATTTATTATTGAATAAAAAAGTAAAACAATAAAAAAATTTGAAATTTTATTATAAGTTAAATGGTGACTGACAGAAAATTAAAAAATTAAATTCTTCATGTTTATGAAGTTCCTAAAAAATTATAAATGGAGTTCACCATTTTTTACCTCTATATTGGCCTATTTTATCCATCTAAGAGAGCCTCTGAAATAAGACACCCTCTCTTGGTTTAATCAAACTTGTTTTTTGAGGTGGTTAAACGTCTTATTTATTTTAAATATATGATTTTGGGTATGAATCCCTTAATTTTAGCATGATAATTATGTTTGAAATATTAGGGTAACTGAATCCTTAGGATCTAATATTATCTATATACATCCTTGATAGGATTTAAAGAATGATCCATTAATTATATATTTTCAACTTTGATTTTTCGAGAACTAGTGATCATATAATAATATCACATAAGACTCATTATTTAGTTAATATTTCTATATGTCATTACCTTATTTAATTCACCATATATTGGAGTTTGAATTGCTTTATTATGAAAAAAACCACCAACCCATAAAATAGAGAGCCACATAATTATTTTAATTTAGACTTTATAACCTCATCATCTACCCATTATCATCTTATTAGAGTTACTATAGGGAAATCGTATTTTTTGTATCATGACTCTACTAAAATAAGGTGAACTCATTATATGAATCATATTAACTCTAAAAAACTTCAAAAAGATTAATTCATGCCTTTAATAAGAATCACAATTAAAAAACAAATTTAATTATGCCATCATTTTCCTCATTTGGAAATAATCCATTTGACTATAGGATTAACTAATTTCTTCTATGATATCAGCGGACATCGTATACTTCCTCACATTAATTATCTTAGCCTCCATGCATTGATTTTAAATCAAAACCATAACATCACTAATTTCATTCTTATCCATCCCCATAAACTCTAATGTTGTACGAACACGTTCATAATTGTTTTTCATTTAATAAAAAATAATAACATGTTGTCATCTTGAATTAATTAACATTAAGAAAATAATCATTTAACTCATGAGGAAACCCAAGAATTTCAAATATAATTCATTCATCAATTAAGTTGAATATTTAATATATATTTAAAAAAAATTCCCCCACAAACCATAAACGATTACAATCATTAAAAAATATAAACAAAATCAACTTACTTGTACACAATAAAAAACTCACACTATGATTTTTAAAATAAAATACACTTCTTACTCATATCGAAAAGAATAAATTTATTCATTTACTAGGGAAATGAAATAACTTAATTTATGAGAATAGATTCCTAGCAATGATAAACATGTAGGATTTCAATTGATAATCATGAGTAAGTATAAAATTAAAATAAGAGTATAAGAACATGATATTTTCAATATAAAATCTAACCCAAAAATTCCCAGATAATATTCATGAGTCAACAGATAAATATTTGCCAGTTAATTATATAAGAATCAAAAGGAAATTATGATACATGGTAACACGACATTGGAATAAAAAATATCATAATATAGAGTCCTAAATTGTGAAATAATAATATAAATCATATGTCATGGATTCCCACTAAGTCATTCATCATTATATATCCTTGGGATAACCACTATCACACCTTCTGTTGTCATCGAATATCAATCCTAGTACCATCATCGGGCTTGGGAAATCCACCCATGTACCCTATTTTGGTTTGAGATTACCACATGTGTACCCTCTTTGGAATTTTTCTAAGAGATTATGAACCCAATAAGCTAATAAAAAATTAATCATTACCAAATAAATTAGAGGAATCTATATAAAAACCCTCCATATAGTAAAAATCCAATCATATCCATTCCACCAAATCATGAAATCATTTATCACTTCTTCATATATGAACCCATAGAAATAAAAATGGGATTCCTCAATATTTAAGATTCATAATAAAAAGGACTAGGAGAATGAAAAAGGATACTATCACTGGATAATAACCCTATTAAATCCAAAGTAATGTCGAATAATTTTTTCATTGTTGAAATTACCTTTCAAAGTTCATTAAAACATTTCTGGTGCAAATTAAATTATTATTGTCAAATAAATTATATAAAATCACACGAACATTATAATATAAGGGGAATTTTGTTTTCGAAAAATAAAACATAAATTTAATATTATTCTAAAAATGGAATATTCAAGATAGAAAAAAATTAATTCATGCGGTATATGTCATAATTAAGAATCCCTTCACCCCATAAGTAAAAATAATAATTTACTTCATTTTGAAAATAAAAATAGGATTAAATTAAGAAAAAAATTAAAAATGTTTTTTTAAATAAAAATAATTAATAATTATGAAATAATAAAAAAATTGTTGAAAATGATTTATTAATCATGAAATTTTATGTGAAATATTTCTTGATCAATGAGATAAATAATTTTAGTTTTCCTTTAAAACATTTCTTCATAAATTTTAGTAAAGAGAGACGGAAAATTGAATTCAAAATTTTAACTCTATATAAAAAACAAATATAAGATAAAATACATGATATTTATGAGATATTGAACATAAAATTTCATCATATGAAATATAATCACACATATTCTCAATAAATACTGAGATTGAAACATAAAACAGTTACCTCAAGTATGACATGTTTTGAATGCATTATAAACTCCTATATAATAAATGTAAATTTATAAAAATTTAATAATAAATATATATTAACACTAATAATACAATACATGGTTTATTTATATTATTTTATCTCCCATTTATTATAAATTCGTTCTTAAAATAATTGTTCTGTGTTATATTGTTTAATTTATCATGAATTTTTCAGTTTGGTAGTTTCGGTCCACAATCTTTATTCATGGTAAAAAAATATACATGTTTATTATAATTTAATTTATATGATATTTTATCATAATATACCCATTATTTAAAATTTAATTATCATTTAGACAGTATATAATATAATATCACTCTTGTTGGTGGTAAAAATAACCTAAACAAGATTGTGTTATAAATATCGAAAGAGTAAAAAAATATAATTATATTATAATAATAAAAAACATACATAAAACTATGCTTGTCATAAGTATCATATATATTAATTTTATGTTTTTTATAAACAACTATTTCTTGAGGAGTTTAAAATGAAATATATCACTCATAGATATGGTAGTCCATACATTCACATGAACGTTACTTCCATTTTCCAATGAGAAAAAGGAAATTAAAATAGAGAATATTTTATCATTATTAAATCCTAAATTTCATATATACAGTCAGTAAATCAATCATTACTACTATCCTTGGGAGGAAGTGATGGAATTGGAATCACAACACTACATGGAGTGGGTTGTTCTCACATAAAAACAATCAATATGTTCATTACAGATTTGATTAAAAATAGTTCCAAAATTGACATCCCATTATCATAATAACTATTAATTATATTTATGATACTAGATTAATTATTTTAGTATGGATAAAATATATTTTTAGGAAGTATAAAAATGTATAATCATTGAAAAAGATAGTTATTGTGTTTGCGTCTTCTTTGAGAGTCCTATATTGGCATATACATTAATCCATCTTATACTAGTCATAGGAGAAAAGAACAGCTCAATAAACAAGGTGAGTTATCTTTGATAGGGTTTGAGTTGGTATATGAAATGTGAGTGTTATCAATGCTTTGTATTAAGAGGGAAATGTTCGTTTCATTTTATAAGGCATGGGTGGAACCTACATACAATTATTTGAAAATTTTTACTAATATAAAGTCATCTTATTATGATAGTGGAAGAAAATGTCCAATAAATCAAGGTTGAAATTAATATAAGTTCAATATTTATTATAAAAATAAGCTTTATACATGATTACATTTCATTTTTACCCTTATATCTTTAGATTAACCCACCAATAAATTATTTTACCCTTTACTAATGTCATGATTTTTTACACCAGATACTATAAATAATGACCAATAATGAAAATGAATTATATAGTAAATAAATTAAATTATAATTTAAATTATGGATACAATATTATAAAATTAAACTTTAATAATTTTTTGAAATTAATTTTTATGTATTCACAAATAATAATTTTGAACTATTTTCTAAAAATTTATTTCTAATCATAAAACCAAATTAAATATCATTAAATTAATATTAAATACCAATATATGTTTTTAATTTTTTTGTATAAATAATATTATGATTATATTAAAATAATTCATCAAAAGATATTAATTTAATTTGGTAAGATATAATCACATTATACACAAAAGAATTTTTTTTCTGGAAATCATCAATTTTAACCTTTTAATAATGTTATTTTAATCTATTTTTTATTGATAACAAATGAAATAATTTCCAATAATTTCCAAATATTTTTTATGTTTATTATTCATAATTAAATGCTAAATTAAATAAATCATCCTTTAAATAAAACAAAAATCGTAAAACACCTCTCCAAAAAAATTTAGAATAGTTATTTAGAGTTAATAATACTACGAAATGAATTAAAATTAATATTTTTAATTAATATTTCATTTAAAAAAAATAAAATAAATATTATATTTTATTGTATATAAATTATTCATATAAGTACTTTTTCGGATTAAAATAAAGCTATCGAACACTTAAAAAATTTTATTGATAAATATGTCCTAAAATATCTGGTTGTTACATTCTTCTCCCATTAAAATAAATTCTCCATAAAAAAATTTCAATCCAATAAAAAAATGAGGATACTTCTAAAATATCACATCCTTGGGTTCTCATATAGAATCATCTAATTTATAGGTTCTACATAAATATTTTTCTAGGTGAATAGTCTTCTTATGAAAGAATTCTCTCTAGGATTCAAAATATCAACGAATATTTACTTGTAAGAAACATAGGGATCCTGCCAAAAAAACCAAAATCTAGTACATTTGAATGATACATTTTTAAATACTCAAATGTGGTAGATGAAACACATCATGAACTAGAGATATATTTGGTGTAAACTCCATGACATTTGAAACTATCTCAATTGACTTCAAAATCTTGAAATGGTAGATATATATTGGGATCAAATTAATAATATTTCATTGTATCATAACATCATTCCTTGGATATATCTATTATAATACCTTATCACAATCTATATAATCCAAATATGACTAATCATTGTTAATATAACTTCCTTATTTACTCTGAAATACCCTGATATGCTGTTGAATGGATCTAAAATTTACTATATTTCCTTACTAAACATGGGTTCCGATAGTTTTGCTTCTCCAACTCCATATCAAAACAATGAATTTTTGAAACAATTTACATATAAGGATTCATAATGATCTATATGAAATATCAAGGGAATTAAAAAATTGTTATAATACATGATCATAGAAGGAATTAATCTAGATATCCTTCGAAATCCATAAAACAAAATCCTAGAAATCCTACTAGGTTGGAATATTCATCTCATGGTATCATCAGTATAAGAAGAGTATAAAGTAATGAAAATTATCACTTTAAACATTTCAAAATAAAAATGTTTATAGAATGCTGAGCTGAACCTCTAATATCCATTAAATATAACAAAATTTGGTACTCAACAAAATATTATAACTATGATAATTTATATTTTAAGAATATGATGAGGAGATACATCATCTAGAATTGATATAAAATTCAATTTTTTAATAAGGAAATCAACTCCAACCCAAATAATACTATGTAATTTTTTTATTAAGGGATTCAAATAAAAAAATGTTGAGTAAATTTTCCCTAATTCCCTTATAGATTAGGAAATGGTTGTAACAACACCTTAGGCATTTATTTCTCAGCCTTAACTTATTGACATTCCAGGTATTATTATTTATAATTTGAAATATATATCATCATGTTGTTCAACCAAGAATTATCATTTATATACTATTCATATTCATACATGTATGATGAATAGATATTTAGGAACAATTATTTTGTTACAATAGATCCATATTCAAGTATTTTATTGATGACACACATTATTTTTTTCTAACACATATCATACCATCACAAAAATTAATAACTAAACAAAATTACTAATATTATTTGGCATTTTTATGTTGTACTTAGTAACCTATTAATTATTCACATAGATGGATGGTTGAAAATTATCCATAGAATGGTATTATTTGTCACCATTCCTTTTAATATCATGGTAGATTTTCTAGGAATTAATAAATATTGTTCCTCTTTAAATCCTCATCATGTAAAATAATGAATGATTCTTCATACTCAGAACATTGACTACATGATTTTTATTCCAATGTAAGTAATTTATTTAGTCTTGATATTATTAATTATATTACAGCTATAAAATTTAGAACCCATTCAACTCTTTATAAGTGAATATATATATTATTCTTTTGTGATCCTTATCTATATTACTCCATTCACTATATAGATAATTCATCCATAACATCAACTAAAACAATTATTCCAGCTAACTCCAAATCAAGAGTTATATAATTTTTCACATGAGCCTTCAACTGGTTTGAGACATATGCTATCCCTATATAATCATAGATACAAATAATTCTCAACCACTTCTTTAATTCATCATTGTAAATAAAAAATCATTATCCATTACATGATAATTTGAGCATAGGTGCACTAACTAAACTTGTTTTTAGTTCCCAGAATTTTAATTCACATTAAACTATTTAAAGGATCATGAATCTCTATATATTTAATTTTCTGAGTGGATTATTTAGTTTTGAAAAATTGATCATAACATGTTGATACTATATATCAAATATAATATATCTATGGATATCAGTATATATGTTTGGTATAGGAAAAGGTTTAAAACCCCAATATCTGATGAAATCAATATCGAATATTAATCATTGAAAAAATGATATCCTCTTAAATGATAAAAATAGTCTTCAATAAATGTTATATTGGACTTAATATTAATTTTAATCTTGTTATGTTCTCAATAAATATTGCAGAAAAAAATTATCAATTGTTATTCTTAATTAAAAAATGTCATTCCCCATAGAGAAGAAGTTTTCTAGATAAATCCATTATCCTGATTATTATGGAGTTTCTTATTGAATTCCTAAAAGAAAATTGAGGAAATTATAAATGGATACATTTAAATATGTGTAATAGTAGGTATGGGTTCTATTGAAAACTCAACATAGTAGTTTAGAGGAAGTATACTCAAATCTTCATGAAATAAACTGATATATCACCCCCACACATACATTTGGCCTATCCTCAATATTGTGTTTATCCATAAAAAATTGAGACTAATACACCTCATGAATAAGAATCAAAGACTATATAATTTCCATTTGAAAATTAGTTTCATCCATGCAATAATAAACGATAATAAGATGATTGAAAATGTAAAATGTGAATTCCATTCCAGATCAATTAATATGATCTCTATATTAATATAGGTAACCCATTACCAAAATGAAATAAAATTATTCTAAATGGATAATAAAAAGATTTTAAAGCAGAATATTCCAATAAAATTCTATCAAAGATCATTTATAGAATTGAGATAAGATCATTGTACCTCTATGTTTCTTACTACTAACTCACCATGTAATTATTAATGTATATTATCATAATCAACTCTTGTATTCAAGCACCGGTGAATGTGATTCCCATATTCCAAACATTTTAAACATTGGATTATGGTCAATTTAATCTGTGTATCTTTCTCTCAATTCATGTCATTATCCAACCTATTCCCATCTCAATAACATTTATTTTTTTGATGGCCTAATTTCATGGATATAAAGAATTTATTAGTCCCAAAAACAAAAGACCCCAATGATTTTTAACACACATATATAATAATTGAATACTAATCAACAACACTTACAGAAGAAAACAACTAAATGCGTGAGGTTTTTTCATTAGAGATGTTTAAAAATGTATGTAATTCAATTAACAACAGTCATAAAAAAATTTGGTAAATTTTATAATAAAATCTGAAATTTGTTTCGAAATTAATCTCATTTTAGTGATTATCCCACGTTTTGTTTCAAAATAATCCTGTTTTATTGACCTATACTTCCATGAACTCCCCTAAATACCCCTCCAATCATCTCACATTGATGTGTGCTACTACCGAATAAACATGAAAAACCACCAACCCCAATCTTCCATCATGCGATCCATATGGTTCCTTACAGAACAGGTAAAACCACCCCTAACTCCACACGAAAGGGAAGCCTATAGCCTATTATTTATCAATCACATCAACTCCCCCTTTCATCCATCACATGCACACACATACTACCACCTACTATAAAAGCACATCTAATATCCCATGATCACTACCTCCTGCAGACAGGGACACAACTAATGGGATTTTATCCCAGTACTTGTGGACTCTCAATGAAGGATCATCCAACCCATCTAACATGATTTTTTTACTAAAATGTATTATTATGTATATATGTGTGTCTATGTGTGTATTAATAGAGTTACATATTATAAAAAGTTATAGTATATATATTAATATACTATATATATATCTATATATATCTGTGTGTCTATATATATATATATAAGTAAATATATTTATAAAATTATATTTGTATATATGAATATCTTTTCAGTAATATATATATATATATATATATATATGTATATGAATATATGATATATGTAGATATAAGTTTTTATATGCGTGTGAGTCTGTGTTAACATATATATATATATATATATAATTTTATATGTTACAATAAATTTGTTACTAAATATAAAAAATGTATCTTTTATATGTGTGTGTGTGTGTGTTTGGGTTCTATATATATATTTGTATATATGTATTTCTGTGTCTATGTGTTTAAATATCATGATATTTAAATATATTTTAATGTATTTGTATATAAATATATATATATTTATATATTTATATATTATTATATCTCATTATTACAATATTAACATATTATAAATACAAATATATATTTCTATACAACATTTTTTACTAGAATATGATATTATGAAACCAAAACACCTATTTGGATTGAGGGATACCCCACCCGCATCAGTTTTCGGATTTGGGACAAGCTTCCAACCATGTTATTAAATAAAAAATATGTTTATATATATACATATATATTTGTGTGTGCATGTTTATATATGTATTTTTATATTATATATATTTATATGTATATATATATATATATGTGTGTGTGTGTGTGTGTCTATATATATATTTTTTGTGAGGGTGTGTTTATGTCTGACATTATATAATGGTGTTAGTGTGTTTACTTCTCTTTCATTAAGAACATTATCTCAGAATTGGATATTTCTCATCTTATAAAAACCATTAGAATAATGAGTGATCCCAATATCCATAACATCCCTGAGAGAAAATTTTATTAAATACAAAAAATATTCTATGTGTAATTCTATTTGTATTTACAGTTACGAGAAACAAGATAATTAATCAAACTTACATTCCGTATAAATGATAATACCATAAGCATACCTCAAAACCCACGTAAATTTCACATATATATTCCTATGTATTCATTATACTTATACTTAATCATGGAATTACCTCTTCATTTTTATATTGAGAGTTGAATGAAATTACATAACTTAAAATATCTTCAAAAACACATCACATTATATAGAAGAAGATTCATTATGTGGCCTAAAAATTAATATTTTTCTTCACAATTGATTTTTTTAACCATAGTAATAATAAATAACTAGAATAACTATCTCATTCATTGAGAAATTGTAAAAAGAAAAATATATTTTACTATTATTAATCAATTCCTCAGAAATTTGAGGATCAACAAACCCAATAATTTTATTAGATGCTTTTATTAGAAGGATTCAAAAGTGAGTAGTCCCTTCCATTCCACATTTGACATATCAACCTAAATCATGGCTTTGGAGATATACATGAGAATAAAAAAATATTTTTTATATTACCTCAAATTACATAAATTAATTCATTTCATTCCCTACTAAATTCAGGGTTAGGCTGATTCCTTTAAGTTAAGTCCAAGTAATAAGATAAAAAACATAGTGTAAGAAAAAACTATATTAATCAAAGAGTGAAATCATATAAAAATAATTTTTTTCATGAGATATAATAAATTATTCTATATTATTTTCAATATATTAGAAATTAGTTTTAACATTGGAATTCCATGGTTACCATCTATTCAAATTAATCATAATGGTCCATAAAAATAATGTAATAAAACAAATCATATTGCACAAGATTTTATATATTGGTGTGAAATTTTAGGCCCATTCATCATTCACTATGTTAATATTGGGTTAGTGATAAACTAGTATTTCATGTTGTTTTCCCCTGCATTTATCTGTGAAACTTCCATATCCACTATCAAATATCTAGAGAGAGATTTAATTTCAATGAAACCACACAATATATACATTAGTAAAACATTAGGATGTCATCATATAAGTATACATGTACTTTTGGTTTTAACCAATGTTTTATAATCAAAATTTTAAAAAATTAACCCATTTTTATTAGTATTTTATGTTACCCGGGAATTTACTGCATAATTTTAACATAATTAAAGACGATTATTAAATAGATCCCACTAGAAAAATTCCCATAAACCATAATGGTTTAGTGTCATTGGATACTACCTACAAACCCAAAATATTATAGAACAATAATCAACTTCATAGGCTATGTTATCCATATACAGTACCCTTCTTAGAAATATTAAAGTTAATAAATTTCATCAACTCCTAGGTAAATGGAAACAATAGAAAGGGTAATTTCATATACTCAGTAAATAACAACATTGGATGTATTGGTTGATAATCAAGAGTGAGCATAAAATCATAACAGAATGTGAATATTATCTTCACAATAAAAAATCATACATAATAATTAAAAAATCATATCTTTGAGTCATATAAAAAAACATTATTAGTTCATGTGACATGAACCATGAGGAAATAAAACCCCTTTAGAATATACCATTAACATAATATAATGTCATAATATAGTGGATGAAATATATAATTAGCATGTAAATCATATCTCAATGCTACCCATGAAGTCACTCATTACATAATAGGCTTGGGCTAGCTACTTGTTCTCTTTATTCATTCATTTGATAACCACTCTTGTATCATCTTTATGCTTGGGAAAACCAATCATGTATAGTCTTTGGTGTTGGGCTATCCTCTACAATACTAAATAAAATCATTAAACATTTATCATTTCATAATTCATTGGAGGTATATAATGGAATCTCCTATCACACAATAATATTACATTTATCTGATTTCCATAATATCATGAAAACAATTATCATTTCCTCATTGCCTATCAAATGAAATGGAAAATAGGTGTCATCATGATTTCATCATAGTAATCAGTAAACATTAAAATTATTAAAAATTATGGAATCATTGGATTAGGTCCTCAGTAATATATTAGTAACATAAGAGGATGATTTCATAGATGAAACTATATTTATATTTTTATTGGGGAATTACTTTAAAAAAACTCACCCTTTATTTTTAAATAAATTATTTAAAATATAAAACATTCTAGAATTTATTGAAAAAATATTCATTTATAATAATCATGGAAACATTAATTGGATGACTCAAAGAAAAGGTTAATAATGATTTTATGAAAATATATTCATTAAGTACATGTAAATAAAATTCTTCTTATGACTTTGTTAAAAAATCAAAAGTACCTCATTTTGAAACCAAATGATACTCCTTTTAGAAAAATTAATATAAAGTTTAATATGGGTAAAAATAACTTTAAATAATTATTATATAATTTTAAAAATATTATTGAAAATGTTATTTGAGACATGGATAAGTAAAAGAAAATATTCTTCACATTATAAGAAGATAAATCGGGTTTCCCCTTAAGAATATTCTCTCAGAAATGTAAATATTAATAGTGTTAAAAAGATAATAAAAATATATATTGTATAAAGTTTTAAATATGATAATAAAATATATTTTATTAATGAGATATATATCATATAGTTTCATTTCTACTAATTGAAGCATAAACAATCCGAATAAACGGTGAGTATGAACAATATAACTATTACATCAGGTCAGAATCTGTACATAAGAACTCAAAACTCCTATATAAAAATATAAATTTAATATAATTTTATATTATAATCATATTCAAACTTAATTTACAAAAAATTGTTTACATATAACATTTTATGACTTGTTCATTGACAATTATTTATTAAAATCATTTCTATGTGTCGTAATTGTTTTCTTTTTCATGCATGGTTCTATTCTGTTGTTATAATGGTTGATCTTTGATAACCATTACTTAATCTATATAATTATAATAAGTTATTTTTTATTATATTAGTGTGTAAAATCACTAGTATTTAACATTCTTAATTATTCATGTTGTAAACATTATAACATCACTTAGGTGGCGGTAAAATTGACATAATCAACAGTCTGTTAGATAACTGAATGAGAAATAAAAAGCTATTGTAGAATAAAAATATGAAATTTAAATGAGAATATTAATTAAATAATTTTTCATATATAACCATTATATATAGTATTATAACCTCCATAAATTTTTTATATTGAAAATTATACATATAATTCTCATAGAGATGGTATTCATTATATATGCGTAAATGATAAGTCCATTTTTTAATGGGAGAAAATTAATGAAATTATATATAATTTCTAACCAAATAATCAATATTAAATTGTTAATATCATATATATTTTTAAATAACTCATTATAACCATCCATGAGAGGTGGTTATGGGAAATTAATCACATTCTAATGTGGTGGATATTGTCCATACATATACATGACTCATAATTTAATTTACAATTTTATTGAATAGAGGTGGAGAATGATAGTACAATAATGGTAATTATATTTCATTATATTTGTGATACATAAGTCACGATTTCAGGATGGATAAAATATAATTATATAATGTACAATAATAAATAATCATTGAAAGAGTCAAGTAGGATAATTACAACTTATGTCTGAGACCTCCTTCTGTATACACTTTAAGTATACAAAGGATATACTTAATAGAATAAAAAAACATAGAGAACATAGGTAAAGAACCTAGGAAGGTTTTTGAGTAGGTATTTTAATATCAATATTTCTCAATTCTGGTGAATAATATAGAACAATATGTCCCTTTGATAGGTTTGGGGAGTTACACATATGGACTTACATTAAATTTTTTTCGTCATTATTAAGTAATATTATTTTGAAAGTGGAACCAAAATTCAATGAAAAATATGTTATGATAAGATATGGTCTTTACCACTTCATCCTATGAGATTAAGATATTTTTATGTGGTCTTTGAACCCTTATCTCTTTAGGTTAACCCCTCATTTACTTATTTTAACCAATACCGGTGTAGTGAGTTTTTACTTCGACTGCTATTCATACTAAAGAAAAATGAAATTTAAATATTTAACAAATTTATATAATGTTATTCCAAATATGGGTGTTTTTTTATCAAAATAAATATCTATATGAATCATAAAATAATTGTTTAAAATAATCAATTAAAATACAACGAATACCATTTAAAAACAAAATTTTAAATATATGAATGAATTTATATTAAATACATGCCTTGTAAACACCAATATGTTATAGTTATAATTTTTTTATTCAATATATATACTATATATATCCTTAAAATCATTTAGAAATATTGAATAATTTTTTTTATTATAATAATAACATATTACATGCGTAAAATAATTCTTCATAAAAACATATCTTTTTACCATTGAGTGATTCTAGTTTTATTTCGAACCTATTACTAACCAATGTATCAATTTTATAGATGTGTAAATAATATTTTTGATATTTTTAATATTGTTTTTTTTAATAAATAAAATAACTTATCCTTTAATGAAAACTTATATGGTTAAATAATTCTTAATAACAAATTTATTAAAATAAATATTTTCATTTAACATTTTTTAATTAGTTAATTAAAAATTATTTTCAGTAATTATATTTCATTTAAAAAAATATAATGTCCTCTAATTTATAATTAATAAAAATAATTCATAAAATTTATGTGTTTCCTGTAATATAATCAATTGAATAACTATTTAATGGTAACTTTATTATAAAATGTCAACGTGATTCAAGTTGTTTTGTACAAAGGTCTTATATATAGGACATGAAAGAATATAATGATGATAATGAGAGAACACCATACCTTGATGTAATATAAATTCCATTTTTACTATGTATCAACAATGATCATCTCACATAGGTGGACCCCTCATTCTATTCAAAGATATGAGGTTCCCTTAGGATTTAATATCCAATTATCTCTTCACTATTCATAAATTTGTTCTAAAAATTCAATATAGGAAACTTATCTATGTTATTAAATTGTATCGTTATGAACATGTAATATTTAAATTTATTTAGTGTAATTAGGTGGTTAAAGGATCCCATGAAAGGTCCATTATATCTATTATTTCATCATATAGATAGTCTTGATTTAACCATTTGTTTCACCTTATGTTTCCCCATCTGTAAGAACCTACCTCAGTTTATACCATTTTTCATTCATTATAGTATTTTTATAAAACAAAATTAATTGAATAATATATTCCTCATTATAATAATGTTTTTATATATGAATAAACTATCATTATATAAAAAATATAATTAAAAGTTGGATAAAATTAAAATAAATATCAACAAGGGGAATAGGTATCAATATTCTTGGATTGTGTTCTATATGAATCCCCACCATTTGAAATGATATTTTATAATTTGTTTATATTATATAATATAATCTTGGGTACTGTACGTTGAACCTCTTAATATAACATGCTGACTGGGTTTTGATATATATAAATGACAATCAATTTCACCCTGACGAATTTTATCACAACAAATTTATTATTAGTTATTTCATTCACATTTAACAAAAACTCCTATGAAAAAATAAATAACCCTTGTTAATGTAAACATAATATGAGAATAGATATCTTCAAAACTTGGGGTTTGTGTCCCATCATGGTATGGTTTATTCTATGTTGAATCTTCTATTTTATCCCCTTAAAGAAACTATTTTACCACATCATCATTCAAAGTAAATTTTACCCAAAGAGTATTTATCTATCCCTATATATTTTTTTTATTTTATCACATAATTCAACAAGTGACATTAAATTAAGAAAGTATTCTAATGTTGAAACTTTAAATCATATACCTTGAACACAACCATACTATTATTGAATCATAAAATCCACCAAAATGATTCATACATCATTTACCCTCTATGATGATTCCTAGGAATAAATATGACACCAAAATAGAGTAAAATATGTATAAATTATATAAAATATTGTAATAAACAAAAACAATTTATTTTATGTCAAACATATACATTATTACAATAATTTTGTGTGATGTAATGTAATCTCTCTCTTATTTTACTTGCACATGACTCCTTCTAAAGAACATTACATGTGATGGAAGTGGTATGTTATTTAATTTCATCAATCTCAGAATACATAATGAAACATAATTATTTTGGTTTTTTGTATCACATAAATGTTATAAAACATATTTTAAACACATACCATATTTTCACAAGTAGCACTCCCCATAGTTGTATTTTGGTATGCGAATGGTGGTTTATTTATAAATAGATTAATTTTTAAACACTTTTTCAATTTCAAAAATAATAAATTAAAAATTAAATATATTAATAAGAATAATGTAAAATAAGATAATAATTATTACAATATACCTTTAATTATCATTGTTCTCAACATCTAATGAAATAATCCTATGTTTTGTAGATTGTGAAGTGTTCATATATAGCTTGTGGGTGGGGGCTTACATCCCCCCACATCATTCCGAAGATAATGTTTCCTAGGAAGCATCTAAAATTATTTTTGATCATTTCTAATTATCTTTCGTATGAATTTAATTTGATAAAATTCAGATACAAATCTACTTTATAAGGAATAATAAAGAGAATGTGAATGTTCCATTATTTTGTTTTTCATTAAAATTTGGAGTGAATATAATAATGTTATCAAAATGTATTCAAAAAAATTCCTTCAATGAAATGATAACATTGAGCCACATATTAATATCAATCAACACATTAACCAGAGTATTAACCCCAAAGCGATAAATAAAAATTGACTTAATGTAGTTAATAGGATGACAACATGAATTCCATCCAACATTAATTTTTGGTACAATAAATCATTCCATAATAATATTTTTAAACATTCACATAATGGAAATCCTACATTTTTTAAAACTATAAATCTTCTTAAAATGTTCTCACATTCATGTTTTGGACCACCATCATTAATTTTTTCCCCACCTTGTCATGGTTTGACCTAAAGGGGCCCATCAGGCAGGTTGTAAGTGGACTAGGACTCCCCATTCCCACTTCTAATATGACTTAGGTTGTAAAATAGCTCAATGTTATCTTATCTTGCACTATAGGGGACATATATTAATGAACATGTACAAAATCACACATTTCAAAACACTAATATAATAGGGAAATTAAAGAAATGACTGATACTAAATATGAATGAATAAAAATAATCCCACAACAGATTATGACACATGTATGGTTTGGGAAAATAGAAAATAAATTACTACTAGTGTAAAAAATAGAGTCCACCCACCTAGTGAAATGGTGGCCTCCATTGAAGATGAATCTTTGGTAACTGATTGTGGTTTATCTTTCAATACTATTCACTAAAAGTTATATCTCCATTGAGGACGACGGAAAAAAGACAATCAAGTGCATAATACACGACTTTGTGAAGGTAGATACCATATGTAATTTCCCAGGCCTCTCTAGTCCATTCCATTAAGAAAATAAAGTGTTTTATGTTTTCTGGGAGGTTAAGGAAACTTACCTCTAGCACTTTTCAAATTTTCTAGTTCTATGCATACTGTTTCTCGAATAATGATTCGTGATGGTGGATTGCACTGATGACTCCTTTTTATGACTCACATCAGTGACTCGCGTAGATGTCTTGCATCAGAGGCTGTTATTTGTAGTTCATCTATCTATAGGTCATATATCAGTAGGTCATTTATCGTAAGGCCAGCTACCAGTACACATCTATCAGTAGGTCATCTATAGATAAGCCATTTATCATTAGGTTATCTATCACTAGGTCAGCTATCAGTAGGTGTATAGTGTTCCAATATATTTATATGTATAGTGTTCCCAGATTCCTACAGTTTCACCCATTTGACATTATATTTAATGTAAAACACAATAAAATCCATGTTTTAAGGAATTTAAGGCCGATTAAAATCCGATAACTCCTTTTTAAATTTTCCTCATGGTCTGGGTTCCTTTACTTGTTCAAACTGTGTACTCTTTATAGATCCTCATTTAAATAAAAATATAAATTGTATCTAAACTGCTACTCTGTTTATATTTTCAAAAGGCCACGATACTCTCTTCATTATTATTCCTTATTTTTTTCCTTGTTACGGGATTCCCTAGTCATTTTATTCCCAAGGAGTTTTTTTCTTGTGGTGTGGAACTTAGATCACCATTTTCCTTGGAGTTCTTCTTAATACATGCACAACTCCTATTTTGGTGCAAACAGGATGTGTCGATCTGTCTTCCGTATAAGTTTTGTTCTACCTCCATTCTTATGGGTTAATCTATATATTTTCTCTAGTTTATCCTTTCTATGTGATGACATGTGATATCCATGTTTCTAATATAGAATTTTTGGATGTTGGTTGATGTGGTATTGTTGTGGCATCCTCAAGTGCATGCAGTCAGTATAGGAGTGGAGATCGTTATCCATTGTGTTAGCCCATTCTCATGAAAATAACGTATGAATCATTTTGAGTTAGGGGATTTATGGATTCCCTATTTTAATTATGTGTTTTCATAGATATATAATGATTTATTCCACCAGAACACATTGAAATTGACATAATAAATATTGAATGGGATTAAATAATTTGGATCAATTTCTTTGTGATGTTATTGGATCTTGATTTTTTATATAGTGTGATATCTATGCCTTCATTGGATAGTATATTTTTCTTTATGGAAATTCATAGTGATCTAAAATATATAGTTAATTGAAAATTAATTAGCTACAAGATTAATAGGAATGTTTAATTAATCTAGTTGTTGTTGTTATAAGTTTATGACAATCAAATTGATGTAATGATAATGTTTTAATTAATTGATTAATAAACCTGAATCATGTTGATTATTTTTATTAAAGGAATTCTATATTAATTTTTTAATTAATTTTTAATAGCTTTAGATAGAATTTTATTTTGTTTTCCCATAGTTGGAACCTAATAATAAAGAATCAGTTAATTAAAGATGGAGCAAATAACCTCTTATGTGTTAGAATATATTTCCTTGTACAGTACTGAATTACCTGATTGCTAATAAAGTCTAATCACATTATGCTTTATATGTAGGAGAGCTGGTTGTGTGTGAATTCTATGTGCCTTTTAGGTATTATATTTCATTTATCATTTTTCTTTCTTCTTGCGATGTGCATTGGATACGCGACTTGTGGTTGTGGTGGAAGGGAGTCCTGGATGTGATGTGAGCATGGAGGGTTGTTTTGGTATATGGGGAAAGGGAGGCCTAACGGGTTTGGTAGAAGTTAACACCTTGAGTGGTGATATGCATCGGGTTATGCTTGTGGGTTTTGTGGAGGACATAGGGGATGTTGAAACATGTTGAAGAATGTCCTACCTATTGATGTGAAAGTTGATTATTGTTAAATATGTCGTTTGTTTATCAGCTTTTCCTTCCCCACTACTTAAGGTTAATGGTCATGTTTACCCACCCTCTATAATATATGAAGCTGATATGGGTACTCCACATGCTTTTTGGATTTATATTGTTGAGCATGGATGGGTTAATGCTCTTTCTATAGGTGGAACAGACTTGACAGGTAGTTCACCTACTCAACATGTTGCACCCCTTTTTTTTATTATCTTAAAATTTTCTCCTAGAATGCCTGGAATTATGGAAAATGTTAGTGTTGTAAAATAAATAAGTAAATTATGTTGAACCCATGGGGTTTGAGATTTTTAGGATTCAATTATGATGTTATACTTCTTAGGAACTGTGGAATTTGTTTGGTAATTGCTGGGAGGGTATGGAACTTTTTTTTGATTCTAATAAAATAAAATTCGGAAATCGTAATGGTTAATTAATGTTTAAATAAATAATTAACATAAATAGAAAATTATATAAAGGGATAAGTTGTATGAATTTAGATTTTTAATGGTTTTCTGTATATAGGAAATATATTCTTAGTGGTTTCATCCATGAGTTCAATAAATGTCCTTGGTAGTTGAGACTGAGACTACGTTTTTTTATAGTGTGGTTGTGAGCTACATTATATCATGTATTTTTTGTGTTTATATATGTTACCACACCATATCGGTTAGGAATACTGACACCTCATATGTGACATCTTCGGTAAATAATGAAATAATAAATTATATTTTTTATTAATTTTTTTTGAATTGAATATTAATTTTACATTAAAGGGGTTTCTATGTTCGACAGCATACCCGATACGCAACAACTTGTTTATTAGAAATCTTATGTTGCACAATAATAATATTATATTATTATTTTAAATGGATTTTAATGCCTAGACATTATATTGGTAGGAATGAATCCAACTAACTAAAATATGATTATACATGTTTTTTAAATGTATTTACATTTATCCAAAAAAACTTAGAGGCTTAAAATGTGAATGAATCTAATTTTAAGCATAATTTACATTAAATGGTCGATTCACCACCTTTTAATGGTGAACCCTCTTTAAATATTGTTTTGGTCACTTTTCTATGTTATATTTGACCAAATAAAATTCCACTTTATAATCGGGACGTCAAAATCCAGTTTGGGTAAATTTTTGGTATTTTCTGATAAAATTCAATGTTTAATGAAAAGTGTATAATGTGGTATTTTAATTCAAAATTTCCTTTTCATATAATTTATATATATTATAAAATTATCTTTTTAATTGCTTTTAATGTGTAATAAGATTATATTTTAACCATTTAATCCAATGGTGGTCATTGGAATTAATTTCATAATGAAATCAGACATTAACAAGTGTCAATCTTTTGATAGATATTATTTCATAAAAACAATCTATCTGTTTTGACAACGAGAGTTAATTTTAAATTAATTAATGAAACTTATATATTTTGAATTTTTTAAAATAGACATCATTTTTTAATTCTGAATATCAAATATATCTGAGGCTCATTTTTTGGTATTTTTCTTAAACGCATCAATTTTTGATGAATTGTGACACCACCACGTAGTTGTTAAAAAACTAGCTTTTTCATTAAAATGAAATTTTACCGCTTCTGTAAATTGAATTTTGAAAATATTATATAAATGTTTGTTATTAGTAAGTAAAATGTGGTACAATAACATGAAAATACTTTTTTTGAATAGTAACATTTGACATTTATTTACTGCAGTTAAAGGTATATAGGGTAATTAAAGGTAAAGAGAATATTATAATAATTCAAAATTACATTAACACTTTTCCTAACCAAATTGGATGAGTCATGGACGACCACCATAATCCTTGGGTAGTTTTTGGGACCCCATGGAGCCACATAAGAGTGATAATGACACTTTATTTTAATTAACTTAAAGTAAGGGAAAAAATGAAATAAAAAAATATCTTTTAGTAAATTAATTATTAAATGGGGTTATATAAGTTATCATTTCAACTATAAATTTTGATTAGAAATATAAAAAAATACTACATCATGGTATTTGTTTTATAAATTTTATACTTCAAATAAATAAAATTATTTTTGACACACAAATGATGTAGTATTTACCTCATTATGAAATGATTTTAATAAATAAGATTATAAATATTAAAACAATATCCAAAACATGTCCAATTATTATTGGATGATTTTATTTCGACCATGAGTCATCTTATATTCGACTTTAAATATTTTTGGTCCTTATGAAACCAAAGATAAGTTTATAATAAAATAATTGTTTCAATATTTCCTAAAGAGCCCCTCCTCCCCATATAAAAAGCCCTCACTTCTAACCAATTCCTCACACCTCTAGAGCATTTTGGCTCGCCCAAACTCTTCCTAATTAATCTCCCTACATCCCTCTCTTCAACCTAGAAGCCTTACCTTAGGCAGAAGACACTTCAATGAGTCATATTGGTTCAAACCAAAGGGAGTTACCCAAATTAAATTTAACATTCTCTTAATTTCATTTCTTTTATTTTACTTATCCAACCCCATAAACTCTTTTTATTACTTTATTTTATGACAAAACTATTATATTAAATATACTAGGATGTTTTTATGATAGGTATTATAATTACACTTACACAAACCTCCATATAATTGGTAAGGAACATAATGTTTCTGTGGATGGCAAACTAACGCCTCACGAAACGACTATTGTTCAATTATATCCTACTAACTATCATGGTGGACATTATGATGAAACTTTATTTATATATGATATAGATTTTTCTTATGTTTTCTTTATTCTTCTGTATTTTCCATTTATATCATGCCTTTATAGTTTCCATTATGGTTAAAGGCGGTAATTTCATTTGATGAAGTGCGGACTACCGCCACCTCAAAGGGATGTGACTTGTTAATGCCTTATGTGGGATGTATAAAAGATGAATGTAATGATATTATATATGATATTATACTGTAATTACAATATACCTATGTATCATTATTTTTATTTTCATTAAAATAAGATATTGAAATGAAAGTGGCGTTCATTCGTAGGTATGGCTTAACGTCTCCATGAACGGTGAATTTCATTTATTATCTCCAAATGTTATGTACTATTATAAATACATACACATACTGGATATATATGATATATATGATATCTAAATCATGAATATAATTCTGAAGAAAATGTATATTTGACCACATGAACAACTTGTATTTATAAGGTGTTCATTTTTTACTCAAGTACCAAATATCAACAAAATGACTGTTATTAATTGATATGATTACATAATGTATATATCATGGTAAAAAGTTAAATAAAATTAATAATAAACTTGAAAAAGGTTCTTAATCAAGTAAAAATTTACTTAATTATATTATTTAGAAGATTAAATAACAAACGTGTCAAGTCAGACTCACGGTTAGGGAACTTCATAACCCAATTCCCATTATTTGGGTTGATCTTATCTTTCTTATTTATGCAATTATTCGAATATGTGATAAATTAATTATTATATATTATCATGTATTTATACTTTCTTTATCTGTACTTAAATTGAATACACATAATCAATCTTTTTATTTCAAAAATGATCTTTGTAAGGGACTGCATCTCAAACTTCTTTCATTGAGGCCTATTTTGTTTTCATACATGGCTTTCTTTTATAAGATATATAATCAACTTTGAAATTTCATTTCATTCAAAGGTTATCTTTTTCTTCAAAGCGTTTTACTGAAGGACAAAAAAATGAATGATTATTTTTAACATAAGTGGGGACAACAACCTTTCCGCTGCCGTGAGTATTATTTGATCTATGGCTTCCTTAACAATCTGTAATGTTTTTAAAAGGAAAATAAATACCATATACTATATTCTGTATTTTGCTACTGAAAAATGTTTTTATAATTTATTTTTTTATGTCAATATAATTTAATGATATATTGTGATTGATAAGTGGAAATTTTATTTTTCCTTTATATTTGTTTTATGTGTTATGAATATATTATGGATCATGGGAATTGCTAACGTATACGGGTGGTTCCATGATAAACCTAGGGAAGGTGTGCCCAATATTGCTCTCCAATACATTGAGTAACATGACAGAGGTAAATGTGAATGTTTCTTTTAATAGATTTAGAGAATATACTGTGATGGGTATTCCAAATGTGACTCACTACAAAGCTATGATAACTACAATGTAAGTATGATATGGATGCCAAAATTTACCTTTCTGATTTATGTTTTCTATGTGTTATGAATAAATCTTATGATTTCATGATGTATGTTAAAGAACTTATTCTATGCATGTAATGATGAAGTAATGTTTTTATTCTTTGTTATATAACCCTTACTGAGCTTTTTATGCTCAACCCATGTTTTGAAATGTTCTTCACATGACCTAAAGATGAATAGGGACAAATTTTGGATCAGGGAAAAGTCATGCTGTCTAAAACATGGGACTAGATATGAATCATTTTTTCAAATTTTTTATTTTATGAAAAAAATGGAAACTGAGTAGAAGTGTCTGCCTTTTAATTTTTGAGATGTAGTGTAATAGATATGGCCTAATTCTATGAAACATTAAACCTGAAAAGTTACTCAATGTGAATTATTCATTAAATTCAAGATTATGTATTATTTAAGGCTGGGTCCTTATAGTTGGTATCAGAGACCGGTTTAGATAACTTTAGGAGTTAGGGTATTGTTAAATTAATATCCATAAATTAATTTACGTTAATATTGAAACAATATAGAATTTATAGATTACATTGCCGCTGAGCCTAAGATATTTATATGTTTAGAATCGATTTTCAAAGAGAAAACAAGGAATTTGTGCATTGAAAGAATACAGAAGGAAATGACCTTCCAAATCGGTATCCTGAGATGGTCAAAATCAAAATTGAACAGTTTACAGAAGTGATGCCTAAGTTGACTCAAGTGAGAAACAGTGGTTGTGTTTATTGACGATATTTTAATTTATTATAAAATTAATGAGGAGTATAATAGTCATTTAAGGGTTGTATTGAAAACAATCAAAGAAAATAAACTGTATGGGAAAATCAGAAAGTGTGAGTTTTGGTTACAACAAATTTCTTTCCTTGGTCACATTGTTTCAAAAAATAGCATAACTGTTGATCCTGCTAAAAAAGTTTGTTCAATCATGGCCACGACCCACAAATATAACCGAGATCCATATTTTTCAAGGTTTGTCAGGTTATTACCAAAGGTTTGTTGAGAATTGTTCACGGTTATATAGTTTAATGACTATGTTAATAGGAAAAGGTGTTAAGTTAATTTAGACAAAAGAATGTGATAATTGTTTTCTGGAATTGAAAAGATTGGTGAATTCTCCAGTTCTGGCACTACCATCTAGAAATGGTGAGTTTGTTATTTACAATGACTCTTAATTGAATTGAAATTGTTGTGTCCTTATACAGAATGATCAAGAAATTTCTTATGCTTCATGGCAGTTTAAACCTCATGAGTTAAATTACCCTACACATGATTTGGAATTAGCTTCTATTATTTTTTCTTTAAAAATTTAGAGGCATATTTTGTGTGGCATAAAGTGTGAAATATATATTGAACACAAATTTTTGATGTATAAATTCACTCATAAAGAATTGACCATCAGACAGAGGATATAGTTGTAATTAATCAAGTATTATGATTGCACGATCCATTACCAGCCGGGAAAAACAAATAATATGGCTGATGATTTGAGTCAAAAAAATTAATGCCTCATTAACCATGTTACATTTAGAATGAGATCCTTGGTTTTTGATTTGATGAACTTTGGAATAGAATTTTTTGGTGAGGAAAATTATTTTGTTTTGTTTCTGGTGTTAGTGAGATCATCCCTATCAGACAGAATAAATCAAGCGCAGAAAGAAGATAGTGAGTTGCAGAAAAAGGTAGAGTTGGATTAGAATGGTAGGTTACCTGATTTTAACATTGATAATGATTGTGTTTTGAGGTTTGGAAGGAGATAATGTGGGCCTTGTGATTCACAGTGGAAGAATGAGTTATAATGTGAAACTCAAAGATCCCCGTTTTCAGTTCATCCTAGCAGTACTAAGATGCACAAAGATCTTCAAGAGTATTACTGGTGGAATGGAATGAAAATAGATATTGCTGATTTTACTGTGAAGTGTTTGACTTGTTGGTAGGTTAAAGCAGAGTGTCAGTTTCCGAAAGGGATTCTTCAGTCTTTACCAGTACCAGAGTAGAAATGGGAAAATATATCCATGGACTTAGTTGTGGGATTAAGAAAGACATATCAAGGTAAAAAATGAAATCTAGGTTATTATTGATCAATTGAATAAATCTGATCATTTCCTTCCTATTCGAGATACATTGTCTCTAGATCAACTTTCTAGGTTGTATATTAAAGAGATACTCAGGTTTTGTGGTGTTCCCCTCTCAATTGTGTCTCATCATGATCCCAAGGTTTACGTATAAATTTTGTAAAGGCATTCAAATGTCATTGGGTACTGAATTGAATTTTAGTACAGCTTTTCATCCTCTATTAGATGGCTAGTCAGCATGAGAAATTCAGACCTAGATCGATACGTTATGTATTTGTTCACTAGATTACCAAGGAAGTTGGTACCAACAACTTTATTGGTTGAATTATCTTATAATAACAGTTTTAATTTCAGTATACAAATGGCTCCATTTGAGGCATTATATGGGAAGCATTGTCAAACTCCAACTTTTTTGGATAAAGTAGGTGAAAGGAAGCTTATTGGATAATAATTGGTAGAAGAGATGGTAACAAAAGTTCAGTTGTTTTAGAAGAACATGAAAAAAACTCAGATTATATAGAAACATTATGCGGATAACTGAAAGAAAGATCTTTCTTTTTAGGTAGGTCATCATGTCTTTTTTCAAAGTTTCTCCATGGATAAGTGTGATGCGTTTTGGTAATAAGGGAAAGTTGAGTCTGAGGTTCATTGGGCCCTATGAAATCCTGGTGAAAGTTGGATTAATTGTATACAGAGTTTCTTTACCTACATTTTTATCCTAGGTACACAATATTTTTAATCTTTCAATGTTTAGAAAGTATATTCTAGATCCATCTCATGTTTTGAGCCAATAGGTAGTTCAGCTGGAAGAGAATCTCCCTTGTGAGGAACAACCTATCCAGATTCTTGACCATAGAGAGAAAGTGTTACGGAATAATGTAATTCACTTGGTAAAGGTTTTGTGAAAACCCCATATGGTTGAAGAGGCAACATTGTAATATGAAAATTCTATGAAGCATAAATACCTCCACTAATTTGATAAGTGAATGAAATTGCAAGGATGCAATTTCCAAAAGAGGGGAAGGATGTAACATCCCAGGTAAATAAAGAAATAGTAAATTCTTTTTTTATTAATATTTAGTGAATTAAATATTATTTATACATTAAAGCGGTTGTTATGTTTGATGGTGTAGCTGATACGCAACAACAGGTTTCTTTGAAATCTTACATTTCACACTAATAATATAATATTATTATTTTAAATGACAGTTAATGCCTAGCTGTTATATTGGGGGGAATAAAAAAATAAGTACAATATGATTATAGATGTTTGTCAAATGTATTTACATTTATCCAATAAAAGTTAAGGGCTTAAAATGTGAATGAATAAAATTTTAAGCATAATTTACTTTAAAAGGTCGATTTACCACCTTTTAATGGAGAACCCTCTTTAAATCTAGTTCTGGTCACTTTTATATTTTCAATTTTACCAAATAAAAATATTCTATAGAATCGGGACATCAAAATTCATTTAGAGTAACTTATTGGTATTTTTATGAAAAAATTCAATTTTTAATAAATAGTAAAAACTGTCGTATTTTAATTCCAAACCACCATTTTAATCTAATTTATTTATATGGATAAATTATCTTTTTAATTGGTTTTAATGTGTAATTAGATTATATTTTTACCATTTAATCCAATGGTGGTCATTGGAATTAATTTAACTTTGAAATTTGACATAGACAAGTTTCGATCTTTTGATAGAAATTGTTTCTTAAAAACTCGCTGTTTGTTTTGACAAAGGGAATTAATTTAATATTAATTAATGCAACTTCTATATTTTGAATTTTCTAAAAAAGTCGTCATTTTTTAATTTGGAATAAAAAATATATAATGGGATGATTTTTTTTTGTAATTTTCTGAAAAAAATCGATTTTTGATGAATAGTGAAACTACTAAGTAGTACTTTAAAAACTGACTTTTTTATTTACATGAAAATTTACCACTTCTGTGAAATTATTTTCAAAAATACAACATACATGGTTGTTATTAGTAAGTAAATTTTTTTTCAATATGATAAAAAGAAGTTTTAGTGAATAGTAACTTTGGACTTTTATTTACCGCGATTAATGGTAAATAGGGTAATTCAAGGTATAAAGAATATTATAATAATTAAAAAAGACCTCAAAACTTGTCCTAAACATATTGGATGAGTCATGTCCGACCATGGCTATCCTTGGTTCTATTTTGGGACCCCATGGATCATCTTAAGAGTTATAATGACACTTTATTTTAATTAACATAAAGTAATGCAAAAAATAATTAATCAAATATATTTTAGTATATTAATTTTTACATGTGGTTATAAAATATATTTTTTCCAATATAAATATTAATTAGAAATATAAATATATTTCCAACATCATGGTAATTTTTTTTATAATTTTTAGACATTAAATATATAAATTTATTTATGACACAAAAATAATGCAGTATTTGCCTCATTAATAAATGATTTAAATAAATAAGATTATAAATATTAAAACAGTATTCAAAACTTTTATAATTCTTATATAATGGTTTTATTTCTACCATTATTTATCTTATATTCGACTAGAATGACTTTTTGACCTTTTGAAAGAGAAGATAAGTTTATAATAAAATAATTGTTTTAAACTTTTCTAGAGAGCCCCTCCCCCTTTATAAAAATCCCTCACTTCTAACCAATTCCTCACACCTCTCAAGAATTTTGTATTGTCCAAAATCTGACTAATTAGTCTCCCTAAATCCCTATATTCCACCTATATGTCTTTCCTTAGGCATAAGGAACTTCAAGAAGTCCTTTCGGTTTAAACCAATGTGAGTTACCAAAATTAAAGGTTACAATTTCTCTTAAATTTATTTGATTTATTTTAATAATCGAACCCCCTAAACACTTTTTATTCCTTTTTTATAACAACACAAGTATCATAAATATAATATGAATTTTTTTGAGAAGTATTTGAACTACACTTACACAAACCTTCATCTAATGGGTAATGAACAAAATGTTTCTGTGTATGGCTAACTAACACATCACGAAATGATGATTGTTCAATTATCTCCTACCGCCTCTCATGGTGGCCATTATTACGGAACTGTATTTACAAATGATATTTATAATGTTTATGTTTTCTTTATTCATTTTTATTTTCTATTTATATCATGCTTTTATGGTTTCCATTATGGGTAAACGTGATAATTTCCTTTGAGGAAGTTCGGAAAACCGCCCCTCAAAGTTATATGGCTCGTTAATGGATTATGTGGGACATATAAAGGATGTAGTTAATGATATTATATATGATATTATACTGGAATTATAAAATAACTATTTATAATCATGTTTTAATCCCATTAATAATAGAAATAGAAATGAAATTAGAGTTCATGTGTACGTACGACTTACCATCTCCATGAACGGTTCATTTCATTTATTATCTCCAAATGTTACGTACTATTATAGATACATACATATAATAGATATATATGATATATATGATATCTAAATCATGAATATAATTCTGATGATAATGGACATTTGACCATATTAACAAATATTAATTATAAGGAGATCATTTTTGACTGAAGTACCAAATATCGACAAAACGGCCGTGATTAACTTAAAGGATTACATAATGATTATAAAATTGTAATAAGTGATATAAAACGAATAATAAAATTTAAAAAGGATCTTAAGAAAGTATAAATTAACTTAAGTTTATTATTTAGGAGGTTAAAGAATAATCATTTCAAGTTAGACATGAGGTAAGGGAACTTCTTAACTCAATTCCCATTCATTGGATTGATACTATCTTTCATGATTTTGTCATTATTTTATTATGTGAGAAATGATTTTTTATATATTATTGTTTATTTATAATTTATTTATTTTTTCTTATATTGAATACACATAATTGATCTATTTTATTTACAAAATGATCATTGTAAGGGACTTCGTCTCAATATACATTCATTGAGGCATATTTTGTTTTAATACACAACATTCTTTTATAAATTTTATAAACACCATTGAATTTTAATTTCATTAAAATGTAATGTTTTTCTATGAATCCTTTTACTAAATGAAAAAAGGAATGTCTCTTTTTAACTTAAGTAGTGAAAATGAACTTTTCGTCACCGCAAGTATTATTTGATCTATGGATTCCTTAACCAGCCATAATGTTTTTAAAAGGAAAATATATACCATATACTCTTTGATGTATTTTGGTATTGAAAATGGTTTTGATAATTGATTTTGTTTTGTCAGTATATTTAAATTATATATTGTGATTGATATATGGAAATTTTATCTTTCCTTTATTGTTTTTTATTGGATATGAATATGTTATGGTTCTTGGGTACTGTTTATGTATATGGGTTGTTCCATGATAAACCTAGGGTAGGTGGGCCTGAGATAGCGCTCCAATGCATTGGGTAATGTGACGGTGGTAAATGTGAATGTTTCTACTAAGATATTTAGGGAATATATTGTGATGGTTATTCCAAATGTAACTCTCTACACAGCTATGATAGCTACAATGTAAGTATGATATGGATGCCACAAGTTACCTTTATTATTTATGTTTTGTATGTGTTATACCCAAATCTTATTATTTCTTGAGGTATGTTAAAGAACTTAGGCTTTTTATGTAATGATGAAGTAATGATTTCATTCTTTGTTTTATAACACTTACTGAGATATTTATTCTCATTCCATGTTTCGAAATGTTTTTCACCTGAACTAAAGATTAATATGGTCAATGATGGGATACAAGAAAAGTAATGTTGTCTAAAACATGTGACTAGACATGAACCTTTTTTTCAAGAGTTTTTATTTTATGAAAAAAATGGAAACTGAGTAGAAGTGTCTACCTTGTAATTTTTGAGATGTAATGTAATTGATATGGCCTAATTCTCTAAAACTATAAAGCCGGAAAGATCCTCAATGTGAATTATTCTTTTAATTATAGATTATGTAATATTTAAGGTTGGGTCCTTATACCAGATATCATGATACATATGGAAGTGTTTTCCCCAATATCCTAATGGAGGGATGGATGGTTGACTACCCCCTTTGGAATCACGCTCTTCTCATGGTAGTTACTTTTATTGGTACGAACAATGGTTAGTTTCCCATATATATATTTATATTTGGATGTAATGGCCTGTGGTTATTTCACACACATATATTATGGATATAGTTTCTTATGGGAAACTATTGGTATAACATGTATAGGATGTGATGGCCTGGGGATCCCAAGTCAGTGTATGGGATATAGTTTCATGATGTATAATGTGTGATGCTTGATATATGTTATGTGGGATGTTGTGACGATTGGGAACTACCTAGTCACTTTTAGTTTTGAGGTTGTGGTGATGATTTGTGCATGATGCATTTTGTGGTGCTACACCCAGGTGTCATCGGGAGATAATTTGGAGTGAGTTGATCCGGACGTGCGATATTGGAGAAAAGTGGAAAACTAGTGGGTAAGTGGTACCGGGCTAACCTTGATATTGATTATTATATTATATACTATTGTATGTAATGCATGTTGATATTATCCATGGTGAGGAATAAAACATAGTATACCTATCTAGTTCATGATTTAGTAGCATCTATTGTTCACTATGATTAACCATGACTTTTATTACCATTGCACGAGACTCTCAAAGGATTATCTTATTGAGTATTCTATTATACTCACCTTACATTATATAAATAATTTTTTTGGTCAATTGGATCAGGTTTGAGATCAGGTATGGTTACTACTATCTTGTGGGTCATAGGATCTGTTTGGGATTCATGGTCACTATTATCCTTAGATATCCTTTATTAATCATAGTTTCCTTCTCATATAAAGTAGTTTAATATGACATCAAATATTTTTTACTTTAGATTTATTTTATATTGTAGTCTAAGCAGGATTTAGTCAGTGTTTGTCTTATCTCTCTCTTTCACATGTTTTCTCTTAGAAGGTAATTCCTCCCATAGGTGTGGTAACTATATCCTAGGTTCTAGTCACCATCTTGGGGCCTACATGAAGTGGGAGTCAGGTGTCATTATCCATCTTCATTCATTTTCAACCCAAGAAGGGTACACATTGTGGGGAGAGGGTAATGATAGATTTGTATCAGAGGTCTGTTTGTGGGATATATTGGTGTTTGGAGTAAGTCATAGGTGATTTTACCTTAGTTGGTAGGAAAACGATGACCACTACATTTAGAAAGAACATTAAACATGGGAGATAAGAAGATCCATCGGTATTCATATCGATTTGTAAGTTATAGGCATTTTAGTACCGGGGGCCCGGTTGGATTCATGTTCAATCCAACCCAGCCGTACTTCAAATGACACTAGTTAACCAAACAGATCACACCATTTCGATCCTTACGGAGAAACACAATAGATGGACTACCGATTGGTCCAGAATGGATAGCCAGTGAAAAATTTACATTTCACCGCAACACGCCCGAACCGAGCCTCATGGGGCCCGTGACTTAACCTCGAATTAAATATCCAAAACTTGTCTTGAAACATTTGTATTAATTTTAGGGTTGCAACGTCGTAGACGGTTCATCATTCCGACACCGTATGAACGAGATATGTTAGATACAAGATGTCCCGATCCACCTGTCTGTCGTCTGCAAGGGCACGCCAAATGTGGGCAAAGCCCAAGCAGGGGTGAGTATAAGAATAATCAGTAGGATGCCCTGAAGGCTCAAGGGAGCAGCAATAGATGTATTGAATAGGAGAGAAATAATAGAGAACAAGGTACAATAAGAGTGAACAAAAAGAGTACAGCTCCACCCAACAATAGATATGATCGCTCAAAGAAACCCAAATGATAGAGTAAGAGGATCTTCCTCTCACAGCTCACACTAGGTATATTCCCATACAAATACCCATGGTAACTGTATATACTCGTAACTGAAACCTGTAGTCTAGAGACAAGTCACACAACCACATACCCATGCGAGGGATCTAGTTCTAAGATTTCCACGAAGTAATCATTCCGGGATAACACACTCCATGAGTCTGGTAGCTCTGATGACGTCCATCCGAGAAGTACTGTTCGTTGGGAATCGTCATGAGAGGTAGTTACACTCAATAAGGGAGACACACTCTTGAGTGGGAAGATCAAGATAGATAGAAGCACTCATTGTGGGAGACACACTTCTGATTGGGAAAGATCATGACACACAGATGAGGATCACTCCCAGGGCCATGGCAGATACCAAAACTCATCTGAATTTACCAGATAGGTGATTCACCAACTAGGTAGAGGATCATCTCCTGGTAGAGTTAGTCTCATCGATGACTGACTCTACCTAGGGTCAGGAATGGAAAGAGGATCTCGCTCTGGGCCTCTCGGAGGGATACCGACTCTATCACAGAAAGTCCTGCTGAAGGGATCATATCCCTGTAGAAGGAAACTATGCCTGACTATCAGGGGAACATGAAGAAGGGTCACTAACCCAAACGAAATATGTACAAGATATGGTGAGAAAGAAGATCAAGCTTTGTACTAAAAAGTACACGATGTGAAGAAAGGTTACACGTCGTGTCCTCTGACCCCGCATTGACACGACTGGTGATCCTTTTTACATGCTGTGTAGTTTCATTTTACACGACCGACCTTGCGACACGAGCCTATGTACGCGGGTATTACCCGAGGTCAGAGGACACGACGTGTAACCATTCTACACGGTGTGTACTTTTCAGTACATAGCTTGATCTTCTTGCTCAACGTATCTTGTACATCCTTTGTTTGGGTTAGTTCCCCTTCTTCTCGTTCCCATGAAGGTCAGGCATCGTTTCCTTCTACAGGAATATGATCCCTTCGGTAGGACTCTCTGTGATAGAGTCAGCATCCCTCCGAGAGGCCCGGAGTGAGATCCTATATCCATTCCTGACCCTAGGTAGAGTCAGGCATCGACGTGACCAACTCTACTAGGCGTTGATCCTCTACCTAGCTAGTGAATCACATATCTGGTGAATTCGGATGAGTCGTGGTATCCGCCATGGCCGTGGGAGAGATCCTCATCTGTGTATCGTGATCTTTCCCACTCAGAAGTGTGTCTCCTATAATGAGTGCTTCTATTTATCATGATCTTCACACTTAGGAGTGTGTCTCCCTTAATTAGTGTAACTACCTCTCATGACGTTTCCCGACGAACAGTACTTCTCGGACGGACATCATCAGATCTACCAGACTCATGGATTGTGTTCTCCCGGAACGATTACTTCGTGGAAATCTTCGAACTAGATCCCTAGCGTGTGTATGTGGTTGTGTGACTTGTCTCTAGACTACAGGTCTGAGTTACGAGTATAGCTGGTTACCATGGGTATTTGTATGGGCATATACCTGGTGTGAGATGTGAGATGAAGATCCCCTTACTCTATCATTTGGGTTTCTTTGAGCGATCATATCTATTGTTGGGTGGAGCTGTAATCTTTTTGTTCACTCTTGTTGTACCTTGTTCTCTCTTACTTCTCTCCTCTTCAGTACATCTATTGCTGCTCCCTCGAGCCTTCGGGGCATCCTACTGAGTATTCTTATACTCACCCCTGCTTGGGCTTTGCCCGCATTTGGCGTGCCCTTGCAGATGACAGACAGGTTTATCAGGACATCATATGAGCTTTGGGATACAGGGTGCTTGGATCGCGTACGGTGGTCCTAGCTTGGGATTCAGGAGTGGGACTCTTCCAGCTATCTTACTTTTTCCCATGTTTCTGGGTTGTGGCATGTTTCTAGTTGGGTGTGTATTTTTTTCCCCTTTCCCTTTTTGCATTAATTTTCTTGTAATTATACTTTTAAGGTTGATGTTTTTTTTTGTTCCATTTTTATAGTAGTGTGGAAAAATTGTTTTTTCATTCACTGCACTTTTTCATTGAGTTAGTTGTGTGTGTGTGTACAAGTTTTTAGGAAATGGCCTCCCCGAATTTGTTGTGCCTTCGGCGCTAGTCGTCAGCACCTAGCCTATGGAGGTGGGCATGTGGTAGTTGTGGCTCGAGCCCTGGTATGGGACGGGTCGTGATAGAGACCTGACAGGGAAGGGTGGTCCGACGAAGCGGGGATGGCGAGGCGAGGTGGTCCGGTCATCGAGAGAACGTTGTAGAGCAGGGATGGACCGACGTGACTGGTGCATGAGCAGGAGGCCAGGACCGTGGTAGGTCGGAGGTGGAAGATCCATTGGAGCCGTGTCTTTACCGTGTGAAATAAGTGGGTACACGCCGTGTGTCCAGTACTAAAATCCTTGTAGTCCTTCTCCACATATGTGTTACCATTCAACGGCCATTTTCCGTGTTGGAGCCATGTACTTGCCGTGTAAAATAAGTGGGTACACATCGTGTGTCTAGTACTACACACCATGTAGTCCTTCCCCACGTACGCGTTACTAGTCAACAGTCGTGTGCCGTGTTGAAGGTCGTGTCCTTGCCATGTGAAATGAATGGGTACACACCGTGTGCCCAAACTACATGCCGTTTAGTCCTTCCCCACGTATGCTTTACCCTCAAACCATGGGTTGACCAGTCAACGGCCGCAGAGCCATGTTGGAAGCCTCGTAGAGACCATGTAAAATAACCAAGTACACGTCGTGTACCATAAAGTACACGCCGTGTACTTTTGATTTTCTCTCCAATAAAAGGAGGGGTCCCCCTTCTTTTCAACTCACCCCTCTCCTCCCCTTTCCTCTGAGTAGAGTTCTCCCAAGAGACTCGAGGGACCTTTCTTGCATAACTTCTTCGTCTGAGCTCTGATTAACAATCTGTCAGTAGCCACAGGATCGTAACGACAAGGCGGAACTTCTAATCATGGATCCATTGTCTTTTCTTCAGGATTTCCTTTCCAACTTCCACTCGGGGAGGTTTTTCTGGGACTCGACGGAAGTGATGGATGCCGATGGACGTCTTCTAAAGTTGATCCGTGGGAGCGTTGCGATTAGAACCTGTTGTGGTAGGGATCTTACCTTTGTCTCTCCAAATTGTGCATCATGCGGGGTGGGTATGCTCTTGTTTCCATGAGAAGTAGTTGAACCTTTAAATAAAGATAATAAATGGTTAATGAATGGGGATGGGGAAGTTGTGATGTTTATATTTGTTTATCCTATTGTTGTGTTGTGAAATGAATGAGCTTCTTCCTACTGAAAATCACATTTGTTGGGGGCCTTTACTTGGGAAATTAAATGTTTCCCTATATTTCTAGACCTTTTTGTGGATGGAAACATTGTGGATTGGGAATAATAATCAATGGGGTTTTTTTGGATAATAAGAAGGACTTGGTAGTGTTGCCTGTGTTTTTCTTAACTTGTTTTGTGGATGGAAGGGATATGTTTTACGAACGATCAATGTGGTTGGTTGTGGATAGTTTCCATGTAGTTAAAGAAATAAATAGACTAATTCTGATAAAACGTGAAAACCTAAATGGAGTTGGGGTTGTTTTTTGTATGCATTCTTCGTGGTAGTAGTGCCGAGGCACGTGCTCAGTTTCTCTGTTTAGAAGCCATAGGTTGGGCTGAGTGTTTGGTATATATATATATCTGTATCATTGTGTTTTGACGCACCCCACCCATGTTGAGAACATAGTGCTGAACACTCCCATTTCATGGGAGAGGGTGTTTTTACCTTAGTTACTAGCTTCATCCTGCTCCATCTCCCCTAGGTTGTGATGCCTTGAGGCGACATTACACCTAAGACTCTTCGGGTATGTATCAATTGGGGTGGTTTTATCCCAAGACTCTTCGGGAAGGTTATACTATTTCCCAAGAATCTTCAGGATGAGGCCCAAGTGTGTGTGTGGGCGGGATATGTGTTTGTGAGGCCCAGGTGTGTGCGGGCATGATACGTGGTTGTGAGGCCCAGGTGTGTGTGGGTGGGATGTGCGGTTGTGAGGCCCAGGTGTGTGTGGGCGGGGAGAGTGTGGCAGCGTCAGGATGTTCTCCATTAGTAAGAGCAGCTAACTAATGGGAAATGGTGCGGGGTACCCAATACTCTTGTTTCTTATATACTACTACCTGTTGTGATTGTGTTTTCGGTGAGTGTGGCTGGTGAGGTTCGGTGGATAGAATTCCTTGATAGGTTTCTTATGTTGTTCTCACGGGACATTAGAATGTCTCCCCACCCATGCATGAGAGCCTTGGGTTTCCCTACTGAGTATACTTGTATGCTCACCCTACAGTTACTTTCAGGTTTCCAGGAGGACTACTAGGGCAGTGCGGGACCCTACTAGTCGGACAGTTGGAGTTGTTGCATTTTTTGTACTCTTGTTTTCTTTTGGTATTGTACTTTGAGCTTTCTTGTACTTGCACCTTGTTATAAAAGTGTTTAAACATGCATGTGGACTTGGTTTGGGTTTATTTATATACACTTGTTCTTTTCCTTTTTTGGTGGCTGACTTGTCCTATTTCCCGATCCTAAATAATAAAAAGGTTAATGCCTCCCATATTTGTGAAAACTCATAACCTTGGTTCTAGTCGCCACCTCAGGGCCTACTGGAGGCGGTACTCAGGGGTCATTATCTCCCTTTAACCATTTCAAGCTCAGGAGGGGTATCTTTGGTGGGAGGGGGTCATGAGAGAATGGTCCTGGTCCGCCTAGAATCCTGTCAAAGGCTCGCTCATCTGCACAAGACACGACACGTGCGGGAACATCCCGTGCAGGGGTGAGTATAACAATACCCTATAGGACACCCCGAAAACCACAAAGGAAATAAAACAAAGGAAGGTACAGTCATCTTTACATAGTATATGTCTACGGGACATATAAAAAGAATATCCAGATATACTCATACACATGCGACCATCGCGAAACCACCACTAAGATCCAGCTCGACGATTCCACTAAGCATACATTTGAGAGGACACACTCTTATGACTGAAGAGAGATATACGAAGTACTCATTCCAGGAGAACACACTCCTCAAGTACCTTGGGAACAAGATGCTTAGATGAGGATCACAACCAAGAAATGGGGTGATTCCGACACCTCAGCCTGATCTAATCCGCTAAGTAGAGGATCAGCGCCCGGGTAAAGTTGGTCTTGTCGATATCATGAACTCTACCAAGGGTTCCAGTAATGAATAGAGGATCCAGCTCTAAGTCTCATAGAGGGGATTCAAACATCTCTATTCAGGATGTTCTGCTGAAGGGATCATACTTCTGTATAAAGGAATTGATACCAGAACCTTCTGGGAATTACCAAGGGTACAAACCCTAAGAACTAGTCCAAGTCATAGAAGGCAAGTAGCTCAAGCCTTGACGAAATTTATACACGGTGTGTAGTATGATTACACGTCGTGTGCCTTGACCCTGGGTACTACCCATGTAAATGACCCATGTTGTCCGTTCAAGCCGTTCAAAACCAAACTACATGGTGTGTAGAAAAGTACACGCCGTGCTCTTTGACACCGGGTACTGCCCGTGTAAACGGCCCATGTCCCTCGGCTTTCCAGACAGAAAGCAACTACACAACATGTAGATGAAAAAACATGCCGTGTTCGAGCGCCTGGGCTCGCTCCGTATACACTGGCCATGTGCCCGCACATGGTCTCTGCCAGTGTCCGTGTTGCCTGCATGTGAAAATAACTTGCCCACTATTCTGAAAACTGTCAGAATAAATGAATTATATGGAAGTTTAACAAGTGTGAATTCTGGATTCAAGAATTTTTTTTCATGGTCATATTGTCTCTAAGGATGGAGTATCTTTTGATCCTTATAAGAAAAAATCAATACAATAATTTCCAACACCGATGAGTATAACTGAGGTACATAGATTTATTGGTTTAGAAATTTATTATTGACATTTCGTCCAGAATGTTTCCGGATTGGCTAACCCATTAACCATTCTCACATGTAAATGGGTTATTTTTTTGGAAAAAAGGGTATGAAGAATTTTTTTAATAAATGATGAAAATATTATTCAATGCTTCTATCATGACTCTACACTCGGGGAATGATGGGTTTGTTATTTATAAAGATGCTTCATAGTAAGGACATGGTTGTCACTTTATGCAGAATGATAGAGTAATTTCTTATTCATCATGATAACTAAATATTAATGAAAAAAACTATCCCACTTATGATCTTGAGTTAGCAGTTGTAATATTTTCTTTGAAGATATGGAGACACTATCTCTATGGTGAAAATGTGAGACATATACTTATCACAGGAGTTAAAAGGATATTTTCTCACATAAAGAACTCAATATGAGGAAAAGATGATGGATTGAACTACTAAAAGATTATGATTACACTATACACTACCACACGAGGAAGGAAAATAAGGAGGAAGATTCTTTGTTCAGAAAGGATCATGGAGTTTTGAACAAGATGAGAGTTGAAAAGGATCCGTTGTTCATGGATCTAGTAATAATGGATATAATAATAATCATGGAAGGTGAAACATCAATACTTTTTCAAATGGATGTTAAACCATATTTATGAGAAAATGATAAAATGTTCTCAGATTGATGATGAGGAGTTCCAAAAGAAACATAATTCCTTGAACGAGGGGAGAATGAACGACATCATATATGTAGTTGGAATTTTGAAAATTGGGAAGAGACATTGTGATCCCGATATACCAGATCTTAATAGGGGATTGTTGGATGATGCCCATAGCTCTAATTTCCCTATACACCCTGGTAGTACTAAAATTTATATAGATTATAAGGAACATTGTTTGTGGGACAACATGAAGATGGAGATTACCGATTATGTGTCCAGATGTATGGTCTGTTAACAGGGGAAGGCTGGAAGACAACATCCTAGAGGAGTCATACAACCTCTTCACATACATGAGTGGAGATTTGATGATATTACCAAGGAATTTTTCTTGGGAATTCCAAAGACTCTTATAAGTAATGATGTAATATAGGGGATTTTTTATCGTTATACCATGTCAACATATTTTGTTTCTATAAGAGAAGATTTACCACCTGAACATCGAGAATGACTATATATTAATGATGTTGTAAGACTTCATGGAGTACCCTTATTGATTGTTTCTGATCGTGATCCCCGTTTTACATCAAGATTAGGGGAAAGTATTTAGAAATGACATGGATACTATACATCATTTAACCACTAGCTACCATCCTCAAACTGATGTAAAATCTGTTCGGACTATTAAAATATTAGAATACATGTTGATATCTTGCTCACTTGACTTTGAAGTTATTTGGGATCAATAATTACCTCTATTAGAATTTTAATATATCCATAGATTTCATTCAATTATTCAAATGGAACCATATAAAGCATTATATGGATAGAGATGTCACACCCCAACTTTTTGGGATGATGTTGGTGAAAGAAAACTCATAGGCCCAGAACATGTTGAGGAAACAATGAAAAATGTGAAGGTTAACCGAACCCACATCAAAGCAGCTCAAAGTAGTCAAAATTGATATACTGATAACCGAAGGAAGGATTTAGATTTTCAAGTAGGAGATCACGTTTTCTTTAAGGTATCTCCATGGAAGGGTGTTATACGTTTCGTTAAGATTGTTAAATTAAGTCTTAGGTACATCAGACCTTTCAAAATTCTTGAATGAATAAGAGTTATAGCTTATCGTTTGGAAATGCCGCCAAGTCTCTCCAAAGCTCAGGATGTGTTCCTCGTATCACTATTGAGAAAATACATGCCTCACCCAATGCATGTACTCACCTAGGAAAAAATAGTACTGGAACCCGAACCATATTATTATGAGGATCCAATCTAAATTCTTGATCCCATAGAACAAGTGTTGAGAAACCGGATGACTCATCTGGTGAAAGTTATATAGAGAAATCATAATATGGAGGAGGCAATGCGGTAACCTGAGGAACATATGATGACGAACCACCAAAATCATTTTATGATATTCTAGAAATTTCAAGGAAGAAAATATTTAAAGGAGGGGAGAATGTAACAACCCAAACATCCATGGCATGTTTCCATTTTAATAATATTATAGCTTGCGTTATACGCAACTTCGAGTTCTAACACACCAAAACCAATCCAACAACCCGTTATGAATATTATTACCAAATTTTTGAAATTATTTAAATTTTATTATTCAAAATAGACTGCATTTTTGGATTTAGAATATCAATATTCGCTTAGGGTGAATTTTTGGTATTTTTCTAAAAACTATCAATTTTTATGAATAGTGAAAACATTATGTTATAGTTTAAAATGGACTTTATAGTTAAATAATTAGTTATTTTATTTAAAATTATATATTTTAAAAATAGATACATAATACCTATATATGTTCAGTGTAATTCATTAGTGTCATCTTATATAATATTAAATATATAACATTTTATTAATCTTTTTACCGTCTTTTACCCACCTACTGGGCACATTTTCAAATTTTCTTAAAATGTAATTTTAATACTTATGTGAATTTAATTTCAAAAGATGAGAGAAAAATTCGATATCATCATGTAAAATGCGGTTAAATAAGATGAAAATAATTTTTTTGGTTAATAGTAGCTTTTGATTTTTATTTACCACGGTTAAAAGTAAATAGGGTAATTAAAGGTACAAATGATATTATTATTAACCTAACACATGTCCTAATTCTATTGGATAAGTGTATTTAGACCAAAATCGTCCTTATGAATAAAAAATGATCATTTTGGTCCACTTGGATTACATCAGGACAGTTGTTATTATTTTATTTAAAGAAGAGTTAAAAGTGTTAAATTCAAAGATTAATAACTAAACCATTTTTAATATAGGGTTATACATAATATAAATTACACTATAAATATTAATTATAAAAATAAATCAATTTCCTACAAAATGGTATTTTATTTATAAATTTTAGACATTAAATAATTAAATTTATCTATGAAATAATGATGACGCAATAATTACCTTATTATAGAATGATTAAAAAATTGATATTATAAATATCCAAAAAAATGTCAATTGAGACTTATGATAAATTACACTATTTTTTTAGGTTAATATTAAATGTTAGGGTTGATTAAATAAATCTCTTTCTAAGTGATATAGTATTTATGACTTCCAGAATAACAAAATACCAAAAAGTGTCAAAATTGACATAATTGAGTTTTTAAATGAAATACTATATTACTAATTTAAATAATATTCCTAAAAATATACGGTTCATAAAAAGGAAAAAGTGAAGGTTATATCTATTAATAATGAACCACTTCGGGTTCTCTAGTCTTTTTATAGTATGTTTATTAACCTTTTATTATAATAATACAAAAATACATCACAAAAGTTAAACTATTTAACTAAGAGTTAAATCTAAATGATAAGGTTAATATTGTGACTCAAACCTCTCTAAAAAATATTTGTTGAAATTTTTTCGACCCATCCTCACCATATCCTATAAATAAATAATTTTGGATCCATTATAAACCCAATATGACTGTATAGAAAAATAATATTTCAGGTTTTTCTTAAAGTGACCCTCACCTCTCTTATAAAAGGGTACTTCCCCTTCTCTCAAAATGTCACCTCCAAAGCCATTTGGCTCAGCCATCCCCTACCCAAATATCCTCTCAACTACCCTAAATTATACTTACAGGCCTTACATTTATCAGAAATCCAACATATGGAGCCATTTTGATCAACTCAAAAGGAAACCCCTGAAGAAGAGGTAATAATTTCACCACATATTTCAAAGTTCTTTTCCTTCCACTTCCTATTTAATTGTTGTTTCCAACCCAAAATAATAAATCTAGTAAAATATAATTTCTTTGATGTTATTATAAATTTGGTACAATCATATTCATTATTATATCCATCCTATGAATGCCAAGTCACCATACGTGCGCACGTATGGCTTACCGTTCCACGTTGTGGTGTAATTTGTTATTCAAACACAACATTATTTGGATTTTATAATAATGAGTATAACTGATGTAAATAATAAATATAACAAGTTAATGATTCTTTATATATGATATACCATCAAATTACATATGATTTCACCATCAATCAAATGATATTGTCAGTCATGCGTACGTACGGATTACCGTCTCCACGAACACGATGAAATTCATTTCGCATCATAACCATTCAAGAATAATTTTAATTTTATGATTAAAAATAATGTTTAAGAACATAATATCATACTGAATATGAATCAAATACATCCTATCCATAATTAACATTGCTTACATAACCATGCATAAAAAGTAAAACGAATCTATTAACACCCGAAACTATGATACTACTGAAATATTATTAACCATGTAATATTGGAAAATCATATGTGTTATCATATTTATATATGTGGTTCTTGTATAATTTAATAAAAATTATTTAACTATTATACCAGAGGTTAACATACACTCGATCGAGACAAAGTACAAGGTAAGGGTTATTTCTACAATCTCTTTTTTATCCGAGGTTGTTTATACGTGAGTATCTCTGGGTCCTTTTTATCATCCACATCTGTGTTTCCTAAAAATGTATTTCAAAACATTTTTACTATTTTCTAGAATATAGATTAAATTTATTTATACACTTATTTTACTCTTTATGAGATGTAAATAATAGAATAATTCCTTCATTTTCCAAACAATGTATTTTACGACCTTTTCGACCAATTAAGGTAAAAATGTATTTTTTAACTTATATGGTAGGTGCGGCTATTTTTGACCTTTATAACATTGTCAAATCTTCCCTCACAATCTTATAAGAAAATTAAGAAAATAATTTTTTTCTTTAAAAATTATGTGACTTTTAAATTATTTCAAAATAGAAAGAGATATTTCTCTCAAATAATTTTTATTTCATCTATGTCAGCATCCATTGATGGATTTTACACTTGTTTGAAGTTGATTTTTTATGAAACAACACTTCCATATTGTATTGAAGGTTTTGTGATATGTTTTACTATAGATGTGTTATTTGTATACCATTAATGGTTTATGTTTAAGGTATTTTCATTTCATATTCTTGTTTTAATACAAATGCTTATGTTAGGTTCAAACCATTCCATATGAGGAATGCATTGGACTTAGTAAGTGACAGGTGAAGCTTGATATAGCTTCTCTATGCATTGATAGGTCTCATGAGACAAACTAGTGTCTTGGCACAAGTCCTTGACAAAATATTTATTTTTATCCTTGGCACAAGGCTTTGGATATGTGGTTATGATGTTCGGCATTACGCATTCCAACATTATGAAATGGGATATTGAAATTACATGTGATTATTCGACTTGTAGAATATCCATGTGAATATGTAAATGGAATTATTTGGTTTATATTGGTCATATTATGCAGAATTTTAAGTTTAAAATGAGTTTTTTTATTCTTATACATTTCATTAAATGATTATTATTATTTATGAATGTTTCGGCTATATTGTGATCCTTACTGAGCATCTGATCTCACCCCTTTCATATGTTTTATTTTTCCTAGGATGTGAAGAAGTATATTATGAATGTCCTTCATGGATAGTCTAAAGGATGCAAATTTGTTCAATGAAGACAATGTTGTTGTTGTTTTTCATTTTATAATGTAATGTAAAACTTATCTATGTATCTAGTACTTCCAAGGCTACTAAACTGATCGGTCTTTTGGAATTTGATCCCTTGTGATCACTCCAATGTTATGTAATAATGTACCGACTCTGGTTAACTACGATCAGGGTGTTATAGTTTTCCCCATAGTGTGGTTTTGAAATATATTATAGAAAGTAATATTTGGGATTCTATATACTACCCCACCCTATTGGTTAGGGTGATTGAAACCCCGGGGATTCTGAGCCCTGGGGGGTGTTTTCCCCAACATTTTGATGGGAGGATGGATGGATGACTTCACCCTTTGTCCCCATACTATTCTCTTGGTAGTTACCTGTGCTGGTATGAACAATGGTTAGTTTTCCCTATATATATTTCTAGAGGGATATAATGGCTTGTGGTTATTTAACACACATATATTATTGATATATCTTCCTACGTGATACTATAGTTATATCATGTATATGATGTGATGGATTGTGAATCCTTACTTGGTGTATTGGATTTAGTGCCTTGAGGTCTAATACATGATGTTTGATACAAGTCATCCATGCTATGGTGGCTCCCAGGAACTACATGGTTACTTTTCATTGTGAGGTTTTAGTGATGAGTTGCATGCAGTGCATGTTTTGGTTCGTTGGATAGGTGTCCTCATGCTATCCTTTTTAGACAAAGATGCTCAGGACATGGGTTGTTGGATAAAAGAAGAAAAATATTTGGGAGTTTGTAGTGGGGTACCCATTGATATTATTTACTGTATTTCGTACTATTGTAGGAGATACATCGTTATATTAGTCATAGGGAGGTTATGAAAATGGTATACCTATTTAGGTGATGATTTATATTCACATATTGTTCATTGTGCTTTAGCATGCTTTCTTTACCTTTGCATGAGAGGCTCCGGGGAGGATCCTACTGAGTATATAGTTATAATCATCCTGTATTTTATAAACTCGTTTTAGGTTATTTAGAGTAAGTTGGTTATGAGGATGGTTACTATTATCTTGTGGGTTGGTGGGATCGACTTAGGCATCGTGTTCATTGTCGCATTGGCCTTTTTCATTTGTACTTGTAGTTTTGTTATCAGTTATAGTAGTTTTTTATTAAATTAAATATGTGTACTTGGGATTTATTTTATATTATAATATGAGAAGGTTTTGTTTCATCACTATCTTGTCTCTCTCTTTCACATTTGTTCTTTTAGAGGGTAATCCATCCTTTCAATGTTTTTACTATAATCTCAGTTTTTAGTTGCCAACTCGGGGCCTATTAGAGGCAGGATACGGGGGTCATTTTTTCTCTTCTCACATTACCATCCCAGGAGGGGTATACATTGTGGGGAGGGGTCATGAAACCATAAATTGGTGAGTTTAAACATACCTATTAGGACACCCTAAAATCACCCAACAGAAAAGCATAAAATTGATTAATATCAAAATAATGGATGCTAAAAACCATAATTTTCATACACTTAGATACCAAGTAACCATTTCTGGTCACATCCACAATACTAGATTTTTGTTCCTGTCAATGCACTAGGGTAACAATAGTCATAGAGAAGTCACACCTCAGGTAATGCATAAACTAAATTTACTCATCTAAGTGGTCTATATTATTGAGATCTCTAAAAAATGTACATTCAAGAACTGAAAATATTTATGTAGACTTATGGGGGATCACAACCATTGCCAATAAGGGATACCTAACACTATCTAGAATAACAATTAGGATAGGTATTTTCTTCCCTAAATGTTTGTAATAGGATACCTGACACATCATATAGAAGAATGATATTGGATAACACCTCAATCCATCATAAGGGAGACATGAATCTATAGATTACTAACCCACAGTTGGGATTCATCATCATATGAATTGTATGAGATGACTCATAGTACACATATAGGCATATACCAAGGGTTTTTACCGTATAGAGACTCATTTGGACTTAAAATAATGGGGTCTACAACATACACAAGCAGGGATATATATTGTGTATAATAAATACAAGGAATATCATGCGAATTCTAGAGGTTACATGGTATGTGGATTTTCCCATATATTATGGTAGTTCCTATGTAATGTGGAACCAGATAGCTGATATTTATATATGCATTTGACCCTACACATGGTGGAATGGGGTCCACAGTGGGTGTCTTCATACAAAATACATTTTATCCATATTTTAAATTTACAAAATTTTTATAACTCTCATTCATCATCACGAACATCACTACCACCTCTGATTATAATGTGGAAAACACCATATTAATTAGATTTATGTTGATTAATTTTTTTTTCATAATCAGTAGCCATATTTATACTGTATTATAATAAAAAATGATCCTCACCTCACATAACCAATGAAACATTCACACCCGGAAATTTTTCTCAAGTTATTTTCAAATAATTAAATTATTGAACAGTGATAATGAATGAGGATTGAAGGGTGAAATCTATGAATCCAAAAAAGTGTGAATCCAATTATGTAAAATTTTAGTTGGACATCATTACTTATATGTAAATAATTATTTTTAAAAATTTTTGTATAACACATATCAATTTCATATTTGCGAATCTAGAAATCTATAATTTTAAGGAAAATTGTAGAATCCAATCTACTTTATAGTCTTATTATTAATTTCATTCATATTTTTTATGATAACCTAAAAATGAGGATTGGACTAATAAATGAAACATCCTACAACTGAATTGGTCTAATAACCTACGATGAATGATTTCTTTGTCATTATAATTGGTGAGATCAAAAAACTCTAATGACGATTACCAATACCTTTGAAACCTGATTTTTGACCTATGATCCCATTTTCATACACCGAAGCATACCTCCAAGAGCCTCAGAAATCAATATGGTTATGTGTACGCACCATGGATTTGAAGAAATACATGTTTAAATAGAAGGTTATTAGTTCACCACATGTTAATAGAAAATAAATAATTCATTTTATTTATTTTTTTATTATTTTACTTGTGGATTCTCCTAAATAAAACACTCGATCTACATAGTGGTTATGTCATACCTTTGGTAAAACCTAAATTCTAGAAAAAAGTATGGACTCGGTTCTCTAATAAAAAACACAATTCAAATGATATAGAATTATTTCAGAAAAACTACATGCACATGAAATATTCATTTTATTATTTTCAATCTATCATCATAGTTGATCCACTGGAACAATAATATTATTCTAACATTATGCCTAAATCAAAAAAAAATCTATAAAATATTCCAATTTATTACATGAAAAAATTCATTACATTCGTGGAAAATGTAATGATTTTTCCCCAAAATTAAAAATTTTAACTCAAAAATATTATTGTAGTGAGATCTCATCATGTTTTACTATTTTTAAGTACTATCAGTATGATTATCATTATTCCATTGAACACAAACTGAATTTATTTCTCTACCATGGAGGATATTATCCAACCAATCCTTAATATCTACAATGTAATCTTTGATGGTAGATCAATATTTAATGTCCAACTCTCCCAACTAAATAACCAGTGACGGGTTGTGAACATACCTCATTAGTTTCAATATATGGATGAAATCATGAATCCATTATAACTTCAGTTGTAAGGATAATGAGAACTCCACCTATCTTAACCTATATGTTATTTGTAACATGACAATATATCATGGAGAGAACATGCCAACCTAACTTAATTTTCATAATCCTTGCTATGGAATACACATTATTGAACACATGGTCATCCTCATAGAACTCAATTGGCCTCCATCATTAGTATCCATGGGACTTTTAACACCTCTAGATAGTCCTTACCCACTTTGAGATGATGTACACCTTCCTTGTTATTGCTCAGACAATCTTTACGTAGGTGTGAACTAATTCCCCCAATGCATTCCAACATGGAGGTGACCTAGAAGGTCTCCAATAAATGCTCACAAATAGTACCATTTCTACAATATAAGGGTAACTATTTTATTTACAACAACTCCACTAAGATAATTGTATCATTCCAAATATAGCCAATTTCTAGCATGAAATCTTGAAGCATGTCCTTTAGAACCATAATAGTTCACTCTATTTGTTTTCATGTATGGAGTTTGAAATACATTCCCAACTAAAATTGTATCCCAAAATGTTAATTTAATCCTCTATATAAATGACACATCAAGATAAATTCAGTCCGAAATATTTTTTTATAACAACCTTTCTTTTTATTACACATTTAAACATGATTTATTACATAAACTATTCACTTGGTACAACATGAATGATCGAGAGGTCTAGTGTCTTTAGGGATTAGGAACATAACATAAAAACTTAAAACATGAAACACAACATATTCATTAAAAACATCATTCAAAATACCACTATATTCCCTCATACATATCATTTCATGGGATAACATGAGGACATGCATAAGAAAAGGTTGAGCTATAAAGCACAGTAAGGGAGTAAACAATGTATAACATGATGATTAAAATACATGTTAGTAAGTAGGCAGACCAATGGAGCATAAAATAAACACGAACATAAAGGAAAGACATAGAATTATTATCATAACATGGAAATGTGGCAACAACACTTAACATGGAATTATCATGAGCCGAGGCTCATTGCACATGGAGCATGACTAAACCCTCATTTCAAATGAATTAGCATGAGTAAATCCTCATTAAATTTTAATTATCATGAGTAAATACTCATTAAAATTTAATTAGAATGATTAAATCCTTATTTGACTTCACGCATCATGATACTAATCTTTACCCAATGCATTGGAGCACTATCAGGGCTCACCCCTCTTAAACATTTAATTTCATGCATACATGTTCCACAAGATCATACAAAATGGATTCATTAAACATCATAATTTATTCCATGATAAAAGAATGTAAAATTTATACATGAAACTCTTCCATTAATATGTTCATGTGTATAAAAGTGAATATCCCTGATAGACAAAAGGGCATGGTATTCACTAGACAATTATATTGGCTTGAAAAATTGTGGTGCAATTTCCACATCATAATAGCATGAAAGAAGGTTTCATAAAACATGGTTGAGGAGAAAGAAATGGGTGTATCATCATATGTACACGAAATGGATAGTAAGGGGTTCATATATATACATTTAACTACACAAGTAATGCAATTTGGATTCATAATAAAATAGAATTGCTATAATATAAACGAGGAGGGAGAAATTATTTACAGAATTTCGGCATGGTAATGGGTGTACATGGGAGGAATTAATGAGAAAGAAAATGGTCATTTCATCCTTGAAACATAAAGATGGAATTTTTGGGGATGTTTGAAATCATACCCCATCATTTATAATTTAAAATAAAAGGGAATAAAATATTACGAAACATGGATAAAATGAGAAAAGAAGGAATCCCTTACTTGGAAGTGTGATTCCAACGGCTTGGGAGGGGCTTGAGAGAGCCTTCCTGGGAGCTTGGGGTGCCTTGGAAGGATTAAAGATAGAGGAGGGAAGAGGTTGGATGAACTCCAATGGCATTGACTGAAGAGGAACTGGGATCATGGGTGGGTTTATATAGAAAAAGAGAGGCAATTCTTAATTATTTAGGTTTGGGACACCACATTGAACTAATCAAAACCACAATCCAGCCCATGGTTTTTTCCCATGGGTTTTTCAAAAGGGGAGTGGAAAAAAATATTTTATAATTCCAATTTCTGAAGACCTTAAAATAATAGGGTTCATTATATGGATGTGAGTGACACTCTCAATGAAATCAATTTAAAAATCTAAAATGTTTTATAAGTCTTGGATGGTCCACTATACCTTTGTAAAATAAATCAAAAAAAATCCCAAAATCACTATATTTTAATGGTAAAACATATATTAGATTAAAATAATTATTATAGTATTTTATTACATCACTATTGGTCATTATGATGTCATAAAACATATTATTTATTAAAATGGTATTTAATTTTTAACCAAAAAAATGACCGTCTAAAAAAATTATGAAAATTCACCATTGAATAATTTCGATGTCCTAATGCCAAAAGTAATTTTAATTTTATCCAAATAATTTTATAAATATGTGAATTTTCAATTTTAAAATAAAAACCAACATTTATAAAAAATTCATGGGTTTTCACTATAACAACTCTCAAACCGTAATAAAAATTGCAATTGTATTCATAAAAATTACATGATCATTTATACTTAATAAGAAGTAGTTTAATAATAATAGCATTTTATTAAAATATTATTTAATTCAATAATCCATTAATTTATCAAAAAAATATTTCTTAGTTTAATATTAACTAAAAAAACAATTTGTTCCCTAAAACTATTTACAAAGTAATAATAATAAAATGAATGTATATTCTTTATTATATACAAAAATAATGCACATAATCATAGTTCTATGGTCTTGTTACATAACATCTTATAACACCTGCATAAGACCAAAGGGAAAGGTTCGTGATGGTGACAGATTATTGTGGTGGATCGGATATCATCGCTCGGGTGGTAATCTCTATCAACTTCCACTTCTCATTTATAGAGTTCCGCTCATGCGTAACATGTTGAGGATCCTCTTGGGATTTGTCAAGAGTGAATCATAATGAGGCTACATATTTTACAAGATTTTAAAAATGGGCTTCGTATGGGGAAAGTATACTGGATGAGGCCATCACATCCTTTGTCTGATTAAATTAAATTTGTTAAAGCCCTATATTTATACTAATCTTTTGATCACTATTCAATGGCTATATTAGCAATTGTAAGAATTCATAACGGTATTTTGAAATCCCAAAAACATAAAATCAATAAAGTACATAGTTTATATAACCATTTATCATAATAATACCTTTCATTAGATCAAGATAAATTTTCATTAAAAAGATATTGGGTCATTACAATCTTCCCCCCTTAAGAAATATCTCCCTCGAAATTTCATTTTCCCACACTAAAACTAGTGCGGGTAACTCTAATTTATCACTTCCTCTGATTCCCATGTTTCTTCTTCAAACATGTGGTTTCACCAAACAACGTTACTGTGGGCATTGTCTTATTTTGTAGAACTTTTTCTCTACGATCTAATATATTCACAGGTTTCTCCTCGTAAGAATGATCATACTATATCTTTACTACCATTGAAGAGAGTACATGTGATGGTTATGGTATGTAATTCCATAAGAGGGATACATGAAAGTCATCATGTACTTTTTCCTTGGTAGGTTGGAGTGCTAGTCGATAGGCCATAGTCCCGACACGATCAAGAATCTCGATGGGGAATATGTACCTAGGAGTTAACTTTCCTTTCCTTCAAAACCTCATGACCTTATTCCACGAAGATATGCATAGAAATACCATGTCTCCAACTTTGAACTCAAGTTCTCGTCGACAGTTATCTGCATAACTCTTCTGTAGACATTGGGATGCCTTGATATTCTACTAAATGTTTTTTAACTTCTCCACCATTTCATCAAAAATTTCTAGTTCAAGTAGCATACACTCACCGACTTCATCCCAACACGCTGCTAACCTGGACCTTTTCCCATAAAGTGCTTCATATGGTTCCATTCAGATCCTCATGTGGGAACTTTTATTTTTGAGAACTCAACAAGACTAAGATGTTGATCCCATGATCCTTTGAAGTCTATTGAGCATGATCTCACCCATTTCCTCAAGTGTTTGGATAGTCCACTCAGATAGGCCATCAATTTGAGGATGATAAGCCGTACTGAAGTTCAGATTAGTATCCATAGCATGTTGAAGACTATTCAAAATCATAAAGGTGAATCTTAGAACACGATCAGATACAATAGATAGTGGTAATCCATGAATATTTAAATTTAATTTGATATAAGTCAGTGCAATTTGATCCAATAAGAAGTCCTCTCAAATCACGACAATGTGAGCTGCCTTCTTAATATGATCTACAATGACCGATATAACATTATTTCCTCTAGATGTCCTTGGAATTCTAGTGAAAAATTCCATGGTAATGTTGTCTGACTTCCGTGTTGGTGTGGCTATTGGTTTCATAATCCCTTTAGACTTCTACCTCCCAGCCTTCATTTGCTGACATACCAGGCACATTGATGTATATTCACCAATACCCCTTTTCATGTTATCCCACGAAAATTTTTCTTGGAGATATCAATATATCTTTGTGCTCCCTAGGTGAATAGAGAAGGTTGAGCTATGAACATTATCTAGATGCTCATTCATTATCTTTGTATCAGATGGTAAACATAATCATTACCCAAATCTCACAATTCCAACCTTGTTAACCAATAACTCTGAGGATTTCCCATTTTGGATACCTTCTGCCCTTTTCAAAATTTCTACATCCATTCTTTGATAATCTATTATTTTACTAATGAGGGACGATTGAGAAATCATTTGAGAAAGGACTAATAATGTTCCTCCCTTAATGATTCCCATCACTATTCTCTAAAAATATAAGAATATTGGATCCTTATAAATTCTAATCAATGGAAGAATCGATTGATCCTTTCTACATAGAGCACCATCCACCCTGTTCGCTTTCCTTGGGTGGTAATGGATAGAGATGTCATAATCCTTGATGAGTTCTATCCATATTTGTTTGCGCATATTAATCTCTTTTTGTGTGAAAATATATTTAAGGCTCTTGTGATAAGTATATATCTCACTGTTCTCCCTATAGAGATAATTCTTCCAGTTTTTCAACACAAAGATAACAACCTCTAACTCCATATCATGTGTGGGGTAGTTTAGATAATGGATTTACAGCTGCTTTGAGGTGTTGGCTATCACCTTATCATTCTGCATCAACACAAAACACATTCTCTTCATCGAAGAATCACTGAATACCACAAAAAGTTATGAACATGTGGGTAAAGTGAGCAGGGGAACAGTAATAATCCTTATTTTCATCTCCTTGAAGCTTTCTTCACATTCATCACTCCAAGAAAATTTGACTCCCTTCCACGTTAGCTTGGTGATAGGGTTTTACAATCATGATAAATTCCTCAAAAATCTGTGATATTATCCTGCTAACCCCAAGAATCTATGGATATGTGTTACTGATGTCGACCTTAGTCATCCCTCAATTGAAGTTGTCTTAGAGGGATCCACATATATCCCATTTATTGTGATTAGATAACCCAAGAATGTGACCTCATTCAACCAGAACACACACATGATGTAATTTTCATAGTGTGTCTCCTTCCTCAAGCTCTCTAGTATAGTTCTTAGATTCTCCTCATGATACTCCTTTGTTTTGTAGTATATTAGAATATCATCTATAAATACTATCAAAAATTCGTTGAGGTAATCTCTAAAGACTATAATCATCAAGTCCATAAATACTGTTTGATAATTAGTGAGTACAAAAGGAATTACTATGAATTCATAGTGCTGTTATCTTGTAAAAAAACAGTCCAGGGGGTATCTTCCTTCATCACCCTTACTTGGTAATATCCCAACCTCAGATCCACCTTAGAGAAGCATTGTGCTCCACATAGTTGATCGAACAAGTCATCAATTCGAGGAAGATGTTAATTCTTCTTTATAGTGATTTTTTGAGCATACAATAATCAACACAAAGGCGCATTGACCCATTCTTCTTCTTGACGAATATGACTGGAGCACCCCATGATGATGTACATGGGCATATAAATCCATTATCTATATTCTCATGTAGTTGTTTCTTCACCCTCTCAAACTCTACTACAATCATTTTATACCGAGTCTTGGATATTGGAAATTCCCCCGGTATAAGGTCAATTGAGAATTCAACATCTCTTCTGGGAGGAAGACCAGACAATTCCTCAGGAAACAATTCAAGGAATTCTCTCACAATAGGCATGTCCTAAAGGATGTTTTCCTCCTTAGACTCAATCATCTGAGTCAAACAAGTGTGATCATAGGGAATTAATATCTACTTTTTTTATGATGGTTCTAAATAACATTCATCTCACTCCTTTAACTTGTATATAATCAAGGGTTGATTCTCCATATGGATAGTGATTTCCCTCTCATGACAATTTATGTTGGATATATATAAGGAAAGCCAATCCATGCCAATGATTTCATTATATTCTATAAGATGGATTATGAAGAGGTTTTATGGGATGTTCAATCTACCGATTATGATTGGGTAGGAGTTATATTCATGGGATGCAATTATGTCCCCATTCTTAGTACTCACCAACATCTTTACTTCCACGACTTTTTGGTGGTGTTGGGATTGTTCTACTAAACTTTAGGGATATAAAAGAATGCGTTTAACTATGGGCATAAAACCTTTATTTATCTTTTTGATTTTGGTTCTACTCTTTTCAATATAGACTTAGGGATGATTACTTTTAAAATATTAAACACATAAACAGTAATCCAAAGACAAAAATAGATGACTTATAAATTAATTTTATTCCTTTAACTTAAAAAAATAAAAGATTCAGTTTATGCAATTCATGATATACTTTCTAAGTTATATTCTTAGGGGAATTTTTTTTAATTACCTTAATAATGGTTAATACTAAGCTTATGAATTTACCAAATCATATCCCTCGGGAGTGTCATCACCAATATTGTAGAAAGGCCCGTTGTCGTGTACCAGGATAACTCAGTTCAAGCCCAAAACTCCTTGCTGGAGTTTTCACTACTAGGTACATCTTTTCCAAAGATTCCTCAACATGCACATATCCAGACATGGATGTATTTTCTTGATAAACCACTTACTCAATACTAACCAAAATTTTATGATATTTTTTTATACTTATTCTTATTCCTAAGGTCTTCACTAGGGTTTTTTAATCCTAATCAAAAAATAACTAAACATATCCTCTAATACCAACTATAACAACCTTGTTTTTTATTACGCACATAAAAATGATTTATTACATAAATTTTCACTTGATACAACATGAAATATTGAAAGGTCTAGTGTCTTTGGGGCTTAGGAACATTACATAACAACTTAAAACATGAATCACAACATCTTTATTTAAAACATCTTTCACATGACTACTACATTCCCTCATACATAGTATTGCATGGGATAACTTGAGGACATGTATAAGAGAATGGTGATCTATAAAGCCCAGTAAGAGAGAAAAAAGGTATAAAATGAAGATTACAATAAATTTTAGGAATCATGAATATCAAAGGATCATAAAAAAAACATGTACATAAAGAAAATTTATATCATTATTATTATAACATGGAAATGTGGAAAAAATAGATAACATGGAATTAGCTTTAGCCAAGGCTCATTGCACTTTGAGCAGGAGTAAACCCTCATTTCACTTGAATTAGCTTGGGTAAATCATCATTTCACGTGAATTAGAATGAGAAATTACTCAATTCACTTGAAATAGCATGAGTAAATCCTCATTGCACTTGACGTATCATGATACTAATCTCTACCCAATGCATTGGAGCACTATCAGGGCACACCCTTCTTAAACATTTCATTTCTTGCATAAGTCTTCCACAAGATCATACAATATGGATTCATTAGACATCATAATTTATTCAATTATAAAGTAAGGTGTAATTTATACACGAAACTCTTACATCAATAAGTAAATGTGTATAAAAGTGAATACCCACGATAGAGAAATGTTCATGGGATTCACCACAAAATGATTTTGGTTTGTAAAATTGTGTTGAAATTTCGATAAAATAATGGCATGACATAAGACTTCATAAAAATGGTTTATGATATAGAAATGGTTGTCTCATAATATTTACATGAAATTGATAGTAAGGGGGTCATATAGGTACATTTCCCCACATATGTAATGGAATTTGGATTCATAATACAAAATAATTTCTTGAATGTAAACGAGGATGGAGAAATTCTTTATGGAATTTTCCCTGGTAATGGGTGTACATGGGAGGAATTAATGAGATAGAAAATGGGTCTATCATCATTAATAAATAAAGAGGTCATTATGTTGGAGTTTCAAAATCATACCCCATCAATTATTATTGAAAATATAAGGGCATAACAATATTAAGAAACTTGGATAAGATGAGAAAGGAAGGAATCCCTTACTAGAAAGTGTGATCCCAAAGGCTCGATAGGGACGTGAGATAGGATTATTAAGAGATTAGGGTGACCTTGGAGTATTCTAGAGAGAATAGGGAAGATTATGGATGAACTCCATGGGCTTTTAGTGAAGTTGAAGTGGGATCTTGGTTGGGTTTATATTGGAAAGGAGATGAAATTCTTAATAATTTAAGTTTGGGAGACCACACATTAGGATAATCAAAACCACAAACCATCCCATGGTTTTTGACAAAGGGGAGTGAAAAAAAATATTTTATAAGTCCAATGTCCAAACATCTTAAAATAATTGGGTTTCTTATGTGGAGGTGAGTCACACTCTCAAGGAAATCAATTTAAAAATGTAAAATGTTTTATAAGTCTTGGAGGTTCCACTAAGGCTTTGTAAAATAAATATAACAAATATAAAATCACATTATTTTAATGGTAACACATATATTTTACGAACATAATGTTTATATAATTATATTACATCACTATTGGGTCATTATGATGTCAAAAAACACATTATATATTTAAACGGTATTTAATTTTTACACAAAACTTTGATTGTCTCAGAAAATTATGAAAAGTTCACCATTGGTTAATTTATATGTCATGATTAAAAAAGTAATATTAATTTTATCCAAATAATTTTCTAAATATGTGTACTTTTACTTTTAAAATAAAACCCAACATTTATAAAAAATTCATGGGTTTTGAGAAATAAAATTTCAAACCAAAATATAAATTGCAATTGTATTCCTAAAAATTGTATGATTATTTATACTTAACAAAAAGTAATTTAATAATAATAATATTTTAATAAAATATTATTTAATTCAATAATCCATTAAGTTATCAAAATATTTTTCTTAGTTTAATGTTAACTAAAAATACTATTTGTGCGTTAAAAACTATTTACATTGTAACAATAATAAAATGAAGGTATACTTTTTATTATATAAAAATATATTGAACACAATCATAGTGATAATGTATTGTTACATAACCTATTATAACACCAAAATAATACCAAAGGGTAAGGTGTTTTATGGTGACAGACTCCATGAGTGTCTCAGATAACATCGCTTGACTGGTAGTCTCTATTAACTTCCACTTCTCACGTAGGTGGTTCCGCTCGAGCTTAACGTGTTGAAATATGGCTTGGGATAGGTCAAGATAAAATCCCAATGACGCCACCTCCTTTCCGAGATCTGAAAAATGGGATTCATACGGGGAAAGTATCTTGGATGAGGCCATCACTTCCTTTGTTAGAGTAAATTGGATTTTTTAAAGCCCTATATTTATACTAATCATGTGATCACTGTTCAATAACTTTATTAGAAATGGTACCAATTCATAACTGTATTTTGAAATCCCAAAAACATATAACCAAGTATGTGAATATTTTATATAACAATTTTTAATAATAATAGATTTCATTAAATCAAGAGGAATTTACATTAATAAATGATTTGGTTGTTATTGTTTTCTATGGAAATCCTTGAATATGAATGATTTCATTTACATAGAGGTATCCCCACCTTTCCAGTGAACTATGCTCTTGAGCGGATAAGAAGTGGGATGACTTGGTGATTCATTATATTATCATGGAGATAGTTCTATAACCGTTGCTTGATTATGGAATTCATGTCACAAATTACCTAGAGATATTATCCCACGTACAATTAGTAAAATCATGTGGTTGATCCCATCTTTCTAGAACCTGATACTCATCTATCACCTGCTATAAAGTGATTCATTAAGAGATAAACTCAACAACACGCCTCTTCATCCATGACTATAAAAATATGAACTCTTGTTCATGGTACATATTTTAAACTAATAAATATAATTATAATGATAATAAAGTAAATACACTCATTAACTTCACTTTATGTGTGACCGAAACTATCTTTAGTCCTCATAAAATGATGGCATGATCCACACAATTATAAAATCCACTAAGATCAAATTCACGGGTTATATATCCAAAAAATTCCACAAAATATATATCTCCATGATGAGCCATTCCAACTCATTGAATACGAACATGGGAAAAAATATTATAAATGAAGTAATATAAACCATCGTCTCCAATATAGGACATCTGTAATGAGGCCAACTACTTTGACACCTCTCTCAACTACTAAAAACATTTTCTGATACAAAGAGAATCACCCACCATGTTACAATTTTCTATTGTATATACTATCTTAGTGTTCTAATGCGGGATGAAATCTAGTAATATACTATCTCAAAAGTTATTATCATTTTATAAGTTATATAAATGAGACTTTTGTGGTCATAATAAATAAAAAAAGTCTCCCATATGTTGTTATCACACTATATTTTTGGAAAATAACACTTCCTCTAATTGTAAAACATGGCTATTGTAATTCATCTTAGTGGTTCATGATTTTTGGGAATTAGAAGAAATCAATAATATAATATAAATAATAATTCATCAATTTTCACTTTTATAGGGATCACCGAACACTAGCTATGCAACAACATCCATAATAAATCTCATGATGGGGGTTCTCTTCATCATATAACACATCTCACGAAAATCGTACTAGAATCTACATATCCATAAGAATATATTTCCATTTATTTTCAATGAGGTAAGGGGTGTTAATATCCTAGATATTTTGTAAAAACCCTACAATAATATCATTATAAACTAGGGTAGCTATGAAACTTAGTCAAGATCTGTGTTGACTCCCAATACAAAATTCCTCAATATTTACTAGGTCCATCGCAACCCCATCCACTAAAACGACATATCACAGGAAGTGTTTTAACACCTCAATATTTTGAAATTTTTTAAAATTAATTTAATTTTTTTGATAATTTCAACACTAAATATAATTTTTGTTATATGAAGACACTAATTCAAGTTTACACTATTTTAAACACCAGCTTATGATAGTGCTACATGAAATAAAAATATTAAATTTCTATACATGAAACACTATGTTATTCATATGTTACACACATGTCTATGTTCCCTTGATAGCTTGCATTACCAGCAAGGCTGAGTTTTACCAAACTATAGTATACTATTAATATTATTATTAAAATATTGTTATATACAATGCCTAGATGTTATAATATGAGTTATTAATATGATTAATTAAGTTATTAAAATACATTATAAACATGTATATAATATAAATTATTTGGTGTCGAATTAAATATAAATAAAAATAAAACCATTATTGAAAATATAGGAATCCTTTTGTTTTAAATCTATATTTTTGAAATCAAACATGTTTTGCATTAATAAATTAACTAATAAACTTTTAGTAATTTTTTTTATTGAAACCTACATATTATATTCATTAAAAAAAGTTATGTTCATCTTATGTGTATTCTATAAAAGATATATGAATAAAACCAAATTTATGGATTAAGATCCATATTTTTATAATAGGTAATATTATCGCCTTTTATTGGAGAACCAGATTTAAATTAAAAAAATTAAACCATTCGTATTTTTTATTGGAAAAATTAAAATTGAAAATTAAAATTTTAATATTAAATATTATATTGGGTAAATTGTTTTTGTTTTTCTAATTTATTTTATATTTTTGGAATTGTTAAAAATACTGAATTTTAATTCAAAAATGATTTTTAAACAAATTTATTTATATATTAAAACAATAATTTAATTATTTAAAGATAAATTAGATTGAATGTAAATAAATTAATATAATTTAGGTTATTTGAAAACATTTCACATTGAAATTTCATATGAGTGAATTTCAAACTATTAAACATTTCTCCTGAAAACTTGTTGTAATGGAATGTTTTTCGAGTGAGTTATTAATTATTTTATACCACTTATATGATTATAATTTGAAAGAATGAATTAAATACATATAAAAATAATAATTTATAATTTATAATAATGGTAAAAAAGTCGTTGACCAAAAATATTTCTTAATAAATTAAAATAAATTACAGGGATTAAGTTATAAATTTGTATAATTACGGATTTAACCTTAATGTTAAGACGCAAAATACAATAAAAATGTCCAAAATCCATTTTCATTTCATATTTATTCCATGTCCGATATTGGATCAAAATATATCAATTATTGGATTCAAACAATGTAAGAGAGTCCCCTCAATAGTGTTTACCTTTTTATATTTACAAGAATTCCACTACCCCTCCATCAGAAATGGGCACTCACCCCACCCCTCACTTCCCCACACCTCTAAAGACACTATGGTTTAGTTAAACCATGAAAACATCTCTTAAAAATTTCCATAACATGTTTCTAGAATACTAAATTTAGTCATAAAGCTTAAAAAGGAATCCCTTTTTTGAAAACCAAGAGGAGTTACCCAAAGAAGATGTATAATCGACTTCAAGATCCTGTGTTTTATTTTCATTCTCCACATCATCAAAAAATCATATAACATGATGTTATAATAACCTTAGTTTCCTAGATACACTGATATGTTGTTATTAAATGGTTTTAGCCTATACATACACACACTTCTTTTTAATGTGTAATGAACATTCCATTTTTTGCTACAAACATTCGCCTCACAAAACGATGTTGTTTGTTTTTTGTTTACAACATCTCATGGTTTTGAATTATGACGAAAAATATTTTTTTTAATGTTATATATGATATTAATGATGAATTAATAGTCCTATAATTATTATATAAATGATAACTTCATGATTTCCATTTTTTTAAATACCATACCTTTGTTCATGGACATGTGGACTACCGCTACCTCAAAGCGATGTGATTCATTCAAGCTTTAAATGGAATGTGTTAAGGATGGGTCTAGAGAACTTATAATATATATATATATATATATGAAATAATAATTATAATCTAGTTCAATTTTTTTTATATAACTATATTTCATTTACTTGCATTCTTTCAATACGATAATATTATTGAATCAACATTTATGTGTATGTATGGCCAACCATATCCATGAACGGTGTATTCCATTTCATTTTTTATTACATTATATTTTATAATAAATACATAATTACTTAATATATATGAAATTTATATCATCTTTTACATTCAAGAAATAACTAAATCATTATCTATGTAATTGAATAAAGTGTAACAAGTCAAATCATTTATGAAAAACGAAGAAGATATGACCCATAAAGTAACATTAACATGGGCTTGCTAATAAACCGGTAATATAATGTCATAACCAAATTATATATCATATTACATATAATAATATGGTTATCTATTAGATTTATATTAAACTTACATTTATTTTACATTATGTTTCTATGAGTATAACGAGAGTCAAGACCTAAGGTATGGGTTTCCTCATCTCACTTTTTATATCTGTGAGATACATGTCATGCCCACCACTTAATTATTTTGTGTGGTGTCAATAATGAAAATTAATTTAATCAAAGACTATTATACAAAAATTTATGTTTATTTAAATCTCCATTTTATGATCTACCTTTCATGGTATTTATGGTTCAAAAGTTTACAAATTGGTAAAGTAATTTTGTCTCAATTTACCGTCATGGAGACACATGTCTTGTTATGAACCTATATTTTTCTACACGGTGTATATAATTCCCATTACATTTTTATAAGATGAATATAATTATTTTCAATATATTTTAATCTTTTTGAAATTTTATTCTTTTGATTTAAATATGATTCAATGTTACCAATGTTGTAACTGATTATTGCTACAATCTCATCATTTATTGAGATTCGTTATTATAATGAATCCATTGGTAAAATATTATGATACACATATATATAATTCACATTAATGTTTTTATTCTCTTGTTATTAATTATATATCCATGTATTTTTACAATGTTTCCACTCTTTGGTAATAAGATAATTATGAAAATGATTTTATGAAAATACGAATTTAATTATCCTTTCTATCAGAAATATGTATTCATTATACAACATTTTTTCTAAAACAGTTTTCAAAAATGTGGTAATATTATCCTATGATTTTTAAATGACATTTTAACCCATGTTTTTTATAACATTTTTAAAAGGAATATTTCATTTGATTTGTAATCAAGGAAATTTTATAAACATTTAATTTTTAAAACATAACATTTATCATGTACGGAATTACCCATGGTCATTACCATCACTTCATTGAATATTCCTTCGAAAGTTCATAATATTATTTTTAAATAAATTTTTCCCTATTATTCTATAAATTCAATTGATTTAAAGTATTTTTTATAGAAAAATGTTTTGGAAAATTTGTTCGGGATAGATATTATTTTAAATTGTTTTTAATATTCCTTTATAAGTTTTTAGGGAACATTGATTTAAAAATGATTTCAATCTAACTTTAAAAGTTATTGAGGAAAATGGTTTTGAAATGTCTTGAATATTATTTTCCATTTATAAATTCCCCATGTGATCTTCCAAAATAGTTCTCCATATAATATGGAATCTTTTGATATAGGATAATATTTATTTGGGATATGACCCAAGAATACAATTAATATTATTTCTTGAATGGGTTATGTATTGATGCAATAATTTTTATGACACTCATTTCTCTTCCATAGGTTATATTATTTTGAGACCCTCTTCTTTCCATAGGTAATATTCCTTTTTAATCCAATATATTTTTACAGGTTATGATTTAATAAAATGATTATGAGACCTATCTTTTTCCAATTGTTAATGATATGATGATATGAATATGATATCCACTTTATTTCATGGGTTATGATATGTTGTTCGTGAAACCCATCTCATTTTATGGGTTGTAATATGATGAATGTTTTATTGTCTTGTGGAACATGTATGTATGATTTCATTCTGTGATAGGTGGGACCTATATCTCCCTTCAATGCATTTGGTAATGAATTATATCACATGAGATAATGATGGAAATCAGGTCAACAGGATTGATCCACTTGGGGAATATTGTGTGTCCTAGTCCAAAATTGAAAATATGTTTGTCCTGATCAATAATTAGATATATGTGTGTCCAAATTCACTATAAGAAAAAGGTTTTTTCTTATCCAATATGAGAAATAGGTGTGTCCTGATCCACAATAGGAAACATGTGTTCCCTAATCCTAAATGGGGAAATAGGTCTTCCTAGATCCACTATGTTTATGGTCATAATATTTAACCATGAAACATGAAATGGTTTTCTATAGTAATAATGCTGCAACACTTATATGATATGAAATTATGGTTCATGATTTCTTTATAAAAATTTATCACCCATATGATAAATATATAATGAATAGATAATATATATTCAATGAATCCTGATTATGATATTAATCATAAGTTTATAATTTTATACAGTTATTATCATGTTCTCATACCCATGTACAAAGATCATGCTTATATATCTCCATTGTTTAAACTTATTAATAATCTGATCTCACACATTTCTTCTATTTCTTTTCCCTAGTTTATGAACAATGGTTTTACGTATATGTATTAAAGGGTATGATCTTTGTGGGAAACATTTAAGATCTTTCAATAATTTAGAATATTTTGTTCCATATTTCGTAGTACACTTTTATATTATGATCCCAAGTCTGGTATTTTTGTAATGTGCTAAATAATAATCTAAAATGATGTAATATTCTTATATGATATGCATGGGTCACTATAGTTGGTATCAAAGGAAAGGGTTATTCAACCATTTGAAACTATGATGAGAGAACATTAGTGAAATACTTAAGTATATTTATATGGATATGTCTAGGTATTTATCTAAGAATAAGGCTAATGTGTAATAGATTTAAATGTAGGTGTCATGATTTTGGTATCCTATGTGTTATTTTTGATGATTATGTGGTTTCAAACTATAATAAATGTCTATCACCTTATTCTTTATAATTTTATTTAATGGAATGAACTAGAATAAAATTGGATAACATTCAATTTCTAAAATCTGGATATTAAGGTAATTAAATGGATCTACTAATTGGAATTCTCATAAATTGAACTAGGAAGGTTGTATGAGAATTTGTTATAGTACTGAAGATAAAGGTATTGGAAACGAAATGTGAAAATTATTGGATGTTATAACAGTATGGTTAACATTAAAAATATGAAGCATGATTTTACTGAGGTCAAAGAACCATAATACATGATTCAAATTTCATATTCTTGTAAAGGGGTATTAAGGAATAATATGATGAAGCATGAGTAATGGATTAAGAATAATGTTAGATGTTGAAGTGTATTTTTTTTTGAATTCACATATTATATCATTTGAATCATGGAATATATAAATATATTCAGTATAAGTTTTTAATTATGGATCCAAAATGATATGTAGAATGGTTCTTAGGAATTTGAAAAGTGATTTAATATCATGGTGATTCTATGAAAAAGCCCATGATTAAGGGAAATATAACCATTAATATGTTCCCTATATTAAGAAAATGATGTTTGGATAATGATATATTGGACATTATTTAGTAAATTAAACGGTACTAATTACCTTGGAAATAATAAATGAATTATTAACAAGTTTTTTATGGTATTAGGGAAGAAGTTAAAAACATTTCAAGATTTAAGGAATATATCAAAAAACAAATTTGAATAATTAAACATGAATGTTTTAAATAATGAATTATTATATTTAATGTTGCTACCATGTTTTAAGAGAACTCATGATGAAGGTATTTTCTTATTTGGTATGCAAAAACCAAGAGCTATTTTATGATAAAAATGGGGGATCAATTCAATGCCGTTTTTATGAAATTTAGAAACCTTATTTATAATGTTTTGGACTTCCATATTTCTAAATGGTAATAAGGGTAACCAATTATAGAATAGATTATGTTAAAGTTAAGATTAGTTATTAGATATTAATGTATTATATATCCATATAAGGATTTAATAATTTTGGATAACTTCTATGAACATGTTTACTATGATTCTAACTAATGATTGATAGAATGCCTTATAATTCTAATTCGTTATTTTTTAGTACATTAAAAATGAAAAAATCACCTTTATTTTTTGGAGTTAGAGATCTAGTGATAATTAATAAATCCACAATAAAGGGTGGGGTCTTCCTAAAATCATATAAGTATAAATTCTGATAAAAATTATTTAACTTTCAGAAATGGGGTCTTGAGGAAATATTTGTCCAGTTATAATCATCTTTGATGATATCAATGACATTTTTCAAGCCTCTTTGGGTAACAGATTTTTTTCACTAACTACTTCCTAACCGTCATCTCTATCACTATATATCTAAAATTTATGGTTAGAATTATTTTCAATGTACATGTTTTCACTTTACAACTATGTTCTCTTATATGGTAACCTACTTATAAGTTACTTTGGATTACTGTTATGGTTCCAACATTCCCTCTTTAAAAGATGCTTTAGTATAAATTTTTACGATGTGGGTTTCTAAGAGAGGAACAATAAATTATTAAACCATTTACAAACCATAATATCTTAGAGGAAGAAATTAATTTTTGTTTTGGTATAATGTAATACCATAACATATTGTGGAATCCATTTTTCTAATTAATTTAATATTTTTGAAATTTTTAAACACTAAATATAGCTTTTCTTATATAAAAACTGCTGATTTTTTTCTCTATATGAAACACTGTTAATATTGTGGTACAAGAAACACATATATTAACTTTTAGTAAATCAAACACTATGTTTAACTTGCAGTACAAAACAATTCTATGTTTCCTTGATAGCTTGTATTACACGCAAGGACATGTTTTATTGAACTACTGAATACTATTATTATTTTTATAAAAAAATATTATAGTTAATACATAACTACATGAATAGGTTTTATGAAATATACTAATTACTTTATAAAACTATAGTCTAAACATGTATATAAAATGAATTATTCAGCTACTAATTGAGTAGAAACGAAAATCAAACCAGTTTTCAAAATATTGGAATCCTTTTGATATAAAAATATATTTATGCAACCAAACATATTTTACATTAAAAAAATAAAAAAAATTGATAAAGAAATTTATTGATATATATATATATATTATATTCAGTAAAATAATGAACATTCATATTTTGTGTATTCTAATCAAGGGATATGAATAAACCCAATTTTACAGATAAAGATACATATTTTTCTAAAAGGGAGTTTTACCACTATTTATAGGAGAAAACATTTTAAATATAATTTTTTACACATTTAAAAATTTTATTTGAAAAAAATACCATTCATCATTAATTGAGGAATAACAAAATTTAAATTGGGTAATGTTTATCCATTTTATTCAAATATTTCAATTTTGAATGAATTGTGAAAATACGGAATTTCCATTCAAAATTCCATTTTTATATAATTAATGTATATACTTATTTATATTTCAATTTAGTTTGAAGATTAATTAGATGTATTTTAGATCAATTAATAAAATATAGGTTATTGTATCCAATTTCACATTGACATTATATATGTAATATTTTTAATATTTTAAATGTTCCCTCTTAAAAAATTATTGTCATGACACGTATGTGGGATTAATTTTAAATTAATTTATTCAAATTTTATGATTATAATTTAAAAAACTGGATTCGGTATTTTTATTCATTATAATTTGTAATTCCTAATAAATTTAACAAATTTTTGACCAAAAATATTATTGAATGTAGTCACAATTAATTACAACGGTTCAAGTAAAAATTAGTTTACAAAAAGATTAATCCTTAATCTTAATAGTTAAAATACCAAAAAAAATGTCAACAATACATTTTATGGACATATTTATAAAATTACATTATTTTATCAAATTTTACAAATTATTGGATATCCCTAATGTATGAGTGACTTCTTAATATTGTTTACCTTTTTATATTTACAAGAATGCCACTCGTCCACCATTATAAAATGTAACTCACCCCATAACTTCCTCACACCTCCAAAGACACATTTTATTTGAAATAAAACCCCATATATCTTAATGGAATTCATTCCTTTTTCCTAGAATCATCCCTTTGGGTATGAATCCATCCAAGTATGTCCTTCGGTGTTAACGAAGTGGAGTTACCCAAAGAAGTAGAATCATCCTTCATCAAGCACCTTTATTTTATTTTCCTTTTCCACTACATGAAATATTATTATTAAATGTTTATATAATAACAACATTATATTCAATATACTAATATTATTTTATTATATGGTTTATTCATACAATATTACAGAATTCAAGAAAAATGGGTAACAAACTTACCATTTTTCTATACGGCGAACTACCGCCTCACAAAAGGATGTTGTTTTTTTTAATTTACTATCTATAATGGTTATAATTATGATGTATAATCTACATTATATGTTATATATGTTATATATAATTTAAATATAATTCTATAATTATTAAATAAAATATAGCTTCATGCTTTCTGTTTCATGTAAATCTGATAACTCTGTTTCTTGCTGTGTGAACTAATACATCAACAAAGCATTGTGATTCGTTCACACATTATATGGAATGTGTAGAAGATGTGTTTAGTGAAATTATATGATAAATTATATAATAATTAAACTTTACTGATAATATATATTTATATATTTTTCATGTACTTTCTTTCTTTCAAAACGATAATATAACAGAAACAGTGTTCATGCATATATACTGCCTCCCATCTCCATGAATGGTGTATTCCATTTCAAATTTACATATTTTAAAGATTATTATAAGTACATATATACTGAATATATATGATATTTATATCTTTTTTTCATTCTAAAATTAATTAAATCACTAATAATGTAAGAGGTTAAGTAATAATAATTCAAGACATGTACAAAAAACAATGTGGATATTACACAAAGCATAACATTAACATAGAGTGGTTAATAAAGGTTTCATATAATTCCATAACCAATTAATATATTATATTATACATAATATTACTATTCTATAATGTATTTACAATAAAATTATATTTATGATATATGAATTTTTCACCTGTATGATTAGAGTCAAGACATAATTTAAGGGTTATCTCATCTCACTTTTTATATTCATGAGATACATGACTTGTTCACCACTCATTAATTATGTTTTGTGTATATAATTCCCATAAATTTATTATATGACAATTATACTTAAAATTATGGTTATTTAAATATCTATTTAATGGTATCTATTTCATGGGGTGTATTCTTTAGAAGTTTCTAAATTGGTAAGGTAATTTTGCCTCAATTTTACCTTATATCGGTCACATGGCATGTATTGCACCTATATTTTCTCAATTAGTTTTATATAATTACCCTCTATTTGTTTTATTATGATATCATTATTTTAAATATATTTTATGCTTTATGAATTTTTTTTTTTTTCATAGCATAATGATTCAAAGTTAACAATGTTCTAACGATTTATTGCAATAATATCATCATTTATCAAGATTTTAATGATTATAATTCCATTGATAAAATCATATGATCCATTTCCCATGAACACTAATAAATTTTCATATCTTATGTTTATCCATGAAATATCAATGTATTGTTACCCTTTTCCAATATTGATATATAAGATAATGAAAGAAATGATTTTTATGATAATTTGACGTAATTTCTCATTTCAGTTAGTAATATTTGTTGCTTAAAAATTAGTTTTTATAAAAATGTTTTAAATTTTATTTAGTATTATCATCTGATGTTTAAATATAATTTTTATCTAGGTTTTTATTTTTTACATAAATGTTTTTAAAGGAAATATTCTTATTATTTTCTAATCAAGGCACGTTTCCTAATAATTTAATTTGAAAAAGGAATGGTAGGAATGTATCGACATACCCTCCATAATGAACCTCATTTAGATGAATATTAAATTTTATGTTGAAAATAATATTTATAAAGAAAATTTTCTGTTTGTATTCTATAAATTCATTGGTTTTGAAGCTATTTTCAAAGAAAACTGATTTTAATTTTTTTTCATTCATTAAAATGTGTTTTAAATGATTTAAAGATCATTTATATGTTTTCAAGGGAAAATGTTTTCAAAAAAGATTAATGATTCCTTTATATGTTTTCAAGGATAAGTGTTTTAAAAATGGATCCATGTTTATTTTCCATTAATAAATTCTCCATGCGATAATTCAAAATCCTTTTCCATCTAAGATGGAATATTTTGATATGTGATACTATTTTTTTGGTTAAATTACCAAATAATTCTATTAATATTATATCTTGAATAGTTTACATAGTGATGGAATGATTTTTAGGGAAAAAATTTCTCCTTAATGAGTTATATTGTATGGAATCCCGCATTTTTTAAGCGTTATACTCTTTTGAAACATGATTATTTTCATAGGTTATGATTTAATGAAATGATTACGAGAGATATCTATTTTCCATAGGTAATGATATAATGAAATTTTTATTATACCCATTTCATTTCATGAGTAATGAAATTATGTTTAAGAAACCTATATCTTTTTATGGGTCAATTTATTAGTAATGTTATTTTATCTTGTGAAACCTGTATGTATGATTTATTATTTGACTGGTGGGACCTAAATCTACCTTTAATCTATGGGGTAATGATTTATATCTTTTTAGATAATTATGGGAAACAAGATAATGGGATTTATCCACAAGGGAAACTAGATGTGGCCTTATAAAAATGGGAAATATGCATGCCTTGGTCCATTTTGGGGAATAGTTTTATCAAGATACACAATTGAAAATGGGTGTTTCTTGACCGAGTTTGGGAAAACAGTGTGTTCTAATAGAAAAACGGGAAATCAGTGTGTTGAAATACATTATGTTTCTGGTCTTGGTAGTTAACCTTGACACATGAATCTTTTTCTATAGTTATACTATTGATACACTTATATGACATGACAATATGGTTCATGAATTATTAACAATGATTTATCACCCAATTGTTTCATGTTTGATAAAATACCAGTATTTATTTCCGGAACAATGATAATTATGTTGATATTTTGGGTACGATACTCAAATGTTATGATCAATTTCTCATACCATTATGCTCATGTCATTCATAAAATACTCCCTTATTTACCATTATTCTACATATAAGCTCGCCCATTTCGTATATTTCTATTCCCAAGGTTTTTATGAAATGGATTAACAATTAGTACTAAAGGGGAAGATAATTATGGGTAAAATTTAATCTCATTCAATAAGTTAGAATATTTTTTCCTAGATTCTAAATGTAGTAAACTATTACAGTTCTAAAGCAATTATTTTCAAAAAATGATGAATATTCATCTAAAATTATGTAATATCCATGTATGTTAATCTTGGGACACTATATGTATACCTCTTAAATCTTGACCAGACACTTTGAGGGATTTCCATAAAGGCATTGATATTTAACTGTGTTTTGGACCATCCTCAATTTCCTTATGTGCTCCTACTCTGATTTTGTGTAGACATGGATGTCATTGATGAACTAGATAATGAATAAATATAATAAAGGATAAATAATATAGTCGATGGACCTATTAATATTACTTTGGGAGTTCATGAAGCTAATGTAAATCAATATATACTTGTACTGTCTATGGGAACATCGAAATTTCATCTTCAATATATCAAACACTCGAACTCAGAGATGCTTATAAAGAAATCCAGGGAGAATATTCAAGATCCACCTCACCCATTTAAGCAGGTTGAATAGCTAATCAATTCATATATTTGATTATTTATTCATAATGTTTAGAATATTTTTGATACATTAATCTATAGAAAAATTTATTCTCACATCTTCCCGTTAGGGGGGCACACAAGGTCGGACAATGACATTACTATAAAAATACTATAATTTCACCTTCATATATCAAACACATTCATGTTCAATCAAATATATTGGAATAGACAATAGGGAAACCATGTTATTTAGGTATTTCAAAAAACAAATATCAAAGTGAGATGGTATGTAGATAATTTACTCAACTATGAGACCCATATAATCAACCACTGCAATAGGAAAATGAAATGAATAACATATAATATGATAATGGTAATATGATAAATATGGTTAGTAATCTTTCGTAACATACGGGTATGATCCCATCCAACTATATATATACTTTCTTCTCGCTAACAATTGAGAACCTAATCATATATACTCAAATGGTATGACTACCCATAACATTATTAAACATTTTTTCATGATTTATCACTTAATGATAAACATAATACAACCAGTTATGGTCTTTTGACCTTATGTTTTTGGTTAATTATGTATACATAATAACACTGTGAAACACATATACACATGAATAAAACTAAAACTCCAAAAAATACACTTAAATTTTGTTAATATTATAAAACTACATCGGATAAATTGGGGGAGTATATAAGACATGGGTGTGTCATAAATCCTAGTTAGGTAATGATAAAACAATAATGTGATGAATATACTAAATTTGAGTCAATATTCATTTCATGTAATCCTATGTGGGGTAATAATAATAAACTAAAACATAAAAACTAGATAGTTGATAGTAATATAAAGGCACAAAGATAATGTGGAGATAACATAATCGACGAACTCATAAATATATGTTATGTATAACCACCTAGATATCATAACATATTGTCCTTAGGATAACCTCCTATTCACCATGAATGGTATCTCATGAGATAATGACATTACCCAATTCAATTAAGGTCGATATTTTTTTGGTCCCACCAATCACATTCATAACAAGTATAAAATCATGTGTGCCACTTAGATCATAAATCATAAGAAAATATATCATCAAATTTACCCCCTGATTAAGGGGTGTGGGTTACATATGCTAATTTACCAAATAAATGGGTGATACATACATTTAGTTGAATACCCTTGAGTTGAAACAAGAATTAGTATTCACTATACCTATATTTGGACTAGAAAATAACATGATTATTTTGGTAGTGTATTGGTGGTACATAAATATTAAATGAAGGGTTTAAGGGCAGTGAAATGGTTCTATAATAACATGTAAATCATGGCTACAGTATTAGGTATGTGTAAATAAATCCCAACAAGCTCATTTTGAAATTAAACTGAATTATATAATGAATTCCTTTTAATAATGTCGACATAGATAGGATACCATACAGTGATATGGTTATTATGAATCAATATGAAGGGATTATTAATATATTGTATCATATAGGAGGGTATATAGAGGGAATAGAAGTAAAAAAATCATGTTTCAAGGATTTTTAGTAAATTGGAATGGGAGGATGTGTAGGTTTTTTTATAAAAAGAGAGGAAAATACATTGTTATTTTTGAAACATGTGTTTTGGAAACTATATGATACATTAATGAAAAATATAATAATATAGTTATTTTTTAAAAATAATTTTAATTTTTTTTTTGAATTTAATTTTTTAATAAGGATATGAACTAAAATCCTTAATGTAACACCCATGGGGATGTAGAAGTCAGTCATGTTTACTATGAATTTAATTTTAAACCTTAAAATGTAACCTAGGATATAGAGGATTCCATAAGGGTTTAAAAAATTAATAAAATAACCTACAAAAACATCATTTTTAATGGGAATCATAATTTTATTCATTGATAGTTTTTATTATTTATTATATCACTCATTATGATGTAATAAAACATATTTTAATATTAGACCTTTAAATTTTACCCAAAATTATGATTGTCTAAATAATTACCTAAAATTTAAAATATTAATAATTTAGACATCATTATTTCAAATAGAATATTTATTTTATCAAAATAACACCTTAAAAATAAGAATTTACACTTTTAAATAAAAAATAACTATTTATATAAAAATTATAGTTTTTTATAAGTAATGTTTTCAAGAAATTATAATAATTAAATTCATCTTCAGAAAATTATATTATCAATTATATTTGATAAACATTATTTAATAATAATATTTTATCAAAATTAAATTTATTTTAAAAATCATAAATTCATAAAAAAAATTGTTTTGATTAAAACTATATATTTATGAGAAATAAAAATTTTGTTTCATTTTAACAAACTACTATTTTTATAAAAAAATTTAATTTAAAGATTATAATGTATTTAAAAGGAAATATAATAATTATTTTACAAAAATATTCAATTTCACACTATTTGGGTTAAGTTATATTTCCCTTTATTACTCCAGCAAATTTCCTAAGGGTAATGTTTTTCAAGGTGAGATCTCTTAGGTTGGTTAAATGAACATGATTTTGGTCATGATCACTATGAGGTCGAACATAAACCATAAATAGATTTTTTCATGTTTAATTATTGAATCATGTCATGGTAGAAGTTGTGTTAGAAGACCAGGGATTATATATCCCTTTGAAGTTATGATTACTTGGATTCATAGGTCATGATCCTTCTGGTCGAGGCTAGTAATACTATTTTCCATGTCAATTAGATTGATAATAACCGTATAAATATAATAAACATATGTTCACTATATAGTGGAAATAGTTCAAATGTTTATGATCTTTAATGGTGTTTAAAATTTGAGAGGATATATTGTATGATGGTCCAAAAACTAAAATTGTGAATCATTTTCAATAATTTCATTTCATCATAAAGGACATTTACTCACATAAAAATAGAATTTAAATTATAAATTCTTGGATTTTCACATTATTCCACACTTCAAAAAAATTCACTTGATTTTTTATTCATACACAAAAATAGATAAGGGTGAATCCATCTCCTTACCTACTATAGTTTTAATGTAGAATCCATAAACATGTGGTCCATCCACATCACCTTTACCTTGTGAGTTTTATTTCTTCATAGAACCTTTTATCTATAATCAAATAGCTTAACTGAATTCTCATCATTTGAATTATCATTCTACAATGGTACCTATTATATATCTCGTACATGTAATATGGTATAGTATGTGATTCCCCATGAGGGATACATGAAAGAAATCATGTTCACGATAAATGTTATGTGTCATTTCTAGTTGACATTCCAATAATATGATGTGTTCAATTATCTTAATTGGGAAAAATTATATTTTAAATATCATTCTATACATCCCAAAACTAATATCATTCTTTGATGGTGATATATGAAGGATCATGTTTTCTATGACCTCATATATTAGGTCTCGTCATTTAATTTATGTTTTTTTACATTTTATGTATTTTATATGATGATGAATTGTTGAAATCATATCTATCATATATTGGATAAGACCAACAGAACATTGTCTCATCATATACTACAGAGATTTCATGTTTATATTGGGATAACCATTCTTCCATGGGTGACAAGCTATAAAAAACTAATATTTTTATCCAATGCATATAGGAGTCTTCTACATAACCTAAAGGTAACCCTTAGATCAGGATCAAAAAAAATAGAGATAGGAACCCCAAGAAGACATAACACCTATCTAATTTATATCTTTGAAATTTGATCAGGAGTGAAATGTTACTTGATAGAAATGAAATGCACTAACTTTTCATGGTGATGAACTACAATCCAAAAAGAGTTATTTCATTTTAGTTTTATGGGGTGTCCTACAAAAATATTCATGGTTATGTTTTTAAAATTATTTACTACTATAGGAGTTGGATGTATCATCCCCTTACAATTATGTCATGCATCATTGACTTGTTACCATAAATATAAAAATGACAAAAATTCTAGAATCTACAATAATATGTTATCCCACCAGATGTTTTTCCTCAAATATCTATACATATTAGTACCTATTTTATTAATTTAGAATGATTATCTATGTGCATCATATAAATGATCCTTATTCATATATGATTTTTATGAGATTCATATCTATGATATAAACAATAAAACTCAATATTTTACATGTCAAAATCCTAAATATTTTTTTTACCATTTTTATAATAACCCCATCATCCTTTTGGCCTCCTTTATCCTCAAAGGAATTTACTATTTATGAATCATTTGATAAAGGTGGGATAAAGATACTTTTATTATTCTCACGTCCATCTATTGTAAACCTATGTATATTATATCTGTTTGAATTATCATGATTTGTTTGGATGAAGGATATGTTCTACTCAGAGAATCCTCCACATGGTCCACCTACTTAGGATGGAAATGGATTGAATGATAATAATACCTGATCATCTCTAAAGACCTTCATTGGTGCATATTGAGATCCATTTTTGTGAATATATACTTGGGATTTTATGATCACTATATATTTTAATATTCACCCCATAGATATAGAGTCACTGAATCTTTAATATAAAGATCACTAGAGCCAATTAAAGATCATGTTTTGGTAAGTTCTACCCATTTATGTTTAAATAGTTAGAGACACACACTTTTTCATTTTCATATTATATTATAACGGAACCTAATCCTTATTTGGATGAAGAACTATAGATCACAAATCCTTCTCTACTAGTTCCTAATGTGAGAATAGGTTAATTGATTTGCCTCTTACTTTTCTCCTTCAAAATTCCACTTCATTCAACATTCCAAAAATAATTCATCCCTATTCATGTTATCCTAGTTTGAGGACTCGATAAAAGTAATAATATGATCAAAAGTAAAAGATAGTACCAAGGTAATCCATGGAATTTATGGATTTCCTTCACAAATGATAGTCAAATTAATCCTTCAATTCACTCTATTTTTTTAGGATCTCTATATATCCCTTTAGTAGATATAACATGGTCCAACAAAATTTATTTTTCCATCCAAAACATGAATTTACTATACAATTAATATGTTTTTTGTTATTTTTTATTATTCAATAGAAAATCAAAATTCTCCAAATTATCTAATTATTTTTGGAGTAGATAAGATTATAAAATTGAAAGGAAACTGAAAAATTACTTGTTAATCTATAAATATATTATTTATTAAATCTATTAAAATTTCATGATAATTAGTGAGACCAAAAAACATCACTACGAATTCATATCCATCATTAACTATATGAAAGGATGTTTTTGGGATATCCACCTTCTTCACCATTACTTGATTATATTCCTTTCATTGATCAACCTTAGTGATATTCTAGGATCTATGTATCTAATCTAACCAACCATACATCCACAGTAAGAGATACATTATGTTTATCATGATTTTTTGGAGTACATGATAATCAATTGAAATATGAATTGACCAATAATTATTCTTGAAAAATAGGACAATTAAACACCAAGGAAAAGAACATAGGAATCTAAACACTTTATCTGAAATCTCCATTACATTCATATTCCTCTCCTATAGCTTTATAGTGTATATTAAATATGGATTTTTTGGTATTTGAAATTCTATGGAATTATGTTCAATCAATAACTCAACCACTAAATAAAGTGGAAGATAATGATATTAATCAATAAAAATAGAGATAAATTTCATTATAGTATAATATAACTAAATATGATGTTTTCTTTGTCCTCAATCATTTGAGTTAGATACACTTTCTCAAAAATAAATTAAATCCATTTTTGAGATAATTTTACCAAATGAGGTTCATCCTTCATCCACATATAAATAATCAAAATTATATTTTCAATACAAAGTGAAATTTCATTATCCCAAGAATTTATTTTTGGTCTATGGAAGGAGAAAAAATACATTAATATAATAACATAAAAGTATACTAAAGTATCTCATTTTTTTTTGAGGAAATTCCACTGCAAACATTTGATACAAGATGAGTTATATACTGGGGATGAAATAATTTCCCTCCATTTCATTTTCACTGATAAAACTACCTAAATTTTTTTCAGTGGGGATAAGATAGTTCAAGTAAAATTCCTTGATATAAAGAAATATATAAAAGTAGATCTGAATTTTATATTCAGTATACTAGAATGAATAACCAATTTTTCTATCACAACTTACTTTTATTGATCCACCTCAACAATTGTGATGGCATAAGCACAACATTGAGCTCAAATCCCTTGCAGTAGTTTTCTTTAACTGTCATTAAATCCCTTAGATTAGTGCATTGACTCACATAGTCTCTTTGTTCCATCTATTTGAACTGTTTGACAATCATTGGATGGTTTACTGAATATTTTATTTCTTCCATCTCGTTTTTGGGGATCTCCTATCTAGAATCGCTATGCATATTCCATTACTTCATTATTTTAAAAAAAATTCGTTACCATTCATAAGATTTTTGGAATTATTCCTCATACACATTTATAAAGTGTGATATTGGAATTTATTTCCCCTATTATACATAACCATAATTTAAATCCATTTTCCTCTTTCTATACCCAAACCAGGGAGACCCTTGATATTTATTTTTTATCCATGTTTACTTTGAGGTCACATCGTACAATTGCTTCACAACATTATGTGTCTCTAATTGTTAATTAATATTTTTAGAGTTTGAAATATCCCACCAAATTGGTATTCAAACTTACATTTTGGATATGTAACAAAGTAGGATGTGTACCTTGAAGTTCTTGTGATGTTTTACCCATATGCGATGATGGAATCATATTTCCTTTTGATTGTTTATGAACAAAATTTCAATGGGTTTGATCAATTATTATGTGATTAATAGATCATAGGATACGTCAAATGTGGGTTGATAGTTTTTTAAAAAGGACTCAATTTCAACCTGCTTCTTCTTGGGGGGGGGGGGGGGGGGTTGGTGGGGATTTTCGACCTGAATAATGTTTCTATTAATAATATGAGTTATTTTAGAATTGATTTATATAATATTCAATAAATAATATCTCATCTATATGGGAATATAATTTTGGAAGTTAATACATTTCTTAATACATACTCTTTTTAATCGGTTCATGATATTTCTATCTTTTGAATAAATTGAAGGAAAATCAGAAGTGAAATATCCTAAACTATAAAATGAATGATCTATAAACCATAAACATTATTGTGATAACTCATCAATGAATTTTTATATTAAATAATGAATTTCATTGTTTAAATCTACAATATCAGTTATCTCCTTCTTAAAATAAATTTATATTTACATTTTCCCCTTAATAATGGCTCGTAATAGGCTTTGGAATTTACAAAAACATATCACTATGGAGTATCAAACTATGTGTCAAATAAGGCCTTTTATGAATAAAATAATGATCATGTTCAACTCAATAAACCATTTTTTTGGGGTTACTACTCCTAGGTACAACTGTTCAAGATTCACATCCACTTATAGTAACACGATAAGGAATTATTTTCTTGGAAATGACATTAAATATATTTTAATTTCTTGTATTATTTACTATATATTGTCATATTTTATGGGTTTAACTACAGTTCTATCATCATAATCCAAAAATAATAATTATACATTCCTTTGATACCATATATGAAAACGCATATATTTTATAAACGTTATTTTATAGTTTATTTCATAAAGATATATTTAATACAAAAAAACAGAATATTGGGTGGTCTAGTGTCTTTGTGTAATTAGGTATATATATTAACAAAATGAAATATAAATACAATTTCATAAACAAAAAATCCCTAAAATTACTATAAATTTTATTCGATCGTCTAAAACATCATGTGCTCCCCTTGGGATGTAAATAAAAAAATGGTGATCTATAAATCCTAAAAGGTTATATTTAAAGAATAACATGAATAAAGTCACACATTTGATTAAATATAATTATAACGGTAAAATAATATAAGAGACAATTATAAAATTTATTTTAAAATCATTATATTATATGATAACAAAAAGGGAAGATCAAAATGTGGGAACAACATAAGACATGCCATAATAAATTTGTTTCAAGGATAACCACCCATAAATGATGTAATAATGTTCATAGAATAACTTAACATGGACCATAAAAGTTATATCATAAGATTAAATCATTAACCAATGCATTTAAAGCTATATAATTCTAGGGTAACTAGTCAAATTCATTGGATGTACATGTATTTGTTATCTACATAGATCATAAACAATGAGATAATATTTCATTGATTATGCCCCAGATGATGGTGGATTGTGTGTCACATAAGTGGACATCCTAAATCAATGAAATAGAGGTACATCTAATTGAATATCATTCAATGGAAATGGGGATGGGTATTCACTTCACAAATGTTTGGCCTAGAATATTGATGGATTATTCCGAAAACACAACATGGTTATGTAATTATTCAAAAAAGTGTTTAATGAGAGTGAATGATGTATCTAATCACTTGGATATCATAAATATTATAATTTGAATATTTAAAAACAAATAAGAACATGAAAAATTATAAATAAAGAAGGAATAATATAAATATGTTGATTAAATAAATAGGTAAAGGAAAGGATCCCTTATCATGATAGGGATATTATAAATGATTAAGAGGATCTTATTATGTTTCATGGGGCTCCTTATTAATTTTATAGAGAAGAAATAGAAGTGAAAATTCATTCCCCAATTGTTTTGAGTGACTTAAAATGGGAGGTTTTGAGGGTTTCTATAAAAAAAGATAGTAGAATTCATTATTAATTTCTATACATCAATTTAGGCTCTATATGATAAATTAATGTGAACCAAAATTCACTACATGGTTTTACTCGTTTTTTCATCTAATGAGGCTTAGATATCATTATTTTAGAGAAATATGAAACAAAGAAGTCAAAATAATTCCCTTTTATTGTGGTTGTGAGTCTTGTTTATATTGAATATATTCTAAAACAGTACAATTTATATAGGATTTTGTGTATTCATTAATTTTTTTATATAATTAACTTGAAAACCAAATTAATTTAAATAAAAAAAAATTCATATATTTTGTTTTAATAATTTATTACATCAATTTTAGGCTTTTATGGTGTCATAATACATATAGTAAAATTATAACATAATTAATATTTTTCAAAAAAATAACCATTCTAATGAAATTATTAAACATCCAATGTTGGATAATTTCTATTTGTTGATTTAAAAAATATTTTTTAATTTATCAAAATATATATGTAAAAGTACGAATTTATATTTGTTATTAAGAAATGCACATTTAATTAAAAATACTGGTATTTTTGACAAAATAGTTTTCAGAACCCTTTAACAATTATCATATACTTAATGAAATTTTATTATCATTTATTTTTATTAAATATTATTTCATATTTAAATTTTATTAAAATTCCATTTATATAAAAATATATGGAATTCACCAAAAAATGTTACTTGATCAAAACAACATATTTCCCAAAAATATATTTTTGTTTCATAATATCAAATTCTAATATTTATCAAACGTTATTATTTAACCATTATATCGTAATTAATGATAAAAATAATCATATTTCGTAAAAATATACAAATTCATACTTTTAGGATTTATATGCATAGCCATAAATTTTGATGGTGAATCCACAAATGTTATAATGTTTTATCATTAGATTATATTTCGGGGGTTAAACAATTATTGTTTAGGCCATTATATCAAAGAGCATGGACTTTTATGATAATTTTTTTATCTTCAATTAGTTATTGGATATCATATTTTCCTTGGTAAAGGTAAAATCCTAATGATTATATCTCCCAACAATGCTTTGAAAAAATGGGCTTCATAGGGCATGATCCTACTGGTTTAGGTCATCACATCCTTTATCTGTGTCAAATGGATTTTTTTATAACTCAATATATATATATATATCGAAATCCTACGATCCAAATATAATGACTATATTATCAACAATTATTATCTTTGATGGTATTATATATATAAAAATATTGAACTTATAACATTCCAAAAAAAATACTGTGATTTTTTTTATAACATCATATTTTAAGAAATATTTTACTCATATAAAAAATAGAATTATATTTATAATTTTTCATGTTTTTATTGAAACACCATATCGATTACCAAAAAAAATTTATACTGGGAATGAACCCCAAAGATACAGTATTTTCCTAGGATGAAATATAAAGGCCTCATCAAATCTGTAAAAATATCCCATAATAATAACAATAATATATGGTTTAGGTCACACTGTAAGAATTAGTGTCTGATCCGTAAATCTCCCCTAGTATGGGTCTGCAAACTGAAGGGTTGAGAAAAAGGACCTCCAAGACTCTATAGATACAAAAAAAATATTATGTAAATAAGATATGGTATTATCAAGATTACAATTCATACTGAAGATGTAGTTTAAAATACATATATTTTACCATGAAACATCCCTAGATCCTATAAGTTATAAGCCTCTGCTACCTGTATCTTCCCATGTCATAACCACATATACATGGATCCTACTGTGGAAAATTTGGTTCTGGAGATTGAAATTGATTAAAATTTTAGCTACCACACACTACTCCCCTAGATATTCTTCATTTTTTTCAACCCTAAAGACCTCCTGGTACAAGTCAATACCTTTGTCTAGGTGGTCCATCGACTTTATCCCTATCTGAGTCATGGTGGGTCAAGAAATCTCATAAGATATATCTGTGCACATCATAGTCGTAACATCATCGATCCCTCAACTTACATGAATGATCCTTGAATCCTTAAAATGTAGATCAAACGTCGAAATACTCTCTCATAAATTTCCACGTGCTCTTAGATCCTTATGTTTGTTGTTGACAACTAGTTTTCGATGTCTAAATTCTTGAGTACCCACTTCAGAAATTACCCGTCTACATCTAATCAGCTATGAAGCCCTTTGAAATAAAATTAAGATTAATAATTACTATGTAGACAGAGAAAAAGATATACAACTCTATTTCTTGTTTCTCAATGAATTTTATGAACAATGTTACGTGATCAAAAGAACATAGAACGAACCATGTCCATATATTAGAATTTTCGATTAGCGAACCTCGATGCTTACACTGTGACTAACATGCTTCCCAGATGATGCTTTATGGGCTCCTAAATATGGTCTTTGGTATACATCAATGTGTAAAAATCTTATTCGAAGGTCTTCTATAACTCTTTCTATGTAATATTCACCTCATTATGTTTGATAATCACCATTTTCCTCAATCACCCTATATAGAATTAGAGAATACTATTCTCATAAAGAACCATATGATCTGAAGGGGTTATAATAGAGGAATATAACTCACAACAACTACATTGATCAATTTATCTTCCAAATGTTTGTCTTATATTTCTGGTAACATGAGGGTTTTATTCCCTAGAATCTCATGATGTGTGCTAATTATTTTCAAATCAAAATTAATAATTTTTTGGAAAACTAGAAGATCAATGGGTGATGTAAGACTAGAAAATCAGTAGATGCTACCACCTTCTACACAAGAAAAAAAATGGAAGCCCCATCACTAAGAGAATCATCATCACAATTCCATTGTAAAATACTATTTTTATGATATTGTTGTTAAATCCTATAAATATTTATGTTGAAAAACAAGAAAAGAGAATACCTATGGTGGTAACTTAAGAAGGAAAAGGAAAACATAAAAATTTCATATTTGATTCATGTTATGATGTTTTCCCTATAACTAGTTCTTATTTGTATTGATTCAACAAGAATATTATCATATTTTAAGTGAATTGATATATCGAACGTCATACCATCACTAGGTTCCTTGGATTGAGAGCTGAACCTGTGTCACTTTAACTATTTTTCCCTAGTTCCGAAACCAACCCTTGATACTAAACTATCTCTAAACACATTGCATAAGATCAAATGGTTCATGTACAACATTATCATGACCCAATATACTTGGGAATTCCTAAATGGTATAAATTTCATTACAACACCCCAATCTAACCTCCAATATTCCATGGGGTGGTGATTACTGAAAAGTGAGGGTATCTAATAAATGTGGGGCCTCATCCAAATTTATCATCATACATTAACACATATATATACAACAATAAAAGATATAATGAAAAGAAACTACTTATAAAAAATTCATATATAAAACTAATAAAACATCAGAGTATTCCACATGTAAGAGAAAGAAAAAGTGTAAAATATAAACCCACAAAATTATAACAACATTATAACTAGATAGTGAATAGTGGGACTATTATTAAGATGCAATACCTGTAATTCGCCATTGTCCATCACGTGAAACTATGATCCACCTACTCATGGTCTATTAAAGACCTTATAGAAAGTCATTACCTCTATATAAGACATGAAACATGAAGGTAGACTCCATACAAGGGTGAGTATACGTGGACCCATGTGGGAAATCAAAATCACAATACATGAATAATTCATGAGAATCAACTCAAGGGGAAGGTTGATAACATCCAATATATGATAAAATGTCCAAAATTCTTAGGTTGATGTCACATTCACACTTATATACTATGTTTCTTCTCGTGGATTCATAGTTATGATCATCTAAGACAACTCAGTCATTATTAAATGCCAACAATAATAGGTATAATATGAGAGGTCATGCTCATGGGAAATTCCAATGATGAGGTATACACAAGAAATCATAAATGTAATTAAATTTTTAGGGGATCAAACCCTAGAAATTTTGGAAATACCTAGCCATGTATTGTGTAACCTATTAGGATTGGGATCACATGCATTTAAAGTTGATTACAGGATACCGAATCCATCTTATAGAATAATGTTATATTGTCAAAGAGTAAGAAACATGGATGGGAACCAAACTCTATTCATAAAAAACATTTTGAGGAGTTTGTTAATCCTATACATTGGACATGATTCCTCACTTTAACCTTATAGGTATGGTCCATGGTTTTTTACCATATTTATACTCATATAGATAGAATAGAACAAGATTATGGTGGTATAAGAAATACATGGAATTTATTTCTAAGATAAAAATTACTTGGGTTAATGTATATCCTTGTTTCCTCCTACATATTCCCTTATACTATGGATATTCCCAAATACACTAGTCATGTCAACATAAATTTTCCATGCCCATGTACATTGGACGTTTTTTTCATGTGTACCCTTGTGGATCATTCTAGGACACCGATCAATAGTCGTAAAACTAGTGAAAATGTAAAACGACATGTAAAATTTATACCTATGTGTATTCTTATCATGCATGGAAGGGGTTCCACATAGTGTGGTTCCTTTTAAAGTATAGAAAATGTATATGATAAATTTTTTTTTATTTTTAGAATGATTATACTTCATAACCCACTGCACTACTACATATTATTCTACTTTGATATCCACTATTGATAATGTTTTGATTAATCTAATTTGATTTCATCATCAAAAGTAGTATCATGAATAAATTTCTAGTGGGAAATGATCCCCACATCACTAGAAAATGATATCCTTTAAAACAAATCTACACTGATATCTTATAAAAAATATATTTTCTTTAAAGATCTACATAAAATAGAAAAACATCACATATTTAATCCCTATCCTAAAACATGAAAATAATTTTGAATGAATCACCCCACAAAATGGTTCCTTGAGTGATGAAAAATTATTAATAAATAAAATGACGAAATAGAATAAATAACTAAGGGTTAATGTCCGAAAAATTGAAAATCTAGTGATAATACTTTAAGGTTACACATCGTTGAATAAATCTAAATAACAGGTTATCATAATCACTCTTATCAAACCAATCATCCTCAAATTCCAAATTCATGGAATTTATAGTATTAACAACAATTCCAAAAGGCAATATTTGATGTAATATACAATTTATTAAAAATTAATTTAGTTTTTTAATGACAATACTATCACAACCCATCCTCAGGACTCGTGCCGTGACTACCCCAAGGCCACCTTCCATAGGCCAGGGGCTGGCGACTAGCACAAAAGGTGTAAATCCCGATATCTGGGAAGGAATTGCCTTTATAAAACATAAACACATCCAACCAGACTACAAGCAGAAGTAATACACTAAGTAAAAAATAAAGTGCTGAAAAGTAAATGGGCCAGAATACAAACCCAACTAAGAAGTATAACTACAACTGAATGAAAGTACATCATAAAAGACAAACGACTGGACGATAGAAGCATCTCCTGGGTCGTCCACCTTGGATCCTACCTGAAGGGTAGTTACTAATAGCCTCCTCCACGCTCTTTCCTGCCAACCTCATCCGAGAACCATATCATCATGAAGTCCACCTCCAGGTACATACTCGTCGTGAGATCCACCTCTGGGTATCGCCTAGTCCTCGTACACTCGATCGCTGTCAGTGTTGTCCACCTTCTGCATCTAACACAATGGGGTCTGGGCATATACTGTGTAGGGGTGAGTATATCGATACTTAGTAGGGACCACGAGACCCTCAATGTCTCACTAAAACCAACAATGGTCATTACAAAAAAGGATCTCAACAGATAACCCTTACATAGGTATAAGCCCATACTTATACCTAAGTTATCAAGTAACCCATCACAATCATGAGGTAACACATAAGTCCTTGACTCAGCTCAAAACATGATTTTATTCATTATGTCAAAAACACGGCTGCTGGAGAACTCCTCTTCTATCGAGCACAATAGTCCTGTCACAACTCTGAGGTGCTACTCTCTAACCTTAGACGGTTGAGATACTCCTCCTGTCAAGTACCGCGAGTCTGCCACCTCACAAAGTAGTGCTCCCTGCCATGGGTCTGCCACCTCACACAATAGTGCTCCTCCTCATAGCCTACAGAGGTACTCTTCCTATCATGTGTCATGGGTCTGTGACCTCACAATGTAGTGCTCTTCCTCCATGGGTCTGCCACCTCACGAAGTAGTGATCCCCACTAGGGTATACAAGTCACTCTGAATCGAATCAGACAAGCAGTCATCAGGTCTCATCCAGCTACTAGGTCATCGTACTCCGTATGCTCGCCTCAGGGAGGATCCTCTCCGCGAGCCACTGGTCGACACTCCAAGTGTCACTAAGTCCCACTATAAGTACCACAAAGATCTGTCATGTCGTAGGAATCTCAATGCAACAGACAGTGCGTCAATCGGACGTCCGGTCTGTGAGTTATTAGCCTTTTTGTCCCGGGGTCTGGTTGGTTTCGTGTACGAACTAACTTGACCGTATACCAACAGTATCCTAAACTCCCATGGGTATAATCAAAGGAATTTTTTCTTAACGTGATCACCGACGCCGCTGACGGTTCTTCAAATGGACATCCGGTCTGAAAGTTATCGGCTTTTCCGTTCCGGGGGCCTGGTTGGTTTCTGTGATAAAACCAACCCAACAGTACTCCAACTACATCCAAACCCTAAGTGAGGTATGCCAAAAGATCCGTCTTACCAATAGGAATCTAACAAAGTCGACGACACATCAATCGGACGTCCGGAGCTCAAGTTATAACCATTTCCGCTTTGAGGGCCCGATTGGTTTTATCCAACCAGAGCACAATTGGAATTTATGCCTTTGGTGCTAGTCACCTGACCCTAGCCTATGGAATGCGGGTTTGGGGTAGTCACGACACGAGCCCTGAGGACGGGCCATGAAAAATACATTAAAGAGAATTATATTAAAAATTCAAATATCCTTCCTCAGAATTAGATTGATTAGTGATGATGAATGATCTATGCTTCGCAGTTGATGGAATGATCCAAGAACTCTGTAGATGTTGAAAATATCCTTGAAAAACTAATCATTAATCCACAATCCCATTTTCATCCACATAATATCTCATCTACGGTCGACTGTAATATCTATGGTTATGTGGTTAATGAAAATAGTTATCGATAGCTATATTTATATAGAAGAATACATTTTTATGGTAATGTAATTGAAAATTATTTATTTAAATATTTCATTTTCTTATTATACCGATTAAGATTTATCATAAAAAAATACCTAATGCACACATTTTTTTATATACAGACATGGTAAAATCCGACATTCTGGATTTGATAATGGTATTATATTTCCTATCTAGAAGACTATTCAGGAGATATTCTAATATTTCAGAAACACTACATTTCTATGATATATTATATTTAATATAATTAATATATCAACATTGTGGCTCCATAGACCCCAAAATACTATACTGGTTATTCACTATACGTATAAATTATTCATTAAAATACCCCAATGCATTATTTGTAATATATATATATATATAAGGGATATAATATTTTCTCAATTCCAACATCCATGCTATGTTTTCCATTAAGATTTTTAAAATCTTTAGGTGAATAATACATTATATACAAAAGTAAAAAACTATATTTAGATTAAATAAATATATTATTAATTATATAATATTTTGGGGAAAGGCATTTTATGTAAAAACCCTAATCATAGACAATTAAAATATTCATTAAACTCATTTTTATTAATATTTTAATGGATTTGGATTTTATCTTTTATGTGAATCCAATTAATATGATCCCCTATGGCATATAAGAAAATATTTACATTTGAAACACTGCGTAATTATTTTAAAATCCAAATGAAAGGGTCTCAAAAATTCAATTTTCATTTGATGCAAAAAAAAATAGTCGATAATAGTTTATTTGATTATTTTTTCTATGATCAGAGGTATGAAATACTTATTGTGCCTATGATTCCATTATGAATAGTTCATCCTTGTAAACTTTCTTACTGAAATTCACATTCATATTTTTCAGTTATTATATTTTAAATACATATATTTTATTAACATAATAGAATTTAATAATCAACATATGGAATATTTTATAATTCAATAACCATAATTTTTTTAAATTTATAACGTATAACATATTTACATATAATGGATATCTATCCTTGGTACCATATAAATGATCAGTTATATCATAGGAGTAACTCCAATATTTTTATACTACCATTATAATATTCCATTAAATATAATGTATAATTTATAGTCAAATAAACATTACAAGTCAATACATTTAGACTTGGTCCTCTCAGTAGACATAAAATTTGATCCGAAATGGAATAACAATTTATAGATAAGTATTTAGAAATATAGTGTCAAAAAGATATATAATCTAATGATTTTGTGCATTTTATATCTACCATTAATCCCTTGATGGAGTCAAGTACCTATGAATCACTTTTTAATTTTCAACATATGAAACAACCTGTATATTATAATGTACTATGAAAATATTAGAATCCTCACACTGTATATTGGTAATTGTGAAGATAACCTTTCCAAATATCCCATCCCCCAAAGGTAGTATATGTGATAATATTTTTAGTGACCAATGTTATCCACATCATATAATTAATCAATATTGAATTCAACATCTTACTAAATAATATATCTACTGCCAATATAACCTTATAGTCAACTTTTATTTTTTATATACCCTTACAAAATCATTATATACTGCTTAATAAAGTATATCTATCTATAATGTGAAGGAAATCATAATCAGATCTCTAAAACAAAGTGAAAAGTTAGATACTCCATGATATCAAATAATTATATTGAGATGAAGAACTCTAATTCACATAATGTATCCAAAATTCCATTTTCCATAGTTGGAAACCTCATCGAGTCTATATATATAGTACAAAGAGAATTTAAAATGAAGAAAATGATATATAATGTGATTTTCAAAAAATTATATAGAATGAAATGAAATCACATAGACAATAAATATTGTACCAAAATATATTAGTCATTTTATTTTATGAAATCCTATTTTAGATAAGTCATTGATGCCAGATTAATGATATTAGATTACTACTTCAATTCAATATTTACATGATTAGGGAAGTTGAATGTTTCAAATATCTCTTTACTGAAATGGTTGTAAGACATTAGAGGAACAAAATTATATATTTCAACCTTTACTTGTGCCAACTCTTCCTTTATCCCCATACCAAAAATGTACGGCCTATCTTTAATTTTAAATTTTCTTTTTTTGTATAAATTTAGAGCTATTTAAACAAATATATGACATATACATTTTTCAAAACACATAAAATCAATAGAATGTTCATCATACAAAAAATTATTTGGGTAATTAAAAAAATTATTAGCCTTTCCTAACCCATTTTTTTGGGGTTTTAAAAAATAAATTAGAAAAAATGATGAAAATATCTATTTCATTCATAAATTATTCCTTACATGCCACTAGAGAACCTCTTGTAACTTCTTCTGCATTCCCTTCAAATCAAGTCATCCTGAATCATTATTTATATCACTAGGAAAAAAATTGTGTCTTAGATACAATCTGTTAATAGAATAATTAAGTATACTAAAGTGCGCACCTTCTTCTCAAATTGGATCCCAAAAATTCATTACATTTTATGTCAATAAAATCATTAGAAACACAAAAAGTAAATTATCTTCCCTACTAACAAGGAAGTCAATTTTATGTCTATAAGAATCATATAATGTAACACTATAACAACACATCAATCATGAATATTTGATCAAAGGATCCCAAGAAAATCAATTTATTTACCATGTTTTTTTCCTCATATAAGCAGTTACAACATAATGTACTCGTGATTCGTGGATAACCATGTTCCAATGTTATAATTTACCAATTTGATGTGATATGTAAAATATAGGACACTTTGTATGAAAAATACTTAATTCATTCTATAGACAGTATAAGTTTTAAAATTTCAAACTGATTTCCAAATTCAGGATATGCTTGTTCAATTTTATTTCTATATAGAGTGTCAATTAGATGATGTAATTTCCAATATTGATTTCATCTATTTTATTGCTATGAATATTTCCTTATAGTCTTCTCACAGCTATATAACTGCATAAAATTTTAAATGATAACAAAGTAACATAAATCATTATGAGTAATTATTTCAACATTCTAATTCCTAGGTTTACTATATATATAGAAATTTTATAAATGATATATGTAAATTTTTAAACAATATCCAATTATTTGTAAATGCATGTACTCTTTTAGAGATCACAACCATTGAATGTATAATTTTTAGAATCATATATTTTCAATGAAATATCATTATGTTTTGGAAACATACCATTCAATATAGAAAGTGGGTTTTTAATATCAATTTCTCTTTATCAATTCTTTGACATCATGTTATATAACATCAGTACAGTGGATAGAGCTATATGTTTTAAAAAACTAGTATATACTATAATCTTTTCATATCACATTAAAATCTAAAACATCATTAGATAATAATGAGTTTCATCTTAAATTAACTTTATCATTTAATAAATAGGATGTAAATTATATTTTGTCATTGTAATATTATCTGATGACCCACTAACTATAGTGTTTTCATAGTCACTAGCTACATATAACAACATAATGTGTTTGTTCCAAATTTATAACATTGATATATTTTGTAATAGATAAGGTGCATTCCCAACCCATCTAGACAAATTAATCTTTAATAAAAATCACAAACATGAATAAATGATTTGAAAAAGGACAATTCAATTCCTTGTTTATTATTTAATGAACACTTTAACCATATCCTTTAAATATTTTTTCATTTGATTTTGAAACATCAATTTTTAGTTCATATTCATCATATTTAGTTCAACATTATTAATAATAATAAAATATATAGTATGTATGAAAATAGTTTTTCATTTTTACATGAAATATATATATATACTATAAGTTATAAAAAATATACTTAAAAATCATAGTACTAATATATATATAGTGGTTAAAAAAAAATATTTAAATGTTGAATTTTATTTTACATTGCAACTTATACATATATTATAAAATTAGAATATATAATTATAGTTTTATTATATATATATATTGATATTTCATCAAATTATTAATTTTTATTTAGATGTATAAGTATGTATGTGTCTCTATATGCGTGTTTATGTTTAAAAATTTATAAATATATTTGTATATAAATGTAAATTAAAAGTATTAATTATAAATGTAAATTGAGTACCAAAAAATTTAAATACACAATTAAATGAACTATATTAAAATTTTATATAATTTTAGTGAACATACATACTATTATAGCAATAGGTCCTTATTGATATAAAATTATATAAAATTATATATACGTACACAAAAACCCAAACAAAAAACATATATATATACATATAAAAATAGCTGAAACAAACACATTTATTATATTTAAATAAATGTGTACCTTTATATACACAAATATATAACGGCATTTAAGAGACAAAATAAAAAATTTGTGAATCATGGATGATATTTATATCTTATTACCTAGGTAACGACAAAAAAATCCTTGAATTTCCCATGCATGGTCAGTTGAGAAATCAAAAAATTCAACACAAAAATTAGAATATAATAAGACATGTTGTTCAAAATACATAAAAATGATCTTCTTAATAAAAATTAATTTTTCTATATAGATTTATATTTTTAAAATAAATTATAAAAATGTAAAAAATAAAGGCTCAATAATCATTTTTTAAAAATTTAGAATCACATTCCATAGGTTTTGAACTCAAATATTCCAAATTAATAGGTATATAGATAGAAAAATATCAGTTTCTTTGAGGTATTGGAGATATGGATGAGTGGTGTGACATCCCAAGTACTATTATAAACAAAATATTCTAAAATAAATAATTAATAATCTTTTTATAAATAATAGTACACTAGTTTTTATTCTATTAATTAATTTTTTAATTTAACTAAACTATTTTTTCAATAATTTTCTTAAAAACATACATTTCAAGATATAAACAATTGGATTTGATAATAATGAATTTATTTTTCGAATAAACATATCAAATATATATTAAGATGATTTTTTTAATTTTCTTGAAGGAGTTGTTTTTATTTGAATAGTAGAAAACACTTATTTTTTAAAAACTATCATTTCATTTTTGTTATGTAAATAATTTGAATGTCTCATTCTCTTATGGATTTTTCACCATGAAATTTATAGATTTTTTTTAAAAAATTAATAATTCAAATATTTTATTTTACACACAACACCTATTTAGGTGTGCATTACACACAAAACTGAGTGTAGCATGTGTTACGTGAAACACGATGTTTAGCATTCACTGCACGCTACAATATTTTTAAAAAAAACATAACATGGTATTTAATTAAAATTATTTTATATGATAGGTGTCAGAAATCTATAAGAATGAATCAAATGAATATTGTTAAAAAAATTTAAAATTACAAGATTTAAAACAATATATAAAATGAATTAATTGATTACCAATTAATTAGAAATGATTATAAAACCGATTTTAAAGTAAAGGACACAATTTTATGAAAAAATATTTGTATACACACAAATGATTTTGGGAACAATAAATTAAAAAAATCAAAGTAAGTGATTGATTTTAATGAAATTTATATACTATACATTAAATAAAATGTGTAAACATGCATATTATGTGTTTCCTAGGCATGTGATATGAATAATCCAATTTTAGGCTTAAAAGACCTATTATTCTAAAATAGTATCTTAATAAAAAATTTCAAACTTATTTTCAAATTTAATTTCAATACTTTTTCATAATATATTTTAAAAACTAAAAATAATTTTTAAATTTATTATTTAAAAACTATCAATAGATTATTTTCTAAAAAAGTATCCCAGACGATAAATTTCAATATGAATTGTGAAAAATACTGGTTTTTATTAGGAATTGTTAGTCATACTAAAGCATATAAATATATAAAAATTGTTTTATGATGATTTTAAAAGTTAAATTAGTTTAATTATATATCTATTAATCTAATTTACCTCATTAGACTGAATTTAATATATCATTAAGATTTTCAAATATTTTTAAACACTTAAACAGTTTCACTTTTAACATAACTCCTTTACATTGCTTTAGTGGGTTTGGTATTAAATTAAATTTTTTTACCTCTTCGAGTATATAACATCCTTAACCGGATTGCACACATAGGTGCCCCATGTCACTGGGACATATAACCTCATATACACCCTCCCATAATGTAGAGGCTGCCAACTAGTGGCGAGGGTCTATTATCCATCATGGGGAGACTATACACTTTTTATTAGAGTAATATGCTAGAGAATATAAATAAAAAACAAAAATGAAATATAACATAGATCAGGATAATACCAGTATCACAACATAAACAGAACTAGAAATAAAATACCATAACTAAAGAATATAAATGTCATGTTGAATTATATGACAAGTGTCAAAATGAATCCCCAAATGTAAATAAACTAGGAACTCCCAAGCGGGTACCGAACCACATCTGGGTCCTTCAACTATGCTCCATCCCAAATACGAAATATAACACATGGATCTTTCCCTTATCTGATCATGAAAACATGAATTCTATTCTAGTACTGATAAGGTAACCCGAGTTGGGTGTGAGGAAAATTCTGCAGGCCACTACAATCGACATCAATAACAAAATATAGCCAAACACTTAACGTAGATGTATTAATTATAAATTAATTAAATAATATAACCCATTTAAATTTAATCAATTAATCATTATCTAATGACATATCCCACATGCTCCTATGGTTACCTGAAATCTCTATACATTCTTTGGTCAGTGTCTAAGTCTAAAAAATACCTAAGGGATATTCTATATATGAATTCCATTTTTACCATTCATCATCTCAATTCACATATGAATTTCATTATTATCATTCTCCATTTCTTTTATCACTATGGGAATTAGATGCAGTCGACCATATCCAATTCATGACTATCAAATTTTAATGCCAATATTATTATTCATCATTTCAATTGAAATAATGGGATTTCGATGTAGTAGAACATGTATCATACCCAATCTTCACATATTAATACACTTGTTACCATTCAACTTTTTTTCCCGATTTTTCTGTTTTGATGCAACATGCCATTTCCCACACATGATTATCTCATTATTTAATTAACCATTTAATTAATCATATCTAAATATTTATTTTTCACATCATTCCTTAAATTAATCCAGAAATTAATTAATCACATCAATTACATTAATTAATACAACAAATAATAAATTATATTAATTACATTAATTAATTAAAATATTAATGAATCATATAAATTCAAATAATTAATTTAGTGATTGTTTAATCACATCATCTGTATTAATTAATTCAATAATTAATTGTTTAGGTGAATCAATTCCATAATACAATCAATCTACAATAATTAATTTAACACTCTCAATAAAAAATGATTGACTAAAAAATTTATTATTCCATTTCAATAATATCAATATCATAATAGTTAATTTAACAAATAATTATTCCAAAAAAATAAATTTCATACTCCCCACAATTCACATTAATAAATTAAAAAAATATTTAATCTGGTTCAACAATCATACTAACTTCATAATTAGTTCAACTATTAATTATTTCAATTCACAGTCCCAATATTACCAATTTCACAATTCCATAAATTAATTTTATCAGCAAATTAATTTAATCAATCAAGAACTCAATTACTCATAATAATATATAAGTTCTAAAATTACATACACATAATTGAAATAAAAACATTTGGATTTGAGTGAAATACCACATACCTTAATTCATTGTTGAAGAACACTCACTAAAGAATATACCTATATAGAACATAATCAATGAAGAACCAGATAAAGAATGAGATTTATATATGAATCCTAAATCCAAAATTAAATAGATCAATATCTAGAAAACCTAGATATCGATCTAGAAAAAACAATTTATAATCGTACCTCTTTTTTTGGTTTCCACGATTTGTTAGGCTGAGGTGTGCGGTTTGAAAAACTGTGTGCCAACCGTGCACCTTCCCACTTAATTCCTGAATTCTATACTTTCACCTAAACACTCCGTAAGATAAAACTGAAATGAAAGTACTGAACACAAGGTAAAAAATTAAAAAAAAAATGTTCCTGATAAATCATCAAAAATGATTTGTATCTTACAATCAACCAACATTATAACAACTCTTTGTCGAGTTTTACCCCATAGAATATATATGGTTTCAAGTAAAAATGATTTTCCACTGAGACTACATATCTAATTTCTTTCTCCAATGTTTCCTCCTTCACACATATATGTTCCCACAATACATTACTAGTTTCATGGTCTTTCTAGTTGTATATACTAGATCAAGATCAACTAATTGTATATATTGAACCCACCTTCATGTTAGAGATTCAAATCTCACTGGGGAAAGATACACATAAAAATATTAAGATAAATATACATCATAAACTTATCTTCTAATGTATAATTTTGAAAATAAATGACATCATAATGAAAATCCTTCCAACATGAGGTAGTTAATTGGGTAGTTTCGATCTTGCGGACACAAATTCTAAGACCCATACACAACAACTTGAACTAAATTCAGTAACATAGCTCCAAGACATATTCCAGATGCATCACAAAACATCGTACACCACTCACCCATCTTGTGTAAGTTAAAAATATGTTCCAAAAGCAAAAAAAATATGTTCTAATTTCATTCACTTATTCCCCTCCTGGAAAGAATTATCAAATTATCCAGACCATTAAAACATTACACCCTTTTTTCAAGACCAAAAGTGATGCTGATAAAGGGGGAAATGTATGGAATTGACCACCAATAATATTTTTCTATCCTCAAAATGATATTCATATAAAAACATTCTTCGGATCCTCCCAAGAAACAATTCCAAAATATTATTTGGGTCCACTAAAACTTCATCCATCTTGATGATGTGATCCAAGAAGTATACGCGATCAATCCAAAACTAACACATAGATAGATTGAGGTATAGCTGATTCTCTCTTAGTGTACTCAAGAAGAAGTAAAGATGTTGGGATTGGTCATCATATGTCTTGGAGTACACTAAGATATCGTCCACAAACACCACCAAACACTATTCTAGGTATGGATAGAAGATTCTATTCATCAAGGAAAAAACACTAATGGTTCATTCTTCATCAAAAATGACTTTATGACAAACTTATATAAGACATACATACTTTTGAAATAATTTCAAGTTATTTCTCAAGGATGAAATATAAACTCATGATACCTTGATCTCAAATTGATTATACAAAAATATACTATCCTATTAACTAGTCAAAAATATTTTTGATATGCTAAAGGCGGAACGAGTTCTTTACTTTATTCTCGTTGAACATCATATAGTCAATATAAAATCATATAGTCATTTCATCCTTCTAAGAAAATATGATTCAAGAACATGATGGAGATATATTTATATAAAGAAATCCAATATTCTATAACTCTTCAATATGGTTATTTATCCCCTAATGTTCTACTGGATCCTTTCTATATGGTGGAACATAAAATGGTTCAACCCTTGGCATGAGCTCAGTGGTAAATTCTACATATCTTAAAGGTGGAATCCCCAATATATTTTCATGAAATACATCATCAATCTACTCCACTACTGGAAGATAGAAATCCTATATTACACATCCTTCATGCACTAAAAAAATTGAATCCTGGGTAGTAATCTCTGTTAGTTTCTAATGACCAATCCCTACTCGACCCCCATTGATATCCTATTATCCATGGTGAATATACATGTCATCCCCAAAGTACATAAAAGTCACTCTCCTATGATAACAGTATTTGTGGGATCTGTTTGTAACTTTCCATTCCAGTTTGATGCTTAGTTCGATGTTGGACATGTAAAGAATATAGAGATCCCATAGAAAACGATACTCCCCAACCTCAAGTGAACTCTCTTCTACAAGAAGTTTTCTCCAGATTGTACTCTTAATGGTATGTCTATCATCAAAACCTCACTAATGAACTCTACCTCCATTCTCAATGCACTCACATGTTTCATGAATGTAAAAGAATGAGAGGCCACATTATCAATGTAAGAACCTGGATCTTCGTTTCAAGTATGTTTTTCATTTTTCTGGAGTTTTTTAGAAAAAATGGACTTTCTAGAAATATTTGAAGTACACGCTGTGTACTTTCTGAGTACACATCATGTACTCTTTTCCCGCTCAAAGCCGTGTGCTAGCTGTGTCCAGGCCTACACATATGGTGTGTAGGGGTGACCTGGAGGCCGATTTTGGCGGAGTACGGAAAAACCCACTATATGTCGTGTACTCTAAAAGTACATGCCATGTACATTATTCTTTTCACTAAACAGACCGAGGTCATGCCTGATGACCATAAATGTCTTCTTCTAGGTCTGGTTCGACCGAGAGACATCGTACGGCTGCAGAACTTCTCTGGATTCACAAGCCTCCATCTATTGTCCAATTCGACTACTGTAGATTGTGTTGGGACCACAACAGAGAGTTCTCCATTCATCTTTAGCCTTGTTTTCCAATTCCTCCTCCTTCTAAAGATATCATGGGTTGAGCGTTTTGGGCGTTTTCTCAGATCTACGACGTTCGGGGAATAATCATTCGTTTTGGTTCAAGTATATCAATCTCCTAGGATCGAGGTAGGTGGTTTTTTCCTTACCGTTCAATGCCGATGAGTTTTATGCGCAAATTCCACCAATACCCATGAATGGGGTATTGCGTGTTTACTGTCTTTCCCTTGTTGTTTTCCTGCCCTGCTTGTATTCTTACATAGAGGTAAATTGATAATGTTTGAGGATACGTTGTTGTGCTTGGATTTTTTGCCCATGATTTTCTCTACTTACGACCTTTGTGCATTGTTAGAATTTGGCCATTATGACTATTTACATGCCTTGTGTCTATAGGATGGAGTGTTTTTCATTAAATGCTTGTTCCCTTGTAGAATGTTTATCCAAGTAGCTCTATAGGTGTACTTTGGTTAGCCAAGTAGCTCTATAGGTGTACTTTGTCCTTATAGCATTATTATGCACTGACTGGCAGGGGGATGAGAGAACCAGGTGCTATAGACTATAAGGGACAGACCGAGTGAACGTCTTAGTGAGTCTTTGAAATTATAGACTACATGAGGGTAGATCAAATGAGCTTCCTCAGTGAGTCTTAGACATTATAGGCCATATGGGATAGACCGAGCAAGCTTCCCCGGGTGCCTTCAGATATTGTAGACTACAGGAGGGTGGACCGAGTGAGCTTCCTCAAAGATTCTTACTTTGTTTGAATCTTTAAGAACCTTCCCAGGCTAGAGGAGGAATTGACGGAGTGATCTTCCTTAGACAGTCTGTGGTATACCTAAGGGTATATGCCGAATTGGCCAAGATAGCTTCCTCAGAGAGTCTATAGACCTTGGGTCTAAGAGCGTTAGACCGCGTGATCTCCCTTAGAGAGTCACAGACTACCCTAGACTATAAATAGAATTGACCGAGTGAGCTTCCCCAGAGAGTCTCATAAGTTCTTATGACCATGCCAAGAGGGGTTAGGTTGTTTTCACTGCCTATAGGGTTGTGGTACTTCTTGGATAGGACCACAGGGTATGGCTGTGAGTAATTCCCTGAGGGTTTTCTACTTGTTAACTGTTTTCTTCTCTTATGTTGTTAGTTGTGGATCATTTATTGTTGTGTATCATCCTTTTTTACTATTTATTGTTTACTACATACTGCTTTGCTATTGCTGTTTACTGCTTATTGTACTTTTGACCCACCATATACTCACTGACTATTAGGAAGAGATCTTCGGGTGAATGCCTACTGGGATTTAGTCTCACACCCTGTTCGGGTCATGCTTTTGGGCCCAAACAGACTATGTTGTTGCAGGTGTAGACAAGGGAAAGCTCCCTTTGACTTATGGTACTTGATTGCTTGGAGCCGGATAGCATGGGACCAAGCTTTGGCTTGCAATGCTGAGGAGATGTTTTATTATCTTTTGTACTTGTTTTGGTACTGTAGTATTTTCTAGCATTGTGAATTTTTGGCTGTTTTCCAAGATATGTATCCTTCTTCATTTCATATATATACATATGTGCTTTAATTTTTTGATTTTGTCTTCTTCTGTTTATATTGTTGGATATTTCTGCTTCTGCTATTTCATTTTATTTTTCTTCCACCGTATACTCTACCAATGGGGGCATAGTTTCCCCACTATCACACCCAAGGCCCTCGCTACTAGTTGGAAGCCTCTAGTGTTTGGGGAAATGCGCTTGAGGCCATGTGACCAACTAGGTACGGGGCGCCTCTAGGTGGCTTTTGGAACCGGGACATTACAAAGTGGTATCAGAGCAGTTGGTTTCTCTTAATTTACTGTTTGGATACTTTATCCAGGGATAGGATGAATTCAGTACTTGGTAATATGTTGTGCTTGGGAGTAGCTATCCCATGTACAAGGAAAAGCCATACTACCTCGTTTATTGCTGTTTTCTGGTTTTGAGATTTTACAATTGATATGATTTCACCTAGAGTGATTCACATGCTTTGTGTTGTTATTGTTTTGATATTATTGTTCTATTTCTGTCGCAACCATATCAGACGAGGGTATGCCATCTCATGCATCATATAGGCACTTGTTTGAAATCACATGCCACACATTCTTTCCATGCCATCTAGGGTTCATTAGGGATTGCATTCTGTTGTGATAGACTTTGTGTATATTATGCATGCTGTTGTGATAGATGCTTGATATAATCTCTGCTGCTTTGTTAGAGGATTGTTTGTATTGTACTCTATTTACATGAACGCCAAATTTTGATTCTTGAGGTGTTATAGGCCCTCTTGAATCGAAATTTGGTGGATCATGATCCTGTTTTCTCTTGTCTATGACTGTAATAGATGCCAAGCTTTGATTCACATAGAGTATGGGCCCTCACGGGTCGGAATTTGGCACCTCTTTGCCCTGTTTTCTGTGTTTTCTAGGCTTCTGTGCGGTTCCTGAGCTACTTCCCAGCAAAACCCAGAATACATGGTGTGTAATTTTTGAGTACATGTCGTGTACTTTTTAGACCATGTCACTGACCATGTGAGCAGGGACACGCTGTTGTAGAAATGCCTTTAGGAACACGCCGTGTATGGTAGGTGCACGCAGTGTAGTTCAGAGCTGTGTACCCGACCATGTCACTAACAACACTGGTCGAGGAAGCTCGAGTAGAAAACGTCGTGTTGTAAAGGAACATGCCGTGTAGTCCTGTACAGGTACCCGACCGTGTCATGAACAACACGGGTCGAAGTTACCTTCTCATAGACATGGCGTGTTGTTTTCAAGACACGCCATGTAGTTTTGTCCCAGGTACTCGGCCGTGTCATGAACAACACGGGTCAGTGTTATCTTCTCATACACTTGCCATGTTTGTTCGGAACACGCAATGTAAGGGAAACCATGTAGACGGCCGTGTAACTAACAACACGGGCCGCCGAGACCGTGTCTAGTACACGTCGTGTCCCTAGGTAACACACCGTGTAGCCGGGGGTTAGTTGGACCGTGTGGGTTAGCCGTGTAAGGAAACGCAAACAAGGGTTTAGAGTTTAAGTACACTCCATGTGTGGGAAAAACACGACGTGTAGGTTGGGGTGTTACACGACTTGTCGGGAAGGGGTACACGCCCATGTTAGTGGTTAAAGAAGACATGTTTTGTAGTTTATATACACCTCGTGTAGTCATCTTTTGTAAAACGTGATAGTTTCTTTCCCCTGTAACCATTTTGTACTCTCGTGTTTTCAGTCCTTGTTAATCCTGATCTAAGTTGTGCTTTTAATCTTTCAGATCTATTCCTCCAAGAGGTCCTTCGCTCATACGTATGTTGCCAGACGGTGATCAGACACAGGATATGGTAGATCAAGGTCCTCCGGCAGATCCTCTAGCTTTACCAACCTTGGCACTAGCAGTTGTACCCATCATAGGCGCTGATGCGCAGTTCAGGGAGGTCTTCTTGAGGATGATGTAGATATTTCAGGGAGCGCTGCCTCCTGCCCCGTCGATGAATGAGTTGATGAGGGTTTTTCAGTAGTAGCATCCTCCTACATTCTTAGGGGATGGAGGGCCCTAGGCTGCAGAGTCGTGGTTCGAGGCCACCCCGACTATCTTTGAGCATCTAGAGATACCCCCAGAGAAGAGGGTAAAGATGGCCACTTATATGCTCTGAGACACTGCCAAGAGGAGGTGGGAGGTGATCTCACAGTCAGGGCGTCAGCAAGGTATGTATTGGGACATGTTTTGATGCACCTTCTACGACTACTTCTATCTGGAGACCCTGAGGGCCGATCGAACCTGGGAGTTTATGATTCTACAGCAGGGTACTCTTTCTGTCATAGAGTACTTGTCCCGTTTTACCGAGCTGCAGCATTTCACACTGATCCCAACAGGAGATGAGTTGTTTCTTGCTAGGAATTTCAAGGACGATCTCAGGCAGGAGATCCGCTCCCAGGTGAATATCTTCCAGTGTACTTTGATATATTCTATCATCAACTAGGCGCTGATTACTGAGCGAAATCTGATGGATTGTAGAGCTGTGATCCATGGAGGTTCGACATCCAGAGCTGGTGTTCCTCCTACGGACAGTAGGAAGCGTCGTAGAGAGTCTTTTCGAGGAGATAGTGGTTCGCGGGATGTGTCTTCTGGCAGCCAGGTTGTATGCTACCAGTGTGGTAGGAGGGGGCATACTAGGCCTCAGTACTAGAGGGATCGAATATAGTGCTGGTCTTGCGGCATGATGGGCTATCTTCAGCGATTTTGTCAGATCTTCTCACCTTCTGCTGGTGGTAGGGGTTCCTCTATGACCCCGCGTTCTGGAGATGCTTCACCAATTTCCAACAAGTCTGGGAACTGGAGTTCTTTCGGCCATTTGAGCTGAGGTGGAGGTCATGGTTATGGTGATCATTCACCAGGTCATCAGCGACAGCAGAGTGGATCAGCTCAGATCGGTCAGCCAGGGGCGCAGGTCAATGGTTCAGGCCAGTCTTTCACCATGGAGAAGACCTATCGGGATAAGGATCTCGGACCTTCTACAGTTTGAGGTATGATATTATTAGACTCGGTTTTATCTTCAACTCTTTTCGATACTGGTTCTTCCCATAGCTTTATCTCTATTGCGGTTGTGGAGTGCCTTGGGCTCTGTATCTTTTCATCTGCCAAATGGTTAACTCTTGATACACTGTTGGGAATGAGGAGCTCTAGCGTACGTCAGTGTAGAGAGTACCCTCTTGAGGGTTCGGGGTGTCACTTGATATGGGACCTCTATGTCCTAGAGATGTCAGGCTATGACGTCATTCTCAGTATGGACTGGTTGGTTCCCATCGAGGAAGTCGTCGATTGCTATCGCCGTAGGGTGAGTTTCGTATCACTAGAGGTCAGATCTATCCTTCATCAAGGCAAGTGGGATGTCTAGGTAGGTAGACCTAGACCCGAGCATCATGGTCTAGGTGAAGTTACAACCCAGATTGCCAGTCTTTATCTGGATGACCAGAGGACTACACAGTTAGACTTTCCCCCATCAGTGGATCGTTTTAGGGATGCCTTTCTAGAGGACATTTCAGGTTTGCCTCCAGAGCGTGAGATATACTTCTCGATGGAGCTCGTGCCGGTAGCAGCACCAGTTTCCATTACTCCTTATAGGATAGCTACACCTGAGTTGCCAGAGCTCAAGAAGAAGCTGGAGGAATTATAGGCAAAGGTTTTCATCTGAACCAGTACTTCTCCTTGGGGTTCACCTGTCCTGTTTGCGAAGAAGGTGGATGGTACCCTTTGGCTTTGTGTGGATTATCAGAAGCTGAACCAGTTGATGGTTAAGAACCGATATCCCTTACCGGGGATAGATGAACTCTTTGATATGATTTCATAAGCCTAGGTGTTCTCGAAGATCATTTTGAGGTCCGATTATCATCATTTGCACATTAGACCATCGGAAATACCTCTTACAGCCTTCATGAGCAGGTATAGTCTATACGAGTATACAGTCATGTCATTCGGTCTCACGAACGCGCCTGCGGTTTTCATGGCCCTAATGAACCGAGTATTCCATCCGTACTTGGACTCCTTTGTGATGGTTTTTGTGGATGACATCTTGGTGTATTCTCACACTCAACATGACCATGCCACACATCTTGAGATCGTTCTGAGTACACTGAGAGAGAATCAGTTATATGCTAAGATCTCAAAATACCACTTTTGGATGGACCATATTCACTACTTGGGTCATGTTATCTCAGAGACAAGAGTCTCAGTGGACCCAGAGAAAGTGAAAGCTATAGTTTCCTGGGAGAAGCCGAAGAACATCTTTGAGGTGTAGAGTTTTCTAGGGGTGGCTGGATACTACATGCATTTCATACAATACATCTCAAGCCTAGCATCACCATTGACAGGTCTGAAAAAGAAGGGGGAAATGTTTTTATGGTCAGATTCTTGTGAATCAGCCTTTCATGAGCTTAAGGTGAGTTTGACGTCAGCACCGATACAAGTCTTACCGGATCCGAGCAATGGATATACCATTAACTATGATGCTTCAGGTATCGGGATAGGAGCGGTGCTTATTCAGGGATATGGGGTCGTTACTTATGGGTCTCGGCAGTTGAGGCCACACGAGAAGAACTACTTGACGCACAATCTGGAGTAAATATCAGTTGTTCATGCCTTACGATGTTTGAGACGCTACATTATAGGAGATAACATTGTGGTTTTCACTGACCACAAGAGTCTCAAGTATTTCTTCAGTCAACGTGATCTGAATCTGAGACAGTGCAGGTGGGTCGAGTATCTTCAGTCCTTTGATTTCAGGATCGCCTATACGCTGGGAAAGGGCAATGCAATGGAATATGCATTGAGCAGGAGAACTCATATTCAGGAATTTCAGGATTCCAGTAGTGAGTGGCAGCTTATGGCTATGTTCTCTGAGATGCACTTAGAAGTGCATGACATGCAGGGAGAGACTGTGCTATCTTCTGTACCTGTTACCTCTATACTTCTTTATTGGGTTCAGATGAGGTAGATATCAAATTCAGAGGCCTTAGTCCTGCAGGATACTGTGTCATGAAGGGAACCTATTCCTGGATAGACAATGAGCGAGGGTGAGATCTTGCATTTCCAGGGACGCGTATGGGTGCCAGCAGACATACACAAGGAGCTGATGCCGAATCTTCATTCCTCGGTTTGGGTAGTTCATCCTGGCGTCACCAAGATGTATCGTGACCTAAACCTCTAGTACTGGTGTCCATGTATGAATAGAGATGTTGCTGGCTTTGTCATGAGATATTCTACTTGTCAGTAGGTGAAAGCAGAGAATCAGCGACCAGAAGGGCTTTTGCAGCCGTTACCCATTCCTGAGTGGAAGTGGAATGATATATTGATAGACTTCATGACTGGGTTACCGAGGTCACCTCGGGGGAGTGATGCTATTTGGGTTGTCGTCGATAGGCTTACGAAGGTTGCACAATTCTTGGTGATCAAGGAGACCTTCAGTGTTGACGATCTGTGATGGTTGTATATCCAAGAGATTGAACGTATACATGGAGTTCCACACTCCATTGTTTCAGACAGGGATGCACGCTTTACCTCCCGGTTCTGGCAAGGACTTCAGAAGGCATTGGGTGCACAGGTACTTTTAAGTACAGTATACGATCCCCATACTAATGGCCAGTCCGAGCGCGCGGTCCAGGTGCTTGAGGATATGCTCCGAACATTAATTCTAGACTTTGGTGGTTCTTGGGAGAATCATATACCTTTGGTGGAGTTCTCCTACAAAAACAGTTTTCGAGCGACTATTCAGAAGGCACCGTACTAGGATTTGTACGGTAGGCCATGCTGATCACCCTTATGCTGGCTGGAGGCAGAAGAGGAAGCTCTGCTAGGACCTTGTCTTGTTCAGGAGATCTCAGAGCAGATAGAGTTGATTCGGAAGCGGATGGTGACAACACAGTCTCCGCAGAAGTCTTGTGCTAATCAGCAGAGATGACCTATGGAGTTCGAGGTCAGGGATCAGGTTTTCCTACATGTCGCACCAAGATTCGGGAAAAAACGATTCAGGGGTAGGTTAAGCTTTCATCGTGGTACGTCGTGCCATTAGAGGTTTTGGAGAGAGTTGGGTCGGTCGCCTACCGGTTGCAGCTACCTCAGAGGTACCGGGCTATGTACGATGTCTTCCACGTCTCTCAGCTCTGACGTTACATTCCAGACCCATCTCAGGTCTTCCAACCCAAGGAGCTTGAGCTTGAAGTGGATGCATCATTTCAGGAGCATCCTATCCGGATTGTCGATCACAGTATGAAGGTTCTCCGAGGCCGGTCTATTCCTTTAGTATGGGTGGTTTGGCAGCACGGACGAGTATAGGATGAGACATGGGAGTGGGAGGCCAGGGTTCGATCGTAGTGGCCGAAGCTGTTCAGTATTTCTTCTTCTACCCCTCTCTAGGGAAATTTGGGGATGAGTTTCATTAATGGGGGAATTTTGTAAGAACCTGGATCATCGTTTTAGCTATGTTTTTCCTTTTTCTGGAGTTTTTGAGAGAAATGGAGTTTCTGGAAATTTTGGAAGTACACCCCGTGTACTTTCTAAGTACATTCTGTGTACTCTTTTCCCGCTCGATTCCAAGTGTTGGCCATGTCCGGGCCACACACATGTTGTGTAGGGTGACGTGGAGGCCGATTTTGGCGGAGTACGGAAAAACCCACTACACGCCGTGTACTCTAAAATTACACGTCGTGTACTTTATTTTTTTCACTAAAGGACCACAGTTGCGCCTAATCACCATAAACATATTCTTCTAGGTATGGTTCAATCGAGAGAAGTCGTACAGCCGCGAAACTTCTCCGGATTCTTGAACCTCTGTCTGTTGGCCGATTCGACCACAATCGATTGTGTTAGAAACATAGCGGTGAGTTCTCCCTTCTGCTTGAGCCTTGTTTTCCATTCCTCCTACTTCTCAAGATATTGTGGGTTGATAATTTTGGGTGTTTTCTCAGATCTACGATGTTCGGGGAAGAATAAATCATCGTGGTTCAATTATATCGATCTCCTAGGATCGAGGCAGGTGGTTTGTGCCTTACCGTTCAAAGTCTTTGAGTTTTATGCACAAATTCCACCAATACCCGTGAATGGGGTATTTCTTGTTTTCTGTCTTTCCCTTGTTGTTTTCTTTCCTTTCTTGTATGCTTGCATAGAGGTAAATTGATCATGTTAGAGGATACTTTGTTGTGCTTGGATTTTTTCCCACGCTTTTCTCTTCTTACGACCTTTGGGTCTTGTTAGCCTTTGGTCGTTATGACTGTTGCCATGCCTTGTGTCTATAGGATGGTTTGTTTTGCATTAAACGCTTGTTTTTAGACTATTTAGCCAAGTATCTCTATAGGTGTACTTTGGTTAGCCAAGTTTCTATATAGGTGTACTTTGGATTTATAGCATTATTATGAACTGACTAGCACGAGGTTGAGAGAAACTGGTTCTATAAACTATAACGGATAGACCGAGTGAACTTCCCCAAGAGTCTTTGAAATTATAGACTACAGGAGGGTGGATCGAGTAAGATTCCTCAGTGAGTCGTAGACATTATAGGCCACAGGGGATAGACCGAGTGAGCTTCCCAGGGTGCCTTCAGATATTGTATACTACAGGAGGGTAGATCTAGTGAGATTCCTTAGAGATTCTTACTTTGATTGAATCTTTAAGAACCTTCCCAGGCTAGAGGGGGAATTTACCGAGTGAGCTTCCTCAAAGATTCCGTGGTATACCTAAGGCTATAGAAGGAATTGACTGAGATAGCTTCCTCAGAGAGTCTCTATACCTTCGGACTAAGATGGTTAGACCGCGTGATCTCCCTCAGAGAGTCCCTAACTACCCTAGACTATAAGGGGAATTGACCGAGTGAGCTTCCCTAGAGAGTATCATAAATTCGTATGACCTAGCCAGAGGGGTTAGGCTGAGTGCACTGCCCAGAGGGTTGTGGTACTTCTTGGATAGGACGAGAGGGGATGGATGAGAGTACTTACGATAGGGTTTACTACTTTTTAGCTATTTGCTTCACTATTGTTGTTAGTTGTGGATTGATTACTGTTGTGTATCATCCTCACTTAATGCTTACTGTTTACTCCCTACTGCTTTGTTGTTGCTGTTTACTGCTGATTGTACTTTTACTAGCCATATACTCCCTGACTGTTAGGCACAGATTTTCGGGTGAATGCCTACTGGGATTTAGTCTCACACCCTGTTTGGGTCATGCTTTTGGGGCCAAACAGACCATGTTGTTGCAGGTATAGACAAAGGAAAGCGCCCTTCGACTTCTGGTACTTTATTGCTTGGAGCAGGAGAGCATGGGACCAAGATTTGGCTTGCGATGTTGAGGAGCTATTTTATTATCTTTTGTACTTGATTTGGTACTGTATTGTTTTCCATCATTGTGACCTTTTGACTGTTTCCCTAGATATATATCATGCTTAATTTCATATATGTACATATGTGCTCCAGTTTGTTGATTTATTCTTCTACTGTTTATATTGATGGTTATTACTTATTTCACTATTGGATGTTTATTTTTCTTCCACTATGTACTCTTCCAATGAGGGAATAGTTTCCCCACTATCACACCCAAGGCCCTCACTGCTAGTCAGCAGCCTCTAGCATTTGGGGAAATGCGCTTGAGGCCATGTGACCAACCGGGTACGTGGCACCTTTGGGTGGATTCCGGAACTGGGACGTTACAATCAAATATTCCACTAGATAGTTTTAAATCTAATAGAATAGTACCTCTCACGGTTTGTAGTATAATCTATCTATCAAAAATAGTATGATGAATGGCTTGAAATGATCCTACACATATTATTAGAGATACATCCTAAACTATTCATGTTTCACCTCTTTGTTGATATGTACACTCCCCTCATAATCCCTATGTCCCATTATTCTCCCACCTCATCCAACAAAACTCTAGATTCTAAAATGTTATGGGGAGGAATATCACCTTCCATCACCCTGGTTCTCTAAAGCTCCCCCATCACTACACATCATTAATGGGTTCCTAATGATCTTCTATTGATGTCCTATATTTTTTGAAGTGTTGGGACACTATGGATGGTCTATGGAACTATCCTTGTATGTGTCTCGTCCTACCACACTAGTGATACATCACTTGAGTAAGATCCTGGGAAACTTATCCCACTATCTGGGTACTCTGCTTCCCGCTACTCTGGCTAATGTTGTCATAGAGAATATTCCTGCTATTGAAATTTTTACATCCTAGTTATCTATTAACAAACACTAATCCTACACTGGATCCTCCCTTAGATTTTCCTCTACTAGAGAGCCTAATCCTCCACCTCAAAAACACATATTTTACAAAAACATGGTTTACTACGGACTTAATATCACATTTATGTTATTCATCTAAATGTATCAATGCAGATGGCTCATCCTCTACCAATTAAGGATAAAATAAATTAAAATAATTAATGAATCCATTATAGTCTATCATGGATATAATCCCATGGGTCATCCTCATGAGCTTAGTAGCTCTCTCCTACCTCAGCGTCTCCAGATTGAAGTATTCCAGTAACTTATCCAAAATATTTTTCCAAAACATACCATCATCCAGTAAAGTCTATGTGTTAATGTACCAACAAATCATCACTAGTCCCCATAGAATATAAGTATCCAACATGACCATATTTTCATCAGGACTCTCCAAATTTTTATGTATCATCTAGATAGACTCAATATAGATTATTGTTTCCTATAGTCCACATCCTCTAGTAATATTTAGAGATTATTTTATCTAAATCGCTTCTATAAGGTCATACATAATCCTCATAAACATTTATGTGTCTCTTTCCATGAATCACATGAAGGGTGAAAAGTTCTATCTGAACTACAACTCTAATTCCCCACCCAGCACTATTAGTTCCTCAGGTTCCACTATCGATTGATCACCTAGAACCATATCCTCTTGTCATCCTTACAAATATACTTGTTTAAGAGTAATGCCACTATAATTCCAATCACACGCATTAGTATACTATTCACAACTTTATCAAGTTAATAAGAAACACAATAAGGCACATCAATCCTTTTCCCCAAACAGTGTCACATTGTAAAAACTGGGGTGCTATCACTGCACATAACCTTCCTACACTAGGTAATGGATAACTAAGGTTAATCACATCCTCATAATTCATGTTTTCATAAGTCCCACATTATTTTCATCTTTAACCATTTTAAATTTATCAGTTTCATATTAGTAAAACTTTTATTTCAATATTACAATTATTGAAAAATAGTTCGAGTTCATCAACATACCCAAAACCTTCTTTTCTAAGAAATACTATAGGGATAAATGTCAAAAATAATCATTATATCCTAGAATGATTCATGAATACTCAACTATTATTCTATATTGGGATATGATTCAATTATCTGGAAATCTCAAAAACAATAGTCACATCTCTCAAATGGAGCATCCCCCAATGTGAAATAACATTAATTGTGACAATAAATTACCATTAGCAATCATACAAACATGGGTACATGGGATTAACATGTACATGGTTCAGCTACTCCCATGAATGTGATCAAACCCAAGGCTATAACATTACTATTATCATATCAACCATCCCTATATAGGTTTAAAAAAGAAAAAAATTTGCTCTAATACATCTTTGTGTCATGCTAGATCTGGTTCTACACGCTGGATCCCTAAGCTGGTGGGCTACATGACCTCAAGAATTCCTCCCTATAAACTAGTTGTCACGGACTAGAATTGGGGGGTATATTATCAATCATGGGTATACTATACAAGGTTTATCATATTAATACATAATATGAAATAAATAAACATTAACCAAATTATGTATACCCATAAACAAGCTAATACCAGTATCCCAGGACGGCCAAAATAAGAAATTCAATACCAAATTTGAATAGTATATATATCATGAAAAAGTATGTTCCAAGTTTCAATATTCAAAACCAAATGTATAGACACTGAAAAATTCCAATCAGGTCTCAAACCACTCCTACTTCCATTACTTATGCTCCATCACAAGGCAGCCATCTAACACTAGGCCTTTTCCCTAAGCATGTCCTATAAACATGATGTCTGTTTAGGTACTAATCAGGAAGACCTAGTATGGTGTGAGTAAAACACATTAGGTCACCAACAATGACATCTAAAATAACATCCAATCATGAAATCCATGTTGTTGTATAAAGAATAAATAAATTCAATAAAGTAAATAGTTTACATTTATTTAATTACTAATTTTTAACCACAAAACACTTGGGTTCATTAGGACAGTTGAACTATGAATACCTAAGGCAGGCCATGCCGTAGTACGAACTATAAACAAGGGATATTATATATATATAAATTAAATTTTTAGAATTTATCATCCAATTAAAATTTGAATTCCATTTTTACTATTCATCATTTCCTTTCATTTCATGGCCTTTGGAAGTAGCAGACCACGTCCTACACATGAATATCACATTATTGAATTCAATAATTACTTAATCATATTTAATGATTTTATTTTCACATAATTCAAATAATTATATCAAAATGTAATTAATCACATCAATTACATTAATTAATTCAACTACTAATTAATCAAATCTATTCTATTAATTATTAAAACAATTAATTCATCAATAATACTAATTAATCTAATAATTAATTAATAACCTCAACCCTATTAAATAATTTCATAATTAATTAACTATAATAATCAATTTCATAATAACATATATCTCCAATAATTAATTAAATATTTAATTATCCTTATTCAATACTTTGAATATGAAAATAATTAATTCAACTATTAATTATTCAATTTTAGTAATATCAATATCGATATAATTAATTCAACAATTAATTATTCCAAATCAATCAATTTAATAATCCCAACAATTACAATTATTTAGTTCAACAATTAATTAATCAAGTTCAACATTCTAAATAATCCTATAATTATTTCTGCAATTAATCATTCCTTTTCCCAATTCAAATATTTTCAAAATCACAATTCCCTAAATTAATTTACTCCCCATGTTATTTAAATAAAGAAATAAAGAAATTAGTATTCATCTAATAGAAACTAAAAAATTACATAAATTTTTTTCAAACCAATATTGGGGGTATGAATTAAAGACCCCCGACTTTAATTTATTTACGAAGAACACTCAGCAATAGATATCTGCTAAATAAAATAAATCAATCATGTATGTGAGGATGAACATGATTTAGATCTAAATACTAAACCGATAATTATATTAATAAATATGTAATAAATCAAGAACTTTTTATAAATACAAAAGTTAAAACAACCATCTTTTATCTTTGAATTGAAGTTGGAGAGAGAGGGAGATCTAAATATGCTTAAACTAAATTTTTATAGAGGTAGATATCTGCAGTCAACACTTTAATTCCAAAAACAAAGGAGGTCAGGAAGGATGAGAATCTATACAATAGCCTCCAAAAATTTGAAAGAGTTTCTCTGGTTTAATGGAGGTTTATTTAGGGAAAATATGGTGTTTTGGGAATTTAAAAGGTAAAATTAGGATTAATTTAAATATTGTGCAAGATTTTCATGGATGTGGGGCATAGTTTCCCAAACTGTGTTTCTTAACTGTGTGCCTCTTCTTTTCGGGGGGGGGGGGGTCCACAAATTTTTTCTCTAATAAAGACAGAGGTTTGAAAAACCTTATTCCAACCAAAAGAATCTATCCTATTTGGATTCAATTAGTTTTCTGGTCTCATGTGAACATTTTTTCCAAACTAGGTGCTAATTATGAACTTTCTCACATCATTTAAAAATTCTCAATTTTCACCCAAATGCAACCCAATGTAAAGCCCAAATAACAATTACTCAAAAAAAGTAAAAAATAATTCCCATAAATGATCTTGATAAATCTTGAGATAATTTCATGATCTCACAATAAAGAACATTTAAAAATGAATTATATATTTGGAATCAAAATAATTAATATTATCTAATACGATCTTCATAGTTTTTTACCATAATAAATCATTAAAATTTTAAATATTGATTAACATGGTTAAGTAAAAAATGGGTTAACAATGGATTAATCTATGAAGATAAGGGTTAACCTGATCTAGAAATTTTTCTAATACAAACTGTTAAGAAATATATATACCTTATCACCTTTTTGGTCCTATAATTTACTATTTTAGATAATTTTGGGATGTGAAAACTGTGGTTACATATTTTTCTATTAAATTAATACAAGTGTGTGCCTCATATCACTTATTAAATCAAAGAATATGGAAATATCCTTAAAAATTATATATTCTAGAGTTTTTAATATGATTCACTATATAAAAAATAGGTGGACCATTTTGTCTTAGTGTATTAAAAAATTGGGAAAACATCATAAAATGTAAACACATACGTTAAAAGTGGACACATATATTCACTATGATGTTTTTCCTTGAAAAACAATTTTAGAAAGAAAAACTATTTTTTAATTATAAATATTCAAAATTTCCATCTCGATCTAATCATTCTTTATAATCACCCTTAAACTCGATGAATTATTTTTAAAAAATTAGTATAATAAAAAATTCTCATTATTGTATAATATATAAGATATAAATCATTATTCCATAAATACATATAATAGTTTCCAATTTTAAGATTATACATTGGGGAAAAAATAAACATTTTATTACCTAGGAAGACACATTTTCTGCCCAAAATATTTCATAATACATTTCATAATAATCCATGAAGATAAAATAATACATATAATGGATTATTTTAATACAATAAAAACACGTGAAAACTATCTTTAGAATGTTATTATTTTTCCCTTAAAATGTAATGAATATAATACCTTGAAGATAATCCTAGTAAAAAACCTTTTGAGAACATGATATATATTTTAAGAAATGGAAATAATAAGTAAATCTTATAGGTATATTGTGGAATCATTTTCATATCATTATTACTTGTGAAATCACCATCACAGTAATTATTGACAAAACCCTCGCAATAGTACTTTTAGTAGAAAATGTAGTTTCACATGGAATAAACATCGTGGTCAACATCCAACATACCCATAGAATTCGTGGGATATCATGGACCTATCCATAATTTTTTTATAATGGAACTAAATATCATCATGAAAATTTCCAAAGAAATAAAATAAAATCATAAAAATGAATACGTAAATCATAAAAACATTCCATGGGGAAATTAATTTCTTTTAATAGAATACTTTGCATATACAAAGGGAAAAAATTAATTCAAAAATATATATGAAATATTGTAAAGTAATCCTCAAAAATTTAAGGCATTACGAAGGTATGAAATAGAACTCATTCTATATAGTTTATAAATATATTCCTTTTGACATTTCAAAAATAATGAAAGATAAATATTAAAAATGTATTTTTGATGATAAACTCTGATAAAAATAATATATCACTGAATTAACTAATAATATAAAGAATAAATTATATTTTTTAGTTGTAAATCCACATTAAAAATGTTAAAATACAAAAAAAAATTCATTTCACATGTAATATTATCATGACATAATAAATGTAGTCGATGTTTATGTCAGTGAAATTAAATTGATTTAGTAATTCCCTTAAAATGATTCCAACTAATCACAAATTTTTTTTATATTCTTGAATAATAAATAGAGGACAAATTACACTTTCTATACAAACATTTTTTCATTTATTATAGATTTTATATTAATTATTACCATGTTATGTGAAATTACTTAATCATTTTAGTTCACGTCAGATGTGTTGATTATATTCCATTCGTAATTCAAAAATTAATTCCATTAGGTGAATATTATAAAAGGGTTAACTATTCCATAATATAAATTTTAATAATAATTGAATAATTTTCATAAATTATACTTATAAATTTAATCATTAAATATGGATAATGAAAAATGAATTTTATTAAATTCATGGAGACAACATATCATATGTACACATGATAAATGTTTCCATTTTCAAAGACCTTTATATAAAGAAGTTTGGTATAATATTTTAATTATATAATGGTAATAATATCATAAATGGTGTATTAATTTTTTTAATATATTTGGAATGTGGTGATTAGAAAAAATTCATATCGCTTCTTGGTTGGGGTACTCCACACGCTTGTAGGAGTGATGTTATCATTTTTATATTCATATAAAGTTAAGATTGTAACTACTATATTATATTTAAATAATAGTGTGTTTGCCATTAATAGTATATATAGTCTTTAATTCCATATTTATCACCAGTCTTGGGTAATGGTAATGGACAATTAATTACATTGGTTTGTGAGATTGTAATTCACCGTACATAAGAACGATGAATTATTTTGGATTTTGATATGATAAGAGGTTAATATAGGTCATGAGAAAGAAAAAAACAACACCAATATATTGATTATACTAGATTTATTATTTTATCGTGGTTAGTGATGATTTTATGATGGTGGATGAAGAAATAAAACTAAAACAAGTAGATTAAAAATATACCACTTTTAAAGAAAATCCCCTTTTCTTAACACCTTAAAGACTCTAATATTAGAGTTAATCCTAATAAGAGGATTCTATAATGAGAGGATGGTTTCAGGGAATGGATTTGGGTAGGTATTGACATAATAAATTTTTTTTAAGTGTGATGAGATTAGAAAAATATATCCTCTTTATAAAATAGGGGATGGGTAATATTGGTATTTATCAAAATATTAAATTAATATAAATTACATTTCAGTTAAATTGGATAAAAAGTTATTAATTTATAATATATAAATTATTATGTTTAAAAATTATCTCATAAAATAAAAATAGATACATTTTTACTATATTTAGACTTTTATTTTTGGTTTTAACAATTTTTAAACCTTTTTAGCTCCCCCCATGACAACATGTATTTTTACTCTTTAAAGGTTAGCATACTAACATTAAAAAGACACCAACTAATAAATGTATAATATTCTATATTTTAATATTTAATGAAATAAATTTAATTTATTTTATATTATTTATAAAGTTCATACCATTTAAAAAAATATTGTTTACAATAAAATATATAAAATAAAATTTTTAAGAACTAATCATTAATTTGACAGTAATAATATAAAACCAAAACTTATAATTCAAAAAAAAGTAAATACATCCTTTAAGTTTATTGGTAATATATAAAAATATTTTATTATATTAATTATCTTAGATTATATTTCATTTAATAATTTTAATATAATTAAATTTATTATTCAATTAATTAAAAAATTACTATATCAATGTTCTGGTTGATTTTAATGTAATTATTTCATTACTAAAAAAAATAAATTACATAATTAAAATAAAACTATTATAATTTAAATTACATTTTATAGTTGAATATATTCCAAAGATAACACTATATTAAAAATATAACACTTATTAACAACATGGGTATTACATGATTGACATTAATTCCATTTAATAATTATAATTCATATAATCACATCAATGTGAACCAAATAGGTAATATATTCAACTCTTGGATAATTTTTTTGATATATACTTTTCCCAAAATATTTTCATATGTATTTGGGTGATTTTAGTTATTATTATAATATATTTTTAACATAAATTATTAGATTTACCCTTTAATATGGAAATAAAAACATAAAATGTTTACTATTGAAATTGGAAAAAAATATATATCTACTAAATATTGACCCACTTATTCTGAATATGAATTACATCTTAATAAAATCATAATATAGAATTTTCATCATTTAATTTAATATTAAATGGCTAAAAAGAAACAAAAAATTATTTTTTTTATAAAAATGTCAATTTTCAATATAAAACATTTTTGTAATCAATTCAAAAATAAATTTCAATTTTGAATAAAATTGAAATAATTCAAATTTAAAACTAATAGGAAAACAAAATATTACACTGTAAAAAATTTAAAATATTATATAGTTTTGTATAGAAATTTTTATTTTCACTATTCCTTGGAAAAAAATTCACTTACATCATAAAAATATATTGTAAGATAATTATTAAATGTTTTATTATTAATTTAAATGAATTATTTCCAATAAATATTATATAACTATTATAAATTATAATATTCAATAATATATTAAAAAAACGTTATTTGAAGATAACATTTTTCTTGAAGAATAAAATGACTTTACTAAAAAAAATGTGTCATTATTTTAAAAAAACATAAAAATATGTTAATATTTAGTTTGAACATTAAATTAATTTTTTAAAAAAACTTATTCTTATTCATACCCAAAAATTTAATAGCTAGGTTTTAACATTCAAATTTAAATAATAATATATATTAATTCATTTTAGCTTAATATGGTGTATCTTATATGCTACAAAACATACTGTTCCATTTTATAAGATCAAGATGTTACATGCCCCCATTGATTATTATGCCATCAGTATTTTATAATCATACATTTTAAATAGAGTTTTAATTCTCAATATTCAATTATTAAAACCCACATCTTAAAAAGGGTCAATAAAACATACACTTTATTTTATGGAAAAGAAAGTATGATGGTCACTATAGATAACATATAATCAGATTCCATGTTAGTAGTAATGCACATTAGAGAGGAAAAAATCACAAGGATTGATAGTGAGTAAAGATAAAATGGTCATCAGAATGTTTACCATTTGAAAATCACAAATAAATGATGGTTTTAAAGTTCAATGATTTCTTCATAAGATAAGTAAACTGATGCATTTTTAATTCATCATCCTTTTACAATATTATTAGGAATTCCAATAAAATATCTGATAAGAACATAGGGAAATATATTGAATTGACATGTAAAATTTCATCACTTAATCTATTTATACAACACACCGTTTATTCTCCAATTGATCAGTATTCCAGATGAACTTTTCCATGCTTAAAGTATAAGAATCAGATACAATGTTTTAGAATTTCTAGTAAATAATAAATAGATTTTCCTCCTTTATTTAGGGATTATCTAATTCCATAATGGTTTGTATAAGATAACAAAATTCTGAAAAAATATATAATATTATATGATAAAAAATACATTTATTTCTAATGCTCAATAATAATACCCAAAGATCAATATAGATCATTGAACCAATAACATCCTATATAATTCCTTAAAAATATTATAGACTAAGATTGTAACTAAAAAATAAAATGGATTTGATCCCATAGTCATCCCAGATAATTTTAACATTTATCTCAAAAATAACATCCATCACTCTAAATTTCTCAAAATAAAAATTTAATTTCTCAAATCACATAATCTCCAAGATACGCTAATCATATTTATAAATTACCTAAATCACCATAAGTCCATATTATGATCATATTCCTCCAAAATATAATTCATCCATTATTCATTAAATAAAATACTATTGTATTATGATTATCTTATTCAAATAAAGATCCCAAAATAAAGAATATCTTCTGAAATAACACTAGTCACTTAATCACCAAATCATTTATGAATCCCCCCATTATTTAAATGATAAAACATATGTTCCTAAATTAAAATTATTCTTGAAAAAAATATATTTTATCTAAATGAAATTTAATTATAACAACTAATTCATGTAGGATAGTTGAAGGAGATTCCTAAAGTAACCCTACAACTATGATTTGAAGCCTCATGGCCTGGGTAGATGTGATAGGTTGTCACATGTTCTATGGATTTTCCTTTTTTCAAAAACAATATAATTCAAATATCAGTCCCATAAATATGATTATGATCATAAGAAAGAACCATAATATATTTCAAATTATTTTTTTACCATAAATTGTTTTCTCATTAATTCAATTTTTTATCCCAATATTTAATACCCCATTATTACCATAAAATAAAAGATCATATAAACTATAAAGGATACCAATACCAATTGTATTTCTACAAAAATTAATGGCATTTATTCTCAAAAACATTTTCAAAAAACCTAAAGGTTCCATCACCACAAATTCCTATCAAAATACTCGTAATCATCTTAGTAATCCACAAAAATGAACATAAACATGGTGCCTAAGGAATTAAAAGTTTGATCAACTGAAAATTGTAATTCCATTATGGTATTCATCCCACATAGTAAAAATTCACCTAAAAACCCAAAATCCAATTTAATCTAAACCATCCTTTAATAAAAACAATAAGGACTCAACCTTAAACATTACATATGATAGATTTTTTAAAGTAGAATTCAATTTCAGCGAATTTTTATGATCATTACTATTTAGATTTTTATATAATTAGGAATAAGTAATACATTGTAATCACAGACATTATATTACGACACTTAAACTCATTATATGTTTTCTAAAATTATAAAACATTTAATATAAAACATGTTTTATTTTCATATAAATCATTATAAGTTCTATATAGAACTCTTCATTGTCCTTACTCATCCTTAATCCCCTTGAAATAAATTTTAAAAACATGGTATGAGAATAAAATGATCAATAAGGGATACAAAAATAAGTTTTAAATCATTTCTTCATAAATACATAAAATAATTTTCCTTTTTCAATGTAATATTTGTTCCCAAAACTAATATTTTATTACATTTGAATTCTCCTTTAACTCCAAAATAGTTCCATAAGAAATTTAATAATTAATCTTAATTGAAAAAAGAAAACCCATAATGGTTTTTTTAAAATTTGACACACTCAGGAAAACATTTTTACAAAGTTATGACACTCACCATTTAAAAGTAACATATACATTTAGATGAACCATAATCCAAGTGACATACCTTGTGAGATCATAGTATTTTCATAAAAACATAGAAAGGATAAATAAGTAATATATGTAACATAGGTGAATATTTATATTATGATACCTCATTATGATTTCACCCTCTTAAATACCATTAAATTACCCTCATGGTTATACATGACGTAACCCTCATGGTTATACATGAAGTAACCCTCACGGTTATACATAGAGTAACCAACATAGTTAAACATGGAATAAGAATGAATATCAACTTCCAACCTACCCAATGCATTGGATGGATATCAAGGGAAAAAACATTTTTGGTTTATAATTGAACCACCTATCATCCTAAATAATTCCCATGAACCATAACATAATCCAAAAACATGAATTCTTTTTTCATAAAAACATTCCTTGAGGAAAACCACTTATTTTAAAAGATTAATGAACATAGAAAAAGGGAACAATATATTATAAAGTAAGTATGTATTATTTTTATGTAAGCTTCAAAAAATTAAAGAGTCTTGATGTTTTTAAAATCCTCTCATGTCGTATATGTTAAAATACATTTCATTTTACTTTTTTAAAAAATAAAAGAAAAATTTTAAAAGAGGTTTTTTAAAATTAAATCCCCTTATAAATATCATTTCAATATTGAGGGATTTTATACAACAAATATAATAAGAGTGTCATCTATAAATCCACATAAAAAAAGATAAAATAAAAAATAATATATGAAAATGAAATTTAAAAAAAATTTATGAAATAATTTTTAAAGTATAGGTTTAACATAAATAAAGGAAATTTACTTAAAAATTATCTTACCTTGACTGTGACTCCCCATATACAATCAGTATCATCATAAATAATAAAATTAGGTCAATTTTCTTATTTCATAATATCCCTTTTCAAGTCTATTATTTCATTTATACTAAATATTACCATGTAATATCAAATTACATAATCATTTATCTTGACGTCAAACATTTTGATGATATTTGGTTCATAAGGAAAAAGTGACTTTGATCAATTTACAGTGGTCAATAATATAATTATTCCATAATTTTTAGAACAATATTTATATCATATATATAGTGAATCATATTATTAAATTCATCCTTTAACTATGGATTTGAAAAATTTACTATGTTTCAATCAATGAGATGGTATGTCTTATATATGCATCAAAAAAGTTCCTATTGGTTGAAGATTATTATGGAAATAAGGTATGTGTTATTTTATATTTCCAAAATTATCAGAATATAATAAATATAATATTAATACCTAAAATATAGTTTTACTTATCATTCATGATATTTGTTGATGATAAATTAATCAAATCCCTTCATGGAGGTGGTAGTCCACACATACGGATTAATGACATTATCATTTTTCAGTACAAGAAAATATAAGAATTTAAATTATATATTATATTTAATAATGATAAATATGTCATTATTATCATATATAAATATTAAATCTATCACTATAACATGTTATAAGGGATGGGATGAAAATATACTTTGATTGGTTTGCTAGATGGTAGTCCACCGTACACATGGATGATGAATTGTTTACCTATTTGATTAAAGATGAGATAAATATGGGAAATTAAACAGAAATAATAACCTAAATTAAATTTAGGATACTGTATTTACTACTTTATCATGTTTTAAGATGATATTAATGAGGTTTATGATGAAACATATCTACTATATAAATATAGAAAATATACCACATCATTTAAAAACATACATTACTTAGCATATTAAGGACTCTTATATTAGATTTATGCATAAAAATTATTCAACAATTAAATAATGTAATCTATTAATGGATATGGATAGGTCATGCTCATGAAAACCTTGCTCTTCATGACACATCTAACATGATTTATTACATAATCTTTTCACTTTATACAATATGGAAGATCGATAGGTCTAGTGTCTTTGGGGCTTATGAATATTACAGAAGGACATAAAACATGAAACACAACATCATTTTTAAAATCTTCCATTTCATCACCACTACATTCCCTCATACATAGCATTGTATGGGATAACCTGAGGGAATTCATAACAAAAGTGTTAGTTATGAAGCCCAATAAGGTAGTAAACAAGGCATAACATGAATAATACAATAAATGTTAGGTAACAGGCATATCAATGGAGCATAAAAAAACATGAACATAAAGGCATGGTAAATCCTGATTATCACAACATGGAAATGTGGTAATAACACATAACAAGGTATTAGCAAGAGCCGAGGCTCATTGAACATGGATCATGAGAAAAAACTAATTTCATTTGAATTAGGATTATTATACCCTAATTTCACTTGATGTGTCCTGATACTAAACTTTACCCAATGCATTGGAGCATTATCAGGGAGAACCCTTCTTAAAAATTTCATTTCATGCATAAGTGTGCCACAATGAGCATACAATATAGGTTCATTAAACATCATAATTTCTTCCACTGTAATGGAATGTGTAATTAATACATGAAAATATTCCATCAATAAGTAATTGTGTATAATGTTGAATACCCTTGATAGAAAAATGGGCATGGTATTCACTGCACAATGGTTTTGGCTGAGAAAATGGTGGTGCAATTTCGACATCATAGTGGCGTCAAATAAGACTTCATAAAAAAGGTTGATGGGTGAGAAAAGTGTGTATAATCATATTTTCATAACATGGACAGTAATGGGGTCATATAGATACATTTACCAACATAATTAACTTAATTTGGATTCATAATAAAAAATAATTTCTTGAATGGAAATTAGGAGAGAGAAATTCATTATGGGATTTCAGCATGGTAACATGTGTACATAAGAGGCATTGATGAGAGAGAAAATGGGTCTCTCAACATTCAAATATAAATAGGAAAGTATGGACGAGGTTATAAATCATACCCCAACATTTATAATTGAAAATAAAAGGTCATAACAATATTAGGAATCTTGGATAAAATGAGAAAGGAAGGAATCCCTTATTTGGATGTGTGATCATAAAGGCTTGGGAGGGGCTTGAGAGAGGCTTATTGGGACGTTGGGGATCCTTGGGGGGATTCTAGAGAGGGTAGGGAACAATTTGAACGAACTATGTGAGCTTTTATTGAAGAGGAAGCGGAATCTTGGGTGGGTTTATATAGGAAAGGAGCGGTAATTATTTATTATTTTGGTTTGGGACACTACACATTAAACTAATCAAATCCACAAACCAACCACTGGTTTTTGCCTATGGTTTATTCCAAAGGGAAGTGGAAAACATTTTCTTTTAGTACCAAAGTACAAACTTCTTAAAATAATAGGTTTTCTTATGTGTAGGTGAGCCACACTCTGAAAGAAATTAATTTAAAAGGTTAAAATGTTTTATAAGTTTTGAAGGGTCCACTAAAGTATTGTAAAATAAATAAAACCAACCTAAAATAACATTATGTTAATTATAAAACATATATTGTCTGAAAAAAATATTTATAGTATTTTATTACATTACTACTAGGTCATTATGATGACATAAAACACATTATATATTTAAACGCTGTTTAATTTTTACCCAAAATATCAACTATCTCAGAAAATTAGGGAAAATTTACCGTTGGATAATTTTGATGTCCTGATTCCAAAAATAATATAAATTTTATCTATATAATTTTATAAAAATGTTATTTTTTACTTTTAAAATAATGAAAACATTTATAGAAAATTCATGGGTTTTGACAAAAATGTCTTTCAAACTTAAATAAAAATTACAATTGTATTCCTAAAAATTAAACAATCATTTCTATTTAATAAAAATTAGTTTAGTAATAAGATTTTATTAAAATATTATTTAATTCAAAAATCTATTAATTTATTAAAATAGATTTCATAATTTAATATTAACTAATAATACTTTCTATTCTTTAAAAACTATTTACAATGTAACAATAATAAAATAAATGTATATTATTTATTATATAAAAAAATAATTCATATATCATAGTGCTATGGTCTGGTTAAATAACCCCTTATAACACCCACATAGGTCTGAAGGGTAAGATATGTGGTGGTGACAGACTCTTGGGGTGGTTTAGATAACCTCTCTCAGGTGTTAATCTCTATCAACTTCCACTTCTCCCTTGGGAGGTTCTATTCGAGCTTAATATTTTAAAGCTTGGAATGGGAATGGTCAAGATTGAAGCCCAATGATGCAACCTCTTTTCCGAGATCTAACAAATGGGCTTCGTACAGGGAATGTGTATTGGTTGAGGACATTGTTTCCTTTGTCTGAGTAAATTGGATTTGTTAAAGCCCCATATTTATACTAATTCAGTGATCACTGTTCAAATACTATATTATCAAAGGTAATAATTACTAAGGGTATTCTGAAATCCTAAATCATAAAACCAAGGATGTTTATATGTTATATAAACATTTTAAATAATGAGACATTTAATTTGATCAAGAGGATTTTTCTTTTACAAATGTTTGGGTAATTACAATATTCCCCCCTTATAAAATTCCACCCTCAATTTTTTTTACATTCTTAGCCACAAACAGATGCATGTTGTTTTCCGTCATTGCCTCCTCCAGTTCCCATGTTGCCTCTTCATACTTATGGAATCGCCATAGTACCATTACCATGTTGGTAGTCTTGTTACATATAACATTATCTCTACAATCCAAGATCTTCAATGGATGATCCTCATAAGAAAGATACCCCACTAACTGTACTACCTATGAAGAGAGTACATGTGAAGTGTCTTGTATGTACTTATTTAAGATGATACATGTAATACATAATGTACTTTGGCCATGGTAGGTGGAAGTGCAAGTTGATAGGCCACACCCCTAACACGATCAAGAATCTCGAAGGGTCCAATGTACCTAGGAATTAACTTTCCTTTCTTTACAAACCTCATGACGTTCTTCCACAAAGATATTCTTAGCAATACCATGTCTCTAATATTGAACTCTAGGTCTCATCAAGGGTTATCTGCATAACTCTTATATTGACTTTGGGATTCCTTTATAAGATGCTAAATGGTTTTCACCTTCTCCACCATTTGATCAACCATTTCAGGTCCTACCAGCATACTCTAATTGACTTCGTCCCCACATGCTGGTGTTATTAACATTTTCCCATAAAGGGATGAATATGGTGTCATTCAGATGCTCGAGTGGAAACTTTAATTAGAGGAGAATTCAACCAGTGGAAGATATTGGTTCCATCCTCCTTTGAAGTCCATAGAACATGATATTTACATAGCTTCTAGTGTATAAATAGTTAGATAAAATTGGCCATCATAATAAGGATTATAGGCCATTCTAAAGTTCATTGCTAGGCTAAGATCATGTTGGATACTTTTCCAGAACATCGAGGTAAATATCGGATCACGACCAAATACAATTGATATTGGTACTCCAGGAAGCCTTACCACTTCTTTGATATAAATCCATGAAAGCTAATCCAACAAAAAGTCCTCTTGAATCTCGATAAAGTGAGCTATCTTCCTAAGATGATCCACAACCACCCATATAGCATTTTTTCCTCTGGATGTCCTTGGATGTCCAGTGGAAAAGTCTATAGTAATGTTCTCCCACTTTTTTGTTAGTTTGGGTAGTGGTTTAATCATTCCCTTATACTTTTCCCTCTCAGGCATCACTTGTTGACATACTAGTCACAATGATGTATATTCAGCATTCTCCCTTTTCATATTGTCCCACTAAATGGATTCTCGGAGATCTCAATACACCTTTGTTCTCCCTAAGTGAATAAAGAAGGTTGAGCTATGTGCGTCATTCAAAATATCCTTCTTTATCTCTGGATTGGACGGTATATATAATCATGACCCAAATCTCACAATTACATCCTTTTCAGCCATTAACTCTAAGGATTAACCATTTCTGATTTCTTCAACCATTTCTTATTTCTTCAACCATTAGTATATATCTCACACTTCAACCCATAGAGATAATTATACTATATTTTCAATGCAAAGATCAGAGCTGCCAACTCCAGATCATGTGTGGGATAGTTTTGATCATTGATTTTCTACTGCCTTGAGGAATAGGCTATCACTTTATCATTTTGAATTAGCACATAGCCTAAACCCATCTTTAAATCATCATTGTACACCACAAAGAGTAATCCACTTATTGGGTGTGTGAGTATTGGTGCAGTGATAATCCTCCTTTTCAACTCCATGATTCTTTCTTCACATTCATCAATCCAAGAAAACTATACTCCCTTTCGATTTATCTTGATAAGAGGGTTGGAAAATCCTGATAAATTTCCCATAAATCGTAGATAATATCAAGCTAACCCCAAGAAGCTATGGATATCTGTTACCAATGATGGCCTCAGTCATCCCTCAATTGTAGATGTTTTGGAGGGATCCATAGATATCCCATTGCATGTGATGATATTACCCACGAATGAGACTTCCTTCAACCAGAACTCAGAATTGTTTTATATTTCTTAGAGCATAACATTTTACAAGGTCACTAGTATAGTGATTAGATTCTCCTCATCCTCCTCCTTGGTTTTAGAGTATATTAGAATATCATCTATAAAAACTACCAAAAATTTGTTGAGGTAGTCTCTAAAGACTCTATTCATCAAGTCCATAAAGATTTATGGAGAATTTGTTAGTTCGAAAGGAATTAATACGAATTCATTGTACCTGTACCTTGTACGAAAAAAAGTCTTGGGGGTATCCTCTTTATTAACACTCACATGGCAATATCCTAACTGAAAATACACCTTGGAAAAGTATTGTACACCATGTAGCTGACAGAACAAGTAATCAATTCGTGGTATAGGATACTTGTTCTTTGTCTGGATTTTGTTGAGCTCATGATAATCATGAAAAGCCCCATTGACCCATCCTTCTTCTTGATGAAGAGGACTGCTGCACCCCATGGTGAAGCACTTGGGCGTATAAACCCTTTATCCAGATTATATTGTAGTTGTTTCTTCAAATCCTTAATATGTATAACATATATTCTATACAGAGTCTTGGATATCGGTAGTGACCCAGGTGCAAGGTCAATTGAGAGTTAAACATCTCCTCAAAGAGTAAGTCAATGAAATTCATCGGGAAATAGTTCTGAAAATTCCCTCACAATAGGCATGTCTTCTGGGATGTTTTCTTCCTTAGACTCAATCATTTGAGCCAAATATGTCTGCTTAAAGGGCAGTAATATCCATGCTTGTAATTATGATGCTAAAGAATATTAATCTTCCTCCTTGAACTTGTATAGAATCAGGGGTCGATTATCAAAATTTAGATTGATTTCTCTCTCACGGAAATTTATGTTAGATCTATATAAGGAAATCCAATCCATGGTGTGAATTACATCAAATTCAACCATAGGGAGTATGAAAAGGTTCACTAAGAAGTTTAATCCACAAATTATGACAGGGGAGGAGTTATATTCATGGATTTCAATGATTTCCCAATTTTCTGTAATAATCGACATCATTACATCCATAATTTTTGGTTGGGTTGGGATTGTTAAACTAAATGTTTTGGATATAAAAGAGTGTGAAGAACTAGAATGAAAATGTATGTTCAATATTCTAGAATGAATAACTATCATACCTATCACCACTTCATTATTGTGGTTCACTTCGGTAGTAGTGATGGAAAATGATCTCCCTTGGTGCCTTGGAGGTTGTTGGTTTCCTCAAAAAACCCTTGGATTAGAGAACTGATTTGCAAGGTTCCCTGGTTCATTCTAGTTAAAGAAATGAACAACACGTTGGGGGTCGAACAGAGACTTCCTATCCTCTTTCGTAGGTTCAGGTTTTTATTATTGGCTATTTGTGTCTAATTTCCCTTCTCTTCCACACCTAAACCATTTCTACGTCCCCTTTATGCAATTTCCTAGGGTTCTTCTTTCTGCACCTTTGGCAAGTGGGGTGCTGTATTTTCAAAGAACTGCTTGATTTATCCATCAGAATGCCAAAATTTAAGTCTTCCTTTCACATATTATCCCCATGGTTACCCTATTATTTTCACATCCCCATTTTGACATTGTCGGCACATCGGAAAATTTACTCATATCTATATAAGCTTATAATTTTCAGGATGTTATGTAGGCTAGGATACAACCCACCAAAGAAGCGGCCAACCTTGAATTTGGGGGTAACAACAAAACATGAAGAGTATCGCGAAAGCCTTGTGAAGTTTTTCTTGTACGCAATGATGGGTTTGATGTCTCTTTGCTTGAGGGAAAGAATGTTCCTTTACATATTAAGTCGGAGGGTGCATGAAAAATATTTATCGAAAAATATCTTCTGAAGATCCTTCAATTCCAACACCTCGATCTCCTCCCCAGGCTTCACATTTTTTATCAATGTACACCATTGATCAGCTTCAACCTCAATATGATAATAATCTAGAATAACATTATCTTTCTCAAAACATTGAAATATGGAGAAGATATTTTATATGTAGTTGATACATTGTTCGGTAATTGAGGGATTTGATGATCCATTAAAACTATGAGGCCTTTGTCTCATCATGCTCTCAATTGCGACTTGTTCTTTCTTGGGGGGGGGGGGTTGAATGTTCCTCTTGAAACATGTTTCTATTCAAAGAATGAGTTAACTGATAGAGTATCATGAAAAAGTTCATGATTCCTACTCCAATCATATTGGGCATCTCATTAGAACAATCATCACATTGAACTTCACATCAGGTGTTAGCTTGTGTACTCATATTACTAGCAATTGGAATGAATAAATGGAAATTTATGGGTAACACATATATGGTAATCCACGGACAAAAACAGATAACTTATAAATAAATTTTATTTCCTTAACTTATGAATCTATAGGCTTCAATCTATGTTATGAATGACATACTTTCTAACATATATTCTAAGGGACATTTATATAATTCTTATAATAATGGTTCATATAATGATTTTGAATTTTCAAAATCATATCCCCGAGGAGTTTCATAACCATGATTGTAGAAAGGCACATATTCTTGTACCAGAATACCTCGGGTCAAGCCTGAAACACCTTGTTGGAGTTTTCACTCCAAGATACATCTATGACAGAGCCGCCTCTACCTTCTCGTATCTAGACAGGGAAGTTTTCTCTTGATAAACCACTTACTCAATACTCATGAAAAATTTGGGATGTTTTTATTATACATTTTCTGATCCATGAAGCTTTTAAAAGGGTTTTGTAATCCTAATCTAAAAACTAACTAAACCTGTCATCTAATTCTCGCTATGACAACCCTGCACTTTATTACACACTTAAACATAATTTATTAGATAAACTATGAACATGATACAACATCGAATATCTGGAGTTATAGTGTCTTTGGGGATTAGGAACATTACATAATTACTTAAAACACGAAGCACATCATCTTCATTGAAAACAATTTTTAAATACCCACTACATTCCCTCATACTTAGCATTTCATTGGATAACCTGAGGACATGTATAAAAAAGGGTGAACTATAAATCCCATTAAGTGAGTAAAAAAGGCATAACAATAAGAATATATTATATTTTAGAAAATAGGCATATCAATGGAGCATAAAAGAAACATTAACATAGTGTCATGATAAAGCATGATTATCACAACATGGAAATGTGGCAACAACACTTAACATGTTATTTTCATGAGACAAGGGTCATTGCACATAGATCATGAGTAAAACCTCATTTAAATTTAATTATAATGAGTAAACCCTCATTGAACATGATGTATAATGATAATAATATTTAACAAATGCATTGGAGCACTATTAGGGCACACCCTTGTAAAACATTTCATTTCAAGCATATGTTTTCCACAAGATCATATAACATAGAATCACTAAACAACATAATTTATACCACAGTAAAGGAATGTTGAATTAATAGATGAAACTATTACATAAATATGTAAATGTGCATAACTGTTAATACCCTTGATACAGAAATAGGAATGGTATTCACTAGAAAATGATTTTGTCTTGGAAAATGGCGGTGCAATTTCGGCAGCATAATGGCATGATATAAGACTTAACAAAAAGGTTGATGATAGAGAAAATGGTTTCTCCTAATATGTACATAAAATTTACAATAAGGGGGTCATTTATATACATGTACCAACATATGTAATGTAATTTTCAATCACAATACAAAATAATTGGTTTCATGTAAATGAGGTGACAAAAATTCCTTACAGAATTTCAGCATGGTAACAGGTGTATGTGGGAGGCATTAATGAGAGAGGAAAGGGGTATCTCATCATTAAAAAATATATTGGGAAGTATGGGGGAGGCGTGAAATCATACCCAACATTTATAGTTTAAAATTAAATGGCATAAAAATATTAAGAAACATGGATAAAATGAGAAAAGAAGAAATCCCTTAGTTGGAAGTGTGATCGCAAAGGAATGGGAGGGGCTTGAAAGAGGCTTCTTGGGAGGTTGGCATGCCTTGGGAGGATTCTAGAGAGAGAAGGGAAGTGTTTTCAAGAACTCCAGATTCATTGAGTGAAGAGGAATGGGGACTTTCAGTGGGTCTATATAGGAAAGGAGATGGAGTTTTTTATTATTTAGGTTTGGGACAACACACATTAAACTAATCAAAACTGTAACGACCAAAAATTTCATTAATGAAAATCCCTCATGACCTAATTAAATTTCTCCTTATGTAAAATTTTTATATAAAATGTAAGCTTCTTTGGATTTATGTCAAGAATTTTGACCATTGGTAATATAACTGTTGAACAGTGATCACATGATTAGTATAAATATAGGGATTTAACAAATCCAATTTACTTAGAAAAAGGAAGCGACGACCTCATACAGTAAATGTTCCCCATAAAAACCCATTTGTCAGAACATGGAAAGGAGGGGGTGTCATTGGGATTCACTCTTGACTAGTCTCAATTTGAGCATGAACACGTTAAGCTCGAGCGGAACCACCTACGAGAGAAGTGGGAGTTCATTGAGATTACCACCCCTGCAATGTTATCTGAGCCACCCCAATAGTCAGTCACCATCGCACACCATACCCTTAGGTCTTATTTAGGTGTTTTAAGGTGTTATTTAAAAAGACCGTAGTACTATGGTTATGTACATTTTTTCTATAATAATGAATATACATTCATTTTATTATTGTTACTTTGTAAATAGTTTTTGAAGCAGAAATATTATGTTTAGTTAATATTCAACTAAGAAATCTATTTTGATGAATGAATGGATATTTTAATTAAATAATATTTGAATAAAATATCATTATTATTATTATTAAATTAATTTTTATTAAATATAAATTATTGTACAATTTTATGAATGCAGTTGTAATTTTTATTAAGGTTTGAATGCCATTTTTGTCAAAAAAAAACCCATGAATTTTCGATAAATGTCGGATTTTATTTTAAAAGTAAAAATTCACATATATAAAAAAATATTAAAATAAAATAAATATTATTTTCAGAATTAGGATGTCGAAATTATCCAGTGGTTTTTTTCATAATTTTATGAGACAGTCAAATTTTTGGGTAAAAACTAAATATCGTTTAAATATATAATGCATTTTAGGACCTCAAAGTGACCCAATAGTGATGTAGTAAAATACTATAAACATTATTTTCGGCAAATATTTGTTTTATAATTAAGATAATATGATTTTTTGCTTGTTGGATTTATTTTATAAACCTTTAGTGGACCCTTCAAGACTTATTTAACATTTTGTATTTTTAAATTGTTTTCCTTAGCAGTGTGACTCTCCTCCACATAAGAAACCAAATTATTTTAAGAATTTCAGACTTTGGCCTTATATAATTATATTTTAAACTTAAATTTGGAAAAAACCATGGGAAAAACCATGTGATGGTTTGCGGTTTTGATTAGTTTAATGTGAGGTGTCCCAAACCTAAATGATAAAGAATTCTCTCACCCTTCATATATAAACACACACAAGCTCTCACTTACTTCTCACTCAATGACATTGGATTTCATCCAACCTATTCCCTCATCTCCCTAGAATCCTCCCAAGGCACTATAAGATCCAAAGAAGCCTCTCTCAAGCCTCTCTCAAGCCTTTGTAAGCACACTTCCAATTAAGGGTTTTCTTCCTTTCCCATTTTTTCCCAATGTTCTTTAAGTTGTTATGTCCTTTTAATTTCAATTATAAATGTTGTGGTATGGATTCAAACCCCCCCTATATTTCCCTCTTTATATTTGAATGATGGGAGACCCCTTTATCCCTTATAAAATTCCTCCTATGTACACCTGTTACCATGTTGAAATTTCGAAAGGAATTTCCATCTCCTCATTTACATTCAAGTAATTATTTTGTATCATGAATATAAATTCCATTACAATTGTTGGGACTTGTATCTATATGACTCCCTTAAATTACATTTCATTTACATGTTATGAGACACCCCTTTCACTCTCATCAACCATTTGTATGAATTCTTATGTCATGTCGTTATGCTACCGAAATTGCAACACATTTTTCCAAGCCAAAGTCATTGTCTAGTGAATACCATGCCCATTTCTCTATCAAGGGAATTAAAATTTATGAACATTTACTTATTTATTATACAGTTTCATGTATTAATTTAACATTCCTTTATTTTTGAATAAATTATGATTTTTCATTAATCCATGTTTTATGATCCATGTGGCACACTTATGCATGAAATGAAATGTTTAAGAAGGGTGCACCCTGATAGTGGTATAATGCATTGGGTAAAGTATAGTATCATTATACGTCATGCATAATGGTTTTTACTCATGCTAATTCAAGTGCAATGAGGGTTTACTCATGCTTCGGGTGCAATAAGGGTTTACCCATGCTCCATGTGCAATGAGCCCTGGCTCATGCTAATTCCATGTTAAGTGTTGTTGCCACCTTTCCATGTTATCATTATCATGCTTTATGTTTCCTTTATGTTTATGCATCTCTTTTGATCTATTGATATGACTATTTTCTAACATGTATCGTATTCCTCATTTTATTCCATGATTATTCCCTTAATGGGCTTTATAGCTCACTCTTTTCTTATGCATGTCCTCAGGTTACCCCATGTAATGCTAAGTATGAGGGAATGTAGTCATCATGTAAAGGAAGTTTTCAATAAATATGTTGTATTTAATGTTTTAATTTTTTATGTAATTATCCTAAGCCCCAAAGACACTATACATCCTGATCTTCTATGTTTCATAAAGTACGGTTTATGTAATATATTATGTTTAATTGTGTAAAAAAATAAAGGTTGTCATAGTTGGTATCATAGGATAGGTTTAGTTAATTTAGGGATTAGGATTAGAAAACACTAGGGAAGCCTTAGAGACAAGACTAATAAGAACAAATCTTTGTTTTGGTTATTATTGATTATGTGGTCAATCAAGAAAATACATCCCTCTCTGGATATGAGCAGGTAGAGGCGGCTCCGGCACAGATGTATCCAAGGGGTAAAACCCAAAAACACTATTTTGATCTAGACTCGAACGTGTACTGGTTCACAACAATAGGCCTTGCTTCACTCTTGGTTACGACACTCCTGGGGTATATGCTTTGGAAATTTTACAAGCATAGTATGAACCATTATTAAGGGACTAAAAAAATTACCTATTATTATATATTAGAAAGTATATCATGGATAACATAGATTGAAGCTAATATATTCATATGTTAAGGAAATAAAACTTATTTATAAGTAATCCGTTTTGTCATTGGATCACCCTTTATGTTTTAACCCTAACATTCCTTTCACTGTAGCCAAGGGATGGTAATTGGGGGACTCGGGCTAACAACCGATGTGAGGATCAATGTGATGACCGTACTAATTAGATGCCCAATCCAATGGGAGCGGGAATCACGAACTTGGTCACACTTCTCTCTCAGATAACTCAAGCCCTGAATTGAAATGTGGGTCAAGAGTAACGTTCGACCCCCCCCCCCCCAAGAAGAAACAAGTCGATATCAGGAGCTTCATTAGACAAATGCCTCCAACTTTTAATGGATCATTTTATCCTTCAATCGTCGAACAATGGATCAACTCCATTGAAAATATCTTCTCCATCATTCAATTTTCTGAACAATTGAAGGTTCTCTTGGATCTTTATTGTATGGATGGTGAATTTGATCAATGGCATAAGTTGATAAAAAAATACGAAGCCTAAGGAGGAGATCGAGGCATTGGAATGGAAGGATTTCTGGAAGATGTTTTTTGATAAATATTTTTTGTGCACCCTCTGGCTTACGATGGAAATGGACATCCTTGACCTCATAAAAAAAGATGATGAATCTATCAGAGCATATGAAGAAAACATCACAAGGCATTCACGATACACCTTGAGATTTGTTGTTACCACTGAATGGAAGGTTGACTACTTCATTGGTGGGATGAAACCTAGCCTTTGGAAATAGCTGGTGATCCATGACTTCGACAGCTGTGAGGAAATTGTCTGATGTTCCCTTAATGTCGCAATGGAGATCATAAAATCTTATAGGTATCATTAGGATAAGAAGCATATAGTGGACTTCAATTCTAGAGGTCTGATGGATAAATCCAATGGTGCTTAGAATATCCAGCACCCCACTTGCCAAAGGCACAGAAAGACGAACCCCAGAAATTTCCTGAACGGGATGAGGAAATTCTTTAGGTGTTGAATAGAAGGGAACCTAGATATTAAATATCAGCAAGAAATACTTGCGGCTGCGATAGAGGAGAGGAACACTACGTTTGAACCTCAACGCATGGTTCATTTCAACAAATGCAAAGAACCAAAGCATCTTGCAAATTAGTGCCCTAAGCCATGGGTTTTCGGAGGCAACCATCAACCTCTAAGGAATCAAGGGAAAGGTTTTTCCATCACTACTGCCAAAGTGAACCCCAACAACAAAGTGGTGACGAAAATGCTAGTTATTAATTAAATAATAGTGATTGTTATTTTTTATTCAGGTTTTACCCATTCTTTTATATATCGAATGTTTAGTAGAATAATCCCAGCACCACTACAAATCATGCAAGTGAAGATGATAGTGATTATGAAAGATTGGGAAATCATTTAATTCTATTAATATAACTCCTCCCCTATCATAATCAGTGGATTAAACATCCCGGATAACTTCTTCATACTCCCTCTGGTGGAATTTGATGCAATTCTTGGCATGGATTGACTTTCCTTATATAGATCCAACCTAAATTTCCAGGAGAGGGAAATCACTCTCCATGTGGATAATCGACCCCTGATTCTATACAAGTGCAAGGAGAAAGATGAATCATCTTTAGATCAATCATCTCAAGAGTTGATATTAATGCCATATGAGAACATGTATCTAGCTCAGAAGATTGAGTCTAAATAAGAAACCATCCTTGAAGACATGCCTATTATGATGGAATTCACTGAAGTGTTTCCTGATAAATTGCATGGCTTCCTCCTAGAAGAGATGTTGAATTATCAATTGATTGTATACCTAGGGTGTTTCCAATATCCAAGACTCCATATTAAATGGCTACTGTAGATCTTGAGGAGTTGATGAAACAATTACAGGAAAATCTGGATAAAGGGTTTACACACCCAAGTGTTTTACCATGAGGTCCACCAGTCCTTTTCATTAAGAAGAAGGATGTGTCAATGCGCCTTTGCATCCATTATTGTGAGCTTAACAAAATCACGATAAAAAAACAAGTATTCTCTACCAAGAATTGATGACTTTCTTAATCAGTTCGGTGGAGAACAATACTTCTCCAATGTGGATTTTCGGTCGAGGTATTATCAAGTAAGGGTGGAGAAGTATGATATCTCCAAGACTCCTTTTCGTACAAGATACAGACACTATAAATTCATAGTAATGCCTTTCAAACTCACTAATGCTCCAGTAATCATCATGGACATAATGAGTAGAGTCTTTAGAGATTACCTTGACAAATTTATGATATTCTTTATAGATGATATTCTAATATACTCCAAAACCACATAGGATCATGAGGAGCATAAAAGAATTTTACTAGAGATCTAGCGGACAGAGATGCTCTATGCAATGTAAAACAAGTGTGAGTTCTAGTTGAAGGAGTTATAATTATTGGGACATATCATCACAAGAAATGGGATATATGTGGATCCCTCCAAAACAGATGCAATTGAGGGATGGCTGAGGCTAACATTGGTAACGGATATCCGTAGATTCTTGGGGTTAGCTGGATATTATCAACAATTTGTGAGAAATTCCTCAAAATTTTCCAACGCTATTACCAAGATAACTTGGAAGGGAGTAAAGTTTTCCTAGAGTTAGGAATGCGAATAAAGCTTCAAGGTGTTGAAAAAGTGGCTTATCACTGCCCTTGTTCTCACTTCACCCAAAAGTGGAGAACTTTTTGTGGTATACAGTGATGCTTCGAAGAAGGTCCTGGGATGTGTGTGGATACAAAAGACAAAGTAATCGCTACGATTAAAGTAAATTGAAAGTTCATAAACAAAACTATCCAACAAATAACCTAGAGCTGGCTGTAGTGATCTTCTCTTTGAAAATTTGGCACATTATCTCTTTGGGAGAAGTTTGAAATATATATGGGCTACAAAAGAATCAAGTAAATATTCATACTGAAAGAGTTGAACATGCACCAATGAAGATTGTTAGATCTGATCAAAGACTATGACTTCTTAGTTCATTGCCACATTGGGAAAGAGAACAAGGTGGTAGATTCTCTAATTAGAAAGGACCCAACAATTCCATAATTGATGAGAATTGAAAAGGATCCAATATTCTTATATTTGATGAAGATGGACATGGGAATCATAAAAATGGGAACATCATCAATTATCTCACAAATGATTTCTCAACCATCACTTTTGGAAAGGATAAAGGATTCTCAGAAGAATTATTTTGGATTTATGGAAAATGTGGAAGCTATCGGAAAAGTAAATCCTCAGAGATTAATTTTAATGAAGAAGGAATTGTGTGATTTTGGAAAAGAGTGTGTGTTCCATCAATTCCGGAGATGAAGAATGAACTATTAGATGATGTAGATAGTTTAAATTTCTCTATTCACCCAAGAAATACAAATATGTATCGAGATCTCTAAGTGCATTATTGGTGGGATAATATGAAGAAGGAGATATCTGAATATACATCAAAGTGCCTGGTGTGTCACAAAGTGAAGGAACGGAGGGAGAAGTCTATGGGGATGATGCAACCATTGCACATACTAGAATGGAAATGGGAGAACATCACCATAGACTTTGAAACTGGACTTCTGAAGACATCCAAAGGCACCAATAAAATCTAGGTTGTTGTGGATCATCTTATAAAGGTTTCACACTTCATTTTTATTCGGGATGATTTCTCAATGGATCAACTGGCACAAATTTATATCAGGGATGTGGTAAGTCTTCATGGAGTACCACAATCTATTGTGTCTGATCGATTTCCAAGATTCACCTCTATGTTTTGGACGTGTCTTCAACATCCTATGAATACTGAACTGAACATCAGTATGGAAAATCATCTTCAAACTGATGGCCAATCCGAGCGGGATATCCAAACACATGAGGAAATGTTGAGAACATGCTCAATGGACTTTAATGGAGGATGAGATAAACATATTCCCATAGTTGAGTTCTCATGTAATAATAGCTTCCACTCGAGCATCCAAATTGCACATTATGAAACCCTTTGTGGGAAAACGTGCAGAACACCTACGTGTTGGGATGAGGTCGGTGAGCGTAAGCTTCTTGGACCGGAAATGGTCGAAGAAATGGTGGAGAAGGTGAAAACCATTTAGCAGCATATCATGGAATCCCATCGTCGACAGAAGAGTTATGTAGATAACCATCAATGAGACATTGAGTTTAAAGTCGGAGAAATCGTATTTCTATGCATATCTCTGTGGAAGGAGATCATGAGGATTGTAAAGAAAGGTAAGTGTAGTCCAAGGTACATCGGCCCCTTCGAAATTCTAGATCAAGTCGGGGATGTGGCCTATCAAATAGTACATCCACCTTCCATGACCAAAGTACATGACTCCTTTCGTGTATCCCTCTTAAGGAAGTACATACTGGACACTTCACATTTACCGTCTTTAGAGGTGGTACAGTTAGAGGATGATCTTTTTTATGAGGATCAAACAGTGAAGATATTTGATCATAGAGAAAATGTTCTAAGAAATAAGACAATGCCCCTTGTCTAGGTGTTGTGGAAAAACCACAAGTCTGAAAAAGAGACGTGGGAACTGGAGTATAGGATTAAGGAGAGTTACCCACATCTATTTTAGTGTGGGAAAAGGAAATTTAGACGGAGAAATTTCTTAAGGGGGAAGATGGTAATGACCCAAACTTTCATTAATATAAATCCCTCTTGATCTAATTTAATGAATCCTTATGTGAAATTTGTATATTAAATTTCAAATTCTTCGGTTTTATGTTAAGAATTGTTACCATTTCTAATATAGCTATTGAATAGTGATCACATGATTAGTATAAATAAAGGGCTTTAACAAATCCAATTTAAATAGATAAAGTAAGCGATGACCTCATCTAGTAGGCATTCTCCATACGTAACCCATTTGTCAGAGATCGGAAAGGGGTGGCATCATTGGGCATCACTCTTGAGCAAGCTGTAGTCGAGTTTTAACAGGTTATGCTCGAGCAGAATCGCCTACGAGATAAGTGGAAGTTGATAGAGATTACCACCCGAGAAATGTTATCTGAGCCACCCCAAGATTCTATCACCATCGCACACCTTCCCCTGCGGTCTTATGTGGGAGTTTTAAAGGGTTATTTATCAATACCCTAGTACTATGGTTATGTACATTATTTTTTTATAAAATAATGAATATACATTCATTTTATTATTGTTACTTATTAAATAGTTTTTAAAGTGAAAATAGTATTTTTAGTTAATATTCAACTATGAAATCTATTTTGATGAATTGCTGGATTTTTTAATTAAATATTATTTTAATAAAATCTTATTTTTATCATTATATTATTTTTTATTAAATATAAATGATCGTATAATTTTATGAGTGAAATTGTATTTTTTATTATGGTTTGAAAGCCATTTTTGTCAAAACCCATGAATTTTATATAAATATCGATTTTTATATTAAAATTGATAATTAGAATATTTAGAAAATTATTTAGATAAAATTAATATTATTTCTAGAATCAGGATGTCAAAATTATCCAACGGTGAATTTTTCATAATTTTCTGAGACAGTGAATGTTTTGGGTAAAAATTAAGTACTGTTTAAATATATAATGTGTTTTATGACATCATAATGCCGAATAGTGACGTAATAAAATACTATAAACATTATCATCGGTCAATATATGTTTTACCATTACCATAATGTGATTTTGGGTCTTTTTGATTTATTTTAAAAGCTTTAGAGGACCCTTCAAGAATTGTTAAACATTATGTCTTTTTAAATTATTTTCCATGGGAGTGTGACTAACCTCCACATAAAAAACACCATTATTTTAAGATGTTCAGAAATTGGCCTTATAAAATATTGTTTTCCCCTTACCTTTAGAAAAAACAATTGGCAAAATCCATGGGCAAAAAATATGGGCTGGTTTGTGGTTTGTATTAGTTTAATGTGACGTGTCCCAAACCAATATAATAAATATTACCCTCACCTTTCTTATATAAACCCAGACAATATCCCACTTCCTCCTCAGTAAAAGCCTTTTAAGTTCGTCAATACTCTTCCATCCTCTCTCTAGAATCCCCCAAAGGCCCCCCAGGCTCCCAAGAAGCCTCTCTCAAGCCTCTTTCAAGCCTTTGGAAGCACACTTCCAAATAAGGGTTTTCTTCCTTTCTAATTTTTTTCCAATGTTCTTTAAGTTGTTATGAACTTTTAATTTCAATTATAAATGTTGGGTTATGGTTTCTCACCTCCACCATACTTCCCTATTTATGTTTTATTTACTAGAGACCCCTTTCCCTCTTATAAAATGCCTCCCATGTACACTCGTTACCATGCTGAAATTCTAAAAGAAATTTCTTTCTCCTCAATTACAATCAATTAATTATTTTGTATCATAAATCTAAATTGAATTAAAATTGTTGGGACATGTATCTATATGACCCCCTTATAGTAAATTTGATGTAAATATGATGATAAACCCCTTTATCTTTCATCATCAATTTTTATGAATTCTTATGTCATGCTGTTATGCTGTTGAAATTACACCACGCTTTTCCAAGACAAAGTCATTGTGTAGTGAATAACATACCCATTTATCTATCAAAGGTATTAACCTTTATGGAAAATTACTTATTGATTTTATAGTTTCATGTATCAATTCAACATTACTTTATTGTGGAATAAATGATGATGTTTAATTCATGCGTCTTTTAGGATCCATATGGCACACTTATGCATGAAATGAAATGTTTAAGAAGGGTGCGTCCTGATAGCACTTCAATGCATTGGGTCAAGTATAGTATCATGATATATCTTGTTAAATGGGTTTTTAATAATTCCAATTTAAGTGCATAGAGGGTTTACCCATGCTTCATGTGCAATGAGGGTTTACTCATGCTCCATGTGCAATGAGCCTTTTCTCATGATAATTCCATGTTAAGTGATGTTGCCACATTTCCATGTTATGATAAACATGAATTATTACGCCTTTATGTTAATACTTATATTTTTATCTATTGATATTCCTATTGTCCAACATGTATTGTATTCCTCATGTTATTTCATAATTATTCCCTTACTGGGCTTTATAGCTCACTATTTTCTTAGGCATATTCTCAAGTTACCCCATGCAATGATAAGTACGAGGGAATGCACTGGTCATGTAAAATACGATTTCAATAAATATGTTGTATTTCATGTTTTAAGTTTTTATGTAATGATACTAATCCCCAAATACACTGGACCTCTTGATCTTGTAGGTTGCATCAAGGGATGTTTATTTAGTAAATTATGTTTTATTGTGTAATAAAAAGTAGGGTTATCATAAAAACCACAAACCAACCCTTGTTTTTTGCCAATGTTTTTTCACCAAAGGGGATTGGACGAAATTATTTTATAATTCCAATGGCCTAAATTCTTAAAATAAAAGGTTTTCTTATGTTTATGTTAGTCTAAATCTCAAAGAAATAAATTTAAAAAGTTAAAATGTTTTATAAGTCTTGAAGGGCCTGCTAAAGTATTCTAAAAAATCAAACAAACCTAAAATCACATTATTATAATGGTAAAACAAATATTGTCTGAACATAATGTTTATATTATTTCATTACATTACTATTGGGTAATTATGATGTTATAAAACACATTAAATATTAAAATAGTATTTAAATTTTACCAAAAAATCCAACAGTCTCAGAAAATAATGAAAACACAACCATTAGATAGTTTTGAAGTCCAGATTCCAAAAATAATATCCTTTTTTTCTAAATAATTTTCTAAAAATGTGATTTTTTTTACTTTTAAAATGAAAACTAACATTTATCTAAAATTCAAGGGTTCTGACAAAAATAGCTTTCAAACCATAATAAAAATTACAATTTTATTCTTAAAAATTATACCACTTTTTATATTTAATAAAAAATAATTTAGTAATAATATTTTATTAAAATATTAATTAATTTAAAAATCCATTATTTCATCAAAATATATTTCATAATTTAATATTAACTAAATATACTATTTGTGATTTAAAAACTATTTACAAAATAAAAAATAATAAAATAGTTTTTTATTATATATTATATTCAAAAATAGTGCACATAATCATAGTTATAAGGTCTTGTTATATAACCTCTTATAACACATGAATTAGACTGTAGGGTAAGGTTTGTGATGGTGAGAGACTCATGGGGTGGCTCGGATAACATCGCTTGGGTGGTAATCTTTACCCACTTCCACTTCTCCAATAGGTGGTTCTGTTCGAGCTAAACGTGCGGAATCTCAGCATGTGCTTGGTCAAGAGTGAAGCCCAATGACACCACCTCATTTTTAGCTTTGATAAATGGGCTTCAAATGGGAAATGTCAACTGGATGAGTCCACTGATTCCTTTTTTTGAGTAAATTGGATTTGTTCAAGCCCTATATTTATACTAATCAAGTGATCATTGTTCAACATATATATTTTCAATGGTAACAATTCATAACAGTATTTTGAAATCCAAAAACATAAAACCAAGGAAGTGCATATTTTATATAATCATTTTACAAAAGTGACATTTAATTAGATGAAGTGGAATTTTCATTAACAAAAGTTTGTTTCAATGCATTGGGAATCCCAAAATGGGATTTAATTTTGAATTATTTGGAAGAATTGGTTCCCTTTTATAAGAGAGGGGAGGGGCAGTCTTGCTATTTTTCAAAATATTAAATTAATATAAATGAATTTTAAATTCAAAACGGGTCTAAATATGGTTATTTATAATAAATTATGACAATAAATATAAATCCCATTATCCAATAAATGTATTATATGTTTTGAAAACATATATACAGTTAACATTTGCATTTTACCATATAAATTTTTACCATTACAACTTGGATTTTTATAAATTGAGGGTAAATATCATTATTGTAAAATAAAAATTAACCATTAGTGGATCTTGTGTGATATTTTAAAACTTATTATAATAACTTCTAATAATTTTATATTTTTAGTAATTTTATATCATCTAATAAAATATGTATTTCAATAAAATATCCATAATGTCAACTTTAAGAACAAATTATTACATAGATTTTAATAATATAAATATAACACCAATAATTCAAATTAAATAATATATTAAATTTATAAAAATTTATTTTAATCTAAAAAATTATCTTATGAAATTAACTATATCAAATTATTATTATTTTCCTATATTTAATAACATTTAATTCATTATTCAATTAATTAAATAATTACAACATCAGTATTGTGAAACCGTCCACTGTAATTATATGTTTATTAAAAATGAAAAATAAAATACCAGGGTAAAACTAAATCAATTATCTTTGAAAATAATATTTATATTCGAACATATCCCTTGGATAACACCATATTAAAAATATAACACTTATTAAAAAAATAATAAGATATTTTTAAATTTGTATAAATAAAATACCTTAGAGGTCATAATGACATCCAAATAGCACCAAAAGAATATAAATTATACCATTGGATTATTTTTTCCATGATATAATTATACCATAATATTTTGTTATGTATTTAGTTCATTTAGTAGTTCTTATCATTTTATTTTTAACACAAATTACCTGATTTACCCATTACCATGGTAATGAAAATTACTAACATTACAAGTCATACTGTCCAAAATCTATATGGAACTATTCAATAAATTCTTACCAATTTTATTAAAAAATTCCATCTATTTTTTAAAATTCAAAACATAGATGTTTTATAATTTAACTTAAATCAAAATCAGCAAGAAGTAACGAAAACCATTTCTGTTTCTTGAAATATTCCCTTTTTAGACAACAAGTGTTTTTATAGAAAATTATTGAATAAAATAATTTTGAAATAAATATTTGGATTATTAAAATTATTTTTGACCTAATTTAAATTTTAAAAATTTATAAAACATTACTTTACTTTGTAAATAATTTAAGAAACACGATTTTTTCAATTGAAATCATCTTTGTTGGTATTCCATGAAAAATCAATATTTTCACAACATTATCAATTAAAATTAATAATATAATTATTACATGTGAAAATAGAAAGTGAAATTAATTTTTTTCAAATAAATTTTCTTTAACTTCTATCAATTATAACATTCACTCAATAAAAATAAAACACATTTGTATAGAAAGCATTTTTTTTTGAAGAATGAAACGACTCTACTAAAACATGTCTGATTATTTTCCATGATCATACAAATAAATTACTATTTCTTTTTTATCATTATATTTATTTCATAAATTATATTTTCCAATTTATACATACAAATTTAATATCAATTTTATATTATTAATATTTTAATAATAACAATTCATTTTCCTTTCATGGTCGATGAAGTGTTTGATATATGTTAAGGAACAAAGTGTTCCCTTTAAAAATATCGGGATGTGACTTCCACCCCATCATATCCTCTAAAAAACCAAATTACTATTACATATAAATTACATACCCAACTATCTTACTTACTTCCCTCCTCTCATACTGGAATCCTTACTTTGGTCAGAAATCCATCCTTATAAGTCTTTTGGAGAAAAACGAAGGAGGTTACTTGAAGGATAAGTAATGTTATTCGATAACATTTTTTGTTTTTCCTATACCTACATAAAATATTATTAATACATGATAATATAATAATTTCATCATATTACATATACTATGATATTATTATGTTATGGAAATTAACTATATCCATCCCTTCTTCCCTCAAATGGGAAACAATAACATCGCTAGTGCGTACAACTGACTACTACCTAGAGAACCGATGTGACCCATTTTCTAGAAACAATTATCATGGTATGGAATGATGATTGAATTATATATATATAATATTTACCCAATAACTATGATTATATTAAAATATTTCTTTATAAACTGTTTTTACATTCCATTTTGTGGGTGAGACAATATCGTCAGTCATGTGTACGCCAGACTACCGCCTCCAAAAGTGATGTGATTCATTTTTAACTATCCTTTAAATGAAAGGAAATAAGGTATAAATTTAATTAATATATGTGAAATATAATTTATAATAATTATTATGGAAGAAAATATATTATTTAAATCTCTTTCGATTCTTCCTTTGTGAAAATTGAAATAGTATTCATTTGAATATATAGCCTACCCTCTCCAAGATAAGTATATTTCATTTCATGCCTCTATATGCATTTTATTACAATATATTATATATTATTAATATATTATATATTTCTATTAAGGATAAAATTAATGAGGTGATGTAACCATGATCAATGTAATGGGACAAAAATACCAACTCATAACTTATACGAAAAAATGTATTTATTACCTGAAAAGTATTTTTAATAATTAAATGTTAATAATCGGTTAATAAAATTACATAAGTAAATAATATATGCTATGATATGTATATAGTTTTTTTAAATATATTAATCATAAATAAATATTAATTATACAGTTGTTTTTAACATGTTTGACGAATGATGATACTTATGGTGTGGGATTTATGTCTAATTTGTATTTTCCATGAGAAACATTCCATATTCAACAAATATTACTATTATATGGTGTATTTATTTCACATGAATGTATATTATTTTGATTATCCAAAAAATATCTATTCTTACATAGAAAATTCATGATCTCACTTTTAGGGGGTTTAGTATTAAAATGTTACAAAAACATTACGGTATGTTTTTCTCAATTTTCTTTCATTGACACATTTGTTTTGCTATTAAACTATTATATTTTATGAGGTGTATATAAATCCTCAAAAAAATTTAATATAATTAACTTCATTAATCACATGATATTTTATATTTTATTTAATATTTTTTTATGTGTCTTATGACTCAATGTTTCATAAGTTTCAAAGGTTTTGTGAAATCATATCATTGTTTAGCAGGATTATTTATGTTTATATTTTAAATGATGAAATATTAAGATACATATCACAAAAAATAATTGAATTCTATTATTTTTTGGATATGTCATGAGAATTCATGTTTTTAATTCATTTTATTCTCCTAATGTACATAATATAAAAAAATATTATTTTTATGAAAAGTCATCTATGTAGTTATATTATGTCAAAAATAATTTTTTCAACAATATCCATTAGTTATAATTTTTTTTGAAATTTTTAAACATTATAGAAAGTATTTATTAAATAAATTAATGCCTGTAAGAACTTCAATCTTCTACTTGAGGTACTTGATTGATGTGAAGCTGGAAAGCATGGGACCATGGTGAGGCTTGCAATGTAGCTGGAGTTGTTTAATTGTTTTCCGTTGTACTTTTTTTAGTACTGTATTTCTGAATTGTGACTTGTTTGGATACATTCCTAGATACTTGTGACATGCATGAATATTTATATATATGATGCAGTTGTTTTTTCCTTCCAGTCTTCCCCTGGTAACCTATTGTATAAGATTAATGCTTTCGCGATTGTTATATGATTGCTATCCCGCTATGTTACTCTGCCAATTATGGCATTGTTTACCCACTATCACACCCATGGACCACCCTACTAGTCGGAAGCTCTTCTATTTGGGGAAACGTACATGAGGCCATGTGAAAAAACAGGTACAGGGAACCTTTGGATGGCACCTAAAACCATGACATTACAAAGTGGTATTATAGGAATTCTTTTCTTCTTAACATAATGTTTCGAGCCTATAGACAGGTATAGGAAGGAATAGGTAGTTAGTAATAAGATGTTCCTAAGAGTATCTAGCCCATGTATAGGTAAAATTCACTTTACATCGTATATTCCAATTTTTCTGGTTTTTCAATTATTACAGTTGATTTCATTTCACTGTTGGGTGATTCACATGTTTTAGGTTGTTATTGTTGATATTATTGAGGTTATATTTCTGTTTCAACCTGATGAGATGAGGGTATGCCATCTAATTCATCATATAGGCACTTTCTAGGGATCAAATGTCATGTAATATTATCATTCCATTTAGGGTGAATTGCTGATTTCATTATATTCTGATAGATGTTGTTCTAGATATGAATGTTGTTGTGTTAGATTCTTTGATATAATGTCTTACATTTTGATAGCGTTTCTATAATATTTAAATTTTCATTTCAACAAACTCCAAACATTGATAAAAAAGGTGTTATGGACCCTCATGAATCAGAAATTTCTATATCACGTTATTTATTGACCTATTATACATTGTGATTTACATGAATATGATGTCAATGTAGAGACCCGAAGCCTGACTTACATGGACATTACATTACTTTTGTGAAATACTTAGTACATAACAAAAACACACACACAAGGATCGTAATAGTTTAGTGTCTTTGGAAACTCAGAATAAAATCTTCTAATCCTGGTGAAAGATCTTCAACATCTCCCATAAAGATCTTCATTTTTTTACATAAAACCTTTCTTTATATCCTGGGGAAAATAAAACATAAAAGTGTGAGCTCAAATGCTCAGCAAGGGTAAACAAAAGAAATATCAATCACATCATATACATAAGCACATAACTTTTAGAAATCTTAACCTGTAAAAGAGATCATAATTTCATAACCTGGGATAACTCATGGCAGTGAAATGTAATCACAATAATCATGACATAAAACATGAAACTTTGTGGAATTCACACATAATCATAGAGAATCATTTCTTGTTAGTCAAGACTCATTGCCAAGACTATCTTAGTGGACAAAGTCCCTTTCTGAACCGAGTCACCCTCGTTTCAGTCCTGTTTCACTGAACCGGTGTAACCTACCGTTATAGCCATGTCTATCACATGAGATATAAAATCTTTACCCAATGAATTTGAGGGAGATATAGGTCCCACCCATCTCATAATGATACCATTCTTATGTGTGCCACAAAACCATAAATCATACATCATTGCATAACCCATCTAATAAAAATGGGAATCTTAAACATCATGACATCATAAAACAATTCATATACGATAAAGGAATTTATAAAAATAATTCTATCACAACATAATCAATTCAATGTAATAATAGGGATAAAAACAGAACCCTTTATTATCTTAGATGGAAAATAATTTTGATAAAACACTTGAACTTCATTCTTGAGGAAAATATCCTTTCTACTTCAAAAACACTTTTCCTTTTTTAACATGTCATACAATTTTAAACTAAATGAAGTTGATTAAAAATAAACATGAAAACTTGTAAAGGAAGCTTCTTGGAAATAATGTTTTAAAAATCCATTCATGTCGTATAAGTTAAAAAAACATTCTTCTCGTACTTTTGTCGGAAAAGTCAAAAAAGTACCCCGTACGAAAAACGACAAAAGATTCCTTTAATATCTTTTACTAAAAACACACTGAAGGGTAAAATTGGATTTAAACCATTGTAGGTGGATGTAAATAATATGTCATATCGAGGAAACATGAATGTGGATGATAAAATGCACCCCAGTAAATGCCAATGTATAAACAATCTCGGATAAAAATGAGATTGTGATATTTCCCTTACCTTCGGTCTGATTTGCTTCGTAAGTGTACGAACCTCCTGTATAATGATTTAAATAATGTCATTGACTTATTACAGAATCATATTCATTGTTATTATATCATATATGGTTCACTTATGACTTTATATTACCCGTTCTTTTGTAAGTTCATGTTAAAGTAGCGTTTTGGGTAAAATCGTCTCATTTGTCGTTCGTGTTTTAACGTGTAATTATACATATGATTACATAGATCATTATTACTTAATTATAGAATATAAAACATGATTTATATATAATATATATTCGTAATATACATATATATATTTTATCGATAAATGGAAAGAAATACACCGTTCATGGAGACGGTAGGCCGTACGTACGCATGAATGCTGTTTTCTTTTCGTTATTGAATTGAGTGGAATTACGTAGATGACATACATATATATACACATAAATCCAGTAGCTTTATAATGTCATATATTTCATTATTATTTCTTATATATACTTTATAATCATTCTTAAATGGTTAACATGGAGAATGAATCTCATCGTGTCGTGGAGATGGTAGTCCGTACGTACGCACGAGCGATGATATCATTTCCACAATTATTGAATTGAATTGGAGTGGATGATACAATATATCAGAATCAATATGATGTTCTAATATCTATGTATAGTTATTTTTTACACCATTATACCCATCCACGTAAGGTGGTGGTGGAAAATAGATTACACCACGGTGTGGAGACGGTATTCCATACGTACGCACGCGCGGTGATTTCTTTTTCCATAGGATGGATAGATGGTGAAATAGGGTTGTTTCATACTTATAATAACATATCAGTATATGAGTTATACTGATGTTATTACTTCATAATGAAACAACTAAAGATGAAGAAGTGGAAGAAGAAATAAAGATGAAAGAATCGGTAACGGACATTACCTCTTCTTTGAAGTGCTTCTTTGAGACCTTCTTTTAGGGCACTAAAATGGGTCTTTGAAGAAGCCCAGAACCTCTAGGATGTTTCTAGGGAAGGGGAGAAGAGACTTTGGCAGGGTTTGGCCGAGCATGAAGGCTCAAAGTTGTGTGAGGAAGAGAGGGAGGAGGTGCCCTTTTATAAGGGAGGAGAGGGGTACCTTTGGAATAACAAAAAATATTATTTTATTATAAAGTCATGTTCGGTTTTAAATAGCTCCAAATTGATTTATTTTGTGGCTAAGGTGGGGATGGGTCGAAATCCTCTCATCCAATAGAATTTAGACAAGTTTCGGTTCCTATTTTAACCTTATCATTTAGATTTAACATTAAGTTAAATAATTTTACTTTTACCGTGTCTTCTTGTGTTCTTACACTATAAGGTTCATAAACTTACTATAAGAAGCCAAACGAACCCCAAATTGTTTATTATTAATATATATAACCTTATCTAAGTAATTTGGCCGAACCGTAGATTTTTAGGAATAAAATAACAATTAATAATATAATATTTGTTTTAAAAACTATTTTATGTCAATTTTGAAACTATTTAGTAATTGATTTTTGTGAAAATCATAACAGAATGATAAGTTCTAAAAAAGTTAATTAAATAAATATTAACATGTCATATTAACCTATAAAATTAGTTTAATTTATAAAAAGTCTCAAATTATATTTATTTGGTTATTTATAACATCAATTATGTCAATATTTCATTAATAAGATAATTACTGCATCATCATTGTGTCATAAATAAATTAAATTATTTAATGTATAAAAATTACAAATAAAATACCATTATGTAGGAAATATTTTTAGCTTTCTAAGGAAAATTTATAGTCGAATTTATCTTATGTATAACCCCATATTAAAAATGTTTTAGTAAATAAACATTGATTTTAACTCTTTTAACCCTTCTTTAAATAAATTAATAATAAATGACCTAATCTAATCCAAGTGGGCCTAAATGGTCATATTTTATTCCTAAGTTTGTTTTTGGTCGAATTACACTTGTCCAATATAATTAGGACAAGTGTTAGGGTAATAATAATATCATTTTAACCCTTAATTACCCTATTTACTTTTAACCGTGGTAAAAAAAAGTAAACAGTTACTATTCACCAAAAAATTATTTTCATCTCATTGAACCACATTTTACTTACTGAAATCGACCGTGTCTCTCGGATTTTTGAAATTCCACTCATAGAAGCGGTAAAGTCATGTTTTATGAAAAATTCAGTTTTTTAACTACCACTTAGTGGTTTCACTATTCATCAAAAATTGAAAGTTTTCATAAAAATACCAAAAATTAGGCCTAAGCTATATTTGATATTATGAACTCAGAAATAATTTCTATTTTACCAAATTAAAAACATATCAGTTGCATTAATTAATTTAAAAATTAATTCCCGTCGTCAAAACAAAAGGTGTGTTTTTAAGAGATAATAACTATCAAAAGATTGACACTTGTTTATAACTGGTTTAAATGTGAAATTACATTCAATGACCAACAATGTATTAAATTGTAAAAATATATTCTAAATATACTTTAAAACCACTCAATTTAATAATTTATCACTATTAATTATTTTGATTGAAACAATTGTTTTTAATTAAAATTCAATAATTTTCACTATTCATCAAAATATGAAAGTTATCTGAAAATCACAAAAATTTCACCCTAAGCTAATTTCGATATTCCAAATCCAAAAATTAAATCCATTTTGAAAAATAAAATTTACAAAATTTCAAAAAGTGTTTATTACTATTCATAACAGTTAGTTTTAATAATATTTTAATAGCATATTGTTGTTTAGTGAAACTCGTTATTGTGTACTACACACGCTATCGAGGAAGGTCGTGATTGCGTGTAATGAAAGACAAGTCAAGGATGTGTGTTGTGCAAGCTCCTTTTGGTGTAGCATACAACACAAGAGATTAGTGAAATTAGAAAGAATATTTTTCATAAAATCTTGGGTTGTTACATTCTACCCACCTTAAAATGAATTTCGCCCTCAAAATTCGTCAGGGTTATAAATGGTTTACTATTCAAAAGTTTATTTAATAGACACCCACATTGTAAAATGGTATACCAAAACCAATCTTTAAAAAGGAAAGTATGAAACGTAACAGTTACCCAAATAAACTAATCACTGGGTTTCAACATAGGTGAAAATATGGATATGGAAGAAAAATCTAACCATCATGTTCTAATGGAGAGTGGTAGAGAACATGGCTATGGAAAAGCCAACAATCACAAATACATAAATTTGTGACGATCTAAGGTACCATCTGATTAATCAGATATAAGATCACTAGGACAAAATTTTTGGTTTTCAAGATCGTTTCCCAAAAGTTGAAGAATTTGAATTAGAATAAATACTTACTTTATTTTGGTACAATCTCACTGTTGTTCATGCCTTGAACAATTTCCACTTCATCTCATAAATAAATGAAGTTGAATTTGTTATTCATGAAGTCTTAGCAGATCATGTTATAGAATGATGGGTCATTCCATCTGTCTCAAACAAAAGGTTAGCAAAAGTTATTAAATATACATAAGTCATTCTATAGTTGGATTAATCATATATGGTTCCTAAAATGGACTTATACTTCATATATCATACTTCTTAATATAATAAAACTAGTTTCTACTAAACAGGGACTTCCTGTAGGCCAGTGGTAGGCGATAAAGGCCAGTCGCACTTCGGTTGTGGGTTCGATTCCCACAGCCTTGTCCGACGCGATGGGCTGTCGCCCGTCCTGCAGGTTATCATTTTTCTAAAGATATATTACTATAATATCCCATCAATAATATCAAAAAACGTTTTATCCTAACTTATGTCCAACATAATCCATTCTAATCTTTAGGCTTATCTAAAATACTTTGGTCCAAGCTCATAGTATAAAGAAAATGATTACTTGAAATGTCACAGAATAATCACGTGAATGCCATCATTTATCCCCCACATATCATAAGATATATCTTGTTGGTCAAATTACAAACATGTGAATACCTTAATCATGTATTCTCTTGAAGAATGAATACCCATTTAACCTTAGTGAAAACATGAATGCAGTTAAAAGTTAACACTTTCCACATACCAAAATCCTCAAAATTCTATATTCTCAAACCATGATATCACTTAGTCCTTATATCAATCATGATCTCATGAATACAATCAAACATCTCATTATCTTCTTATCCATTCATTATGCTCATATCATCTGTTTACCAAAAATGTCTCAATCACTTTTCATGGTTACCGGTACCATAAAATTATTGAAAACCACAATAGACCAAAACATAAATATTCCAATATTCCACGATACTATATACAACATTATTTTGGAATCCCATTACATAAACACTTAATCATTCCACCACATCGTTTTCATATTCAACATCGCCAATAGTGATCGCATGTGACTTCCCTTTGTCCTTTTCCTTAAGTGGTTGCTCATGTTGATCATCACTAACCCTTGGATTAGGGAATTTATTAGCATAATGCCTCATTTCCTTGAACTTGAAGCATTGAAGTGTTGGTGGTGCGTTCTCTGTAGTGTTTGCTTTATTCACATCATTAGAAACCCTTTTTTCCATTACCTTGGCACTCAGCTGCTTGATGACCTTCTTTTCCACACTTAAAACATTTTCTAGTCCCTTTAAGACAATCTCCACCATGCTTCTTTCCACACTTTGAGAATAAGGAAACATTCATCTTCTTTTCACCATTATTCTGAGATTTCTCCTTGAAATCCATCTTTCGTTTCTTATCAAAACCTTGAGATGGATATGTAGCACTAACTTCCATTTCTACCTTGACAGCACAACGCAAAATTTCTTCATAGCTACTGAAGTCTCTTATAGCTAATGCCCTTCGAAGACTTGGTTTTAAGCCACTGAAAAATCGATCAAATTTACTTTCAGGTTGGATGATAATGCCAGATGCATAGCTTGCAAGTTTTGTAAAATTCTCTTCGTATATACCAATAGATTCATCATCCTTTTTCTTTAGTTCAAGAAACTCCTTCTCCATCATTGTTCGATGAATACGAGGGAAGTACTTACTGAAAAATAAGTTCTTGAACTTGTCCCATTCCATGGACTCAATTTCATCCCTTTGCCTCGTATTCTTAATAAGATTCCACCATTGATCAGCATCACATTCCAAACGATACACTGCTAAGATGAATTTATCATGTTTAGAACATTGAAGAACTAAAAATATCTTTTCAGTGGTACTGATCCATTGTTCAGCAACAAGTGGATTAGAAGACCCACTGAAAGAAGGTGGACGTTGCCTCATGAAGGACTCAATAGAATATTGTTCCCTTATCTGCTCATTTGGAAGTCCAGAATGATTCATAGATTGTGTAAGTATAGCAATAAGATTTTGCACTCCATCTCCCATAACATTTGTTTGTTTAGGAGGACAATCATTTCATTGTCCATTGCATTTATCAACACGGTTCCATCAAGTTCCATCCATCGTCTAAACCCAAAAAGAATAGTGTGAGAGGAAAAAATCATGCTAGGGAAAACAAAATAATAAAGTGGGAGTACCTTCAATATCTAACATCTTAGGTTTAATTATATGATCGTTAGCATAATTCTAGTACTATAACCTATACGTATACTTAACCTTAGGGTCATCCCTAGACACACCTTAGAAATATCTCTAGAGATCTCACTAACTTTTTTGCATCCTAGTTTCCAAAGGATGACTAAACCTTTCCTCTGATACCAACTGTAGAGACCTGAAGCCTGACGTACATGGAAATTACATTACATTTGTGGAATACTTAGTACATAACAAAAACACACACACAAGGATCGTAATAGTTTAGTGTCTTTGGAAACTCGGAATATAATATACTAATCCTGGGGAAAGATCTTCAACATCTCCCATAAAGATCTTCCTTTTTTTTACCTAAAACCTTTCTTTTTATCCTGGGGAAAAGAAAACATAAAAGGGTGAGCTCAAATGCTCAGTAAGGGTAAACAAAAGAAATATCAATCACATCATATACATAAGCACATAACTTTTGGAAATCTTAACCTGTAAAAGAGATCATAATTTCATAACCTGGGATAACTCATGGCAGTGAAATGTAATCACAATAATCATGACTTAAAACATGAAACTTTGTGGCATTCACACATAATCATAGAGAATCATTTCTTGTTAGTCAAGACTCATTGCCAAGACTATCTTAGTGGACAAAGTCCCTTTCTGAACCGAGTCACCCTCATTCCAGTACTATTTCACTGAACCGGTATAACCTACCATTCTAGCCATGTCTATCTCATGAGATATAAAATCTTTACCCAATGCATTGGAGGTAGATATAGGTCCCACCCATCTCATAATGATACCATTCTTATGTGTTCCACAAAACCATAAATCATACATCATTGCATAACCCATGTAATAAAAATGGGAATCTTAAACATCATGACATCATAAAACAATTCATATACGATAAAGGAATTCATAAAAATAATTCCATCACAACATAATCAATTCAATGTAATAAAAGGGATAAAAACAAAACCCTTTATTATCTTAGATGGAAAATAATTTTGATAAAACACTTGAACTTCATTCTTGAGGAATATATCCTTTCTACTTCAAAAACACTTTTCCTTTCTTAACATGTCATACAATTTTAAACTAAAAGAAGTTGATTAAAAATAAACTTGAAAACTTGTAAAGGAAGCTTCTTGGAAATAATGTTTTAAAAATCCATTCATGCCGTATAAGTTAAAAAAACATTCTTCTCGTACTTTTGTCGGAAAAGTCAAAAAAGTACCCCGTACGAAAAATGACAAAAGATTACATTCATATCTTTTACTAAAAACACATCGAAGGGTTAAATTGGATTTTAACCATTTTAGGTGGATGTAAATAATTTGTCATATCGAGGAAACATGAATGTGGATGATAAAATGCACCCCAGTAAATAACAATGTATAAACAATCTCGGATAAAAATGAGATTGTGATATCTCCCTTACTTTAGGTCTGATTTGCTTCGTAAGTGTCCAAACATCCTGTATAATGATTTAAATAATGTCATTGACTTGTTACAGAATCATATTCATTGTTATTATATCATATATGGTTCACTTATGACTTTATATGACCCGTTCTTTTGTAAGTTCATGTTAAAGTAGCGTTTTGGGTAAAATCGTCTCATTTCTCGTTCGTGATTTAACTTGTAATTATTCATATGATTACATAGATCATTATTACTTAATTATATAATATAAAACATGATTTATATATAATATATATTCAGAATATACATATATATAATGGATCAATAAATGGAAAGAAATACACCGTTCATGAAGACGGTAGGTCGTACGTACGCATGAACGTTGTTTTCATTTCGTTATTGAATTGAGTGGAATTAAGTATATGACATACATATATATACACATAAATCCAGTAGCTTTATAATGTCATATATTTCATTATTGTTGCTTATATATACTTTATAATCCTTCTTAAATGGTTAGCATGGAGAATGAATCTCATCGCGTCGTGGAGACGGTAGTCCGTACGTACGCACGAGGGATGATATCATTTCCATAATTATTGAATATAATTGGAGTGGATGATACAATATATCAGAATCAATATGATTTTCTAATAACTATGAATATTTATTCTTTACAAAATTATACCCATCCATGTAAGGTGGTGGTGGAAAAAAGATTACACCACGGCGTGGAGACGATATTCCGTACGTACGCACGCGCGGTGATTTCTTTTTCCGTAGGATGGATAGATGGTGAAATAGGGTTGTTTCATACTTATAATAACATATACGTATATGATTGATACTGATGTTATTACTTCATAATGAAACAACTAAAGAAGAAGAAGTGGAAGAAGAAATAAAGATGAAAGAATCGGTAACGGACATTACCTCTTCTTTGAAGTGCTTCTTTGAGACCTTCTTTTAGGGCACTAAAATGGGTCTTTGAAGAAGACCAGAACCTCTAGGATGTTTCTAGGGAAGTGGAGAAGAGAATTTGTCATGGGTTGGCCGATCTTGAAGGCTCAAAGTTGTGTGAGGAAGAGAGAGAGGAGGTTCCCCTTTATAAGGGAGGAGAGGGGCACCTTTGGAATAACTAAAAATATTATTTTATTATAAAGTCAAGTTCGGTTTTAAATAGATCCAAATTGATTTATTTCGTGGCTAAGGTGGGGATGGGTCTAAATACTCTCATCTAATAGAATTTAGACAAGTTTAGGTTCCTATTTTAACCTTATCATTTAGATTTAACATTAAGTTAAATAATTTTACTTATACCGTGTCGTCTTGTGTTCTTACACTATAAGGTTAATAAACTTACTATAAGAAGCTAAAAGAACCCAAAATTGTTTATTATTAATATATATAACCTTATCTAAGTCATTTGGCCGAACCGTAGATTTTTAGGAATAAAATAACAATTAATAATATAATATTTGTTTTAAAAACTATTTTATGTCAATTTTGAAACTATTTTGTAATTGATTTTTGTGAAAATCATAACAGAACGATAAGTTCGAAAAAAGTTAATTAAATCAATAATAAAATGTCATATTAACTTAGAAAATTAGTGTAATTTATAAAAAGTCTCAAATTATATTTATTTGGGTATTTATAACATCAATTATGTCAATATTTCATTAATAAGATAATTACTGCCTCATCGTTGTGTCATAAATAAATTAAATTATTTAATGTCTAAAAATTACAAATAAAATACCATTATGTAGTAAATATTTTTATCTTTCTAATGAATATTTATAGTCTAATTTATCATATGTATAACCCCATATTAAAAATTATTTAGTAAATAAACTTTGATTTTAACTCTTTTAACCCTTCTTTAAATAAATTAATAATAAATGTCCTAATCTAATCCAAGTGGGCCTATATGGTCATATTTTATTCCTAAGTTTTTCTTTGGTCGAATTACACTTGTCCAATAGAATTAGGACATGTGTTAGGGTATTAATAATATCATTTCTAACCTTAATTACCCTATTTACTTTTAACCGTGGTAAAAAAAGTAAAAAGTTACTATTCACCAAAAAATTATTTTCATCTCATTGAACCACATTTTACTCACTGACATCAACCGTGTCTCTCGGATTTTTGAAATTCCACTCACAGAAGTTGTAAAATTATGTTTTATGAAAAATTCAGTTTTTTTAACTACCACTTAGTGGTTTCACTATTCATCAAAAATTGAAAGTTTCAGAAAAATACCAAAAATTAGGCCTAAGCTATATTTGATATTATGAACTAAAAAATGATTTCTATTTTACCAAATTCAAAACATATCAGTTGCATTAATTAATTTAAAAATTAATTCTCGTTGTCAAAACAAAAGGCGTGTTTTTAAGAGATAATAACTATCAAAAGATTGACACTTGTTTTTAACTGGTTTAAATGTGAAATTATATCCAATGACAAACATTGTATTAAATTGTAAAAATATATTCTAAATATACTTTAAAACCACTCAATTTAATAAATTATCACTATTAATTATTTCGATTGAAAAAGTTGTTTTTAATTAAAATTTTGTAATTTTCACTATTCATCAAAATATGAAAGTTATCCGAAAATCACCAAAATTTCACCCTAAGAAAATTTCGATATTCCGAATCCAAAAATTAAATCCATTTTGAAAAATAAAATTTACAAACTTTTAAAAAGTGATTATTACTATTTATAATGGCTAGTTTTAATAATATTTTAATAGCATATTGTTGTTGAGTGAAACTCGTTATTGCGTACTACACATGCTATCGTGGAAGGTCGCGATTGCGTGTAATGCTAGGCAAGTCCAGGATGCGTGTTGTGCAAGCTCCTTTTGGTGTAGCGTACAAAACAAGACATTAGTGAAATTAAAAAGAATATTTTTCATAAAATCTTGGGTTGTTACAGTCATGATTTGATTTGTAGTGTATATGGGCACCCATAGATCAGCATTTGGAACTTTAATGATTATTTCAGTGTTTTTATGGTGTTCTGGTGTAGTTTCTAAGGCTTAATATCTGTAATGCCTCGAATACATGGTTTTTATTGATGAATACATTCCCTATAACCTTATGTTTAGGAGAAAACAACATTTCCTTAGTACATCCCGTGTACTTTATGTACACTTAGTGTAATTCTTTATCATGTGATAGGCTGTGTGGGAAGAGATAAAGGGTTGCGAATTTTTTTGTGGAACATGCCGTGTAATTGGAGTATATGTCATGTAGTTTGGATCGTGTATCCATCCATGTGACTAACAACACAGATGGATGAAACATAGGTAGTACATGTTGTATTCAGCATGAACATGCCATGTAGTGTCGACCGTGTAACCAGATGTGTCACTAACAACACAGTTAGGTGAAATCATTCTAGTATACATCATTCCTTGCATAAACACGCCATGTAGTTTGTTCTAGGTGATCCGTGTGGCTTAGCCTTGTAAAGGAACTCAGGTAGGGGAATCAATTCAAGTACACATCATGCCCTTGGGAGGAATGTGCCATGAGTTGGGGTGTTACATGAATAGTTTTGGCAGATGTACAAGAACTTATAAAGACTTAAGGGAGCATGCCATGTAGTGGTCATACACACCATGTATACATGTTTTGTAAATCATGATTGTTTTCTTCTCCTGTTCCATTCCAGAAATTCAATGTTTTAATTCCAAATAATATTGAACTGATGTGTGCACTTGACCTTGTATATTCATTCCATCGAGACGCCCTCCAGTTGTACTCTATATACATGGTAGCAATCAGACACCAGACATGGAAAAGCAAGGACTACCTGAAGATCCCCCCGTCGTTCCCTTCTTGGCACCAGCCGTCATAAAGTTATTAGTGTCGATGCATAGTTCGAAAAAGTCATCGTGAGGTTTATGCAGACCTTCAGGGAAGCACAGTATCATGCCCTATCTATGGAAGAGTTGACGCGGGTCTTTCAGTAGCAGAATCCTCACACTTTCTCAGGGGATGGGGACCTCAGGCTGTAGAGTCATGGTTGGATGCCTTTCTTTCAGTATTCAAGATTCTGTATATTCCTTTACAGAGCAGGGTGATGCTCGCTACGTATATACATCGAGATTCCTCCCCGAGATGGTGGGATGTGATTTCATATGTGGGACACCATCCAAATATGGAATATAATTAATTCCATCTAACCTTCTATGACTACTTCAACTCAGAGACTTCAGGTGGTGACAAAGCCTGATAGTTCATGAGTTTGGAGCATGGTACTCTCTCAGTCCTGGATTATTCATCTCAATTCACAAATCTGCAGAGAGTCACAACAATTCTAGGGGAGATGAGTTATTTCTGGTTAGAAATATTGAGGATGGTCTTAGGCATGACATTTTATCTCAGGTGAACATCTTCTGGTTGACTTCCACCACTTCTATAGTTAACCAAGAGCTGATCACAAAGCACATCTTAAGGGATTCTGGGGCTATGAGCTAGGGCATCTCAACATATAGAGTTGGTACCCCTCCGAATGATAGCAGGAATCACCATAGTCAGTCTACACACGGAGATCCGAATAGGTGGAATACATATTCTGGTATCCAGGTGGTATGATACTAGTGTGGGAAGAACATGAATAAAAATCCTCATTTCCCGAGAGACCCAGTTGATAGCCAATCTTACGGAAAAATGGGACATCTTAAGCATTTCTATCAGTTTTTATGTCACGAACCAACCCGGGTCGACCCTGAACCGGTCACCTGAGCCGGCCCGCTACATGGCCCGAGGGGCGTTCCCCATCCCCATGGGCTGGCAACTAGTGTCGGGCATCAAAAGTAAACAGGAGGGAACGATTTAGCCCAAAATAAAAATAAACTAAGCAACAGAAACAAATCGAACAAAATTAATAAATAAAGAGCAACCGACACCACTACTAACCTGACCACGGTCCACACTCCAGGTAACCCCATGGGTCACTCTCCAATACCTCAACCAACATCGCTCAAGGCGAACAACTGAATCTGGAACCTGCAACAAAGCTAAAAACAAGAAAACACTATAGGCGTGAGTATTAAAACTCAGTAGGTAGGCCCGACTAATTCTATCCCAAAGCACATACCAATAAATAAAGAGTTTATCATTTCCAGGTTTGAACTAAATTATATAAAATATGGTTTCCACACACATTCATTTCTAAAACAAGTAACAATCCATTACCCTTTTTAATTTAGAACAAGTTTAATGTTGAAAGAAACAGGTGCATTGCATTTTTAAAACATTTTGTGAACAATTTAGAAATCCAAACTTTAGTTTTTAGTCAAAAGGAGAATCACACACAACACACACTAAGGGCAATGGTAAAAGTGGCACACATGGGTCAGCAACCGAACTCGACCTCTCAATCATCCGCCACACACAAATAAACACTAAAAGAAACATGGGTCGAACCTAGGAGATCGTGAACAATCCAGAATGTACTATACATGTGACTAATCCTGGAGGCATGCCATAACTCGATGACGTCATAACGCCCATAATACTACCCGGCATAGCCCTTCATGGCCTAACCGAGGGGCCCAATCCCCATAGCAGCAATAACTCAGTATTCCCCTGCTATGGGGCCACTAGCCAGTGCGTGGTCTAAACTAGTGCAGCAATCGTTCTCAGAAAATTCACTCAATATGCCAGGTTCCCATGTCAACACACGCAACAAAAAAGGGGGTGCATCTACAATGTAAATAAATCAGTCACGATGCACAAACATCACATACAGCTCACGCAAACAACGCACACCAAAGATCACCCCCGAGTGGGATTTCCAAGATAATTCATTTCATTAAAGTGCCAAATGGGCCTTCACCAATTTTAAAGTAAAACCTCATTTCTCAAAAAAACTCAAAACGCTTGTTCAGAAGAAATTATTTATCTTTAAAACTAGAAGCACATTTTATGTTCCGTGAATTATGTTTAAAGGCCAAACTAGCATTCTTTCAAAACTGGGTGTCCGCCCGTCAAGAAAATGTCACAAGTGTTCGGTATAAAATAAACAGCTCTTTTCGCACTAAATAAAAATTTAAAGTTTTATTATCTAATATTATTTCTAATTCATTAAAAATTAATAAAACAACAAGCAATTAATAAATTCTAAATCTAAAGGTAAGTGCAATGGGGGACCTACCTCGGCTCGTTGTCCAAACAAAACGACGCAACGCGCCTCGCACGAGCGCGCAAGCATGCGCGCCAGATGATGATCGAATGAGTGTGGAAAAACCTTGCCAACACGCTGCAACCGCAAAGATAACCGAAATACGTAAACACCGACTTAAAACAATCCAAATGAACAAACAACGCAAAATAACCAGCTCGACACATTTTGAAAATACAACTCGCACAAGGGTCATCTACCATAAAACTTGTCAAATCAATTAAACAGGTGAAACAATTTATCAAAACAATGTAAAACCAAAGATTTACACATGATACAATTAATTTAACAAAAAAAAACACATGAACATCAACTTAAGATGTGTGAACATCAAGTGATCAAAGTAAACTCAATTTAAAGAGGCATGAGCAAGTGATCCAACTCACGAACAATGAATCTTTCAGATTTCCAGTGTGAAACTTCAAACACACAACGTTCACACCCCGATGATGTCAATATCAACCTTAAACAATATTATTAAAATAAAACTTAGGATTCAACCCTAAACATTGAAACCATATCAACAGAATAACATAAAAGGGGAGGGAGATAAAATAATTACCGAAAGGGGGATTTGCCACCAAAAGAGAGGTCGAAAGGAGGACAGAGCCGTTGGCAGGGCGAGGCCGGCCGTAGGGCTGGTCAGAGGAGGCTGTCTCAAAAGCTGGTCGCTGGTGGGAAGAGTGGTATGGCCTAGTTGGGGGGTCACTGGACCTCGGGGGTGCATCCGAAAGGTGGTACGGTGGTCGAACGACGTGCGGACAGCGGGTGCGCGGTGGATGAAGGGTGTGGAGCAGCCAGAAGGTGTAGGGTGGTTGGTGCGCAGCCGATTGGAGGGGGTGCGCCGAAGAAAAGGGATGTACAGGAGGGTTGCGGAGACAAGGAGGGGAGATAACAAAAACCCAGGTAGGGGGGAAAGGAAAACCAGATAGTGGGGGTTTGAGTAGGGGATCCGAAGAGGGGGGGAAAAGATTGATGGTTGGGCACGCGGTGTGGGGAAGCTACCCGGAGGATGGCAGCGGCCTGGATGGGCACGGCTAGTCAGACAAGGGGAGTCCGTCGGGAGAATAGCACGTCGGAGAAGGGTAGGTGCAGGAGAGGTCTGATCGAAAGGTAGGGGGGTTGCACGAAGGAGTTACACAAAGCAAAGGGAGGGAGCTCTTTGTGGGTTTGTTCAAAGGAAAAGAAGTAGCTCGACAGGATGTCTGGGGTGCACACAAAACAGGGCATCAGGGGGTTGCAGGTTGGCCAAACAAGATGAGTGTCGGCGAGAGGGCGGGGTTGCCGGCGACAGGGTACTGGTCACGCTGGGGAGCCGGGACGCCGGGAAGCCGGGGAGGCTGGGTGCGGGTCACCGAAAGGGGGTGTGTAGGGCGGAGCAGCGACGGGAGGCCGGCAGGGGGGGTGCGCTGAGTGGAGTGAGGCTGGCCGGCAGGGGTGCGTGGGGCGGAGCGGCTGGCCGACAGGAGGGGTTCGGCGGCGACGATGGGAAGAAGAGAGGGGTCGCGCAGGGCGGTTGCACCGGAGGACAGGGGAGCGGTGCCGGTGAGGTAGGAGGTCGGTGCTAGGCTTGCGGGGCGGCGGACGCGGGAGGCGCCGAAGGGCAAGGGAGGAGACGGGCTTAGGGGATGCTGGAAGGAAAGTAGGGAAGTGAAGGAGCTGGGGTTGCGGGGCGGATGCAGGAGGGTCGGGCGTCGGCCACGGTGATGGGTAGAGCAGCAAAGAGGGAAAGTCGCGCGGAATGTTGCCGAGGAAGAAGATCCGAGGGGGAAGAGGGAAGACAGAGGGGTGGCGGCACAGCAAGGAGGTGAAGGAAAGGGAAAAAAAGCCGTAGGATTAGGGTTAGCAGAAATAAAATAAAAACAAATATTAAAAAAAACTAAAACCAAAACTGATAATTAAAATAAACATTTATCTTTAATAATAACTCATAAAAATAATAAGAATGACTCTAATAAAATATAATAATGACAAAACAATTCTTTTAATAATAAAAATTCATTAATAAATATAATCATATTTGTGACAATAATAACAATAGTAATAATAATAATAATAATAATTATAATTATAATAATAGTAATAATAATAATAACAATAACAATAATAGTAATAAAATAAAAGAGAAATTTCACGACACGGGGCAACTGCGTGGCTACCGCGAACCGTGCGGTGGCCGCGCACGAGTCCAAAACCAACTAAAAACATTAAACTTCAAAAATTTTAAATCGGGACTCAACCCAAACCTTATCACAAGAACCCGAAATTAAGATATATTAAATTGAAAATTACTTCAAAAAGTTGGGGTGCGAAAATTCTCCCCACCACAAAAACTTTCTGCCCCCAGAAAGTCACCAAGCCGAAAGATATCCAAAACTCGAGTTCATGCCCGATCCAAAACCAAGAAGTTAAGAAATTTGAAATGAACTTTTACTCCACAGGTCACACCAGAACGATCATGAAGAAACTGCGACATAAAACGAGGGGAGAAAACGGGAGGGTTCTCCCCACCACAAGAGCTCGACCAACACTGAGGCTTTTAGAACCCAAATACACCGCCCCGGGGAGGGGGTTATTGTGGGAACTCCCAAACCAAAACCAATCCACATAAGGTTTTAAACATTATTAATAATAAAGAAGGAATGATTCAAAAATCTTCACTCAACAGACCTAACAAGGATCCAAGCCCAATTGAGTCTGAAAGAAAACACAACACAAGGGAGCGGGAGAACACGAGAGGGTTCTCCCCACCACAAGAACACCACGAATGCAGAAATTAACACCTAAACGTACCACCTCGGGAGGGGGGGGGCGACACGGAAACTCCCAACCAATCCAGGCTAACCTCGATAGCACGAGCGAGCAGCACCTCCGCCAAAACTTGGAACTCTCGACTCAGACCAAAGAAAGCCCGAAGACGATAAAAAAATCTCCAAGCAGAACATAATCCAAGCTGTAAACCCGAGCACAACCGCAAGCCTGGACTCCACCGCAGGAACTTATATCTCCAAAAGAACATCGCCAAACCAAGATTAACCCACCCAAGGTCCAAACATACCTCTATGAAAAACGCATGATCCTAAACACCATAATCTGGAAAACGAGACTGTTTGGATTACAAATGAATACGTTCATCCCAACCTCACGACGACACAATGAACCGAAAACAACGCCAACACATTAACAGTGGAAAGACGAGAACCAAAGGGCTTTAAATGTTCTGTTGCTAACACAGATCACGAAACCCGAACTGAGGCGTCACACCCCCATCAACTCCTGACTGCGCGCAAGCATCACCCCAAGTCCTGTGGTTGGGGCTCTGATGGTTGAAGCATCTCCTGCCTCACAGCCAGGCACTAGAATCTTCTAGTCACAGTGTATTCCTCAGGCGACCCTTCCTGCAAAGCGTCTCTAGATGATCCAGAAACCTGCAATGATGGCACGTCTTCGGAGGGGTGTGACATGACGGCTTGCATGCCCCAAACGTCCATACTGATGGTAAACCATTAAAAGGTCCGAAAAACTGGATGTTAGAGCCACTGAAGAGAATGTTTTAGGAATAGGTCCCTCTGGCACACACTAATCGCCAGATGGGGAACCTTGACGAGCATGTGGATACGCTGGATTGTCAACCATCTCCACTCCAACGACCAACTCAACTAAGAATGCCTCATCCACCAGCTTCTCAAAGTTATGGTCCTCAGAAAGGAGGACCCGCTCCTTGAACTCTAGATGAAGACCCTTGATGAAGAGAGAAGTCTTCATCCAGTCTTGCGACTCTACCCCCGGAAAAAGAGACCCAAGATCCTTGAAATGGTCGACATACGCTTTCACCGTCTGCTGGCCATGTTGAGCACGCATGAGCTCTTCTGTTTCCTTCATCCTCACCCCCCACGAGTATAAACCATTGAATGAAGACGACATTAAAGAAATGCCACATCATCCCAAATTGCAGAAACGGCGGGTGTACAACTCCTACTCATCCAGAGCTGGACCTTCAAACAGACCCAAAACAATACGCACTCAGATCGCTTCAGGAGTTCCCAATACCATGAAGACACGCTCGACCTCTTCAAGCCACTACACTGACCCCAACAGACTTCAATCACCATGAAGGACAGACAACGTCCAAGAAAGACCAAACACTGGGCATGACTCATCAAAACACTAGGTATCTTTCTGGGCAGCATTTCTAAATAAGACATATAACACCAAGATGAAACCAGTATCAATCGAAGCAACATCAAAGAAAGTGGATTCATCCAAAAAAACCAGCTCAAAAGAAACAAACAACCGCAAACATAACCCCAAATTCCCTGTCCAAAAATCCTGTTTCATTTTTTATTCCAAAACCACCTCTTTTTAAATTCTCATTTCAAAACCAGTTTCCAAATACCAAATCCCTTTCAAACCAAAATCACTTTCCAAAACCATTTTCCTCTTTAAAAGCCAATTTAGAAAAACATGGTCACGCCTTTAATTTCAAATAAACACTCAGGTAATCTCATGACCCGTTGCACATGTCATTATCCACATTCCATTCATACACGCACCAGCACGCAATTGTATGCATTCTCTCACATGTGCAAACGTTCATAAGGGGTACCTGCGGTTTCACCCCAAACCATTCTCGATCAATTTCAAAGCAAACATCAGTTTTCCAAACCAAATGATTTTAGTTTTTAAAACCCATTTCATAAATTCAAAGTCCTTTAAAAGAAATCAGTCTCATTTTCAAAACCCCCTTTTTTTCCATTTCAAAGAAATGCACTTACACTAACCAAAACGAAAACGGTACCCAAATTTTCAACAACCACTGGAGTTAGGGACTAGTATCCACGCTCAACCTGGTGACATGGTAGTGGGCCATGTCCCAAGTGAGCGTCGAACACTAGGAGGAATTCAAACCGTGTACTCAGACTCCACATGGGTCACTACTCCATGTGAAATCACGATGTAACGTCGGCTTGCCTCCGTTGTCATCTCTCAATCCAAGACAAACCAGAAAGAGACAAAGACACAATTCCCGGACTACCCCTGGCGACTCGAGGTGCAGAACGGGCGAGGGTTCATGACGTCCTTCCCGTACCTACCTCTCAAGTCCCTACAATCCTAATCTCCATCTACCAGACATCCCAAATAACAAGAACCTCCCTCTGATACCATTTTGTCACGAACCAACCCGGGTCGACCCTGAACCGGTCACCGAGCCGGCCCGCGACATGGCCCGAGGGGCGTTCCCCATCCCCACGGGCTGGCAACTAGTGCCGGGCATCAAAAGTAAACAGGAGGGAACGATTTAGCCCAAAATAAAAATAAACTAATAAGCAGAAACAAATGGAACAAAATGAATAAATAAAGAGCAACCGACACCACTACTAACCTGACCACGGTCCACACTCCAGGTAACCCCATGGGTCACTCTCCAATACCACAACCAACATCGCTCAAGGCGAACAACTGAATCTGGAACCTGCAACAGAGCTAAAAACAAGAAAACACTATAGGCGTGAGTATTAAAACTCAGTAGGTAGGCCCGACTAATTCTATCCCAAAGCACATACCAATAAATAAAGAGTTTATCAATTCCAGGTTTGAACTAATTTATATAAAATATGGTTTCCACACACATTCATTTCTAATACAAGTAACAGTCCATTGCCCTTTTTAATTTAGAACAAGTTTAATGTTGAATGAAACAGGTGCATTGCATTTTTAAAACATTTTGTGAACAATTTAGAAATCCAAACTTTAGTTTTTAGTCAAAAGGAGAATCACACACAACACACACTAAGGGCAATGGTAAAAGTGGCACACATGGGTCAGCAACCGAACTCGACCTCTCAATCATCCGCCACACACAAATAAACACTAAAAGAAACATGGGTCGAACCTAGGACATCGTGAACAATCCAGAACGTACTATACATGTGACTCATCCTGGAGGCATGCCATAACTCGATGACGTCATAACGCCCATAATACTACCCGGCATAGCCCTGCATGGCCTAACCGAGGGGCCCAATCCCCATAGCAGCAATAACTCAGTATTCCCCTGCTATGGGGCCACTAGCCAGTGCGTGGTCTAAACTAGTGCAGCAATCGTTCTCAGAAAATTCACTCAATATGCCAGGTTCCCATGTCAACACACGCAACAAAAAAGGGGGTGCGTCTACAATGTAAATAAATCAGTCACGATGCACAAACATCACATACAGCTCACGCAAACAACGCACACCAAAGATCACCCCCGAGTGGGATTTCCAAGATAATTCATTTCATTAAAGTGCCAAACGGGCCTTCACCAATTTTAAAGTAAAACCTCATTTCTCAAAAAAACTCAAAACGCTTGTTCAGAAGAAATTATTTATCTTTAAAACTAGAAGCACATTTTAAGTTCTGTGAATTATGTTTAAAGGCCAAACTGGCATTCTTTCAAAACTGGGTGTCCGCCCGTCAAGAAAATGTCACAAGTGTTCGGTATAAAATAAACAGCTCTTTTCGCACTAAATAAAAATTTAAAGTTTTATTATCTAATATTATTTCTAATTCATTAAAAATTAATAAAACAACAAGCAATTAATAAATTCTAAATCTAAAGGTAAGTGCAATGGGGGACCTACCTCGGCTCGCTGTCCAAACAAAACGACGCAACGCGCCTCGCATGGGCGCGCAAGCGTGCGCGCCAGATGATGATCGAATGAGTGTGGAAAAACCTTGCCAACACACTGCAACCGAAAAGATAACCGAAATACGTAAACACCGACTTAAAACAATCCAAATGAACAAACAACGCAAAATAACCAGCTCGACACGTTTTGAAAATACAACTCGCACAAGGGTCATCTACCATAAAACTTGTCAAATCAATTAAACAGGTGAAACAATTTATCAAAACAATGTAAAACCAAAGATTTCCACATGATACAATTAATTTAACAAAAAAAAACACATGAACAACAACTTAAGATGTGCGAACATCAAGTGATCAAAGTAAACTCAATTTAAAGAGGCATGAGCAAGTGATCCAACTCACGAACAATGAATCTTTCAGATTTCCAGTGTGAAACTTCAAACACACAACGTTCACACCCCAATGATGTCAATATCAACCTTAAACAATATTATTAAAATAAAACTTAGGATTCAACTCTAAACATTGAAACCATATCAACAGAATAACATAAAAGGGGAGGGAGATAAAATAATTACCGAAAGGGGGATTTTCCACCAAAAGAGAGGTCGGCAGGAGGATAGAGCCGTTGGCAGGGCGAGGCCGGCCGTAGGGCTGGTCAGAGGAGGCTGTCTCAAAAGATGGTCGCTGGTGGGAAGAGTGGCATGGCCTAGCTGGGGGGTCACTGGACTTGGGGGGTGCATCCGAAAGGTGGTACGGTGGTCGAACGACGTGCGGACAGCGGGTGCGCGGTGGATGAAGGGTGTGGAGCAGCCAGAAGGTGTAGGGTGGTTGGTGCGCAGCCGGTTGGAGGGTGTGCGCCGAAGAAAAGGGATGTACAGGAGGGTTGCGGAGACAAGGAGGGGAGATAACAAAAACCCAGGTAGGGGGGGAAAGGAAAACCAGATAGTGGGGGTTTGAGTAGGGGATCCGAAGAGGGGGGGAAAAGATTGATGGTTGGGCACGCGGTGTGGGGAAGCTACCCGGAGGATGGCAGTGGCCTGGATGGGCACGGCTGGTCAGACAAGGGGATTCCGTCGGGAGAATAGCACGTCGGAGAAGGGTAGGTGCAGGAGAGGTCTGATCGAAAGGCAGGGGGGGTTGCACGAAGGAGTTACACAAAGCAAAGGGAGGGAGCTCTCCGTGGGTTTGTTCAAAGGAAAAGAAGTAGCTAGATAGGATGTCTGGGGTGCACACAAAACAGGGAATCAGGGGGTTGCAGGTTGGCCAAACAAGATGAGTGTCGGCGAGAGGGCGGGGTTGCCGGCGACAGGGTGCTGGTCACGCTGGGGAGCCGGGACGCCGGGAAGCCGGGGAGGCTGGGTGCGGGTCACCGAAAGGGGGTGTGTAGGGCGGAGCAGCGACGGGAGGCCGGCAGGGGGGGTGTGCTGAGTGGAGTGAGGCTGGCCGGTAGGGGTGCGTGGGGCGGAGCGGCTGGCCGGCAGGAGGGGTTCGGCGGCGACGATGGGAAGAAGAGAGGGGTCGCGCAGGGAGATTGCGCCGGAGGACAGGGGAGCGGTGCCGGTGAGGTAGGAGGTCGGTGCTAGGCTTGCGGGGCGGCGGACGCGGGAGGCGCCGAAGGGAAAGGGAGGAGACAGGCTTAGGGGATGCGGGAAGGAAAGTAGGGATGTGAAGGAGCTGGGGTTGCGGGGCGGATGCAGGAGGGTCGGGCGTCGGCCACGGTGATGGGTAGAGCAGCAAAGAGGGAAAGTCGCGCGGAATGTTGCCGAGGAAGAAGAGCCGAGGGGGAAGAGGGAAGACAGAGGGGTGGCGGCGCAGCAAGGAGGTGAAGGAAAGGAAAAAAAGGCGTAGGATTAGGGTTAGCAGAAATAAAATAAAAACAAATATTAAAAAAAACTAAAACCAAAACTGATAATTAAAATAAACATTTATCTTTAATAATAACTCATAAAAATAATAAGAATGACTCTAATAAAATATAATAATGACAAAACAATTCTTTTAATAATAAAAATTCATTAATAAATATAATCATAATTGTGAAAATAATAAAAATTGTAATAATAATAATAATAATAATTATAATTATAATAATAGTAATAATAATAATAACAATAACAATAATAGTAATAAAATAAAAGAGAAATTTCACGACACGGGGCAACTACGTGGCTACCGCGAACCGTGCGGTGGCCGCGCACGAGTCCAAAACCAACTAAAAACATTAAACTTCAAAAAATTTAAATCGGGACTCAACCCAAACCTCGTCACAAGAACCCGAAACTAAGATATATTAAATTGAAAATTACTTCAAAATGTTGGGGTGCGACATTTTATCACCACTAGATGGTGATAGAAATTCTATTATGACTCCTAGTTCAAGAGAAGGACCACAAGTTTCTCATCAGTCTAGAAACATGAGTTTGTCCAGCCGTTTAAGCTGAGGTGGAGTTCATTGGCGTGGTAGCCAGTCACCAGGAATTTAGCAACAATAGAGTATATCAACTAAAGTTATTCAAGTAGGGTCACAGGGTTGCGGTACAGGTCAGCCTTTTTTAGTGGAGCAGACCCAGCAAGATCAGGATCTCGGACCCCCTAGAGTTAGAGGCACAATTCTTGTTGCCTCAGTTTTATCTTCTGAAAATTTCTATAAAGGGGATTCATATAATTTCATATATATTCCCATTGTGGAGAGCTTGGGGCTCTGTATCATTACATCTGATGATATCTAGATGTTATACACAATGTTGGGGAATATAAAAAAAATGTGTACAACATTGCAAGGAGTACCCTATTGAGGATGGTGGGTGTAACTTCTTGTAGGGCCATTATGTATTAGAGATGATAGTCCTAAATAAGAAAGGTAAAATTTACATGTGGATAGATTCATAATATTCAACCTTCTATTAGCTGAAAGGGAGTTTGACTTCAGCACTGATCCTAGTTTCTCCTGAGATGGGAAAGTGTTATATAATTTTCTGTGATGTATCAGGTATCAGACTAAGAGTAGTGCTTATGTGTGGGTAAAGATTCACTGCGTATGGGACACGGATGTTTAGGAAACATGAGAGAAATTAACCAATGCACAATCTTGAGTTTGATGGATTTTATCATGCTTTATTCTATTAGAGACATTAACTGTTAAAAGCTCATTTTGTGGTTTTCACTGACTAAAAAAGTCTCTATTTTATCTTCACTCGGCGTGATCTGAATTTGAGACAGTGAAGGTGGGTTGAGTACATTCAGTCATTGGACTTTGAGCATTCTTATACACCTAGGAATGGAAAAGAAGTGGCAGACGCTTTTATAAAGAGTACTAAGATACATGATGTTTTAGAGGCCAGTAGTGAGTGGAAACTTATGGATCTATTCTCTGAGATACATTTACAGGTGCATGATAGGAAATGGGATATGTTTCATTCATCTTTAGCTGTTACCTCTACCCCACTTGATAGAGTGTGAATAAGGTAGTTATTATATTATAAAGGTATATTTCTATATTAGAGTGTGTCAGGAGAAGACCATATTCCGGGATGGACCATATGCAAGGATGAGATTCTGCGTTTTCATGGGAGCGTATGGGTGTCAATTGACATACATGAGGATTATATGTGGGATTTTATTCCCCAGTTTGGGCAGTTCCTCCTGGTGTCACCAAGATGTATCTAGATATACACCGTCAGTATTGGTGGCTAGTCATGAAGGGAGATGTTGATTGTTTTCTAATGAGGTTTTCCACCTATCTGTAAGTGAAAGAAGAGCATTATCAACCAGCAGGTCTTTTGCAGCAGTTACCCCTTCCCATGTGGGAGTGGAATTATATCGTGATGGATTTTGTGACATGGTTACTGAGATCGCCTTGAGGGAATTATGCATTTGTTGTTGTCATTGATATACTCACGTAGGTTTTACGCTTCTTACCGATCAAGGAGACCTTCAGGGTTGATGAGGTGGGAAGGTTTGGCATCTGATAGATTGTACGTCTATAAGGGGTTACACACTCTATCATTTCAGATAGGGATGCATGTTTTACTTCTGGGTTTTGGCAGCGAATACAGAAGGATTTGGGTACACAGGTACTTCTGAGTATATCTTACCATCCCTAGACAGATGGCTAGTCTGAGCGTATGATTCAGGTGCTGGTGGACATGATTCGAGCATGAGTCCAAGATTTTGGAGGTTCATGGGCGAATCACATACCTATGGTGGATTTTTCCTACAATAATAGTTTTTAGGAAACTATTCAAAAAAACCATTTAAGGCTTTGTATGGTAGGCCTTTTTGATCACCCCTATGTTGGATGGATGTAGGTGAGGAAACTATGTTGGGAAATCATCCTATCCAGAAGACCATAAAATATATAGAGTTGATTCAGAAGAGGATGGATACTACATAGTCACAACAGAAGTCTTATGCTAATAGAAGGAGATGACCTCTGGAATTCGAGGTCATAGATCAGGTTTCCATACATGTTACACTGAGGTTGGGACATGGGAGGATTATGAGATAGGGAAATATTTCACCAAGATACGTCAAGCCGTTTGACGTTTTGTCGAGAGTCAAGTTCGTTTCCTATCGATTTCAGTTACCTTAGAGGTATCGGGCTATGCATGACGTCATCCACATTTCTCAGCTTAGACAATACTTCTCAAACCTATCTCATGATGTTAACCCAAGGAGGTTGAGTTAGAGGTGGACGCCTTGTTCTAGGAGCATCATATCTAGATTTTCGATCGAAGCGTGAAGGTTCTCTATGGTCGGTCTGTTCCTCTGGTATGGGTGCTATGGCAGCACGAGCGAGTATAATACAATAATTTAGAGAGGGAGACCAATTTGCGATCGTAGTGGCCAGATATATTCGAGGATTCTTCGTCACCACCTTCTTAGGGTATTGGGGATGAATTTAATTAAGGTGTGAAGTTTTTAAGAACCCAGATCTTCTATCTCAGGTACTTGATTGATGTGAACCTAGAGAGCATGGGAACAAGCTGAGTCTTGCGATGTTGTTGTTGTTTTTAACTTTTTTTCCTTTGTAATTTGATATAGTATGGAATTCAATCATTGTGAATTGTTTTTCTAATTTCCTAGATACTTTTGACATTCATCATTGTTTTTATAAATGATATAGTCGTTTATTTACTTTCAGTCTTCCCATGTTTCCTTATTGTGCAGTATTACTGCTTTCGTTATTGTCATATGATTGTTATTCCACTGTGTTACTCTTCCAATGAGGGCATAATTTTCACATTATCACACCAAAGTCCGTCACTATTAGTCAAAATCCACTGGCATTTAGGGAAATTCTCATGGGGCTATGTGACAAACCAGGTGTGGGGCACCTTTTTACAACACTCATAACTGGGATGTTACAATACCCATGTCTGACTTTTTATCATGTTTTTTAATAATAATCATTATGATGTTTTATGAATATGGAATGTTTGGATTTTATCATAAATGTGAAAGGAATCTCTATTTTAAAGTTTACAGTACAAAAGATATTATATTTAATTATGAAATAATTTTTATTATGGTTTTTTATATGATTCAAGGATTACACTAAATGAATGTTTTTTCAAAAATATTTTATGAATTATTATTTATTTGAAAATTGAAATGATGAACTCATCAAAAAATGTTTTAATTTATTTTTAAAGAATATTTTATATATATCTAAGGTTATGTTGAATAAAAATGGTATTGAAAATATATAATTTTTTAAAAAGTTTTTTTTCTAAGGTGGAAATTATATTTTCATTGATGAATGTTCCAAGTTTTCATTAAAAATAATTTTTCTTATAATATGAAATAATTTCATGTGACATATGATTTATTGAGGATGAGATTTAATCATACCATCCATATTCTTTCACTTAATGTATAATATCTATTTTGATGAAATTTTTAGGAAACATGTTCATCTATAATGGTTTATTCTATGTATAATTGATGAAATGTTTATGAAACCCATTTTCGTTACATGGGTTATGATTTCAAGATATGATGAATGTTTAATTACATTATGGAACACTTATGTATGGTTCCACAATGGGAAAATTGGGACTTATAACTCCCTCTAAAAAATTCCGGAAAGCTTTATATTTTAAGACATAAAAATGGGAATCTAGACAATGAAATTGATCTAATATGGGAAATAAGTGAGTCTTGATACACTATGGGAAATAGGTGTGTCTTGATTCTCTATAGTATAAAGGTGTGTGTTAATCCAAAATGGTAATCATGTGATGAGACTTGACCCACTATGTTGATGGTCTTGGTAGTTTTCTTGACTTATAAAATGGTTCTCTATATTTAATGAGTTACCATACTTTATTGAAATTAGTTTATGATTCATGATTGGGTTTTGATTATTTCTCACTCTTAATAAATATTTGATATAAAATGATAAATTTTTATTCCATAACTCATGTTTATGTTATATGAAAAGATGCGTATTAACATCAATATTTATGTGCATGATCACCTAAACTTATTCTAATCATATTATTTCATGTGATCATAAATTGAAATTTTCTATGTTTAAACTTAATAAACATCTGAGCTCACCCATTTTTCTATTTACATCACCATGTTATAAATAAATTTACAGATAGGGTATGAAAAAGAGGTGTATTATGTGAGATAATATTAATGGGGGGTGTTGAAGATATTTCATGAAATATTATGATTATGTTCCTAGTGTATAAAAATACTAAAATTTTGTAGTCTTAACGCATATTCATATAAAATTTACTTTATATTCATTTAAAAATATGGGATATTTATGTATTAAAAGTCTACATCTTTATATTTATAATTAGAGGAACGTTTATTTAAATTTTAAAATATGATGAGAAAAATTCAGTGTGATCCGTAGTTATATTTATATTGATATACATCATCAAATCTTTATTTATAAATCTAAGGACAATCCAAAGTATGGGAAAATGTCCCGGAATATTAGTAATATATTGATTGAGTGGTATATATGAAATTACATCAATATATAGATAGTAGAGATGTATTTGGATTTGAAAAAAGGTGATATGGGATTAATAACTATGAAATAGGAACACTGATATAAATTTGATTATTAGTAAGTGTGTGAAAATGGTCCATCTTTCTCTCATAATTTAAAAAGTTGGGGGTGTATTCATTTAAATTATATTTTCATGATGTGGATATCATATATTTTATTTTTCATGAATATGTGCTTCCCCACATTGATTATTTGTGATTAATATTTTTTTTGGTTTTATCCAATTGTTATATCACAAATAAACTATGTTAATGTATAGTGAAATGAAAAATGTAATTATTTACCAACAGTGAAATGAAATATTATTGGTTGTGTAAGTAAAAATACCATTTTTATGCTCACAATACGTTTTTAAGATATAAAAGATACTGAACTTCTAAATAATAAGATGAGGGATAAACATTATATTGAGTCCTATAAAAGGGAAAATCCAAGTTATTTTACTGGTTCTGGTGATCCACTTGTTTTTGAGAAAAGAGTATGTACCACGAAAAAGATATTTTACATTCACCACAATTCTAAGTGTGTATAAGTCATTTTTGTGGTATAGAGTTTGGAAAGAGAAGCTGATTAATTTTGGACAATAATTAATCATATGTGTTAACCAGGAAAAACAAAATACCTAGAATTTGTAGAGATTAATAAGTTATTTACCAAAAATTAAATTTCATGTATCCTTATTATGAAAATGGATATATAATTCCATTGTTTACAAGAAAATGATGATAATTTTGTTGTTCCCTCTGTGGATAATTTTAAAATATTTTCAAGGTACACATCTGGAATTATCATCAAAACATAATGTAAGGTTAATCGATTCTTTAGTGTCATAAATCCATTTATATGAAGGGAATTATCCATAAGTGACATTGATATCTATGAATAAATCATATGTTTCACTATAATGGTTGAGATAAAGATTATAGTTACCCATCAATAAAATGGTATAATATGAAAATTAAGATGGAATTTAGGGGAAACTAAAGAAACATAGGAAAAAAATGGTGAACAATATTTTATACTCGATTTGTGGAGGAAAAAATGGACGAAATTATCTTAAAGGGGATACTAAATATGTTTCGTATCAATAGTATGTCATCAAGTGACTGAATTCCAAAGTTATGTTAAAATTTTTTAATAATGAAAATAGAGAGGAAGATCTATATAATAAACACACAACACACCAGTATTTCATGGACTTCTGAAATTATGAGAAGCAATTTCCTAATCCAAGGGATATAATATATGATTAGACACATCACCCTATGGAGAAAAATGATGAGGTCAATGCTTATGAAATAATAATGGATGTAGTGAATCATTATAATAATGGTAAAATTATTCTACCCTCCATATATAGAAATTTTATGTTTAATTATGTATGAATGAGCCCCATAGAAAAATTATTATTCATCCTTTATAAAACATTCATGTGATTGTAGAATTGATTATCACCATGTACATGGATTTTGGAATAATGAAATCACATTTGATATTCTATATTTTCAAGGATAAGCCCAAGCTTCCAATGAAATTTGATTTTTATATGATAAGAACTTATCTAATTTTAAATGTGTCAATTATATACTGGAATCATATATGTCTCCATATAATTTTATCAATAGATTTATCGATATCATCATGGTTTTATGAGTTTAAGGATTTTTATTAGTTCAATTTCATTAACACCCCTTTTAAGATTTATGGAATAGGTGTTCATCAACATTAAGGATATTTTGGGAGATATATATTGACTTACTATCCATTGGTTGTGGTTATGTTTTTCTAAAAAAACATTTTAAGAATAATTCCTTTGCATTTTTCTGGAGAAAAGATTAATTTTATTGGTAACATTTAGGTTTTACCTATCTATCATGTTGAGAATTTTATTGTTTATCATATTTTTGAGAATTATTGGAATTATATAAATATATTTTTTGGAAATTATAATCCACATGATAGGGGAAAGAATATCATCATTCAACAAGTCCATGGGGATTAAACCCACAATTAAAGGATAAAAACATATAGAAACCACCACTTTCAAAAGAAAAATTGTATATCTATTGGGACTATGAGAATATAGATATTTCAAAGTATGTAATATGATACATGTAGAGTAAATAGGTTAAGGTTATGAGTCAAAATTATAAGAGGATGTTATAACAATTATCCATAGAAGAATGGAAATCAGAAAGAAAACACTGAATTTGTCATTGGACTCCCCCAAAACTACTCATTGGAACAATGCTCAAAGGGTTGTTCCTAATAACCTTACAGATTCATCAAAATTCATATCAATCAGATAATATTTATCTTTGGATAAGATTTACTGTATACACATTAAGGATGTGTTAAGGTTTTATGGAGTATAAAAATATATTATATTTGACTGGGAAGTGTTGTTTACCACAATGATATTTTGATGTCTTCAAAAGGATCAGGGTATGAAGTTATGTTTCAGTATTTTCAATCATCTCCAAACTGATTGGAATTTTGAGAATAAAAATTAAAAACTATACGATATGATACGATATTGTTGTTTGGATTTAAAATTATTTTTTAATTGTCACCTTCATCTAGATGTATTTTATTAGAAAAATATATTTCAATATAGTATTAAGATATCTCCTTCTATATCCATTTATGTAGATTTTTGTAGAACCAAAAAAATTGGAAAGATGGTATAGAAAGAATGATATTGGGGCTTGATCAAGATGCTGAAATTAAATAGAAGGTTTGTTTCATCAAGGCACACCTAAAGGAATATCAATATTCATATAAATTTTATACTGATAATATTCGAAACATTGTAGAATTTAAGGTTATTGATAATTTGTTTCCTCGAATAACAACACAGAAGAAACAAGGGAAAACTAAGGTGTACTTGTATCTGTCCCTTTGAAATTAATTATCATATTGGGAACATAGCTTGTCACTAGGATGTTCCACCGAACCTCTATCTAGATCTCGATATATTCAATGTTTCTATTTTTAGGAAGTATATAACTAATCCATCACATAGCCTGAACTCAATAGTTGTATGACTGGAGCATGATCATTTTTATAAGTAAAATTAGGTGGTAATTTTAATTCTTAAAGAGAATTTTATGTAAAAAAACCACTCCCCTGGTCAAATATCTGTGGAAAACCAATACCTTGAGGAAATAATATGGGATCCAGGGTATGTAGTGAGGTAAAATTATCCTCAGTTTTTGGTACAAAAGTTACCAATTTTAAGTACAAAATCCATTTTAAAGTGGGAATAATGTAATACCCTATGATTTTGTGAAGTATTATTTTCAAATAAATATAATCATTTTCAAAATTTTCATAAAATGCAACACTGATTTAAGCATTAATGGAATGAAATTATGGGATTATCTTTCATTATAGGGACTAATGATATTATATTATGATACATGTGTAGTTAAAAAGTCCAGATATTTGTATCACATAGAGGTGGTGTGGGTGAATTTGTGAAATATTTTATTTTATGTTTACTTACATCTAAAACCATTTTTGTTTTCTGTTAAATATTTATTTCTCTTTTGAAAAAAAACAAACACACTTCTATATAAATATAAAATTATACAAGGTTTACTATTCAAAAAATGTAGCTATGCCCATTGTAAGATTTGGAAGCAATCCAATTCCTCAAAATCCACTATAAAAACCATTTTGTGTAGATTACATTGTGTTGGATATACCCTTTCAATATTATAGGACTTTTTTCATGACCACATTCAATGTGCTTCAAGTTTCATGAAGATGTAATATAATGTTTTTGTAAAAACCATGTTGTGGTGCTTCTTGATCAACTTTCACTAACATGTTATTCAAAAAAATTCTTCACTTACTTACCTAGTAGTAGGTAAATACTTAATCTATACTTCATAATGATACTCAGTTTGAGTTCCTAGTCCAATCCCCCAATTTGATTACATAATATCGAAATTTAACTATTCCATAATATGATTGATATTATAATAAAATACTTCTATCTGACCCCAAAAATCTCAATATAAATCCGAAATATTATGATCAAGCCCAATATGATGATCAGATGAATACGATCATTTCCAATCATCTTTTTTCTTCTATCAAGAAAAAAACCCCATGAAAACTCAATTTAGAAACTACTTCTACCATCAGTTCTTCATTCCTCTACCTTCTCTCATACCTACTACGATTTTAAGAAAGTATCATGTAATTCCAATTTTTATTGTCGACCAAATAGAGGTTTGGGTGGGATTTTGAAAATGATTCCTCTTCAACAAAATTTCCCAAACAGAAATTCTCCATGAATTTCAGGTGCATTTATAACTTCAACAATGATTCTCAACTCTTCTTGAACCATATTTAATATTATAATAATATTATATCACTTTTTATTTCATTAAAAATAATCAATTTGATTATGATTTTCAAATAGTATTTCCTCATTATGATGAGGATAGTTGGTCACTAAAATTTTCTTGACCCAGTTACAAATAAATTAGAACTGTATATATCTCATTATGTTCCTCAACAGAAACTGAAAGTCTAATCTTTTAATTATAATTTTATATTAATGATAGAAATATGACATTCCATAATACATTTTCCTATACCAAATGTGAAGAACTCAAGACATATATCATCCCATTATGATGTTATCTAACAACTGATAAAAACAAAATAATTTTTTTAGAGAATCAATAATTATTATTTCTCATCATTGAAAACATTTTATAAAATTATTCTAACAAGTCCCTTCAAAATCTTACTTTTTCTTGACCCACTTGTTAGAGATATTTAAACATTCTTTTTTCACATGACTCAATATATTCCAAAATAAGAAACAAAAAACTACAACCTAATGAATTCCTAAAAAAATTTAGATCATTATCTATATTTATTTTTGTGTCTAACCTAGTAATCATTACTTCTTTTCATTATCATTAGTCACAACAATTACCATTGAAAAAAATTCTAACATTGATGAATAATATGGAATACCGAATTGGATAGATCTGTATCATCATATTTGAATTTAGAATCTTCATTCATTTCTATGAATGATAACAATGATCATTCTTCACTCAATAGCTTTCTCAGAAGATTTAAATATTTTTTTTTGTTTCTCTGATATAAAACTATCAACTTCAGCTTCTCTTATTACTACAAACTTTCTTGGCATTCAAACAAATTTTAGTCTGATTGTGTAAGACTAGAAAACATTTGTATTAGTACCATACTTCATTCTCAAAATTATACTTGTATCCTAAATTCCATGTGAATTTAATTATGATGAATAAAATAATTATCATTATATGAATTTTAATTGAATTTTTTATAACTTACCGTACATTCCAGTAAGAAACATTCATTATAAAAACTAAATAAGATGGGAAAACATCATATCAATTACAACATCAAGCTAGAACAATATGTTTAACAACTTGCATATGATTTTTCAAAAAATGAAAATAACAATGAATCATCATATTTACATTGGATCCCTGAAAAAATTGATTTTATGCCACATTATAATCATCTCTTCATTATAGAACAAAGGGATTCCGAAGAATCTTTTCTTCTATAAAATATAACATGAAAACAATGGACATACATAATAATTTTGTGGCTTATTTTAGGAATAGGGTGGTCAGTCTGATCAACCTATTTTAAAAATTTAGGTAATTTATTTTGATCATAAACATATTTTACAACACAATTCAATTACTAATTATGAATTTATTACTTATCATATTGATCCTAAAAATACCCCTATAGATTTTTTTTGTTAATCAGGATTCATAAATCAGTAAACATTATATCCTACATCTGTGGATTCTTTATCTTCAATTCTAAACCTATGTGTGCTAACTAATTATATGAAATAAGTATTATTGACAAGAAATACATGTTGTCCAAAATTAGTGACTATGAAAGCATCCTCATTCTTTCATAAAAAAATTCACATATTTTTTTTATTCTTCCACTTTTCTAAAAAAGATTTTTTTCTATAACTAATCCCAAAAAACTGTGTGAATGGATCACACTTTTACAATGTTGGATTCAAAGTATACCCAAAACTCCCCCTCTTTATATAATTCTTTAAAAGGTTTACCGCATAATAATGTATATAGTTACAAAAGTTATCCTCCATTGAAAACACTATCCAAAGTAAAAAATGATAGAGGGGAAAATACATAACTTAGCCTTGATGAGATATAGGATGGACACCCATGTTCAACATCGATTTAGATAATGTTTTCTTTAAAAAAGGTTCTATGAATATGTATTTAACTTGTTATGGTGTAGGAATATAATTGTGAATCAATTAATTATTATCAAAATTCTCCTTTATGAAATGATAATTGATATCAATATGTTTTTATTGAGAATGTTATACCGTATTTTTGGTATGATTGGCCAAACTTTGATTATCACAACCATAGAAAAATGGAAACTTCAATTAAATAAGTAAACCTTATAAGATAAATTTTATCCATATATGTTTTTTGGAATCTTGAGTTGTAGAAAAAAACTCTTCTATTGTCGTGATAAGATTTAAAAAATTATTTTTTTATTCCAACTAACACAAATCTTCCCTATAATGAAAAGTCCAATATATGTGGGTCTTCAATTATCAAAATTTCAAACAGAATCTATATCTGAATAACTAAACAAGTCAATAATTTCTTATCTATCATACATTATTCAAGAATTTTATGTGCCTTTGATATATCTGAGAATTCATTTTCCATCCAAAAAAAGTTTATTCTTTTAAAGTACTTTGATATCATTCTTATAAGGTTAAAATATACACAATTTTGGATCTTGAGATAGTTAGATTCAATAATATTCCAATTAGATTTCGATACTCTTTTGGATCATCTTCCTTTTGTTACCCATATTTCATCAACATAGTTCCCATTGGAATAATTGTAGAAATAGTTTTTGAATTTTGCATGTCTAATTTCTTAAGAATTTCTTTATCATACATTTCATGGAGAAAGAAATATGTTTTTATTGTCTTTTCAAATCTGTAACCTGATAAAGTATTTTGTTTCTCATAGCTTGGAAACCTCTATAATATTTTTCAAATCATTATAAAATATTTCACAAGATCATTTTTTTCCTTCCTAGAAAAGATAATATCATCAACATAAAGAATTATAAATAGGGAAAATTCTATACTCTCCTTGATTTAAATATTGATATAAAGTCTTCCTTTCTTAAACATTATCTTCCTCAAGAATTTATTCAGTTTTGAATACCATGACCTCAGATATTGTTTTAGACCATACATGGAATTATTTAACCATCATAAATAGAATTCATCTTTCCTAATGACAAATCCACATGGTTATAAAATGTAAACCACTTCATCAACATCACTATTCAAAAATAATGATTTCACATCCATCGTAATTTTTTAACATTTATTTATATAAATAGAGATACAAATTCTGATAGTTTATAACCTCTACACCAAAGAAAAATCCATATCAAAATCAATGAATTCTATTTGTGATTTTCCTTTTCACACTAATCTAGATTTTTTCCTTATCTCGTCATGATCTATATTTAGCTTGATCCATATAACCAATTTTGTATCAATTTTTTTTTGAATATGTATTAGTAATCATGTATCATTCTTATCAATATGATCAAGATCATTATTCATATATTGAATACCATTATTACCAATATAATATTAATATTTTTAATTTATGTATGAACAACCATTTTCAGTTCTTAACCTCTTCACTAAACACTCACATTCTTACTCAGCATTCCTTCGGAAACATTGAAACATATTCAGATCATTCGACTTATGTTTCATGTACATAACACATGTAATGCGAGTAAATTCATCAATGAATATGATTAGGAAAATATATCCATTAGTTTATTATCTTCTCCTTATCCCATAGATATCAGTATTAATATTTTCTAATTATTATTTTTGAACAAATGTCAACATTATTATGAAACTAATTGCATATATTTCCCTTATAACTAATAGTGAAACACCAATATCTTCTTCAAGACATGTCATAAATATATAAGACATTGTATTTCCTAGATAACATTCTCCTATTTCTCTGAAACATGGGTCTTATCCATTTATTCCAAAATTGATTATCTACTACCATGCCTAAGTAACAAGAGTTTTTTATTTTACCAACATGAAATATCTTTCTTTTTTAATATTTATATCTTGTAACTATCAGTCCCGTACCCTTAAAATCAAAACCATTATTTTTAAAATAATATTTTTTCAATCATAAAATATTTATAAAAAATGTAGAACGTTATGTTTTAAAATATTAACATACAAATCCTTCTTAGACATCATCTTTTATTTCCCAATGGTGGCTGATCCAATACCTTGAAATCTCATAGACTCGTCATTCAAAAAATTCATTGTTCATTTATTGAAGTCACTAAAATTCATTATCAACATTATGTCTCCAATAATATGAGATGAAAACATATTATCTACGATTCATGGTCATTCTTGTTTTGTAGAATTCATAGTGGTTTCTACTACAAGATATTTTACTTTCCATTTATCTTTCATATTAACAAGATTTGACGAATTGTTGAATAACATTTTTTGTTCCACTGATAAGAAAATAAATCATTTTTCAAGGCTTAACGGTTTCACAAACCTTTAAGAAATAATTTATTTAGGTTGGAACATATTTTAAATTTTCACATCAACCTTCTCAAATTTCAATATAACATCATTCTATGACTTCTTCCATTGAAGGTACTGACCCCTTCTCAATATTTTCCTTCCATAATTTGTGGAATGTTAAAAATGATGTTGGTTTTACCAAATAATATTTTTAGTATGTCTATGTGAACTATAATACCAAAAGTACCCATTGATGTAATATTGGCCTCTATAACTTCTACATTGACCAGAATTGTGAGTATGTTTCTTAGCAAGAGTCTTGTCATTATTTTCAAAACATTATTGACAACAAACCTTCCTATTTTGAACCAGAATATTTTTCTTCATCTAGCTTTTGTTTTCCTTATTATAAAAACTAGATTCAATTGTAACATTTTTAGACTAAAAAATTTTAAAAACATATTACATCATTGCTTTGTGGGTGTTGACCACATACAAAACATTTCAATATATCATATTCTCAAAAAAAATTCATTACTCTTCCCATCCATTTAAAGAAATATTTTTATCATTCTTAGGTTATCCCTTCTAGATCATTCTCAAAATTTAGATATACAATCATTTAAACTTATAACCCTATAATCATCATTAAAATGTTTTTTCACAAGTTCCAACTCTTTTCTTATTTCCTTCATCATAACTTCTAGATGTTCTTTTTGATTCTATTCCTTCTCTAGATATTTCTTTATGTAATAAATCTCTTCCATAAACTTCATTTTTTCATAAATAAAACCTTTTGTATTCTTTATTGAAGAGTCTTGGATTTTTAGCGTTCTTATTTTCTTCTCAAGCCTCCTAATAATTCTTAATTTTTTTTAAATTATTCTTTCAGATGAAATTCATATTTAATTTATTCTTTTTTAGAACTGTTTCTTGTAAAATATTTATTCATCACCATTGAAATTATTTTTTTCTATAGCCTTTTCAAAATACATTTATGTTTTAGCTTTTCTGTTTTCCTCATCATCATAAATAGATAAAAAATTAAACTTTTGGATTTGACTAAATTTATATGTTTTCCTTTCGAATAATATTTTGCCTTATCATGTTATTACTTATGCAGTCATCATGACATTATATCATCATTTCCACTATCTTATTGTTCATTTATTTGAGGATAATTAGATGAAATATTCCCAATATATTCACATTCAAAACACTTTAAGGTATGTTTCCCTTTATATTTAACTACACCTCTTATCAAATTTTTAAGAAAAAAGGATAAATATTCATCATGTTTTTTATATACCTAAATTTTATTAGGATGTTCACTCTCTTCTTGTTCAAGAAGAATATTTTTTAGTTTTTCTTTCTTTATATATTTGAGAGACATTTCACAATCAAATTTTGTTTTTTGATTCATATATTTTTAACTTATCATTTAATAATTAATGAGAGTTCTATGAATTTAATCTAGTGATAATGTTTCTGGATCTCAATATTCCTATGATGAAACATTAAAATCATACTCGTCAAAAAGAATTCTCAATATCCTTTCAACAATAGTACAATCTTCACACATTTTTTCAAGAAATTTAATCGTGCTGACAATTCCATTTACCCTGGTAAGGATGTTCCCAACATTTTCATACTCACCCATCTTAATATCATTATACTTCATCCTCAATATTATTAATTTATTCTTATCTAGATTTTTATTTCATTTTTTTTATGTTTTTAAACATATCTCATATACCATTGGTGGTGGAAACACAATTCACACTTAAAAATTTACCTTCATAAAGTTAATAGAGTAATAAATTCTCTTCCCCTCCATCAATCTCATGATTATTCTTATCAACACATTTTAGAGGAATTTGATCATTAATAATGTAAATCCTTCTGTTGTAGCATCAATGACATCATACCCAATGAACATATGATAAGGTAACATTATATCTTTGTAGATATAATAGTTCTCACCATGGAAGATAAAAATCCATTAAATATTTAATCAATTATGTTTTTCTATTTGAACTTCTTCTTCAGAACTACTGAATAGAGTAAACGAAGGGAACCTGGCCCTGATACCACTTGTAATTTCCAAGTCAATATATTTGTATCACTGATAAGGGGGGTAGTTGAATTAGTGAAGTCTATTCTTTTATGTTTCCATATATATGAAATTAACCTCATATCCTATGGAATTATTATTTCACTACTAAAACCAAAACAAACACACATACACAAGAACCCAAGAATTTATAAGGTTCACTACTCATCAAGATTAGTTACATACCTAGTATGGTTTGGAAACAATATGATACCACCCAATCCACTAGAAAATAATCCTTTTCTCTAGGATAAACTAAAAATGATATACCCCTACAGTACAGTAGAACTATGTTCTATATAAATGTGAATTTTATTCAAGTTGGATTAATATGTGATACAATGTTTTTGTAAAAACCATGATACAGTTCTGATTGATCAACTTTCAAAGACTTGTTATTCAAATAAATTCCAGATGTCATTTTCCAGTAGTAAGAAAGAACATCTTTTGGACTTGATAATGATTCTTTGTTTGATTTTATGGTCTAATTCCAAATTCTCATCATTTAACATAAAAATATAACTCTACTAGAATATGATTGATACAACACTGAACTAATTCTATATGAATTCACATATCCCAATCTAAATCCCAACTATATCCCAATACGATTATCATATGAATAATATATTATCTATTTGACTCTATTGTTATATAGAAATAACTTCATAAAGAAAACTCAATCTGGAAAATTTTTCTCTCTACCATTATATAGTGATCTACCTTATTTTATCTATACATTAATTATCAAAATGTAAATTTTACTTTTTCCTTTAATATTACATAGAAAAGTGGTTTGTACAGGATTTTGAAATTTATTCCCTCTCAACCAAAATATCCCAAAACCTAAACTCTCCATGATTTTTTGGTGAATTCATGACATTCTAAATTCTTATAAGCTCTTCACAAACATTCTCATAACTTTTAACAACATCATATTTTCCTTTGATTTCCTTAACAAAAAATATTCTGATTATGATTACCCATCTCTATTTTTTAAGATGACTTCTTAATTATGATGAGGACATGTGGTCTCTTCGATTTTTGTGACAGTCTTCTCAACCAAATAGGGCTAAATATATATAATTTCATTTATACGTATCAATTTAATGAGTAATCTAATCATTGCGATTTTATCATTATGATGATAACAATGGACTCTTCAATACACTTCTATGTACAAAATTTGACAAATGGAAAAAATATATCATCCCACTATGATGCTCCATATAAAATGAAAAAAATAAGACAAATCCATAGAACTTCAACAATGCTTCATGTCCTCCATTGTTTACAATTTCAAAAAGTCTTCAAAAAAGATTATTCATTTTCTTCATTTCTCTTGATGCAATTTTTTGGGATATTAAAGGAATTAATTATCACTCAACTTAATTAATACCATTGAAATAAACAATATAATTAAACCTGCTGAATTATAGACTACATTTTTATCAGAATCTAAATTAACTTTTCTCTATACCCTGGTAATATTTACATCTTTAAATATTCATTGTTCCAAAAAATTATGAAAGAATTATTTTACCGTTGATGATTACAATGGAATACCAAATCTGATGGATCAGTATTAGTGACTTAGACTTTAGTTCTGACATTATTTTATGAAAAACGATTTCAATGATATTTATTCACTCAACTTATTTCTCTAATGATTTAAATATTTAGTCATATTGGTATGACTACAAACCATCACCTTTGGTTTCCAACATGAGAATCATACCTCCCGATCATCAAAAATATCTATGTCTGATGATCTCACACCATAAATATTTCATATTATTGACATCATTCTTTAAAAAACTTATTCTTGTATCATGAAATCCCCATGAATTTGATTACATTAAAGATAAAATATATAATAATTTGACTGATAATGGAATGTTTTATAACACACCTTCCTTTGTAGAAAAGAACATTAATTGCAACCTCTTGAATATGATTGGTAGTACCTTTAATCCCCCTTTCCTTCATCAATCTAGCATCACATGTTTTAAAACATACATTTGATTTGTTAGAAATATAGAAAATAAAAACATTTTGATATTTATATCAGATACATGATAATTTGATTCTATTAATCATTATGATATTCTCTTAATTCTAGACACAATGTGAGTCTGATGATCCTTTTATTCCAGAAAACAACACCTAAATATGATGGACTTAAATAAGAGTTTTGATTTCCATTTTCTGAATATGAGGTTCAGTCCGATTACCATAATTTAAAATTTTAGGTGATTAATTTCTTCTTAAAATTCTTTGACAATATAATAAAAATACATAATTAGGATTATCTTATATATCCTCTTAGTTTTAAAAATATGGAACATCATGTTTAAATTAAAAATATCATATTATTAGTATTATATTTTTTAATATTCTATTTATCACCTATCGATTTGAATGGGGAGGGTCTGAATAATATTAACTAAGTTATGAAAATAAATTACAGTTAGCAGTATATAAAAAGAATCTGATCATTACAAATAAATTATAAATAAAAATAAAAAAACATTCTAAAGAAAGAAATTATTTTAGCGAAAAACTTTTATGTGAAATGTTAGCACAAATAGGTTAAATACCCTAAGATTGAGGGTGAGAATTAGGGTATAACATATTAATAGTTCCTATTTGAATCATTTTTTATTATCAAACAATACACTCTTCTATCATTCTACAAAAGCAATAAATGAACAGAAATAAAAACGTACATGAGACAAAATGATTTTATTTTGGGTCACCATCCCTGGGCTATGTACAAGGAGAATACAATGGTGATGTTTTGATGTTACAAATACACTAATGATCACAACTGAAATTCAAGGTTTGTGCTGGATAACTTCTATTCCTAGGCTCTATACCTTCACTAAACATCTCTAAACTTCTCAAGTGTCACTCCCTAACTCTCTTATGATGGAGCATAGTTGTTGGAAAGGATCTCCTTCCTCCTCTTCCTTTTCCCTCTTCTCTTTAAATAATTCACACTCTACTTTTTTTACATGTAGGTACCCTCATTCCAAATAATTAATACATTCTTTTTGATAGATAGATTCTCTATTGAAGTTCTAATTTCATCAGGTTGCTAAATATCAATTTACCACATATTTTTTTGAAAACCCCATTTCAATACTCACAAGATTGTCACTACCGTTGTGAATCACACAACATTCAACAGGCTCAAATAGCCATCACGATGCAACATCCTTTTTTGAGTCTCACTTAATGTTTGTGAAAATTATTACTTTTGCGATGCCTATAATTGTAATGTGGCTTTCATATCCTTCGTGAAATTCAATTCTTCATGAACTATTTTAAAAGAACTACCTTTTGCAAATCAACTTCACGAATATGGAGACTCATAATATTCATCAAGTCTAACTTATTCTCTAAAGGGGATACTGTCATATTTATAGGCATTTACTCAGATTCTAGAAGGTTCCATCCACATCCTCACCATTTCATGATGGTTTCAAATTTCATTCATGATTCTCCCTATCTTCGTGAAGCACCATGAGAATAATTCAATCATAAAGTATCTCATAGTCATAGTGGTTACCATCAACATTTTACGTATTCACGATGCTCTTTTGTGATGATCCACACCTTCATGAAATTCCCTTCATGAAAGCAAGTTTTTTCAATACTCATTATTTTTCCATATTTTTATAAGGTGTTCAAGGAAATCCACACCTTCTAGAGAATCAAATAATTTGTATTGAATCCTTTTTAATATCCCTTTTAAAAAAAATATATTGTACTCCACAAAAAACATTGAAAACTTACTTTGGAAAAACAGAATCAAATAAAAAAACTGCAATGACACATTTAAGGATTTATTCCAACATCCTCAATTGTCGTATATATCAAATACAGTATTAAACCAGTTATGCTGAATGATTTAAAAAATATATATTTTATATTCAATTAAATTTCTTATGATTTGTCTCATGTGTTTTAGAGGTATGAGAGATGAATAAATATAATTTTAATCTTATGTACAATATTGTTCAAAAAAATATTTTATACCTATTTATAATCATATGTTTAAAATTAATATTTACACTAATATAAAATTTATGTTATATATGAAAATTGTTTCAAAAATTCCAAACTTTAATACAGTATTTAGGTGAATTGTTTTTAATATTATATGAAGACTAATATTTTGATGAAGAGTCAACAATAATAAATTTCATTAAAAAAATTAATTTATATAAAATATTTTGGAAACTAAAAAAATTATTTATAGTGATATTAATAGAAAAAATAGTTCATTTATATATTTATTAAACCATTTTATTTAATTTCAATTAATTTCATGATGAATTTTGATATAAATACTATTTAAACTATTCAACATTTTCTCTTTGGAAAATAATATTCTCCTTATATATGTGGGTTTAATTTAAATTTGATTTTTTTAAATTATATGATCATAATTTTGGAAAATAAATTCTTTATTAAGAATAATAATAATTTATATTATTAAATATGGTTAACTTAAATTTTTACCACAGTTAATAGTAAAAATTAATTATTAAGATACGGTACAATTGGTTTATCAGGGTTTAAACATAGAAGATAATGGTTAATATGACCTACAATCTAGTCCAACATCGATTGGATGAACAAATATTGACCTAATAATATCTAATATTTTAATATAACTAATTATAGAGCCTTTTCTAATTTGTTAATCGTGGGTACATCACTTTCATTTCAATAATTACTAGTGTTGTAGTCACCACACATATTAATTACCACCACATATTATCTTCAATTTAGTCTTCCAAAACCATTTGTATCTCACAAAAATTTCCAAAATTGATTCCATATATCCATAATATCATCCCAAGATTACTTATTTTTATTAATAATACATCCTTGTATGGATTTTGGTGCAAAACCAAGGCGGTTTTCTAAAAAAGACATAATTCTCTTCAACATGTATTCCTATTTTGTTTTTCATCTACTTATCTAAAATAAAATTAAAAATGATAATATATTAACCACAGTATATTCCATATTTTTTTTCGTAATTATTTACATCAATCTCTTCTTCCCCCAAAATTTGAATGAAAATGTTTATCATTTGTATGGTTGACTACAACCATAGAAACTGATGCGACACATTTTCCATCAACACCTATCCAGATTGGGTGTGATTATGGATATAACTTATATATATATATGAAATTTAAAAAAAAATATTATAAAAAAATATTATCATATATAAATTTTTAATTTGCATTCTATGGGGAATACGAGAATGTGAGTCATTTGTATGTTGGATTATCGCCTCTCCAAACGATGTGATTCATTATTCCCTTGAATTTTATATGGAAGGAAATAAAATTAAAATATAATTTATTTGTGTGATATATAGTAAATTATAATGAATTAGGAGATATATTTAATGTTTACCATTCTTTTATTTCATCCATTGAGAAAAAGGAAAAATTGTTCATATGTACATAACACATACGGTCTCATTGATTAGGGTATTCTGTTTTCTATCTATAACATTTATGAACTAATATATATATATACTAAATATATTTGAAATTTATGTCATTGATAAAATTTTGGATATAATGGAACCATGATAAATGAAATTGTACTAGAAATACCAAATAAAATAGTATAAGTAAATCCAATCTTTTTTACTCAAAATGTATTTTTAACTTATAATTGTTAAAAAAAGGTAATAAAATTTGATAATTAAATAACACAAGGTATTATAAATATTATAATGGTTCTATAAAATATTTATAATAAAAATTAGTTTTTTATAATTGGGGTATATATATAAATGTCGTAAATCAATACTTAAGTTATGTGATTTCCCTGTAACATTTATTTTCAATGCGACAAATTCCATTTTCACCATGTTTTTATTTAATGGTGTGAATATAATAACCATATATTTATTTTAATATTATAATATAGAAAACTACCATTCATTAAATATTAATTTCAGTATATCACTTTCATGAGGTTTATAGTTAAAAAGCTACTGAATCCGTAAAGGATTTTTGTCTCATTTTTCCCTATTTGAGACATATGTTTTTTTATGCTCATATATTCCTCTTCGAGGTGTATAAATATTCAAATTTATTATTAATATAATTTATTTTCTAATTTTAATTAAATTTTATCTTTCATTTAATTTAATTCATTTAAGGGGCTTATAATTCATAATTACCAAAATATTATGGGATTAAGGATACAATATCATCATTTATTAAATTTTTTTATGTTTATGAATCCATGGATAAGATATTAGGGTTCATATATCATGAAAAAAGTAATTATATAATAGTTATTTAATTAGGATAATTTTTTTCATTAATTTTAATATCTTCATATACTCATCAGTTTAAAATAATATTTTTTATGAAAAATTTCTTTATTTCTATCTTCACTAAAAAAATTTCTTATGTATCAACATCTTCTAAAATAATTATATTGGGTATTAATATTAATTAAAGGTTTTATTAAATTGAATAGTAATCATTTTTAAATTTAAATTATTTTTAATTGAATATTCATATCATTTTCCAAAGCTGGAGTACTTTGATTTTACAAAAAATTTGAAATGACTGTATGATTTAATAGGTATAACACTGATGGAATTTTTTCTTAGTTTGACAAATATTTTTTAAAATATTCTTATAAAAATTTCAATTTTTATCTTCAATGAAGTTTATTTCCTACATATTTAATTTATTTTTAATAGTTGTTTTATTTTAGATGATAATATTTATAAAAAAAATTTATTAAGTTATCTTTAAATAATCATTTATAATATTATAAGATTATTTTAAATGACCAGAATTTTGAATATTTTTTTGTTTTAAAACGTGTTATCCAATGTAAAAATGGTATTTTTTATTAGTAAAATGATCCAACTGATCTTTCAAACCCAATTTTACATCTACGATGACATCCTTGGTTGTAACTTTTGGTTTACCATGTGAAAGATTAGAAATTCCATCCTTGTTATTTCTCTTGATAGATGATGTTTATTTTGATGAATTGTTTATGAAACCTTTTTATTTTTTGTGTGTTGTAATATGATGAAAAAATAAAATTCATTAGAAACTCATTTTATTTACATAGGTTATGAAGTGATGGTATGATAACTATTTGATGATATTATGGAACACATGGGTATGGATTAAAATATGATACATGTGGGACCTTTATATCCTTCTATTTCATTGGGTTAATATTTATATATCATTATACAAGAATTGGAAAAAATGAGAGGCTTGGTCCACTATGATGAAAAGGTGTGGCCAAATACACTATGGGAAAAGGTTTATCTTGATCCACTATAGGGTGCACGTGCATCTTAATCGTTAATGGGAAATGTAAATATGAAACAATATTACTATTTTACCTTGAGATATGAAATATTTTTCTATATTTACTTTTTTTTCCACATTTATGACATTATTTTATGATTTATGATTAATTTATAATGATTTATCATTATTATTGACCATGTTTTCTATAATGATAGTTCATTATGACATGACCCGTGTTTATGATTTATGAATGGTTGGGAGTGATCTTCATATGTTAGGTTCATTATCACATACCATTATTCTTATATTATACATTTTATGAAAAAAAAATAAATATAACATGTCTTAACCTTTAGTGATAATCTGAGCTCACACTTTCTTTTATTTTATTCCCTAGGTTATGAAGAGAGGTTCGTGTAAGATATTATTAGGAGGAGAAAATTTTTTCAATAATGTTATTCGAGATTTTGATTGTATTTTATATAAAACAATTATTGTGTTTATAATCACCATAGATACAAATATATTACAATCCTTTGGAATGTGTTCATTAAATTTATTTAATATTAATCTATGAAAATTTGATATTTCTGTATGAAAATCGAAGACTTTTATAATGGATTTGGAATAAATTTAATATAGTTAATTTTTTATAATGAATAATTTTAATAAACACATATAGAATAATATTATTTTTTATTTTAGTATCTCATCATTTGTATGTATCAAATTTTTTTTCTAAAAACTATGATTCATTTACTCTAGAAAAAATATATTAAACGTATTTTTTCTAATTATAAAAATTGATACTTTTAATTCGAATAAATATTTTGAATGTGGTGTCTAAATATTATTAATTTCTTTAATTTAATTTTTTTTTGAAATTATTAATATTAATTATAGTAAAAATATTTCACCACTATAAAAAGGAAAACCCATCTTAATTAAGGTAAAAAATAATTCATAATGTAAAAAATCTGAAATTGAATCATATTTTATTAGAGTATTTCATAAATTATCATATTAAATTTGAATCAGAATTATTTATATGACACATAACCATGAGAGTTACTTAATATTAATTTAAATATTGGAATAATTACAGTTGTGGCATATCCCTCTCTTATAAAAAGGGAACCTCCACTAATAATTTATTCACACCGGTTTAGTACTATAGTTCGAAAATTTATAACTAAAATACATCCTAAAAATCCATTCTGATGTTTTATAATTTATATTATCCCTTAAATTCCAAACCTAGAATCCATATGTATTCAATAATGATGAGGTTTCACAATGAAGATGTATAATTCCTAATAGAGTGGTTCATGTTTATTTCTTCTTCAACCTCCATAAATTAATAAACCAAAATGAAATTACAAAAATACTATATTTTTTATTCTAAATTATTATTATTATTATTATTTTATGACCCATTCTTATATCTTATTAAATCCTTTCGAAAATGACATCATCACTCGGGTGTCTATTTGGACTACCACAAACAAAAAGTGGTGTATTTCAATTTTTCATCACCTGGTTATATGGATGGAAATAATGATTGATAAATAATTATATATGATATTCATGAAAGAATTATGAATATTAATAGATAATATTTTACTTACCTTCATATCTGTTACATACATTAGAAATTGGAAATGTCACTTATGCATATGTGTGGAAAACGACCTCCAAGATGAGATATTTTTAGGTTTTAAATTACACATTATAAAAATGGTTATACGAATAAAAAATTTGAATAAATATGAAAGGTAAAAAATATATGTGATATTTCATGTGTAAAATATTATCTAATTTTTTTTATCTCACATTAGAAAAAAATGAAGACTTCATTCTTGTGTGTACATGGACTACCATATCAAGGGAAATGTGTGCATCATTTTTTATGACCACCATAAACGGATGGTTTTTGAAGAGTATTTAATGTAGAAATATTATAAATATAAAATTTTAATTATAATGTTGTTAACAGAACCATAAACCTTATTAGGATGGTCAATGCACTAATATTTTTTTTCTGGTTATAATCCAATAATCTTAAAAACAACCTGATGAACAATACAATTTTTGTAACTAAATTTTACATAGTAATAAATAAAAATTTAAGAATAATATTATTTATATGAACTTGAATAACATTATTAAGAATGTATGAAACTAAAATAATTTTATTATGTAGGAGGGTAGACATTTGAATGAAACAAGTAGGGACTCATGGAAATGTATTTATGTCTTAATTTACATTCATTGAATCTTATTCCCTTTTCATGACATGTTTTATTTTTTAGGAGTATAAAATTAATTATGGATGTAATTTTTCATTCCATTAAATACCATGTTCATTAGAAATCTATTTATAATTATTTTTGAAAAATTCATTTTTCTTGAAAAAGTTATGAAATCCATAACGGATTTTATTAAAAACCTTATTTTAAATACTTATTTTATATTGTTTTACCTTAAAATAAATGTTATAAAAAATATTCAAAATATGTTATTATTTAAAAATTAATTTGTAATGGTTAATCTCAACTAATTTATAATTTCATTAAAAATTATAAAATGGAATCCTCTAAAAATTTATTATACATGTCATTTTGAAATTTTACCAAAATTATAAAATAATGTTTTCTTAACATATTTTGATTGATAAATATCTCCCATCATTATATAAAATTTTAATTATCTAGATTCTTTAACATGTTTCCATGTATATTTTGAAAAAAAGTTATCTTGATATTAAATGAATTTTAATTTTTAAAATTTTATTTTAGGGAAAAATAAATTTTTTTTCATCAATATTATGTAATTAGAATAGTTTAAATTATGGGTTAAAATGACCTCATAAAAGGTATTCTGACGAAAAACTAAAATAATAAAAATTTATTGTTTATGATATGTCATTTTATCATTGTAGATAAAAATGTGTGATCTATATATAACTCTCTAATAAAGAGGGCAATGTTGTGGACTTCAAAGGGGAAAATATAGTAGATATATAATATTCTTACTCCTATATAATTAATTAGGATTATGTAAATATTCCCTAATTTATTCATGAATTTAAATTGCTTATGAATATGATACTATATGTTACCAAAATTTGGAATTAAAAACCCGTTATAATGATAGTTTTTTATTTCATGTCATATTTAATGTTTAAAGATGAAAAATTTATTTTTTAAAAGGAATTTCATTAGGTGTTCACATGTTCATCAGTATTCCATCATGGATTATCCTACTCTTAAGAAAGGGTTTTAAAGGTTATCTATGGGAAACGATTTATTTTCCCTGATTAAAAGTTTTTATTTATATTATATGGGTTTTATTGTTAAAAAGATAATGTATTCATGGCTTTTTATATTTTTTGTAGATTAGAAAGACTTAAAATATTTTAATAACTTATATCATGCTTTTTTATTCTCATCACCCATTTTCAAATGATTTCCATAGGTTCAAAGGAATATTATAGGATGAAAAATATTTAAGATATCAACTATGGTGTCTCATAATAAAAGAAGAAAATGTTTCTTAAATTAAATATGCGTGTAATATTTAATATATTGAATTATATATATAAATTAAAATAATTCAATGTGTCTAATTTTTTATGTATGTTTTTTCATAATTATATAAAACACTTAAAAAACAAGTTTATAGAAATTCATGTTGGTGAAACTATTGGTATAAATAAAATAATTATTTGATTTTTTTAGTTATGATGCGTTATAGTTTGTATTAGAGAAATATATTGTATTCCATAATAGATTTGGATAATGATAAAATGCACATTAAATAAGCTATTATTAATTGTCCCAATACCATGATATTGATTTTGAATGTTTTAAATTTTCATTATATAATACATGTTGGTTCATAATGGTTATTTATAGACAAAAAATTATATAGTAATGAAAAAATTTATCAATTAGACAATAACATTCTAAATATGGAACTAAGAAAGGATAAAAAAAATTATGTTCTTCTTATTTTTGACTATTTTATGGGTATTTCTTAATAATTTACCCCATTAAATAGAGAAATACAATCCTCTACAGAGGATAATTCTGATTGTTGATAATTTTATAAAAAATCTCCATCTTGGATTTAGGGGATCTTTATACACATTGAATGATGATTGATAAATTCACTTAAATGGATGAATGATATTTTTAGATGTAATTAATATAATAATTTTAATTCATATATTTATAGGTCGGATGAGGAAGTTTATTTATAGTGGTCTATGAATAAAAATAATAAGGATAATTATGATATCGGTTCCATAGAGTAGATGGATATTTATATTTTTTTAATTTTAAATTATTTTCCAAAAATTTAATAAGAAGAAAATATAATGAAAGATCATGAGTTGAAGTATTATGAAGAAGGATTGATGGATAATTATGAGAACATAAAAAAATCATGTATTCATAGGATTTTTTCAGAAAAACTACATTAAAATTGATAGATTTTTAATGTTTATAAAACTAATTTTAAATATATAATTTTTATCTATGGAATTTAAAAGGTATGGTAATGATTCCTTTTATACTGAGTATTTTATATATTTATTTTTCATAAAATCAAGTACTTTATAATGATAAAAATATGAATAAGTTAATTTCTATTGCAATTGAGAATTAGTCTTCTCTAAAATATATATAATGTCCCCCAAAATGTTCAAAATCGGTTAAAATAAATTTTTTTAAAAAAACGATAGGATCAAAAAAAATTACTAATGAAATAAAATTTGTCTTTTATCTAATCAAATAATTTAAATTATTCTAATGAGGTCACTAATTAGAAATTATATAGTCAACTAGTAGTGATTTGTTTTAGTGTTAACATAGTGGAATATTTTATTAATTCATATCTAAAGTTAGTTAATCAAATTGGTAATCATAAAGAAAAAAAATCATAATGATGTGGGGAAAACATTTTTTATTACTATAAATTATATTTAAAAATAAAATTAAATGGTTTCAGGTACATTACATGTTTATTTATGTAATGATAATGTATTATTTGATTCCAGATTTAAAATTTATTTTGTTATTAACAATCATGTAAGTAAAATTGAAATAAAATATATCCCAATAAAGATATAAATCATAGAAAAACTATTGGGGAAGAATAAAGGAAACTAGATTTTATTGAAATATTCATGTTATCATTTGTGAAATGGTTTATCCTATATAACGTTTTGTATGTCATATTGTATAGTTTTATATTATTCTTTTTATGTGTTTTCTTTTAGTCTATCATGATATAATATGTTACAATGTTAAATAATTAGAAATCCATTTTCAATGTCATTTAATTTTTTTTATAAGAGCCAGTTCATACCATAGATATCATATAAAAAACCATAGAAACTATATAATGATGGGATTTAATTATATCTTCTACATACTACTAAAAATAATCATTTATAAATAGTTTTTTATTGATTGTGAATGAATTTATAGATCAATTTCCTAATATTTTTCTAGTGTTATTCATGTTTGGGAGGCTGATTTGTTTACATAATATCTTAGTTTAATACATCTAAAAAATCTCATCATAGTACGGATTCAGTTGAGTTGTTAGATATTAAAGATTATTTAATGTAGTTTATTAATAATTTATCCATAAAACCTACTAATTTACCTAACGCACCCATAAAATTATTTATTGAAAATAAGGATTGTTTTATATTAATTTTAATTAATTACAGAGAACTCAATTATAAAACTATTAAGCAAATGTATATATTTCATCATGTTGATGTTTTTTTGATCAGGTATAGGAAAATATGTATTCCACTATGGTTTATCTCAATTTTAGTTATCATCTTATAAAATTGAATGGGGTAGAAATTAGGGGGACAAATTTATATACTAGTTATTGTAATTTAGAATATGTGGGTAATAAATTTGGGTTTTCAAATTCATAATTTCTACATATATATTTTATGAATCTATTTTTCCATTAGTACTTGGAAAAATTTCTCGTTTTTTACAAAAATGAAATTTTGGTTAATTATAAGATATATTAGGAAGTTTAGAAACCTCTAAGTATTTTTTTTAAATTGAAATGAAATTAAGATGTATAGAGAATTATATAAAAGTGAATCTTTTTGGAAACAACATTAGGTCATCATCCATATTTTTTCATATATTGAATTACTATTGGTACCTTTAAAATAAAATTTGTAGAAGAATTACCAAGACCAAAATATATCTTTATGATTTTATGATGTCTCAGATTTGTGGCTTACTATATATTATTGAAGAATTATCATAGTTATCTATCCCACTAATAGTTTTATCTAAAAATTGAGGTAAATTTATCTAGAAAAAGGAATGAGGTGACTATTTCCATATGTTGAAAATAATTTGTTTAATTACTTTTTGTTAGAATTATGAATAAGAAATTGTTAATATTATATTTATAGTGATGAATCATTAGAAGCACTTGGTTTTGTCTTAATGAAAAAATATTGGGTAATTTTTTATGATTCACATAAATTAAGTAATTCGGATTATCATATCCCTACTCATGATCATGAGATTACAAAAATAGTATTTGATTAATAAATTTGGAGGAATTTGTTTTATGTTTTAAAATGTGAATTACATAATGATAATAAAAGTTTATACTCGATATTAACTAAAAAATAGATGAACAGGAGGAAATAATTATGGTTAGAAATTATAGAAGATTATTATTGGATGAATCACTATCATCTAGGAAACAAAAAAAGTTACATATGTCCATAAGATGAAGAGATAATACAACATTAACCATCTAAGATTTGGAACATTCTGCTTTAGCGAATGAATTAATGAATTTTGTCTTCAATGTTATTCATAATGAAAGCTATTTTGTTTTTCCTTAGTTACTAATGAAGTCGTATCGTTTATAATTAATTTAGTAGTCTCATACGAAAGATCATTTTTCATCATGAATGGGTGGATTCAACTAATAATAGTATGTTCTTTGAATTTAATGTTAAAAAATAAGAAGCTACTTGAATTAGAAAGTGGTTATGTTGTTTTAGTGATCTCTTGTTTAATAAAGAATTGTTAAGTGAAGCTTGTAGCTCTCTAATTTCCAGTTATCTGTGATATAAAAAAATTTCAAGAGGCCTTTGAAAAAATTATTAGTGAGAAGGTAAGAAGTTATATATTGATGATTCTATTATGAATTTTTCACCTTTTTAATATATTAAAGTCGAGTGATACCTACTGGAGGGAATGGTTCATAATTATATAGTTCCTGAATTGAAATGGGATACAATATTAATGTATTTCAGGGTGGTGTTTCGAAATACATCTAATGGTAATAATGGGAGTTGGGTTATTATTGATTGTCTGACTAAACCAGTTCATTTTATTAAATTTATAGATATTATTTACGCATATCAACTTCAAAGAACCAATCATAAAGAAATTTTAAGATTACATTGTTTTAATCTCCTATTATTTTGATCACGCTCCAACATTTTATTAATATTTTTATCATGTGTAAAAAAATTGTGTAATTAATTGAATTTTAGTATAATAAATCATCCTCAAACTGATAAATAAATATACTAACCAAATAATAAAATAGAGTATATGTTTTGAACATTGTCTTTAGATTATAAAAGAATGTGGGTCATTATATTTCCTAATAAAAATATTTATAATAAAAATTTATTTCAGTATACATTTTGATAATTTTAATGGAAAATTCAAAAGTGGTGTGGATCCCCACTATATTTGGATGAAGTCAGTTAATGGATGTTTTGGGGACTTGAATTAGTATAATAAATTATAAATATAGTAAATATGATTCATAAGTACATTAAAAAAAACATCACACATTCATAATATTTTTGTTTAATATAATATGATGGATTTATTATTTGAGGTAGAAGATCATGCTTTTATTAAAATATATCCATGTTAAAGTGATAAAAATTGTATAAAAAATGGAAACATAAGTATATAGTTATTTTGGATCATATGGAATTCATGAAATGGATTTTTCAATTTCAAATATATTATATTTACCTAATACTTTATATTAGATTCATAATATATTTCATGTTTCATATCTAAGAATGTCTATAGCCAATGTGTCTAATTTTTTGATCTTTGAAGTGGAACAGTTAGATGAAAATCATACTTGTGAAAAAGAACGGTTCAATTTTTTTAATCAATGAAGACTTGTTCTACAAAATATGAAAATCACTAGTAAAATGATTTTTTTGACAAATTACATGATTGAGTATTAAAAATGGAAATTTTTTAATGTGATGAGAGGAAAATACCATTACATGTTTAAGAAATCCAAAAAAATGTGAGGAATAAAGTTCATATGGTGGGAAAATAGTTAAAACCATTATAATCCTATAAATAAATACATTTAGTGATTTATATATATTAATTATAATGATTAATATTTATCATTTATTTAAATATGTTATAAAAAGTTTTAATCGAAAAAGGAATCGTTTTATTTAAGTAAATTATTTTTCTAATAATAACAACATATTAATTAAAATATTAATTAATTTTTTTAGAAATATTATTTTATACAGATGAATTAATTTTTTATTCAACATCTGAAATATTTATTAGGATGAAATTATGATATTTTTTTTGGAAACATTGATTTCTAAATTAATAATGTAAACATTTAATTTTTAAGAAACAATAATTTTCATAATAAATCATTTAATTTAAAAGAATAATTTTCATATGTATTTTTGTTAAAATTTATATTACATAAGTATCATTAAAAATCATATATATAATTTTATAGTGATAAAATTTAGTTTTTATTTTGGAAAAACATCATTTTTATTTTTAAAAACTCAATTTCCAATAAATGGATTTCCCTAGAATTTTGATATTTATAATAAAATAATACTTACAAATTCAATAAATTGATTCATTAAAATTGGATTCTATATATTTAATAAGGATTTCCAAATTTATGAAATATATATATTTTTTATTTTTTTCATTTATGAATATTAACCTAGGTAATATTGTTTCAATATCGTATAGGGTTTAAACAATCTAATTAATATAAAAAAATAAGTGATACAATCAAATAATTATTTAAATTACTATTAGAATAGATGATTTCATACATATTATCTTATGTTAAAATATAAGTTTTTTTATATCTCACTTGACCATGAGAGGGACTTAATAATAATAAATTTTTCTGAATAATTACATGTGTGACCCTCCCCTCAGTTAAGAAAGGTAACCACATATCCTCCCTTTTTAACACCTTTCCTAAATTCTATCTTATAAAATTCCAACATACATATCTCAAATATATCCCTAAAAATATCATATAGGTATTTTTATCCCCAAATAACCAATCGTAGAAGGATTAATTTGTATGTGGAAGGTGGGTTCCCAAAAGAGAGGAATAACTCTTAATCGAGTGTTTCCTATTTATATTTTTGTTCTATCTACATAAAATATTATTTAACTATAATGAATTAAAAAAATATGTTACTTCCAAATACATAAATTTCTTCATAATTAGGTTATGATAACATTTCATCTCATTTTACATCCAACGAGGAATGAAAACATCATTTGGGTGAATGTGTAATCTACCACCAACATGTTAATATGAGTTTTGTTTTAGGTTACTGAATTTTTTAGCTGGATAAAATGATATATGAAATGAATATGTATTATATTTATTAAATAATTACAACTCTTAAAAGCTAATATATTACTTACCTTTTTACACTTTCTGTCTGTTGGAAATTGATAACATAAATTGTGCGTACATGTGGAATACCGCCCCATAAAAGTGATGTGATTAATTTTTAATTTACACTATCGAAATAGTATCATAATGATGAAAATATTGATTAAATAATCTATTTATAAAATATTTATTATTCAATATGAGTAATATATTTTCCAAAACATTATTTTTTCACCTATTTGAAAAATGAAATCATCATTTGTGTGTATGTATGGACAACCATGTCAATGAACCATCATGGTAATTTTTTCAAGACCACCTTTCAAGGTTTTTTTTTAAAGTATACCCCATAAAAATGATAATTATGAAATTTTTTATTATGTAGTTAATTTAACAATAACCCTTTTAACCATGGATAACACTCAAACATTATTTTGATGATATAAATAGAATGTACTCAAAACATATAACGCGCACTTAAACATTTCAATAATAAAAGAATATATGGTAATAAATAAAATAATATAAATAATAATAATGTAATTAACATAAAAAATTTCATAAGCAATTAGAAAACAAAATGAATTTTATTACACAAGAGGGTAGGAATATGAATGAAACGAGTTAGGACTCAAGGAATGGAATTTGTAATATCAATTTCATTTCATTGAGACTTATTCCACATTAAATAGTTTTTTATTCTGTAAAATACACTTAGTATTTATTTTAAACATAATTTTCAAGAAAAATTTGTTTATAAAACTATTTTAATAAATCTTTTTGATAGTTTTTTTAAACGTTACTAAGTGTGTATTGAGTTTTCTATAAAAATCATTTTTTGATGTATCCATTGGGTAAAATTTTACTTCATATCCATGTTCTTAAAAAATTTCCATATGTGTTCCTATATATACATCAATTATTTTCAAATTTTATATTCATAAACTATAAATTTTTTTAAAAAAATATTTAAAAGGGGTTTCTTTTAATACATATCATATAGTTATTTTTAACTTATTTATCAAGGTGTTGATTGTTTTTTTATCTTATATTTCGTGAACAAATTTATCCATCATTATAGTAATTTTTTTATTATGATTACATTTACATTTTAAATTTTTAACTTCAAATAAAATCTTCTCTAAAATTTAATAGAATTTTTAGTTCTGAAAAAAATTTATATCAAAAAAAGAACCTTTTTGGAGCTTTAAAAAATAACTGCATGTTTTTGTTAGGGAATTAAATGAGTTTTTTAGGTATGTGTGGTGAAAAATAGAATCAATTAATATTTTCTAATCATGATACTATACATGAAAATAATATATGATAATAAGTGATCTCAGTATACCTCAGGTTGATGGATGAGCCTAGAATCATTTCCAATGTATTGGGTAATGGTATAGTCTTTAATGATGAAAATGAGTGAAATAACTAGGAAGTTAAACCTATATTATTTAATGATATGTAGTTATTCTGACATGTGTTAATCATGAGTGAATACTGGTTATGAATAATATTCTTTAAGGTATGTTTATTATTTTTTGAAAAGATGTTTTAGTTACAATATTTTTATTTCATTTTGTAATTAATGTTTAAAGGTGAAATGTATTTTTCAAAATAACATTTCAATGAGTTTTGACATGACTCAAGATTCCATCATAGATTCTCTTTTATCCTTCAAATGGGATTCAATGTTTTTCATCTACAAAACTTGTATTTTTACTTGTGGAAATATTTTATTTATGTTCCCACAATTATATTGTGAAATAATATAAACATAATCATGGTTAATCATTTATTTCATTGTAATAATGTTATTTTTTTTTATTTTTTTATCCCATACTATTTTTTTTTATCATCGCTTGTCTTAGTATGTTTTTATAATTATTTAAGGATGAGTAAAAATATTATCATGGTAAATATTTACACTATATAAAATCAGGTTAATGGAATCAAAACTCACCTGAATGATGTAGGGTGGGGGTGGTGGTATACTTAATGCTCTATTTTTGGGTTTGAATGTCTCGTACTTTTTATTTTATACATTTTATATTTTTCTACTAGTCAAACCCTAAAAAATCATAGAAATATAAGTCGTTGAAGTTGTTTCAAGGAATCATATTTTCAAGGGATTTTTAGTTATGGGGATTTATAAGTAGTGTTAGACTGTGATTTCATTTAAAAGTAATCCTAGTGATTTATATGTTGTTATTCAAAAGATGTGATAATATTTAATTTATTGTCAGGAATGGTAATCTATTCATAAGGGAGTTAGTATTGGTATGTATGGTTTTTATAATATCATATTTCTAATGATAATGTTCAATCATTAGTAAAATAAACATCCCTCCCTACAGAAAAATATGAAGTTAAAATGTAAACTGTATGGGGATATATGTAATTTCTCATATATACCCCAAACTAGGAAAATCTATGGAGCATGAAATGGAAATTTTTCAATGACATAAAAATGCACAATATTTAGTAGTTATAATATAGTGTAGTTAGACTAACCCTCTAGATTTAAACCCCTATGAAAAATAAACAAATCATTTCTTTCATAAAATATTATATGTAACAACCTCTATTTATATAGTTTAATTGATCGTCCTAAACAATAAGTGAGTTAAAACAGAAAAAGTGTCTCAATTTTGATCTGCCTTATCCAATACATCAAATCCATCACTATTTAATTTCATAAATAATCATATAACACCTACATTTAATCTTCTCTATATGTATCTCCTACATTTCACTATTTCATGAAATTTCAAACCTATTAGGGAACTGAAAGATATTATATATATATAATCAATTTTATATTTTTTAGAGAGACCATTAATCCCCATATTTTAAATGTGATTAATTATTCTAGTTTCCACTATTAATTTCATGCCTAGATCACTCATCGAATTATGGAATCCTCCCCCAAAAATATAGGAAATTGAATCCAATGATTTTTCTCACTGGCCACAATAATGACATGGATATTACCAACATGTTTTTTATCTTATATCATAAACTAATTTCTACAAAAAAACCTTCATTATGAATACTCTAGAACACACCTGTAATATGAAAACCACGATATACTACAGTGATTACAACTTTTTTGACCAAATTAATAAGAAAGGTGATCATATTTAGGTATTGTCTTTTATTATCATGGAAGTATAAGAAGAAAATGAATCAACTAAATTTGTTTTTGGTGAAAATTAGACAAACCATATTATTCATAGAAATCATGCTGACAATGATTTAAAAAGTCCATAAAATTGGAATATGTTTTATAGATGAAATGGTTCATCAGACTAACCATAGGTCCAAAATGGAAGAAAATTTTTTAATGATGTTCTCATTCAATTGCTTCATGACTTAGATATAAATGTTACAATTCATTTCTGATATTATTGTTTTCATTGATCATAATTATTCTATAAAACATTTGATATATGGTTGATGAAATATAGGGGGAGAAGAAGATTCTGCCAATGGTTTTTTCTGATAGTATTCTTGCCAATTGTATTCAGGATGAGGTGATGATAAAAACAATGTGTCTAGTTTTTAGTCATATAAAAACCCATAAGAATAAAATCCCTTATGAAAGAGGTTTATGAGAATCCTAGTCAAGAAATATATAATCTATTGATACTCAACTATCAGATTCATTATGTCATCATATACATTAAAGGATGAATTATTTTTACTGAAGGATCATTGGTATCGCATTCATAAAGTAATGAAGAAATATGATTTTTTTCAAGTTCATTTATCATTTTGTTCATGAACCATCATCTTATAGTGGTTACTTATTTACCTTTATAAAGAAAATATGAATTAGAAGAAGATGAAGATGTTCGAAATAATATACTATCTGCATCATAATGTTGAAATCAGAATGGGGTTTGGTTCTATGAATCGGAATGATGATATACATTTTCATTTCTAGATTTGGTGTATATAAATTTATTGAAGATATAATGATGATAAATTGGAATGAAAAAATGGAATTGGAATGATGTTTTTTATGAATATAAAGATAAACATTTCTTCTTAAATGAAATTGGTACGAAGCATCATATTTGTAGAGACCCGAAGCTTTACTTACATGGACATTACATTACTTTTGAAAAATACTTAATAAATATCAAAAACACACACACAAGGACCGTAATAGTTTAGTGTCTTTGGAAACTTGGAACGTAATCTTCTAATCGTGGTGAAAGATATTCCCCCATTTTTTTCTTACCTAAAACCTTTCATTATATCCTGGGGAAAAGAAAACATAAAAAGGGTGAGCTCAAATGCTCAGTAAGGGTAAGAATGGATAAAATAAAACATACCATATACATTTGAACTTAAAAACATGATCATAATGTTTAAACATCAAAATCTTGAGCAACGACTTAAAACATGGAAGTACATAAGGTATAGATCATAATGGAAAATAAATCATGATAACATAGCATGGAAATAAAACATGTAATTGTGGCATCCATTAAGCACATGTTATGATTTCCATAGTAGCCAAGGCATTGTTGCCAAGACCGTCTTAGTGGACAAAGTCCCTTTCTGAATCGAGTTCACACCTCGTTTCAGTCCTATAATACTGAACTAGATTAATATACTGTTCCAGCCATGTCTATCTCATGAGATATAAATCTTTACCCAATGCATTGGAGGGAGATATAGGTCCCACCCATCTCATAATGAAATCATTCTTACTTGTGCCACAAAATAAACATACATCATTCATAATAACCGAATAAATAAAATGAGTTTCATAAACATCATCCCCTCATCAAATAATCCATATAAAAGAAATGGATATCATTTCATAATAAGAAAAGTAAAACCATGTAAATCATAGAGACATGATACTTGAAACATACACATAAGAAATAATGTCATCTTAGATGAAAAATGGTTTTGATAAAACACTTGAAATGAATTCTTGAGGATAATATACTTTCTTCATCAAAATCATTCTCTTTTCAAAAAATGTCATGAAATTTTAAAATAAAATGATTTTGTTGAAAATAGTAATGAACTATTTTGGACTAAGATTCATGCAAATAAGGCTTTATAAAAACGTAAAAATCCGTTCGTGCCGTATAAGTTAAAAAACATTCTTCTCGTACTTTTGCCGGAAAAGTCAAAAAAGTACCTTGTAACGTAAGCAAAAGAAAGATTCCATCCATACCATGGGGTAAAAGTCAAATTGGGTAAAGAGGACTTTAAAAATACATGAATAAACTTTTATAAAACATGGACATGGATGATAGAAATAACCCCAGTAAATACTTACGAATAAACAATCTCAGATAAGAATGAGATTGGAATATTTATCCCTTACCTTAGGTCTGATATGCTTCATACGTATCCAAACCTCATGTAAAATGATTTAAATAATGTCATTGACTTATTACAGAATCATATTCATTGTTACGATATCATATATGTTTAACTTATGTCTTTATATTACCCGTTCATTTGTAAATTCCATGTTAAAGCAGCGTTTTGGGTAAAATCATTTCATTTATCGTATGTGCTTCGACTTGTCTTTCTTGATATTATTACTTATATCCTGATTTAAATAATTTCAGAATGTAAAACATGATTTATATATAATATATATTCATCATATACATATATATATTATAGATCGATAAAAGGAATGAAATACACTGTTCATGGAGACGGTAGGCCGTACGTACGCATGAACGCTGTTTTCATTTCCTTATTGAATTGAATGAAACTAAATAGATGGAATACATATATATATATACATAAATCCAGTAGCATTATTATTTCACATATTTCATTATTATTCATTATATAAACTTTATGATCATTCATGTATGGTTAACATGGTGAATGAATCTCATCGCGTCGTGGAGACAGTAGTCCGTACGTACGCACAAGCGATGAAATTGTTCCCATAATTATTGAATTGGAGTGGATGGTATAATACATCAGAATCATTATGATGTTATAATAACCATATATAGTTATTCTTTACACCATTATACCAATCCGTGTATGGTGTTGGTGGAAAAGAAGATTACACCACGGTGTGGAGACGGTATTCCGTACGTACGCACGTCCGGTGATTTTGTTTTCCGTAGGATGGATAGAAGGTGGAATAGGGTTTTTTAATATTTATAATAACATATCATTATATGATTTATACTGATGTTATTACATCATAATGAAACAACTAAAAAAGAAGATGTGGAAGAGGAAATAAAGTTGAAAGAATCAGTAACGGACATTATCTCTTCTTTGAAGCGCCTCTTTGAGACCTCCTCTTAGGGCACTAAAATTGGTCTTTGAAGAAGACCAGGTCATCTAGGATGTTTCTAGGTAAGTGGGTAAGTGAAATGGGCAGAGTTTGGCCGAGCTTCAAGGCTCAAAAATGGTGTGAGGAAGAGAGGGAGGAGGTGCCCTTTTATAAGGGAGGAGAGGGGCACCTCTGGAATTCTTAAAAATATTAATTTATAATAAATCTAACCCCAATTAAAAACCTCCAAAAATGATTCCTATCCAAATATTAGATGATATAGGGTTGTAAGATCGTTAACCAATCAAATTTAGACATGTTTGGAATTTATTTTAAACATTATCAACTTGATTTATCCTTATTTAATCAATTTAATTTTATTTGTGGTAATAATACTCTAAAATTTAAATTATAAAAAATAATTACCTATTTGTTGTTAATTTTCCATAATTGGATACTTTATAAAATTTTATACCAAATAAATTTAAATTTATAATTTTTAAATATTTTTGTGATTTTTAAACAATTTTATAATATATTATTTTTATAAAATAACAATAGTGTCAATTTTGACACTATTTATTTATTTGAATTTAAATAAAATATATACAGAAGATATGTTCGAACTAAAAGTTTTAATAGATTAATAAAAGGGCATATGTATCTAGAAAATTAGTGGATAACATTAAATAGTTCATATAATATTTATTTTATTATTTTTAAAACCATTTATTTGGTTTATCTCTTAATAAAATAATTACTACAACATTATCGTATAATTATTTAATAGACTTATTTGTTGCATAACAATTAAAAATAAAATCCTATGATGATGATAAATATATTAACCTTTACAATAATACTTTTACTAGAATTTATCATCTTAAAATAACAATATTTAAATTGTTATATTTATTAAATTATGAAGGTGACAACTTTTGCATCATTTAAAATAAATTAATATAAGTGTCATAATAACTTTTATAAGACTCCAAACGGTTATAAATTAGGTAATTGGATGATTATGTTGTATCTATACACTAAAAGTAAGTTTTGGTCAGGTTTTTGGGTCTTTTAATGGGTATTATTATTTCAATAAAAACTATATTACTGATTTTTCACTTAATAAATAATTTATGCATCATTAATGTATCATCATTAATGACAATTATTTAATCCATAAAAATTCTAAATAATTTATCATGATTTATATAATTTCATTGGATTTCTTTAGACTATTCATGTTCGATGTGTTATTATTTGTATCACTAAATTAACATTATTATACTTATATGTTTTAAGAGAGTGACATGTTGTCACTTTCTTTGGTTTTAATAATAATTAAGTTATTTTCATGGAACAAAGTCCATTAAATGATTCAAATCCGACCCTTAGGTGATATGAGTCTGATTTTAGTCATCCAATAATATTTTTTCAGGTGTTAGGTTAATTTTATAATCTTATATTTACCCGTAATTACCCGATTTACCTTTAACTATGGTAAATAAAATTTACCGTAGTTACTATTCATAAACCCCAAAAATAAAAAGTAGCTTATTAAAATAATTTGGACCTACTGAATAAAAATATAGAATCCATTTTTCCAAATTCAATACAAAAAAGTTGCATAAATTAAATTAAAATTAATCTCGTTGTGGAAAGAAAACGGGTTTTTGTTTAAAACATTGCAAAAGATTGAATTGATTTAACCTACGAATTCAAGGTAAAATCATTACTAATGACATAAATTATGTTAAATAGTAAAAATATATTCTATTTATACTCTAAAACCATTATATATTATAATTTAACCACATAATTTATTAAGATGAAAAAATATGTTTTTAATTAAAATATAGCGTGTTTTTACTATTCATTAAAATATGAAAGTTATCAGAATAATATGAAAAATTTATCCAAGGTAAAATTGTATATCTGAATTCCAAATAATAATTTTATTTTGTAATATTGAACTTATAAACATTTCAAAAACTATATTTAATGTTGGTGCACCATCAAAAGGCGGCAAAACTGCATTTTTTGAAAAATACTTATTTTACCCGAAAAATTTATTTTGTTCTTATACAATTTTCTAGAAAATGTGTAAGATGAGTAATAATGTTATAAAATTCAAAATGTAGTTAATACTATTCATAATGGCTAGTTTATAATAATATTATAACCATATATCATTGTTTAGTGAAACCCGGTATTGCGTACTACACACGCTACCGAGGAAGGTCGCGATTGCGTATAATGAAAGCCAAGTAAGGGTTGCATGTTGTGCAAGACTCCTTTGTTGCTGCGTATAACAAAATCCAACCATATTTTATTTATACAATGAACATATATATATATATATACACTCAATATTGTGTAGAATGACTATTATCAAACGAACTCGAAATTGTGTATAACACGATCCATGAATTGTGTTGTGTATACATCAAACTAATACGGTGTTGCGTATAGCACAAGATAATCATGGTGTACCATAAAACACGTGACATCAAATAAATTAAAAAGAATAAAATCTCGGGGTGTTACATTCTACCCCCCTTAAAATGAATTTCACCCTCGAAATTCGTCGGGGTTATACATGGTTTACTATTCGAAAGTTCCTTTAATAGAAACCCACATCGTAAAAAGGAATACCAAAACTTATCTTTAAAAACTAATGTATGAAACGTAACGTTTACCCAAATTAACTAATCACTGGGTTTCCACGTATGAGAACATAGGTGAAAATATGGATATAGAAGAGAAATCTAACCATCATGTTCTGATGGAGTGTGGTAGAGAACATGGCTATGAAATAGCCAACAATCACAAAGTCGTAGATTTGTGATGATCTAAGGTACCATCTGATTCATCGGATATAAGAGCACTAGTACAACATTTCTGGTTTTCGAGATCACTTTTCAAAAGTTGAAGAATTTTAATTAGATGAAATACTTACTTCATTTAAATATAATCTCACCGTTGTTTGTTCCTTGAACAATTTCCACTTCATCTCTTAAAGAATTGAATTTTAATTTGTCATTTGTGAAGTGTTAGCAGATCATTTGATAGAATGATGGGTCATTCCATATTTCTTAATCAAAAGGTTCGCAATAGTTATATACATAAGTCCATCTATTTTATATCATTCAAAAATGGACTTATACTTCATCTATCATACCACTTAATAAAATAAAACTAGTTTATACTAACCAGGGACTTCTTGTAGGGTAGTGGTAGGCGATAAAGGTCAGTCGCACTTAGGTTGTGAGTTCGATTCCCACAACCTTGTCCGATGCGATGGGCTGTCACCCGTCCTGCAGGTTTTCCTTTTTCTATTACTATAGCATCCCATCAATAATATCGAAAAAAGGTCTATCCATAAACAATACTAACTTCTGTCCAACATAATTCATTCCAATCTTTAGACTTATCCAAAATACTTCTTTCTAAACTCATAGTATAAAGAGAACTATTACTAAAAAGGTCATATAACAAGCATGTTAATACCATCATTGATCCCGATATATCATGAGATATGTCTTGTTGGTCACATTCCAAACATTTGAAGGCCTTAATCATGTATTCTCTTGAAAAATGAATACCCATTGAATCTTAGTGAAAACATGAGTGTTGTCAAAAGTTAACACTTTTCACATACCAAAACCTCAAAAATTATATATAATCAAACCATAATATCACTTAGTCTTTATATCAGTCATGAGATTATGAATACAGTCAAACATCTCATTATCTTCTTATCCATTCATTATGCGCATATCATCTAAATTCTAAAAATATCTGAATAACCTTCCATGGTTACCGGTACCGTTCAACATATACTTTCACATACTTTAGGAAAAATAATAGTGTAACAATCCTTAGATGATTCATTATTCCATAGTACCATACATTATTCTTTATAAACATACAATCATTCCACTATCTTCTTAAACCACTAGATGAGCTTCATCATTTATTTCATCTCATATTTAATTTGTAGTCTCTTCATCGTCATCCACATAAATACTACCTGTATGACCATGATGATTCTCTTCATGAGATTTTCCCTTAGGGCATTGGTTTGCATAATGACCATACATTCCACATTTAAAACATCTAATCATCGTTGATATTGTAGCAATACCATTATCCTTGTCCATGGTGTTAACTGATCTTTTTCCTTTTCACTTACTAGATTTGTGTCCTTCTTTTCCACACCCAAAGCATCTTCCGGTTCCTTTGAAACAATCTCCCTGATGCATCTTCCCACATGATTTAAATGATGGATATTGAACTTTCTTTCCTCAATGATTGTCAAGAAACTCCCACTTTCTCTTATTATATGAGTTGGGAAACTTTCCAAAGTTGAGATTATTGATCATATTATGAGATTTCGGATTATGCATAATAATGATTTTTGGACTTCCAAATCCCCTTTCATTTGGTTGCTCATGAAGAATATCATTCCATTGTCTAACATATCCTCCATTATCGTGAATCTTCATATTTCCAGCCATTTTCTAAAACCCAAAAAGAATAGTTTGAGAGGAAAAAATCATGCCATGGAAAAAAAATATAGTAAAGGGGGATTTCCCTCAATATCTAACATCTTGGGTTAAATTATAACATCGTTACCGTAGTTCTAGAACTATATCCTATATATATACTTATCCTTAGGGACATCCCTAGACATACCTTAGAAATATCTCTAGGGACCTCACAAACGTTTTCGCATCCTGGTTTCCAAAGGTTGACTAAACCTTTCCTCTGATACCAAATGTAAGGACCTGAAGCTTGACATACATGGACATTAAATTACTTCTGCGGAATACTTAATAAATAACAAAAACAAACACACAAGGACTGTAATAGTTTAGTGTCTTTGGAAACTTGGAACGTGATCTTCTAATCGTGGTGAAAGATCTTCAACATCTCCCATAAAGATATTCCCCCTTTTTTTCTTACCTAAAACATTTCTTTATATCCCGGGGAAAAGAAAACATAAAAAGGGTGAGATAAAATTCTCATTAAGGGTAATCATGGATAAAATAAAACATACCATATACATTTGAACTTAAAAACATGAACATAATGTTTAAACATAAAAATCTTGAGCAACGACTTAAAACATGGAAGTACATAAGGAATAGATCATAATGGAACATAAATCATGATACCATAGAATGGAAATAAAACATGTAATTGTGGCATCCATTAAGCAAATGTTATGATTTCCATAGTAGCCAAGGCATTGCTGCCAAGACCATCTTAGTGGGCAAAGTCCCTTTCTGAATCGAGTTCACTCCTCGTTTTAGTCCTGTAACACTGAACCGGATTAACATACCATTACATCCATGTCTATCTCATGAGATATAAATATTTACCCAATGAATTGGAGGGAGATATAGGTCCCACACATCTCATAATGAAATCATTCTTACATGTGCACAAAATAAACATACATCATTCATAATAACCCAATAAATAAAATGGGTTTCATAAACATCATCCCATCATCAAATAATCTATATAAAAGAAATGGATATCATTTCATAATAAGAAAAGTGAAACCATGTAAATCATAGAGACATGATACTTGAAACATACACATTTGAAATAATGTCATCTTAGATGAAAAATGGTTTTGATAAAACACTTGAAATGAATTCTTGAGGAAAATATCCTTTCTTCTTCAAAATCATTCTCTTTTCACAAAATGTCATGAAATTTTAAAAGACAAGGATTTTGTTGAAAATAGTAATGAAATATTTTGGAGGAAGCTTCCTGAAAATAATACTTTATAAAACCGTAAAAATCTGTTCGTGCCGTATAAGTTAAAAAAACATTCTTCTCGTACTTTTGCCGGAAAAGTCAAAAAAGTAAATTGTAATGTAAACAAAAGAAAGATTCCTTCCATACCATGGGGTAAAAGTCAAAATGGGTAAAGGTAACTTTAAACATACATGAATACACTTTTATAAAACATGGACATGGATGATAGAAATCACCCCAGTAAATACTTACGAATAAACAAACTCGGATAAGAATGAGATTGCAATATTTATCCATTACCTTAGGTCTGATATGCTTCGTACATATCCAAAACTCATGTATAATTATTTAAATAATGTCATCGACTTATTAGAGAATCATATTCATTGTTATGATATCATATATGTTTCACTTATGTCTTTATATTACTCGTTCTTTTGTAAATTCCATGATAAAGCAGCGTTTTGGGTAAAATCATTTCATTTATCGTATGTGTTTCGACTTGTAGTTCTTGATATTATAAATTATATCCTGATTTAAATAATTTCATAATTTAAAAAATGATTTATATATAATATATATTCATTATATACGTATATATATTATAGATCGATAAAAGGAATGAAATAAACGGTTCATGGAAATGGTAGGCCGTACGTACGCATGAACGCTGCTTTCATTTCCTTATTGAATTGAATGAAACTAAATAGATGACATAAATTTATATATACACAAATCCAGTAGAATTATTATTTCATATATTTCATTATTAGTCATTATATAAACTTTATGATCATTCATGTATGGTTAACATGGAGAATGAATCTCATCGCGTCATGGAGATGGAAGTCTGTATGTACACACGAGCGATGATATTGTTCCCATAATTATTGAATTGGAGTGGATGGAATAACACATCAGAATCAGTATGATGTTATAATAACCATATATAGTTATTATTTACACCATTATACCCATCCATGTATGGTGTTGGTGGAAAAACAGATTACACCACGACGTGGAGACGGTATTCCGTACGTACGTATGCGCAGTAATTTTGTTTTCCGTAGGATGGATAGAAGGTGAAATATTGCTTTTTCATATTTATAATAACATATCAGTATATTAGTTATACTGATGTTATTACTTCAAAATGAAACAACTACAAAAGAAGATGTGGAAGAAGAAATAAAGTTGAATGAATTGGTAACGGACATTACCTCTTCTTTGAAGCGCCTCTTTGAGACCTTCTCTTAGGGCACTAAAATTGGTCTTTGAAGAGGAAAAGGACCTCTAGGATATTTCTAGGTAAGTGGGGAAGTAAAATGGGAAGCGTTTATCCGAGCTTCAAGGCTCAAAAATGGTGTGAGGAAGAGAGGGAGGAGGTTCCCTTTTATAAGGGAGGAGAGGGGAACCTTTGGAATTCTTAAAAATATTAATTTATAATAAATCTAACCCCACTTAAAAACCTCCAAAAATGATTAATATCCGAATATTAGATGAGATAGGGTTTTAATCTCATTAACCAATTAAATTTAGACATGTTAGGAATTTATTTTAAACATTATCAACTTGATTTATCCTTATTTAATCAATTTAATTTTATTTGTGGTAATAACATTCAAAATTTCTAATTATAACAAATAAATATGTATTTGTTGTTAATTGTCCATAATTGGATACTTTATAACATTTTATACCATATAAATTTAAATTTATAATTTTTAAATATTTTTGTGATTTTTAATCAATTTTATAATATATTATTTTTATAAAATAACAATAGTGTCAATTTTGACACTATTCATTTATTTGAATTTAAATAAAATATATACAGAAGATATGTTAGAAATAGAAGATTTAATAGATTAATAAAAGGTCATATGTATCTAGAAAATTAGTGGATCTCATTAAATAGTTCATATAATACTTATTTTAATATTTTTAAAACCATTTGTTTGGTTTATCTCTTAATAAAATAATTACTACAACATTTTGTATAATTATATAATATACTTATTTGTTGCATAAAAATTAAAAATAAAATCCTATGATGAAGTTCAATCTATTACCTTTCACAATAATACTTTTAATCTAATTTAGCATCTTAAAATAACAACATTTAAATTGTTTTATTTATTAAATTTTGAAGGTGACAACTTTGCAATCATTTAAAATAAAATAATATAAGTGTCATAATCACTTTTATAAGACTCCAAACGGTTATATATTAGTTAATTCGATGATTGTGGTGTATATATACACTACCAATAAGTTTTTGTCTGGTTTTTGGGTCTTTTAATGGGTATTATTATTTCAATAAAAACTATATTACAGATTTTTCACTTAATAAATAATTTCTGCATCATTAATGTATCACAATTAATGACAATTATTTAATCCCTAAAAATTATAAATAAATTATCCTGATGTATAAAATTTTATTATATTTCTGGAGACTATTAATTTTTTATGTTTTATGATGTTTATCATTAATTAAAATTATTATAGTTATATGATTTAAGAGAGTGACATGTTGTCACTTTCATTGGTTTTAATAATAATTAAGTTATTTTCATGGAAAAAAGTCCATTAAATGATTATAATCTGAACTTTAGGTGATATGTGTCTACTTTTAGTCATCCAATAGGATTTTTTTAGGTGTTAGATTAATTTTATAATCTTATATTTACCCTTAATTACCTGATTTACCTTTAACTATGGTAAATAAAATTTACCGTAGTTACTATTCATAAAGCCCAAAAATAAAAAGTAGCTTATTAACATAATTTGGACCTACTGATTCCAAATATGGAATCCATTTTTCCAAATTCAATACAAAAAAGTTGCAGAAATTAAATTAAAATTAATCTTGTTGTCGAAAGAAAATGGGTTTTTGTTTTAAACATTGCAAAAGATTGAATTGATTTAACCAAATAATTAAAGGTAAAATCATTGATAATGACATACAGTATATTAAATAGTAAAAATATATTCTATTTATACTTTAAAAACATTCAATATTATAATTTAACAACATAATTTATTACGATGAAAAAATATGTTTTTAATTAAAATATAGCGTGTTTTTACTATTCATTAAAATAGGAAAGTTATCAGAATAATATGAAAAATTTATCCAAGGTAAAATATTATATCTGGATTCCAAATAATAATTTTATTTTGTAATATTGAACTTATAAACATGTCAAAAACTAGATTTAAAGTTGGTGCGCCATCAAAAGGCGGCAAAACTGTATTTTTTGAAAAATACTTATTTTACACAAAAAATTTATTTTGTTCTTATACCATGTTCTAGAAAATGTGTAAAATGAATAATAATTTTATAAAAATAAAAATGTAGTTAATACTACTCATAATGGCTAGTTTATAATAATATTATAATCATATATCATTGTTTAGTGAAACCCAGTATTGCGTACTACACACGCTACCGAGGAAGGTCACGATTGTGTATAATGAAATCCAAGTTAGGGTTGCGTGTTGTGAAAGACTCCTTTGTTGCTGCGTATAACAAAATCCAACCATATTTCATTTATACAATGAACATTTATATATATACACTCAATGTTGTGTCGAATGACTATTATCAAACGAACTCAAAATTGTGTATAACACGATCCAAAAATTATGTTGCATATACTGCAAGCTAATACAGTGTTGCGTATAGCACAAGGTAATCATGGTGTAGCATAAAACACATGACATCAAATAAATTAAAAAGAATAAAATCTCGGGGTGTTACAATATTGAAGGAATCATTTTTCAGAAATTAGAATATGAATATTTTCTGTAAAGAATGGTTTAAGAAAATTTGATGTTTTTGTAATATTCAAGAAGGATTGAGAAGACTAGATAAGTATTAACAATGCCAAGATACACTCGTAGTTCGACTAAATTTATTGTTTAGGGAGATTTTCTTATGAATGAAAAATTTGGAGAATCCCACCCAAACCATTTTTGGGGAAATTATAAAAGGAGAAAGTACATTTTAATTTCTAATGAATATACTATTCATAGAAAGTAAAAGGGAATTTGGATAATTGATGAATTATTGATATAATAACAGTTTTATGGGTTGAGTTTCATAAATAAGTTTCCTAGACAGAAGAGTCGTATTATAAGAGAGAAGATTTGTTTACTTTGTTATCATATTGGGATAAATCATTCGACTTTGAAACTTTTATTGGGATTTCCATATTGAAGAATAATTGGTCAAGAATAATCTCAATAGTATGATGACATATATATATATATATATATATTGAATAATCATGCTTGGAAAACTAGAATCGAAAGTCAGACCAATGTTTTTTATAATATTCAGAAAATCACTCACAGTCTTCTTTTTAGGAATGTTATTAATTGTTTTGAAAGTTATTATTTTTCAATGTAGTTTTAGAAGCATTGTAACATGTTAATTACTAAAAATCATTCTTATATAATTTTTTTACTTTAAGAACATTCACTATTATATTTATCATAGTGATACATGACTCTAAGGGTATATACTACTCCACATATTATACATATTGTATTTTTTTATAGTTTATTGTGGGGTATTGGATAGTTTCCAAACCATACTAAGGACGTATCTATTCTAGTTGAATAGTAAACCTAGTAAATTCTTGTGTTCATGTGGTCGTGTGTCTTAATTGTCTTCTAAGGGGAATGAAATATTTATCTAGAGATTAAGGTTATATCATGAGTAAGAAAAAATAAATGAAAAAGTTATCATTGATTTACCCATACCCCACTTTGTAATACATTTATTTTGAATGGGTAATTATAATCGGTATGAGAGTGAAGGTTACTTATTTAATTATTTTCTAAGGTTTTGAAGGGATGTTTATAGAGAATGATAATTATCATTGTAGTAATAGAATCCTAGTTTTTGATATTATGAATTACTATATCTGGAATGATATAATGTTTCTATATCTTATGTCTATTTTATATAATGTTCTTGAAGCTGGAACAAATGTATTTCCTCTGCTTGAGGATACATTTAGTCATACATCTGTTGAGAAGAACAATATTGATAATGATGTAAGGTCTAAGAATAATTTAAAATCATCACTTAATGAATGTTAATTTTTATGTTTGAAGGGTGTTTCTTTAGAAAAATGTAAATGGGACAAGTTGAAAAAATTTTATAAAGGAAATACAAAATTGAAGGAAGAAAAATGAAAAATATTGAGTCTGAAGTATGATTATTTGAAAATAGGTGAGTATGAATATATTGGGTACTTCTTTAATAAGATTAATGATATTGTTAGCACTATCAAATGTCTTGGTGAAATGTTATAGGATTAAACAGTTTTTTGAAAATATCATTGAGAATTATTCTTGACATGTTTCTTGCTAATGTTTTTACATTGGTAGATATAGATCTGGAAGCATTATCTCTAGATGATTTTCATATAATTATCATCAATTATGAAATTAGAAGAGAGAAAAACCTAAAAAATAAAAACAAAAATTGATAGATAAATATTTTTCAAGGATTTAAATAAAGAGAACTCAAAGTAGATTATTATTGAAGAAGAATCCGGTGATTGTTATTCTGAAAATTCTGTATAAAAAATATTGCTGATATTTTATCCTTGTTTTATGAAATTATGTGAATTTTAATAAGTATATAAGAAGGGATTATTACAATAAAATGATTTGATTTTTGAGCTGTTGAAAACATTATGGCTTATTTTCATGTAGAAATAGTGAAGATAATAGTGATGAAGAAGAATGTAATCCATGAAGATCATGGAAGAATCATGGTTATAAAGATAAATATTTTTCTAGAGAGAATGATAAAAATATCTTTAAATAAATAAGAAGATGTTTATTCTCTAAATCTAAAGATGAAGTAGAGAGTGATGGTGAGTCCAAGAAATCTTCTAAGTATGTTGCATATAATAGTTTTATTACAATAGTGAACAATGAAGAGTTTTTAAATACAAGTTCTGAATAAAATGAAACTTGATTATAATGTCACCTAAAATATAAATTTAAAGGATGACATAGAATTATTGTAAGAAAAGAGGTATAAATCGAGAAGTTAAAAAATGAATGTTCAATAATAAAACAACAAAGATATTTTCTTGATGCGAAGTCCATGATTCTAGATGAGATTAATGATTTGAAAAAATATCTCAAAGAATAAAATATTTATAATTAAAATTTTAAAGTGAAGTTGATGGAAAATGAAGAATAGTTAAAATTTGTCAAACAATCTTTTTTAAAAGATGATAATAAAGTTAAATTTTTCACAAACATTGTATCTAATGTTGGTGAAGGGAACAGTGATAAAATAAAAAAGTATCCAAAACAATTACATTCAAAAGTTGAGAAGAAAATTGGAGATTTTTTTGAAAAGTATAAGGAGAGGAAAGTTATGCATGTGTCCGAAGATAATGATGTTGATAAATCATATGTTTAAAAAAACACTAAGTTCAAAAATGTTTCTAAACATTCTGAATACAGAAAAGTTTTTACAAATTTTTGTTTTGATAAAACTAAAAATAAAATCAAATAGAGAATGAATTATCTTATTAGAAACAAAAATGTTGGTGGTCAACAATGTTTGGATGAGATGGTTGTTGAGAAACATGTTCATAAATCCAGACGTTATGGATGGTTCATAGGAAAATATTATTTTTATGGATACTTGTGATATTTTTGTTGATTTATAAATATTTAAAATAAGTTTTGAATCAACTAATAATGTTAATAATATTCCACAAGTTATAGAATAAAATTTTTTAGGGGGAGTCAATTCCCTCAAAAGAAATAGTCTGAGAAGAAAGACCTAAAGAAATAAAAAATGGTTGTTGTGAATGTTGACAAAAGGTTCTAACCCATGGATACTATTTGTGAAATAATTGAACAACCATTAAATCTTTATAATTTTTACTCATTTTTTATAAACATAATAAAATTTTGTTGACAATGAACACATGCTGGGGATGATCAAAGGAAATTCTCTTATTGTAGAAACCACCATAAATGAAAAAATCATTATGAACATCAATTATTAATAGTGGTTGTTGTTCAAATATAGAATAATATTTAATGTACTTTAATAATGTGAAAGTATTTATAGATAGAATAGTGTCTTATAGAAATGATGAATCCTTGATAATCAAAGGTGTTAGATCATCCACAATTTTTAAACAAAAGATGTAATGAAATAAATATTTATATATTGATGGGATTAAAAATAGCTTGTTAATATTTTGACAATTTTTTGATGTAGTTAATAGTGTTATTTATAGAAATGATTGGTTTTTTGAGAAATATGAAGAATATAGATTGATAGTTACAAGAGTCCATCATATAAAAAAAACATGTTCCATGTTTTTGAAATAATAAACCCTTATTAATTGGGTATGGTGGAAGTGAATCTATTGTTCTATAAAAATATGGGACACATCTTGTAAAGACACATAATCGAGTTATCAATGTGAGATCATGTTCACGATGTTTGTGATTTTCCATGAAGAATAGATTGGCTGTCCATTATTTGTTAGAAGGGGAAAAATTAGAAACTCGGTGCATAAAATATGGATATTAGTTCAAAACAACCGATGGAATTGATTCATTACAACATCTGTGGACCAATGAGAAAACAATAGAAATAGAGATAAGTAATTTTTCATTTTTATTGATAAATTTAATCTCATTACGTGTATTATGTATATGAAACATTAGTAAGATGATTTAAAAATACATAAAAAGATTCTATAGGAAAGATGAGATGGATTGTGAGTATCTATTAAAGATGTTAAAACTAATAATGGTGGTGAGTATAAGGATGAATAATTCAAATTTTATCTTGATAATAATGGAATTCATCATGAGTAATGATCCCCATCCACTCCAAAAAAAATGGGGTTGTATAAAGGGATAAAACTAGTTTGGTGGAGATAGGGTTAACAATGTTTCATGAATATGGTTTTTCTCATTCCAATTGAAGTAAATCCATGCATGCTTATATATATATTTAAAAATAATTTTTGTATAGGAAAAAATCACATATGACTCAATATGAAATATTTTATGATAAAAATACAAGTTTGAAGCACATAAGATTTTTCGGCAGTCCATGAATTATAATGAATAACGGTGGAAACCTTGGAAAGTTTGATCAGGATGGTGAAGATAGAATATTTATTGGTTATTTTCTAAACGGAAGAGGATACTAATTTTTTAACAATGAAATAGGAAGAATTTGTTATTTTATTTATGTGAAAGTTATTTAAAAGGATATGGAAGATATACATACTCGGACTGATAAAGCCGTTGAACATTGTAAATAATGTGGTGTTGACATTTCTGATAAGGATATAGACTATGGTAATCCAACTCAAGCAGAAGAATAAGACATATCTATTTCTATTGATGATGAAGAATTTCATAAATCACATCACATGATGTTGAATAATATGGAAGGTTAGAAAATTATTGGTGATCAATAACAAAATTATCAAACAATAAGAACAAAAATAGTGTTAAACATACTTATTTTTATTCCAAAGTAGAGATTAATGACTTTAAATTATACTTTTTGTATCCAAAATGGGATTATGCTATGAATAAAGAGATGGATCAGATATAAAAAATTTGTTACATGGGAGTGAATACCAAATACAGATAATAAAAATGATAGTACTACTATATGGGTTTTCTGAATCTAATTGAATTAAAAAGGTGAAGTGATAAGAAATAAGGAAAGATTAGTATGCAATGTTTACTCTTAAACTGAAGGAATTAATTTTGATGAAATTTTTTCTCCAGTTGAATGGTTAAAAATAATATGAATTATTCTTACTATTAATACAAAACAAATTTATAAACATTTTCAAATTGATGTAATGCCTTTATTTTTAAATGGGGATCTTGATGATAATGTTGAAATTGAATAACCATATGGATTTTTTTTGTTTTGAAAGATTAATGTTCTGTATCCAGATTGATGAAAACATTTTATTTTCTAATACAATTTCTAAGAGAATCATATTCTAAATTGAAAACTATTATAAATAAGATGAGTTTTGATAAAGGAAGATTAGATAACAATATTTACATCAAATAAGTCTAAAGTTTTCCCTCATCTTAATAGTTTATGTTGGTGATATTATGTTGTCTGAGAATATTTATTGATGTTGGGAATGATTTAGAAAAGAAATGAAAAAGTTGTTTGAGTTGTATATGATGGAGGAAATTAAATACATTAATGGGATAAATAAATTAATAAAATAATAAACACATTTTTCATTCTAAATAAAATTATTCTAAGTAACTTCTTATAATGTTCGGAATGAAAAATAAAATAAAACCATTTTCCACACTGGTTTCAAATGGGAACAGTGTTGTCTACTAATAGAGAGTGAAAAAATGTCTGTTAAAAAAAATTCAACAGCTGATTTGATGATTTTTATATTTGAATTCCTCATGACCCAATATTGTTTATTATGTGACCTTATGTGAATTATTCTAGTTTTTTCTATAGTAATCACATTTACTTGCTGGAAGAATAATTCTCCAATACATCCAAGGCACAAAAAAATTTAGAATCAGGGATGATAGCTCAAAATCTGTTGATTTGTTTTGGTAAATAGTAGATTATTGGGAAGACAATTTTGATGATAGATGATCCATATATGATAAAGTTTTATTTCAAGTGAAATTTTGTGTCAGTCGGTATAATAAGAAACATAACTCGGAATTTTTTTTAAGGATGATGTTTAGTATATTCCTGCTACTAAATCCTACACCAACTTATATGAATGAAGACTTAGTTTGAAGATATACTTTTTCAAGTGATTTTACCCTTTCTATTAGGTTGTGATAATCAATGTTCATTCAAACTCACCAGAAATCTATTGAAACATTCTGATTCAAAACATATTGATATCAAATATCATTTCATTAGTGAGAAAGTGGAGAAGAATGAGTTTAAGCTAGAGTACGTTCCTACATCAGTATATGTTTCTTAGATTTTCAAAAAAAACCTTTTACTGAAGGAAGATTTATCAAAATTGGGTCGGAGAATTAGAATCTAACCTCTTTCACATCATGGTTGAGGTATTTTTTATTCTCCCCTTTATAATCTAACCTTTTTTTAGTGTTTCAGTGGTGAGAATTTTTTTCATAAATCAGCCCATAAATAAATCATGTCTAAAGGGTATGTTTTGTGTATGTTGTGAATCCAACATCATCTATGTGTGAACTATTCTAATTGTTTATTGGATTGGTTGTTGGGAAACAATTATTACAATTATGTTGAAAGGTTATGAAGAAAGATGTAAATGTTTTCATAATCACTAATTTTTGACAACATTCCTTTGCTATCAATAATTCTCATTTTCAACAATCAGTTAGCTCAGGATGGATTAGAATTTTTAGTAAGTAATACATACCTTGAGGTTACAATGTTTAGTAATTTATGAATCTTGGCTGACAACAAAATCCAAAGGGGTCTATTTTCACAACCAAGATAATAAGGAATGTGATTATATTGAGGTATTGTATTTTGTTCTCAATGATGTTTAATACAAAAACAAATTACCTCATATTGGTTTTGGTAAAAATTTTATGGATCAGATAATTCAAGGAAATATTTCTCATAAAACATAATAAATTTCATTGTATTCAGAATATTTTTTCACGATGAAAATGTTCATCAAACTCAGCATGGTTCTGGAATGGATGAAGATATTATAATGAGGTTCTAGTTTAGAGTTTTCCTATATTTGATAAAAATGTTTCAATTATTTGCAGACCATTGAGTGATCATAAATCATATGTATTCTATAGAAAATTTGATTAGTTATTGGTGAAATAAATGTGTAAAAAATGTTGCTTATAATTTTATTTAGTCTAATGGTAATCATTCCACTCGTATTCAGACTATGAAGGAATGAAAGATGCTAATAGGGAAGTTACAATACGTTCCTTCATAATTTATATGATTATATATTTTATCTTTAATACAATTAATGTCATAAAATAAGTCACCATACAAGCCGAAATGTACAAAATTAAAATGTTGGTGAAGAAAAAGATTTATGGTCTCATTTTCATTTTAATGAGTTTACTGGATGCAGATTTGATTGAAGGATGATAATGATAATCATAAAAAAGATTCCAGTTTTCAACCAGATCAAAAACCAAAATACATAAATCCAAGAAGAAATATGTTGATGAGAATCGTATTCAAAAAAGAAATATGTTTCTAATTCTAATCCATCAGATTTAGTATTTCATTATATTATTGAAAGGTAAAATATTTGGTGTCAAAATATCATTGGTATCATATTCATATGAGAAATAATAAAACTGATTTGTTTTCATGTTTGTTCATTAGTTGGGTCAAGATCCATCATAATTGTGTTGATATTAATTTATTTTTATGAAGAAAAAAAGAAGAAGTCTTTAAAGATGTTTGAAGGAAAATATTATCTCCATAGTGATGAAGAAATGATAACAGGAGTTGGTTATGAGAATCATAATGAAGAAATATGTTTTTATTTATACTTTTATTAAATAAGAATATAATGAAGATATCATATCAAAAAATCAGAATAGATAAAGATATTCGAAAAAAGTATTTCTATGAAGATTAATGTTGCCTATTTCTATTAAAATTAATTTGGTATGAAGCATCATAAAGAAGGAATCAAAATTTGTAAATCAGAATTGACCTAATGTCTATAACCTAATTTTAAAGAAGAACTTACATTGTTAGAATATTCCATAATTATTGAAAATTACTAAGAAGAGTTGAAAAAGTCAATATGCATCAAGAATATAAGGGAATTTATTGTTTTGTGAAAGTTGGATAAGTGATTCTTTTAGAATCCCACCTAAACCATTATTAGTGAAATTATAAAAGGATAGAGTGTTAGGTAATTTCATATGAATGTATTGTTCATTGAAATAAGTAGAGAAGGTAGAGCACTGAAAAATTCAAGAGATAAGAAGAGGTTTCTATATTGAGTTTTTTGATGAATTCTTCCAGACATATGATTCTTAGTAAAAGAGATTGGATTTTATTTATTTGTTTATAATGTTTGGATGAATCATTAGACTAAGAAATTCCAATTGGGATTTATGGATTCATGATGAAGTGGTCGATAATTATATCAATCATATTCTAACATATATATATATATATATATATATATCATATTTAGTAATCAGAATAGGAAACAGTAACTCATTGTGTTTTATGGGCTTTTTTTCTTGAGTAAATTTATTTTCATTTATTCCTTGCTATAAAGTATCTCAAACATTCATTTTACATGTCATAGAATCAGAATACATAACATGAAACATCAAATTTTCAAATGTAACATGAAACACCGACATGGTGTACAATACCCACAACATTGTGTTTCTATAAAACATCATTTTATAGTTATATTTATTTAATCGATATAATTATATCCAAGACATTAAATATGGTAATTTTAATTTTAATAATAACTTTTCATATATTTTTTTATAATGGTTTTATATAAATTATACATATTTATAATGAAATATAATTTTTTTAATGTGCATATATGTTTTAAAATGTAATTTTCTTTGATGAACTTCTTTTAATTTTATATTGTGAAAAATTATAAAATTAATTTTTGAAACATTTATAAAGATAATTTCATAAAAGGAACATCATAATTTAATTTATAATATCTATATTTACTTGGGTTGAATTTTTTGGATTTTTCAGTGAAACATCATTTTTGGATGAATATTGAAAAGTACTGAATTTTAATTTAAAACATAATTATCATAAAATTTATTTATAATCATAATTTATATATAAATTTTGATTATAATTTTAATTATATCATATTTGTATCAATAAACTCAATTTTATTCATTATAATCAACTTCAATTTGAAATTTAATAAAAAATCATAGTAAACAATTGAATTGTTCCACTTTAAAAACCTGCATTTTCAACCTAAAAACAAGATAAAACTTAAATTAAATTCTTCCACTTCTATGTATGGAATTTGTAAAATTTTATTCAATATTTGGAATCAAAATAATTTATAATTCCTAATATGTTTAAATTAGTTTTTAACCAATATAAGAGTGAAAGTAATTATAATTAATTACAATGATTAATGTAAGATTAATCACAGTAAGGGACTAAATAGTATTCTTAAGGTCCTAAAAACCTAAAAAATTATTGAAGAGAAATTATATGGAAATATTTTAAGACTATTCTAAATTTTATCCACTTTTTTACATTATTGGATCCACTTAGAACATTAAACATGTGGGCTCAATTCTCTCTTCATATATTTATATTAGTGCCACTCCTCCTCCACTGTAAAAGGCCTCCTCTCCTCTCACTTTCTCACACCGCTTAATCCATATATGATCAGACAATATATTCCCATTACACTATTAAAAATACCTCCCTTAATCCTTGAATCATCCATTTTTTGAATAAATCCTTCTAAGGAATCCTTTTAGTGTTAACCAAAAGGAGTTACCGAAATAAGAAGATACATTCTTCCTCGAGTTATTTTATTTTATTTAAATTCTCCACTCCCACAACAAATCTTATTCCATTATTTTATAAAAAACACAAGTATACTCAATATACTATGATGTTTTATGCTAAGTATTAAACCAAAACTTTCACACACTTCCATCTAATTTTTATTGAACATGTTGTTTACATGTATGGTGAACTGACGCCTCACAAGATGATAATTCTTCATTTTTCCTTTATTTAATCTCATTATAGACATTATGATGGAAAATATTTTTATATATGTTATGTATTTTATTTATTTTTTATTTAATCTTAATTAATAAATTTACAATACATATCTTTATACAATTAAATTGGTGTCTATACAATAATTTTGTTTGAGGATGTTTGGACTACCACCCCCTCAAAGAGATGTGATTCATTCACACACTACATAGGATGTATTAACGTTTAATTTAGTGAAATTATATGTTATATATGAAATAATAATTCTAATATAATTATTATATATATATATTTAATGTTCTTTCATTATTTCAGTACAGTAATAAAAATAGAAAATGTGTTCATGTTTACATACGACTTAATGTCTCCATGAAGGGTGTATTCCATTTCATAATTCCATATTAAAGGGATTGTTATAATTAAAAAATACGGAATATGCCTGAAATTTATATCATGGTTTATATTATAGAAATCAGACATAATTATAAGGACCAAATTCATAACAAATTAAGACACATGCCAAAAACAAAGCAGATATTACCCGAACTGAAAAATTAACATAAGATTCATAAGATATGGGTAATATATATGAATAATAAAACAATATATGGTATTAGATATAAGAATATGATTCTATGATAGATTTTTATATTATTATAATTATTATATATGTTATTGTTTATAGTTTTCTGAGAGTCATGATACAAGGTAAGGTGATTCCATCTCACTTTTTATTGTACATAGTTGCATGCTTTATTCATCACCCATTCCACTTGTGTGCTCTGTATACTTCGAAGGGATATATTGAAATATTTTTGTACATAAATTTTTTGGATTTTAAATATCCATTCTCAGATCTTTATTTCATAGGGAAAATTTTTCAAAAACTTCCAAATCGATAGGACAATTTTGTCTCTAATTTTATTCTTTCAGACACTAGTTTTATTTTGCACCTACATTATATTTTGAGGTGTATATACTTCCATTTGAAATTTTATATCCTGAATCTACATCAATTATATATTTTTTAATATTAATTTATTTTCATTTTCTTAAATGGATATCATGATCCTGTGTTACTATGTGGTAGGATTATATTGAAATAATCTCATCGTCTATCGATATTATTTATGATTGTGTATCCCTTAATGATATATTATGATCCATATCTCCCAAACACTCATTATTTTCCCAATCCTAGGTAAATTAAAGTAATTTTAATATAGTTTTACCATTTTCCCACTCTTTGGTACTTAAGATAAGTAATAAAATGTTTTTAACAAAAATATGACCAAATTTCTCTCTTTGATCAAAAATATGTTTTATTCAAAAACCATTATTTCAAAACAATTCAAAAATATTTTCAATTGACAAATGAAGAAATTTTTCAATGAATAAAATAATTTAATTTTTTATGGTCTTGAAAGCATTATTTATATTTTTTCAAAGACATTTTTAAAGAAAAATGTTTTAAAAAATATTTTATTATTTAAAAAAATTTCAAAAAATAATTGATAATTTATTCAAGAAAAGTTTCTAAACGTTTTTTGAAAATTAATTCCCATATATTATATCATATGTTGGTGTTATGCATGGCTTTTTTTGTAAATTATTCAATGTCTCTATTAATATTTTTTCTCTTAATGGATTTTTTTTTGATAGTATGATGTTTTTTAAATCCATTTCTATTCCACATGTTATATGATTTTCATACCCACTTCCTCTCAAGGGATATGATATATTGAAATTATTATGAAACATATATTTTTCCATATATTGTGATATGATTATATGTTTATGACACCCAATTAATTTAATGTGTTATGATATGATTATTTATGATATTTTAGTTCAATGTTGTGTGATTTCATTATGATATGGGTGGGACCTATATAACCCTTCAATGCATTGGGTAATTATTTATATATCATTATATATAAACTAATGTAATGAAAAATTAATTCAATTTGGTATTACAAGGATGGAATGAAGAGTGAACTCGGTTCAGTAATATAGGGCTCGAATGGGAAGCGAACTTAGTTCAGTAAAGTACTTTTTCCACTATTATAGCCTTCGTAGTAATGTCTTCACTACTTTGGAAATAACTATATATGCTTATGTTTCTTCCATAATTACATGTTTTATTAATATGTTATGCATTCATGTCTGATGTTTTTTATTTACTTATGATTTATATCTTATAAACAAAATCCTTTATTCCATGATTCATGTTATTGATCTTTTTTATAAAGTGTATGATATTATATTTGAATTATCATATTCTCACACCATTTAACTCATGATTATTCTTATGTATATCCATTTATTACCCTTACTGAGCATCTTAGGAAACCCATTTTATGTTTCTTTACCCTGTGCTCTGAAGATATGTATTTTTTTTGTTTTGTTTAAGAAGAGAACTATTCTTGAAGAACCATGTGGGAGAAGATATTGCTTATTTATTTTCTATTGTTTATATTTCCATGTTTCCAAAGGCACTAGAATATTATGGTCATTAGAGGTCTATTTAGATTATGATTTATGTATTCCAATAATGTTATGTAATGTTAATGTATTAAAATCAAGGTTCCCTACTGTTGGTATAAGATAAAAAATTTAGTTAAACATTGGTTGCTATGATGGTGAAACCTTAGTGAGAACCCTAATGTCATGTATGAGGATACGTCTAAGGATAGATAAATGTATATGAAAATGTCTTGTAATTTTGGCAGAAGATAGAGTGAGTGGTTTCTTATAAATACAACCCTTATTAGAGACTATAAGTGGTTGTTCATCACGAAAAGGTGGACCTAGGTGTAGAAAAACTACAATATGCCTCAGACCTAGCTGAGGGTAATATCGTACATGACAATGAGCCTTTCTGGACACCTGGTTTGACACTCTTGGGGGATATTCCCTGGAAATTCAATAACTTTTCATGAACCACTATGGATAATTTGAATATAATATCAATATGAATAACCTAGGATAATACTAATGTGTCATAGATTAAGAAAGGTGTCATAATTGAGACAACAAATAAATAAATTTTCATAATTAGGTGGTTCCTTAATTTGATAACTATTTATGACTCTATTCTATTAGATTTTGTCAATGATTTGAAACCAAGGAAACTACTTTAATAGTGATTTCAATGGACAATGTGATGAATTTCCTCATGCGGAACTGAATGCTATGGGTTATAGAATATAAAACCTCATTTATAGGCTCATATATCTTTATAAATCTATGAATCATAGTTGACGTCAAAATTCACAATGGATGGAACAAAATTTTTATGAGTCTTTAATGAGGAAACATCCACCTTCTTTCAGAGGGTCTTTAGAACCACTTATTTTTAACAATGGATTTGATCTACTAAAAAGATATTTTTCATTCCCTTATGTTTGGGGCATGAGAAATTTATTCATGTTGATTATTTTTTTGAATGTGATTTGGACTAGTGTTTCTCAATTATCATGAATACAAGGCAGTAAGATGAGATTGAATTCATGGATTGGGAAAAATTCATGAAACTTATTTTTGAATAAGTACATTCCTCATATTCTTCGTACATGATATAGAAATAGTTACTTAAATTGATGAAATGGGATGATGAAACTATTGGTACCTATGAGCCTAATTTAACAAGACTTGTGAGGATCTCTTCTATAATTATCATCCAAACCTAAATTATAGTTTATTGGTTCTTAAGTGGTTTAAAGACAATCCTCTGAAAGGTGTTGGATGTAATAGACCTTAGTATATACAAAGAGATTGTGTTTTGTTAAATCAAGGTTCAAGTGAAATTTTCATTCACATGTCATTGTCATGTTTTTACATGAATATAATGATGAAGTTAATGAGAAACACTAAAACCAATGGATAAAAGAAGGAGATTTTTAATTTATGCTCTAAATGATTGAAGAAGCTAGGAAGAATTTTTCTTAAGGTTTCTTGTATATGATTTATGATCAGAAAGAAATTTGATCGGGAAATTCATTATCAAAATGATGGGTAGTAGTTGTCTGAAAATGCTAATGGATAGAAGGATATAAAGAATTCACCTACCCAGGCTAAGTTCTACAAGTGTATCTAGAATAAGAATTATGATATGTTTTTCCCAAACCCAAGGGCTGGTGTTGATGATGGATGTCAACATCCTCTTAAGAGGAGGAAAAATAGGGGGTCTCAAGAATTTAGTATTTTTGACGAGGGGTGTGAGAACTCTGTGATGAACGGTAAACATTCCATCCAATCTAGAATTGCTAACATTATATTTGATTCTAGATCTACACACTCATTCAAATCTAAAGAATTTTCTAATAGTTCTATGATTCCAAAAAAACAATTGGATGTGGAATTCATAGTGAAAACCTCTAATGGTACAATTATTTTATCCCAAGTCCATGATTCATATTCATTTTATGTTTTTGGTAATGTGATTCCTAGAAATGATGACATTCATCCTTTGGTTGTATTTGATGTCATATTAAGCATGAATTGTCTTTATCTACCAAAATCCCACATTAGTTTTTAAAGAAGAGAAGTTATGTTTGATATATCGACCCCTAATATGATCATCCATATATTCAAAGATATTTATGAACTTCCTATGGATATTACATCTAGTTTATGTGTTTTAATTCTCATTCCAAATTGTTGTTTATTTCAATAAATTTCAGAGAAAATCATTATCAATGATATGCCTATTGTTCTAGAATTTGTGGATGTATTTTTTAAAATTTATTCCTAGTCTTCCACTAAAATGAGATGTTGGGTTCTCAATAAAACTCATACCTAGTTCCACACCAATTTGAAAAACTCTTTGTAGAATGTCCCAATGATATGGGATTCATTCTTCCAAGTTTATCACATTGGGGTGCAGTAGTTCTCTTTGTAAAAATGATTGATGGGTCAATGCGACCCTGAATTGATTATAGGGAGATAAAAAAGGTCAAAATAAAGAACAATTATCATCTTCCTTATATATATGACTTATTTGATCAACTAGACATAGATCAATACTTTCCCAAGATTGACCTTATTTCTGGATATCAATAACTGAGGGTCAAGAAGGAGGATATACCCAAGAAATATTTCCATACAAGGTATGGACACTAGAAATATATATTGATTTATTTTTGGCTTACTAATTCCCCTTATATATTAATGTTTTTAATGAATATAGTCATTAGAGATTACCTTGATAAAATGAAAAATAGTATTTTTCCACTATGTTACTTATGGTAACATATATTGAACATAAATTACACATTTTAATACTATATGATGAAGGATATCAATGATTTGTAATAATATCATCCATCTTATATTCATAAAATGTCTAATTGTTTTGTAATTTATTTCTAAATCATCATATTTTATGGTAACACTATAACATGTAATTTGAACATATTAAGATAATTCTATTTAACATAGTAGAAATTTGTAATAGGATGATAGTACGTAACATAATGGAAATCATCAATATGATAAAAGTAAGTAACATAATTGAAATATAATACTATTTATTGGCCTTATAGATGACATTCTTATCTATTGAAATAGAAATGAAGAGCATGAACATCACTTGAGAATTGTACTAAATAACCATAAGTAAATAGAAACGATATGAGAAATTTTAAAATGTTGAATTTTTTCTACACATTGATTCTATTTAAGGTTATATAATCTGATGATATAGAATATATGTAGATCAAACAAAGACATAGGTTATTTAATTTTGACATAGACAAACCAATTTAATTGAGATCTATTGCATTCATTGTTTAGTGGGATATTATCGATGGGTTTTAGTTACTTTTTCACACATATCTATTCCTATGACCAAGTTAACTCAGAAGGGTGTGATGATTTTGTAGACAGTTGGATGTGGGGAAAACGTCATGGAACTAAAGAAAAGGTTAGTGAGTGCACATGTTCATACTATACTCTGTAGTGGAGAAGTGTTTTTAATCAATAGCAATGAACAGAAGAAGGTAATGAGATGTTTTATTATAAATAATTATTTGGTTATCACTTATGTCTCACTTTTGTTGAAGATTCATGAGAAAAATTACCCAACTCATGATTTGGATTAAGTAGAGTATGTTTTTTCACTAAACATATGGATACATTATCTTTATGGAGAAAAGTGTGATATATATACTTATCATAAATGTATGAAATACAGATTCACATAGAATGAGTTAAACATGCTCAAGAGAATATGGTTTGAGATGATAAGTGATTATGAATGATCAATACATTAACACCCTATGAAAGAAAACAAGGTGGTTGATTCTTTGAGTCAAAATGATCATGATAGATTACCGATGATGAGGATCACAAAAGTTCTAATATTTATTAATTTTCAAATGATTGATCTAGAAATCATGAAGCAAGGGGGGAAATATTATAATTTGGAAATTAATTTTCAATCCTTTATTAAACTAAAGATTAAGAAGGCACAAAAATAATATTTAGATCAGAAAATTAAAGTTACAAATGTTCTTGGGTTTAACCTTGATTTGGATGGAATGAAACGGTTATGGGACTGTGTATATGTTCCATCCATAATAGATTTGAGGAAGGATTTACTAGACGAAGCTCAATTTTATTAATTCTCTATTCATCCTCGAAGTATGAAGATGTGTAGGTACCGAAAGGAATACTTCTGGTGTAATTTCTTGAATATTGATATCAAAAAAAAATTATCTTCATACATGGTATACCAACAAGTTAAGGATAAAATAAAAAGGTTTAAGGGGTTGTTTCATCCATTATACATGATAGAATGGAAAATTTATAACCTCATTATCGATTTTTTTTCGACTACCCAAAACCACTAATGTGTTTAATGCTATATGAGTGGTATCCAATCTCATTAATATGTTGTCAACCATCATTATTATTAGAGAAGGATTCTCTATGGATCAGCTTTCCAAGAAGTACATTAATTATGTTCTAAGGTTTCATAGAGTACCGTATTATATTGTATCATATCAGGATCTGATTTTCCCAACAATATTAGGTGAAGTGTTAATAAGGAACTAGATATTGAATCGAGATTTTGTACTATTTATCATTCTCATACAGATGCTCATTCTAAAAGTACATTTCAAACCCTAAAGGATATTTTCAGATTTTGTTCTCTAGGTTTAAAAGGGGATTGGGATCAAAAACATCCTTCAGTTGATTTAATTTACAATAATACATTTTTCTCACAAATTTATATTTAACTTCATTAATCCTAATATGGTATTAATTGTTGATCAACATCTTCTTGGGATGTAGTTAGATAATGACATCTATTTGGATGAAAGATCACTAAAGAAATGACAGAGAAGGTTAGAACTATTCAGTATCACATCAAGGAAGCTCAAAGTTGGCATAAAAGTTATGATTCTAACTAACAGCATGATCTAGAATATGATGTTGGTGAAAACATGTTTCTGTGATTCTCGTACAAGAAGAAAGATACGGGATTCAGGAAGAAAGGGAAACTAAACCCTAGGTATATCAATACTTTTAAAATTTATGATCATATTAAGATTGTATCCCATCTCTTGGATCATCCTACAAATATCTCACATGTCCAATATGTGTTCCTTGTATGTATCCTGAGGTTGTACATTCCTGACCCATCACAAGCACTAAACTCAGAGGTTATACTACTAGAGCAGGATCATTCATATGAGGAATAAAAAGTTTAATTTCTAGTTCTTACCGAGAATGTTCTACCAAGAAATACTACTCACACACTAATTTCTTTTGATAGATCACCAGTTAAAGGAATCTACATGGTAATTAAAGAATATGATGCAGCAGAAGTATCCTAATTGTTTTTTACCTGAGTGCCAATTTTTTCTGGACCAAATTCATTTTTAGGTGAGTAAAATATAACAAATAGAGTTTTTATGGAACATTATTTCTCAATGAAATTAATTTTGATTTATGTATTTCAATACACTAAGTAACATATTCCATTCATATGGAATTTTATCGATGTATGTTACATGGAACATCCAATAGGCGTATGTTACAAAAATGACTTTTGGTATGTTACAGGCCACAATGATTTTCTACGAAACATCATTTTATAGTTATAATTATTTAAATGATAAAATAATAACCTATCCATTAAAAATAGTAATATGAATATTAATAAATTATTTTAAAATAATTTTATAGTGTTTTTATATAAATAAAACATATTAAAAATGAAATATATAATTTGTTGTAATGTTATTATATGTTTTAAAATAATATTTTGTCAAATGAACTACTTTTAATAACCGTTAGTGAAAAAAATATATATTTCAGAAAAATTTAGATATTTAAATTTTTAAAGTAATTTTTTAATTATATTTTGTTGAATTTTTAATAATTTTTTTATAAACATTATTTTTTTATGAATAGTAAAAAATACTGAATTTTTATTCAGAACAGCTTTTTAATCTAATTTATTTATAAAGATATATTATATTATAACTTGGTTAGAAATTATAATTAGATAATATTTTATAAATAAGGATAATTTGGGTAATCGGACATAGTTTCACATTGAAACTGAATATAAAAACATAGAATTTTTTTAAACATTTCTACTTTAAAAACCAACATTGTCATCCTGATTGTGGAGTTAAATTTAATTCAATTTCTACCACTTATATTTTTGTAATTTAAAAAAATATGATAAATATTTAGAATAGTCATAATTTATAATTTATAATAACATTAACATATCGTTTGACAATAAAATGATATTTAAAGTAAAACAGTATTAATTACAATTATTAAAGATATATTAAGGTTCAAAAGGGACTAATCATTAATATTAAGGGCTCAAAAGACCTGGAAACTAGTCCAATGTCCATTAGATAGCCATATTTTTATCCTATCACCCCTTACTATACTTTGGTAAATTATTGGATCCATATTCAATATAAACAATGTGGGTGGAATTCTCCCTTCAAGTATTTACAAGAGTGACACTCCCCCTCCACTATATAAGGCCTCATCTCTTCCCACTTCCTCACACCTATCAAACAACTAATGTATTTCCAATATCATCCCAATAAACAACTATAAATCAATACTTATATCCTTTAATCCTTTATTCCTTCTTTTTTGTTGCAATCCTTCCATGGAATCCCTTTTATCTCAAATCAAAAGGGTTCACCCATATTAGGGGTAACATTATAAATCGAGTACTTTAATTTTATTTCAATTCTCCACCCCAAGAAATATATTATTCTATTCCTATATTACAAAAACAAAATAATAAATTTACTAATATGTTTTTATGCTAATGTTTTATTCTACACTTACACAAACTTCCACCTAATCGGTAATAACCATATTGTTTATATGTACGACGAACAACTTGCTAACTAATTGATAATTCGTCATTTTTCCTTTCCAACCACTCATGTGATAAATTATGATGAACACCCTCTCTCTATATATATATATTTGCTTTATACTATATTTATTTTTTTTAATCTCATATAATTTTTTAAAATTTTTTATTTATAATTTTCATTTTATGTGAATATGATATTTTTTTTGAGAAGGTGTGGACTATCTGCCCCTCACTGTGATGGGATTCCTTCACACACCACATGAAATGTATTAAGGATGTGTTTAGTGAAATTATATCATATATATATATATAATATTAATTCTACTATAATTAGAATATTTATAAAAATACATATCATTTTCATTCTTTCTTTTAATATGACAAAAAAAGGAAACATCGTTCATGCGTAAGTACGACTTACCATCTCAATGAGCAGTGTATTCCATTTCATACTTATATACACTATAGATTATTATAATAAAAAATATACATAATATAAATAATATTTTTATCATGGTTTACATTATGGGAATCATGATATATTTATAAGGCCAATTTGTATATCAAATTAAGACACATGTGGTGAACAAAACAGATATTTCCCGAAGTGAAACATTAACATAGAATTGTTAACAAGCACTAATATAAAGTCATAATTAAACCATAAAAGGTATTATATATAATATTTAATTTAAATGATAGATTTATAATAAATTTTTATGTATTATAGATGTGTATTTTATAAGTATGAATCGATCCATGACATAAGGTATGTGCACTTCATCTCAGTTTTTATTTCTATGAGATACATGATTTATTCCCCACAGATTCCCTTTGTGTGGGGTGTATGCTTCCCGTGTATGTATTAAATGATTATTATAAATATTTTAATGGGTATTTAAATATACTTTATATGATCTTTTTTTATGTGAGTAATTTTTCAAAATCTATTAAATCAATAAGAGAGTTTTGTAATAATTTTAATTCTTTAAGACACGTGTTTTATTATAACACAACATTATTTTTCGATGTGTATATAATCCTATTTGAAATGTCATATATTTAATAAACTTCATTTCATGATATTTTAATCATTATATAATTTCATTTTCTTACATGGAGAGTATGATCCCATGTTACTATGTGGTAATACTTATTTGATATAATCTCATCATTTATCGTCACTGTTTATGATTAAGATTCCTTTGTTGAAATATTATGATCCACATCTCAATAACACACATTATTATCCTTATGCTCTATTTATTAAAGTTATATATAAGTATCATCTCCATTGTTCCACTCTTTGGTACTTCATATAATTAATAAAAAAAAATTAATAAAAATATGATCGTATTTCTCTCTTTAGTGAGAAACCCATTTTATTCAAAAACTAATTTCTAAAAAATGTTTTCAAAAAAATTTTCATATGATCATTGAATATATTTTTCAAGGAAAAATGATTTTATTAATGTTTCTTGGTTTTCAAATATTCCATTATAAATTCTCAAATATTTTTTCAAATAGAAATGTTTTTGAAAATGTTTTCTCATTTTAAAATAGATTTTTAACGGAGAAATGATATTTTTCTAAAGAAATATTTTTAAAAGATATTTCAAAATTATATCCAATCTAAGATAATTTTTTTTGGTGTTTATCATGCAATTTAGGGAAATTTATTCAATGTTTCTATTCATATTATTTTTCTAAATGGAATATGTTTTTATGAAATGATTTCAATGAATCTCATTTCTCTTCCATGGGTTATATTATTTTGAAACCCATATACATTCATGGGTTATGATTTGATGAAATGATTGTGAATAAAATATTTTTTAACATGTTATGTCATGATTACATGTTTATGACACCCATTTCATTTCATGGGTTATGATATGATTACTTATGAGGTTGTGGAATACGTATGTATGATTTTATTATGAGATGGGTGGGACCTATATCTCTCTACAATGCATTGGGTAAATATTTATATCTTATGAGATAGAATGAATGAAAAATAAAAAATGAACTTTGTTCAGTATTACAGGGCTAGAAGAAGGAGTGAACAATGTTTATTAATAAAAGGATGGAATAGGGAGTGAACCCGATTTATTAAAGGACATTGTCAACTAAGATGACCACAAATTTAATTCCATGACAAATGTAAAAATCAATATATATGCCTATGTGCATTCAACAAATCCATTTGTTATTCCTATGTCATTCATTCATTGATTATGTATTTATTTCCATATTATTTATATCTTAATATCATTATTACTTATATGTATTTACCTTGTTTATGCTTACTAAGAAGCTGATTTCAACTATTTTATGTTTTTTTCACCATGTTTATGAAGATATATATTATGCTTGATGTGTATAAGAAGGGTTCTATTCAAGAAGAACACAGTGGGAGATGATGTATATAATTTATGTACAAGTGGTTTTTCTCCTATGATTCTGAAGAAACTAGACTAGTAAGATCTTTGGGAATATTTTTAAATAATGTTTAACATAATACACAAAATCTAGATACAATTAATGTATCAAAAGTGAGGGTTACTATTGAAAATAGAACTTGGAAACCATTTGGAATTTTATTTATAATGTCCATAAAAGTTGTTACCATCTTCTGGGTAAGAAAAAAAATAATTGTTTTAAATATATTATTGAATTTAGGTCAGGAATCACTATAACATTTTTGTTAAAAAAACATTATTACATTATTTTTTGCTATTTTAATCACATTCACATCAGTTCTGATCATAGTTTGACATGTGAGTAAGGGTATACTATACTCATTTTATTTAAAAAAATAATATATATTAGTGGATTTTTATGTTTTGGACTATTTATAAACCATAAAAGTAGATATTCTTGTTTAATAGAGAACATAGTAAATTATTATGTTCTTATGGATAAGTGTTTTAATTGGTTTTACTAGGGAACAAAATATTTAACAAGAATTGAAGGTTGTTACATGAGCAAGAAAGCATGAAAGAAAAGGATATCATAGATTCAAACCCACCTCTTCATGATATAATTATATTAAAATAAAAACTACAAATAAAAAAAACATATTTTCTAGGAAAAACACCCTTTGATATAACTAACACCACTCTTACCATGATTTTTTTCTCCTTTATATTAGAATCTCAATACTCAACATTCCTTGTACCATGAATCAATAGTTATCATGCATCACAACTCAGTTATCCTTACATGACCCCCCATGAAATCAAAACTCCCATTATGGGGCAATATATTTCCAATAGATATTATGATAATACACTGTGGTGATCCCCATGGAAAGGATTGCACCATTTTTCTATTTTTTGATATCATCTTATTCGCAACTCGTATATTTTGATTTGGTGAAACAAATTCACTATACATTTTCACACTATGACCGTTAAAAATACAATGACATTACCATTTCTCAGAAAACAAATCCAACATCATCCTTGAAGACCATATATCCAATGTTTTAGGTCCGTATTTAACACAGAGAAATTTCAAATGAAAATAACCATACACTAGAACATGTTTCTAATACTCTTTATTTTACAACCATAATGTTCATTCATCTATGTTCTATAGATTGCTTGATAATCTTTCATTCTTCTATTTTAGTACAACACTTCTCCAACATCTCTTATTAACTTGTATTTCCATATAACTATCTTGAAACATAATATTCAAATATCATTTTAAGATATTTTATAAAAAAACATAAAATATTTTTTAAGGTATTTATACTTAAAATATCATATTTTTTCATTTTTGGAACCCCGTATAAAAATTAAAGAGGATTAACTTTAGAACTACTATATATGGTTAATAGAATTCCACTCGTAGATATTTCATCAATGAATCACTAATTACCATCCTTCATCCCATATAGGCCATGATCATTTAAAGAGGAATTATTTAAATAATAAAATCATCTGGGATAGAATTCAAATGAATTTTAGTCACTTTAATACATTCCATTAATGATGTTACCCTAAATAAACATTTATTGGAACCCACATTGTTTTTTGCTTGTGATTGGATTTTCTATATTGGTTAATGTTTTATTTTATATCAATTATATTTGTATTAAATTTAATAATGAATTTTTAAAGTCTTAGGTGACAAAGTGAGAGTCCACCCACCATAGTATAATGAAGATTTTTCCTATTCTCTTAGGAAATGTAAGGAAATTAATTTTATGATTATGGAGATAATAATAATTGTGAATGGAAATTATTATGTGATTAGATATGGTTTTTCTACAACATATTACTAATAATTGAGATGAGGTTGAATTTGATTGATGCAATGTTCCCTGTTGTTCAACATGTACATATATGAATATTGTGTATAAAACAAGATTGATGTTTGAAGGAAATACAACCTCAATATTGGGAATCTATAATATGATTATCATTGAATATTTCATTTTTAATATAAATGTGTAACATATATTGGATGCAATTTTTTAAAATTTAATGTTTATATTATGAATCCATCATTTAAAATGATTGAATCTGTATTTTGGTGTTCATATGAATAATGGTTACGTCTTGGTTACAAATGATCATCTCTAGTATGATGTAATTATAATCTCCCGATATTCATAAGGATCGTCTATATTTTAATAGGAAACAAATAACTCTACCTGAAATTGATCTAGATGTATGTAATGATATTCTAATGTTGTTGACTGGAAAATGGCTGGGGAAGAGCTGCATAAAAAACAAATAACCTATGATTAAGAACCATTAAGTTCTATCAATATGGATCATATAACATATATTTATGGAATATTATTACCTATATAATGATCATCTTCCTCTATAAAATCATTGTTTGTATCATCCCATGGATTAATGGTGTTGGTGAAAACATATTTACTATGAATTGTTATGAAATCCAACAATGTATATATCATATATTATCTATTTAAGAGTAATGTTTTAGTAATGTTTTGATATTTTAGATGGATGAATATTAAATATTAAATATTTATGGTCATAAAAATTTAAATGGGTTTTTGAAAAATAAATATATTAAATATTCTAAACATCATAAACAACTAAAAGGGTATGTTATTCCTAATAAATAATTTGAAGAATGTATTTTTTAATCTGGAAATAAGATCAATGTAAGAGAATATTAATATGGGGTTTCAAGAATAATAATGATGTTCTATATCTGTATAACGTGGTTTTAATCAATGTTAAAATAATTAAAAATAATTTGAATCTATGATGAATAAGGGAGTAGATGAACTTTTTAACTGAGATGGAAGGTGTGTAATTTAATCATACCTCAAATAAGAGGACACCAATACTTCATTAAATATGGAAATGAATAAAAAATTAGAATATTCTAATATTGATCACTTGTGAGATTAAATATCACAAAGTGATTTGTAATTCCACATAAATGATAATATTATATGGTGAAGATTAGATGTAAGATGGTGTGTATAGGCTCAAGATGAATATATACATGATTTTATGGAATACCTAAAGTTTAAAATGAGATTCCCCAATCTAATAATTTTTGTTAATACAGTTCATATAGCTTTGAAGAATACTTTAATGTGGACTAAATTGTATTATATTACAAGGAAGAAGAATTCAATTTTGAAATATATTTCTAAAAGGGAAATTGAGCTAAGAACATGAAAATGTAGAATAAAAGTGAAGTAAAACTTTTTATATGTAATTTTGACTAATAAATTTTATTTTTACGATAAATATTTAATTAAAAAGTTTAATGGAAACTATGGGAACCCAAAATAGGATATTTTAAAATAAATATTTTGTATTATAGGGAGAATTTATAAAAGGGAATTATATTTATGGAAATTTAAATTGAATGGATAAAACTAATGAAATATATTGTGCACATATGAGAGTAATAAAATCAAGGTACAATAAAGGATAGAATCCTAAGGATTCACTATTAATGAGAGTGTGACCTAGTGAGCTAATAAATATTTGTTTCCTATAAATTAAGCAAAATGGTATAGATTAGAAGAGATAAATATTATTTCTCTTGAGGAAGAAAAGGTTTACTTGGTACAACATAAATAATGTTGAGTTTTATTTAAAAAATGTCTATTATGATTTTCCATTCAAATGAAAATATCTCTCATGCAAGATAAGGGGTATGTACTAATAATATGTGGAAATATATTGAAATAAGTATTGAAGATAAAGAATATAAAGAGAATAAAAGGGTGAAGATAACCCAGACCTGACTAGAGTTTACTTGTAACTATTTTTTAAAAATCTATTAATAATTATCATCAAAAAATCATGGTTTCAATGTAGGATGAAAGATAATTTATGATGTCATGTTTTTGATTTCCAAAAATTATTAGGATATGTAGTGAATTTCATTATATACTATCCTGGTAAGTGATTTTTTTGGATCAATTCTTGAGTAATAAGATATGAATAAATATATATTCTAAGAAAGAATTTGGAGTGGGTAAATTTATAGTATGAGACAGAAGTAATGTTATAAAAGTGGATTAGGTGGTAGATTACACTATGTGTTTGATTAATGAGATCAGTTTTGGATATAGTGACATCTCTATATAGATTTAGATCATCTTCAAAAGGTGGATGGAATTTAAGAACACAATTTGATTCATTTATAGTTTGAAGAGTGTAGTGGGATGATGTATTTGATCTTATATATAATATACAGGTACCACACCTGCATAATATAGTGTTACATGGTTATAGTATTATCCCTTAGTAACCAACTATAATTTTGAAAAAAATTATTAATGAAGAATCTGTGAATTAAAAATATTTTAACCGGTAAAGGATTTGGTTTCCCACATTGGGTTTCATCCTTATTAAAACATAGGTTACACTATACATTATTAAATATTTCACATATACATATTTTGGTTTAAAAAATCACAATTTTTTATAACCATCATACAATTTTCAATGAAAAATAGGGTTAAGGTTTTCAATATTTTTTTATATTAGGTAATAGAATTTTACAACAGAATATTCTTCCCCCTCTCAGGTTTATCTGCACCAATCATACTAGGACTCTTAATTTGAATAAAATACTATGTTACCGGTATTATAAATACAATTTTTTATCTTTAGTTATTTTTACATGATTACATGAAGTGAAGATTTGAGATGAATTTTTATCAAATTAAAATGTCATATTTCATCCCTATTAAGAACGATTTAGAGGCATTATAAGTGACATTAACATACAATAAGAAGAAACAAGAAAATAAGTAATGACTATTCTTAATGATGATAACAAGAAAACCTATGGCCCATAATATTCATAATTTTAAATGCTTAGATAAATCATTTGATTATTGTTTTTCTATTGAACGAAGTTAATGTAGTGAAAAATATGTCTTCGATGAATCACATGGTGAATTATTTTTTCAAATACAATACTAATGAAAAAGGATCCTATTGAAATTATCTTTTATAAATTTTCACTAATCAAGGGAATATAAGGTTATAATTCTCAGCTAGAATAATAAGTTGTCACAATTGATGAAGAATTATAACAGATTTTTATTTGATGTAAAAATCTCAAAAAACTTGTTAATGTTAAGGACAAAAAATTTTCACATCAAAATAAAATATTTTACATCCATGATGATTAATTTCACTGATTTTTATGCAAGAAGGTATTCATTTTAAATGAGACCCATACAATTAAAAATATTTATAAAATCGCTCTAAGTGTGAATGAGGTAGAAGTATATTATTATGAAAATAATTCGATGGAGGTGGCTAAAACATTAACAATGAGAAGGAATATGCATAGGGTTAAAATTATGAAGATTATAATTGAATGGATTGGAATTGTTTGTTCAAATAAATATGTAAAAACTTTTCAAAATGTGAAATATATTGAGTTGGATATCATGTTGTAAAATATAGAATCTACATGACTAAAACCCCAAAAATATTATGAGAAAATATGTTCTACCACGAATATAGTTGAATGAATTTATGTATAAATGAATATTCCCATTTTTTGAGAAATATATGTGAATAATATCAAGGATATCCAAAAATAACAAAAAATAATAATAACCCACTATTCATTAAATTTTGATTGCGATGAATCTATATTATTTTAATGTTAATGAGAAGAATACAAAAAAAATAAAACTATTAAATTTAAAAAGTTCCAAAAAATAACAAATTTTATCAGACGAATTTGAGAATTTCTGAGAAAATGAGTTCCATGTATCCTTCCCAAAAGTGTATTATATCTTCTCAGAAATAACATTTATGTAATTTCGGTTAGATTTCATTACTATTAAAATAAATAAGATTGTTTGGTAGGTGTTTGTGTTATTGGAGGGTTGGGAATAGATAAATGGATTGGTGAAATAATATTTTAAATATATAAACTCATAGAATGCCAAAAAGAAAGTGGTGAGATTTTGAAGAAATGGGGAATCATACTGGATGATATACCATAGAAAATGTGAAATATATCTAATAAGAACATATTAAAATAATTAGAAATCATCTATGAGTCTTACAATATATTTGTTTATTTTTACAATTACTATTATTATGTATTGTCCCAACCCATCTCGTTTAATGATATGAAGATAATACTTCAATAGATGGTGATGAAATTAATGAAAAATATGTGTCCCTTGGGGTGTAAATTACTAAAGATGTTTATAAATAATTCACAATGGCGAAAACTAATCTAGGTGTAAAATCAAGGGTTATTTAAAGACTCTGCTTTGTTAATAACAACCACAACCTAAAAATTTATAGTAAAGGCATGAATGTCATTTTGAGAGGGAGTATGCTAAAATGGAGGGAAAATCCCTCAAATAGAGAGATGGAGAGATTATATTGGTGGATGACACTACTTGTGAGGTGTTTAAGATGATACTTATAAATTGTAGTTTACAATCTATGATAGATGTTCATGGAAGGTTATTTTTTATAAGAAATAATGATAAAGAAATATATTACTATTATTCTAATGAAAAAGATTCCATTTAAGAAAATGGGAAATACAATAATGACTTCTAGTAATAAAAGTTTAGCAACTATAATAGAATCGAAATTCATTACTATGTTTACCCACATTCTAAAAGTGTGTTTATAAATATGGAAATACAAGTTTGAATTGTTTATGAATATAATAAAGGAGGAAAATATTGAACATGATCTAACATGTAATGTTATGAATAATGTACTAGAATATAATAATGGTGAAACCATGAGGACTCTAATATTTCCTAAAATTTTATAGACATAGAATATCAAGGGTGGAACAAGTATGGAGATTTATCAAAATTAAAGTGAGGAAAATAGATAATTCATTTCTTTAAAAATAAGAATCATCCCTACTACTATAACTAAGGTGTATAATAATTTCAACCATACTCTAGCATCAAATTATTTTTTCAAAAATTAATTGAATTAATTTTAGTACTATAAATAATGAAGGACTGTTGTAAAAGCTAGAATTTCTCAAAAAAATCTTGAATGTAGTGATCTATCATAGACAATATAAAGTGACATCCATCTCTCAATCTATATCAAGCTGAACATGTATCATTTTTTATTTGAGAAAATTCAACCCTAATTAAATTTGGACGGAATCATTTTACAGGATTCTATTAGATTTAAAAGAAAACTAGAGTTTATCATTTTATTATAGATCATTAAATTCTATAGTACACTAGAATATTTGAATCTTTAAGATTTATTTTAGTGAACCTATCACTATTTTACAATATATTTTTCATAGTGATCCAAGATTGTGATTTTTTATAAAAAATTGGGAAGAAATATTTTTCAAATGAATATTTTTTATGGGTTTTTTCAAATCGCTGTGAGATTATTAAAATTATTGAAAAACTATTTAACCCTTCCCGAAGAAATTGTTTTCATAAGTAATATCACATTATAAATATTTATAGAAAACATGTTTTTGAATAAATTTATGTATCTTATTTTCTAAACATCGATATCATGTGAGTATATATATATTATTAATTGATGGACCATTCAACGTAACAACTGATTTTACCCTTATATCATGATAAAGTGGTTCCCTATCTCCAGAAAAAAAGGATATAATAAAGAGAAGAATTATATAGAAAGGATGATTTTTTTAAATCCTGAGAATAACCTAAATTGTTAAAAGGTGAAATAAAATCATTTGCATTATATTTATTTTAAATCAAGGATAGAAGGGGTATATTCATTTGTGAGGTTTATTTAGAAATAAAAAAAATCTAAACAGTTAGATTTAATTACCCTGTGGGATAAATTTCAATTTCATCCATTTAGAACTATTGTCAAGGAAATTGTAAAATGGTATAGTCTATTATGATGTACTGAGAATCACCCAACCGGGTATATTGAATATAATTCTAATGTAATTGGGTAATAGAAGAATGGACATGTGATTATTGGATAGATGTTTCTAAAGATAAAGGGAAATAATGAAGTTTATAGATAACAATTTTCTATAAAAAGTAAATAATAGATGAGTTAATGTTGATTGATCTAGTTTAGATGGACCTTACTATAAACCTTTAACATCTATGTATAATGAGTATCAAACAACATCATATTTTTTTTGGAAATCTAGCATAAATGTAGAGAATCAATCCTAAAATTACCCAATCATTTTTTTCTGAAATAAATGTATAAAATATCTCAGAATATGTTATGATGTAGTTCTAGTTTTTATATAGATCCCATAATTTTATGTGAATATAATTTTATTTATGGGTTCATGTATATAATTTATATGTGTATTTTTTTGATAGGATAATCTACAAAGCTACATATGAATGATTTCATGATCAATGTATGGGTAATCCATGTTTCTGTAAGTACAAACCCTCTATAGGATAAAATTATTCCTAAGTGTGAAAGTATCATCATGTGTAGTTGAGTAGGAAAAATCAATGGTAGAGATGTATAAACATCATCATACTTGTGAGTAAGAATCAGTTAAGAATATGCATATACACCATGTAGTAGCTATATAAAGATGATTATATCTTATCTAATTATTATCTACCATAGTTTAAAAATTAAATGGTTATTATTATGGAAGATAGTTGTCTATGTAAAAATATATTTTTTATGTAATCACGAATTTATATACTATAAAAATAATATACAGTCTAGGTAATAATATTTAAATAGAGTAGTTTTAAAATTTCTAATAAAATAAATTTAAGGCCTCCAGTTTTCTGATATAAAGATGAAGATGATCTTAGGTGGTAAAAATTTTAAATTTTATAAACATAAAAAAACACCTAAATGATAATATGATTCATTAAAATTAAATATATTCAATATATATTAATGATATCATCAGGAACTAGATGAAAATTATGAGTGACATGAATTTTCAAGATTAATTTTGATATAGTTGAGTCGTACCCATGGTTATTTATCAAAATTTAAATACATACTAAATCATTGTTATATATTATAATTGTATGAAAATGTTTTCAATATAAATAATATAGAAGGATGGAAATTTACTCAAGACCAATAATATGGTACTTTAATATATCAATAAATGTAGAATTGAAAGAAAATTCAAAATATGTTTTATTGATCTTAGGTTGGATTAAATACCTTAATATGAGTTATAATACAAGTGAAATTATAAGAATATATATTTTTAATAAAATTCAGTTTGGGGTTTTTAATTATAAATTCTTAATATATAGAATATTTCATTGATGCATTCAATAATTAAATTAAATGATTTAGTACACCTATTGTAGTTTATCTAATTCATATAGAATTGAATAATATTTTATTGTATAATATTTTCAAGAATATTCAATTGTAAAATAATTAAGTCTTTAAATATAATCATGAAGGAGACATTCTGTTGATAGAAAGAAAATGAGAAAAAAATTGAGAAGGGAATTTTTTAATACCAAATTTTAATTGATGAAATGAAGTTCCACATGTTATTTTTTATTGGGAACTAATCAATAAAGAATTGGATCCCAAAAGAAGTTATTCTATAATCATTCATTTAACTACTAGATAGAGTGTCACCCATGGTATTATGACATTACTTACATGGGTCCCTCATATGTAAGGGAAACAGGTTGGTCACATGCATTCAAAAGTTCCACCACATATGCCCGGGGATACTAAGTTGCAACGGAATCTATAATTGAATGATGGAGAGAATATAACACCTTTATTTAAGTGGGGAATTGTGGAAAATAATTGGAAAAACTTATGAAGTATAGAAATTACAACAACCTATCAATAATTATGTAAATAGAAACTCATGTAAGTCATACAAATAAATCCTAAGAGACAAATGATATCTAATATCCTAAAAAATTGATGATTTCATGCTGCTATAAAATAACGGGGAACCCAAAGAGAATATGGTAGTATGAATATAGAGAAAATTCTATTAAAAATAATGAAAATGATAAAATCTATCTCAAATTCAATCATCAGAATAAGATCATTCTTCTACTCCAATACACCATCATATAATAGAAAAGTAATGCTTCTATAGTAGGATTTTCTAGTTTTCCGTCCCTACATCCATATTTTCATTCTAAGTACCAATCGATAGTATGAACATGGCATGAGTAAAATTCATTAGTAAAACACCAATGGTGTCTACTTTTATCAAGTCAAGTGTGTCTCCTTGTATTCTAGATACTTATAATTTACAATGGGTTCTTTAATGGTATGTTAGAGAGACTATACCCCCCTACTTGACTAGAGAACTATATATAATAGTATAAAAAATAGTAAAATCATATAAATTAAAAAATAATACTCATAAAAAAGAAAATATAAAATCAAGTAAATAATAACTATAAATAATAATTGAAAATTCATAACAATTATCATTTAAAAATTGATAATGTAATGACGCTATAGAAAATAGGGAATCCAAAGGGAACAACATAGAATGAATAAAAAATACATTCCATACTAAATAAAGAATGAATAAAATATATCTCAAATATATTATTGACCATAATATCCTTCAACATATCATATAACCCATCCTAGTATAGAAAATTAATTCATCTGTAGTGGGGTGGTACTCATTGTCCCAACTTATGTCCATAACATTTGGTTGGGTACCAATCACTATCATGAATAGGGTGTGAGTTATGATCAGTAGGAAACCATAAATGGTATCTAATTATATATAGTTTGTTAATATAAAATATAGTGGGAATTAAATAAATAAGGTAATAAATTAATTAAACCATGTTTAATGAGGTTATTAGAGGACACCAGTATAATTATAGATTTTTTTTCAAATCCAGATCTTCATTAAATAAGTTAATGTTTGATAATAATAATAATAATAATAATAATAATACATGACAAAAGGTATACTCATGCTGAATTCATCTATAAAATCCCATGAAAACTCATGGTAATACTTCATAGATTTCATAAATAAGTGTCTGCATTTAATTCATGGATGAAACATGATAATGAACACCTATAATGATAACTTTTCCATGAAACATGAAAAAGTCCTTATAAGCCTAATTTAAAACAACATTTGGAGCCCAATGAGATAATTTTAGGGAGAAAATATATTAATACATCATGTGAAATTCAAGGATAAAATAAATATAATTCTAATATATATTGTAATTATAGACGATTCCACGTAATTATGATAAAAAATTCATCAACGTAAGATAAAGACAGAGTCCCAGAGGGGTATCAAATCACTAAAAAAATCCATGACATAGTTTGTGTCCTCCAGGTAGTCAGGGAAATCCCAAGGGAGGAATCCAAAAATTACCAAGGAAGAACATCCTATAACTTTATATAATGTATATATTAAGGGTCAAGTGATTTATGACCCATTTCACATTTAACTTCATCTCATTCATCCATGATCATAATTCATCATTTATTTAGGACCATATAATACATTTATACAACTTAAACATTCCACTAATTCTTATTTAGTTATTAGAATCTTCCACTATCAATACTGTCAAAAGAAACATCATTTACATTCATGTTTCAACTCTCAACATTTAATATTTATATTAATTTAATTTACTCATAGGATAATAATTTCTATTCAAAACCTACCATTAAAGGTTGATCAATTATTATACGTGGTGATATTTACAAGGGAAAATAAAAAACACACACATTAGAGTATTCGTGTAAAGGACATCAAAATATGAAAATTACCAAGGGCTATATTTGGGTTTCTCATCAATGTGTTAAATTTAATGTAAAGGAAAATAATAATTTAGAAGATATGAAAAGTTTTTTTGCCTCATGGAATAACATTGAACTTTATAAATATAAAAATTTTAGGAAAAGGAATGGTACCACCTACTGTATACTACTAATACACTTCATATTAGATATCAACTTCAAATTAATGCTATAATGGGAGAAAAAAGTATTAAAACACCAAAAATAGGTAAAATTTTCTCACATAGATTTAGAATTTATGATTGGAGGGTATGTAAAAAAATATAAGATGAATCATAGTTTTACAAAGTGAATTACAATGATATGAATAGAGAATAAATTTAACAACATGTAGAGAAAATATCACCATACCTATCTTGATGGAGAGGATCTCCCCACCAGTGCTACTATGCATGTAAAATTAATCATGTGGAGGGAGCAATAAGGTAATATACTAGAAGAGGAAAAAATTTATGTTACTGCCTTTTTGGATAGTGTTGATGTATTTATGGTGTAAATAGAGAATTTAGTCCATAAAATTCATGTATCATGGGGTTTTACCAAACATATGTGGTTAGGAAAGGAACATTTACACTGTAAATTGAAAATTTATGGTTGAAATTTAAATATTATTCCATAATGTTTTCTTCCCAAATGAATCTTGCTTTTTCCACATAGATCTCCCCCAAATTTCTAGATTACCCTTCACCAAGGTCCAAACCAAGAATCTAATCTCAAATAAGGGTCAACTAGAAACTGAATAATAATGTACTCATAATATGAAGGGGTCACACTCCCCCCTAGACACATCATTTAGGAGTAACCCATTTTAGGGTTGTTAAACAACATCTGGGGAAAATGTCATCCAATATAAATGTACGTAGGCCTCTCACCCTTAGACCCCTTAAAATACATTATTTTACTACTATTATATCCATACTAGAGGAACTATCCTACCCCATAGGTCCATTGTTATATGATCCGGATTTAAAAATGGGAACTCGTAAAGAGTGGAATCAATATCCATCTCACTATTTTGATGATTTCGAACATGATATAGTTCTCAATGATATTGAATTAATTGGGAAACATGAAAATTTGGTAGATAATCATGCATATATAAGAATTTTTTATCTAACAAACTAGTGATATGACCATCTCTAGGATCTGAAAAGTTCAAAATAACATGACAGATAAATTTCCAATTTTTTTAATTCATCAACGACCAAATCTAGGTCATAACAATAAGAAGAAATGACCCCTTACCACATACTCCATAGATCATTGAAAACAACTAGAATAAAAAAGATGTATATATTAATATGTAGAAATATTACTCCTAATAAGTTGTACCATCTTTCAAGTATCCTAAAGATTAATTGTTCCCATTAATAATACCTATCATACCTCTGACCAAAAGAAGGGTGAACAAAATGATCATTCATAGAGTGAATCCCAGGAAGTCATCTATAATGAAACCTAGAAACTATTTTTATAGGAGAACTCGGTAAGGGAAAATTGTTTCCCCTAAGAAACAAAAAAATCAAGTACACAAACAAAATTCATGGAATATAATACCTATATTTTACACTCAAATTAAACATTAGTCTTTCGGTCATATTCTCTACCCTAAAAAATTCCGAACCAAGATCCTTTTGTGCCCAATTTCAAAATGATGATGTAAATAAAGAGAGTCACGGTCTGATAAAATAATATGTTTAACTCCATTAAGATGTATAATTTGATTGAAATAATGTATTCAGTGTTCATCCGCTTCAATGTTCTCCCTGGTTGGTATGAAATGTGATTCATTTTTTAACCTTCCTACTACCACAGATATTGTTTCATATCCTAGAGGGTACTTAAGTAAACCTATCAAAAAATCCAAATCTATTTCATCCCATTTTCTATTTGAAATATGTAATGGATGGAAAAGTATAGTTGGTATCCGGTGTTTCTCTATCACCTAATGATATGCAGAACATAGTATGAAATCTGCAATCTCCACTGTCATATCCGACCACCAATACCATTTATATATTTCCCTAAACATATTTTAATGATTGGGATGTACGACACAAGAATATGTATGAATTAAATGTACAAAATCCTCATGTATGTCATTCAGAGCATAGAAACCCCCAGGAATCTGAATGATCCCATTGCCATCATTGAACCGATAGGTAGTGGGTCATAATATAAAATTTCCTTTCAAAGAACTAAGAATTAAAAATTATAATGCTACCTCATATTCACTCAATATTAGAGTGTATTTTTCAATGATTTTGCTATAATATTTGGATTTTGGCATCACAAATGATCCTCAATGTGTATCTTGTAAAATTTTGCCAATAAATTACATTCATTGTTAGCTCTCCTAAACCAATCAGGTCTGAATCTTCCTTCCCAGATAATATTACACAGTGTTTCCTTTCCCAGGCATTATAACACATTGAAAATCAATAACTTGTCCGAGCATGAATCACTATCTTAGAGATACATAATTTTTATGGAAGATATATTTGATACTTTTATGGTATGTGTATTTAATGAACCACTATACCAAAAAATTATTGTCTACAGCAATACAAGGATTGGTCCTCTACTAGTATCTCAATATTATGCATTAATTAATTATGTTTATGATTCCTCACCTTCAAAGTAATATATTTTATTACATTATATTATCTCATAAAAATGGATCATTCCCCAATAAAAGATTCACAACAATGTACTTTATAGCCTATAATATTATAAGGTGCAATTGGGATCATTGATGAGATAAACCTTCCTTTTAACCCCAATAAATATTTTTCACAAGCTTCAACCCATGAAAACATAATACCCTTCATAGTCAAACCTATAAAAATATTATAATGCATGAAATTTCAGGAATTAAGTATCCATGAAATCTATATCTCCCTATGAAACTATTAATATCTAATACATTATTTTATTAATACCATAAAACTATGGATCTCACCTTCTCTGTGTCAACATATATACATTACCTTGAGATAATGTTACCTAAGAAGTTACATTTATCAATATATATGTAGAATATTTTATCACATAATATAGTTGGTTACCTAGCAATTTTCTATAAATTTTATCAAGGTATTTTTCAAGGATCATGTTGAAGGTTTTCATACACTAAATTGTCACCAATGAAAATGACCACAAAATAATCAAGATATAGATCGAATATTTGAGTCATGAGAGACATGAAAATAGCTACCACAGTTGTGACACAAATGAACATTACCAAATAATAATAAATTACATCTCTAATATTGAATATTTTATGTGTAATATATAATGTTCTAACCCATATCTAGTGATATCCCAAACTCAAATTAGTCATTGAAGAAACTCATCCTCTATAAAAAAAATGAGGTGGGTCAATTATTATGTGTTGTGAAAATAGGTTCTTAACTGTATGCTGGTTCAGTTTATGGTAATCCACATATAGTTGATGGGAGCACTGATATTACATATAGAAAATAATGGGTGACCCACATAGAGATTTATTTTCTCTTATATATTTCCTAACTTATAGGTCCTCTAATATCTATTCGTGTTTAAAAATATCATTCGGATTTGTCCTGTAATGAGGAATATATTCTAGAGTTCCTCTTAAACATATCTCAATGTAAAGTCGACCAATAACAAAAGTGGTAACCCAGAAATGTTAATTGAGAGTATATCCTTGTATTGGTCCAGCATTGTAGGGAAATCTATTTGACATGTTACCTAGTCAAACAAAATAATTTAAATATGTGACTCCATCCCACCCATCCCATGATCCCTATGTCCATATTTATATTCCTAGACAATACTTTCACCCTTATGTGTATATATTTCCCCTCGGCTGATGTGAATTACACACTCTAAATATATAAATAGATTAGGTCAAGATATGGTACTAAAAATTCCATTTCTAAAATGATAAAAATTCTGATACTCTTGAAGAACAATAGTTTCGAATAAAAATATATTTTCCAATTTTGAGGGTCCACTCCAACGTTGGTTCACATTTTATGATCTCACTCTCAATGTAGTGTTATGGTTCATCACTCTACAAATTTAAGGAATGTTAGTTCCAAGGATTTCTATGATTGAAATAGATATAATGGAGTGTGATGCACCATTATAAAATATGGAAGATACAAAATTTCATGCTAACAAGATCACACCTCTAACAATATATGTCTTATCACACTTCTCCTTAATATTTTTCTACACTGCATAAATATATATTGATATGTTTCCCAGAGGTATAGACTGATTACTTGGAGTTTGTCTTCTTCATTGGAAGTGTATATCATATTTCCAACTCTCGTGGCCCCATCCACCACCAAATCTTGTAAATACTATGCTACTATAGATCCATTCCTGACATGGATATGATGATCCTACTCTAGGACCTGGAGTCAGTGTTGACCATCACTCACTAGCTACTAGAGGTATTATTCTATTAAACTAATGAATAATTCTAAATTTCCCACATTTTAGACAATCAAATAGGTCTCTAGTGACATGGATGATGACATTCTTTGACCTACCACACTAGTGACGTAACAAACTACTACCTTTCTGGATTCATTGGATACCAGTTCTTGAATGAGTAGATTCTAGTAAAAACTTCTTCCTACAAGAAGAACATACTCCATCTATACTTACTAAAATTTCTTGGGCCAAACCCTCAAATTCTTATGGATGTCTTTAGTGATATGGTAATCATTAAGAATCTCATAAATAGTATTCATATTGAAAACATTACCTTTATTGGAATCAATTTCAACCTATAACCATATATTGATTAGAATGTGTCAAAAAATCACATCATCTCTTCGTAGACCATCTAAAAAATTATTTTTAATGTGACTCTATATTTTTCAGATGTTTCAAGACAATAAAATAAAATATTAATATCTTATATCCATGACTCAATAGAATAATATCCTTCTTACTCCAATAAGGTAGGAGGGTACTAATATTTAAATTCCCTTGTTATCTCTTTTAAATATAGAAAAGGACATATAGATCCATGTATATAATAAACATGAAATATGAAAGCTTCTAAGAAATAATGATCACATCTTATATTATACGAAAAAGGAGGATATGTAGGTGGAAACACCTAGTTAATACCAGTGTTTCAGGTCCCATGACTTTAATAACATGTTCATCACCAGCTTCATGTCCCATAACTCCAGGGCATTATAGTGGAATAATTCTTCAATTCCAAATGCATTCCTCAAAATTTAATTTATAAAACAGATATAAAATAAATTAATACGATATGCACATAACCTTCCAGTATAATATTCAATACACATTCAGTCTCCTAAATCCATGTATACGTAACATAGATGATTATGAGGAAACACAAGATAGATACCCAACTCCTACTACTATGGATAGGTATAGGTCAATGACTTATATGTTATATTATAGATTCCAATATATGGATTATAAATTGAATATTATAGAGGAAATATATATTTATGTTTCAATCATAATCCATATCTAATAGAAGGCATTTTTTATTTATTATTATTATTATTCAACATTATATTTTTATATTCAAGTTTAGTTATTTATATCTACCACTACAATGTCTTAAATTATTATGATTTATAAATTTATATTATAACTCCATGTAACTAAAATATTCTTTTTACCATGGTTTTATTATATAGATCAACATATTTAATTTATACAGATCCATATACTTTATAAATTTCAATTCACATGCATTTAATTTTAACCAATAATAATTTATCCCATTAAAGTAATGGTTGATTCCTCATAAATTCAATAATTTTTATGTTAAGGTGGGACCATAAATAAATGCTCAGAAAACCCATTTATGTTGATACATAAACATTAATTAACCAATTATTTATCTTAATCATCCAACAAAAATATTTGTCAAATAAGGGATAATTCACTCAAATAATATAAAATGAGTACCAGTAATTAAAATAATAAAATCTATACTACACGGTATATACATGACATATTAATCATTAGGGGTCTATAAAAATCCATGAATAATATTCCCCTGCCATACCAGGACAAGAGTAAATAAAATATCTAAATTGATAATAAATATCCCAAGTATTGTCTCCCACAAAATGGTGAACTAAATACAACTATAATAAGAAAATTCTTGAACAAAATGTCCCATAAAATGAAACATTTACATTTACTAGTCTAAGGGTTAACTCATTAAAGGTTCATTCTCATTACCAAATTCTAAAACATTTATAATCACATGTATTCCAACCTAACATAAAATGGAAAATGGAAAATTGAATCATTGATACCCATTTTTTATATACTGGACCTAGTTTATTCATGGGGAACCAAACCAAGTTGATCACATGGCCTCAAGAGAACCTCCCTATAGGATAGTGGTTATCGATATGTAGTGGGGTATATAATGGTAAAAAAGTGGTACAACACCCCCTTTGTTAGAGTGATGCATTGTTTTGAATAACAGATCAAATAATGGTATCATAGATATTATAATAGATGAAACATTACAATGAAATTAAATCACATTTAAGTCATCATGATAAATGAAAATATAAAAACAATATAATATATCAAATAAGAAATTATGACGTACCAATTTTGTACAATAATCTTATATAAAAAGAGAACATTTAAGTATTTTTACATTTTATATGTAATTGAAATTTTAGAAAAAGAATAAAAATATATCTTGAGTAAAATCATGAGCAGAAGCTTGATGTTGTACTTCCATTAACCACCATAATATAAGAAAATCAAATGTCCATAGTAGGGAATATCCCCAAATCCCTATTAGCATCCATGAAATAATTCTAGGTAAAAAGTGGCGGCATAAACATGGTATTAGTTAAAATAATTATGGAACCACCAATGGTGTTTAATGATTCTCGGTTATTGAATATAAAATGGATTCTGTGCTGAAAATAAATAAGGTTATAGAATAAATGAATGAAGCCAGTTTAGCTTCCTTGAGAAACATATTTTGACCATTTACACAACTATAATGATATTTCTTTCAATCCCCAAGACCACGTACTACATAACATTTGGGAAATCTCTATTGGGAGACATGGAGATAATATTAGGAATTCCCTAATAAAATATATCAATCTGAATCCATGTTGATAATCCAAAGAAATATAATGTTTATAGATAATTAATGAATTAGTCCACATAATTATGTATGGGGAGTCAAAATGTTAGAAAATTACAAATTCTAAGAGTGGTATAAACTCTTTTGAAACCCAACCTTGAATTGATTTAGGTCCTCAAGGTGGTAAGGGTACACCCATGGGAATTCAAGAAATTAACCATGTAGTCCACCATATAATTGTATATAATTTTCATTATAAGGGTCAAGTGAAGTATGATTCATTTCACATGTCATTTAATCTCATTTAGTCTTTAGAATAATTGATCATTTAATAAGAACCGTATATTTCATTTACAACATTTACACCTTCAATTTTATACTATTCGGTGATGGGAATAAGTCATGATTAATACAGTCATGTAAAATATTTTGGAAATTCATGTTTCATTGTTCATAATTTAACAATTCAATTATTTAAACATACACTTTGGATTATAAATTTCTAGTTGAACACTCTTCACAAGGTGAATTGGTCAAAATATAATGTAAATGTGTTAAGGACACATAAAAATCACCCTCAATTGAGTGATTAAATCATGGTCATTAACCTCCAAAAATTATCGTGTGGTCTTTGGGAGTTTCTTATCATGGTGTGACATTAAATTTAAAGGGAATGAATAGTTTATAAACATAACATAGAAGTTCTAGTTCACAACACAGATAATCAATTTATCTACATAATAAATTGTAGGTAAAAAATGGGACCATGAATTATATGACTATAGTCAGCTCCCAATTTAACAACAACAACTTATCTATACAAGTAATCGACAAAAGGAAGTCAAAAAAGTCTTATAAAATATTTAACATTAGGTCACGTGGATTTATCATTTTATATGGTATGGTAAATGAAGAAAAGAGTTAAGATGAAATGTAGACTTACCATGTAGAACAAATTGAGATGAATGACTCTAGATTCAAGTGAGAAATAGAAGAGATGTCACTAAGAATTGGTTGATGGAGTATAGGGTGAGGATATCTTAACCATTGCTATTGTGTTGTAGAAACAAGGGAGTATAAGGAATAAATAATGATAATATAACATAGAGGAAAATATAATGCTTCCTTTTTTGTTTATTTCCATAGTTTTTATGATAAAAAATGAAATTTACTAGGTAATTTTCCATTTAACTATGTATTTCAATGAACATTTATGTGATTAATTTACAATTCAAGGCATAAATGTTTCCTAAAATATACTATTGATTTTTTACTTTCATATATCTCCATAATTTTCGAGGAAACCATTACCAATGTTCATACCAGACAAATGAAAACAATTAAGGATCAACTAGAAATTGAAGAAAAAATATACTCCAAACAATATAGTACAATATATATTTTCTATTTATGTATAATTAAAATGAAAGGATAAAATTAATGATGTTGATTTTTCACATGATAGAATAATAAAATATAGAAAGAGGAAAATAAATAAAAATGAGTTGTCATTGTAGAAGAGGCTTGTCACACCCCGACCTTAGACGCACTTTTATTTTATTATTCTCATAGCATAAAATCATTTGGAAAAAATTCTTCTTTGGGGTCCTAGTCTGAAATTTTTTATGTTTAATAATATTAATAGGTTTCGGACTCGTGTGCAGGCACATTACGGTTAGTGGTAACTATGAGGTATGTCTGGGTTCCCTTGTGGTTTTCCACTTCATAAAACAATAAGATTTTTTGAGAATAAAATAGGTAAATTAATAATAATGTTTTGTAAATTATAATATTATTATTATTAATAGAATTTTTAGTAATTTTTATTTTATAATTTTACTTAGCTTTAAAAATGATTTATTGAGGTGCGGGCTAGGCCATACTTGGGTTTGTGCAGTTCTACTGATGAGCGAGTGTTTTGGCTTGACAATGTATGGAACACGGATAGGTAATGGTATAGTTTTTGTGGCTTCAGTTGACCATCATGAGGTATTCCTAGTGCACGGTCAGTTTATTAAATTTCTAAAATAACAATTAAAAATAATGAAAAATAAAATGATTAATATAAAATTGTTTAAGAGTTATTTTATTATAATTATTAACAATATTATTATTATTATTATGGTTACTATTTCTGTTAAAATTTTAATTAGTATATTATTTCACTTAATTCACTAATATTATTGTAAATTCGTTAACATCATTTTTATTTGTATTATAATTGATAAAAAATTTAAATTTAAGTGGGTTATGTTTTTTTAGTTTTATATCCTTTCTATTATTAATTATATTTTTTAATTTTTCTCTTTTCCTTTTTCCCTCTAATTTTTCTCCCTCCCTCTCTCACCCTCGTTTCACACAAACCCTCCCCAATCCCCTAAGAATTCGTGCACATGCCCTCCTAACCCTAACACTCCTTCCCTAATGTTTGTCTCCTTCACTTGTTTATGGCTCTCTTATACTTTGGACAATAAGACTAGCTCACCTCATCACATCTAGTAGTCATTCACATGCTCCCTCTCTCTTGCACAGCTTCCATAGGTCATTCCTCTCTCATTCCACACCTCAAAGTCATTCTCCTCCACTTCATGTGATAATATTTTTTTCTAGTGTGACGCACTATTTTTGTCCCTCCCTCCTATTCATTTGGCCTCTCTAACCCTCTCCACACGTTTGTTCCTCTATGTATTTTGGATTTCATCTATTGTTAGTTTTATGGGTTATGGTTTCATACTATGATTGATTTTATTATTTTTTAATTGTTTGATACCTTGTTTTTTGGTTATAATTGTTTCTTTTTTTGGAGTGGTCAGCATGCGGTGGATTTTTTAAAACTAAGATGGTGAGGTTTATCCCCATCAAGGAATGTGATTCCATGTATAACTATTATTTTAATAATTAATTTGTGAGTTTAATTTAATCAGTATGCTCATTTATTGGTTTTCATTCAACAAATTTTTTTCTTTTTGAGATTTTATATGCATTTCATTTTTTTGTAGCATATTAGTGAAATATGTGTTCACTATTTAGTGAAAACCATTTATGAGCTATTTTTTAGTGATATATAAATTGTGTGGTCAATTTTTATGAATGTCCAAAAGGTGAAATTCATGTTTTGGTGTAGCGTCTATATTAATTTTGTCATAAAAAATATTTCAGTGAGGATTTTTTTTTTAATGTTGTGTGGCATATCAATAAATTGTTTAACAAAATTTACTGGTGGTTTGATTAACCATGGTAATGGTATTTTTAACTATATTGTCGGTTTCATTAATTACATAAATGAGGCAGATTAGGTTTTGAATGATCATTGGTGCTCGTAGTATTTCAAAATGATTTTTTTCTGTATAAGTGTGATGTTTGGTATAGGTAATGCCTTGTATCATTTTTTATTTGGATATGACATAGGATATGAATTTGAAATCTCTTGAGCACTAATGGGAAGCCTAGAGACTAGGTGGGTGGACTAAGACATGTGTTCTAGTGATCCAGTAGCGGTTTTATCTATGTTTCAATTATTTGGATTGAAAATTACAACACTATATGAACTGTTGAATGATTATTGGAGACCACTTGGCCTAGGGATGTGATACCCCCTAGTGGTTCGTGCATGATAATGATGATGATCATGGCTTCTATCCCACTTTTCACCAAGACACGAGGTTCTAGGGTCGCATTATCTACTAGAACATATAGGGCATCTATCATATATGGTGCTCCTTGTTTACTTTACATTTACCATTGGCATGTGGTGTGATGTTTGATATACTATTATAGACAAATTGTTTTTATTTTTAAAATTACATTCCATTAAAATTGTTATCCTTAAAACTATTTTCAATTTTTTGTTTTTGGCTTTTAATTCATTTTTTTTGTGAAACATGAAACTGTATTTGGTTTATAATATTTATGTACGAAATCTTTTCCAGGTGGCATTCTACTAGGCTCTTTCCTCACACCCTAAATACACATTTGGGTGTATGTAGATCATGTTCCCTGTTGTTTTTATATAGAGGCATCAGGTTTAGAGATGATGTTCCAGGTTGTAGTGGTGTTTATTGTGTTGGTTGGTGTTGGGGGCTTGGGGATGTGGCTCCTCATGTTTCACAGAGGTTTTAGTTAGTATTTTTTTGGTTGTTTTAATTTCTTTTTGGTTTTCAATTCATGATGTAAGAATTAAATCTGACTATTTTTTAACTAAATGTTTTTTTTTTGTTTTTTTTTAAATTTATTCATTTATTTTGTGGTTTTGTGTCTATGGTTTCAGGTAAACCAAATCTAACATTACTTTTTGATACCTGGGTACTTGTGCAAGCCCATGGGGATTGGGAACTACCTTTCTTCCTTGCTTTGGAATCATTCTAGAATCGATTGGATGTAGACCTGATATGGTTCATGAAAAAAATTGTATCAGAGGGAAGGTTAAGCTCTTTATGTGATGTTATTATTTGGGATGAGATAGTTTAGAGGGTTGTATGACTGTCAGGACTCGAGAGATTGGTGCAGGAGGAGCCTCGAGAACTCCTTCTTCCACTGATCCTCAAGTCAACAATGGTATTCTGGGATTTGAGTATTTTTAGTTGGGTTGTTTTGGATTGAGGGATGAAAGTGGAGGTGAATCTGATTATGTCACGGCCTCACAAGGGGTGGTGACCCATGCTCAGTCATAGTTCCTGGTTCAAGGTTCTCTTAGTGTATTTCCTTACATGGGAAATGGCTCACCACCATTTCACCTAGTTGGGCATAGACACAACTTCCACATTTTGGTAGTAAGTTGCTGGCTGTGTTTTTTATTTCAATTTATATCGGTGTGGGATGAAGTTAAAGGTGAACATTTATTATGAAAATGGTTCTATAATGATAGTTTTTTTCTCAAATGGTTTTAAATGGGTAAAGTTGGTTTTTAAAGGGTAAATGTTTTAATTGGGAAAATTTGGCATGTGTTTGGATTTGATAATGAAAACTGATTTTTGGACCTTGGAATTCTACAAGGAGGGTCACATGTTGGTATGTATAGGGACTGTGTGGTGCACATGTCTGTGGTTTCTATGCTACCTTTAATCAATACGGGATGTTCTGGGGTCCTAAAATCTTCTGGTAAGTATAGTTACTCTCCCATATACGGTGCTCCTTATTTTCATTATGCACACCGTTGGCATACACTGTGAAATTTGAGATATTATTTATGATAATGTGTTTCTATTTTTAAAACCACGTTCATTTAGAATTTTTATCCTTAAAAATTATTTTAATTAATATTGTTTTATATTTTAAATCATTTTATTTATAAGACCTGAAACACTATTTGCCACATAATATTTATTCATTTAATATTTTCTTGGTGGCATCCTACTGTGTTCTTTTCTTAAACCCTGTATATTTATTTCAGAATATGTAGTTCAAGTTCCTTTTTTCTATATTGATGCATTAGACATAGCGATGACGGTTAGGGTTATAGTGGTTTTGATCGTGCATGTTTTTTTTGGTGGCTTGGGGATGTCGATCCTCATGTCACATGGAGTTTTGATTTTGAGTATTGGTTTTTTAATTATAGTAGTTTCTTTTGGGTTCTTGGTTCATGTTGTAAATGTAACAACCCAAGATTTTATGATTTTTTTTAATTTCACTAATGTCTTTTGTTGTACGCTACACAAAAAGGAGCTTGCACAACACGCATCCTTGACTTGCCTTGCATTACACGCAATTGCGACCTTCCTCGATAGCGTGTGTAGTACGCAACAATGAGTTTCACTAAACAACAGTACGCTATTAAAATATTATTAAAACTAGCTGTTATGGATAGTAATAACCACTTTTTGAAATTTTGTAAATTTTATTTTTCAAAATGGATTTAATTTTTGGATTCGGAATATCGAAATTAGCTTAGGGTGAAATTTTGGTGATTTTTGGATAACTTTCATATTTTGATGAATAATGAAAATTACTAAATTTTAATTAAAAACAACTTTTTCAATAAAAATTATTAATAGTGATAAATTATTAAATTTAGTGGTTTTAAATTATATTTAGAATATATTTTTACAATTTAATATAATGTTGGTCATTGGATGTAATTTCACATTTAAACCAGTTATAAACATCTGTCAATCTTTTTATAGTTATTTTCTTTTAAAAACACGCCTTTTGTTTTGACGACATGAATTAATTTTTAAATTAATTAATGCAACTGATATGTTTTGAATTTGGTAAAATAGAAATCATTTTTTAGTTCATAATATCAAATATAGCTTAGACCTAATTTTTGTTATTTTTCTGAAAAATTTCAATTTTTGATGAATAGTGAAACCACTAAGTGGTAGTTAAAAAAACTGAATTTTTCATAAAACGTAATTTTACCGCTTCTGTGAGTGGAATTTCAAAAATCCTAGAGACACGGTTGATGTCAGTAAGTAAAATGTGGTTCAATGAGATGAAAATAATTTTTTGGTGAATAGAAACTTTTTACTTCTTTTTACAACGGTTAAAAGTAAATAGGGTAATTAAGGGTAGAAATGATATTATTATTACCCTAACACATGTCCTAATTCTATTGGACAAGTTTAATTCGACCAAAAACAAACTTAGGAATACAATATGACCATTTAGGCCCACTTGGATTAGATTAGGACATTTATTATTAATTTATTTAAAGAAGGGTTAAAAGAGTTAAAATCAAAGTTTATGTACTAAAACATTTTTAATATGGGGTTATAAATAAGATAAATTCGACTATAAATATTAATTATAAATATAAAAAGTATTCCTACATAATGGTATTTTATTTGTAATTTTTATACATTAAATAATTTAATTTATTTATGACACAACGATGATGCCGTAATTATCTTATTAATGAAATATTGACATAATTGATGTTATAAATATCCAAATAAATATAATTTTAGACTTTTTATAAATTACACTAATTTTATAGGTCAATATGACATGTTATTATTGATTTAATTAACTTTTTTCGAACTTATCATTCTGTTATGATTTTTACAAAAATCAATTACTAAATAGTTTGAAAATTGACATAAAATAGTTCTTAAAACAAATATTATATTATTAATTGTTATTTTATTCCTAAAAATATACGGTTCGGCCAAATGACTTATATAAGGTTTTATATATTAATAATAAACAATTTGGGGTTCGTTTGGCTTCTTATTGTATGTTAATTAACCTTATAATGTAAGAACACAAGAAGACACTGTAAAAGTAAAATTATTTAACTTAATGTTAAATCTAAATGATAAGGTTAAAATAGGAACCTAAACTTGTCTAAATTCTATTGGATGAGAGGATTTCGACCCATCTCCACCTTATCCACGAAATAAATCAATTTGGAGCTATTTAAAACCGAACTTGACTTTATAATAAAATAATATTTTTAGTTATTCCAAAGGTGCCCCTCTCCTCCCTTATAAAAGGGCACATCCTCCCTCTCTTCCTCACACAACTTTGAGCCTTCAAGCTCGGCCAAACCCTACCAAATTCTCTTCTCCACTTCCCTAGAAACATCCTAGAGGTTCTGGTCTTCTTCAAATACCCATTTTAGTACCCTAAAATAAGGTCTCAAAGAAGCACTTCAAAGAAGAGGAGGTTCAGACACTTCCGAAGCAAATCGGGCCTAAGGTAAGGGAAATATCACAATCTCATTTTTATCCAAGATTGTTTATACATTGGCATTTACTGGGGTTCATTTTATCATCTACATTCATGTTTCCTCGATATGACATATTATTTACATCCACCTACAATGGTTTAAATCCAATTTTACCCTTCGGTGTGTTTTTAGTAAAAGATATGAAGGGAATCTTTTGTCGTTTTTCGTACGAGGTACTTTTTTGACTTTTCCAACAAAAGTATGAGAAGAATGTTTTTTTTAACTTATACGACATGAATGGATTTTTAAAACATTATTTCCAAGAATCTTCCTTTACAGGTTTTCAAGTTTATTTTTAATCAACTTCTTTTAGTTTAAAATTGTATGACATGTTAAGAAAGGAAAAGTGTTTTTGAAGTAGAAAGGATATTTTACTCAAGAATGAAGTTCAAGTGTTTTATCAAAATTATTTTCCATCTATGATAATAAAGGGTTCTGTTTTTATCCCTATTATTACATTGAATTGATTATGTTGTGATGGAATTATTTTTATGAATTACTTTATCGTATATGAATTGTTTTATGATGTCATGATGTTTAAGATTCCCATTTTTATTACATGGGTTATGCAATGATGTATGATTTATGGTTTTGTGGCACACATAAGAATGGTATGATTATGAGATGGGTGGGACCTATGTCTCCCTCCAATGCATTGGATAATGATTTTATATCTCATGAGATAGACATGGCTGTAACAGTAGGTTATACCGGTTTAGTGAAACAGGACTGAAACTAGGGTGACTCGGTTCAGAAAGGGACTTTGTCCACTAAGATAGTCTTGGAAATGAGTCTTGACTGACAAGAAATGATTCTCTATGATTATGTCTGAATGCCACTGAGTTTCATGTTTTAAGTCATGATTATTGTGATTACATTTCACTGCCATGAGTTATCCCAGGTTATGAAATTATGATCTCTTTTACAGGTTAAGATTTCCAAAAGTTATGTGCTTATGTATATGATGTGATTGATATTTCTTTTGTTTACCCTTAATGAGCATTTGAGCTCACCCTTTTATTTTTTCTTTTCCCCAGGATATAAAGAGAGGTTTTAGGTAAAAAAAGTAAGATCTTTATGGGAGATGTTGAAGATCTTTCACCAGGATTAGAAGATTATATTCCGAGTTTCCAAAGACACTAAACTATTATGATAGTTGTGTGTGTGTTTTTGTTATTTAATAAGTATTCTGCAAAAGTAATGTAATGTCCATGAACGTCAGGCTTCGGGTCTCTCTAGTAAACATTAAATCAGATGATAGTTTAAGGGACTATTTGGTTGTATGTTATTATTTTTAATTTAATTTTTTTATGTTATTTTTTTATTGTTTTAGGTAAATTATATCATATCCTTACTTTTGGATACACGGGCACTTCTTTCAGCCTGTAGGGATCGAGAAATCCAGTCAGGCCATGCCATGGACCGAGTCAGTTGTTGATTTGATGGTAAACTGATTTCATTCTTGAAAACATTATATCAGAGGGTAGGTTGAGATCTTAGGGTTATGTTATTATTTGGAATGATTATCGTTAGAATGATATTAGGACTATCAGGGCATGATGGGAAGGTGAAATAAAATCATTATGAAATCTTACTCGCACTGGACCTCAAGTCACCAGGAGTAGTCTAGGATTTCAGTCCTTTGTCTTGGGTTGTTCTTGATTGAGGGATGAAAATGGAGGCGAATCAGGTAAGGTTGAATCCTCACATGGGGTGGTGACCCATGTAGAGTCCTAGTACTCATATCAAGGTCCTCTTAGTGTCATTCCTTACATGGTGGCATGTATCACAACCATGTCACCATGTTAGGCATAGACACTTGTTCATCATTCAGATAGTCAGTTGTTGGTTGTGTGTTGTTTTGTTTTCAGTTGATGTTAGTATGTTTCGATGTTGAAAGTGGACATTTTAAAGTGAAAATGGTTTTGAACTGAGATTGGTTTCCTCACATGGTTTTTAATGGGTAATGCGGGTTTTTAAAGAGGATGTGTTTTGAGTTGGAAAATTTTGTATGTGTTTGCGTTTGATAAGGAATAAGGATCATTTAAACTTTTTTATTTTTATAGAGGTTAAATTGTGGATATATATAGGGAATATATGGAGGCACTTTCCAATGTATTATTTTAGCAGGATTGGATAAATACACATGTGATGGTTCATAAGATACCATAGGTTAGTTTTAAAAATTAAAGGGGAGTGATGTTTCAAAAAAAGGGAAATTAATTTTGGGAATTTGATTAGGTTTAAAATGAGGGTTCTAGTATTTTGAAATTTGGTTTGGAATTCTGTTGATTTTGGGAATTAATATGAAATATGATTTGGGAATGTGGTTTTTTAGTTGTATTTGAGTTTTTCTATCTTCTAAGTCGGTGGTATTGATATTGTGGTGTTTTTTTATTTGTTTTTTTGGGCATGATACTAGGTTTGGGTTGTTTTTTTTATGTTGGTCAGAATGTGCTGCCAAGAAAGTCTCTAAATGATTCCAATTATTGATGCACAGTTATTAGTACCTATTATTTGTTTCATGTTTATCGATGTAATTGAAGAATGTTAGAGGTATTTGTGTGGCTCTTATAGATAGACGGTGCCTTTGGCTTGTGGGGAGCTCCTGAGGGTGTAATGGTTCATATAGTCTCATGTTTATTTGAGGGTCTAGTTCTGGAATAGTAAAGATGATATTTCTCACCATCGTCGATGTTTGTGGTGTGGTTAATGGTGATCTGTTATCATGAAGTTTCTCCATCTATCTGGGAGTGCATGCCAGAGGAACCTGATTGCATAATGCTATAGTGGATGGATCTAACATCTATTTCATCATACCATCTTCGGATGTGCCATTAGTATGTCCTGGTCAGGAATTTTAAGCCATCATGTTGTATCCCTTCGTCGTTCTGCTATTAGTTTCACAGTTTGGGTCGTCTGGGGATGCTAGTGCTAGACTGTGAGGCATGAGACTATTTAGACATCATTGCCCCAGCCACAGGTCTCGAGGTGAAGCCCGCTCATAGTCATGAGTTTTAGAGGGTGTGTGGAACCTTGGTCCAGATCATGTACTCACATTTGAGATTGAAATATCCAATGTTTCCTTGTTCTATTGATATCATTGTTGCAAGGTCATCCTTTTTATGGTGGTGTGATGGGATCATTATATGACAATTCAAGCAGCATTATCGTGTCTTTTTGTGGATTTAGAATCATTTTTATTACATGATAGTAGTTTTTTTGTGAATATATAGACCTCTTATGGTATTGGGTTTAGTTTCCACTGGGTTCCATAGGGGGAGTTTGGTTTTGTGAAATTAATAAGTGGTGTTTTGGGGATCCTTCATAGTTTGGGGGCCTCTCTATAGGTATTATTCTAGTGAATTTCTATTTTGTAGGGGATTCTTTTGTCCCAATATCCCAGTGTTATGGTTTTCACCATAATTGTTTTAATCATATTGGTATATTTTTTTGTGTTACCTTTAAGAAACTGGGTTGACTTCAGACTAAGAATTCCCTAGAATCTGGTTGTGGTGAGGATTCTTATTTGGTATGTGTGGGAGGTGTTGAGTTAATTTCTTGTCCTTAGGATGTTGGGTTGTTTCCTAAAAATCTTTTTGTTTGAGTATTTGGTATATTTTTAAGTCCATGTGGATAAATTTAATGAGTTTGGTTTGGGAGTTCCCGTATTGGCCTCCCCCCTATGGGTGTTGTTTTTGAATTTCAAGGTTTCTTTGTTGGTGGAATTTTTGTGGTGGAAAGAACCCCCTCATGTTCTCCCCTTGTTCTTCTGATATGGTTTCTTCATTAATTGGTTGTTTGTGAAGTGTCTTGGGAATGTTCACACTGAGGATCTTGGATTCCTTTGGTTTTGTCAGGGCATGGACTCAAGCTGTGTTAACTATTGGTTTGGTCACTTTCTTGGGGTATAAGGTTTCTATGGTGGAGAGAATTTTCACACCCCGACCTCAGATAATATTTTATTTTATTCTTCTCACAATCTCGCATAATTTGGACAATATATTGGCTAGGGGTCCCAGTTTAATGATTTTGAAGTTTAATAAAATTGATGGGTTTCAGATCGGTGCGATGGCACCACACGGCTGGCGGTAACTGTGATGTCTTCTGGATTGCCCTTATAGTGCCCAACTTATTAAAATAATAAGCTTTTATGAGAATTAAAAAGGCAAATTTCAAAAACATATTTATAGTAATACTATTTTGGAAAAAATGATATTATTATAATTAAGATAATTGTTAATAATTTTTTATTTTAAATTTTTTCATGTCTTTAAAAATGTTTTGTAGAGGCACAGGTCAGGCCCAAATTAAGTTTCTACGATTTTTCTGATAAGCGAGCATTGTGGATTGACAGTGCCCGATGCATGTGTAGGGCATGGTCGAAGCCATGGGAATTTTCCAGAACAATGTGCATCTTTCTTGGTGTGTGGGTAGTTAATTAATTAATGAAATGAATCGTTAAAGGTAATGCAAAATAAAATGAGTAAAATAAAATTATTTAAAAGTTGTTTTACTAAAAATAAAAATAATAATAATATTATTATTATTAAAATTATGACCATTATTATTAATATTCTTTGTTAATGTTGTAATAACGCTATTATTTATATTAAATCACATATATTATTAAAAAAAATTAATGTCGTTGCTTTTTATTATAATCACTAATTATTATTATTTTTAATTGAAGGGGTTTAAGCCTTGTTTTCAGTTTTATATTAATTTTATTTCTATTTATCTTTTCTTCTTCTTTTTTCTTTTACTTTTTTCTCTTATTTCCTTCCCTTCCCCTATCACCATCATTACACACAAACCCTTCCCTTGAGAAATCATACACATTCCCACATAACCCTAATGATCCCTCCCATAGCATTGTTGATCATTTCCTTGGCCATTACTGTCTCCAACTCTAGTTAATCTAACATGCACATCTCTCTTGTCTAGTAGTCAGTTGCGCTCGCCCCATTTTCACAACTTCTCAGTGTCTCACCTTTCTTGTGGCACTCCTCACACCTGTGGACCTCCTCTTTCAACAACCATATTCTTTCCAGTATGATGTACCTCAGCCAGCCCTCCCTAATGTTTGGTTGGCCTCCATTACCCTTTTTGCAGGTGTGTTCCTATTCATTTGGTTGATTTCATCCATTGGTATGTTTTTGGTATAGGGTTTCACACCAAGTTTGATTCTGTTTTAATAAAATGGTTTTAGACATTTTTTTTAGGGTCCAATTGTGTCATTTGATGTGCGGTTGGATTGTGGTGGATTTTGTGCACTGAGTTTGTAATGTTTTCCAACACCGAGGTAGGTGATTCTGAAAATAACTATTATTTGATTAAATAATTTTCGTGTTTAATAAATCATCATGATTACTTATTGGTTTGGGTGATATGAATTTGGTTTCGTTTGAGATTTTATATTCATTTACAATGTTTGTAGCATGTTGGTGCAATAGGTGTTTCCCTTGTCAATGAAAACCAATGTTGAAGTATTTATTAACATTTTATAAACCGTGCAGTTAATTTTTTGGAATGTGAAAATAGTGAAATTGGTGTTTTGGTGTATCATCTATATGTGTTTTTCCATCAAATAATATATGAGTGTGTTTTGCGTGTTTAAAGTCATGTGGAATTTTTTGTAATTGTTTCAAAAATTTATTACGTTTTTTTTAACTGTGGGAATGGTCGTTCTAACAATGTGTATGGTTTTATTAATTATGTAAATGATTCAGATTAGTTTTTCAAATATTATTGGGCCAAATATTATTTAAAAATGGATTTCATGTGTGCAAGTGTGGTGTTGGGTATAGTTAATGTCTCATTGGTTTGTTTATTTAAAATGGACATATAATTTGAATTAAAAACCTCTTGAGCACTAATTGGAAGATCGAGGACTATGTGGACGGACTAGGACTATTATACTAGTGATTTGGTATTGTTTTTCAAACTATTTCATATAACAATATTCATGACTAACACAATTACTAAAATTTTGTATGATTATTGGAGACCACTGGACCTGGGGATGTGATTCCCCCCTAGGGGCTCATTCATGAGAATGCTAATGATCATGGTTTCTTTTCCACTTTTACCGAGACACGATGTTTTAAGGTCCCACTATCTGCTAGTACATATTGGTTTTCTCCCATATATGGTGCTCCTTGATGACATTACGCTCACCATTGGCATAGAGTGTGACATTAAAGAAAATATTAATAAAAAAATTATTTTTACAACTATATTCATTTAAAAAATTTATCCTTAAAACTGTTTGCAATTAAAATTGTTTTAGATTTTAACTATATTTATTTGTTAAACATGAAACAATATTTTTTATTTAATATTTATGCATGGAATATCTTCTCTATGGAATCCTACTGATCTATTAGCTCAAAAAAGTCATAAACCTTTGGGTGTGTGTAGATCATGTTCTATGTATTTTCCAGGTCAAGGCATTGGACATAGTGGTGATGGTTCGGGTTGTAGTGGTTTTTCATATGTTGTTTTGTGTTGGTTTCTTGGGGATGTGGCCCCTCAATTCACACAGTTGATTGAGTTGGAGTTTGTTTCCTGTTGTTCTAGTTTATTTTGGTATTTGGTTCATGTTGTAAACATTAAATCTGGTTATCGTTTAAGGGATTGTTTGATTGACTATTTTTATGTTTACTTTAATCATATTTCTAGTTTTCTGTGGTTATTTGTTTGGGGTAAATATTTATCGAACATTGAATTTTGTTTCCCCGACACTTCTTCTAGCCCATGGGGATCTTTAAGGCCCTTAGAGTGTTACAATGGACCAGGTTGGGCGTCAATTGCATGGTGACCTAATTTGGTTTTTGACAAGAGTGATACAAGGTGTTATAAAACATAGTAGAATTATATCAAATAATAATTATTGTTGTTAATATCCAATTGGAAAAGCATCGGTCTCATGGAAGTAGCGTTAGTGTGAGTGATTCTAGAGAAAGGGGGGTTTCACTTTAAAAAGATGTCCAATTTTTAGTATCCTAGAGACAAGAAGATATCTCTAGGGTGAAAAGGTTAATCTTAAATCACAACATGAAAAAAATTGGAATACAAGTTACAACATAATAATATATTAATAATATGAACTAAATTACCTTTTCTAGTCTAGAATAATCGAGTCAATGATATTTGAGAAAGAGAGGAAAAAATATAGTAGACCGTTGTGGGTTTTTTCAGTGAGTAATATATGTCATGATGTAAAGTACTTAATATCCAATTAATATTATAAGAGTATTTTTGATCAATATTTTAATCATGAGGTAATTTATTTAATATTTTTTATTCATGAATAATGAGTTGTGATAATTCATCAAACAAATTCAGAGAAACAGAATGGAAAATGTTGTTTTTTGTGGATGATTTTCTTATATAGATCCTTAAGACTAAAAGGATGATTCATATACACGATTATTAAGTGGAACATCAGTTTTGGATTTATTTTTATCAAAGGGGATAAATATATCTACATAAGGTAGATTAATTAAGATAATAAGAAATGTTTTTTTCATTCCAATTTTTTGACAACATTAGGATCTGTATTTGATAACTTGTATAATGTAGTGACCCCACACCTTTATTATATTTTTTAACATGCTTAATGTATAATCCCATTAAATCTCACTATAATTGATAATAGTATTATTACTGGATAATACAAGTCTCCATCGGATTTGAACATGATAATATGTAGGTTTTCTATATTTTGGATAAACCCAATAACAACTTATATACCACTATAATACATTATATACACTTTATATAGGTATAACTATGTTTAACAATAATGTACAATAATCTTATAAAGACTCATAATATCAAAACCTAATGGGTAAAATCTTTTAATATTAGGTATTATTTCACAACTAGGACTATAATATTTTTTCAATAAAGTAGCACCCATTCATTATTTAAATTTATAATAATGATGGTATTCATGGATAGAATTTTTCATACCCAATTATATAATAAAAATTATTAGGATCTCATGAATCGGTGTTATTGAGTGTTGAGTAGTAAATATTTCATAAGGATTGAATGACTATATTGTAGTCTAGAAGTAGTCCTATTAGTTTCAATATCTATATTTTATTTAAAAATAATTAAATTTGGGCTTCTTGTAATTAATTTATATATTGTATTGGATCATATTTGGTATGTTGAAGACGTTTTACCCATTATATATTAATTTTAATCCATTCACACAATGTAATAGAAGGTCAATGGTTTGAGTGGATGACATGTTTTATTGTTGATGAATGTGTATTTTTAAAAGATGATTGAAGGTGATAATACATTAAATTTCATGAGATGAAATATATTTAATATATTTTAATATGTTTTAATAGGAGCTTTTTTCCATGTATTATTTATACTATAGAATTTATCTGTACCTGGGAAGTAGCTTTCAGATGTAGGCTACACCTCTATTACTTTTTTCCTTTATGAAATAAATGTGATGAATATGTTTCTGATCATCATTGTAACCAATTAATATTTTTTATGAAATTTCACTATCCAACATAATTCATATTGTTTATTGTAGAATATAGTGGATGGAGATATTAAATAAAATACTTTAAGTGACCAGATCTATATAAAAGTATGGAGGTTTCATATAATGGTTGTTGGGAGTCAATAATAATTAACTTAGTGAGAATTATCCATTGGTGATGTTATGGAAATATATATAATATATTTGAAGATAATTCAATTGGTTCTACGATTACAAGAGTGATATCTAGTGTTCTGATAGCAATACCATTTTAGTAATAGTTTTTCTAAGGTTGAAAAATAAAAAAAATAGTTGTAAGTAACCTTGTGTATTTAATTATTTTATTCTATGTGTAGGACATTGAAAACTATTTTGTTAAGAATATAAAGGGTGTTTTATATGAATTTAGAAGTGAATTAGTCTTCTTTATGAAACTACACAATACTTTCATTTATTTTAATTACATATTAAATCTATGCATATTAGATCACTATTTTCCTTATTGATATAAACATATAAAATTATATTGTGATTAATAAAACAATAATTATAAATAATGGTCTATAACTACAGTACGGAACATAAAAATTAGAGGAGATTTTGATAAATTAAATATGTATAAAATAAAAAAAAATTATAGAATAAATTAATCCTGAAATTAGATTATTGGATTCATTATAATTTGTTCATGTTTACATAATCATGATTGTTTGAGGATAATAGATTATTTATTGGAATGAGAAGATAAAGATCAATATAAGATTCATGATTGAAGAATGAATATTTCTACCATGCTAGGAACAAGGGTTCTATGATCATGTTAAATGGTGTTTTATATGAACAATAAAAGGATGAGTTTCATTTGAGTTTGGTATATGAATTGTGTAAGAGTTATATTAGAATAATACTAATAAAACTATTATAGAATAAATTTTATTTAGTATTCAAATTGGAGAATAGGAAATAATATTAATTAAATTATACAAGAGGCATAAGGTAAATAAAACATTATAATTTTCTAAGATTATTGAGACTAACCTACATGATAGTTTTGAGAAAAATAAATTGTATGTCTTAGATTTAACGTTTTTTAAAGGATTTCCTTTTCCAAATATAGATATGATATTATTTAATCATTTTTTAATATAAAATGGGTGATGAATAAAAATATAGTGTTTTGTGATAATAGAGGCCTCCTATATAGTAATAAATACTAAAAAATCCATGGTATCACTGAATATAAATTGTTATTCTTTTATATATTGCATAGAAGAATTAATGAATTAGATTTGAAATTATTTCTATCTAGAATATATTCAATCTTAATGAGTCTATGGGGATCCATCACTATTTTTATAGGGAATCTTGAGTGTTGATGAAAAAGAAGAATGAGATAAAGGATAGTCATCCTACTGTTGAAGACCTAATAAGATAAAGTAGATTATATAAGGATCCAAACATATAATTTCATTATAATGAAAGATATAAAGGAAAATTAAGAGTAATCCTATAATTTATGTGTATTTAAAAAATCCTAATCATGTAATAAATAATAAGGGGACCAATTGATGATCTAATTTAATGAGGAAGATAATATACTATTCAATTCAAGAGTTCTATATCTTACTAATGGTGATTATTATACTATATGTGAATTATGATATCATATAGACATTAAAAGTGAGTTATTCATGTTTTTTAATTAGATGGTCCCAATATTAGAGTTTTTAGGTTATACCCTTGAATGTATTTATGTTCATAATAATAATGATTTTGTATGAATGGGAAAAATGAATCAGAAGGAAACTATTCATCCAAAATGGATGAAAAAATTATTATACAATAATGGTTTACATGCTTCTATACAATACTATTTAAGATACATCTAGATTTCTAAGGATATGAGGCAATGATAGAAACATCCAGTCACTAAAAATTCAAGGAGGAGAAAAAGTGGAAAGCATTAAATATATAATAAGTCATAATACACAAACTCACCCACATTTTGTATGGAATATCACATAGGGATCCTAACAAATAGTATCATATTATTAGGTTACATCTTTTATTAGACTCTCAAAAATTATTACTATTGGGTGTTTTTGAATAATTACATTCTTTTTTATAAATTCAAAATGATGTGAAGTTTTAGAGAAAGAGAATTTATTAAATATCAAAACATATTCTCATTAAAGACTCATATCAATAGAAACAATAAAAAATTAAAAAATTATATGAAGATTATATAGATCATATCAAAATTTTAATATCATATGTTATAATACACTAATAAAACTATGTAGAAAATTTAAAAATGGATATTTGAAACATTAATATTATGAATTGTTAATGGAAATTTTTTGGTAAATATATTCACTATTTGTAACCAAGTATTTTGGGGGATGATAATATATCATAAGCATCCATAGATAAAATAAAACCATATATACAAAAAATAAAAAATACTCTCATGAAATATGATCACTTTTTCATGTAAATAATTATGGATATTGAAGGATTAGATCATCAACCATTAATAAAAATCAATAAATAGAGACAAATTAGTGGCGTAAAATCAAATAATGTGTATAGATTCTTCAAATATTGAAAATTACAAAATAGTTAGAATATTAGTGAATTATTAAAGATGTTATAAATTTAGAAAATATTTATTGGATAAAATACATAAATAAATGATGCCATCGAGAGGCTTGATGAAAAGTTACTATTATAAGAAAAAATTAGAATAACATCCCTAATGTGAATACTGTATATCTACTAATCATATAAAAAATAGTAAAATGGGATGATTTGGAATTGTTAGAGATGCAAAAACATTATACTATTTTTAAGAAACATGTTTAGGAGATTGGTAAGGATATTCATGATAAAAAATCAGTGGACGATTGGACCGACATCATAAATATTCAATGTCAATTATTTATATTTATATATCAAAATGTAGAATATATATAATGCAAGTCTTCGAAATAGTAATATAGAATATCGTTCACCACACACAATTTCAATGATGACTCTTATTTAAAAAGGAATATATTCACTAAAAAATTTAAAATATTTAAATGGTCAATCATTAATAGTCTCAAAATTAAAGACATACTACTAAATAGAGAAATAATTTTATGGAACTTTTTTGAGGAAAAATATATGATGGAAATGAAAATATACACTCATCTTAAGGTAGAAATATAGTTATATTACCATCACAATACACTTGGTTAGTGGAATTAGATTTATAAGAAGTTATTCACCCAATTTATCCCATTAGAAATAAAAAATGCATAAAAATGGTCATTAGATAAACCTACAATGACTATTGTAATATATAAGTATTTAAGGTTTGTTAACATTCATTTGTGTTGGGAAATGTTTCAGTATAATTAAATGTATTGTCCCCATAATATTAAAACTTATGGAAATCAAAAAATAATACATAAAGGGGAAGAAAAGATTAAATGGTGAAAAATAAAAAAAAAATAAGGAAATAAAAATGTTCATTACAAAGATATTTTAAAACATAAAAAATCTCATCGGAGCTTGAAAAAATGGGTTAAAAATTAGTGCATCTTGTTCCAGTCAATTTTTAATGATTGAAAAAAAGTATAATATAATGTTATAATACTGATTAATGGTGTAAATCCATCGATAGGAGAAAATGAAAATGAAAATGATAAAAAAATAGTCCCTTGAATTTAGAGGAGAAGGAAGTTATTTTTACCAAGGGGAATCAGAAAAATAAAAACATTTACCAATTAAAACATATGAAAATAAATAATAATGCAATACCAAAAATAATAATATTACTATATTTTGGATGAAGAGGCTACACCGTGAATCACTACAAAAGGGGTATTAAAATTGAATATGATTGATGAAATTCAATGAAAATAATGATAAAAATTAGTCCAAGATAAAATTAAAGGAACTGAATTGTTGGAGGGAGCACCAAATAATCCATTAGATGATCCAAAATGATGATCAAAATATAATGGAATATTTATTATTGTAAAGTAAAAACTTGGAGGAATCATGAAGAACATATGAATCACGAGTGATTGAAATATCCAAATAGAGGGGAAATATTTCACATTTAGAAGAATTAAAATTTAAAATGATCTTTTCAAAATATGGATCAATTAGTTATCATGAAGTGTTGTAAAGGGTTTAAAAATTGGCTAGACAAAGTTCATATGATTATGTTGTAATAATATAGGTCTATAACTAAATTTTAAAAAATTTGTAGATTTTACAAGGTGATATACATGCATTGATGTCCAATGAGAAAACTTAATTCCAATAAAATGAAGTTTTTGAGAATAATAAGATGAAAATTCATCCAAAGGAATCCTTGATCACATAAGTGATATCACTAAGATTTATCCTAAAATTGAATTAATGAAATAAAAGAGTATCATGGATGAGAATTTACTCACATGGTTGATTCTCATACTTTTAATGAAAATAATATTACACCATACTCTATTTTTTCATTACTTTTTTATATTTATTGTCTCTATATAAGGAGTAAAAGTTGAAAAAATCAATCGAGGTAATAACAATGAATTTTATTTATACTTTGAATAACGTATAGAAGTTAGTTTATGTTTTTATATTGGAATTATCTAATTTATAGTACCATGTAATCATAATTTTGAATTATATTTAACCATAATAAATAATAGCATACTATTAAACTAGAAAGAAGATAATTATTTTGACAACTTGTTTGGTATCAAAATGATTTTTATTCTAATGAATATATGATGAAAATATCCACTATAATCAATGAGGAGTTACCAGGATAGTAATCCCATAAAAACATCAATTTATTGGTGGGACTTTAAATATAATATTGAAAAAGAATTTATTCTTATTTCTTATCCTTGATTTTTTTGAACCATATTTAATATTAATTAGATAAATTGACTTTAAATAATTTTTATTAAATTGATATGTTTTAGAAAATTATAATGTTTATTTTTGATGTTATAATAATTTCCAAAATTTTGATTGAATCTATAAACTTATTGGTTGAAGTGAGTGAAGGGACTCATGTTGAAATATATTTTATGAACATATATAAGAATTGGTAATAATAAATTCAATCATCCTAAAACTAATAGATAAATAATTTATCAAAATATTAATAATATAATAGAGGGTATCATAATGACTTTGATTAACGGATAACATTGTTTTCTATATTTAACCCTCTTATTTTATACACTAATCCTTTCCTATATATACATAGAGGGGACAACTAGTGAAACATCTCTCAGTGTAAAATGATACCATAGTCGCTCATGGAAAATTTATTAATTCTTAATAGGGGAAATGAATAACTTAACGAGAATGGATTTGAAAAATAAAAGAACACATTGACATGAATTTTCAAGCATTGGTATTGACAATACTTACAATATGGGAGATTTTTTACTACATATTATGTTTGTGAAATATTTGTTGATAATGAAGTTAGGAAAATAGTTTTTTTAATATGTGATAAAAAAGTTATTCATAGAAATAGTTTTTTTTCTTAATATTTTTATAGTAATACTTATTTTCATAAGGTATGTTTTTATTGAGTGTTGTGTGGTGATTTTTTTACAATTTAAGAACTATCTAGAGGCATGGAAGAAATTTTATTAGTTTATGAAAACATTGTTCATATGGGTAAAAATTAAATGAAGGAATATTGTAATTCATGCCTAAAATCCCTTAGATATTATTTGATAAGTTTTTGTTTTTTCTACCATTATACATTCTTTTAGGTCCATTCTAAAAATAGGAAATAAGGGTGAGGATATGTATTTCTAAAAAGTGTTACTATTGAAGAAGATCTAGTTGGAAAATATTATGGATTATGATACTACATGAAAGTTCATTAGAAAAACTTTTTATAGTGTTTTTCATTAACTTTAATGAGGAGTAGAGTTCAATGGTGTATTTATAATACTGAATTTAGGTATCTCTATGAAGTAGCAATGTGAACCAGTATATGTGCCTTGGAAGTTTCAGCTCAATGAAATAAATGTGATGAATGTGGACATAATCTTCACGGAAACCAAGAAATACTATTTTGGATGAAAATACACAATATAAAAGAAAATGTATTTTATTTTTAGGGAATATGCATAAAGGTGATATTGATGAACTGTATTTACTGGAAAAATGTTATCAAGAAGTGTGGAGATTTCATCCCAAGATATTTTTGATTTAATTCTATTGTAAAATTTGAGAAGTGAAATTGGATGAAGTTTTGAAAATATTTCAGAAGGCTTAATTGTGATTTGAATAATATCATATATTATATATGTGAAATTATCAATTCTGATTTAATGGAAGAAAAATGGATATGTCTTCATGTCATATGAAATTGGACATTTTAATAAATCATTTAATAAGAAAAAAAAATAGGAAAGGATGAAACCCACAAAGTGTGTCGAATAATTTTAAGTTTTTTATGTCCATGTGATGTCATTTTTTAATACATTCCGGGGATTTTTTTAAGACTTTAGGTGAATTTAATACATTAGGAAGCACTCATGTAATGATTTCATATAACACCTTAAGACATTTAATCCATGAATATGAATTCTAAATTTTACAAATCATTGGAATCCATAAGACATTCATAGGGAGCATATAAGAAATTGAGTGTATGAAAGAAATTTATTAATACTTTATAAGAAATTAGAACAAGGTATAAGATAATATTTTTGTTTTGTAAGACACTAAGTGCAGACAAAATAAATACAATATATTACAATGTACAATAACATTTCCAAATTTATTCATTTCGAAGAAATGTAAATCAATTGATTTAAAAAATGATAATTAATGATATAGATATAACAAAATGGAATTTTTTTAATGAGAAAAAGTTATAATGAATATCTTAACATCATAGAGAATAATATCAATGATGGTATTCATTATGATAAAATAAATATGTATGAAATAAAGTAATTATAGAATAAATTATCGTAGAAATGAAATTTTAGGGTGCATTGTTATTCATTCTAGTTCATATAATCATAATGTTTTTTAATCATCGATTCATACATGGAATGAGAATAATAACAATTATCCAAATCTAATATTATGTAATTATGGGAGGATCCATGCATTGATGAAGGGTTCCATGATCATGGGGGATGTAGTTACATGCCATCTCCCAAATTATGAGCTTGTTGTGAGGTGATAATGGGTATATTATGGGAATATTATAAGAATAGAAATATCTATAATTATATAGAATAAAATTAAGATAATATTAATATGATATAATTGGGAAAGGGTATTATCAGTAAATTAATATTAGACAATATATAAATAAATAATAGATATTTATAGATCAAGGAGATAAAACCATTATAAAATTTTGATGAAATGAATGTGGTGATCCTATAAAATATGTTTTTGAGAAAAAGTTATGCTCAAATAAAAATTATTTTTTATTGATCCTTAGGTGAAATAAAATTAGGGAAAAGGAAACATAGAGAGCATTGAGTAAATACCCACCCATAATACAGTGAAAATAATAACTATTTTTTATTGTATCAAAGATGATAATCTGATACTACTTTATAATGTAATATTAGAGTATCCTAGAATGTGTCTCAACACTATTTTAGTCTGAAATATCTTATTTTTTAAAGTGTATATTTTGATCCAATTTTAGTTTTCAACAATGTATTATGCATTAAATATAAAGAATATATTTTGCTAGACTATTATGTCTACTTCCAAAGAACCAACATTCTAGGGTAGATGATTTGAGGAACCCAGCCTAAAATATCTATGTATTATAAGGATTTATAGAAATTGAAATGAATCCCTTGAAGAATGTGTTCTTATGAATTTTTTTTATTTTTTAGAAGAAGAGGCTTCATTTGTGATTGTTGTAGTTTTAGACTGAATATATGTTTCTATTGAAGTCAAGATAGGCATTTATTATTACCCTATTAACTATTCTCGAGGTAGAGGTTGATATCATATACTATGTAATAGACACATAGCACTTTTTTACTTTACTAGTGATAGTAAATTATATTCACTTATATACCATTTCCTAACGTTATTTTATAATACTATGGTAGTAGTGTCTGTGGGATAACTACAATGATGCATTCGTGGCATAGTCATAAAAATCAAAAGAAACCCTTTCTAAAAAATCATGCATTATTAATTTCATAATACTCTTAATTACATTCATCGTAACTAATAAATAGAAGAGAAGATTTATTCATTCACTAAACAAGCAAGGAATTGAAAATTAAGTACAATGCTTTAAATTAGAAATGCATCGTCTTATATTGATTCACACCTCATGAATATAGTGTAGGGAATATCCCGTAGTGATCCTATAATATTTTAGGACTATATATTTTCAATAACTCTAGAATATAATTTCTTCCCTTTTATTAATAGTAATGAAATCCAAAAGACGTCCTCATAGGTCATAGAAAACTACTCTTGTGATACTTAAAGGAAACATATCCCCCATTATGAATGAACTCAAAGATAACATATCTAAAATATCCCGAAAAAAACATAAAAATAAAAACAATTTTCCCAATAGAGTTTTTTTTCCTCATATAAAAAATAAAAATTCTTTATGGGATTATGGTAATTTTATCTAAATCATGTTATTAAATTTATATGGTTAGACATGAATAGATAATCAATTCTTCTCAAACTCTTCATTGGGTAATTTCTTTTTCATGGTATATGTGATTTGATTATTTATTGACACATACTCCAATTTTACATTACCTTATTCAATATTCAATTTGATGAAATCATTCATTATATTGATTCTATTTATCCTAAAATTATTGATAAATTGACTTTTAATTTTAATAAAACATGAGCTATCAAACCTGATTACCACATGATATTTAATATCAAGTGTGACATCCTCAATTTAATGCTTCATGAATTATAGTTTAGTACATTCCTAAGTAGGTTTAATATATTCTTCCCCAAAATTGATATGTGAGATTAAGTATTTTTTCTCTAAAAATTATAATTTAACAAAAAAACTAATATAGAAAGATATTCCTTTTGTTTTCATGCATTGATCCAATGAACCAACATTATCTATATTTGTATATCAAAACAACCCATATAATAATGCTTTTAGATAGGAAAAATGAATATATAATATATTGTTGATGTAATGAATATTTATTTAACTTCAATAATGTAACTTCACATTATTAAAAGTAGATATAATGTGGAATGAGATATGGTAAAAATAATTTGTTGTCGGATCTTTGAAAAATATAGTGTGATTCCAATGGTTTTCTGATATTCTCTCAATTTGAACATTATTACATTTTCATATATTGAAAAATATAAGAAACCATATTTTCAATCATGTATGGATCCTATTATATTATTTAAAAATATTTATTTTTGACCTAATATGGGTTCCAAATGAGTTCACGATGGTTTTGGGGGTCTTGAGGACCTGTTAGATGCTTTGAAACCCGACGAGTTTGAAATATAAATTATCCTCACAATTAGTAGACATTTTTCCAGATAGGATGAAAGGTCTCTTCCAACTATGTTGGGATATATTGTGGGGTGATATAGGGTGAAACAATATCAGTAACCTTATATATGGGGACACATGACCATGATAAAATCCAGAGACATATTATAGACAGGTTTTCCATAGTTAACACAAGGTTTACCTAATTGTGTAGCATAACCAAGATGGTATCCCATTACTATAGCACATGAAATAGAATTGGTTCACAATTTCTCAAAACATTTTTCCATATAGTGTCAACTATATTTTTTTGGATATTTTATAGAAATTCCCTAATGTTATGTTTTAAACACACTATTTATTTTATTTCCTTTCGAGTGGATAATACGCCCTCTAATCTTTATTTCAGGAGCCCATTTTGATGCCCATGCTAGGAATTTATCTTGTTCGTCCATGTAGAGTCTAATTAAAGAATTTTTTTTTCAGATTGTATCATCACCAGTACGTTCCTAATTCATTTTTATCTAATTTTCATTTTTCATTCTATTAATGATGTTATTTAGATGATAGATCATATATCATCATTTCAGGGAAGTCATCCATTCTTCATATATCATAAAATATAGAACAAATTAGAGGCTAATACTTGTCTATAAGACACATACATGTATGAGGTAGGTGGTTTATTACTCATCCCAAAAGTATTTTTTTTATAACATACTATGTACATATGATTATTTCATCAGGCATTACCTTTTTATTGATTTGTCTCTATTATAATCATTAAAACTATATTCTAAGTCTCTTCTTCATTATGATATTAATTTTTTGTGGTTAAAATCACAACACTGACCACCCCAAGTAGGATTTTTCCATAGTTTATGCTTTTTGTATTAGGTTATGTGCCTATGCGCAACCATTCAGGTGTGTTTTGTCTTGAACCCGCTACAGGTCATATTTTCTTAGTTATATGTCTATGAAAATGGTTGTACTCTATCCATTGAATGTGGTAGTCTTTTTTGACTTTCCTATGGTAAGTGGGTCAACTAGATAAATCATTCATAAATGGTATTTTCAAGTATACTATGTAAATTTCTTGTCCAAATTGAATGTTTAACTGGGGACTGGAAATTTTAGTGACTAGTTCATCAATCTAGATTTATACTAAATGAGTTTTACATATTCTCTCATCTATATTCATCCCTGTCATGTATGGTAATGGTAATGAAGAGAACCATGAATCTAATTATGAAATGAATGAAATGTTTTCAGGACCATCTAATATTTTTCAGAAAAATGAAAGTAAATACTTAATAAAAATAAACTTATTATATGGCCTAATTATTACAATGCCTAAAATATTTAATTGTTTAATTATAATGTTTCAAATTTCATATGGAATATGAAATGATTATAGGAGTGTTCAGACTCATTTCATCTTTTTAATTCCCCTAGGAATGCCTTCAGAACTCATTGAAGACATTCTGATTCAGATATGCCAATTGCCAAGGCTTAGACCCACATAGGTACACGAACTTTATCTGTGAATGGATTCATAAAGTGAAAATTTAGGATCCCTCGTTCATTTTTATTAGGGTATTCCTAGGATTAATTAATAATATTGAGCATGAATTATATGGAAATGAGTTTCCATGGATACAAAATTTGGAAAAGTAACTACTTATCTCATTTTGCCTTATATTTTTTTACCTAGACATGGTTAGATTCATTAATGTTGAATTCCATGGGAGAAACACCTTGGATTTCACTCATACCCGTATATCCATGAAGTAGTTTACTATTTGATTTGGACAGACCCTTTAGGTCTAAGTTTCATTAGTTATTACCATGGAACCTCTCATTTGTTACTATATCATCACATGATGGCTTGTATACCTTGGGTACTCTACTATTATTTTCATGTTATGATTCTAGTGTTGGTAGTTCCTCTCGTGAAATATTTATATTAAACAAAACATATGTAATAAATGAAATTGATCCATATTTTGATACTGGTTAAGGGATGATTTAGGTACTAGGTTATTTACATTATTGTAATTATTTACTTTTATATATTCATTTTTGGACTCTATTTAGTTCATATAACCCATACATGAAGATATAGAAATCATTGGTAGTGGCTTACTGAAATATATATCACACACTATATGGGAATATCTTGTACCTCGCTAGACTACATGTGTGAAATTGTTGAAAAAGATATTCCTCTAACATCAAACACATTATTGCTTGATTTTTAGATCGAGATAGTAAGATATGGTTGACCTAGATATTGGGATGCTTGGAAATATTTTGGGTTCAATTTTTGATAATTTTTTATAGAATTAATTTTATAATTCCTTGTATCTAGTTTTTCCAATTTGTAAATACAAGACACATAATGTAATTAGCTTTTGAGGATTATCCTCATTTGTTTAGCTATTTATTATTCTGGTCTTCTTCTACTATTCCAACTCTTATATTTCATACACTATTTAATAGTTATCCTTTTTACTTATTTTTCTACACTCTGTTTTTGAGGGAACAATCTCCCCATTGGCACACCCTAGGTCATCGCTGCTAGTCAGCAACCTCTATCATTCAAGAGATGCACTTGTGGCCATGTGGGAAACTAGACTCAGGGACCCTATGAGTGGAACCATGACCGAAGATGTCAAAAGGCGATATCAAATCCATTATTTTAATGATTTACTAATTGAGGGAAATATTCATTATATTAGGAATTCTAGGAACTTGGTTATTAGAAATTATTAGGTGTAGCCCCCTCATTTTTGGTGGTAAATGTGGAGTTTCTTGAATCATATTGGATGATCCATTTTTCCCTACTATAGTTGATTTCATTTAACCATTAAGGGACACACATATTTTGTGATGGTTTATATGATTTTTGTGATTTTGTATTTATTTAATTCTTGTATTGATGATATTAAAAAAGGGGAATTGTGACATGCATATTTATACGAACCCATAATTCACATGTCATTCATATTTCAAATATATATAGGTGTTTTTCACTATGATCCTTTACTGGATATGCATGTGACTCTTGAGTTTTCCTTTATTATATATGAATTTTGTGATTAGATTAAATATTATTGAGTGATTTCCAATTTATGTTCATGAGATTTATGGGCCCTTGTAGGTTGTAAGGAGTAATTTGACAAGTCAACCCATTTTAATTAAATTAAATGGGTGTCAATTTCAGTGATAAGGTGTGCGTGGCCTGATTTAATGGGATTTATGGTTTATTTTAAATAAAATTGATATAAAAAATAAGAAAATGAAAATTATAAAAGTTTCTCATTTCATAGTAATTAATATGGAATCCAAAAAATGATGATGTAAGGTATAGTTGACCTTTCATCTACTGGAACCCCTATAATCTAAACAAAGATCACATACTAATACCATTCCCTAAAAGAGAGTATTTGGGGTAATATACCATGGGTAGGGATAAAATTCCTTACATTTTTAATTATGGTAGTGTTTCTATCTACTTAAATATCATTCTGATGCATTTTTTTTAATTTTTATTCCAATGTTTTTATGAAGTACTCATGTCATGTGCTGGGAGGGTGGTGATGACCATGCTCTAGACATGGCTGGCCATACGCTACAACTCTTACTAAAAATAATTCCAAATGATGCAGAGTATGTTGTACCTAATCTTAGAATTGATTCTCATCTCCTTGATAGTTCATTATATCTGATATAGTCAATGAACGATGCTCCTTTAATTTCACTATGATGGCTTCTCTGACTTATGAGTTCTAGTAGTAGAAACATCTGCCTACCTTCTCCGGTGATAGCAGTCCATAGGCTACGGGGTCTTGGCTAGAGGCCACCTTGTCTATTGTTGAGCTACTAGAGAACCCTCTAGGGTGGAGGTTTAATATTTCTACAAGCATGCTATATGATTCGAGCATGAACTAGTGGGATATAATTACCCTCTCTGGTCTCTATCAGGGCATGGTGCGAGCTGATTTCCAGACTACATTTTATAATCAATTATACCCTAAAATATTGATAGCTGAATGATCTATATAATTTATGCATCTAGATTAATGTTATTTTTTTAGATATGGAATTTTCATTGTGTTTCATTGAGTTATTGTGATTTTAACTACATCAATCATGAGATGATCTTTTTCATGCAAGATTATTTGGGGATGGGATTCCGTATTCCATCCATACATAGGTAATTGTTTTCACCTAAATAAATTTTTTGAAATATTAATTCCATAGTGCTAGAATAGAGGTCCTGATCATCGTAGTCTATCTATTTATGAGGTCTATGGATTAGGTCAGTTCTATGCACTATTTCCAATACCTAAGGGTCAAGCTATGTGTCCATATACATTACGTGGTATTGTTCCTGTATCCTTCAATATAACATCTACATTATTTTTAATAGGTATTTGAAAATCCTTAATCTATTTATCAATCAAGAAAATTTTCAAGAAGGAAGTAAAATATTATTGTGGTGTAATTCCTCAGGATACACTATTGGGAATATGGTCAGAGGGAATACTCCAATGCATGGAATTCCCCCTAGACATTGGAAATTATCACTACTTACAGGACAAATCATTCCTTAGGATGAATGAATTCAATTTCATTATATGGATGGATTGGTTTATTATGTATTATGAATTTTTTGACTACTATCATCATATGGTATCATTTACATCACTTGAGGACAAAAAAACAATATAAGGTTGAGGTTGATTTCTAGACTTGAAGAACTGGACCAAAGCATCTTGGGCTAGGTCGAGTGACTACCCATGTTTCTAATATCTTCATGGAGGATTTGGGTTTACATCAGGAAAAATTCCATATGTTCATAGATTTTTCTAGGGACATTTTTTCCAATGATATTTTGGGTATGCCTCCTGATAGAGAGTTTGTTTTAACAATTGAGATCATTATTTTAGAAGAAATAGTTTCCATTCTTCCATACATGATAGAACCTAGTGAGATCCAAAAACATAATATGTAGTTGGAGGATCTAGAGGCCAAGGGTTTTATATAAACTAGAACTTCATATTTGGGTTCTCCTTTATTATTCTCCAAGATGGAATATGTGACCCTTCATCTATATGTGGATTATAAATGGTTGAATCAGCTTACGGCCAAGAATTGGTTTCCACTTCCTCAAATAGATAATCTATTTCGCTGTCATTGAGGAGCTAGTGTGTTTTCAAGGATCGTCCTAAGATTTGGATATCATCAGGGTTCATGTGAAGACATCATAAATACCTCATATAACATTTCATAGTTGGTATGGTGTGAATGAGTTATTTTTTATGGGTTTAGTCTCACAAACACAGACGTTGTTTTCATGCATATGGTGAATTGCATTTTATTTTCCTATCTAGATTTTTTTATCATTTTCTGTGAGGATGACATCTTGGGATATTCTCACACTTGAAGAGGAAATTATAAGAACCTTGAGATCACTCTCGTTACACTAAAATAATACCATATTTATTGAAATATTGTTATGATTCACTTCTGTATCATCATTATTAACTTTTTGGGTCATATTATCTTAGAAATAGGAGTCTCTAATGATCCAGATAGGGTGGTTGATTTGGTTTTCAGGGAGAATCCCAAGAACATGTTTGATATGAATAGTTTCTTGGGGATGGATGGATATTATAGGTGGGTCATATAGTACTTCTCACACGTTGAATCCTCACATACTAGTCTTATAAATATGATTGTTAAGTTCTTATGGTTAGAAGAGTATGAGAATGATTTTGAGGAGATGAAAATAAGGATCATATTGGATCCTTTTATGATTCTTCTAGGGTCTGGAAAAGGTTATAAAATAATCTATAAGGCATCCTGCATCAGGATGGGAGTATTATTGATGCAGGGGGACCAAGTCATTGCATATAGATATCTACAGTTGAGGCCTTGTGAGATAAACTTCCCAACACCCTACCTTGATCTAGTAGAAGTTGTTAATGCCTTATGATATGGTAGACACTGTCTGATGGGTGAGTGCATTCTAGTGTATATGGACCACATGTACCTCAAATATTTTTATAAAATGCGTGAATAGATCCTCAGATAGTGGGGATGGTTCAAATATCTTCAGTCCATAAATTTTGAGCATGATTATATTCCTATAATAGGTAATTTGATATCTAGAAAATTGAGTATGAAAACCCAAGAACAAGATGTGAAAAAGTTAGTAATAAATGGATATTTATCAGATTTTTTCTAAGATTATAATTTGTTTCTCCTAATTTTAATGAGTATTCCAATCTCATAGCCATTACAGTTACATTTTCCCTCCATGAGATGATAGAGTATGAAATTTTTATATCCTCAAGGATTTATTATCTATGAAAATGTATCTAGATATAAAAACATATGGACTGGTATTTTGATAGAGATTCTATCATATTTATACTTAGGAACATCTAGGTTCCTATAGATGTGAGAGTGGAATGGATATTGGAGTCCCATACTTCTCAATGAACATTCATCTATGAATCTCCAAAATGTATCGAGATATGTGACACTAGTATTGGTGGCTTGGGATGAAAAGTTAGATAGTAGGATTTATTATTAGGTGTTCCACCAATTAGTTTGTTAAGGAAGAGTAGTAATGACATGTTGGCTTATTACAACAACTTATAGTCTCAGAATGGAAAATAACTGATGTTTCCATTGACATTCTAGTTGGTTTATCTAGGCTCCTAGATGTAGAGGCATAGTATATTTTCTTATTTATAGGTTGATGGAAGTATCCCACTTCAATAATATCAGGCAGACATTATCAGTTGATGAGATATGAATATTTTAAGTCTGTTAGATCATCTAAATACATAGTATCCCTTGTACTATCATTTTATATAGGGATGATCACTTCACATCATGGTTCTAGAAGGGGTTACAAGAAGAAATTGTTACAGATGTCCCTCTATGAATATCTTTTCACCCTTTGATAGATGGATAGTCAAAATGGACGATACATGTTCTAGAGGACATACTAGAGATTGTGTCTTTGATTTTAGTGGTTCTTGGGTAATCATATACATCTCATCTTGTTCGCATACCATTATATCTTTCTAGTGATGATTTAGATGGATTATTATCACTCCTTGTATGGTAGGTAATGCAGTTCACCCCTGTTCTAGAAAGTGGAAGGAGGGTAATCCCTTCTAGGTCCTTGTCTTGTGTAAGAAAAATTAGAGAAGGTTTAGATGCCTAGGAAGCATATGTATTCACCTCGGTCTACATATATATTATATGTCAATCCCTATAGAGGACATCTAGGATTTGAAATTGGAGATCATTTTTCCTATAGGACTCAACCACGATTGGGAATATATGGATTCAAATGTATGGGATGTCATGTCCTCATTATGTAGATATCATTGATATCTTGGAGAGATTTAGGCAGATAAAATACTGGTTTCTACAACAATAGAGTAATTGTTCCTTGTACGACATACTCCAAGTTTCACAGCTACAACAATATCATGTCGAACTATCTCATACTATGGATCATGAAGAAGTCGAGCTGGATGTCAATGCATTATTTTATGAGTATCCTATACACATCATAGAATAGAGGAAAAAGGCTATATGATGCAATTTCATCACTCTAGTATTGTAAAAACCCGTAAAATTCAAGGAAATTTTTTTCTTAATTTTATTTGGAATTTTACAAGAACACAGTTTTTGACAGCACCTGATTCTGAGGCCCGGTGTGCCCAGAATCATTTTCTAAAGTTTAGCTAGGGTACGTTCAGTGAACGAATGAGTGGGTTTTTCTATCTTTTGAACTGGTGCTCAGAATAAAATTATGAGGGCGCTGATGGAATTGCAGCGCTGATATTTCCTTAGAAACACCTTTTCCGGAGTTGTGTTTGCTCGGGTGAGGTTTTAAATTTTTTGGGGTTATGTTAAGGAATAAAATAAAGTGGTGCGACAATTTATTTTATTATACATAAAGTACCTTATCCTAAGTTAAACGGATAAGGTGGAACCCACAATATCCTACCCACTTGGTAGTATATTTTTAATGTGGGGCCCGCATGAGCCCCACCATTTCTTTCCTTCTAAGTAATGCACCTGCACCCCCCCTTTTAATGAAGTCAACCGTGCATTTATTCTGGTTAAGAAATTCCTCATTAATTAGGGCGGTTTAATCGTTACAATTAATTCTTTGAATTAATTGTTCGTTTCGTTTATTTTGAAATTCAAACATTGGCAAGTTCGTTAATAAAATAAGACAACTCTTATTTTATTTTTGGTTAGAATTCTGGTTGTGGGAGCCTTTGGGAGAAAAAGAGAAGCCTTGAGGAACATCTTCGTTCTTCAATGAAGAATGCGAAGAAGGCACCGCCGTCGATGAAGAATGCCGACCTCCGACGGCGGACGACGGAGAGAGATGCCTTCCTCGGAGACCACCTAACGCCAACGACGTTCCTTCTGTGACGCTTCTTCTACGGCAATCATCTTCATCTGCGGCGATCCTTTTCTTCCGCGATGGTTAATTCTGTGACGCATGCTTGTTCAACGACAATGTTGAGGTAGGGGTTATGTGTTTTAATTTGTGAAATCTTCTGTCACCTAACCCCATTCTTGTGGACCACTTGATATAATTTAACAGGAGGGGGCCAGACCGCACCAAAACGGCAGACCCTCCTCCCTTAATATTATTTATTGTTGTGGTTCGAGGGAAAGTAACGCGGTGTCATCGCACCGCGCGGGAACGAGTGGCACAGAATGTGCGGTGTTGTCGCGCCCCGCATTTTAAAATTGAACCATGCCGCGGCACCGTCGCGCCGCGCCGAAAGGAAACCGAAGACATTGTGGCCGGAGCGGGGCCGCGGCAGAGGGGTGCGGCTCCGTCGTTCCATGCCGAACGGACCAAGGTCGCGGCTTAAGCCACGGCGGAGCAGCAGAACCGGCGGCCGGAATCGGGCCACCAGCATTGGAGCAGGGGGACCGGGGTTGCCTGTCCCGTGGCGGCAGAAGTCGGCCGGCCGGAGTGGGCCGGTCGGACCGTTGAAGAACCGGGGGTTCGAAACCCCCGGCTGGCCGGACGTGAGCGGCCACATTAAGGGGCCGCAATTTCTTCATGCGGGGGCAGTGCCCCCCACATACTAATGGCTCGGCCATTTGGCCGAGCCCCTGGCCAGCGCGCCAATGCTCCGTGCGCCGGGCCAGCTGCCCTGGCCGGTCTGCCCGACCGGGCCGCCAGGGCGGGCCGCTCCCAGGCCGGGCCGGGCCGCGCCTCGGCCAGGCCGCGCCCGCCATGCCGAGACACACCAGCTGCGTCGCACCGCGCCTAAGCGGGCCAGACCCGGACCCGGTTCGGGTTGACCTGGTTCGGGCCGACCCTGGGGGTATCGGGCAGGGTCAGACCGGGCCTGAACCCCCTAATACCAAAACTCTTTCGGTCTGTTGCCCATAACTTGAGGTGCGGACCTCTGATTCATGCACCGTCAATTGAGTAGTGATCCTTAGATCGAGACAGTCGTTTTGTTATATTACACTAAAGGTTTCAGAGTACTTTGGGTTCGGCCGGGTTGGTTCGTACACGAAACCAACCGGGCCCTCGGAGCTGAAACGCTTATAACTTGAGCTCCGGACATCCGATTGACGTGCCGTCAACTTTGTTGGATTCCTCTAAGTGATAAGGATCTTTTGACTTACTCCACTCGAGGTTTGGACACAGTTGTAGTACAGTCGGGTTGGTTTTGACGTAAAAAACAACCGGGCCCCTGGGACGAAAAACCAATAACTCACAGACCGTGCATTTGATTGATGTGTCGTCTGTGACGTTGAGTTCCTATTGATGATACGGAACTTTTGGATAAATCAACTCCGGACTATGTGTTAGTTGATGTATCAGCCCCTCGGCTCATGGAGTGGAACCTCCCGAACGATCTTGCTGTGTGTGGCAACCCTAGAGCTGGCTGCGACTGCGACGATGATGACGACTGTGTAGAAATCCTCCGTGGATTCGACGGCGACGACTACAATACTCAATGATCCTACGTGGATCAGTGCTACTGATCCTGTGTGGGTCAGATCCTATGTGGGTCAGCTCTCAGAAGTCTTGTGTGGGCCAGCGCCTACAGACCCTGTGTGGGTCTGATCCTGTGTGGGTCATTACGGGGGTTAGTTACCTATTGATCCGGTGTGGGTCGAATCCTGTGTGGGTCATTGCGGGGGTTAGTACCTATCGATCATTTGTGGGTCTGATGGCTTAGATGAATCAGTGGCTATATCTGATCATCTCTATCGTCATATGAAGAAGTATACCTATGTGAACTGAATCATGACTTTCTTTCCTATGTGGATTACGTTATGCTTTCTTGTGTGGATTGGGTTGTCATTTCCTGTGTGGATGCGATCAAACATGGGCTTGGGTGTTGGAGCGAAACTGGTATTGATGACTTAGGTATATGTATGGGAATATACCTAAGCAGTGTCGGATGTTACTTCGTGATTGTATCTTTCCTTTGTGGATTATCCTTTGTGGATTCTGGGAGACCTTCGGGGGTCTTGGGGTCCCTACTGAGTAGCTTATACTCACCCATGCACGGGCTATGCTCGCACTACACTGTGTTGGTTGCAGACAACGGACATCGCTGATCGCGGTTGAGGCTTGCAGAGCATGTCGGTACCCGGAGGTGGACTACTGGGCGGGACGTACTCGGAGCGGACGGCTGGACCCAAGGTGATGTGGAGGCTATATGTACTCACCCTTCAAGTGGGACTTCCATTGGATGGCTCGAGGATGCAGCTTTACTTTCAGTTGCTGCTTTCCCTTTCCATTTGTACTTTACTTTCAGTTTGGGTTTTTATACTGGCCCACGTACTTTTCCGCACTTAATTTTGTATCAGTTTTTACTTAGTGTTTACTTCTACTACTTGCTTGCTCTGTGGTGTTTGATTACATTACAAAGGCAATGCCTTCCATTTTTATCGGGAATTATGCCTTGGTGCTAGTCACCATCCCCTGGCCTATGGAAGGCGGGCTTGGGGTAGTCACGACACGGGCCCCGAGGATGGGTCGTGACAAATTGGTATCAGAGGAGTTCGGTTCTACCGTAGAACTTGGGACTCTGATCTTTCTTCTATGTGAATCAATGGTGTTAAGGGTATTTAGTGTGGTTATTAGTCCATGGAGTCCAGTGTTAGTGTGGTGGCCGACGTATCCATACACTAGGACCCTGACTTCTAATTTCCGACTTAGTACATGAAATCATTGATTGAATTTGTAATTCACGTTTTCTTTGTGATTACTTTATGTCAGGTCACCAGGTATACTGTTCTGACCATGGCGCACCTGTGTCTTTTCAGGATGGCCCCATGATGGCAGCCAGCTAGGGTTCTGAGATTTGTGAGTGACAACAGCCCACCGAGCGTTGAGGCATCGGTATAGGGCCCTTTGATTGTAGAGGCACTGGCAGTACCTCTACCCGCCGAGCCACCGATGCTTCCATCCCCAGCTGCTGATGATGCAAGTCGCCTTAGTGCACTGTATGAGTTTTAGCGCCAGAAACCACCCAGGTTCTGTGGGGAGACGGACCCCCAGGCAGCCGAGGATTGGCTGGAGGTAGTTGTACGTGTTTTTAGGTTAGTGAGGACACCAGCAGACCTCATGGTGATCCTCGCAGCGAGCCTACTGCAAGCGGCAGCATGCTGATGGTGGAGCTTGATGCTCCAGGTGCACGATGAAGCATCTCTTCTCTGGAAGGACTTTGAGAGCCTCTTCCACTCGGAGTTCGTCCTAGCCACCCTCTGTGCGGTGCACATATAGGAGCTTCTACAACTGCAACAGGGCAGCTTGAAGGTCGCCCAGTACTCAGTGAGATTTACCGTTCTCTCGCGCTACTTGACAGACATGGTACGAGACCCATTCTTCCGGGCCCGAACCTTTGAGCAGGGATTGAGGTAGGAGATCAGGGCATCGTTGATCTCGTTTAGCATTCCGACTCAGGCAGGAGTACTGGAGAGAGCCCTTTTGATCGAGAGCTTTCTTGCTGAGTCTACATCAGCAGCAAGACCTACCGCAGGGTGGCATGTAGAAGAGTCTTCTACAGTAGGCAGTCGACGAATGACTCATGGGTCCAGGCAGACCAGACCCTCAGGAGGACGACCTCAGGACACTGGCTCAGCAGTGCGGGTCACAAAGCGCAGAGCCAGTCTTTCGAAAGGCACACTGTGCTACATTTGCGGCGGGCAGGGCCACATGGCTCATGACTGCCTGACCCGCCGTGCCGAGGAGTAGCATATGGTTGAGGGGCCGCCCAGGCAGTGGTAGAGGGTCGACCATGGCGGTCCGCAGGGAGCAGGCGGAAGAGGCAAAGGAGCTGGCCAAGCAGCAGGTGGTGGGAGACACTTTGAGGCTCTACCACCACCACCACCACCACTAGGAGGTCCACCCCAGCCACAGGGATCTGGCAGGAAGAGACACACACAACTCCAGGCAGTGGAGGCCTACGACCACGGTGCACCCGAGATGATTTGAGGTACTATGTGTGTCTATTCCACCCTTGATGTAGTTCTTTTAGACACAGGAGCGATTCATTAGTTCATAGTCGCTGCCCTTGTTCGGAGCTCGGAGATTCTGAAAGAGCTGTTGGCTCGATCCTTACAGCTAGAGACTCCTACGGGAGCAGACTCGACGATTACGCACTGGTGACGGTAGTGAGATCTTACTCTAGGAGGTGAGAGCTTCGGCTGGCATCTTCTTGTAGCGGCGTCAAGGCCTTACGATGTCATCTTGGGCATGGATTGGTTATCTACATTCCATGCTCAGATTGACTGTATTAGGCGCAAGGTGCGGTGTGTACGCACCTATGGGAGCAGGTTCAACTTCACCGGCGAGAAGGGAGCCTTCCCAGCACATGAGGGACTTCCGCAGAGGAGAGGACAATCCATCACTCATCAGTTGGCTAGCCTCATCCTAGGAGCAGTTGAGGTGCGGAGTCCTGGATTTCCTATAGTGGTGGATCAGTATGCGGGCGTTTTCCCCGACGACATTCCAGGAGTACCTCCTCACAGAGAGGTAGAGTTTTATATTGATCTGTACCCCGGGACAGCCCCGATATCCACTCCAGCATATCAGATGGCCCCCGCTGAGCTTCGAGAGCTACAGGTACATTTGGAGGACTAGCAGGGAAAGGGATTCATCTGACCCAGTGTTTCACCCTGGGCTTCGCTGATATTGTTCTCCATGAAGGCGGACGGGAGATTATGACTTTGTGTCGACTATCGTCACCTGAACCAGGTGACAGCAAGGAACAAGTATCCCCTACCAAGGATTGATGACCTCTTCAATCAGCTCAAGGGAGCACGGTGGTTCTCAAAGATAGACCTCAGGTCAGGCTGTCATCATCTCAGAGTTCCGGACAAGGACGTGCAGAAGATGGCCTTCAGATATCGGTACGGCAACTATGAGTTCTTGGTTATGCCCTTCGGTGTAACCAATGCTCCCACAGTGTTCCTGGGCCTCATGAATCGAATCTTTCAGCCATACCTCGATTGATTTTTCATGGTCTTCATCGATGACATTTTTATATTCTCGACCACTGAGGAGGAGCACGCCTACCACCAGTGGGTTGTACTAGACACACTCCAAGAGAACCAGATTTATGGAAAGTTCTTGATTTGTCATTTCTAGATACATGAGGTACACTTCTTGGGACACGTCATCTCTAAGGCGGGAGTTGCGGTGGATCCTGCGAAGATCAAGGCAGTGCTAGTTTGGGATCCACCCAGGAGCATGACGGAGGTGCAGAGTTTCTTGGGACTAGCTGGATACTATCAGAGATTTGTGCCAGACTTATCCAGAGTTACAGAGCCACTCCAAGATTTGAAAAAGAATGGGAAACCCTTTGTGTGGTCAGAAAGATGTCAGCAGAGCTTCCAAGAGCTGAGACAGAGATTGACCAGCGTGTCTATCTTGAGGCTTCCGGAGGAAGGAGTTGGGAACGAAGTTTACTGTGATGGATCAGGGACTAGACTCGGATGTGTCCTGATGTAGGAGCAGACCGTGATCGCATATGGATCACGTTAGTTGGGGCAGCATGAGAAGAACTATGCTACCCATGACCTGGATTTAGCAGCAGTGGTCTTCACTCTGAAGATGTGGCGACACTATCTGATGGGCGAGCGCTTTACAGTCTTTTCTGACCATCAGAGTCTCGGGTACATCTTTTCTTAGAAGGACCTGAACCTAAGACAGTGACGATGACTCGATTTCTTCTAGTACTATGACTTTGATATAGTCTATACTTATGGTAATGGGAACGTGGTAGCAGATGCTCTCAGCAGGAGGACGGGAATTCAACTACTTGGGGAGGCGACAGAGCAGCTATCCGCTTTGCAGATTTCCTTTGTGGATAGAGATGGAGCAGCCTTCCTTCAATCACTCATAGTCACTGCTCCACTACTACAGCAGGTCAGAGAGGCATAGCGTGGGGACACCGACTATGAGACTTGGCGTGTGAAGATATCCTAAAGACAGGCACCTAATGGTTTCTCCTTTGGAGCAGAGCACGACGTCCTTTTCAGAGGATGTACCTTGGTACCAGTTGATTTACGAGAGGAGGTGCTGAGAGAGTTTGACACTTCCCCTTTGGTGGTACATCCTGGAGTGGTAAAGATGTACCTGGATCTCAGATGACAGAACTGGTGGCCGGACATGAAGATGGTTTTGGCAGAGTTCGTTTCTTGATGCCTCACCTGCCAGCAGGTGAAGGCAGAGCACCAGGTATTAACAGGCTTGGTACAGCCCTTGGAGGTCCCAGAGTGGATGTGGGACAAGATATCTTTGGACTTCATGACTAGACTTCCACTCACTTCCAGAGGTCATGACTCCATTTGGGTGATTGTCGACTGACTTACCAATTCGGCTCACTTCTTACCCATCAGAGAGAAGGGCTCAGTGGAGAGCTTGGGACATCTCTACGTTCAGGAGATTGTGTGGCTACATGGTGTGCCATCATCTATCGTCTCTGATCAAGATACTCACTTTACTTCCCGGCATTGGATGGGGGTGCAGGAGGCATTCGGGACGCAGCTACATCTAAACACCTCCTTTCACCCTCAGAAAGATGGTCAGACGTAGTGGACCATACAAACTCTCGAGGACATGATCTGCACATGTGTCCTCAACTTTGATCGCAGCTGGGAGGACCAACTACCCTTGCTGGAGTTTGTGTACAACAACAGCTACCACACCACCATCGAGATGGCACCATACGAGGCGTTGTACAGACGACCTTGCAGATCACCGTTGTGCTGGACAGACCCTGGGGAGTCAGCACTTGTGGGACCGTAGATGGTCCATGCCACGAAAGAGAAGGTCCGGGTCATCCAGGTGCAGATTAGGACAGCTCAGATCCGGAAGAAGTCTTATGCTGACAGGAGGTAGAGGCCACTGGAGTTAGAGGATGGCGACCATGTCTTCTTGCGGGTCTCACCTCGACGTGGATTACGGAGATTTGGCCGAGGCGGCAAGTTATCTCCTCGCTTCATCAGACCATTCCAGGTCCTCAGTAGTATTGGCGAGGTGGCTTATCGCCTAGCTCTACCACCTCAGTTGCACCGGGTGCACGACGTCTTCCACGTATCTCAGCTGAGGAGATATGTGCACGACCCGACGCATATCATTGACCATGGGGAGATGGACGTTGATGATGGGGTGACTTTTATTGAGGTCCTGGTGGAGATTGAGGATCGACAGGAGCAGGTCCTACGTGGATGGTTGATTCCTCTAGTACGCATCAGATGGTAGCACGAGAACCTCCAAGAGAGAACTTGGGAGGGGGAGTCTCAGATGCATGCTCAGTACCCACTTTTGTTTCCCTTGTTTTTGATGTATCTTTACGGGGACGTAAATCCCTGAGGTGGGAGTGATGTAAAGACCCGTAAAATTCAAGGAAAGTTTTTTATTAATTTTTTTTGGAATATTACAAGAACGCAGTTTCTGGCGGCACCTGATTCCGAGGCCCGGTGTGCCCAGAATCATTTTCTGAAGTTTAGCTCGGGTACGTTCAGTGAAAGAACAAGCGGGTTTTTCTAACTTTTGAACTGGTGCTCGGAATCAAATTCTGAGGGCACCGATGGAATCGCAGTGCCGGTATTTACTTAGAAACACCTTTTCCAAAGTTGTGTTTGCTCGGGTGTGGTTTTTAATTTTTTGGGGTTAAGTTAAGGAATAAAATAATGTGGTGTGACAATTTATTTTATTTTACTTAAAGCGGCTTAACCTAAGTTATGAGGATAAGGTGGAACCCACAATATCCTACCCACTTGGTAGGATATTTTTGAGGTGGGGCCCACAAGAGCCCCACCATTTCTTTCCTTCTATGTAATGCACCTACACCCCCCCTTTTAATGAAGTCAACCGTGCGTTTATTCTGGTTAAGAAACGCTTCATTAATTTTGGTGGTTTAATCGTTACAATTAATTCTTTGTATTAATTGTTCGTTTAGTTTCTTTTGAAATTCCAATGTAGGTAACTAACCCCAGTAATGACCCACATAGGATCGGACCCACACAAGATCTGTAGGCGCTGGACCCGAGGATCTGTGGAGGATATATGTACTCACCCTTCAGGTGGGACTTCTAGTGGATGGCTCGAGGCTGTGTCTTTACATACAGTTGTTGTTTTCCCTTTCTAGTTGTACTTTACATTCAGTTTGGGTTTGTATACTGGCCCACATACTTTTCCGCACTTAATTTTTTATCAGTTTTCCCTTTCTAGTTTTGGTCACTTTTATAAGTTATATTTGACCAAATTAAATTCATATTTAGAATCAAGACATCAATATTCACTTTGGGTATGTTTTTGGTATCTTTCTGAAAAAAATCAATTTTTAATGAAAAGTAAAAAATGTTGAATTTTAATTCAAAACTGCCTTTTAATCTAATTTATTTATATAATTAGATTTAATTTTTAATTGGATTCAACATTTAATTATATTATATTCTTATAATTTAATCCAATTTTGGTCATTGGAAGGAATTTCACATTGAAATTGGAAAAAAACAATCAATATTTTGATAGATATTGTTTCTTAAAAACACGCTATTTGTTTCGACAACAGAAATTAGTTTTAAATTAATTAAGGAAAAATCTATGTTTTGAATTTTTTAAAATAGGAATTATTTTTTAATTCAAAATATAAAATATATATTTGGCTAAATTTTTGGTATTTTTCTAAAAAACATCAATTCTTGATGAATAGTGAAACAACTAAGTAGTAGCTAAAAAACTGACTGTTTCATTTAAATGAAATTTTACTGATTCATTGAATTAAATTTCTAAAACCCGAAATACATGGTTGTTATTAGTAAGTAAAATGTGGTTCAATAAGAATAATAATATTTTTGGTGAATAGTAACTTTTGACTTTTATTTACCATGGTTAAAGGTAAAAAGGGTAATTCAAGGATAAAAGAATATTATTATAATTTTAAATTACCATAACATTTGTCTTAACCTTATTATATGTGTCATGGGAGACCATGGACATCCTTTGATTGATTTTGGGACACCATGGAGCCACTTAAGAGTGATAATGACACTTGATTTTACATAACTTAAAGTAAAGGTAAAAATTAAATAAACATATATCTTTTAATAAATTACTTTTTACATGGGGTAATATAAGTTATCATTTTGACTATAAAAATTCATTTGAAAGATAAAACTATTTCCTAAATCATGGAAGTTTTTTTTATAATTTTTAGACATCAAATAAATAAAATTATTTATGACAGAAAAATGATGCAGTATTTACCACATTAATAAATGATTTAAATAAATAAGATTATAAATATTAAACAAATATCCAAAACCTGTCCAATTATTATTTGATAGTATTATTTAAACAATGAGTCATCATATATTTGACTATAACGATTTTGGGACCTTTTTAAACTGAAGATAAGTTTATAATGAAATAAATTTTTCAAACTTTCCTAAACAGCCCCTCCCCCCTTATAAAAATCCATCACATATAACCGATTCCTCTCACCTCTAATGAATTTTTTCTCATCCAAATTCTACCCAATTAATCTCACTACATACCTATATTCCACCTAGAATCCTTAACTTTTTAATAAGTCTCATCAAGAAGTTCTTTTGGTTCAAACCAAATGGAGTTACCTAGATTAAAGGTAACAGTTTCTCTAAAATTTATTTCTTTTATTTTACTTCTCCAACCCCATAAACTCGTTTTACTTATTAATTTTATAACAACACCAGTATAATAAATATACTAGTATATTTTTATGAGAAGTATTCTAACTACATTTTCACACACCTCCAACTAATGGGTAATGAACATAATATTTTTGTGGATGGAAAAATAACACCTCACGAAATGATGATGGTTCAATTATCTCCTACCACCTATCATGGTAACCATTATGATGGAACTATATTTATATATGAAATATATTAGGTTTATGTTTTCTTTATACTTCTGAATTTTCAATATATATCATGACTTGATGGTTTCCATTATGGGTAAACGTTATAATTTCATTTGAGGAAGTGCGGACTACCACAACCTCAAAGTGATATGACTCGTTAATGCCCTATGTGGGATGTATAAAGGATGGAGTTAATAATATTATATATTATATTATACAATAATTATAATATACCTATGTATAATAATGTTTTAATTCCATTAAAATAAGAAATATAAATGAAAGTAGCGTTCGTGCGTACGTATGGCTTACCGTCTCCATGAACTATGCATTTCATTTATTATCTCCAAATGTTATGTACTATTATAAATACATACATATAATGGATATATATGATATATATGATATCTAAATCATTAATATCATTATTAATAAAATCTATGTTTGACCACATGAAGAAATTATAATAATAAGGCATTACTTTTTTACTCAAGTACCAAATATCGACAAAACGACCGTTATTAACTTAAATGATTAAATAATTTTTATAACATGAAAATAAGTGATATAAAATGAATAATAAACATTAAAATGGTTCTTAATCAAGTAAAAATTAACTTAATTTTATTATTCAGGAGATTAAACACTGAATGGGTCATGTCGGACCCGAGGTAAGGTAACTTCTTAACCCAATTTCCATTCTTTGGGTTAATCTTCTACTTTTAAATTATTTCGTGATATGATTCTGTATGAAATATCTTTTGATGCACTATATTGTATTTGTACATTACATACATGTACCAGTAGTGATTACATATAATCAATCAATTTTATTTACAAAATGTTATTTGTATGGGACTTCGTCTCAATCTTCTTTCATTGAGGCATATTTTGTTTTAATACACGACTTTCTTTTATAGGCTGTATAAACACATTTGACATTTAATTTCATTAAAATAGAATTATTTTCTATGAAGAATTTTACTAAAGGACAAATTTTTTTCCTTTTAATGTAAGCGGTGACAACGACCTTTCCACTGTCGCGAGTATTATTTGATTTATGGATTCCTTAACAGACCGTAGTGTTTTTTTCAAAGTAAAATAAACACCATTTACTCTTTTTTTGTATATTGGTTTTGAAAATGGTTTTGATAATTTATTTTTTATGTAAATATATTTAAATGATATATTTCGATTGAAATGGGGAAATTTTATCTTTCTTTTATATTTTTTTATGAGTTATGAATATGTTATGGTTCTTGGGCATTGTTACATATACTGGTCATTCCGTGATATACCTAGGGCAGGTGAGCTCGAGATAGCTCTCCAATGCATTGGGTATTGTGATGGAGTTAAACATGAATGTTTCTCCAAAGAGATTTAGGGAATATACTATGATGGGTATTGCAAATGTAACTCCATGCATAACTATGATAGCTACAATGTAAGTATGATATGGATGTCACAAGTTACCTATATGATTTATGATTTCTATGTGTTATACATAAATCTTTTGATTTCATGAGGTATGCTAAAGTGATTATGCTATATATGTAAGGATGAAGTAATGTTTTCATTATTTGTTTCATAACCCTTACTGAGATTTTTATGCTCATCCCATGTTTTGAAATGTTTGTCACAAGACCTAATGATGAATTGTGTTAAGGATGGGATCAAGGAAAAGTCATACAGTCTAAAACATGGGGATTGACATGGCACTTTTTTTAATATTTCATATTTTATGGAAAAAAATGTAAATTAAGTAAAAGTGTCAACCTTGTAATTTTTGAGATATAATTTAATAGATATGGCCTAATTCTCTAAAACTCTAAACCTAAAAAGATCATCAATGTGAATTAATCATTTAGTTCAAGAGTGTATAATGTTTGTGTTTGGGTCCTTATAGTTGGTATCAGAGTTCGGTTTAGATAACTTTTGGGGTAAGGGTATTGTTAAATTAATATCCATAAATTAATTTATGTTAATATTGAATTGATATTGTATTTACTGATTACCATGTTGCCTTGCCTAAGATAAATCTGTGTTTAGAATGGGTTTTCATATAGAAAATAGGGAAATTGTGTAGTGAAACACTACAGAGGGAAATGACCTTCCAAATCAGTATCCTAAGATGGTCAGAATCATAATTGAACAGTTTACGGCAGTGATGGCTATGTTGACTCAGGTGATAAATGCTGGTTGTGATTATTGATGATATTTTGGCCTATTCTAAAAGTAAAGAGGATGTGGAAAGTCATTTAAGGGTTGTCAGGAAAACCTTAAAAGAAAATAAACTACTTCGAAACATTAGTATGTGTGAGTTTTGGTTACCAAAAATTCCATTCCATGGTCACATTGTTTCGAAAAATGGCATAACGGCTGATCCTTCTAAAAAACATTGTTGAAGGATGGACAAGAACCACAAATATAACCAAGATTCATATTTTTCTTGGTTTGGAATTTTATTATTGGAGGATTGTTGAGAATTTTCATGGTTACCTAGTCCAATGACTATGTTAACTCATAAAGGTTTTAAGTTCATTTGGAAAAAATAATGTGATGATTGTTTTCAAGAATTGAAATAAAGATTGGTGAAAGCTCTAGTTTTGGCACTACCTTCTAGAAATGGTGAGTTTGTCATTTACAGTGATTCTTCATTAAAAGGACATGGTTATTTCCTTATTCATAATAATCTGGTAATTTATTATGCTTCACATCAGTTAAAACCTCATGAGGTAAAATACCCTACCACCCCACCGTTGGTGGTGGGGTTGTAAGGGTTTGGGGGTGAGAGGAAGGTCGCGGGGTCAAGTCTCCATGCTTGCGATTTAATGTAATTATCTTTCTTGCGTGTGTGTCGCTTTCATGGTTGTTCCCTATTTTTAAAATACCCTACACATTATTTGGAATTAGTTGTTTTTGTTTTCACTTTAAAAATTCAGAGGCATCATATGTATGGAGTAAAATGTGAAATATGTACTGACCACAAAATTTTGAAGTATATATTCACACAGAAATAATTGAACATGAGACAGAGGAGATGGTTGTAATTAATCAAGGATTATTATTTCCCAATCCATTACCATCCAGGAAAAGTAAATAAAGTTGATGATGATTTGAGTTGAAAAAGTAATGCTTCAATAACCGTGATATGTTTGGAATGACATCCTTTGGTTTTTGATATGATGAACATTGGCATAGAAGTTGGTGGTGATGAAAATTATTTTGTTTTGTTTTAGGTGTCAGTGAGATCATCCCTATCAGATATAATAAAGAAAGCATCGAAAGAAGACAGTGACTTGCATAAAAAAGTAGAGTTGGTTCAGAAGGGTAAGTTACCCGATTTTAACATTGATAATGATTATGTTTTGAGGTTTAGAAAGTGATTGTGTGTGAATTGTGATTCACAGTTAAAGAATGAGTTATTATGTTAAGCTCATAGTTTCTCGTTTTCAGTTCATCCTGGTAGTACTAAGATGTACATAGATCATTGGGAGTATTACTGGTGGGATAGAATGAAAAGAGATATTGCATATTTTACTATGAAGTGTTTGACTTGTCAGCAAGTTAAAGCAGATTAGTTGTTATCAAAAGGGATGCTCCAGTCTTTACTAGTACCACAGTGGAAATGGGAAAATATATCCATGGACATTGTTGTGGGATTACCAAAGACATCTCGAGGTAATAATGCAATATGGGTTATTGTTGATCGATTGACTAAATCTACTCATTTCCTTCCTATTCAAGATACATTGTCTCTAGATAAAGTTTCTTGGTTGTATATTAATGAAATTGTCAGGATTCATGGTGTTCCCCTCTACATGGTATCTGATCGTGATCCCAGATTTACTTATAACTTTTGGAATGTCCTTCAGAAGTCGATGGGTACTGAATTGAATTTTAGTATAGCTTTTCATCCTCAATCAGTAAGGCAGTCAGAACGAACAATTCAAACCATGGTGGATATTATATGTGCTTGTTCACTAGATTACCAAGGAATTTGGGACTAACATCTTTCCTTGGTTGAATTTTCATATAATAACATTTTTCATTATAGTATACATATGGCTCCATTTGAGGCATTATATGGGAAGTGGTGTCGAACTCCAACCTTTTGCAATGAAGTAAATGAAATGAAGCTAATGGGACCAGAATTGGTAGAAGTGATGGCAGAAAAAGTTTGGTTGATTCAGAAGAACATCGGAACATCATAGAGTAGGTGGAAACGTTATGCAGATAAGGGGAGGAAGTATCTAACTTTTGAGGTAGGTTAACTTGTCTTTCTCAAGGATTCTCCATGGAAAAGTCGGATTCATTTTGGTAAGAAGTGAAAGTTGAGTCCGAGGATCATTGGACCCTATGAAATCTGGGATAAATTTGGATCAGTTTCATACATAGTGGATTTACCTCCATGTTTATCCCAGGTACACAATTTTTTTCATGTTCCAATGTTGAAAAAGTATTTTCCAAATCCATCTCATATTTTGAGCCCCGAGGTAGTTCAGTTGGAAGAGAATCTCTCTTTTTAGGAACAACCCATCTAGATTCTTGACTGTAGAGAGCTAGTGTTGAGAATAATATAATTCACCATGTATAGTGTAAGAACCTGGTTCTTAGTTTTGAGGTACGAGTTTCTTCTTTTCTCTTTTCCTTAAGTGTTTTTGAGAAAATAATGAAAATGGAAAAAAATCCTAAATTTTAGGACAACATGTCGTGTACTTTTCCACACGCTGTGTACTTAGGCCGTGTGGGATGAGTACAAAGGGTGTGTAGCCTAGTCGGTGAAGAAAGGTGTACAAAACCAACTACATGCCGTGTAGTTTGTATTTACATGTCGTGTAGTCAGTTGGTAGGCAAGCAGTAAGGTGTTGGAAGCAGCCACCAGCTGAGCGATAGTACATGACGTGTAATCAGAAATACACGTCGTGTACTCATGTCGACAGATGAACAGTGTGGCGGTGCTGCCAGAGGAATAGTTAAATGAGAAAGGTACATGCCTTGTAGTCAATAGTACACGTCGTTTCGTTTGTTTTTTCGCATAAAATGGGCAGTAGCCTCCCCTGTTCACATGGAAGTCTTAGAACTGGAGGAGGAGTCGAGAGAGAGAGCTGAACCTTCGAGGAGCTCCAGATCTCACGTCGAGAATCCATTTCCGCCTTTGTCGATCTCATTGGAACCGTACGGGTAAGCCTCTCCTTCTCCTTAAGCCGTTCTTACCAATTCATTCCCAAGGGGATGTTATTTAGGTTTGACCATGATATTGTTTTTCCTAGATTTTTTTCGTTCTTAGGAATTTATGGAAGCGAAGTTCACGTATACCGTTCAGGGGTGTTTGAGGTAGGTGGCTTGGTGTTTAAATTCCAACTGTTGTGCGTTTTTGTGTACCGTTGAGCTACAATCCCATATTGGGGTGACATGTGGCTGAGTCCTTGGCTATTTTGAATACATAGAATTGCATAAATAATTAAATGTGATAATAAATTTTTGTTTGGGATCACTGCTTGGATCCATGACCACCTTGGGGGTGCATTCCTCTATTTATCTATTTTCCCGGATACCCAAGGGTATGACATTATAATAAAAATTATTTAATTTCCTTGAGATGAATTGCATTTTTTATTCTTGTTTATATATTGGGCATGGCCGGGTAACATGTTTAGCCTGAGGGCAGTGCTTTACATAGCCTAAGGGTAGTGTTTACTTTAGCATAAGGGCTGTGGTTATTTTAGATTGAGGGAAACTTCTTCCATGCCTGTGGGAAATAGACTATATGCCTGAGGGAGACACTTCATATGCCTGGGAGAAATATCTGTTATGCCTATGGGAAATTACCTGCGGGTTACGATTCTGATTACCTGAGTGTAAGGGTTTGTGTGTTTGAGGACACTGATTGTTTACATAGAAAATTCACCGAGGTGATGTCTTATATAAAATGGATAAAATGATTATTAAAATAGAGATATAACTGGTAAAGTTAGTTACTTTTGAGTACTGCTTAATTTATTGCATTTACTACGGAACACTGTTGTTGCATATTCTCACATAGTTGGGCATGAGCCTTTGGTGGGTGCCTACTGGGATTTATTTCTCACTCCCTGTTTGGGTCATGTCTTCGGCCCAAACAGATAACGTTTCTGCAGGTGTGGATAAAGGCAAGGGTCCCTATACAGGTACTTGATTTGTTGTTGAGGAGTAGGGGAGCATGGGACTGAGCTTAGGCTCACGATGCTACGAGCTATTTTTTTTGCTTCGCTATACTTCGTACTCTGTACTGTATTGTACCGTAATGTTGTGTAACATGTTCTGGTTGATTTCATAGAACTTGAGACATGTTGCCTCATTATGAATGTTGGTTATCTTTTACTGCAGTTGTTTATTTAAAATGTGTACGGTTTATTTCTTCCACTGCTGTTTTTTCTTTTTATATTTTATTTCGTTGCACTACTCTTTGAAAAATGAGGGCATAGTTTCCCCACTATTAGACCTAGGCCCTCACTGCTAGTCTGCAAACTCTGGAGTTTGGGGAAATGTGCTTGAGGTAATGTGACCAACCGTGTTCGGGGCACCCATTGGGTGGTACCCGGGCACTCGATGTTACAAAGTGGTATCAGAGGAAGTTCTTTTCTTTGACTTAATATTTGGAGCCTTAGTTAGGGATATGACGAGAACGATAGTTTGTAATAATTTGTGCCTGGGAGTAGGTAACCCGTGTAATGGGAAAATCCAGTCTACCTCATATTTTTGCAATTTTTCTGATTTTTCAATTTTAGAGTTGATTTTCTTTTCACCGTTGGGTGACGCTCTTGTGATTGTGCTGATTATATTTTATCCATGGGTTCTATTTAGTTATAACCTGATGATATGTGGGTATTCCATCTCCTGCATCAATTAGATACATGCTAGAAATCACATGCCATGCATAGTTCCATGCCATGTAGACGCATTAGAAATTGCAAGTTGTTGTGATAGTTATTATGGTAGAAAAGCATGCTGTTGTGATAGTTGCGTTGTTAAATACCTGATATGTGATGGGGTATTTTTTGTGATCATGTTGATAGGATGGACATCAAACATTGGTCTTTGGAGAATATGGGCCCTCAATGATGGGAATTTTGTGGATCATCGACTTGTTTACTTATGAATAACACATATAAGATTCCATACTTTGATTCGCAGGGAGTATGGGCCCTCACGGATAAGACTTTGCAACTTAGGTGTTGTTTTAGTATTTTCTGGGTTCTAGAGTAGTATCTAAGCCTTACTGATGGGAAATCCCAGGATATACACCATGTAGTTCCTCGAAAACATGTCGTGTGATCTTCTCTTCGGGAAGAAAAAGAAAAAAATTTATGTACATGACGTGTACCCTCAGTACAAGCCGTGTAGTCTCTTTCTATGTCATAGACCATTTGGGCGGGGACACGAGGGAGGGAAATTCTTGGAGAAACCATGTCGTGTACTGGATGTACACGCCGTGTAGTGTTGACCCGGAGTCCGGCCGTGTAACTAACAAACACAGTTCGGTGTAATCCTTTCGTGTACACGCTGTGTAGTGTGAGTCGTGCATCCGGCCATGTAACTAACAACACGGGTTGATGGAGCTCATCCAGTACATGCCATGTGCCTGAGGAACACACCATGTAGTATTTTCCGAGGAAAGACTGTGTGGACTGAGTCGTGTGGCTGGGAAATGGGGTGGTGTACATGCCGTGTTGAGGTGTAACATGTCGTGTATTATAATTCTGAGTAGTCGGTCATGTCACAAATGACATGGGCTGTTAGAAATTTACACAATTCACCCCATGTAGATTATATACACGTCGTGTATTTTTGATCAATGGGTGTTGTGTGGCTTAGCCATGTAGAAGGACTCGGGCAGGGGAAGAGAAGTCAGGTATACACCGTGTAGTCAGTATACATGTCGTGTAGTCTTGTTCTTAAAATCTTGAATGCCTTCTTCCTTCTGTCCCCTTTTTGGTCCCTTCGTTTTCTGACTGGGATAATCTTGATCTAAGGTGTGTGTTTGACCTTGTAGAGTCATGCCACCGAGACGACCACGCGTTGTTCGCCAAGAGTGCTGCAATGATTGTACTCCAAAGATGGTGGGCCATGGGTTACTAGTGAATCCTCTTGTAGATCCAGATGTGGCACCAGTCGTTATACTGGACGTAGGCGTGGAGGTGCAGTTCCTTGAAGGCTTTATGAGGTTCAAGCAGACCATTCAGGGTGCACCGCCGGCTGCCACATCTATGGCCGAGATGAATCGTATCTTCCAGCATCATCATCCGCCTATGTTTTCAAGGGATGGTGGACCATAGGCTGCGAATTCTTGGATGGGGTCTATGCAGACTATTTTGGAGCATCTTGAGACACCTCCAGGGAGGAGGGTCAAGATCACTACGTATATTCTGTGTGATTCCGCCAAGAGGTGGTGGGATGTGACCACTCAGACAGAGAATCACAGAGACATGGCTTGGGAAGATTTTTAGACATAATTCTACAATTTCTTCTTCACAGAGACGCTGAGGGCCGATAGAGCTTGAGAGTTCATGAATCTGCAGCAGGGCGCTAAGTCGGTGATGGATTATTCTGCTCTTTTTACTGACCTTCAAAATTTTTCACTCGTTCTGGTGGGTGATGAGACGTTGAGATCTAGGTTCATTGAGGATGGTCTTCGGTATGAAATCCATGCACCGGTGAATGTTCTCAGGTTGCCTACTATACATGCTATTGTGAACCAGTCACTAATTACCGAGTGGAATCTACGAGAATCTAGTGGTACGGGCCAAGGAAGTTCAACACCAGTTTCTATTACAATTTCTACTAGCAATATGAAGAGACATATGGACTTCTCTCATGGTGGTAGTATCAGCCAGAAGAATCTTTCAAGTGGCTAGGTCATGTGCTACCAGTGTGGTAAAGAGAGGCACAAGAGACCTCATTGTCCAGGTGACCCAGTGGAGTGCCGAGGTTGTGGAAAGATGGGTCATCTTCAGTGCTTTTGCAAGGTGTTTCCACCAATGTCTAGTGAGATGGGTTTTGTACAGACTTCGCGAGCGGGAGCAAGACCAACATCTTCTTGCTAGTCGGGAAACTGGAATACGTCAGGGTATGCAGGCAGGGGTGGTGGTCATGGCCATGGTAGCCAGACACCAGGATCTCAGAGGCAACAGGGTGGGATAGCTCAGGGTTTCTAGGTTGTGTCATAGGGCTATGACACTGGGTAGGCATATGCAGTGCAATTGACCTAGAAGGAGCAGGATCTCGGACCTTCTACAGTTACAGGTACTATTATAGTAGCTTCGGTCTTATCTTTATTACTTTTAGATACAGGTTCTACACATAGCTTTGTATATGTTCCTGTTGTGGAGAGCCTTTGGCCCTGTGTTTCTTCTTCTTCTGTTGTTATGACGTTAGACACTCCGTTGGGAATTAGAACGTCTTGTGTGTGTGAGTGCAAGGAGTGCCCTCTTGAGGTTGGTGGGTGTCACTTCCTCTGGGACCCTTATGTCTTAGAGATGACAAGCTCTAATTTCATTCTTGGGATGGACCAGTTGGTTCCATTTAGAGCCTTTGTAGACTGCTACCGTCGCATGGTGTGTTTCACATCACCAGAGGGCGGAGAGATTCTATACAAGGGCGAGTGGGATGTTCAGGCGAGTCGATCTGGACCAGAGCATTGTGAGTGAGGTGGAGTCACATCCCATATTGCGATTTTATATCTGGGTGATCAAAGGACTTGTCAGAAGGATTTCCCTCCAGTGGTTGATCGTTTCAGGGATGTCTTCCTGGATGACTTTTCAGGTCTACATCCAGAGCGTGAGGTGGATTTCTCGATTGAGCTTGTGCCAGGAGCAGAACCAGTATCCATTCCTCAGTTTAGGATAGCTAAACCAGAGTTACAGGATCTCAAGAGACAGTTATAGGAGTTATTGTCAAAGGGCTTTATCCGACCCAGTACTTCTCCTTGGGGTTCTCCTATCCTTTTTGCGAACTAGGTGAACAATAACCTCATACTCTGTGTGGATTATCGGAAGCTGAACCATTTGACGATCAAGAACCAATATCCCGTGCCTAGTATTGATGATATTTTTGATCAACATCGAGGTTCACAAGTGTTCTCAAGGATTTAATTGAGATCCGAATATCATCAGTTTCTTGTTAGACCATCTAATATACCGCTTACAGGTTTTTGGAGCAGATATGTTCCATACGAGTTCTTGGTTATGATGTTTGGACTCACGAACATGCCAGTAGTTTTCATGGATTTGATGAATCGTGTGTTCCATCCATATCTGGATTCCTTTGTGGTGGTATTCCTGGAATATATCTTGGTGTACTCTCACACTCTACATGACCATGCCACCCATCTTGAGATAAAATTGAATACACTAAGAGTGCATCAGCTATATGATATGATCTCAAAGTGCCACTTTTGGATTGACCAGATTCACTTCTTGGGTAATATTATTTCAGAGGCAGGAGTTTCAGTAGACCCAGAGAATGTGAGAGCAGTAGTTTCCCGAGAGCAGCCTAAGAACGTGTTTGATATGCGAATTTTCTTGGGGCTGGCTGGTTACTACAGGAATTTTGTATAGGACTTCCCCCGCTTAGCAATGCCATCGACGGGTTTGCCTAAGAAGGTTGGGAAGTTCATTTGGACAGAAGCTTGCGAGGCAGTCTTCCAGGACATGAAATGATAGTTGACATCATCACCAGTCTTGATACATCCATAGCAAGGGAAGATCTATACAGTTTATTGTGATGCATCAGGTATTTGGATGGGAGAAGGGTTGATGCAGGTTGATCGAGTTTTTGTATACAAGTCTCGAAAGTTGAAGACACATGAGAGGAATTAGCCAACGCATGATCTCGAGTTGGCTGCAGTTGTTCATGTGTTGCGTTGTTGGAGACACTATCTTTTGGGAGAACATTTTTTGGTTTTCACCGACCACAAAATTCTCAAATACACTTTTACTCAGCGTGAATTGAACCTAAGACAGCGAAGGTGGGATGAGTACCTTTATTCCTTTGACTTTGAGCTTGCCTATACACTGGGTAAGGGTAATGCAGTAGTTGATGCACTGAGAAGGAAGACTCAGACACAGGCGGTTCATGAGGCCAGTGTTGAATGACAACTTTTGGCTTTGTTCACTGAGATTCATTTGGAGGTGCACGATAGTTAGGGGCAGATCTATATTTCTTCATTATCTTTGACTTCTACCCTCCTGGATAGAGTGAGGATGAGATAGATATCTGATTCAGAAGGCCTATTTCTACAAGATTCAATGGCAAGTTAGGACCCTTCTCCTGGATGGACGATAGGCGATGTTGAGGTATTGCATTTCCATGGATGAGAATGGGTTCCAAGGGATATACGTGAGGATTTGATGTGGGAGATTCATGATATAGCATGGGATGTGCATCCCGGGGTTACAAAGATGTACTGTGACTTAAGACGTCAGTATTGGTGGCTGAGTATGAAGAGAGATGTAGCTAGTTTTGATACGAGATGTTCCACCTGTCAGCAGTTGAAGGTGGAGCATTAGAGGCCAGCCATACTGTTATAGTAGTTACCCATTCCGGAGTGGCAATGGGGTAATGTCGCCATGGACTTCATGACTAGGTTATCGACGTCACCTCGAGGGAATGACGCTGTGTGGATTTTTGTGGATAGACTCATGAAGGTAGCTCACTTTTTTCCAATCAAGGAGACCTTTTTTGTTGACGATCTCGAGAATTTGTATATCCTAGAGGTCGTATGTCTTCATGGGGTTCCTCATTCTATCATTTTAGATAGGGACACCCATTTTACATCTCATTTCTGGAAAAGGTTTTAGAGGGCACTGGGTACATAGGTGCTTTTGAGCACAGCTTACCACCCTCAGACAGATGGCTAATCAGAACGTATGTTACAGGTGCTTGAGGATATGCTGCGGTCTTGCATACTAGACTTTGGGGGATCTTGGGAGAAGCATATACCCCTTTTCGAGTTTTCCAATAATAATAGTTTCTATGAAAATATTGATACGACACCTTATGAGGCTTTATACGGTAGGCCATGTCAATCACCTCTGTGCTGGTTGGAGGCAGGTGAGGCAGCTTTCTTTGACCATAGCTCATGTAGGAGATTTATGAGCAGGACCAATTGATTCATAAGTGGATGGCTACTGTGTAGTCTCATCAGAAATCTTATGTTGATCGCCGCAGAAGAACCTTGGAGTTCGTGGTCGGGGATCAGGTTTTCTTGCGTGTTTCACTAAGATTGGGACACAGGCGGATCGGGAGACAGGTTAAACTTTCACAAAGGTATGTGGGTCCATTTGAAATTCTGGAGAGATTCGGGCCGGTTTCCTAGCGGTTGTAGTTACCATAGAGGTATCGATCCTTGCATGACATCTTCCATGTATCTCAGCTGCGCAGTTATCATTCAGACACATCTCATGACTTTTAACTCGAGGAGGTTGAGCTACAAGTAGATGCGTCCTTTAAGGAGAATCTGATTCGCATCATTGATAGGAGAATTAAGGTTCTATGTGGCCAGTCAGTTCCTATCGTACGGGTGCTATGGCATCATGGCCAAGTGCGGGACAAAACTTGGGAGCGGGAGACCGACTTACATGCTCAGTGGCCAGAGTTTTTCAGTGCTTTATCTTCACCACCCTTGGAAGGAAAATTTGGGGATGAATTGATTTAAGTGGGGAAGTTTGTAAGAACCCAGTTCTTAGTTCTGAGGTACGAGTTTCTTCTTTTCTCTTTTCCTTATGTTTTTTTGAGAAAATAAGGAAAATGGGGAAAATCCTAAATTTTAGGACTACACGCCATGTTATTTTCCACACACCATGTACTTAGGCTGTGCGGGATGAGTACATAGGGTGTGTAGCCATGTCAGTGATGAAAGGTGTAAAAAACCGACTACACGCCGTGTACTTTGTATTTAAACGCCGTGTAGTCAGTCGGCAGGAAAAAAGTAAGGCGGTGGAAGCAGCCGCTAGTTGAACAACAGTACACGGTGTGTAATAAAAAATACATGTCGTGTACTCATGTCGACAGATGGACATTGTGGTGGTGCCTCCAGAGGAATAGTTAAATGAGAAAAGTATACGACGTGTAGTCAATAGTACTCACTGTGTAGTTTCTTTTTTCACTTAAATTGGGAAGTAGCCTCCCCTGTTCATAGGGAAGGCTTAGAAGCATAGGAGGAGTCAGGAGAGAGAGTGGAACCTTCGAGGAGCTCTTGATCGCATGTTGGGAATCTATTTTCTGCCTATTTCAATCTCATTGGAACCGTATGGGTAAGCCTCTCCTTCTCCTTAAGTCGTTCTTACCAATTCATTCCCAAGGAGAAGTTATTTAGGTTTGAACATGATGTTGTTTTTCCCAGATCTACGTTGTTCTTGGTCATTTCTAGAAGCGACGTTCACGTATACCGTTCAGGGGTGTTTGAGGTAGGTGTATTGGTGTCTAAAATCCAAATGTTGTGCATTTTTATGTACCTTTGAGCTAAAAACCCATGTTGGGGTGTCATGTAGCTAAGTCCTTGGTTGTTCTGAATACCTAGAATTTCATAGGTAATTAAATGTGATAATAAATTGTTGTTTGGGATCACCGCTTGGATCTAGGACCACCCCGGGGGTGTGTTCCTCTGTTTAGCCGTTTGGCCAGTTACCCGAGGGTATGCCATTGTAATAACAATTATTGAATTTATTTAAGAGTAATTGAATGTGTTTTTCTTGTTTATATATTGGGTATGGCCCGCTTACTTGTTTAGCATGAGGTCAGTGCTTTACATCGCCTGAGGGCAGTGAGTCCTTTTACCTGAGGGCAGTGGTTTTTTTAGCCTGAGGGAAACTTCTTTCATGCTTGTGGGCAATAGACTCTGTGCCTGAGGGCGAAACATGGTACGCCTGGGGGAAATATCTGTTAATCATGTGGTCAATTACCTAGGGGTTATGATTCTGGTTACCTGATGGTAAGGGTTTGCGTGTTTGAGGACACTGAAAATTTAGATAGAAAATTCACTGAGGTGATGTCTTATATTAAATGGATAAAATGAATATTAAAATGGAAATATAACTGGTAAAGTTAGTTGATTTTGGGTACTTCTTAGTTTATTACATTTTCTACAGCACAAAGTTGTTACATATTCTTATACAATTGGGCACAGGCCTTTGGTGGGTGCCTACTAAGATATATTTCTCACACCCTGTTTGGGTCATGTCTTCGGCCCAAACAGATTATGTTTCTGCAGGTGTGGACAAGGGAAAGGGTCCTTATACAGGTACTTTATTTGTTGTTAAGGAGTATGAGAGAATGGGACCGAGCTTAGGCTTGCGTTGCTTCCAGCTGTTTTGTTTTGCTTTGTTGTACTCTGTACTCTGTATTGTATTCTGTCGTATTGCTGTGTAACATGTTCTGGCTATTTTCTTAGAACATGAGACATGTTTCCTCATTATGACTATTGGTTATCTTTTACTGTAGTTTTTTATTTAAAATGTGTATGGTTTATTTCTTCTGCTATTGTTGTATATTTTTATATTTTATTCCGCTGCGCTACACTTTGAAAAATGCAGGCATAGTTTCCCCACTATCAGACCTGGGCCCTTGCTACTATTTGGCAACCTCTGGCATTGGGGGAAATGTGCTTGAGGTCATGTGACTAACCGGGTTGGGGGCACCCGTTGGGGGGCACCTGGGCCCAGGATGTTAAATAGAGGTTTTTTTGAAAAACCATATGGTTGAAGAGGAAACGTGGGAATTTGAAAATTCTTTGAGGGTTAAATACCCCTACTTATTTGATAAGTGAACAAAATTGTGAGGATGAAATTTCTTAAAGAGGGGAAGGATGTAACATCCCGGATAAATAAAGAAATAATACATTCTATTTTTTATTATTATTTTGTGAATTAAATATTAATTTTACTTTTAAGGGGTTGTTATGTTCAATGGCATACCCGATACACAACTACTGGTTTCTTTGAAATCTTACGTTGCGCACTAATAATATAATATTATTATTTTAAATATTTGTTAACGCCTAACCATTGTTTTGGTGGGAATAAACAAAACTAACTACAATATGATTATACCTGTTTGTTAAAGGTATTTACATTTATCCATTAAATTTTAGAGGCTAAAATGTGAATGAATCTAATTTTAAGCATAATTAACTTTAAAAGGTTGTTTTACCGCCTTTTAATGGAGAACCCTATTTAAATATAGTTTTGGCCACTTTTATATGTTCTATTTGACCACATAAAATTCTTATTTAGAATCGGGACAACAAAAATCACTTTGGGTAAATTATTGGTATTTATTTGATAAAATTATATTTTTAATGAAAAGTGCAAAATGTTGTATTTGAATTCCACACTACTATTTAATATAATTTATTTATATTATTAGATTATAATTTTAATTGGTTTTAAAGTTTAATTAGATTATATTTTTACTATTCAATCCAATGTTTTTCATTGGAAGTAATTTCACTTTGAAATTGGATAAAAAAACTGTCAATCTTTGGAGAGATATTGTTTCTTAAAAACATGTTATTTATTTTGACAACTGTAATTAATTTTAAAATAATTAATGCAAATTATATGTTTTTAATTTTTTATAATAGACATAATTTTTTTATTTTAAATATCAAGTATATATTAGGATGAATTTTTTGTATTTTTTTGAAAAACATCAATTTCTGATGAATAGTGAAACCACTAAGTAGTAGTTAAAAAACATGCTTTTTCATTTAAATGAAATTTTACCATTTCTGTGAATTTAATTTTGAAAATATGACATACATGGTTGTTATTAGTAAGTAAAATGTGTTCCAATAAGATGAAAATAGTTTTTGGTGAATAGTAACTTTTGACATTTATTTACAACGGTTAATGGTAAATAGGGTAATTCAAGGTTAAAAGAATTTTATAATAATTCCAAATTACCTTAACTCTTTTCCTAAAGTTAATGGATATTCATATACGACCATGGGAATCCTTTGGATGATTTTGGGATACCATATTGACACTTAAGAGTGATTATGACACTTTATTATAATTAACATAAAGTAAATGCGAAAATGAAATAAACAAATATCTTTAAATAAATTAATTATTAAATGGGGTTATATAAGTTATCGTTTCAACAATAAATATTCATTGGAAAGAAAAACATATTTCCTGCATAATTATATTTATTTTAGTATTTTTATAAAGCAAATAAATAAAATTATTTATGACATAATAATGATACAGTATTTACCTCATTAATAAATGATTTAAATAAATAAGATTATAAATATTAAAATAACATACAAAACATGTCCAATTTTTTTGGATGATTTTATTTATATTATGAGTCATATTAGATTCAACTTTATTTTTTAAGGACCTTTTCATTCTGAAGATAATTTTATAATAAAATAATTGTTTCAAACATTCCTAAAGATCCCCCCTCCCCCTTATAAAAATACCTCACTTATAACCATTTACTCACACCTATTAAGCATTTTGGCTCATAAAATCCCTAAAAAATTAAGCTACCTACATCCCTATATTATATCTAGAAGACTTACCTTATGTAGAAGGAACTTCAAGAAGTCCATTTGGTTCAAACCAAAGGTAGTTACCCAAATTAAAGGAAACGGTTTCTGTTAAATTCATTTCCATTATTTTTCTTCTCCAACCCCCTAAACACTTTTTATTACATTATTTTATAACAAAACCAGTATCCTCAATATACTAGGATGTTTTAATGAGAATTATTATAACTACACTTACACACACCACCATATAATGGTTAAAGAACATAATGTTTCTGTGGATGGAAAACTAACGCCTCACGAAACGATGATTGTTTAATTATCTCCTACCGTCTCTCATGGTGGAAATTATTATGGAAATATATTTATATATGACATATGTTATGTTTATGTTTTCATTATGCTTCTGTATTTTCCATTTATTGCATGACTTTATGGTTTCCTTTATGGTTAAATGTGATAATTTCATTTGAGAACGTGTGGACTACTGCCCCCTCAAAATGAGATGACTCATTAATGCCTTATGTGGGACATATAAATGATTTATTTAATTATATTATATATGATATTATACTGTAATTATAATATACCTATGTATCATTATGTTTTTATTCCATTAAAATAAGAAATATAAATGAAAGTAGTGTTCCTGCGTACATACGACTTACCGTCTCCATGAACGGTGCATTTCATTTCTTATCTCCAAATGTTATGTACTATTATAAATACTAAAATATTGGATATATATGATATATATGATATATAAATCATCAATATCATTCTGAAGATAATGGATATTTTACTACATGAACAACTTGTAATTATAATATGCTCATTTTTTACTCAACTACCAAATATTGACAAATCAGGCGTTGTTAAGTTAAATGATTATATAATGTTTATAACATGGTAATAAGTGATATAAAAGGAATAATAATCTTGAAAAAGGTTCTAAGGAAAGTATAAATTAACTTAATTTTATTATTCTGGATTTCAAAGAATGAATGTGTCAAGTCAGAGAAGAGGTAAGGGAACTTATTAACCCAATTTCCACTCATTGGGTTAATCTTTTACTTTTAAATTATATCATGATATGATTCTGTATGAAATAACCTTTTATTTCCTATATTGTATTTGTACATTACATATGTGTACCTATAGTGATTACATATAATCGATCTATTTTATTTACAAAATGATCTTTGTAAGGGAATTCGTCTCAATCTCCTTTCCTAGAGGCATATTTTGTTTTAATACACGAATTTATTTTTTATGTTGTATAAACACATTGGAATTTTCATTTCATTCAAAGGGAATCTTTTTCTATGAAGCATTTTACTGAACGACAAAAAAGGAATTTTTCTTTTAAACATAAGTGGTGACAATGACCTTTCCGCCGCCGTGAGTATTATTGGATCTATGGCTTGCTTAACAATCCGTAGTGTTTTTTAAAAAGGAAAATTAATACCATATACTGTTTTAATGTTTATTGGTTTTTAAAATGGTTTTGATAATGTATTTTTAATGTCAATATATTTAAATGGTATATTTTGAGTGGACTTTGGAAATGTTATCTTTCCTTTATATTTGTTTTATGTGTCAGGAATATCTTATGGTTCTTGGGAATTGTTGTGTATATAGGTGGTTCCATGAAAAACCTAGGGCAGGTGAGCCCGAGATAACTCCCTAATACATTGGGTAACATGACATAGGTAAATGTGAATGTTTCTCCTAAAAGATTTAAGGAATATACTATGATGGGTATTCCAAATTTTACTCCCTGCATAGCTGTGATAGCTACAATGTAAGTATGATATGGATGTCACAGGTTACCTTTATGATTTATGTTTTCTATGTGTTATACATAAATCTTTTGATTTCATGAGGTATGTTAAAAAACTTATGTTATGTATGTAATGATGAACTAATGTTTTCATTCTTTGTTTTATAACCCTTACTGAGATTTTTATACTCATCCAATGTTTTGAAAGGTTTTTCACAGGACCTAAAGATGAACAAGGACAATGATGGGATCAAGGAAAAGTCATGTTGTTTAAAACATTAGACAAGACATGTCTCTGTTTTTTAGAGTTTTTATTTTATGAAAAAATGGAAATTGAGTATAAGTGTCTACCTTGTAATTTCTGAGATCTAATGTAATAGATATGGAATAATTCTATAAAACTCTAAACCTAAAAAGATCCTCAATGTGAATTATTCATTTAATTCAAGATTATGTAATGTTTAAGGTGGGTCCTTATAAATATCATCCTTTTAAACAGCATGAAAATATTTTGATTGTATCTGTATGGAACAATATTTAATTTTGAAATTCATATATGGATGATTAGAAATTTTAATCCTTCTTTAAACCCAATATTTACATATTACAATGTGTGGATTCTTATAAAAATAGAAATCATGTTTCTTAAGGTCATATCATATGACAGATGATATGTACGTAGGGGGTTCTTTTAATTAATGGTTTCCTTTCTATCATGTATGTTTTTATCTCTATTTTTTCCCTTTTAATTGGATTAGAATTAACAACCATTAATTGCGAGGATAGATTTATAGGTTAAGTAATTGATTTGTTGTATTTTCTATTTTACTTGGGTTTCTTATGTTTGGTGGGAAGTTAAAAATTGTTTAATGAGTTTTTAGGATGTGTAACGATGAGAAAACTCATCACATGAGTTGAATTCATAGCGTGATAGTTTACAAAGCGAGTAAGGGTTATATGTCGTGTACTATGATGATATAATTATAAATTCAAAAGGAGATAAATTTTAAAAATAAATTAAAATAAAAGTGATCCATGTTGTTTAAAATATTACACACCATGTAAATCCTTGAGTTTCAATTCATAGTGCTTTTAGAGGGTGTTTGAGTGATCCTTAATATTTGTCATCCTTCTACTATTGTAAATATCTATTTCCCTAGGTGTTTTTGGGTGTCTTCCTTCTATCTTGATCAGTTATCTCGGCAATTCATCATAAATTTTAGGTGTTTGTAGCTTTTATTGTAAGACTTCCTCTTGTTTTTCATCTCTTTTATGTTTACAACCTCATTTTTTGTTGGGATTGTCAATAGGATTATTTTAAATGTCAATACTTTTTATGATTCGGTCATTCCTTGTTATTTGAAAGAAGATCTTGTGGTTTCCCATCCCATTTTTCAAATTTGATTAGGTATTATTTGTTCTTGTGGTAGGTGGATCTGTTCAATTATTTTAATTTATTGAATTTCATATTGATCATTTTGGTCAACTCATATTTTAAATGGAATTACATGTGAAAAATTTGAAAAGGGATTGTGTTCATTTTTAAGGGGTTATTCATTGAAAAAAAATACATGATTTAAAATAGAAAAATGGATTACTAAAACATGAAGAAGTTTGGATTGTACTTGAAATTTTTCTATAAACACATGAGCATTGTTTTTAGAATAAAAAATTAAAAACATTACACTAAGGGAACCATTTGTATATATAGATGGGGAGAGATGATGACTTTGGTTTTGTGAGACAACTAGGATGTAACCTCTTGTATGGAAATGGTCTATGGAAGGACAAAATTTTAGTTGGATCTAAACTTATGTCTTGTCAGGATTATGAGTGTCTAGTGCATATTTTACCATAGAAAATTTCTTGGATGGTATATACATCGTTTTTTCTGGTAGTTTATTTCATGATAGTTTATTTCATGGATGTTGTCTCAAATGTATATTTATATTTCAGTATATTTACAAAATTTTTTATTGAAATGGAATACATTGCATGAAAATTTTTAAAACTAATGGATTGTTTGAAAATTTATTTATATATATAATTTAGTTTTTAATTAGTTTGTTTTAAATCGTGTACTTAATAATTATTCTTATTAGGACTTCTTTAGTTCATTTGGTGGTATCCTATAGGTCTATTTCTCACACCCTACACCTTCCCATGAGTGGATGTAGAACATTTTTTATAGGATTAAGATAAATGGAAAAACATTATATACATTTCATGAATATATTTACATTTTAATTTTTTTGAGATAGTTTAGAGGTGTAATTTGGTCATGTGGAGAGTTGTGTTCTAGACTTGTCATTTTTTCTTGTTCAGACTATTTGGATCCATTTTATCACCAATTTTTGTTGTATTGTACTCTAGTGGTATGCCTTATTTTATATATATAAAATACTAGTTCTCCTAATATTGTTTTACCCCATCTCATGATGGGATTACTTTGGTGATTGGTGTTGTTGACCGGGGATGGTTTGTTAGAATTTTTTATCAGAGCAGTTACTCAGCCTGAAGATTCTCAGCACTACCTTAGTTGGTTCTTTGTATTTTGTAGAATAGAGTATGATATTTATATTTTAGATTAAATGTGAGGAAAAGGGGATAGTCCATCCCACTCGTGTTAATGATTCTGAGATTCCATCGGTGGTTAGAGAAATATTTACTTAGTCCAAGACTATGTAGTTAAGATCATTTGATTAAATTAAATTTTAATTTTATTTAAATTAACATATCAACAATGATTGGGGTTGGTAGATATATGTTAGATTGAATAAACAATATTATGGAGTTTATTTAGATTTATACGTTCCAATCACTATGTGTTTTACTTTTGTGGTATAATAAAAAACTACTGTAAATTCACATTTTTTAAAGTGCTTGTCTGGATTATTTTGTGTAATTTCATGGTTTTGGAATTTTATCATTGATAATTGGATATTGTATTCTATTTAAAAAAATGAATCCTAGAAGACATCTTTTAAATACAATAAGGGATTCCATGAGGATGTTTCTATAGATGGATCCTCTATTATAACCTTATCTTGTTGAAGTAGTAATCCACACCATTCAGACTATTGAGTTACTGGGTGCAATGAACCTGGGACAGGAAGTGGATCAGGGTTCCAAATTTAGCATTCATCATTCACTAGTATTCTATGGTTAAAAAAGACGATAATATTTATAGGAGTGTCTTGAATATATAGATTGTCTATTTATCTTTTTGATGTCTCCTTATGATTCTCAAATGTTTTTTCTATGTATATTCTCCAATGACAAAGAAGAATCTGGTGGGACTTGATAGTACAATAGATGTTTCACGAAGGACTTACATATATTTCTTTCCCAAAAATCATCAATAATAATTTTTAACCTGATAATTTACATGTTAAAAATAACCAAGAGTTTCATGCATTTTATCATGGGGAGTGTAGTGTTTTAGTGTACTCCACCTATATTTATGAGTTGGTGGATCTGGCACCATTGCTAGTCACAAACGATTTCCTCATGGTTTAGAGGATCGATATGTGTTTGGGAGACATTGTTCGAAAAATCATAGTTATTTTTTACTTCTGAATATCATGGAGGTATTGGAAAAAGTTTCTTTGGATATGACATTCATAGATTGAAGAACTAGATTGTGAGGATCTCTACAAGTTGCATTAGTTATCTAAGGTTCTTCTTAGGGTCTGAAAAGAAAGTGAAAGAGTACTCAGTTTTATTTAGTAACATTTTTAGGGCCTTATATAGGGAATCCACATTTCAATTCCTACCAGTGTGGGAGGCATGTTCATACTAGGATTCAATGTACAAAGGCTCCATGAACTTTTCATCTTTGTGGGTGATTTGGCCATCTAAAGTATTTTTGTGATATGATGTACCAAATTCATATCATGGGATCCAGCTTCACTAAGGGGTTATAGGTTTAGGTCAATTCTTAAAAGGGTGGTGTGTCTCATTCTAATGAAAATGGGGGTGTGCAGGTGGCTACGTCTAGGATAATTCATGCACCAGTGGTTGCGCCAAAGGAATCTCATGCAAGGAGAACTACTCTTAGATGTTTGGGGTTTATTTCATTATATATGGTGCTATCTTTGTTTGATACAATTGGTACTCATTATTTTATTTCAACAATGGTGGTAGACATGTTGTTTTTTTGATCAGATCATATATATGACTTGTTGTATCTTTCCACACCCTTTGTAAAGAGGTCTGAACAATGTTTTAAATGTACCGAGTATTAGGTGGTGATAGGTTACTTTGAGGTTGTTTGGGACTTCACTGTTCCCGATCATGATATCATATACATGATCATCAAAATATATCGAATGACTACTATAAATTCCCAGATAGACTTGTATCTCCATAGGTTATATTTTATATCCACTAACGGGTTCACTCCTATTTTCCATGGTGAGTAGGTCTCTAGATTTATTAGGGAAGGGCCAGTTAATCCTTATGCCAGTTTCATCTCACACTAATAATCAAAAATGTTTCTTGACATAGTTGACCAGTTCTTGGGTTGTATAATACATGTTTTTATTGTGTACCCTAAGGTATTTTGGTATGATTTCTCTATATATACACCATAGAGAGGGGTCGAGATTACTGTTGACCAATTCTGTGTAATGTTTCCCATTTCAATTCCATCATATCATATGGCTCCTACTAAGTTAGTGGAGATAAATGTATAGATTTAGAACCTATATTTGGAAGGATTTATTCATCCGTGAGTGAAAATAAGGGAACAATTGTAATATTTTCTAAGAAGGAATATGTAAGTCATATACTTTATATTGATTATTGGAGGTTTAATCGAGTAATTTTTAAGAACATGTGTTTTTTACCCGTAATTGATTATCTTTTTGATCAATTGATGTGTGATTGTTGGATTTATAATATTTTCATGCGTTATGGGTACCACTAGTTGAGATTTTTATAAGAGGATATACCGAAGATATTGTTTCAAAGTCAATACAGTAATTTTGAGTTTCTAGATATCCCATTTGGAATCATTAAAATATCTGTGGTACTTATAGATTTGATGAACCAAATCTATCAAATTTCATGTAATTGGTTTTGTTTTTATAGATTTCATGTTGGAGTACACCATGTAATAGAGATAGCACATAGTCCATATGAATATTAATATATGAACATTTATAGAACATTCTCTGTATGGTATACTTTCAAAGTGGATGTTTTTTAAAAAGGACGTGAATTTTCTAGGGCATGTGATATATAAGAGGGTCATATCAGTTTATAATGAAATGGTACATGATTTTATTTCATCAGAGAATCCCAATTTCATGATTTATATTCAAAACATCTTTGGTTTAGAAGGATAGAATTGATGGTTTGTTCAAGACTTCTCTAAGTTCACTTCTTCGTTTATAGCTTCAACTCGTAATGGTGTAAATCTATAATGGAATGAAAAATGTCAAATATATTTTGGGGATCTGATGATGAGGTTAACTTTAGGATCATTCTTTATTCATCTTGAACCAGTTATAGGTAATGATTTTTTCTATGATGCTTCTTGTATGGGTTTGGAACGTGTCTGAATGAATGGGAGATATTCTATCACTTGTGGATCTCACCAGTAATGAACTCAAGGGAAGAACTAATCTACCCATGATATTAGATTAGAAGTTGTTATGCATGAACTCAAAACATTGAATCAATTTCTCTTTTGGTTGATATTTATAATATATCTGTGTCACAAAATCCTAAAGTATATTTTTACTTAGAAATATGTAAACATACGATAGGGATGCGTAGTTGAGCATCATTAATCCATTGATTTTAATTTCATATATACCCTATGGAATGGGAATGTAGTTTCCTTTGCGTTGAGGAGAAAATTACTGACACAATCTAAAGGGAATCATTTGAATAGTGTTCATGGATGAGTTTTCTTGCGGGAAAGATATTGGGATTGGAGGCGGTAGTGGAGATGTGTTCTTGGATTCCAAAAAATTTGACCCATTTTTTTGAGAATGTTAGAATTTAAAAGTTAAAAGTCATTGAGATCCAGCACTTAAGAGGAATCCTAAATGGTGGGGGTACCTCTTATGATTTTTCTTGGTCTCATAGTGGATCTTTGTGATTATATAACAAGTTAGATGTTCTTTTTTCTTTGATACTGGATTTTCTAGACATATGACACCAGTCACATTGGTCAATGAATACTTAGGAAAAAATGATGTACTAGGATCCGAGATGTCAATAATGGTTTCAATGGATGAGGTTTTCAGTTAAAAATTTTGTATCACATTATATCACTTGTGAAAGGGCTATGGCAGAACACAAGATGCATATAGGCCTCTTTTATCATTTACACATTTTGGTATGGAAGTGGGATAGAATTTATATAGATTTGGTCATTAGTTTTCCATATAATCCTTGTAGAAAGGATTCCACTTTGGTTATTGTTAAAAGATTCAGTAAATATGTACACTTAATACCAATAAATGAAATGAATACCATAGAACAGCCTATGGAATTTATGTCTTAGAAATTTTGAAGCTTCATGGGGATTCCTATGAAATTGATTCTAAGAGGGGCATTAGGTTCAAATCTATATTCTGTATAGGATTTCATGTGGAATTGGGTTTCTAGTTGAAATTTATAATAGATTATCATCCACATATGGATGAAAAAACAAAAGGGCTATCCAAGTTCTTTAGGACATGCTTCGAGATTATGTACATGCTTTTGGTGGATCATGGGATAGAAATTTTCCATAGGTTCTGTTTTCCAATAAAAAAATTATTAGGATTCAACCAAGATAGATCCCATTGAGGATTTTTATGGTAATCCATGTTGATCACCCTTGTGATGGGCAGAATTGGGAGAGTGGTCCTTGGTTGGTTATGTCATGTATGTTCTCTCTGAGTTTTGTGGGTCCCTTTGAGATCATTTATCGACTAGGGAGGGTGGACTATCAGTTATTGTTACCACCTGGATTATCTGTAAGAAATGACATGTTTTACATATCTATGTTGAGGATGTATATAATATATCAATTCCATGTGATTAGATAGGATGATTTTGTTCTTCATCTTGATACAACCTTGCTTAACTGGCAAGTTATGATTATGGATCTCTATGATAAGGTACTACATGGTAAAATGAATCCCCTAGTTCAGGTTAACTAAAAGTGGATAAATTATCTCCATTAAAAGTGGGAGAATGAGTCATTGATGAGGCAACTGTGTCCTAATATTTTTTTAGATATAAGAGAATGAAATATTTCTTGGGATAAAAATCATTTATGGTGGGGAGATTATAACACCTCATTACCTTAATGTTTGAAAACATTTTCTCTTTTTGGGGTTTCTTAATATTGTTGGGTGATTATATTCTCCACTGAATTAAAAGGATACCTATAATTGTCAAGTCATAGATATAGTTTATTTTCATATTTTCCTTAGGGTTTAAGTGATTTTTGGGGTAGTTACGCAATGTATAATGTGGTTTCACAATGTGTAATCATAGTCAGACTCATCATGTGAGTTGAAAACATAGTGTGAGAATTTACATGTCTTATAAGGGTTATATATTGGGTAATGTGAAAAAATGATTTCTAATAAAAAATGAGATATTTTTTTAGTGTAACTAAAAATAATGATGATTGAAAACATGTAAAATATTACACATTGAGTAATTCAATTAGTTCAGGTTTTTAGGGTTCCATAAAAATTTTTGTGGCCCTATTTCATCTCGTAGCCTTCTCTACATAGCTTGATCTCTTACACTAGACATTTTTTGGGTGACTTACATATGTTTGGAATAATTCATTCATCGATTGATTAATAGTTTTCAGAGTTTTATCTCTCCGAGTATGCCTTCCTCTTGGTTTTACCCTCATTTGTGGTTAGGGAATAATTTTCTATAGGGATTAGAAAATTTATTGTGTTTTATATCGATGTTTTTAGTATTTTCTCATAGATTATCTTCTGATTAATGATATTATGGTTTCCAATCCCCGTTGTCAATAGATTTTAGGTTTCCAACACTCTGGAGGAAGGTGCATCAGTCTAATTATACTTATTTATAGGATTATATGTTGTTGATATTGTTTCAAGATATTTTAAAAGGAATTTATATTTTTGAAATTGAAAATTTAATGGATTATTGTTATAATGGGTTTTCCCTTTAAAAAATAATTCCTCTAATATAAATCGGAAAATTGGATTTTAAAAAATCCAAGAAGATTATCTTGGATTTAAAATTGATTTTTAAAAATCTGAGCATGGTTTTAAAAATATATATTGAAAAACATTCTACAATTTGAACATTGGGAATGATGAGATTAAGACATTGGCTAGATTCATGGATGTGACACCACTAGGAGGTTACATAATGAATTTTGTAGCTATATGGAAGTCTACGATGTTATTTGGATATGAATTTATTCATGGTTATGATTGTTTGTGTCTAGTACATATTGTACCATAGTCTTGATCCCAAATAGCAGGGGATTTATTTTTTTACAGTTTTTTAGCACATAAAATTTTACTTCATCGATGTTGTATCACATGTATATTTATATTTTTATTATCATTACCTACTTGTTTATTAATTTGAAAAAGATTACATAGAATTTTTGAAATATAATATATTGTTTTAAAAATTATTTATTTATATTTTTTAAAAAATTGGTCAATATTAATGTCAGGACTTGTGGATTCTTATTAATATATCTTTTATATAGATTTTTTGGTTATCCTTCTATGCTCTGTTTCTCAAACCCATATTCTACCAATGGTTGTTTTAAGACCATTTTTTTTACGATTTAGGTAATGGGAATATAATTCTATAAAATGTGAGCTTCACATTACATTTATGTTTCTTTTTGGGATAGTTTATAGGTGATTGTTTCTCACATAGAAACTTCTTATCTATGATTTTTTTATGGTTCATCCTTTTTGAAAAAGTTGAATCTATAGTTGTTTTCCCTTTCTAATATGGTTGAATTTATAGTTTTTATTATATTATAGACTAGTTTTGTTATTATTGTACCCCACCTTATGAAGTGATAACTTGAAAGACTATCCTAGTTTACCTAGGTTGGTCTGTTAGAGTGCTTTATCCATATAGTTGTGAAATGATGTATATAGGGGAGAAAATAATTCCTATAGTGATGATGCAATCATGCAGATGATGTTTACATATGAGCAATGATTTTTATATAGAACTAAAAATGGTTCTAATAGGATTGGTGTGATGCTTATGGATCCTAAATGATGATTTCTGAAAGGAAATACATCATTAGAGTCATGGAAATTTTTAAAATTTCACATACCAATAGCATGAAGGAATAAATTTACAAGATAATTATCAATTAAAAATGTAACACTAATATTCATGAATTAAATAAATAAATAAAATTCTATATTTTATATTATGTACATGCTCTAAAAAATATAGTGTAATATATACACATAGAATAATTCAAGAAATAAATCCAAAGAATATTTATTTATATAACATTAAGAATGAAAAATCAATGAATTATTTATTAAAATAATTAAAAATGTTTGATCTTAAAAAAATATTAATAAAAAATATAAATTAATCCATTAAGCCTCAAAAACAACATTTACATTCAAATAATAAAATATTTGAAATATAAAATTATGTGGACTAAAAAAATTATACATTTTATTTCATTTAATCATAAAAATAGTAATTTTAATAGTTAGGGTGTGGTAAATAAGAAATAAATATGTGGTCGCATCAATTACATGTTAAATAAAATTTTTCTTTTCATATGTAAATTAATTCATCATCAATTAATCTAGAAAATGAATTAATTTTCAATAAATATGGGATTCGGAAAATTATCTCCCACATTGATACATTCATGTATAGAGGAATCATTTAAATAAATTTTTTTTCCCAAACATTGTTTCTAGTTCTAAAAAATTATTAGTTTTGAAAATTCATAATGGATTAAGGCCAAAAAAACATTACAATCAACTACTCTTCCATACTTCACTTTTTCTCATTAGTGAATACAACCATATTTTTTTAATAAATAATAATTAGACATATTTTGCGGTTGAGTGAGTTTAATAATTAACAATTAATCCTGAAAAACATGTGTCATTATTTTAGTATAATGAATAAAATGTTCATAAGGATTTGGTGTTTATTTTATAACCAATTTGAATGAAAATCATATAAGTTTATATTGAATCAAAATGTTCAAGTATAATTACAATATGACATCTTACTATTATTTTTTCATAATATATTTTTATAGAGTGAAATTTAAATTATGAAACAATATTTAACCCATTGTAAAGATGAAGTAATTGGCCACAAAATGACGAATAAATTACTGAAATTCCAGAAAAATTCACATATAATAACATTTACCATCTTGAAAATAATTAATTTTGAAAACATTTCATAGAATTATTAATATACACTAGATTTTAAAAATTGATAGAAAAAGTAATCCCCCACCGACATAAATCAAAACATTGTCCCCAATGCTCAATCTCAATATTGTACAACATTTTATAACACTTAGTTTGAAAAAAAATACATGTAAAACATTCATGGTTAGTGGGGAAGGATGATCATAATGCATTTTTCCATAATTTAAAGAAAAAATAATTACGAATGTTAATTATACTTTTTTATGGATAAATATTTGCGCTAAAACTCATGATTCATAGGTAATGGACAAAGTTAGAGCATGTTGGAAACTAATTCAGACTCAAAAGCCTAAAAATTCATCATAAGAGTCTATTTTGCAATGCTTATTCATATATATCCCCCACCATCTTGACTGTGAATGTCTGTCCTGGTGCCTCTATGAGTCTGATGAGTATTGGGGTTGTGAGTGCCATTGATGGACCCTATGCATGTCTGACAGATACCATCCTCATTACGACATCCATTTTTCTTCGTGGAGAGACCCTTATCATTGAAAAACCATGTTTACTATAAATAGTTGTCTCACACCCCTTCATAACCATTATTACCCCTACCTTTCAACGTCCATGCTCCTATTTCATGAAGTTGTGGAGCATCTTGAACCCTCTAGAAAAATGGATCATCCACTGTACTTGAGAATCGTGAGTCATGCTTTAGTTTGTTCTTCATGTCCCATACTTATGGTAGGGATTACCATCACAAAGTCATCCACCCTTCGTGAAGGAGGTAGAACCTTCAAGGTGCTCAGGGCTCTACAAATCATTAATCCTACATAGAGTACTCTCCTAATATTGAGGCATGTGATAAGGTGAGGCCATTCTCTCTGAGAGTCTTTCCTTCATGAAGTACCTTTACATCATGAATCAACATTACATCATGAAGTAACTTTTCTTCATGAAACACCATCGATTCATGAAGCTCCTCATGGAGATCCCCCAGTCTTATTAAGAACCCTTTCTTGTGCAGCCCTCCAAGCTTGTTCCATGTGATTTAATGGTTCCATATGTCATGTCTCATGTAGTGTTTCCCTATCTAATGCTACTTCGCATAGGTACACTAATAGCTATTGGTTCATCGCAAAGATACACTAACATGGATAGAAAATGTGACCTCTAAACCACCCCATTGTACCATGTCATTATTGATTCCTTACCTTCCCTATGTGTTGGTCAATACTAGTTATGTATGTCTTAGGGGTGAGGAGTGAGTCGTCACCATCTAAGTTGCATGACATTAAACATCTTAGAAGAAACGTCCCCAACAAATTATTTTAAAGTATGGTTTTTTATTTCATGGAATTTACAAGAAAACCAGAAAGTTTATTGGAACAATATCCCTCTCACTCTCTCTATCCATTTGGTATTTGTCTCAATGTGTGCTTTGGGAAGTCTCCACATAAGCCTCGAGACACCTTGATATGTTGTTTTGTGCATGACTGACCTGGAATGAGATCATCCAATCATGGAATGAGATCATCCTCATATTGTAGGAAATTCTACTTGGGCCTCCCTCTAGGTGTATTTCTCAATATCTATCTCCTAAGTTCGTCAAAGACCATAATCCCCACATCACCTCTCGTGGCCGCATCATTTGTGAAATGATCATCAGTTTTACTAGTAACTCTATTTTCCCACACCAAGAATGAATCCCACAGTCATTGATATTAAAAGTGGTTGTGACATTTTTGGCCACCTAATTGTGTAATACCCATAACCAAATTCTAAATACTACATGGATTTAGACCCATGTATTCTAAACAAGGTACGTGTAAAGCCTATTTGAGGATAAATCCCAACCAAAGGTATTCCTTGATTCCCTTTCCTAAGTGTGATCCTCCATGATCCTCCCTTTTTAGAGTCCATATAAGAAATCATCGTTCATCTCAGTGTCTAATCCCCTTACCCCCTTCATAACTATGCATACTTTGATCCCTTTCTAATAATTAGTGTACGTAGGAAACCCCTTTGATGTACAATCCCATCACCATCATATTCACGGTGGTCCACATCTGTCCTAACTATATGAAGTTAAAATTCATGGTATATATAAACTATAGGGAATTAGATTCCAAGCCACTAGGATATGTAAGAATAATACTCGAGGTTCAAACCCATCAACCACTTCTATCCTAGCCCTTCCCTTGACCTGTTATGTCTTAGGAGGATCATTCCTAATCCTGAAGGTTTCCCCACCTTTTCCCCCACCCATGCGCTTCATTCTCACGACCCACATCATTTGGAATCTCATTTTACCCATATTACCCAGACTTCCATCATCACAATGGTTCAATCTAATTCACTCCATAAACATCACACAACTCTCCATCATTCATCCTGGTTATTACGTGAGCCTCCACATCCTATAGGTATCATTCCATACATATGGTTTGCCTTAGCACATAATCATCTTCCACCATCCCATTAAAATGTCAATATTCACTTGGGATAATAACCAAGTGTATCTCCCACACAATTCACATTCATCCAACTAAGAGTTACCATCTTGTGATGGGAATATGTCCATGTGTAACCCCCAAATCACCCCTTCTAACTACTTGGGTTTTAGTCCATATCTTCTATATAGGGTATGTAGATATCCACCTTGAGGTTCAATCCCTTCCTATGGTAAACCTTGGTGTCCCCCAAATTGGGGCACACCCTCCTTGATCTATCCTCATTGATTTCTATATTAGCCTTAATGGTGTGAAATATTTCCTTTTTGGGACCCACTATCCTAGTTCCATCCTCATTGGGTGTTCTAATCCACCCACCTAGTAAACCTTCTAGGTTCTCCATCCTTGGGATGTGCCCATCCAATCCACCTTCACATGTGTTCTGATCTGTCTGATCCATCTCCTCAATATGTTAAACTCGTGTAGAACCCCATTTTAATCATGGTATGATGAGAAAACCCATGGAGAAATTCCTCAAAGAAAATAATAACCCCCCAAATTTGATGTGGGATACCTTGTGACTTTGATCACTCAAGAAGCCCTCCAATAATGTATAATTCATGTGTACTAGTGTTCCAGCATCCAGACATTCCAGAGACAACCAACATGACTAATCTCCCAACCAAAATAGGATACCCTAACTTAACCATTTTCAATGTCCTTATAAAATCAGCATAATTAACCGACATCCAAGAAGAGATGGAACCTGGAGGAGTTTCACAAACAACATATTAATCTATATGGGAGACCCATACTAGGTGATAAATTCCAAGGTGGAATCCATGGATGGAGAGTCTAACTTTCCATCATCCCATCTCAATAAAGGATAAAATATATTTTAAGAAGATATGAATGTTTATTGCCTTTGTAAAGAGGGAATGCAGGGTACAATGCACCGTCAGTTTGCATCAACACGCACATGTGGCACACCCTAATGGAAATCATCAGAAATAGAAATGGTCATCAAGGCAAAAACCTCTTATCCTCCACATGAGGATTATTAGAGTTATAGATATTAGAAAATAATTATTTCATCATATCCAGTTATCTCATGCTTGGTCCAGAAAAGAAAATTTTTCCCCTAGCATGAAACTCACCAGAATTTGGGGAAGTTAATCATTGGTAATTTTGTTCTGTGATACCATAAACATGGATCTCTATGTAAAACTTTTGAATAATGAATGTATATGGCCCATGGGGATGTTCTATCCTACTATATGTGATAAATGATGAATCATACTTCTTTATAGGATCCCAGATATGGGAAACTAGCCACCCCCAAGCATAGACAAATGGGACGGAAAAACATAAATGTAAAAATCCTACATGATTCCACCTCCACCATGACTTCATCCACAGCCATGGATATCAAGCACCCATTCCACCTACCAACCTATAAATTAGTTTATTCGAGGGTGAAATACATTCTCAGTCGATGGTTGGAATATGAGGGCTTCATTTCATCAAGGGATATGGCCTTCCAGGACATGTATGATTATGTGACTCACTGTCAACATCGCCCCCAATGACCACATAGGGAGACACTACTCCCAACTCCAACATCCAGCTGTTTAGGGATCCTCTCCCATGAATGTTCATTTGAATCACTCCCCTATGCTGACGAGGTTAGGGATATCTTAGTTATCCTGGCTATGACTACCACCCGCGAGACACCAATGAGGGCTCCCACCTAGCCACATCAATTCCACCAGCTGGTCCCTCGGGTATAGGAATAGTTGGTTTACCCCCTGCAATTCTAGCCTCAATTTGGCTGACCTGACACCATCATCAAGCTATGACATAGGAGGATTTCTATCAAGTGGATCCCTCATCTATAGATCCAATGTTCCATTGAACCCATGACACATTCTATCGGGTCCCTAACACTGCGGATCATGGATTCACCATCGCTTCATCAGAACTTAGACATCATCCACCGTAAGGGAGGTTCTGGTTGACTGTCTTAATCGTCGAGGCATCCAGCAGCCATCTAAGGTTTACATGTGTTGATGAGATCCAATACTGAGTTCCTCCCTTTACCATCACCAGTAATAGCGAAGTTCCTCCCCACTCTTTCACCTAGCATGGAGGTCCTCCCCATGATACCTGCATTAATCCAATGTGAGGTCATCCCCATATTTTTTACAAGGATAATTTAGGTTATCTTCATATCAATGATTCTAGATATGAATTTCCTCCTCATATCTCATGTTATCAATGTGATGGCCTTCCATGAATCATTTTGAGCTTAATAGGAGGTCCTCCCTATAATAGCATTGATGAGAGTTAAGTCCATCCTCTCTTCATCACCTATCCGCATTGATGTCCTCCCCATGTTTTCATGAGCTCCAACAAGATTCCTCCAGCATACTAAAACTAGAAAAGAAGAGTCCATCCTCACTTCATTGATGATCGGCACAGAGGTCCTCCCCATGCCTAGTTTGATCATTATGAATGCCCTCATAATGCTACCGCTTCCAGCCGATGTAGATGTCCTTCCCATTTTACAGGTAGCAAACATGAAGGCCCTCCCCATGTCCAAATAAACTCTAGCATAGTTCCTCCCCTCTCTAGAACCACATTCATAGGGGTCCTCCCTATTCATCTAGCATCCAATATGTAGTTCTCCCTGTACCCAATTTCACCATCATGTATGTCCTCCTCGTGTCATGTTCAACACTCTCTCGGGTGATCCTCCCACACCACATCTCCCATGAAATGGTCCTCTCGGATCTCACACATAACATAGAGGTCCTCCAATTTTTCTCACCAGAAAATAAAGTGTAGGTCCTACCCACTCTTATCTAAATCCTAGTAGATGTCCTCCCCACTCCGATGACAATAGAAATGGAGGTCCTCCCCATATCCCATCCAACTCAAGTGGAGCCCCCTCCCCACAAAAAACAACCCACATGATGGACCTCCAAATTTTGGATATCTACCCTACCCTGAAGATCCATCCTAGTTTATAATGTAAAACCATCACCACTAAGGGAATAACTTTATGAAAGTTCATATAATTGTAAATCCAGTTCTCTTCAGAGATTCTGAAGTAGAATGTGACCCAATTATGGAACCTTCACCCACATCCTCTCCATCAGAGTCTAGGTTATGAACCAGGTGTGTGATCTTTATCCTCATAGAATTTTAAATTCATAAGATCCCAAAAACCCTCTTTGGTTACATGTAGTAGGTGTATTATTTTTATCTTTTTCAGGGTCATGCAATGTAGTCATCTTTATCATCACCACGATTATTCTCTACCTCGATCTGAAATTATGAAGAGTTGTTCTACAGATTGGTAGATAAAGAGAACAAGGAAGAACATCCACCAGTAGCCACCACCTTCACACATGAAGTGGTGATCGACAGCCCTTATTACTAGTATATGATGATGCAATCAGTATCACCCCTGGAAGATGGTCTTGAATTCATCATTTTGTTATCCCACATAGTGTCCTCTCCACAGGAAATCCATCTTACATAATGGTCCAACTCAATGTAATTTTTGGTTCATTATCCATCCATAGTTGAATAATGGGGAAACCTAGTTTTGGATCCCACTCCAGAAATAAGAAGCTTGTATGACACTCTCATAGTGGAACGGTTTTGTAAGATGTTATGGCTGATCATTATATCCAACATCGACATTCTAGATTCTCTTAACTAGGATGAGGTTATTTGTTTTTTCAGAATATATGTACCTCCCATTTCCACCTCCATAATCATTCATTGAAAAATATGAAGATCCAAGACCATTATGACGACATAGGTCAGTAGTGTCCCATGGTCAAGTTTGTGGTGCTTCTCGTGGCTTAGCACCCTACATCGCCCAGTTTTAATTGGGCCCTCCAGTAATGATTCATCCAGAGCTTCAAACTGCTATTCATAATTACTCAGTAGGTGTCCTGACATGTCTAAATCCATTGATTAGGATGTATGATGTTCTTCACTTCAATCTCATCCCGTTCCAACCCAACTTGTCAGGTGATATCTAGGACATCTGATCAGGTATAGTAATATTGGATATGGATGTCCTTTATCCACACAAGAAAATAGATACTAAGGAATGACTTTGTGAAGAAGTATCTCCACCCTAAGTAGCATAATACCATGTGGACACACACAAAATCATCATCACTCACCAATAAAGATAATTGTGTGGCCTGGGAGAGACCTCAAAGTCGTTACCTTTCGGTCAGGACCCTAATAAGAGAAATGGAAAATCAGGGATTTTTAAGAACACTGACCTATTTGGTTAAACACAAATGACAAAATATTCTACAATAGGTTTGTTTTTCTTTAACAACTCACAAAACAAAAAATATCATTGATGAGATCCTTGAATATCACCTTGAATAATTGCACCCATACAATGGTGATCCTTGGTATGATCCTACCCATCCACCATTAGGTAAGTAGAGGTTGACCTAGGTACTTTTTGGTAAGATAAATTACATTGAACTTGAAAACATGATATATCCTGACATGGAAGAGTTTAGAGCTTATAGAAAATGATAACGATATGCATCATCAAATCTTCTTGAGCTGCGTGAGAATCTTCCCCAATACGTGGATCTACAGGCCATTCCTCCATTAACTACTCAGGTTACTCTTTAGGATATTCTTCTATTATCTCATTGGGTAATTCCACCATCCTCTCCATGAGCCTTTGAGGTTATATATTACATTGAAGAGTCTTCTATTTCACTGGGGTTCAGGAATCATTTCCAAGATAGGGATCCCCACCATAGTGATACGATGGCCGCTCTCATTGGCTGCCTCATGGCCCATGATATGCAACATGTTGTAATACCATCTAATGATAAAACATATATTGAATGTGTTGATGATATTCTAGCATGTCCATATTTTGGGAATCCTACCTTATCCCTTTTCAATGGGATGGTTGGACCATTGTAGCATTTGGACAACTTTATTTCTATGTGTGGACACATGTTGGGAACTCCATCATGGCAGGAAAACTCTATGATTTGACAAATCAAACAAATTTCATGAATCCCTACAAAGGTTGATAGTGACAATGATGATAAATGGTAGAAGGTCCCCAGTCGTGGGTCTCATAAGTATGATAATTGTTCAGCTTTTAGTGAAGATTCTTGAACCAACAATATCATTCCGGACCATTTGAATTATCTTGACCCTCTTGAGGTTGCCACACCTCCTCTAGCCTCTGTTGCGCCATCAACATCTCATACTTACACCTATCAGAAGAGTAGGCACTAAATATGTAATGGAAAACAATCCCCCTTTCTATGTTGAATCTGTCTCATGCTCTTAGAGACACCATGCCCCTAGAGATGGTAGTCAACCCCTACATTGACCCCATAATTAAGCATTCTGAGAGTGATGATCATGAGTATACCTCAGCGAATTATATCAAATTGGGGGACCCATACATGGTTCCTGGAGACAATGTGCATCATTAAATTCCTCTTAATGTTCCTGATTGATGAATTTGTCAACATAGTCATGTTTATGTAAATCATCGAAATGATAATATTAGCATTTCCAACCAATCAGTGCATACAACTGAGGCCAAGAAAAATGTTAGGAATATACCTCATCATCCACATTCCTCTAATCCTATCACATTATATTCCCTACCACCATCATTTATGTTACTCATCTAGGTATAGTCGCTATGACCATTTCATGACTGGTCGCACCTAACTATTGCCAAACCATTTTTCTATGATAGTCATCTAGTAGTTATTTTATTTGGATTAGCTAGTGGGATTTGGATTTTGAATCACCATCCAAAACACACTGGTTTGACCAGCAACACCCCTCATAACTCATTCCACATAACAACTTCCTACCAGCATCATTTTGATCTTAACATGAATTTATTATTTTCTTAATCATCATGCAAGAATTCCTAAAAAGATCTTGATTCTTGAGTCTCTCCATCTGTCAGAAGATATGTGTGATCCATTGATGAGTCTTTGAAAATTCCCTCCAATTTAAGAGATAGGCAGTGGACATTGAACCATTCCATGCTGAGAAATTTGACCGAGAAGAATTCCAAGCCAACATCTCATTGTCAGATGAAGATAAACGCTCTCCTGTATAGGGGAACATCCAAACGTTGTACATCCTTGGAACGTTGAATGGCATGGAAATTATCCATTGTCTTTTTGACATAGGTTCTAGGATTAATATCATCCTAACGTTGATGCTCCATAATCTAGGATAGTGTGAAGTATATTTGAGTCCCTCTAACATGAATATTCATGATTATGATAGGATGGAGAAAAGTATTTGTTGGAATTTTTCATAAAGACCCAGTTAATTGGCCAGATCGGATGCAGTGGTTTCATGGTCATCACAAAGGATTCCACATACAACAAGCGAAAGGGTAGGCCCTAGCTACATTATCACGTTGTAGTTCCCTCCTCGTATCACCAATGCCTCATGTACTCTCTCAATGGTCGAGTGGGTGTGCTCTAACACAATGTGTCACCCTTTTACTCTTGTGAATCCCACTACCTATATTCTGAATATTATAGGAGCAAGGGAAAATACATAAGTCTAATGGGGTTAAGAAAACTTCTACTATGGATGATCCATGGATAGACTTGGATGATGCTCTCATCCTCCAAATTCACCAGTTGGAGGCCATGACCCCAAACATGGGACACTCCATTATTGTCTTTGGAAGGTGTGTGAAGCCCTTTTATTGTTAAAAGGGACACCATAAGATCACTTTGTACTCCTATAAAAATCGGGCTTCAGTGATACCAAATACTATAACCATTGTGAGGTATTGGGATGTTCTACCCATTGAAACAATCGTACACCATACTTGATTATACCTCCAGGACATGTTAAACTGAAAAAATATGCTGCATAAATAATAGTTTTATATTAACAAGAATATCCACCTTGGATGAATTCTTGATGGAATAAGTTCTATAGATTTTTTCACTATGGTTTGAATAGTTCAGGATTCTCCTGATGAGGATTCCACTACCACTCAAGCTAGCACCATCATTCCTCCAGGATCAGTTAACTCATATGAGTTTCCTCATGCTGATGATCCTCTCACCCTGAAAGATGAAGTGGATTTTGATCAAGGTCATCCCACAATCAAGGTGGGTGTCTCCCCTAACATCAATGATTTGCTACTAGGAAATCTCAACACTAAGGCAGACCTAAGGCCAACACTGATCAATGTATATATTCCTACATAGAAACAACATTATTATGTGAATTTCCTAAAGAATAATTGGGGTGTACTTTCCTGGAGTTATGATAAGATTATAGGACAATACCCTCAGGTCACTTCCCACCATCTTGGTCACCTGATAATTCACTATGTAAACAAAAATCCTCCCAGAAACATTCACCCCACTCGCGGTTCCATGGTCGAGGTTGAAGTTGATAGGCTCATCAAAACCCAATTCCTAAAGGAAGTCTAGTACCCCTGATGGTTGGCCAACATCAACCTCATAAACAAGAAGAATTGATAGATCATGGTCTCATTGTTTTTTATCTCAATCTCCCCTTTCCGAATAATGATTTTCCCCTTATTGTGACATATATATTGATCAAAGATACCATCATGTTCAAAGATATCTACTTCATGGATTTGTATTTCTGATATACCCAAATCAGAATGGACATTGATGATTAAGAGTCCCCCAGATTCAGAACATCACAAGGTACATTTTGGGACCACATAATACCTTTCCATGTGAATATTTTCATAGACACCTATCATCAAGCTACGAAACATATATTCAAACCAATCATGGGGATTTTTCTAGAATTATATGTTGATGATTGGGTGGTCCGATCCCACCAATGATAATACCATCTCAGAGATCTTGATAATGTGTATGGCTTCCTGTAATCCCTCCATCTAATGTTGAACCCCTTGAAGTATTACTTCGGGGTTACCTCTATAATGTTCCTCAGTTTTTTCATTAGATACATAGGAATTTAAATAGATCCAGAGAAGGTCAAAGCTATCAACCATATGTCACCATCGAGCAACCTTCAAGTGATCTGAGCTTTTTAATGCCATTTATCCTTAATATATTGATTTTTAACGAATTTGGCCATCAAGTGTTATCCCTTTTATCAATTAATGAAGAATAGGGTCATATTTCAATGGGATTAACATCTCTATAATAGTTTTGAGGAGATAAAGAAGTATTTTCTACAACCTCCGGTTTTGATTACACCCCTCTCCAGAAATCCTCTGGTCCCCTCTGTGACTGCCTTAGAATGATTCCTCACTGCCCTTCTCTAGTAGAAGAACAAATAAAGGAAGTAAAATAATTACTTTCTCAGTCACATGATTCTCGATAATGACACCAGATATTCCTATATTTAGATGAGATTTCTAATGTGGGATTTTTTTCAATGCCTAAGTTACAGCAATATCTATAGTACCATTAGACATGGATGATGTCCCATGTGGATCTGCTAAATTATATTCTGACCTCCCCATGTTGATAATCATCTAGCTCAGTGGGATGCAATCCTTTGACATCAGGTTCATCCTACATAAGGTTGTCAATGGCTAGGTGCTGGCAGATATTTTGGCTATCCATCGAACCGACGCATAGGAATCCCTAGATCATGTTATTCAATATGTGGAAATCCTTTGTGTGGATTCGGACATTCCATATTTTCATATGAACATTGATGGTGCCTCATGAATCCAAATTAAAAGATTATTCAATGGTTCCAAACTAAACTAAGTAGGCATGGGTATCTTCTTCAACACGCATACACATTCTATCTTTCCTTATCCATTCTTGTTGTCATAAGGATTCACCAACAAAGAAGCATATTAGCAGGCTCTCATTATTTGTCTCAAGCGATCCCTTGAGATTGATGTTCCCCACCCACATGTAAAAGTGGAATATAAGAATGTCATCAAGTAAATCAATGGTGTCTATGTTTTCATAAATCTAGAGATTGTGCCCATGTTAGAGGAAACTCTATAGCTGATGTCCTGATTCCATTCTTTATTGAAGTTTACTCGTGTTCTTCGATCACAAAATGGTCATTTTGTTTCCTTAACAAGAATTTTCATCTCTCATTCATGATGAAGATGATTTTATTATACATGTGGTACAACGAAGAATTATCAGTCATATTACTCATAATTATTATAACAACCAGTAGATGATCCACCTTACCGTTTGTTCTTCCACACCAGTACCACCCAGTCTCCCCATCATAGTAGTAGAGACCACCGATTGGACAACTCCTTCTTGTGACTACCTAAATCATAAAAATCACCCAACCAACATATCGAAACGTGAATGAAATTCTCATTGTGCAGGATATTTCACCATCTGAAATGGTCTTAGCCTTTAGAAAATCATCTAAATGCATGGGTTAGATGGTGTTATCTTACTTTGTATTAAAGGAGACAAGATCCCACTAAATTATGTAGTATTTTCATTCCTATTGTTGTAGAGATCAAAAGGTAGGTTTAAACTCTGCCACCAGATTTGAAGGATGGGCAACATATGTCTCACCATGGTCTATGACTGCATCGAGTTTTCAAAGAGGTTCAACATGTTTCAGATATATGTCAACATTGTGCATTCACCAATAGAGCCCCTCTATACCACCATGTACCATTATCCCTCCACAGTTTGGGCACTTGAAATCATGGGAAAATATTCACATGTGACAACTCTCTAGTGGACACTACTAGAAACCACAGCTATACCAATGAAAATATCCCAATGGTTTTTTCAAACCATTGGGATAGGTTCCTTACACCAAGGGTTCCATGAAACTGTTGGTATAGGTTTTTTAGTAGATGGTTTTACCAACGGTTCAATACAACTGTTGGTATAGGGGTGGAATTTTGAAAGATATACCAACGGTTTTAAAAAACTGTATGTATATATCATCTATCTGGGATAGAAAATCCTTCAAATGCCCATGGCCTGCCTGATTCTTGAAGATCCCTCCACATTCGGTCTGCATTTTTTCATACTCGTGAGCCTTTGTCTGCATTTTTATCTAGTCCAAAGCCTCCTTCTTCCAAAATAAAATCTATTTGTCCTAAAAAGAGACCTCTTCCACTTCAAATTGGTAATTGGTAACTGAGTTATATCTCTTTACTCCATTTATTTTTGATTTTTTCATTCAATTCCGGTGCAATCTGAATTCAATTTTTACTCTGGGTTCTTATCCTTGAAGGTGAAATGTTTTGAATGTCTTTAAGTCAATTTACACCACTGTAAGGTGTGTGTTTCAATGAAATTAATTCATTTTGAATTAAATGTTTGTTATTTTATTGTAAATTGATTTTTATTGGGGTGTGGGATGTCTAGTTGGGTGTGAGGGGGGGGGGGGCAGTTCTAGTGGGGACGGGTGTGTAGGTTGGGAGGGTTGTGGGTTGTCTAGGAAGGGGGATATCCGGGTTCGGGGTGTCCATGTGGGGGGATGTCAAGGTGGGGTTGGGTGTGGGGTTGTCTAGGTGGTGGGGATGTCCAAGGGGTGGGGGTTTCTAGGGGTGGGGGATTCCAGGGGGGATGGGGGTGGGGGTAGGGCCTTCCAGTGGGGTGGGGGATCCAGGGGGTGGGGCGTCCAGGGGTGGGGGTGTCTAAGGGATGGGGGATGTTAATCTGGTTGAGGAGTGCCCATGGGATGTCCATGGGTGTGTGGTGACTTTTCAAGGGGGTGGGGGTGTCAAGTGTGGTGGGGGTGTTCAAGGGGGTGGGGTGTCAAAGGGGTGGGCTGGTGTCCAAGGGGGTGTCGAGGGGGTGGGGGTTGTCCAACGGAGTGGGTGTGTCCAGGGGGTGGGGGTTGTCCAGGGGTTGGGGGGCTGTCCAGGGGGTAGGGGGTGTCTAAGAGGGGTGGGGTCTATGGGGTGGCTAGGAGGGGGGGGGGGGTTGTCGAGGGGGGTTGTCCATGGGGGTGGGGTGGTCAGGGGCTGGTGGTGTCCAGGGGGTGGGGTATCTAGGGGTGGGGGGCTATCCAAGGGGGTGGTAGTGTTCAAGGGGTGTCTAGGGGGTGTGGGTGTTGTCAACGGGGGTGGGGGATGTCCAGGGGTGGGGGTGTCCAGAGGTGGGGGTGTCCAGGGGTGGGGGTGTTCAGTGGGGTGGAGGGCTATCCAGGGGGTGGGGGTTATCCATTGGGGCAGGGGTGTCCACGAGTGGGGTGTCTAGGGGTGGGGGCTGTCTAGGGGTGGGAACTGTCCAAGTGGGTGGGGTGTCCAGGGGATGTGGGGCTATCCAAGGGGGTGGGGGTGTCCAGATGGTGGGGGTTTCTAGAAGGTCTGGGTGTCCAGGGGGTGGAGGTTGTCCAAGTGGGGAGGGGTGTCTAGGGGTGGGGGTGTCTAGTGGGTGGTGGTAGTCCAGGGTGGGGGGCTATCCATGGAGGTGGTTGTGTCCAGGTGGTGGGGGTGTCGAGGGGGTGGGGGCTGTCTCGGGGGTGGCGTGTCCAGGGGTTGGGGGGCTATCCAAGGGGGTGGAGGTGTCTAGGGGGTGTCTAGAGGGGTGTAGGTGTTGTCCAAGGAGGTGGGGGTTTAAAGGGGGTCGGGGTGTCCAGGGGGTGGGTGTGTCTGGGGGGGGCTATTCATTAATCCCCCTCTTACCTCTCATATATATTGTTTTTTGGGTTACACATTAGTTATCCTTTTCTAATTACATCCATATTTGTTTTCATATGCATGAAATGAAACCAATTAAAGAGAGGCAACAAAAAAAGATGATGGGGAACAATCGTCGCATGGCTAAGATGGGAGTTCCACCACTAGTGCTTATAGTGAGTATTTTATTTTGAATATATATATATTTAAATAATATATAATGTAATGTGATTAATTTGGTTTAAAAAAAATTAGGATCTAACTTTTAGGCGACAATTATTTGATGAGTAGTCTAGTAGTGGTCCTAGTAGTCAGGATGTTCGAACGAGGGGCGGTGGTACTAGAGCTGGGCGATCTGTTCGGCATACTAGATTAGACCCTGACCCTCATACTAACATACCATCTACCCGAAATTCTGATCCCGATGTGTCATTAAAGAAACACTGTAAATTTTTTCCTCCTATGTTTTCCCCACCCTTTACATATGCGTCTCCCCAACCATCTTTAACATATCTGGTGATGATTTCCTCTCCCCATCCAGCATTTGGTCTGCCATGCATGTCATCTACTTTTACTTTTAATTACTTCTCTCAGATCTTCTATATTCCATATTCTTCGGCTCATGCTTTGGTAGATTCTATCTATGAGGCACATACATTGGGACTCACTCCACCTGTATAGGGTGTTCCTTCAGTTTCTGCAGATACAGTGGTGCCCATTTATCAGACTGTCACAGGTATATTTATATAACCCTAACAAACTTATACCATTATTTACTTTCAATATAACATGTATTGATAAAATATATTTTTATTTCCTAAAAAATATATATACTTATAGGATGTGGGAGAGTGGGCATACACAAATACGTGCAGTGTGGAACAGCCACACACAGTTGATAGTGGACTACAATGAAGATAGTCAAATGATTAAAAAATAGGGTAGCAATGTCGGAGTTTTTCGGAATCTCTTTCCAAATACTTTGAAATAATTCTTGTAAGCCCTCTATCATGGAGATAGTTTCCAAATGATGTCAATAATAATGCTTGGGAAGATATATGGGTAAAAAATAGTTTGTATTTAATGAAATATATTGTTTTGAATTTATATGAATCAATATTTTGGTATCATATTCAGTTTAATATCCCCGATAGTGAGGGTGCAAGGCCATCACATAAAAAGGATTTCGTTGAGCTTGGGAGAACCTGAAAGATCAAGTTGTATATTTGATGGTGTGATAGAGTGACACAGAGTTAGAGGTGGTACCTATCATGGATGATTGTCCGATAGAACAATATCAACATATGATTACTCATTAAACGATAATACAGTTTAAGGTATTAATCACATTTGAGGTATTTAAATGAAATTTTCATGTTTTACATTAATATTATGTTTGGTATTATTGAATATTATTTTGGAATCATCCCGAAAAAATAAAAACAATTGTGATGATAAAAACCACCTTCACACATTGGGAGGTACTATGATGCTAGATCATGAGAGGAAGTAGGTGTGACAGTTTTTTATAGTTTTTCTTTACGATTTTCAATTTATATTGTTCCCTCAATAATTTATTTGATTGCTAAAGTTTTTATATAATTTTAGTTATTATATTAATTATTGGTAATATAGTTTTAATTTTGGTTTCCTACATTCAATGTAATTGTAAAGGCAAACATTGAATATTGAAGGATGTGTTCCTTTAAAAAAACTGGTTTTCTTGAGTAGAAGGAAGAAAGATGGAAGTGCAGTTAACAAACCGAAACAAAAGAAGATTTTATGTTTTACTTTGTTGATTATAAATGTTAATATCTATATTTTTACTTAATAATAAATTTATTTGTGTAACAGGCTGCTTTAGAGGCCCTTGATTCCCAGGAACCTGACAATTTAGGGAAAAATGATCATTTACATCAGGTGATGGGAGATGAGAACTCGGGAAGAGTACACTTCCAACCTCATAATAGTATAGTCTAGATAAGGTATTGGCCCTTCTCAGGTACAAGTTTTAGTGAAACTGAGTTCCATCAGGTTAAGACACATATAGAACATGCTAAAAAGGGGGCCAATGAGACGATAGAACAGTCTACTTGGGAAAACACTGGATTTATGGAATTGATGGATGTTTTACATCCAACACATCCACCACAGTATAGAATAGCCTGTGATGAATATATGTCATTGATGAGTTCTATATATGGTGCACTATGTGTAATTTATAGTGGTGGTCGAGACAATGGTGAGGAGGAGGTCGAGGCAGAGGAAGAGGCTGAGGAAGAGGCTGAGGTGGAGGAGGAGGGTGAGGCGGAGTATGAGGGTGAGGAGGAGGGCATTAAGGAGGGAAATGATAATGATGGGGATGATGATGAGGATGGGAGTGAGGCTGATGATGACAGTGATGATAGTTATAGTGGCGAGGCACAGACTGGTCCATTTTAATATTGACTGATATTAATGAAATTTAATTTTTTATGATTTTTTGTGCCTTAATTTATGTGTGATTAGGTACATCACATTATCTTTATTTTCTTATTTATAAATAGTTAAACATGACTTGATGATTTTCAGTGGTGTATTTTTTTGGGTGTATTGGTGTTATTCTAAATTCTGCATAGTGTACTGCAATTGCAATGGTGTTATTTTGATGGAATACTATATGGATCATATTGGCCTTAATTGGTGTTATTTTGAATTCCGTACAGAGTATTAAAATTGGAGGTAATTTCATAAGTAATTGGAGGTAATTAATTCTGAATTCTTTATAGTTTTGGTTTTATTACAAGTAATTACACATGGGGAGCAGGTTGGTACTTCCTGTAGCTGGAGTTGTAGCAACTTTATGCCCCCACCCCCACCACCCCGGACACCCCCACCCCTGGACACCCCACCCCCACCCCCACATCCACCTAGACACCCCCACCCCTGGAAACCCCTGGACACCACCTACCACCTTGGACTGCCCCAACCCCCCGGACAACCCCCACCCCCTTGACACGTCCACCCCCTTGGACAACCCCCACCCAGGACACCCCCCCGGACACCACCCCACCCCCTGGACACCCCCACCCCCTGGACACCCCCATCCCCATGGGAATCCCCTCACCACATGGACATCCCCCCACCCCCTAGTCACACCATCCCCTTAGACAGCCCCCCCTGGACACCACCCCACACCCTGTACACCCCCACCCCCACGGACAGCCCCGCCCCCTGGACACCCCTACCCCCTTCGACAGCCCCCCACCCCCATGGACCCCCACCCCCATGTACACCCCCTGGATAGCCCCCCACTTCCCTGGACATCCCAAACCCTCGAAGAGCCCCCCACCCCAGAGGCACCACCCCAACCCCAACCCCTAGACACCCCCACCACCATGGACACCCCTACCCCCTTGGATAGCCCCCACCCCGTAGACAGCCCACCCACCCCCCCCCCCCCCTCGACACCCCCCACCCCCATGGAAACCCCCCACCCCCAATGGACACCCCCCACCCACTGGACACCCCTACCCCCTTGGATAGCCCCGTAACCCCTTATATAACTCCCCTCTCCCCCACCTTGGGCACCACCACCCCATTGGACACCCCCACCCCTCTGAATAGCCCCCACCCCCTTGGACACCACCCTACCCCCTAGACACCCCCTACACCCTTGGACTCCCCCACCCACCCCCGTGGACATCTCTCCCACCCCCGTAAACCCCCACCCTTCTAGACAACCCCCCCCCCCCCCCCCCCCGGACACCCCAAACCCGTAGACACCCCCACCACCAAGACACCCTCACAACCTACACACCCACACCCCTTGGACACCCACCAGACACATGGACAACCCCCCCCCCCCCCCACACACACACCATGTACACCCTCTACCCCCTGAGACACCCCCCTCATGCATAGCACACCAACCCCCCAAGACACCCCCACCGCTGGACAACCCCCCTCCCACCCTCATGGCCTCCACCCCACACCATGGACACCCCCACCCCCTGGACTCCCCCGCCACCATGGACACCCCCCCCCCCCGAACAACCCCACCCCTGGATACCCCCCCCCCCCCCCACACACACAGTGTTAGTCACCCTCTACCCACATCGACATCTCCCCACCCCCTTGGACACCCCCCCCCCCCGGACACCCCCACCTTCCTTGGAAACCCCCCCCTTGGAAAGCCCCCCCCCCCAAACCCCCTGGACACCCCCACCCCAAGGACACCCCCACCCCCTAGGATAGATACCACCCCCTCGAAACCACCCACCCTGCAAGACACCCCCACCCCTGGACAGCACCCCCCCCCCCAAGGACAGCCCTCCCCCACCCCCACCCCCCTGGACACCCCACCCCCTTGGAAACCCCCACCCCCAAGGACACCCCCACACCCTTGGACAACATCCACCCCTGGACCACCCCCCTTGGACACCCCATCTACATACCCCATTGGACAGCCTTGGCCCTTGGACAGCCCCCCCCCCCCTGGACAGCCCCCCTCCCCCCCCCCCCCCCCCGACACCCCCAGGACAGCACCCGCACCCCTAGACACCCCCACCCCTTGGATAGCCCCATCCCCATGGATAGCCCACCCCACCCCCTTAGACACCCCAACCCCCTAGACAACACCACCCCCTGGACTCTTCCTACCCCCTTGGACTACCCAAAATAATTTAATATAATATAGAATAAACTAAAACACATAATCACTAATACCATGTTGTCTCTAAATAGTTGGTCCCCCTCATTTCTGAAGACATTCACGATCCATCCACATTTATTTTCATACCAGTATTTGGTGGCCTCCTCTGTATCCATTTACCCTGAATAATTTTAGGACATTACATATTACTGAAATTCCTTAGTAGTAACCTTCATAACTATGAAGTGCACTCCGCTCCAATGATTAGTGCACCAAACTCCTCCATAAGAGGATTCCATCACACCTGAAGGATAAATAAATACATTCATTCATCTTTTTTGTCTAATTTTCATCCCAAATAAATCACCACCAAACCATAAAATTCATTCCACGAGACTTTTTTTGAATTCTGTACATTGTATTGTCTACATGAGAGTTCTTTAAATTCTATATTTTTAGGTGTTGTATTCATCATTATATATTGTATGCATGACTTTTTTTTTGTATTCATAATTATTCTATAGTTTTTTTACAATAATTACAGCATCGAGGACGCTATATGCTACTTTATCGAATTGTATTACTAGAATTGCAGAGGGGAGGCTGCTGGAATTCCATAGGAGGCTAGGTCATTGTATGCTACTTTATGGAATTGCAGTATAGGATATACCAACAGTTCTGTAAACTGTTTGTATACTGTATCATGGACTACATATCCCAACTATTTCATTTGAACTATTGGGAAAAAAACATATGCTTCATGTATACCAACGGTTCAGAAATCGTTGGTATACATATATTCCAACACTTTTTTTTAAAACCGTTGGGATATGTTAGATGCTTCACATTTTTTCTACCAATGGTTCTTCAACTATTGGTAGACACATATTCCAATAGTTTTACTTAAACCATTGGCATGGAATACATTCATAATTCATATACCAACTATTTCTAATAAACCGTCATCATAGGGATATTGGGGTGCCTAATATACCAACAGTTCTGGAAACCATTGAGATATCCTATCCCATCTGTTTCAGGCCCTATCCCGACGATTTTAATCAATTGGGAGATGTAAATTTTTCAATACTCTTTGTTTCATCATGAATACCACATATTTCATTCCCATGTGGAAGAAGCATTTCTGATCAAGGGACCAATGGACCATTCAATAATTGAGTTCAGGATCTCCAACAAAACCCACCGATTCAGAGTCCCTCATGTTATTATCACTGACAACAAAACTAATTTTTTAGAATCTTATCTGAATAAATTGTACACCAAGAACAAAATCTGGTCTAGCCATACTAGTCTCTTCCATGCACAAGACAATGGACAGATCGACGAATTCAAAAAAACCTGTCCAAAATTGTGCAAATGATGGTTGGTTATAACATTACAATTTGGTCGGTTGGTACATCAATGCTATCTGGTCTTATCGACCAATGACTTATAAATCTATCCATGTGACCCCACATTCATTGGTATATAGAATAGCGGAAGTCCTTCCCATAGATATTTAGTTTCCATCGCTTCTTACGACCATCTTTAACCAAAAAACATCATATAAGATAGTATATTCTCATCGAGTTAAACAAGAACCCTTGATGAGAATAGGCTTTGGGCCTCACATAATTTAAAGAGGCACCAGAACAAGATAGGTAGGGCTTTATACAATAAATTTCAACTCCACTCCTTTATTCAGGGTGATACAATATTTTCTTTGAGGATTTTGATGATACCCAGTAAGAAAAGAACAAAGTTGGATCCCAAATTGGAAGGATCATACATCATTCATATGTTTTAACCTAATGGTTCATACACTTTGGTCACCATGGATATGGAGAGTGGACTATTCCTACCACCAATTATATGTTTCTCAAATAGTACAATGCATTAGAGGGGCTTCTAACCATCATCCTTACCACATGAGATTAATCATCACTTTATTCATGGTCTTATATGAAGAAAAACAAAAAAAACATCATCTACATGGTCTGAGTTCTACGACCTTAAACTATGATCCCAATTCCTCAAATCAATAGTACATAAAAATACTTAGTATCATTGTCCTAGTTACATGATGTAAATGTGTACGATCATAACCTCATCCTTATATAATAATGTTAAACTAGATATAATTATAGATCCACATGCATCTTGATTCCCATATTTATGGGATACATAGAAACACCCAAAAATTGTGCCTTTGGGTCCAGCCCCAGGTTCCATAGATCATTTCATCCTTTTGGCCCTATGGCGTAAATATACTTGCATCATGTACTGATTTACAAGGCCTATTTGGTCCTCATTCATGTCATCTTATAACAATCATACCATGTGACTCCCATATTAATACTCCTCCTTACCTAATTCATTAACATATTTTGTCAAACAACAGGACATTAATCATCATGCATGATGGTAAACTATACACCTTCATCTGCTTGGTTCAAGCGCCATGACCTTAAACTATGATCTAGATACATCTAATCAAGAGGAAATAAAACAATCTAGTACTTTCATCCTAGTTACATGATGTTAAGCTTTAAAATATTTCCCTCATCTTTACATAATGATTTTAAACATCACATCATTCATAATCTTGCTTTATGACTAATTGAACAGCTTCATGTGCATAGCCCAAGCAATAAGTCATTATACTAAGATCCTGATTTTTTGAAGCTTTAGGATGAAAAAATTCCCAATACCATCATCCTAGTTACATGATATTAAATTGTATGATCATACCATCATCCTTACCACATGTTGTTAAAATACACAACATTCATCCTCGTACATGAAAATAAACGATAATACTTCATCTACATGCTCTGAGCTCTAAGACCATAAACTAAGATCATGATTCATGCGAGTAGAAATATGTAAAAATAAAAATTTCTATAGTCTAGGATACATGATATTAAAATATACAATCTTTTTCTCTTCCATACCACTTTACATGACAATACATGGAATTCTAAAACTAATTGTGGCTTGATTCTCATCCTTATGGTAAATTTAGGAACACCCAACCATATTGCCTTTGGGTCCAACCCCTATTTTCATAGATCTTATTATCCATTCTCCCCCATGTCAATAATTCCCAAGGAGAACATGGTATGTTATGATAACTCATTTCCCCTCATTATAGTTTAAAATAGTTGCACCATGTACCCCCTTAGGGATCTCCCCCTTTACCTGTGTCCTAACTACATGACATTAAATTTCATGACATTTATTAAATATTTATAGCATGATTACCATAATTATTGGATATATAAGAATTCCCAGAAATTGTTTCTTCGGGTCCAACCCCAGGTTCCACCATCCTTTTGGGCACCTTGGCCCGAGTTCTCTCTTCGGACTATTAATGGTGTGGTGTGGACTTTTTTAGTCCTCATTCACATTGGGTTATTTTATTCGTTCCATACACATCCCCTTTGGGATACCTCTCAACCCAATATTCTAGCATCACAATGATAAACAACATCTCAACATTCATCCTTACCTCATGACATTAAACTTCATGACATTCTAGAACTATGTGGATCCTGATTCCCAATCATATGGGAAATATAGAAATTCTCAGACACTTTTTATTTAGGCCCAACCATAGTTTTATCAACCTATTTTATTTCCTTCCTCAAATCATCCTATTGTGTCATCTTCCCATAATTGAATCCCTCTACCATTGATATACCTCATTAACATGCTCAGATGCATTTTTTCATTGAATATAGAGTGTTGGATTCTACATGGACATTATCTCATTCCATCTCCTTGCTTCATGTGTCCCATTATTTGGGTCTTCATCATCTTTCACATTTGAATGAACCCCCTAACAGCATAGGTTTGGGCCTCTATGTCTAACATATTATCCTGGTCCAACACCCTAAAAGAATTTTTGAGGCATTTTGAGATAGCACATGTGTTCTTAATGTAGTCAATGGCTGACCCTCATTTGTCAATTCCCACCCCATGTTACATGATATAGATAATGTGTTATGAATAAGGTTAGCATTTATCCTTCTAATTATTCCACCCTCATTGAATCCCAAATATTTGAGTTTTTGGTTCGTGTTTTTCACCTCCTTATGTCGAGGCAGAACTCTAACAGTAGTGGTGTTACCTATCTATGCAACTCTACGTGATGAGCATGACAATCTTCATTTTCTGGAAATACATGATCCAACTTCTCTATTCCTCTACTGTGCACTTTCACTTGTCCTAGAAATCCTCTCCCTTTTTTTCATAAATTGGTTCACATAGGCATAGGAGTCTTGGTAGCGATTTCACACACAATAAATGGTTTCACAACCACATAGTCCAAAATATATGATATTAAAATATTATTTTTATGTCACAAGAACATGATGTTAAACTAGTAATATAACCCTAAGTCCTAAGACATTAATCAATTCTCACGTTTTATCCATGAGAACGTGTTGTATGGCATATGCCTCTTTTTTCCTTATTTACCTCAGTTTGTTCCTATCACACCACACATCTCCCTGAGCATGTGTCCTCCTCAATTTTTATTTATATCCCAATAATTATAAATTTAAAATATGTGTATATTCCTCTTGGGAGTATGTGATTTGGTATGAGACTAATTTGGTTCTCATTAACATCGAGTGTCCTCAGCATAACGCATCACATATTTCCTCTTAGGAAATATAATCCCCATATTACAACTTTACGACCCTAAAATAATGATTCTATGTCCACAATAAGACATAAAATTGTACCCCATGTCCTTACCTACTGACATTAAACTGCATTGAATTCTAGAACTATATGCAGCTTGATTCCCCTCTTTACAGGATATATTGTGATGCCTAGTCATTTTTCCTTTAGGACCGGCTATAAACTCTTCATTTCAAACTATACGACCTTAAACTATAAACCTCAAAGATATATGTGGTGTGTTTTTATGTCTCCATTGACATCATTCATGTTAGGGTTTTTCCATCACCATATCACATATTCTTTCCTTCCATCTATTCCATGGTATTTATATAGCATATAATCATCCCTTAGATCATTAATATCAAATTATTATCCCAAGTGCCATTTAAAAAATCTAGGATGAGAAATTTTAGTCCCTGAAACATTACTTTAATATATTCAATAGGGTCTATGTAGTATGAACTTAAATTAATATCATTGTCTTTGTTATATAATGATAAACTATTCCATGAATTTTCCTCACCATATGATGTTAAACTATGTATTTATCATCCAACTTTACATTACATGAAATTGAAAAGATTATTTTTCCCTCACCAAGGAGGTCCTCTCACACAATTCTTGTCATCTATCATATTTGTTTCATCTTCAGTTGTCAATCGACATCTGAGACGATGATCCTCTGGAATATAGTTCTGGTCTTTTTTAGACCAAGAAGCTTACACCTATGTGCACAGGGCTATGGTGGCATAATTTATAGAGTGTTAGAATCCTTTTGAACATTAAATCACTCCAATTCTATGCATTTTGTGTCCATTAGTTGGTTCCTAACCCTCTTTTGCATATAATGGTTCCCCAATAATAGTCTGGTCCCATGCCTCTTTGCCTATCCTACCCTTCTGGCCAATGCCCCAAATGACATTGGACAAAATTTCGTGTATGTCTTTGTGTTTCAAATAGGGTCTATGGTCGGACCACATTTATTTTTCCCCATTTCATGACAATTTTATAGATTATGCATTTAGAATGTGATCAGTAGTTATATCATATTCGCATTCTAGCATCACTGTGTTTTGAATTTTGATCATCATGATTCACACTTCTCATCTCCCCTTTTGTTCATATTGATTCCAAGGCCCTTCGTGTTATCCTACGCATGAATTAGATAAAATTGGGCATGGAATGTTGGTTCTCCCAAGAGCCCTAAGTATTCCCTCTCCGTCCAAATACTATGGGTGGTCAATTAACAATAGAAGACCACGAGTATTTGATGATTAGAATGAACTCCCATATAGAATGTTGGAAATTATATAATCATACTTTACTTCTCACATCAGTCATGATCCACATGTTCTTATGTATTGATCATTAGTTTCTTCACACATAATATCGACATTTTTTATTTGTAACAATAATGAAATATATCCATGCACATAGTTTAAATAATAATTTGGGTAGGAAAAGTATGTTTCATAAGTTTGTCTAAAACATGGGCGTTGAGAATTTGATCCCTCAATGGAATTATTTGTCTCTTCTTCCCTCCAGCATGGGGATTATAGATCTTATTCCCATTTTGTGAGCTCCCTCTCCTTTTTGGTAGACATAGTGTGAATATCATTGGCCCCGATCTACAACATATCCCATTCATCTTAGAGATTAGCTGCATGATGACCTGACTATTTTAGTTTCTCCTAGGCTTCCACCAAGATGACCATCAATCATTTTACAAGTTCTAATTGATTGGTAATGAAGGTGTAATGCTCGTTTTTTTATAATTCTAGGTTTTAGATCACATGTTCAGCCTCCTAGATCTTATGGATGTTTTCAAACTTATTTCGACACCAAGAAACACCCATGTGCTGACTGAATTCCTATACATTCTCAGTGAGGTGGTCCCAAATAAATACGTGAAAATTTCACAAATCCACCACTCATGTGCATATATTAAACATCCAATTGTGATGATACCCCATTTGGAATATCCACTCTAATTCTGGAGCCTTTTCTGTGTGGAGTTTGATTAGATTACATGCCCAGTGCATGGTATTATAACTTCTCTCTACTGCATCAGAATCATATTTTTCTATCTATACTAGGTCAGTGGGTTTGTATTATAAGAGTGAATACAAGATTTCAAAACATGATCCTCCTATAGAATCATATCTGATGTGTTGAGCTCCAGGTCATTAGATTGGTCCTCATCACTTGATTCTATCTTGATGATGTTGTCCTGACCAACTTTGGGTTCTTCCCCACTAGTTCTATTACATGCACTAAAAACTGATTTCTCATTAGAAACTATGGCCTAGTCATCTTAGATAATGGGTTCCATATTGACTAGAATCCCTCTTAGAAATGGGGACCCATGTCCTCTGACCATCTACACTAGAAGAATTCCCACCACTTTGAGGAATTTTTAGGAAAGGGTTGTGTCAGTCAACTTGACTTAGTAGACAACATGTATGGATCCACGAGTCAAGAAATATACAGTAGTAAAGAGATTTATACTCATGATCTCGGCTATGGATTGTCATCACTAGGATACCATGGAATTTCCCCCCATATATTATGGTGGGTTCAAGAGGTTCTAAAGCGACCACCCATTCTTCATCAGCACTGCAGGACTCTACAGCTACTATTTTTATGGATACAGGTCCTAGTGCTTGGTACCACTCACCCATAGCTATGCCTCCATACCCATCAGTAGGGGATCTTTTAGAAATATCCTCCTACATAAGTATATTTCAGTCTAGGAACCATGATTTATTGAGAGAGATGACAACACATGGTGATGATTTAGAGACTACATTAAGAGTTTTAGTGTATCCACCCATAGAAGTTTCATCATAAGGACAATATCTTTCCTTTTTCAAGAGATGATTCCATTTATTCTCTTTCTAAATCATCCTTTCGAAGGTTTTCCTCATTTTCCCCTTCCCTCGGGATCCTTTTGAGATGCCAGTCAAGGGAATTCATTCTTTTAGCTGAGCCACCAACAACACTGGGGGATGTAATATCTAGTAGCACCAACACTCGATTAGTAATGGGACATGGAGTTCATTGGGAGTGAACTAATTCTTCAATTACATCATGAATAGTCTCCCCTCATCCTGAGATGCATTGAAGGCTCCTTTGGAAAATTCAATACCTTATATCCCCATCTCATACCAATCTAGATGATCCCATAGGTTTTTTATGTTGAGGATATTTTAAATGGATTCCTAGTATTTCCATCAATCCGGATATAAAGAATCGTGAGGAAGCACCACCCACCAAAATTTCTTCCTAGGGGCCTAAGGAGGAATCCTACATAACCACCTTGATGATTCCCCTTTCACTTGGGTCTTCCCTATTAAGGTCAATGGGTGTGGTACTACATCCTACATATATTCACCTCCATTCAGTACTGTTCCAGGGTCCTCTACCCTTTATACAAAATATTTATCATCATGATCCACATTGGAACCACCATCATAACATCCCATTGCTGTCACCTGACCCCAACATGTACGCACATGGACAACTCCTTTACTATCCCAGATCATTAGCAACTTTAGCATCTCTTCTAGATAAGAAGCCTCCCAACTATGTGAATATTAATTGATTATCCCGAATTTAGTAGTGGGTGCCAGGAACTTATTTCAAAACATCTCATATTCCCATGTGAACTTCTACCAAAGATACTTCATCATGCATTGGTGTTCCTCTTGAAACTCTCTAGAGTACACCCTCAGGGTCATCCTCTAAATACATTTTAATTTCCATGAAATTTTTTGTGGGTGTATGGTTGACATATTGTTTTTTTCAAACACTTCACTAGAACTCTGCCGCTAAAGGCCAACATTTATTACTAATTTTCTAGTTTGTATGTACCATCATTGGTGAATTATCCCATTGGAAAAGGGATTGGAATAAAAATGAACCGTTATACTTTCCCCATCTTACTCTATGTAGCCTCCCGATCAACATTGATTATAAAACTCTACAAAATGAATAGTATTGTAGGTCAAGAGCTTATCCATAATGTAGAAATTGAGTTGAGGTATTCATAACCTACAACGTTCACTATGACCTAGTTGTATAAGAAGTGGAATGTCCCACACAAAGGTGATAGCCTCTTCAACTTACTGATGATCCAAAGTACTTTGTATAACTTATCGAGCACTAGGATACCCATAATGATTTTTCCCGAATGGCCATCATCTCTACAATGATGAATGTGGTTGTCCATTCTCCCATGCTAACATCTCTCATTAGCATCATCCATTAATATTTGAGTGAAGAAATGAATCTTTCTATCCTGAATTTTGGCTACTTATTTTCCAGTATTTTGTATCCCCATAGTTTACACCGGATATCCTCCAAGATCCACCAAAAATATCCAACCCTGAATTTCTAGGCTCCCCTTGGATAGGTGTGGGGCCTCGTTGGTAATTTCATGGGTGCTTCATCTCCTATGGTATGATTCATTTCTGTAATGTTTTGAATGTAAAAAAACTATTTCATGTAGTGGATTTACCTAATTATATTCTCTTCATTATTCAATCTGATTACCAGGTCCGAAAATTCCTTCCCCAATAGAGGCATATGTCCTGTATCCTTCTAATCATTCTCAGTAAGGAGGAACTCTTCTTATAGGCCCCCCAAAATCGGGATGACAATGATTTTGTTAAAGTCCCAGAGACTGATGGAAATTTCCCCATGATGCAAATGGAATGTGTTGGTATATAGTGAACACCATATTAATACCTCGGGTAAGATTTGATATGGCCGAGAGACATGGAAATGGGATGGCCATGCGGCTTTATACAATCCTACTCGCCTCTGTAATGTCTCAAAATATACATAATAAGATCACACCGAGTAAGACTATGCCCACTCTTCCATTATGTTTCCTCTCTAAATGAGATCCCCAACCATCTTTCCACCCCTTCTATGGGTTCCCAAACCTTTCCGTGCTGATTTTTTTTATTTCCCTAGTGACAATTACTTCTAAAATTGATTTTTATTCATGTTTCTAAGATTACTGTAAAGGTAGTTCACGATGACAGGGGTATAGTCCTTCACATTATGGGCATAAATAGACATGTAAGATGGATGTTGTCCAATTGTGCCCCTGAGCTTGTAGGTTGTCTCACATCAACCTACCTCTGGGATTAATACATAATCTCGCAAGCCAAATCCTTACAACAACAACCTTATTCACAGTAGGTAGTATTTTTGGTCATCCACTAGTAGCTCCATCAATGACTCATGGTAGTAATGACACCAAACATACACCCTTATATATATATATTATTCTCCCTTTCTTCCATTTGGGAGACATCTACAAAAACCTTTTGAGAAGCTTCTTTAGCATCCATCTGTATGGGGCTTAAAAAAATTTATAGTCTATACACAGTGGCCGGTCACATAACTCGATTGTGAAGTAGTAGTTCACAGAGCAACCCAATCCTTGGCATGCATCACAAATGAGAATCGGTTCACGATTCTTGGTTCTTAAGAAATCACTTGCGGAGAATAGGAATATGGGACCTAGTTCTCATAGGTGCCTCCGTGCGGTGGATCACATGGTTAAATGAGTGCTTTTGTGAAATATTTTTGAAGGTCCAGTAAAACAAATGTGGCCCTCACACATTATTTTTAGGTGATGGCCACCTGAGATTCATGGCGAACATCACCTATCGAATATTTTCGGCGAACTTTCCCTAACCATGTTCCACTGTGCATCGTCATCCCACATGCTTTGTGATCCAGCTTCATGACTGTGTATTTTATAGTGACATGCCCATAAAATCAAACCTTTTTTTCATTGGATCCCATTCTGAGGGGGGCATCTCTTGGCCCAAAAAAATAATATAGAGGGAATACGCCATGATGTGGCCAATTGAATGCTAATTTGAACTCAACTGAATTTTAAATTGATCAAGGTAATATTTTTCACAGATCTCCTTCATGGAGGTCCCTCACCACCATAATCACGATTTCTTGTGATGGTACATCTATGAGTCCAATGATCACCACACCTATGAGCATCATTGATGGTCTCTATGTGTGTCTGATGGAGTCATGCCCCTTTGTAGTGTCCTTTTCTCTTCACAGTGATCCATCTGAGCATTGAGAAACCTTATTGCCTATAAATATCCATATCACACACCCTTATAACTATGGTTACCCAAACTATTATCCTTTTGAGATTCCATTTCATCATGCTCTTGATCATTAAAAACATGAGATAAAACATGGATATCTTAGGGTACTTGAGCATTATGATTCTTTCTTTCCATTTTTTTAATGGACACTATATATGGTAGGGATTCCCTTTTCGATGGATTTATCTATTCAAGAAGTATGAATAACCTTTGGGTTTCTCAAGTCTCCATGAATCATTAAGCCTTCACGGAGCACTCTCTGAATAATGATATTTATGCTGACAAAAGGCCATGATCTAAAATAGTATTTCCTTCATGAATCACCATTCATTCATGAATTTCCTTTTCTTTTTGAAGTACCTTTTCAATCGTGAAACACCATTGATTCATTAAGATCCTCTTGGTGTGCCACCTAGCTTCATGAACCCCTTTCCCATGATTCCCTCCAGGCTCATGAGAAGTGATTTCATTGTTATATATGTGGTGTTTCATTTCATTTTTCCCTACCTAACACTTCTTCACATAGTTATGCTAAAAACTATTGTTTTTTCTCATAGTTATGCTTACACGGACCCCACAACTGACTAGTCCTCCACCCCATTGTTTCATTTTATTTTTGGTGCATTCCCTTCATATTGTGTGGGTATGTACCAGCCATGTATGTCCTAAGGATGAAGAGTGAGTCCTCATCATCTGAGTTATAGGATGTTAAACATCCTACCACCACATTCCTCAACACATGATGTCAACAATTGATTTTTTTCATGCGTGGAAATTATGAGAATTCCAGAAAGTGTATGGGAACTTAAGTCCACTCACTGTCCCTCCCTCTCTTTGGGCCTTGTCGCCTTTTGGGATTTGGGAAGTCTCTATGTAATCCTGGACACACCATGATAGGGTGTTATGTGCACGACTAGCATGGAATGAGATCTTCCACGCACAAAATGAGATCCTACTTGTACAGTTTGACATCCTCCATGGGCCTCCCTCCAAGATTAAATCCCAATATCCATCTCCCCAGGCCTTCTTAGTGCATATGCCCATATCACCTATTGTGGCCTCATATTTTGTGATTAAATCATCTGGTACATTGATATCTCTTGATTCTCACTCTAATCATTAATATCATTGTATTAGAGATTAATATTGGTTGTGATTCCCTAGGATGCCTTAGTTCCTAATCCTCATGGCCTTTTTTCCAAACTATGTGGATTTTGATCAATGTCTTCTAAATGGGGTATGTAGGCAACATCTATGAGTTTCAATCCCAGCCAAATGTAAACTTTGGTTCCCCCTTACTAGTGGTGCACCCCCCCCCCAATCCACCAATAGTGGTGTCCAGATCAGTACTCGTTGGCCTCCTCAGTGCAGAAGCCCATCACCCCAATAATAACTACAAAATCAATGATATTTGACATATAAATAGGGTACCTAAGAATCCTATTTGTCATTCAAGACCGACATTTCATATTCCCCTCATTCCGCTTCAGTCCTTACCATACAATGTAAAACTACATGAGATATCCAAACTATGTAGGCATTGATTCCCAACCACTGGGATATGTATAAAGCCTCCCTGAGGTTCACTCCTATCTCCCACATCAATTCAAGTTCATCCTTCAAGCTATTATGTATCGAGAGGATCATTACCCAACCCATAGGATTCACTTACTTTGGTACCTCATCCATGCACTCCATTCTCATGAGCCACCTCCTAAGTCATCTCAGCCCCCCTTCCCCACAAAACAATCATCATGATGCATCCATCTCATTCACTCCACCCACTTTACACATCTCTTCATCATTCATCCGGATTATTACCTTGACCTCCAGATCCCAGTGGGATCATTTCATCCATAAGGGTTTCCTTAGTGCATAATCCCTATCCATAATCCCATTGATAATTCTAAAAGCACCTGAGTAGCTAACCATGTGACCCGCACAATCAAAATTCATCAAACCAAGTATTACCCTCTTGAAACGAGAATCAAAAAATGCATAATCCCCAAATCACACCTTCGAACAATGTGGGTTTTCATTGTTTTCTTTTATACAAGGTATGTAGAAAGGCTCCTCGAGGTTTAATCCCAGCCAATGGTAAAACATGGTGTCCCCCTCAATGGGTCCCACTCTCCTTGATCCACCCTAAAAAAAATTTATATCATCCATCACGGTGTGAAATCATCCCATTGTCAGACACATCATCCTAGGTTCGTCCTCATTGGGCATTCTGATCCACCCACCTAGTAAGCCTTCTAGGTGATCCTTCTTTTGGATGTACACATATGATCCAGATTCATAACTATTCAGATTAGTCTGATACATCTCTGCATGACATTAAATTCTCATCATACCTCGTGTTAAACATGGGAAATTGTGGAAACCCTCGGGTATATGCCTCCATCATAATAAGACAACCTAAAATCGAGGTGGGATGCCTCAAGATTATTTGCCTTCTAGAATACTTCTGATAAGGGTGATTTCATGGGTACCAATGTTTCAACATCAAGACATTCCAGTGATTACCAATGTGACTACTCCTTTTATTGATGGTTTCTGAGTTGACTTGACCATTTGAAATTTCTTAAAAGAAGTATAATAATTTATTGACGTCCATAAAGATATGGCACTGTGAGGAGTTTCACGAGAAAAATCTTAATTGATATGGGCGACCCAAAATAAGGGCCAAATTCGGAGGAGGAATCCACAGAAGTGGGGACCAACATCCCATAATCTTTTTTTGATCAAGGAGAAACCATCACTAAAGAAGTGATGAATGTCACCCTCTTTTGGAAAGAGGGAATACAGGTTAAAATGCACTGTCAGTGAGTGTCAACATGCCCCATGCAGCGTTCCCTGATAGAATGATTTGGAAATAATAAAATAATATTTTTTAAAAAATATCAGAAAAATTATATTGTTTATCAGTGATTATAGAATGTAATATAATTCAAAAATATAATTCAACTTTAATTGAGTTGAAATTATTGAGTAATCACCCCAAAAAAATAGTTTCTTAAAGTTTAAATACATTAAAATAATATAACACTCATATAATTTTTCAAACTAGGATTAAATTGGCATGAAATAGTTACGTACTAAAATTATATATAAATAAAAGAGAGTGAACTCTTATATGTTTTCATTGTGGCCAGTTTAGGAATTCTATAATCCCATGTTCTATAACCCCCAAACATCTTTCACTAATGTTTATAGTTGCAGAATATTATTATGTTTTTGAATTTGAAAATCAAACAAAAGAAGGTGAAGTATTAGTCATATACTGTGTCCTAATGAGGTAATTGTGAATATTCATATGGTATTCAAACTTTATTCAATTTCTCAGTATTTTTATTATTGGTCCATGTTGACATATGATGTGTTTTTTCAGTTTTTTGATGACTTGTTATTATTTAAAGAGTAATGATTCCTTTTTGTGTAATTTTTAATGACTCTTGGATTTTATCATTTTTTAGTCTTTTAATGTTCGGTTTCTAGTGGTACTTTTGATTAGGATCACCTGTTCCACCACATTTATAGTGATATTATTAAATAGTTTGAAAATACTCTATGTTTTTTCATTTTATGATCTACTCATTTATGTTATTAGGTGTGAATTTTGGATTATATATGATTGTATTTAGTTTATTTTTGTTTTATTTCAATGGAGTCCAGAGTTAGGGATAGAGGTGCCCCTATAGTTTTGTTTGATCTCTTAGTTTTTCATTCCTTCATTTAGAAATCAGTTAAATTTGGTGGGAATAAATTGTCAAACGAGGGAAATTTTTCACTGTAATTTTACTCGTATATTGAGTATGTTCCTTGTTCAGGATATTCATGTTGAATTAACCAAATTCACATCATGTTTTAGATTTTTAGTGAAAGGTTAATTGTTTGTGAACAATTATTCATAACAGTGTGGAAAAAAACCCTAAATTTTTTTAATAGTGATATTCTGTATTAGTGATAATTGATATTCTAACCATGTGTCTAATTAGTATAGCTCTCTAGTTATCCTTAGTGAGTGGTGAATGGTTAGTGCATAGTTCGGTACACCATATGGCCAAATCATGATACTAAAATGGTTTTCTGAAAATATTTCATATTATTCTCACTATGTTTGAGGACGGTGTCTCCATGAGTTTTCCTTTTCCTTAATCGTTATGTATGATTGCTTTATTCAATCTTTTATTTGACTAAAATTGTAGTTATTTAATGTGTTATTATGAGTAAATAATGATTTTGATAATTTATATGGATTTATTGTCTGGTTTTGAATAGAAATTTTTAATTCTTGGAGTGTGTTTAACATAAAAAATAGAATTAATGAAGATATAAGTTAAATAATTTATGATTTTTGAATATATTTTTTTTCAGGTTATTATAATTAAATATTTATTGTATTTATGGACTTGGTAATATAACTTATTATTATTATTTTCTTGGTAGATAGTTAATATATGTTCCACATGAATGGTGTTATTATCTAAAATGTATTTTGATGAAAATTATAAGAGGTTAGTTTTAAAAATTAATTAAAATGGTTTTTGAATGAATGATCAATTGAGGAATAAATGAAAAATTCTTAGTACTTATAATAAGTATTTCAAGTGAAATTGCAATAAAATGATTTTTACAACTGAATTTTGAATAGATATTTCTTGGTTTCAAAATTCAAGACATAGTTGGATCATTTTTAATGTTTTATCAAAGGGGATACACCCCAAATGATTATGAAAAATATTTATTACAATTTGGATGTAATAGGATGTAATCCACTGGTGATTGAAATTTTCAATTTTTATAGAGGTTGAATGGGAAAATGATATTGTGTTGTGTTATTTATATTTGAAATTTGGTTAATGATACCACACCTCCAATCACTATTGTCATGAAGATCATAAGAATAATAGTGATGGGTTGAGAGAACATTATTATCTATTCATAATGAGACTTAATAGGTCCCCCTTGGAAAATAACATTCCATGGCCATGTTTGAGTTCTACATGTAATGCTAGGTTTTTTTCCCAGTTCATTGTAAAAATGAAATTTATTGATATGTCAACATGTTATTCCAGATGATTGTATCTTGGGTCATCACAAGATATTTTTCTGAATTTGGAATGATTAACCATATTTTGTTGTTACATATTCATTACAATTAGTAACATTGTTGTCATACTTTTTTTCATTCTATCCATTTCAATAATTTTCCTTGCACTTTACCTATTATGTTGTTATGTTTCTACTTTTTTTGATGATGATGAATATTTATATTGATAGAATATTTAGTATTATTTTTTCTAACTTTATTGTAGATTTTAATGTGGTTGTAAAAGATTATATTAAATGATTTTTTAAAGGTTTTAAATGTTCATTTAGTGTATGTTTTGGGTTTGTGAAATTATTTTATAGAAAATATCATGTAATTTTTTTTTTAAAATGGAAAACCATATTTTATATTACAGTATTAAAAAAAATATGAAAAAGGTTATTTTTTTAAAATAAAATGCATGGACCCTATATTGATTTACTACTTGGCTATTATGCGGACACCCTATATTATCCACTTTGTGTCTATAGACCCCTGGTGCATTCCGGGATTTACACAATCGTTTAATGGAGTTCCTTCATATGTACTCCTTCCTCTAGAAGAACACATTTATTGATATTGTAGTGAGGATGTCTGGTGACCTTTTAGATTATGTAAATATCATGTTGGGTATTTTTCTTTTACTTTAACGATGTGGATTTATGAACCCCTTTGGCCTTCCATTTTATTAAATATTTTGATATATATTTTATATTCTTATAGAATGAAGATATTGTGAGTTGTTATGATTTTTTTGTTCAATTTATATATTGGATTTAAATATCTTACTATTATAGTCACTCTGAACTACATAATGATTATGAAACACATCCAGGTTAAAGATCTTGGTCCTTCCTTTTTTATTTTGTGCAATAAATCCTAATTTCAATACATTAATTCTCAACCACAAGATGTCATCTTTAGGAGATTTGGAATGTGCGTTGGGTAATTTACTATTCTACATGGTTAATCAGATCAGGTGTGGCCTAGATATAGCTCATGATGAAAAAAAACACTAATAAGAATTCTTAATAACTAAATGTTTAACCAAATACCCATTCCCCCTTGATAACTCTAATTACACATCTCATGCCTCATTATCAATCCAAAAAAATAGTCTTACACTATAATAAATACTCAAAATGGTTAATTTTTAATTCATATGAGAGAAATTCTATCCATATTACTAAAAGATGTAGATTTATTCATAATCATATAAATACATAACACATAAGTTTGAAAATCAATTTAATTCCATGAAACACGAAATTTTAATTCCTTTTTTGGATTAGTGAAAGTTTAACTTTTGAGAAAAAATATGGATTCCAATAACATATTATTCAATTGAAAATAAGTATTAACCATGTTATCATAAAATAAAAATATTATATTCTTTTCTATGACCAACTCCACAACTACATTAACCAAGAATACCATGATATTTAAAGGTCTAGACCAATTTGAATTGATCTTCCCTAAAATTTTTAATGCATATTGAAAATTTTAATAAAATTTTATTTATTTCATATATTTAATGTATACTTCCCTCACAAAAATTTTTGAATTGAAAATTTAATGCATTAACTACACAATATACTCTGTTATATAGCTTCAGAGGTAGGTGTCCAATTATGAATATTATAGCATGTAAGTAGAAATTACTAAGGTGGTTCTATATGTAGTCCAATAGGACCACAAGGACTCATTTAAAATCAATGATCATTTAATTCAAGATCTATTTTTTCTAGTTTATGTTTCAATTATTTATTATATATTTAATATTTATCACTTTAATATGCAATATATTTAGTTTATATTTTGTGAAAAAGCTACATTATCCCATCATGGTATTCAAATTAATGTTCTTAAAGTCAAGAAATTGACTTTTATGAAGACATTAGCTGTAAACATTCATGAAATTCCTGAAATCAATCAATTTTATGATTTAATTATATTAAAGTTATTGATTTGTAATCATATGTTTTTTTAAATACTTTCATATATATTTTCATTCAAAAATGTATATTTTTACCTAATTTTTTCCCATGAACTACAAGGATTTATTTCAAATATAAATTTAAAAAAAAAAATTAATTGAATTTAAAAAAATTATATTAATTGTTGATATCAACATGTCATATTTTACTTAAAGTGATTTTTTTATTTTCTAAAAATGATTGATTTATAAATAAATAGTGAAAATATTGAATTATCAAAATACTTACAGTTTTATAATATTTCAATGTTATAAAAATTATTTAATAAATTTTAATAAATATTTCACTACAAATTATGTATTTAAAGAGTTAAATAATTTATTTAAATACCATTTTTAAATTTTGGACTCCAAACTTGGTTTTTTTGAAGAAAAGTTATATTTTATTAATATTTAAAACTATTTTTTGTCATTGCATTTAATGGTATGTTGCGAAGGTGAAAATTGGATTTTCTTTTATACAAAGGTATAAAAACCATAATATTAATTTATATTACTAATTATTATTTTTTAAATAAACAATTTAATCGATTTGAATGTCAATTATTTTTATTCTCAAGTGGTGAGTTTTTTAAAAACTATTCTTCATTGAATTTTTGTTCTAATATTAAAATTAATTAATTATGCCAATATAATTTGAAGATGGTAAAATATATTCTATATACAGTATAAGGATTTCCAAAAAAATTATAATTACCCTTTTTAATTACCTAAATATTTTATCATGTTTAAATTCTTAATTTATCCTAGAAAATTTTAAATTGGGTTTAAATGGGTTTAGTAAGAGTATAAAGCATAAAATTTATCTAAAACATATATAAAAATGATTTCATGTTTTTGATTCATTATTATCAAAAAAATTATATGGATTTGGGGTACATGGTTTCACCTAACCCTAGATGAAACCTTTTAATATTTTAACTCATTGAATAATTATAAGGGTTTCACTCCCCTTGTCATGAAACGTCCCTCAAGGCACGTGCCGTGACTACCCCAAGTCCGCCTTCCAAGGGCAAGGGGATGGCGACTAGAACCAAAGGCATAAATATCTATGCTGGGAAGGAATTACCTTTATAATTTTTAAACACACACAATTAGAGTACAAAATTGAAGAAAACACTACGTAAAAACTGTATACCAAAAAGATTTCTGAAAAGTAATGGGGGCTGGAAATACAAGACCATCTATAAAGTACAAGGAAATTGAAATCATGTACAACCAAAGAAAGGTAAACAACTTTTGGATCGTCCAACAAGAATTCCTACTTGAAGGGTAGGTACAGAAAGCCTCCACAGCACTCTACGTCTGTCTGTCTCCTCTGTGTATTGTCACTCGGTGTGGTCCACCTTCGGGTAATGTCCAGTCCAGTCCAATCAGCCTCAGTCGACACTGTCCGCCGTCTGCAACCAACACAACGAGGTGCGGGCAAAGCCTGTGCAGGGGTGAGTATAACAATACTCAGTAGGGACACCGAGGACCTCAAGGTCTCAAAAATACAACAAGAATAATCACAATGAATGAAATCAAAAAATAACCCCACTTAGGTATATGCCCATACATATACCTAATTTATCAAGTAATCCATCTCAGTCATGAGGTAAACACAAAAGTTATTGACTTAACTCAAACCAGGATTTTATTCACATTGTCGAAACCACGACTGTTGGATAACTCCTCCTCTGTCGAGTACAGTTGGCATGACGTGACACCAAGGCATTTACCAATAACCTTGGACTTCTAAGTTACTCCTCCTATCGAGTACCATGGGTCTAGTGCGTCACACAGAATCGCTCCCCACCATAGGTTTTCCGCCACAACCAGGCGCTCTCCCTCATAGCCTGCAGAGGTACTCCTCTTGTCGAGTACCACGGGTCTACTGCCACAACTAGGTGCTCCTCCACCGTGGGTCTTACACCACAACCAGGCGCCCCCCACTAGGCCATCCAAATCACTCTGAGTTGATCAGTCAGCAGTCATCAAGGCTCAGCCAGCTACTACATCTCTGCATTCTATCTTCTCGCCTCTAGAAGGATCTATTACATGAGCTATGGGTTGATACTCCAACTATCAAAAAGCCCCATGTAGAAGTAACTCAAAGGTCATCCATGTCATAAAGGTCCCAACGCAACAGACGGAATGTCAATCGGATGCCCGGTCTATTACTTTTTAGCCTTTTAGTCCATGGGGCCCAGTAAGATTCATGCATGATCCAACCTGACCGTATCTCAACTATACCCTGATCTCCAGTGTGGTATACTCAATGGGACCATCATGCTCCAAGAATATCAGCACCGCTGACGATTTTTCAAATAGTCGTTTGGTGCCAAAGATATGGCCAAATAAAGTAAAGGGTCACTAGTGGGCTCGGGTTCAGTCTAGCCTGGTCAGACCAACCCGGCCCAACCCAGTCTGAGCTAACCCGGCCTGGGTCAACTCGGTCAGACCTATTGGGTCTGGCCTGATCCATTGGGTGGGCCAGCCTGTTTGGTTCAGCCCGGTCCACTGGTCTCGACCCAGCGTACGCACACCGGAGGTATCGACTGTCCACGTAGGACCCGATCCGGTCGATCCTCAATCTCCACTGGAACCTCTGTGAAAGTCGACCCATCATCGATGTCCAGCTATCCATATTCGATGATGTGAGAATGGTCGTGCACATATCTCCTCAGCTGATATACGTGGAAGACTTCGTGCACCCTGTGCAACTAAGGTGGAATAGCCAGGTGGTAAGCCACCTCACCTACTCTGCTAAGGACCCAGAATGGTCTGATAAACCTCAAAGATAACTTGCCAACTCGGCACAATCTCTATAGAGCTCGTCGGGGTGAGACCCATAGAAAGACGTGGTCGCCATACTTGAACTCCAGAGGTCTCTGTCTCCTATCAGCATATGACTTCTTCTTGTTATGTGCAGTCTTCATCCACTCTTGGATGATCTGCACCATCTCCATGGTAGCTCGTACCATCTCTGGTCCCACTAGTGCTGACTCCCCTGGGTCTGTCCTGCACAAGGGTGATCTGCAAGGTCTCCCGTACAATGCCTAAAAAGGTTCCATCCCTATAGTGGAGTGATATCTGTTGTTGTAGGAAAACTCAACCAAAGGTAAGTGATCTTCCCAGCTATGACCGAAGTCGAGGACACATGCATGGAGCATGTCCTCGAGGGTTTGAATGGTCTACTCAGTCTGACCAACTGTCAGAAGATGAAAGGTGGTGCTCAGACGAAACTACGTCCTAAAAGCCTGCTACAACCCCTTCCATAGCTGGGAAGTAAACCATGCCTCACGATCGGAGACAATAGAAGAAGGTACTCCATGTAGCCGCACAATCTCCTGCACATAGAGGCGTCCCAAGCTCTCTACTAAGCTCTGATCTCGGATTTGTAGGAAGTGGGCCGACATGGTGAGTTGGTCAACGATCAAACAAATTGAGTCGTGTCCCCTAGATATACGTGGAGGACCCATCACGAAGTCCATGGATATCCCATCCCACTTCTACTCTGGGACCTATAAAGGTTGTACCACACCTGCTGGTACCTGGTGCTCTGCCTTCACTTACTGACTAGTGAGGCATCGAGAGACAAACTATGCAACCACCTTCCTCTTACCTGGCCAGCAATTCTGTCATCTGAGGTCCTGATACATCTTCGCCACTTATGGATGTACCTCTAAAGAGGATGTGTGGAACTCCCTCAAAACTTCTTTCTGAATGGACACCGGTACCATAGTACGTCTTCTGAAGAGGATGACGTGCTCCCCACCTTCAGAAAGTCCTTCATGTGACTACCCTATGGATATCTAGGCACATCGTGTCTCACAGTCAGCATCACCATGTTGTGCCTCCCTGACTCGCTGAAGATGTAAGGGTGTGACTATAAGAAACTGTATAAAGGCTGCTCCATCTCTATGCACAAAGGATATCTGTAAGGCAGCAAGCTGCCCTATTGCCTCTCCTAGCAATTGTATACCAGATCTTTTTCTAAGTGCATTTGCTACAACGTTCCCCTTTCCAGGAGTATAGACTATCTCGAAGTCATAGCCCTGGAGGAACTCAAGTCATCACCGTTGTCTCAGGGTTAGGTCCTTCTGAGAGAAGATATACCTGAGACTCTTGTGATCATATTACATGGTAAAATGGTCTCCCATCAGATAGTGTTGCCACATTATCAAGGAAAACACCACTGCAGCTAATTCCAGGTCATGGGTAGTGTAGTTCTTCTCATGTTGTCTCAGTTGCCGAGAACCATACGTGATCACTGCTCACTCCTGCATCATGACACACCCGGATCCGGTCCTTGAAGCGTCGTAATAAAATATATACCCTAAGCCTTCCTCTGAAAGCCTCAAGATGGGGTCTCTAGTCAGCCTCTTCCTCAGCTCCTGAAATCCCTGCTGACATCTATCCAACCACACAAAGGGTTTCCCCTTCTTCCTCAAGGCTGATAATGGTGCTTCAACTCTGGAGAAGACAGTAATGAATCTCTGGTAGTATCAATCAAAACCTAGGAAACTCCGTACTTCCATCAAACTCGAGGGTGGTTCCCAAGAAAGTACCACCTCAATCTTCACTGGATCCACAATAACTCCAGCCTCCAAGATGACGTGACCTAGAAAGTGAACTTCTTGGATCCAAAACTGGCACTTCGAGAGATTACCATAAACTGGTTCTCTCGGAGTGTGTCCAGTAATACCTGCAAATGGTAGGCATACTCCTCCTCATTAGTTTAGTAGATCAAACTGTCTTTAATGATGACTATGAAAAACAGATCGAGGTATGGCTGGAATATCCTGTTCATGAGTCCCATGAACACTCCTAGAGCATTGGTTATGCCAAAGGGTATAACCAAGAACTCGTAGTGGCTGTACCAAAACCTGAAGGTCGTCTTTTGCGCATCCTCGTCTATCTTCGAGAACCACCCTTCTCCATACAGCTGATCAAAGAGGTCGTCGATCCTCAGGAGTGGGTACATGTTCTTCATAGTCACCTGATTCAGGTGATGGTAGTTGAAATAATGCCTCAAGCTCCTATCTGCCTTCTTAGTGAATAGAGTCGGGGCTACGCAGGGAGAAACATTGTGCTAGATAAATCATTTCCCTTGTAAGTCCTTTAGTTGTACCGACAGCTCACGAAGCTCAGCGGGAGCCATCTGATATGCTGGTGTAGATATTGATGTCGTCCTGGGGTACATGTCAATGTATAAGTCCACCTCTCTGTGTGAAGGTAGACATGGGAAATCGTCTAGGAAAACATCCGTGTACTGGTCCACCACTTCATGAACGCTCGGACTCTCCACCTCAACTCCTACAAGGGTAAGGAAGGTCAACTGATTATTGATCGGCTGCACCCTCCTCCGAGAAAGTCTGCCCTGTGCTGCAAAGGATCCCTTCTTACTAGTTAACGTGAACCTAGTCCGATCTCTGTGGACACACCGCTCTTTGCGCCTAATACAGTCAATCTGAGTATGGACTGTAGATAACGATTCCATACCCAAGATGATGTCGTAAGGCCTCGATGCCACTATGAGGAGATCCCAGCCAAATATCTATCCTCCTGGAGTAAGCTCACACTACCGGAACCAGTGCGTAATCATTGAGTCTACTCTTGTTGGAGTCTCTAGCCGCGAGGATCGAGCCAACAGCTCCGTCAGAATCTTTGAGCTCCGAACAAGGGTAGTGGAAATGAAAGAGTGACTGGAACCTATGTCAATAAGAACTAAAGATATGGTGGAGTAGACATAGATCATACCTCGAATCATTTTTGGGGCACCATGATCATAAGCCTTAGCTTCCTAGAGCTAAGCTCTCACATATCCACCTGATCCATGTGGTCAGGGTGGACCTCCTAGTGGTGGTGGTGGTAAGACCTCGTAACATCGTCCGCCACCAGATACATGACCAGCTCCTCTTCCAGGCCCACCTCCTCCCTGTGGACCACCTCGATCGATCCACTGCCTTTGCCTGGGAGGTCCCACAATTCTCTTCTGATCATCCGAACAGTGGGTCAGATAGTCACGAACCATGTGACCCTATCCACCACATTAGTAACACTGTCTGCTCCTGGAAGGTCTGTCTCCACCCCGGGTGCCTCGCACAACTAGTCTTAAGTCGTGTGGTCATCCACTTGTAGGTCTGGCCCTCCTGGGCCTCTACATAATCTGTCTACTGCCAGCTACATAAGACTCCACTACATGTCGACTAGTGGTGGGTCCTGCTGCTGGAGGCTGCTCAGCAAGGAAACTCTCCACTAAGAGTTATCACTCCAACACCCCCTCCTGAGTCGGGATGCTGAGCGAGATCACCGAAGCAATGATCTATCTCTTGAGCCCCTGCTCGAAGGTCTAGGCTCTAAAGAATGGGTCCCATACCGTATCTGTGGAGTAGCATGAGAGATCAGTGAACCTCACTAAGTATTGTTCCACCATCATGTTGCCCTTCAGCAGATGAATTATCTTATGTGTCTGCACTACACATAGGGTGTCTGGGATAAACTCTGCCCAAAACATGCTCTCAAAATCTGCCCAGAGTAGCGTTATCTCATCGTGTACATAGAGCATCAGGATCCACTATCTGCTCGCTGCTACCTGAAGAAATATGGTAGCAATAATCACCACGAATTCTGCTAGTGCCTCTAACAGTCTAAAGACTCTCACCACATCCTCCAGCCAATACTCAACTGTCTGTGGGTCCGTCTCTGCCCTAAACCTGGGTGACCTCTGGTGCTGAAACTCATGCAACATGCTCATACGGCATGCATCATCTGCTTCTGGGTATGGTGGCATCAGTGGCTGAACGAGAAGTGGTTCCACTGGTGCCTCCGTTGGAAAGGGTCATGCACCGAGGCCTCGTCACTCACTGGTCTATCTGTGTGTATGACTCTCAGGGCTCTAACTGGTCATCCGCGGGGAGGCATCTTGAATGAAACAGATGCAACATGGTCAAAATATTATACCTAGTGAGCTGACCAGGTTGAGCTAACATGAATAAAAACTTTTGAAAACACACACGTAATAAGTGTTTTCATGCACTGAGTAGGAAATCAGATGTAAGGGTCTTGATGTATGGATACGTCATCTGCTGCACCAACACTGGACTCCCTGAACTGAAAACCACACTTAGTACAATTAACAATATTGCTTCATAGAAAAGAAATATTAGAGTCCTATGTTCTGTGGTAGAACTGACTCCTCTGATACCAATTTGTCAAGACCCATTCCCTAAGGCCCATGTCGTGACTACCCCAAGCCTGCATTCTATAGGCCATGGGCTGGCTACTAGTACCAAAGTCGCAAATCCCTATGTTGGGACGGAATTGCCTTTATAAATTGTAAACACACACAATCAGTGTAAAAACTGGAAGAAAACACTAAATAAAAACTATATACAAAAAGGAGTGTTGAAAAGTAAAGGGGTCTGGAAATACAATCCCAACTATAAAGTATAAGGAAACTAAAAACAAGTACAAATGAAGAAATGTAAAAAGCTACCAGATCGTCCACAGGGATGTCCTACCTGAAGTGTAGGTACAGAAAGCTTCCATAGCACTCCATGTCCGTCCACCTCCTCCGTGTAATGTCACTCAGTGTGGTCCACGTTCGGGTATCGTCCAGTCCTGTGCACTCATCCTCCACCAGCGTTGTCCGTCTTCTGCAACCAACACAACGAGGTGGAGGCAAAACCTGTGCAGGGATGTATATAACAATATTCAGTAGTGTCCCTGAGACCCTCAAGGTCTCACAAATCCAACAAGGATAAATCACAAAGAATGAAATTAACAGATGACCCCACTTAGGTATATGCCCATACATATCTGTAAGTTATGAAGTAATCCATCTCAATCATGAGGTAAACACAAAAGTTATTGACTCAGCTCAAACCAGGATTTTTGTTAAAATTGTCAAAACCACGGCTGCTGAAGAACTCCTCCTATGTTGAGTACAGTGGGCATGCCGCAACACAAAGGAGATTCCCACTAACCTTGGACTGATGAGGTACTCCTCCTGTCGAGTACCATGGGTCTGTTGCGTCACACAGAAGCACTCCCCACCATAGGTATGACGCCACAACCAGGTGCTCCCCCTCATAGCTTGCAGATATACTCCTCCTATCGAGTAACACGGGTCTGCCGCCACAACCAGACGCTCCTACGCCGCCGGTCTACCGCCACAACTAGGCGCTCCCCACTGGGCCATCCAAATCACTCTGAGTTGATCGGTCAGCAGTCGTCAAGTCTCAGCCAGCTATGAGGTCTCTGCATTCTATTTGCATGCCTCTAAGAGGATCCTCTCTATCATCTACATATCGATACTCTAACTGTCATGAAGTCCCATGTAGAAGTATCTCAAAGATCCGTCACGTCATAGAGGTCTCAACGCAATAGACGGTGCGTCAATCAGACGCCTGGTATGTTAGTTCTTAGCCTTTTAGTTTCGAGGGCCCGGTTAGATTCGTGAAGGATGCCACCTAAACATATCTCAACAATACTCAGATCTCCAGAGGGGTATACTCAAAGGGACTGTCGCACTCCAAGAATACCAGTGTCGCTGACTGTTCATCAAATGGTCGTTTGGTGCCAAAGATATGGCCAAATGAAGTAAAGGGTTAGTACTATGCCTGGGTCATGTCCCACCCGGTCAGACCGACCCGGCCCGACCCAGTCTGGGCTGACCACGTCTGGGTCGACCCAGTTAGACCTGTTGGGTGTGGCATGACCCATTGGGCGGGACCGCCTATTAGGTTCGGTCCGGTCCGCTGGGCCCGACTGAGAGGACTGCGAGGGTGGTTCGGCCCAGAGGTCGCCGCATAGGCGGCTTGGTCCGGAGACTGGGGCCAGTTTGGCTGGCACCACGTGGGGCTGGCTTGGGTAGCTCGGGTCGCGAGGCCGAGCTAGTCTGTCCAGCTGTGCCGCAAGGGACTATAACGACCCATACTTTACATACATTATTAATACTTCAAAATTGAAGAACACTTATTACAACATATGACAAAACCACAAAGGACCATATAGGTATAGTGTCTTTAGAAACTGGGAAACATAAACAACTGGTTCATAAATCTTCTACAGTGTCTCCCATTTATTTCATCATATCTAGGGTCCCTTTTAGCACATTCTACTTAATATCCATCTTCCTGACCTGGGGAAAAGAAAACATAAAAGGGTGAGCTCAAATGCTCAACATGGGCAAATAAAGGAAATAAAAATCATATCATATCTTTTTGAAAATCATAACCTGCAAAAGAGATCATAATATATTAACATGTAATAAATCATAGAAGTGAAAATGAGATCCCCATAATCATAACATAAAACTTGAAACTTTGGGGCATGCACACATAATCATGTAAAATGATTTCTTGTTAGTCATGACTCATTTCCAAGTCTATCTTAGTGGAAAAAGTCCCTTTCTGAACCGAGTCACCCTCGTTCCAGTCCTGTTACACTGAACCGGTATAACCTACCGTTCCAGCCATGTCTATCTCATGAGATATAAAATCATTACCCAATGAATTGGAGGGAGATATAGGTCCCACCCATCTTATAATGAATCCTTTCTTATGTGTGCCACATAATCATAAACCATACATCATAGCGTAACCCATGTAATAAAAATGGGATTCTTAAACAACATGACATCATAAAACAATTCATATAAGATAAGGGAATTCATAAAAAATATTTCCATCACAACATGATCAAATCAATGTAATAATAGGGATAAAAACAGAACACTTGAACTCCATTCTTGAGGAAAATATCATTTCTTCTTCAAAAACATTTTTCCTTTCATAACATTTCATACGACTTTAAAATAAAAGAATTTGATTAAAAATAAACTTGAAAACTTGTAAATGAAGCTTCTTGGAAGTAATGTTTTAAAAATTCATTCATGTCGTATAAGTTAAAAAAAACATTCTTCGTACTTTTGTCGGAAAAGTCAAAAAGTACCTCGTACGAAAAACGTCAAAATATTCCTTTCATATCTTTTAATAAAAACTCACCGAATGGTAAAATAGGATTTAAACAATTTTAGGTGGATGGAAATAATATTACTTATTGAGGAAACATGGATGTGGATGATAAAATACACCCCATTAAATACCAAAGTGTAAACAATCTCAGATAAAAATGAGATTGTGATATTTCCCTTACCTTAGGTATGACTTGCTTTGTACGTGTCTGAAGCTCTTTTATAATGGTTTAAATAATGTTATTGACTTATTTCAGAATCATACAGATTGATATGATATCATATATGGTCATATTATTAGCTTCTTGTTAGTAATATTTCATTGTTACTTGTTACTCGGCTCCTTATTGCCTTTTGTTCTTATGTGTGTTTTGCCGATTACATTCTTATTCTTCTTTTAAGGTTATAGATACCTTATATCTATAATGGTATTATTGTAACATATATCATATTTATTCATTCAATTCATTTATATAATTACTATGTAATGATGATCATGTAGAACGAGTCGCATCACATCGTGGAGACGGTATTCCGTACGTACGCACGAGTGATGATATCGTTCCTATGATCGTGGAACTGTATTGGAGTATATATATATTATTTCAGTATCAATATTACTTTATAATAATCATAAATAGTTTCTCATTACACCATTATACCCATCCTTGTAAAGTGATAGTGGAAAAATAGATTACACCACGGCGTGGAGACGGTATTCCGTACGTACGCACGCGCGGTGATTTCATTTTTCCGTAGGATGGATAGAAGGTGAATTAGGGTTGTTTCATATTAATAATAAGATATCAGTATGTAATTAATACTGATGTTATTACTTTATCATGAAACAACTAAAGAAGAAGAAGTTGATGAAGAAAGAAATTGAAAAGATCGGTAATGGATATTACCTCTTCTTTGGAACGCCTCTTTGAATCCTCCACTTAGGGAACTACGATTGGTCTTTGAAGAAGACCAGGACCTCTAGGATTATTATAGGGAAGTGGAGAGGAGAAAATGGCAGGGGTTGGCCGAGCTTGAGTGCTCAAATTGGTGTGAGGAGGAGGGGGAGGAGGTGCCCTTTTATAAGGGAGGAGAGGGGCACCTGAGGAATATCTCAAAATATTATTTTATATTAAAGTCAAAATCGGTTTATAATGGTTCCAAAGGGTCTTATTTCGAAGCTAAAGTGGGGATGGGTCGAACGACTATCAACTAATAGGATTTAGACAGGTTTAGTGTATTATTTTAACCTTATCAATTAGATTTAACTCTAAGTTAAATAATTTAACTTTTACCGTGTCTTTTTGTTTTCTTTCACTATATGGTTAATACAATTACTATAACATACCAAACTAACCCCAAATTGTTTATAATTAATATATATATCCTTATCTAAGTCATTGGCCGAACCTTAGATTTTTAAGAATAAAATAACAATTAATAATATAATATTTTATTTAAAAACTATTTTGTGTCAATTTTGACACTATTTGATATATGATTTTTGTGAAAGTCATAACAGAATTATATGTTCGAATAAAGTTTATTAAATCAACACTAATATATCATAGTAACCTAGAAAATTAGTGTAATTCATAAAAAGTCTCAAATGACATTTATGTTGGTGTTTATAATACCAATTATGTCAATATTTCATTAATAAGATAATTACTGCATCATCATTGTGTCATAAATTAATTAAAATATATAATGTCTAAAAATTATAAATAAAATATCATTATGTAGGAAATCTTTTTAGATTTCAAACGAATATTTATAGTCGAATTTATCTTATGTATAACCCCATATTAAAAATGACTTACTTATTAAACTTTGATTTTAACTATTTTAACCCTTCTTTAAATAAATTAATAATAAATGTCCTAATCTAATCCAAGTGGGCCTAAATGGTCATATTTTATTCCTAAGTTTGTTTTTTGGTAGTATTACACTTGTCCAATATAATTAGGACATGTGTTAGGGTAATAGTAATATCATATTTACCCTTAGTTACCCTATTTACTATTAATCGCGGTAAAAAAAAGTAAAAAGTTACTATTCACCAAAAAATTATTTTTATCTCATTGAACCACATTTTACTTACTTATATCAACCGTGTCTATCATATTTTCGAAATTCCATTCACAGAAGCGGTAAAATTAAGTTTTATGCAAAAATTCTGTTTTTAACCTACCACTTAGTGGTTTCACTATTCATCAAAAATTGAAAGTTTTCGGAAAAATACCAAAATTTCACCCTAGGCTAATTTCGGTATTCCGAATCCAAAAATGAAGTCCAATTTGAAAAATAAAATTTATAAAATTTCAAAAAGTGGTTATTACTATTCATAACGGCTAGTTTTAATAATATTTTAATAGCATATCGTTGTTTAGTGAAACTCGGTATTGCGTACAATGCAAGCTATCGAGGAAGGTCGTGATTGCGTGTAAAGTAAGCCAAGAATGTGTGTAGTGAAAGATTCCTTTGATTATAAAAACAAAATATTACCCATAAAAATCTCGGGTGTTACATTCTACCCCCCTTAAAAATAATTTCTCCCTTGAAAATCGTCACTTTGTAACAAACAGATGAGGATACTTCTCCCTCATCATATCCTCAAGCTCCCAAGTAGCTTCTTCAAGTTGGTGGTTCCTCCATAAAACTTTCACCAAGCGAGTGGTCTTGTTTCGTAGGAATTTCTCGCTACGATCCAGAATCTCTATCGGCTGTTCTTCATAAGAAAGATCTTGCTCCAGTGGTACAACTTCTGAGCTGAGTACATGTGAAGGATCAGGTATGTACTTTCTCAGGAGAGATACATAGAACACATCGTGAACTTGAGAGAGATTCGGTGGAAGCGCCAATTGGTAAGCTACCTTTCCAACCCGATCTGGTATTTCGAAAGGACCGATATATCTAGGGCTCAACTTCCCCTTCTTTCCAAATCTCATAACCCTCTTCCAGGGAGATATTCGTAAGAACACTTTATCACCCACTTCAAACTCTAGGTCTTTTCTTCGGTTGTCGGCATAGCTTTTCTGTCGACTCTGAGCTACTCTTATGTGTTGTTGAATAGATCTGACCTTTTCTGCCATTTCATCAACGAGATCAGGTCCTAATAGCTTTCTTTCCCCAACTTCATCCCAGCAAGTAGGAGTCCTACATTTCTTTCCATAGAGTGCTTCATAAGGAGCCATATAAATACTGAAGTGAAAGCTATTATTATAAGAAAATTCTACCAAAGGTAGGTGTTGATCCCAACCTCCTTTGAAATCCATAGAGAAAGCTCTCAACATATCTTCTAAGGTTTGAATTGTTCTCTCAGACTGACCGTCTGTCTGGGGATGATAAGCAGTGCTGAAACTCAACTCTGTATCCAGAGTATGCTGAAGACTTCGCCAGAACTTCGAGGTAAATCTCGAATCCCGATCAGATATAATAGAAAGTGGTACTCCATGAAATCTTACCACTTCCTTTACATATATCCTGGCAAGCTGATCTAGAGATAAATCCTCTCTAATAGCAATGAAGTGTGCAGACTTTATAAGACGATAAACTATGACCCAAATAGCATTATTGCCTTTGGATGCTTTAGGAAGTCCGGTGACAAAGTCCATAGTGATTTTTTCCCATTTCCATTCGGGTATGGGTAATGGTTGTAACATCCCCTTAGACTTCTGTCTCTCAGCTTTAACTTGTTGACAAACCAAGCATCGAGAGACATATTTAGCAACATCTCTTTTCATGCCATCCCACCAGAAGTACTCTTTCAGGTCCCTATACATCTTCGTGCCTCCAGGATGAATAGAGAATGATGAACTATGAGCCTCATCCAGCAGCTCCTTCTTTAATTCGGGTATGGGAGGAACGCAAACCCGATTCGTAAACTTTATTATCCCATCATAATCAAGGTTGAATTCAGGAACATTTATCACCTTCTTTTGTAACTCGACATCTTCTTTCTGTGCCTCTTTAATCTTCACATGAATAGATGGATGAACATTCATTTGAGAAAGATACGATTTTTCCCCTTCCATTATAATTCCAAGATCCATCCTTTGTAAATCCATAAATATTGGATCTTTTGTGATCCTCATCATGGATAAAATAGCATGGTCTTGTCGACTTAATGGATCTTCCACCTTGTTTGCTTTCCCAGGGTGGTAATGGATTGAGCAGTCGTAATCCTTAATCAGCTCTAACCATCTTCTTTGACGCATATTCAACTCCTTTTTTGTGAAAATATACTTTAAACTTTTATGATCAGTATAAATATCACACCTTTCACCATAAAGGTAATGCCTCCAAATCTTTAATGAAAAGATTACCACAGCCAACTCCAAATCATGTGTTGGGTAATTTTGCTCATGGATTTTCAACTGTCGTGAGGCATAAGCTATCACCATATAATTTTTCATAAGAACACACCCCAATCCCTTCTTTGATGCATCACTGTAGATCACAAACCTTTCTCCACTACAAGGCAGTGTGAGCACAGGTGCACTAGATAACCTTCTTTTCAACTCCTTGAAATTCTCTTCACATTCCTCTGTCCAAACAAACTTAACTCCTTTCCGAGTCAACTTGGTGAGTGGATTAGATAATCATGAAAAATATTTTACAAAACGTCGATAATATCCAGCCAAACCAAGAAAACTTCAGATCTCAGTTACTGTTGTTGGTCTTGACCATCTTTTGATAACCTCTGTTTTTGCTGGATCCACAGATATCCCCTCTTTTGAGATTATGTGACCCAAAAATGCAACTTTTTGAAGCCAAAATTCACACTTGGTAAATTTGGCATAAAGCTTCTCCTTTCTCAGAGTCTTCAATATAATTCTCAAGTGATCTTCATGCTCTTCCTTGCTCTTTGAATAGACAAGAATATCGTCAATAAAGACTACCACAAATTTATCAAAATAGTCTCTAAAGACTCTATTAATTAGATCCATGAAGATAGCAGGGGCATTAGTAAGACCAAATGACATCACTATAAATTCATAGTGTCCATACCTTGTACGGAAAGCCGTCTTTGGTATATCCTCCCTTTTGACCCTTAATTGATGATACCCTGAACGAAGATCAATCTTGGAAAAGTATTGAGCTCCGCGTAGTTGGTCAAATAAGTCATCAATGCGTGGGAGAGGATATTTGTTCTTGATAGTGATCTTGTTAAGTTCTTGATAATCAATGCAGAGTCTCATTGATCCATCTTTCTTCTTAACAAATAGAACAGGTGCTCCCCAAGGTGACGCACTAGGGCGTATGAATCCCTTATCAAGATTCTCTTGGAGTTGCTTCTTCAATTCCTGCAACTCAATTGGGGCCATTCTATATGGTGTCTTTGAAATAGGCAAAGCACCCGGTACGAGTTCTATTGAAAACTCAACTTCACGATTTGGTGGAAGACCCGGTAATTCCTCCGGAAAGACATCATCAAACTCCCGTACAATGGGAATATTCTTAATCGTGAGTTTCTTACCAACCATTTGAGATAAATAACCTTCATTTAGTGGAATCAATACCCATAAGATGGAAGAAATTTCCACTGGAAGGTTATGTTCATCCTTGCATTGATAGACGATCGTAGATTGATCTGGAATATGAAATGTGACTTCCCTTCTTTGGCAATTGATATGAGCTCCATGTAGAGAAATCCAATCCATGCCAAGAATCACATCAAATTCTACTAAAGGAAGGATCACAAGATTTTCAGGAAGCACTTTACCACAAACTTCGATCGGAGAAGAATTATAAACTTTTAATGCGACTGTTGTGCCATTAGGTGTTGTCACAACTAACTCAACATCTAATTGTTGAGGTAATACGGTGATACCCTTTCTTTAGAAATAAAGGAGTGGGTGGATCCAGAATCAAATAAAACATTTGCTACTTTAGAGTGGATGGTAAGTGTACCTTTCACCACTTCGTTATCGTACTCCACATTGCTGATAGAAATTGCATGTGACTTTCCTTTGTCTTTATCCTTAAGATTTTGTTGACGTCGAACATCATCATCAACCCTTGGATTTGGGCATTGATTGGAATAATGCCCCATCTTTTTGCACTTGAAACATTGAAGTGTAGTAGGTTCATTCTGTGTATCCCTTCCTTTGTTTTCATCATTACACATCTTCTTCCCATTATCGCGGCATTCAAATGCCCGATGACCTTCCTTTCCACATTTAAAACATTTACTTGTCCCTTTAAGACAACTCCCTCCATGTTTCTTTCCACACTTTGAGCATAAGGGAAAGATCATCTTCTTTTTAGTGTGCTGTTTAGATTTTCCTTTGAATTCCATCTTCCTCTTCTTATCAAACCCATGTGACTGATGGGTTACTCCAATCTCCATCTCGACTTTGAGAGCACATCGAACGATTTCCCCGTAGCTATTGAAGTCCCTTATGGCTAACACCCTTTGAAGACTTGGTTTTAAGCCACTAAAGAATCGATCGATCTTACTCTCAGGTTGGATAATAATACCAGAAGCGTACCTTGCAAGTCTTGTAAAATTTGCTTCATAGGTACCAACAGATTCATCATCCCTTTGCTTCAGTTCAAGAAACTCTTTCTCCATCTTTGTTCGGAGAATACGAGGGAAGTACTTATTGAAAAATAAGTTCTTTAACTCGTCCCATTCCATAGACTCAATTTCATCCCTTTTCCTCGTATTCTTAATAAGATTCCACCATTGATCAGCATCTCCTTCCAAACGATACACTACTAGGATGACTTTATCATGGTCAGAACATTGAAGAACTGAAAATATCTTTTCAGTAGTACTAATCCATTGTTCAGCAACTAATGGATTAGTAGACCCACTGAAAGAAGGTGGATGATGCCCCATGAAGGATTCAACAGAATGTTGTTCCTTCCTTTGTTCGTTTGGAAGTCCTGCATGATTCATAGCTTGAGAAAGTTGTGTGAGAATGGCTGCAAGATTTTGCATTCCAGCTCCCATATCGTTTGGTTACTCAGGGGGACAATCATTGCATTGCCCATCGCATTCCGCATTAACACGGTTCCTTCGGGTTCCAGCCATTGACTAAAACCAAGAAGAATAGTGTGAGCAACACTAATTATAATAGGAAACCACATAATTCAAGAATAAAATTTTCATGCTTAAGGACTTATCCTAGGTTATTCATGGCCATTTCTAAAACACTAAGATTGTGTTCTATGCTTAGACTTATCCTTAGGGTTCTTACTAAGGCTTTCACATCCTAGTTTGCAAAGATTGACTATACCTTTCCTCTGATACCAACTATAACAACCCATACTTTACATACATTATTAATACATCAAAATTGAAGAACACTTATTACAACATATGACAAAACCACAAAGGACCGTATAGGTATAGTGTCTTTAGAAACTGGGAAACATAAACACCTGGTTTATAAATTTCCTACATTGTCTCCCATTTATTTCATCATATCTAGGGTCCCTTTTATCATATTCTACTTAATATCCATTTTCCTGACCTGGGGAAAAGAAAACATAAAAGGGTGAGCTCAAATGCTCCGCAAGGGAAAATAAAGGAAATAAAAATCATATCATATCTTTTTGAAAATCATAACCTGCAAAAGAGATCATAATATCTTAACATGGAATAAATCATAGAAGTGAAAATGAGATCCCCATAATCATAACATAAAACATGAAACTTTGTGGCATGCACACATAATGATGGAAAATCATTTCTTGTTAGTCATGACTCATTGCCAAGACTATCTTAGTGGACAAAGTCCCTTTCTGAACCGAGTCACCCTCGTTCTAGTCCTGTTTCACTGAACCGGTATAACCTACCATTCCAGCCATGTCTATCTCATGAGATATAAAAGCTTTACCCAATGCATTGGAGGGAGATATAGGTCCCACCCATCTTATAATGAATCCTTTCTTATGTGTGCCACATAATCATAAACCATACATCATAGCGTAACCCATGTAATAAAAATGGGATTCTTAAACAACATGACATCATAAAACAATTCATATAAGATAATGGAATTCATAAAAAATATTTCCATCACAACATGATCAAATCAATGTAATAATAGGGATAAAAACAGAACACTTGAACTCCATTCTTGAGGAAAATATCCTTTCTTCTTCAAAAACATTTTTCCTTTCATAACATGTCATACAACTTTAAAATAAAAGAAGTCGATTAAAAATAAACATGAAAACTTGTAAAGGAAGCTTCTTGGAAATAATGTTTTAAAAATCCATTCATGCCGTATAAGTTAAAAAAAACATTCTTCGTACTTTTGTCAGAAAAGTCAAAAAGTACCTCGTACGAAAAACGTCAAAATATTCCTTTCATATCTTTTACTAAAAACTCACTGAAGGGTAAAATAGGATTTAAACAATTTTAGGTGGATGGAAATAATATTACTTATTGAGGAAACATGGATGTGGATGATAAAATACACCCCAGTAAATACCAATGTATAAACAATCTCAGATAAAAATGAGATTGTGATATTTCCCTTACCTTAGGTCTGACTTGCCTTATACGTGTCCGAAGCTCCTGTATAATGGTTTAATTAATGTTATTGACTTATTCCAGAATCATACATATTGATATGATATCATATATGGTCATATTCTTAGCTTCTTGTTAGTAATATTTCATTGTTACTTGTTACTCAGGTCCTTATTGCCTTTTATTCTTATGTGTGTTTTACCGAATACATTCTTATTCTTCTTTTAAGGTTATAGATAACTTATATCCATAATGGTATTAGTGTAACATATATCATATTTATTCATTCAATTCATTTATATAATTACTATGTAATGATGATCATGTAGAATGAGTCGCATCACATCGTGGAGACGGTATTCCGTACGTACGCACGAGTGATGATATCGTTCCTGTGATCGTGGAACTGTATTGGAGTATATATATATATTATTTCAGTATCAATATTACTTTATAATAATCATAAATAGTTACTCATTTCACCATTATACCCATCCTTGTAAAGTGATGGTGGAAAAATAGATTACACCACGGTGTGGAGACAGTATTTCGTACGTACGCACGCGCGGTGATTTCATTTTTCCGTAGGATGGATAGAAGGTGAATTAGGGTTGTTTCATATTTATAATAACATATCAGTATGTAAGTAATACTGATGTTATTACTTTATCATGAAACAACTAAAAAATAAGAAGTTGAAGAAGAAAGAAATTGAAAAGATCGGTAATGGATATTACCTCTTCTTTGGAACGCCTCTTTGAATCCTCCACTTAGGGAACTATGATTGGTCTTTGAAGAAGACCAGGACCTCTAGGATTATTCTAGGGAAGTGGAGAGGCTAAAATGGCATGGGTTGGCCGAGCTTGAGTGCTCAAATTGGTGTGAGGAGGAGAGGGAGGAGGTGCCCTTTTATAAGGGAGGAGAGGGGCACCTTAGGAATATTTCAAAATATTATTTTATATTAAAGTCAAAATCGGTTTATAATGGTTCAAAAGGGTCTTATTTCGAAGATAAAGTGGGGATGGGTCGAAATCCTATCAACTAATAGGATTTAGACAAGTTTAGGGTTTTATTTTAACCTTATCAATTAGATTTAACTCTAAGTTAAATAATTTCACTTTTACCGTGTCTTTTTGTTTTCTTTCACTATATGGTTAATACACTTACTATAACATGCCAAACGAACACCAAATTGTTTATTATTAATATATATATCCTTATCTAAGTCATTTGGCCGAACCATATATTTTTAGGAATAAAATAACAATTAATAATATAATATTTTATTTAAAAACTATTTTGTGTCAATTTTGACACTATTTGATATATGATTTTTGTGAAAGTCATAACAGAATTATATGTTCGAATAAAGTTTATTAAATTAACACTAATATATCATAGTAACCTATAAAATTATTGGAATTCATAAAAAGTCTCAAATGACATTTATTTTGGTGTTTATAACACCAATTATGTCAATATTTCATTAATAAGATAATCACTGCATCATCATTGTGTCATAAATAAATTAAATTATTTAATGTCTAAAAATTATAAATTAAATACCATTATGTAGGAAATACTTTTAGCTTTCTAATTAATATTTATAGTCGAATTTATCTTATGTATAACCCCATATTAAAAATGATTTACTTATTAAACTTTGATTTTAACTATTTTAACCCTTCTTTAAATAAATTAATAATAAATGTCCTAATCTAATCCAAGTGGGCCTAAATGGTCATATTTTATTCCTAAGTTTGTTTTTTCGTCGAATTACACTTTTCCAATAGAATTAGAACATGTGTTAGGGTAATAGTAATATCATATTTTCCCTTAGTTACCCTATTTACTATTAACCGCGGTAAAAAAAAGTAAAAAGTTACTATTTACCAAAAAATTATTTCTATCTCATTGAACCACATTTTACTTACTGATATCAACCGTGTCTGTTGGATTTTCGAAATTCCATTCACAGAAGCGGTAAAATTATGTTTTATGCAAAAATGCAGTTTTTAACCTACCACTTAGTGGTTTCACTATTCATCAAAAATTGAAAGTTTTCGGAAAAATACCAAAATTTCACCCTAGGCTAATTTCTATATTCCGAATCCAAAAATGAAGTCCATTTTGAAAAATAAAATTTATAAAATTTCAAAAAGTGGTTATTACTATTCATAACGGCTAGTTTTAAAAATATTTTAATAGCATATCGTTGTTTAGTGAAACTCGGTAATGCGTACGACACAAGCTATCGAGGAAGGTCGTGATTGCGTGTAAAGTAAGCCAAGAAAGTGTGTAGTGAAAGATTACTTTGATGATAAAAACAAAATATTACTCATAAAAATCTCGGGTGTTACAGGGACATAGCTGGCTGGCTCGGGAGGCCGGCGCGGCTTGCCGTTTCAGCCGGAAACCGGGGCACGACCGGGTAGGTCGAGTGGCAGCCGCGCTGGGCGCCGGGTAGGCCGGCAGGTCGACCGGGAGGCCACCGGGTAGGCAGGAAGGTGGCTGGACAGTTCGGGTGGCGGCCTGGGTAGGCAGGCGGGGCACCGAGCTTGCCTCGGGCTGTGCGCATTAGGCATGGGCAGGTAGCGAGCAGGGCGCGCGGGGCGCGGGCAGGCCGGCAGGGCGGCTGGCAGGCCACGGGCAGGGCACGCGGGAGGCCGCGAGCAGGCAGGCCAGTGTCTGGGTTGTGGTCGGGCTGGCCGGTTCGGCGCGGCTCGGGCCGGCGCGGGCTAGCGGTGGTCGGCCGGGAGCACCGGAGTGCCGCGGGGGCCGCGTGATTCACACAAACAGTGGGTATCACGTCATTTTTCGTTGCCACCTTTGTCGCCTCGTTGCCGATTCGTAGCCAAAATTTATACATAAACAAGATCGTTGGAGGGGTCGGTCTATGTTGGTTTGTCCCGCACCTTCTGCGTTTATGGTGGCATCAATTTGTCCCTGAAAGTAGTATGATGAACAAAAATTCTTTTACAAACTCTACAAATAATTGTTTCTATCCGAAAAAGAGAAAGAGAAAAGGGATAAAACACAAGAGTAAATCTCCTACCTTTTATTGTCGGGTGTCGTTTGTTGACGGAGTCTCAGAAAGTAGAAGAAGAGAATCGTCATTCATTGTGTCTACAAAACGCTCCCAAATCCGAGCTACGCCGGGTTGTGGAAGATGCTCCTCGTTGGTAGGCGTCTGGGAAAGAAGTCAATGAAGGATCGTCACCGACATTTTTCATGGGTGAGAGTTCTTTGTTGGGGCCTTCTCCCAATAATCTACTCCACAAATCACCCATGGTTTCCACTTTAATGAACTATTATAACCCAAAAATAAAAATAGTTTTATTGTTTTAGGTGTTGGCCCAAAATTCAAAAATGGAGAATTAATTACATGGATCCCCTTAATTAATTCACATGTGTTGGCACGAATTAATAAAAAAGGAGTTAACTCCATTTAATTAAAGGAAAGGTGGAGAGTCTCTCCCTCATTGATGAGGGAGAGTTGAGAGGTTTTACGATCCTCCATCTATAGGGGGGTGTAGCCCCGTGTGGTCCCCATGACGTAACCTCTTGCGAGACGTTATGTTCGGGTGGTCCCCACGTCATAACCTCTCAGAGGAGGTTATGTTCGGGTGGGCCCCACCACCATAACCTCTCATTGGAGGTTTAGGTGTGGTTGTCCCACCTCCAACTTCCAATTAGAGGTTTCAACTACTAGTCACCCACATCGCATCTCAAATAAAATAAAGTGTATCTCAATTTACTTTATTATTTTTTTTAAAAACCAAAAAACTACCTTTTATTCCCGACCAACTATCATCGAGGTGAAAGTCTCCTTACGCAAATAACAACACTACGAGTTCAACGGTGCCCTCAGATTTTAGTTCCGAGCACCGGTTCAAAATTTATAAAAACCTGCTCGTGCATTTACTGAACGTACCTAAACAAAACTTCAAAAATTGATTTCGGGCACACTGGGACTTGGAATCATGTTCCGTAAATTTTCGTGGACTCATAAAATTTCAATGTATTTATGAAAAAAAATTTCCACAGAATTTATGGGTCATTAAACCCCACACTTATTAAAGGTAACCATTTCCCCTCTTTGTCACTCATATTATGAAAAATATATTAATCAATTCCTTCCACTAATCCCTTCCCAAAATTCCTCCCCATGACCAAGAGGATCTAGTATGAGGAATAGTCTATTATGTAGAACTTAATTTGTAATAAAAATGATGATTTCTGAAAAATATTTATAATGATTAATTGAGTGGTTTCATTTTATTTCATTCTCTTCGTAACTAAAATAATCTTTAAAAATTATCAGATAAAAAAATAAGTATCTTTCCTAGAATAAAATTTATTTTTGATTTAAGTAAAACACTTTTCCATCTCATTTTCCAACCTATGGGAAATGAAGACATATCTCTTTTGTATGTGTTGAATACCACCACCACAAATGGATATGATTCATTATTCATTTACACCTTACAAGTTTGGTCATAAAAATGGATGTAATGAAAAAATGAAAAATTTATAAAATATTTATTAATGTGTAAAATTAAAATATTATTTACTTTATTTAATTTCATTCTACAGTAAAATGTAAACATATCTCATCCTTATGTACAAACATCCAACTCTATGAAATGACATGATTCCGTTTTATTAAACTGCTTAAATGATTGATTAAAAAAGTGTAAAAAATGTATAAAAATGATAATTATTAATTTTTTATGATTATTAATATGATGAATCCAAAAACAAATTTACCATATGAAATAAACCAATTTTATTTTGATGTTATAAATTGAATGACCCCAAAACATCTAGTTGTAACATAAAAAAATTAGTAACTAAGTAAGACAAGGTAGAAAATAAAATATTGAGAATAATTATAATTTCATGAAAATAAAAATATATTTTAATAAATTATAAATCTAATATAATTTTATAATATAGGATTTATATAATGTATAATTTTTTACTAGACTTAAGGTAATGTATTTTCTTTTAAAATATTATTTTAAATGAATTAAACTTGATTTCATCCATATCAAAGATCTTATAAGTGATAGAAAAATGTTATTACACGTAAATTAATGGTTTCTAAATATAATTTAACCATGTATTTTACATTCATATAAATTTTTTAAAAGATAAACGTTTCAATATTTATGGTATTGGTTTGTTTTAATTTTAAAAAAAGTATAAGAAGAATTTTTTATTGTATACAAGTAGACTACATTTTCATGTATAAATTGATTTTATTCATTACCATGATTCCTCTAAAAATTTAAAATGTTTTTAATATTAAACCATATTACAAATTTTTTATTAATTTTTCATTTAATAGTGTTTTCAAAGAATAAAAAACTTTTTTCATTATTATTATGTGAAAATGGAATGTGTTTTTCTTATGGGATCAAAATTTTTGTCCAAATGTGTTATGATTAAGGTGGGAGATTACAAATGTTTACCATGATATGGTAATTGAGAATTATATATTATTATGGGTTAATATGATATAGCTTATTAAGATATATTGAAACAATATAGCTCTCCAATGAATATCCTTGAATGGGGAAAACATGTGGAGATAACCGAGTAGGTTACTCCTATCGAATTGACTAGAATATAGTTATAATAGAACATGTTAACAATTTGTGATGAATGGTTTTGAATATTATTCTTTATGATACTTATATTTTTATTTTTCAAAACATTTTTTTTGAAATCGGTTTATTTCATCAAGTATTGAATACTTAAAGGGGATTGGTTTATTTCTAATGGAATCATTTTTGAGTTCTTACATACCCTGAGATTACTTCATGAGTTTTAATATTAATGATAATGGGTTTCAATTGTAATCCTTTTTAAATGATTTATTTTAACATGATAAAATATTTTATATATGTTCTCAACTTTTTTTATGAAGAGGGTGCACATACCCCAGGCTTTTCATGATTTTCACCAGAATAATGACATTCGTTTAGTTTTATATGCAATAATAAGATTTTTTATTTTCCATTACATGTTTTCATATGTTTCGTCAATGTATCATAGGTGGCGTAAATATTTTTTTATGTTCATGATTTATTCAATGGTCATCACTCCTAAATTAAGATAAAATTTCTTGATTCAAAAAGCAATGTAAGATTAAGGTCTTTTTTTATGGAATAAATTTACACCGTGTGGATGTTTCCTATATGTAATGTAATTAGTTTCCAAATTATATAAATTTATAAACCAAAAATAACATGGGATTGAAAGAATTTTAAATACTATTTATTAAAATCGAATTAATGGGTTATTAAAGTTATAGGTCAATATATTTTGTTTTATATAAAGTATTAGATAAATTTTTTTATGGATTAAATCTCTAAATAAAATTTAAAGAGACAATAATTTATCTTTATATTACCTTTATATAGATTTTTGTCATTTTTATGTTGCTTCATAACTACCATGTCTATGAAAAACTTTTTTACATAGAAATAGAATGGGAACTAAGGATGAAATACCTCAAGAGGATATTACCCTTCTGAATAAGTAAAATAAAATTATTAGAAAAGAGAATATTTAGTGAGTTTAATAATTTAATTAAAAGACTATTAATTATGGAACCCATGAAAGAGACTCACCAGATTATCTATAGAGTAACATGTTTATAGTTTATAATTTCATGAAAAAAATGCATTCTTACATTTTTTGGATCATCGGACCCGGTGAACGCTGAATGATGGATAATTACAGTGGATAATATATTGAATTATTAGGAATGAATATATCCATAATAGTTAAAATTTGTTATTTTTCTATTTAATGGTGTTGCTGACGATGAAGGAACCAGGGGAATAAAGGAAGCTTATTGACATGAAATTCAAAATATTGTTTTTGGATTCTTGTTCAAACAACCAAATCAAAAAAATTGATTTCTAGAATTCTATAATGGATCATATATAATTCTATTTATGAATGAAAAATACAATAGGATGAATGATTTAACCATACCTTTTTCATTTTATATAATTCTTTTGATTAACTAACTGTTGAACTGTTGTGGTCCAAATGTTCCAAGTTGGGTTTCCTCTAGATCATCCACACATTCACCACAACTCATGGATTTCTGAACTAGATTTACAGGATTCTAGTGAATGAAATCAATGTTCTTTACAATTTAACATTGATCATGTAAAGAATGGGGACACGACCGAGAAGATGAGACTGGTCTTAAAATGTTCATTCTTCATATGCTATCTCAAAGATATTGAGATGAGAGAACCATAGGTATCCTCTAAAAAAATTCATCTAAATGGTTGAGATCACTAATCAAGAGGCTAAAAAGGATATTTTATACCTTTTTTATTTCCAAAAAACTCTACTTTGGTCCTTGGAAAGAAATAACATTTATTCTAGACATTTTCACACACACATTAATTAATAAAAATATTATAAAATACAAAAATATATTATAAATCACTTATAATACAATAAAATGTTATGTGAGATTATATGGACCACTAACTCCCCTAATAAGCTCCCTAAATAATTTTAAGATATTTGAACATCCTCTATTTGAAAAATCAAATTTCATCATATTTATTTTTATGATAAAAAAATTTAATATCTGAAAAAAAAAATCGATAATCATTATTCTATAAATTTATTTTATAATTTATTTTTTACTAGATATTGATCATACTTGGTCATTCACCAACCAACGCTCATGTGGACCACATATTTGTAAATACCTAATAATTTGAATATGTGGAACTGGGGGGGTACACATAGTACATGATCCTCTAGGTATTTATATTGATAGTGGTGATTCCAACCGAGAGACCAATAGTAGAATTTTTCAACCATTCATGGAGCCTAAAGTTATAATTAATTTCATAGTTATGACCACCTCTTAGAACATGTTATATTTAATATAATCAATATGTGTCATCGCATATCATAATGAAGGATTAAAACTTTTGTCAGAATTCCTTTGTTTCTTTATATATTTAATAACCTTATTCGATGAACTTACATTCATGTATAATTTCTGTATATTTAATAAAGATACCAACATCTTCGTCAACATGGTCCCATGATATATATCATACCCAAATCAAAAGACTCAAATTACAACTGGATTATTCAACCAATTATATCACACCAATGATAACCCCAACACATGATACATCACCAAGAAATCAATATTGTGGTTTTAGATTTCCATCAATTTAAATGGTCAAATAGTTCATATTGAGTACAATATCATGTCTAGAGACTAATACACAAGTTCTATGATAAGAAAAACCAATGACACCCAAAACATGTGGGTCTCCAATTAGGGGTTTTGTCATCATGATCTCTTCTACATGAGATCACCATGTGTGAACTTTAGGAGAAGCCTCGATTCTTACTACCCCAATCACCTAATAGTCAGACATTGTTATTTTCATCTCAGTATGATGTGTACATATCATAGGATATATTTTAATATTATAGTCACAGTATATCATGTTTCTCATTATAGTTGGTAACTAGTATAAAATTTTACATGACACATAATTTAAAGAAATTTTCATATAAATTGTGATTGTTGATGTATCAATGGGATTATGGTAATAATATACACATTTATAAATAAAACTATATACTTTTGATGGTAATAAAAGTAAATAAACATGTTGGGTTTAGGGAACACACTCATAAGACTCTCGCTTTCAATAGAGCTAGCTATTGACAATTCTAATCCCATAATCCCTCACATATGTTTCATGATTCTAAAAATAAATGGATTTAGTGAGGGGGTATTAAATGTGTCCTCTCAAGCTACTGTTCTAATCACAACTTCACGTCTCTGAGTAAAATCCCCAAATTGATTAAACTTTCAAATTATTTTTTCCCTAGTGTGTAATGATCTCCCATGTATTCAGCACTACCATAGAATTATCAAATTATATTGTAACATGGTATGCACTTCTATGTAAAATTTTATGATTAGAAAAAATAATTGTATCTAAAATTATTCTTTAGATGCATTGGAATATGCTACATAGTGGGAATAATCTATAGAATCTATAACTATAGAATGCTTGAATCTCCTCCAGCTCTCAACATCACCATTCAGATAAATTACATAGCCTACATGTGATATCAAATCATTATGATCTATCTAAATAATTGAATTAGTGTGTCTCCTTATAACAAGATACACATATCTTCCATATACTCAAAATATATCTTTTAAATGTCATAATTCTTTTTGCATAGTTTTTAGAGCTCAACAATGAATCTATCTTAAATTTTATGGATATCTTCCCACGTTACTTAAAGAAAAGCCATCATGGACCTAATACATATCAGGGAATACATGATAGATACCAATACTAAATAATAATTTGTTCTTATGATTTACTCAAACTCATCCAATGTTTTTGGACACATATTCTTGGAATGTTTAATTCCTTGCAACATTATACATAATAATATCTTGGATTATTCTATATTATAGATTTTGAGTACCATCATAATATATGTACTTTAAAATATAGAAAAAATCCACTAAAAAAATCATAATCGATTTTGATCAATAAAATATAGGTTTCCTCACTTGTGTCTTCCTTGAATAAGAATTAATTTAACCATGTATTGACTGACCATAAGTCTTTTACTTCATTTTCCTAAGTTAAAATGTCATAATCAATTAATACAAGGAGAACGAAGGAATTAACCTTAACCTTCATAATGACTCTGGGATTGCTCACATTATTGATGAACCCAAAGTATCATATGGCCTCATCAAATTGAATGTTTCATAATCATTATTGTAGCTTTAATATATAAACATATCTCTATAGATTTCACGCTTTAATGGAACTCTTTAACATAATGAATCATTCTGGTTGTGTCATATATACATCTTCAACTAACTTTCTATTAGGAAAATCTGTTATTATATCACTTTTATAAATTTCATAATCACATAAGGATTCTATTATATGTAATATTATAATGGTTTTTTACATAGTGAAAAATAACTATTTTTTATCATATTCGATTCCCTAAAATTATATAAAACTCTTTTCCACTAGTCATTTCTTATAGGACCTCACCTTACCATCGGTATCAATTTTTTTTCTTGTATGAAGATTTTCAACCAATGGTGATTACATTATATTTAGGGGTTATAAAAATCCAAACATGATTTTGGCACACATATTCTATCTCAGATTTCATAGATTCTTTTTTATTCTGTAACAAACTTTCCATATAATGCTTCCTCATAGTTCATAATTTCATCATTCTCTAGGAGAAATGTGACACCCAACATGATAGAAAGTAAAAAATGTCTATCTGGTTCTATTACCTATTTGGTAGATCTATTTAGTAATTTTTTCTTTGGAATATCATTATCTCCCTCTTTCTCTTATCGATATTTTTCTCATACCAACATTTCCCCATTGGGAGCATCAATATCACCAAATTCAGTCTTTCACCTACTATTTTCATTCAAAATGAGTTCAATTTATAGAAATATGTCTTATATTTAAAAATATAAATTTCATATACATATAGATAATATACATTGGTTTCATTACGATAATATATAAAGATTCACTTTTTATCTTTAAGAATCCCATTTGTCACTATGTATAATTTGGACAAAAGCCTCGCCTCCCCACACACATAAGTGTGTTAGAATGGGTTTCTTTGAATACCAAAATTCATATGGAATCTAATCTATAGATTTTTTTAGTACTCAATTAAGTTTATATGCCATAGTTTATAGTCCATATCCTTAAATGGATAATAGTAGACTTTCAGGACTTGTAATCGATCTGACTACGTCAAATAGGGTCAGATTCATCCTTTTACGGACACCATTAAGTTGAGGTGCATATAGAAAAGTGAGTGGATGAATTATCCCACACTCCTTTTGTGATTAATTAATACTTGGTCAAAACACTCTCTTCTACAGTAAAATAGGAGAACCTTCATAGTCTTACCATACTAATTTTCTACTTCATGTTGGCATTCCTTAAACATCTGAACATAATATGACATATACCATATTATGGAGATATAACCATAACTATTATATCCATCTATAAAAGAAATAAAGTATGAAAAAAACAATTTCCTCTATTGGATATGTAACACATACATACATATGAACTAATTAGAGTAACTTTTTCCCTCTTAATACCTTCCTAGAAAAAGGGTTCTTTGATGATTTTCCCATTTAAAAATCATAAAAACATCTAATGGTTTAAAATATAAGTATTATAAAGAACCATATTTATGTACTTTATATAATCACTTATTATTTACAAGACCAATCTTGATTTTAAATATGTTGGTATAATATGAGTCATTATGACTGTATTTTTCATTGATTTTCATCACTAGATTTTCTATTTTATGTATATACAACCCACTCTTAAGATGTGTCATACCATAAAATATGTTATACTTATATATAAGAAAAAAATATTTCTATTGTTTTAAATAAAATCAAATAGTGACTAAACAAAACATTAAGATTATGTTTATAGTAACATATGGTATATAATAACAATAACATAGTACACGACCATCCCTACTCCACTGAAAAAGTAAATGATATCCCCCTAAAAAGACTACTAGACTCACACCATTTGTAGATCAATGATCAACATTACCTCATTAAATAGTCCAAAATCCAATTGGTTTCTATATTTTAATACATATTTTTGAGCCACATATTGTATCTAATATCAAACTTGTAAAAATATACAATATTAATTCAATGAAAAATACACCTGAAGAAGAATCATCAACACACTTATTCTTCCCAGTTGTTCAATTATTCATCAAGTGGACTTTATTTAAACATGAAAATAATAATTCCTCTATCTCATTTCCACCCCTATATATCATTATTTTATTGAAAAGGAGGTTCTTAGGTGCCTTTAAAATAGTCTTAGACCTCGACACATTATATTATAATTAAAATTGAATGTTTAAAACTTATTTGGTAAGGAGGAAATAATGAGATACATTTCAAGTTATATGTTCATTTGGAACCCATGGGACTCAATTAACTCTAAATGTACCCGATCATCTTCAGTACATGAGGTCATAATTGATTTCATTCTTCCATCCTACTTCTATATAGAGAAAGTGATATATCATCTCATTCATTCTATTTCGTATCCTAATATAACTCTTAGGGATAAGATATCATTTTGGAAGCATATTTTTTCCCATGAATTTGATGCATCTCACTAGATATAGAAGAAAACATGAAACATTGAACATCATGTGAATCATGTACATTCTTATTCTATTTATCTTTATCCTCTTTTCTCTATCCGGGATGGGGATCGACAGGAATATGGTATTCTAGTAGATATTTCGTCTTATCTTGGCATAATACAATGAAACCTTTTTTAACATCATTATATTTTGTTCGGAGATGATATTCTATTTATCCAATATTTATCATAGTATAATGTGACAATTTTATTTTCCACAAATAAACATATAAAATTAGTACATTATTGTGAATTCTAGAAGTTATTTTGAAATTATTAATTTAAAATTTCTTTTAATAATTTATCAAATCCCAATAGACCTCGACTACAACATTTTGAATACCCAGTCTGTTGAGTATTATAGTGGAAATGATGCTTAAATCCACTCCTCATAGTACTCATTATTTTTCTATACTTCTAACTATAAATTCTGTAGTTTATACTAATCTAGAAAACCACAATAAGTCATGGATCATTGATATGTTGAGTTGAGTCGCATATCCTGTATAGAATTAATTTTCATTCTTAACACATTTCCTCTAATGTTGAAATAAGTTACATTTGGATAATCATTTTTCTAAAGATTTAGTTATTACAGCTGATCACTCTAATAAAAACTCACTGATAGTAGGAGACACCATCGACATTGGCTAACGAGTATCCCACACCCCTAGTATTCATGAAATTGGAGAAATGGGTGGAATTTAGTGACATAATATATTCATTCTGAGATTATGTAATTTAATTTTGGTGAATGAAATACTATACTATATAACATGTTTGGTCTATATGATTCCCCTCAACGCAGAACATGGTTTTAAATAAAAAACCTCCACCACACATTTTCATTAAATATTTTGATTATTGTCATTTATTATACCAGGTGACATGTGTAAGAAATAAACATTAAAAATATAATAAACCATGCACTAAATAAAATAAATAAATAATGACATGATAATGATCATCAGTCACTAATTATCGTTTAATACATTGATCAAATAATGGATTAAACAAGAACAAAGGATAATTCATTAATTAAATTCCAGTATTGAATTTTAACACCCACAACTTTTGTACATTTATGTGGTTTGAATTATAAAGGTTATTTACTTGAACCGTTTTTTCATGAACTCCTTCGATATTTACAATGTATACCCACACATAGGTGATAGATATCAGTGTAAAAAAAATTAAATTTTATTTCATATATATACACAAAATCCCTTATAAAAATTAATTATGAAGTGGTAATGTTCATATCATGAAAATAAATTAATTATTATATTTTGAAAACAAAAATTGTATAGTTTAATCAAATAATTAAAAACCCAAACATGAACAGGTTGATATCAGAACATTATTTATCAGTATGCAATTATATTGGATAATAAAAATTAATTTTCCTAAAATTAAACATGAGGGTATTTTTAATATGTTAAAATGATTTAAAATAATTTTAATAATTATCGATTCATGGAACAACACCCAATAGAAATTTAATAGTTCTCAGAAAATTAAATAAAATAAAATAATTTTTCCATAATTATTCAAGTCCTTTTGGACCTAAATAATATACATAGAAATTAATTAAAATCTTCTAATATGTTAAAATGGTTAGTCCATATAATCTTAGACTGAATTGGTTTTTACTATTGTGAGGAATTCTTTTAAAGTTGATAATATATATATAACATAAAACAATAATAAGCTTCTAATGGAATATTGGTTCTTTTTCAATTTTAAATATTTTAATAAAATACATGGGAAGCATTAAATAAGAATCCAATGTATGAATTGACCATTTAATTAAACAAGAACTTTGGAAAGCTTTGAACAATCTCATAGTGGATGATGTTTTCCTTTTATTTAAAAAAACTTCCTTGGGAAGCTTTGAACTAGTTTCCAAGAGATGTTTTTTCCTTTTAAATTTAAATATCATTAATGGTAACCTTATATTACCACTAAAGTATCCCAAATTCATTTAAGTATATACAACTAACTTTCAACATACAAACATTGTGTTCTGGCTAAAACTCCATCATACTCATAGCAATTAAGGTCAATAAAAAATTTAAATATTAATTTTCAGAGAAGTTTTTTCACAAAAATCATCAATCTTAGATTGTCCATATCATAGTGATACAAAATATAATTGATGTTTCATTAGTTGTGTTGGGACCATATTTAAAGCATCTTTATTAATCAATGAAAATTTATTTGAATTTTGTTAGAATTAAATTATTACATGATACCTATGGAACCAATTATAGAATCCATAGGCATAGTTGGTGCTTAAAAAACACACAATTTAAAATTTTGGGTTCATATTCCTGTTCAAAAAAATGAATCTATAAAACCTCTTACTTTATTTCATAAAATATCACATGTAATTCAATTTATTCCTAAAAATAAAATCCAATTAAAGATTACATGGTAAATTGTTCATTTAAAGTTGTTAGTCTAATTCACTCACTGTCGACATGTCATGGCTCATGGTAGCCAACCTAGACACCATCAAGATCATCTACATTGAAAACACTACTCCTAGATCATATATTTACAATTACTAAGTGCTATAATGTTAAATCAAATATCTATTTTTCATCAATTATATCAAGTAATGAATTCAGACTTGATTAAGGATATGAAATAGAGCTAACCTTATAATTTATTTGGATTCCCTCACTAAGAACATGAGAAGATAAGAGGGAAGGTATTATCTTAGAAAAATTCATCCTAATTGTTGATCTCACTAATCAATAGGCTGAAATGTTATTTTATACATATATTATACTTTATGAATTTTCACTATGTTCCCTACAATGTAATAACCATCATTTTAGAAATGTTTTCACACATATGGCCTGATAAATTTGTCATAAATGTCCAAAATAATTTTTTTGTAACTTTTAAAACTATAAAACGTTATTTGATAAAATAAGAAGCATGAACATGTCCTGTAAGATCCTAAGATAATGCAATGCACATTGAGAATCCTATATTTTCTTGAGAAATTATATTTTTTCATATTCACTCTTATGATCAAACATGTTTTGAAAACATTGAAAAATAAATTAAATCAGTATTATTCTAATAATGAATTATTTCATTGAATTATTTTTACTTATAATCAATCATAATAATATGTTCATGATCCCCCACAGACGGGGACCACATTTCCCTAAGCACATATTAATTAGAATAAGTGGAACTTGTGGATACCTATAGTGTGTGACCATCAAGGTCTTTAACTCGATAGTAGTGAGTCCAACCCAAAGACTAATAGTGAAGTCTAGAAACACATTATGGACCCTAACGAGATAAGGATTTTCTTGGCTTTGGCTACCTTCTACAAACACATTCTGTGTAATATAATCTCTTTGTATTCCAATATCTCATAAAGAATAATGCACACTTGTGTCATCATCATTTTATTACCTTATATATATCATGACCATACTAGAGGGACTTAGCTTCTTCTAACATGGACATGGATTTAGTAAAGGCACTAAAATTCTGGTCAACCGGGTCCCATGTGATATCTCATCCACAACTCGGAAGAAACAAACTCAACCTTAATCATTCAACCAATTCTGGAAACCAATAGACATGTTCATTGATATTAACAATATATGACACCTGAATCATATGGAGTTCATGTTGGTAAATTATTATCATTAAATAATGTATTTGAGACCACAAATTGTGATTTTTGTAACAAGATGTCTCATCACTTATGCGCCCCACCACCAGATAGTCATAAACAAATTTTTTCATGTTCATATAATGTATATTGTCTATAGAACATATGACTAAGATTATAGTCATAGAATCTTGAGGTTATTATTATTGTTGAGAACCACTATATCCTTTAGATAAAAATTTATTCTAATTCCATTACCATATAAATAATGGATTCATAATTATAAAAACTATTACGATAAGAATGAACTTGTGTATATATCATACTTGTTATTGTCCAATTTTTACAATTTTATTGAAAAAATGAGAGGAAATCCCTAAAAGTGTCATAGGGGACTAAAATAATGGATTCCAAGAGCATCAACTCTCAAAATATTAGGGAATTTTAGGGGGAGGGATCTTATGGTATTAAAGATGATACTTGAGTTAACTGTGGTGTCATAGGAGGCTAATAAGTCCATGACTATGTTCCCTTCCCCCCATGTGTGGGTAATCTAAATCCGATTAGAGAGAATATTCATGCATATGTGAATAACATAAGTGATAGTCCATGGAATTGAGAGTATGATCCCTTGACATTGAAAATAGTATTCTTAAAATGCATTTTACTAGTTCTCTTTAATATCAAATGAAATTAAATTATCTAGAGATTATCCAAAAGGATGATGGATTATTTTTCGATTTTGAGGAAAATTTTATCATAATGTTCTGAAATACAACATATTTATTACATGATTATGAGAGAAGAATTTATATATTTTATATGGGGTAATAATTAGATTTGGGTTACTTCCTATAGATTGACTAATTTTTTAACATTTTATTATAATTATAGATACAATATATTAATATCATTATACTATAAACTATCATAATAACAGAACATGATTTCTTTGGATCCATATCCCTATAATATCTTATCATGGACCCATATTGATGTCATTTTTTAGAAATGAATTCATATGTGGATAATTACTATGTTTCATTTTAGTACAACTTCTAATCCTCAATTTTCATAACTAGTTAGAAAAAAAATATTTAATTTGAAATATATTATTTCTGAATTATATTTGTATTAAGAGGGTTATTTGAATTAATATCTTTGATTGGTGGAATTTTGATATAATAATATATTTCATTCAATTGTAAAAATAAAACCTTTTGAGGCATTATATTAAATGAGCTGCTGAACTTCACCATATTATGATATAGTTGGTGAAGGAAATTTAATGTGACCAGAATAACATAAAGAGATGGTTGAGAGGGTAAATTTGACGGAAATATAAATGATGGAATCACATATTATAGGGAGGAGTTACGTAGGTAACATGAGGAATGACATTTCTTTTGAAGTAGGTGATCACATTATTATTAATATATCACCCTATAAATGTGTAATGAGTATTGGTAAAAAGTGAATGTCATATTTATAGTTCATTCCACCCTATAAAATTATAGAGGGATTGGGATAACATCCTCACTATGTAGTCTTATTATCATTTCTTTCTGATGTATATGGTATCACTCATGTTTATTTTCTATGGAAGTACGTACATGATGCAACCCATGTTTTGAGACCGATTGTATTATATAAGGTATAGAAAAATTATGAAAATATTACTCAAATTCTGGGTCATAAAGAGTTAGGATGTCAAAATAATGTTATTCGATAGGTAAATGTTTAATGGAAGAATGATATGATTTAGGAAACAACATTGGAATCAAAATATTATTTGAAGGAAAAATAGCCTCTCTTGCTTAACAAATGAATCAAATTATGGGGATGAATTTTCATAAGGAAAAATAATGTGGAAATACAAGTAATTATAAAAATAAATTAATTTAATAATTAATATGTATTCTATTATTAGATTTATAGTCATCATTTTTTGATAAATAATTTAATAAAATATTTTGGTAGAGAAATGAATAGTTTTGTTTAAATAAATTGTTTTTACAAGAAATACATGGTATTATTTAAAATTTAATTTTCAAAATTATAGAATTATAATATGAATAATGGATGAATTTTTAATTCCATCATTTTAGTTTTTTAAAGAGAATTTCATATATTTTTTATAATTAATTACTTTTGGTTGAATAGTAAAAATAACAATTTCTCAAAACACTACCACTTTTATAAAAGTATTATAATATATGTATTTTGTAATTAATTGTAAACCCATTTTATAGAAAATATTGTTTATTAAAGATTTGTATAATGTACTCTAAAATATTATTATAAATTTCAGAACTCATGTTTGACTTTTTTGAAAAGAAGTTATATTTTATTAAAATTCTAAACTATTTTTTTAGTCTTTTAATTCTTTTGTATGTTTGGGAGGTTCCATTATATTATTTCATCATCCAAAAATCTAAAAAATATATTTTTTATTATTAAATAAGAAAATAAATTATATCAAATTTTTTACTTTTCATCAATGTAATGATATTTATAAACTTAAATTGGGTATTTTCCTATAAAACGTTTTTCATAAATTTTGTGTTCATCTGTTAAAATAAATTTATAATCATATTGATTAATAAATTGGTAAAATGTATTCTACATTTATTTCATAATTTCAAATTTTTTGAATAATTATAATTTTATTTTTCATTATAGAAATTATTTATCACCATAAAATGTTAATTTATATCAGTTGAAGATAAATTAGGTTTAAAGTGGTTTTACTATGAGATAATCTATAAAATGTATCCAAAACATGTCGAAATGTTATTAGATGATTTTTTATGAACCTATCAGATTTTATATATGAATTTGGGATTACATGGGTTTATATGATAAAGATTAATACATTCTAATATTTTAAATCATTAACCAATTATAAGAGTGACACCCTCATTACATATAAAAGGGTACAACTTCCCCTCTCTTATTGAAACATCATGAGCCGTATATATGACCAATTGCTACCCAGATTACTTTATAAATGTCCTCTAAATAAACTATAGGATCTTTTATCATAAAAATTCTAACCAAGAAGGATTAAATTTTAAGATGAATGTTATTTTCATCGAATATTTATAACTCTTTAATAATGATTTTATTTTACCTGTTCTTCTACATCCCTAAACCATATATAACCATTATCCTATAATCACATAAGTAAATTTACACAAAATTAATGTTATTATACTTATGGTAAAATGGTTTTTTATCTCCCCTTTCATCCTATGGAAAATGAAAACATCTTTTGTATGTATGTGTGGAATACAACTGCCACAAAGCAATGTGATTCATTTTTCATTTCCATATTACAATGATGGTAATAAGGATGAAAATAATTATTAAATATTACATTTAGTATATATTTATTATTTTTAGAAGTTAAATATTATGTAAATAATTTATTTTCCCCCAGTAGAAATATGAAATTGTTTTTATTGCTTATGTTTAGATTACAATATCCATGAAATGATGTGTATCATCTTTCAAAACCCCCTTATATGTTTGGTTTTAATAGCTTATATAATGTATAATTTTGATAATTTTAAATGTTTTATTATTTTTGTGGTTTGTAACACTGCCTCATTCAATGGTAAATGGACCAATGTTATTTTTTGGCTCTAAACCCAAAAACCCAAAAACTCTCAATGTGAACATAACAATTATGACAACTAAATAGAAAATATTAAATAATAATAATAAATAAGATAATGATAATGGAATTAAAATAAACGTTGTTGTTATGAAATTCAAACAAATAAAATATTTTTATAATATATTTTAAAATAAGTTATATAGATACATGGGAATTGTGGTAAGGAATTTTACTTTAAAATATTGTTTTTAATATTATAAAAATTTACACATCATATCAATAATCTTTTAAATTTATCTATAATTAAATTAATTATTATTTAATGGTTTTTAAATATCATTTAAGGATACATATTATTTTCTTTAAAAATATTTATAAATCATTCCTTTCAAAAAAATCAATATGGGTTATCTATGGAATTTCACAAACATTTCTCATGAATATTTTTATAATGTATATGTCTTGATCACCTATTACCACTTATATTGTGAAAAATAATTCCATATTATTTTAAAATTTTATATCTTTCTTCTAATGAACTAATACTTCATTTATTTGGGAAATTATTCATTTTTTAATAGTATTTTGAGAAAAGGTATATTTTTACTTATGATAATGTGAAAATGGATAGTGTTATGATTCTGAGTTAAAATGATTTTATAAGGGTTTTATTATAAATGTTAATTAATTAAACAAATTATTCAAGATAAGGTACTTGAGACTAAGAGATCATGGTGGATGAGACCAATATATCACATGACCATGGAATAGATTCATATATCTCTATAAATAATTTGGTAGTGAATAAACATTAAAGATATACAATGAGGAAGATATCTGGTTTGGTTACTCCTATGGAATTATAATGGATTTAGTTATTTTGACATTGTATAAAATGATTAAATATGGATAATGAATGTGATATGTAATCTTAATATATTATGATTACATGAAAATGGGTTTTATTGAAATATTTTTATTGTTTTAGATAAGGAATGATTTAAGTTGAATGGTTTTTTTCCAATGGAATATATTCAGGATATAACGCTGCGACCCTAGTTAACAAGAGTCGATGCATTATTTTAATACATTGGAATGACTACAAGGAATCAAGTCCCGAAGGACCGATCAGTTTAGTAGTCTTGGAAAATAGATTACATACATGAATGTTACATTACACATTATAACATAAAAAAACATAAATAATCCTTTATGAATTCCATTATTCCATTGGCTTAACCCTACATATCAATCACAATACACATCTTGGAATCCTGGGAAAAATAAAACATAGAAAGGGGTGAGCTCAAATGTTCAGTAAGGATAAAAATATAGTGGAATCTTTCATAAATAATCATAACCCTTTAAGGCAATGTATAACTAAAACAAAAGCCTTTTAAACATTAACTTCAACATAATATGGAAAAAATAAAATGAAATAATTCCATTTACTTATTCACATGGATATTCTACTAGTCGAATAATCACATGCAATATCAATAACCACTTTCATAATGACGGAATGCATAATTCCAGACTATCATAACCACATAACCAAGGCCTCGTGCAAAGATTTCAAATAAGATTTTTCTAAGGCCTTGTGCCAAGACACTAGTTTGTCTCATGAGACCAATCGATTCATCAAGGAGCTATAGCGGTGCCACTTACTAAGTCTAATTCATTCCTCATATTAACATTTTTAAATACAACATAAACATTCATATTAAAACTAGCATATGGAATGTCAATATTTTTTCCATAAACCATGAATGGTATAAAAATAATAATCCACAGTTAAACATATAACAAAACCTTCAATACAATATGGAAATTTTGTATCATAATAAATCAACTTCAAATAATCTTAAAATACATCAAAGGATGTTGACATAGATGAAATAGAAAATATTTGAGAGAAATATCTCTTTTTGTGAAATCATTTAAAAGTCACACATTCATTAAGGAAGTAATTTAAAAGAGATTTTTGAATCAAAGTGTCCCATACAAATTTGAAACTTTTGAAAAGAAATATCATTTCAAAACATTAGTGTCCATATAAATAAATCCTTAAAATAATTTTTAAAACATAGATATTTATGAAAAATATTTAGAAAGATAAATATTTAAGACATTTAAAATTCTGATCTTGATAAAGAGTACCTTTCACAAATTCTTAAAATATTCATTTTGAAATCATTTAAAAGCCACATAATTATAAAATAAAACATTTACATTCAAAATATTCTTATGATCTTGTAAGGGAAGCTTCAACGAGTTTATAACAGTAGAAAATAGCCGCACCCACCGTATAAGTTAAAAAAACATTCTTACCTTAAATTTGTCCAAAAGGTCAAAAAGTACCTTGTTTGAAAAATGACGGAAAGATTTATTTCAAAACAGATAAGGTTATAAATGAATTTAAACAATTTTCTAGTAAATAGTAATTTTTTTTTGAAATATATTTTTATGAAACATGGATGGAGATGATAAAGAGGTCTCAGTAGATAATTACGTATAAACAACCTCGGATAATGAAGATATTGTGAAATAAAACCTTTCCTTGTAATTTTCCTTGGTTGAGGGTAGGTTAAACTCATGTATAATAGTTAAATAATTTTTATTAAATTATACAAGAATCATATACATAAATATTATATCATATATGATCTTTTAATATTTCCTTGTTAATAATATTTTAGTATTATCATCGTTTCGAATGTTAACTTACTCGTTTTCTTTTATATGTTTTGTTACATAAGACGTGTTTGTTATGAATATGTTGTATCGTATTCATATACATAATGATATCAAGTCCTTAAAACTTATTTTTAATCATCAAATTAGAATTAGACTTGAATGGATTCGATGGAGAATGAATCTAATCGTGTTCGTGGAGACGGTAGTCCGTACGTACGCACGAATGCTACTTCCATTTCATTTTTCATTTAAAAGGAATCAAAACCAAATTATACATAGGAATATTATTATTCTAGTATAATATAATATCTTATATCTGTTACTTAAGTTCATTAAAACATTCCTTTATATGTTCCATGTATGGTATGAACGAGTCATATCACTTTGAGGGGGCGGTAGTCTGCACTTCCTAAAATGAAATTATCGTATATATATACAACATGAAACAAATAATGGTATGAAATGAAATGGAATTACATAAGATTATATATAAAATAAATATCATTAATAACATATTTATTTAAAGTGTGATCATAATGGCCACCATGAGAGGCGGTAGGAGATAATTGAACAATCATCATTTCGTGAGGCGTGTGGTTTCCATCCACAAAAATATTATGTTCTTCACCCATTAGATGGTGTGTGTATAAGTGTAGTTCGAATACTTCTCATAAAAATATCCTAGTATATTTAGGATACAGGTCTTGTTATAAAAGAAAATAATAATAAGACTTTAGGGGTTGGATAAGTAAAATAAAATAAAAGAAATAAAGAGAAATTTTTACCTTTAATTTTGGGTAACTCCCTTTGGTTTGAACCAAAAAGGACTCTTGAAGTTCCTTATGCCTAAGATAAGGCTTATAAGAATATAATATGGATATATGGAGCTTAATTGGTCAGAGTTTGGAAGATCCAAAAGGCTTGAGATGTGTGAGGAATTGGTTAGAAGTGGTGTCCTTTTATAAGGGGGAGGAGGGGATCTTTAGGAAAAACTTAAAGTATTATTTTATAATAAATTCATATTCTGTTTATAATGGCTAAAAATGGATTATTTGAAGTTTAAGTAGGCTATGGGTCGAAATAATTTCACCAGTAGTTTTTTTAAGGTTTGGGTCAGTATATTAACCTTGTATTTTAATTTTAACTCTTAGTTAATTAGTTTGACATTTAACATGTACCTTTTTATTTTTCTATTATATCGTTAATAAACGTACTCTATCCATCTAAGAGACCCCCAAGTTGACCATTAATTATGAAACTATCATGATATCAGTAAGTTGGAAGATGCTTAGATTTTTAAGAATATAATATCAATTAATAATATAATATTTGTTTTTAAAAACTCTTTTAGGTCAATTTTGATGCTATTTAATAATTGATTTTTTTAAAGTCTTAACAACGTTATTAATTCAAAAAAAATTCATTTAATCAATCCTAACATGTTATATTAACAAATAAAATTTTTATAATTAATTAAAATATTGAAATTATATTTATGTGGGTATTTATAATATCATTTATTTAAATATTTCACTAATGAGGTAATTACTGCATCATCATTGTGTCATAAATAACTTAAATAATTTAATGTCTAAAAATTATAAATAAAATACCATTACGTAGGAAATATTTTTATCTTTATAATTAATATTTATAATTAAATTTATCTTATGTATAACCCTATATTAAAAATGTTTTATTTATTAAACACTGATTTTTACTCTTTTAACTCTTCTTTGAATTAAATAATAATAAATGTCCTAATCTAATTCAAGTGGACCAAATAGGTTCATATTTTATTCATAAGGTTTTTTTGGTCGAATTATACTTAGCCAATAGAATTAGTACATGTTTTGGGGTAATAATAATATCATTTTACTCTTAATTACCCTATTTACTTATTACCGTGGTAAATAAAAGTAAAAAGTTATTATTCACCAAAAATTATTTTCATCTCATTGAACAACATTTTACTCCTTGATATTAACCATGTCTCTTGGATTTTTGAAATTCCACTCACAGAAGTGGTAACATTATTTTTTATGTGAATTTCCAAATTCTCATAGGAGGTGGGTAAAAGACGGTGAAAAGTTCAATAAAATTCTTAAATACCTAAAATTATTCTAAACAAACTCCAATGAATTACATTGAACTTATATAGGTATTATGTATCTATTTTAACCTTAATTAAATTTAAATAAAATAAATAAATATTTTAATAAAAATTCGGTTTTAAACTATAACTTAGTGTTTTTCACTATTCATCAAAAATTCAAAGTTTTCAGAAAAATACCAAAAATTCACCCTAAGATAATTTTGATATTCAGAATTCAAAAATGAAGTCTATTTTACCAAATTAAAAACATTTAAGTTGCATTTATTAATTTAAAATAAATTCCCACTGGAAAAACCAAAAGGCGTATTTTTAAGAAATTATAACTACCAAAAGTTTGACATTTGTTTGTGTCTAATTTCAAAGTGAAATTACTTAAAATGACCATCATTGGATGAAATCCTAAAAATATAATCTATTTATACTTCCGAACCATTAAAATGTATAATTTAACAATATAAATTATTTGGATTTAAAAAGTTGTTTTCAGTTAAAATATAGTATTTTTCACTATTCACCCAAATATGAAATTTATCAAAAAAACACCAAAACATTATCAAAACTAAATTCATATGTCCCGATTATAAAAGAGAATTTTATTTTGTCAAATTTAATATATAAAAGTTTCAAATATTGGATTTAAAAAGGCTTTTCCATTAAAAGGCAATAAAATAAATTTTTTTTAAAATAATTCTTTTATCTGAAAAAATGGATTTGTTCTTAAATTATGTCTATGAAACGCATAATATGGATTATAAAATAATAATGATTATATAAAGTTCAAAATTTAGTTAATACTATTCATAACTGCTTTTGAATGGCTTGTTTGGTAAGTCATGGTGCGCTAAAACTCGGTGTTCCGTGTAGTGAAAGTTATTGAATTACTTTGAAGAAATAACATAATATGAAATCTTGGGGTGTTACATTCTTCCCCCTTCAATAAATTGTGTCCTCAAAATTTGAAATAGTTTTTCGAAAATAAAAGGTTGAAAATAGAAAATACGTTTGGGAAAATGCACATCGAAAATTAGGTTAATAAAATTTAGTCTTAATAAGAGGAAAAGGAAAATGAAAGGGTCACCACCAAATTATGATTTCGATTAGGAGAACATTGGTGGAAATTAGAGACATATAATTGGAGGAAAAACATAAATATTTATAGGTATTGATTTAGGTCTTCAATCACAAACAAGTGTAAAATTAAGGGCCTTAAATTCATCAATCTATCATGATTTAAAATACCATCGGTTCAACAAAACATATGGTATTAGGATAACACATTTTTTGTTTTAAGATCCCTTCACTAGAGTATAAGAATTAATTTCTTCATAAAATAAGAGAAGAAGAAAAATATATACTTGACAAGTAGAGTCCCATCCTTTAACTAATTTCTACAACAAACTCATCTTTCACTCTAAAAGATAATAGAACTTAAAAATAATATTCTATTTAGCCTATTCGTATATGGTTTAAAAATGAATTTATAATTCAACTACCAGAATTTTTTTTAAAACTACATTATTCAATCTAAGACATCACATGGGTTAGTGGTAGGTGATACACCCTTGTCGCCCTTTGGTTGCGGGTTCAAGTCTCTTGGCCTTGCTGGACGTGACATGTTGTTGCCCGACCTTCAGGTTGTTCTTTTATGGAAATCCAAAAATAATCTCAAACTAGAATTATCCAAAATACTTCTGTCCAAACTCACAGTACAAAATTTATAAGGTAGTTAAAGACAATGAGGATCTTTTTTTCCGCATAATAACATGTGAACACCTTCATCATTTATTCTTTTAAAACACTGAAACATCCTAAATTACCATAAAACCTTATTGATTACATTCATAATCCCTTATTCTTTATAGAATACTGGATATACTACTTCTATCCAAAAATGTTGAAAACTCAAACAATGATGTAATATCATTAATCACTTTTATGGTAGTCAATAAGATCCAATATAATTTATCCATCTCAATCATGTATTATTCCAAAATCACTACCTCGGTATCAGAACCATATTACAGTTTATCTTTCTCTCAACCATATATTTTCCAAAAATTTAACATGCTATTGAGTCACTTTTCATGGTTCCACACAATCTCAAGTCCTTAATAAAATAGTACTACAGTACAATCCTTATAAACTCCATAATTATTTTAACAAGTACACTGTTGATACAACACCCAAATGACATAATTCTTTAATAACAACATAATAACTATAATCATTCTTTCTCATCTGTGGCAGTATCATAACATGATTATTATCCAATAGCATCATTTGGGGCATACTCTGATGATTTGAAAATTGGTTCGCATAGTGTTCCAACTCCTTACAGATAAAGAATTGTACATTTGAAACCTTTTTCTTACCCTTACAGCCACGCACTCGGTGTCCATTTCCTTCACACTTATAACAAACTCTCATTCCCTTCAGGAAAGTTCCAGGTTGTTTCATCCTACAGTTATCGCATATGGGAAAATTATTCTCTTCTCTATTTCCTTTATCCATCGTTCTATCTTCCATCCTTTTCATCTCTTGCATGCCTTCAATGCCATAGGACTCAGATAATTCATTACTTATCTTATTAACACATGATACTATTTCTTCATATGTTGAGAATACATGTGAGACTATTTCCCTTCTAAATTTTGTATTAATACTATGAAAGATATGATCCTTCTTACTCTTTAGATCATACGTATTGCTGGAGTTCCCATTCCTTCTACTATGCACCATTTCTATACAATAGCATAAACTAGGTCAGTTTATGAATTACAATAATCCCAAACTTGTAAAATACCTTACATAAATTCCATCGTTTATGGAGATAATCTATAAAAATAAAGATGTTTTCATTGAAGAAGTATATACTCATAAACCCTTCAAAATGATTTGTAAAGAAAATGAGAATTATCCTAAGAATATTCCCTGGGAGTGTTGTAACCAAGAGTTCAGCAAGGACCGTTATCGTGCACCAGTTCCTGTTCGAGTCTATCTCAAAGCGGTGTTTTCAGGTTTTACCATTAGGTACATCTGTGTCAGATCCACCTCTACCTGCTCTTATCCAGATAGGGATGTATTATCTTGGAAAACTCACAAATTCTCTACATTACAAAAATTCTAGGAATTTCATCTATACTAATCCTCAATGTCTATCTTAGGTCTATGTGCTCTAATCATAATTTATCTAAATCTAGCTTCCAAGGTTATTGCTTAACTTACTCTGATACCTACTATAACTCCCCAACCCTAGTTACCCAGTGTTGGTGCATTATTTTAATACATTTTCATGATTACAAGGAATCAAGTCTCGAAGGATAGATCAGTTTAGCAATCTTGGAAAATAGATTACATACATGAATGTTACATTACACTTTATAACATAAAAAACAACATAAATAATCCTTTATGAATGCCATTATTCCCATGGCTTAACCCGGCATATCAATCACAATACACTTCTTGGAATCCTGGGAAAAATTAAACATAGAAAGGGATGATCCCAAATGCTCAGTAAAGATAACAATATAGAAGAAACATTCAAAAATAATCATAACCATTTAAGGCAATGTATAACTAAAACAAAAGCCTTTTAAACATGAACATCAGCATAATATGGAACAAAATAAAATGAAATAATGCAATTTACTTATTCCCATGGATATTCTACTATTCGAATAGTCACATGAAATATCAATAACCACTTTCATAATGATGGAATGCATAATGCCAAACTATCATAACCATGTAGCCAAGACCGCATGCCAAGACTACAAATAAGATTTTGTCAAGGCCTCGTGCCAAGACACTAGTTTTTCTCATTAGACCTACCGATGCATCGAAGAGCTATAGCAGGCTCCACCCGTCACTTACTAAGTCCAATTCATTCATCATATTAACATGTTTAATCATAACATAAATATTCGTATTCAAACTAGCATATGAAATGTCAATACTTTCTCCATAATCCATGAATAGTATAAAAATAACACATCCACAGATAAACATATCACAAAACCTTCAATACAATATGAAAGTTTTGTATTATAATAAATCAAAATCAAATAAGCTTAAAATCCATAAACGTTTGTTGACATATATTAAATGAAAACTATTTGAGAGAAATATCTCTTTTTTGTGAAATCATTTAAAAGTCAAACATTTATTAAGGATATAATTTAAAACATATTTTTGAATCAATGTTTTCCATACAACTTTGAAACATTTGAAAAGAAATATCATTTCAAAACATTCATGTCCATATAAATAAATCCTTAAAATAATTTTGAAAACATGGATATTAATTAAAAATATTTAGAAAGATAAATCTTTAAAACATTTAAAATTCTGATCTTGATAAAGAGTACCTTTCAAAAATTCTTAAAATATTTATTTTGAAATCATTTAAAAGTCACATAATTATAAAATAAAACATTTACATTCAAAATATTCTTATAATATTGTAAGGGAAGCTTCTATGAGTTTATAATGGTAGAAAATAGCTGCACCCGCCGTATAAGTTAAAAAAACATTATTACCTTAAATTTTTGAAAAGGTCAAAAAGTACCTTGTTTCGAAAATGATGGAAAGATTCCTTTAAAAACACATAATGGTATAAATGAATTTAACCCATTTTCTAGTAAATATTAATTTTATTTTGAAATATATATTTATGAAACATGGATGTGGATGCAAAAGAGGTCCCAGTAGATAATTACGTATAAACAACCTCGGATAATAAAGAGATTGTGAAATAAACTCTTACCTTGTTCTTTTCCTTGGTCGAGGGTAGGTTAACCTCCTGTATAATAGTTAAATAATTGTTATTAAATTATACATGAATCATAACCATAAATATGATATCATATATGATCTTTTAATATTTCCTTGTTATTAATATTTTAGTATTATTGTCGTTTCAAGTGTTTACTTACTCGTTTTACTTTATATGTTTTGTTACATAAGACTTGTTTTTTATGGATAGGTTGTATCTTATTCATATAAATAATGATATCAAGTTAATACAAATTATTTTTAATCATCAAATGAAAATTATACTTGAATGGATATGATGCGTAATGAATCTCATCGTGTTCGTGGAGACGGGAGTCCGTACGTACGCACGAACGCTACTTCCATTTCATTTTTCATTTAAATGGAATCAAAACCAGATGATACATAGGTATATTATTATTCCAGTATAATATTATATCTTATATTTGTTACATATTTTCATTAACACATTATTTTATACTTTCCATGTATGGTATGAACGAGTCATATAACTTTGAGGGGGCGGTAGTCCGCACTTCCTCAAATGAAATTATCGTATATATATACAACATGAAACAAAAAATGGTATGATATTAAATGCAATTACAGAAGCTTATTTATAAAATAAATATAATTAATAACATATTTAATTATAGTTCCATCATAATGGCCACCATTAGAGGCGGTAGGTTATAATTGATCAATCGTCGTTTCGTGAGGCGTTTAGTTTCCATCCATAGAAACATTATGTTCTTCACCCATTAGATGGAGGTGTGTGTAAGTTTAGTTAGAATAATTCTCATAAAAATATCCTAGTATATTTATTATAATGTTTTGGTTACAAAATTAAAGAATAAGAAGAGTTTAGGGGTTGAAGAATAAAAATAAAAGAAAAGAAGCTAAGAGAAATCGTTACCTTTAATTTGGGTAACTCCCTTTAGTTTGAACCAAAAAGCACTCTTGAAGTGCCTTCTTCCTAAGGTAAGGATTCTAGGAGGAGTAGAGGGATATATAGAGCTTAATTTTACAGATTTAAGATGATCCAAAATGCTTGAGAGGTGTGAAGAATAGGTTACAAGTGGTGTCCTTTTATAAGGGGGAGGAGGGGCTCTTTAGGAAAAACTTAAAGTATTCTTTTATAATAACTTCATATTCGGTTTATAATAGCTCAAAACTGGATTATTTAAATTATAAGGTGGGTATGGGTTTAAATCCTTTCAACTGATAGATTTTAGACAGGTTTGAGTCATTATATTAAACTTATCATTTAGTTTTAACTCTTAGTTAATTAGTTTGACATTTACCATGTCACTTTTTATTTTGATATTATATAGTTAATAAACTTACTATATACATCCAAGAGACCCCCAAGTGGCCCATTAATGATACACATATCATCATATAAGTCCTTTTTTCAAACCTTAGATTTTTAGGTATATAATATCAATTAATAACATAATATGTTTTTTAAAAACTCTCCTATGTCAATTTTGACACTATTTAATAATTGATTTTTGTTAAAGTCGTAAAACTTTATTAATTCAAACCAAATTCATTTAATCAATCATAACATGTCATATTAACCAATAAAATTAGTGCAATTCATTAAAAGTCTCAAATTATATTTATTTGGGTATTTATAATATCAGTTATTTTAATATTTCACTAATGAGGTAATTAATGCATCATCATTGTGTCATAAATAAATTAAATTATTTAATGTCTAAAAATTATATATAAAATATAACTATGTAGGAAATATTTTTATATTTCTAATGAATATTTATAATTGAATTTATCTTATGTATAACCCTATATTAAAAATGATTTAGTTATCAAACTTTGATTTTAACTTTTTTAACTCTTCTTTGAATTAAATAATAATAAATGTCGTAATCTAATCTAAGTGGACCAATGAGGTTCATATTATATTAATAAGGTTGTTTTTGGTCTAATTATACATATCCAATAGAATTAGGACATGTGTTAGTGTAATAATAATACCATTTTCACTCTTAATTACCCTATTTACTTTTTACCGTGGTAAATAAAAGTAACAAGTTACTATTCACCAAAAATTATTTCCATCTCATGGAACCACATATTACTCCTTGATATTAACCTTGTCTCTCGGATTTCCTAAATTCCACTCACAGAAGCGGAAAAATTATGTTTTATGTGAATTTCTAAATTCTCATATGAGGTGGGTAAAAGACAGTGAACAGTTCAATAAAATTTTTATAAATCTAAAATTATTATAAAATAACTCCAATGAATTAAATTGAACTTATATAGGTATTATGTATCTATTTTGACATTAATTAAAATTAAATGAAATAAATAATTATTTTAATAAAACTTCGGTTTTAAACTATAACTTCGTGTTTTTCACAATTCATAAAAAATTAAAAGTTTTCAGAAAAATACAAAAAATTAACCCTGATCTAATTTTTATATTCTGAATTCAATAATGAAGTCCATTTTACCAAATTCAAAACATATTAGTTTCATTTAATAATTTAAAATTAATTCCCACCGTCAAAATCAAAAGACTTATTTTTAAGAAATAACAACTACCAAACGTTTGACTCAAGTTTATGTCCAATTTCAAAGTGAAATTACTTACAATGACCATCATTTCATTTAATGGAAACAATATAACCTATTTATTCTTCCAAACCATTAAAATTTATAATTTTACAATATAAATTATTTTTATTTAAAAATTTGTTTTCAGTAAAAATATAGTATTTTTCACTATTCACCCAAATATGAAAGTTATCATAAAAACACCAAAACATTATCGAAACTAAATTCTTATGTCCCGATTATAAAGAATAAGTTTATTTTGTAAAATTTAATATTTAAATGTTTCAAATACTGTATTTAAGAAGGCTTCTCCATTAAAAGGCAGTAAAATTGCAATTTTTTTAAAAAAATAATTCCTTTATCTGAAAAAATGTATTTGTTCTTACATTATGTCTAAGAAACTCATAATATGGATTCTAAAATTATATGGATTATATAAAGTTCCAAATTCAGTTAATACTATTCATAAACGCTTTTGAACGGCTTGTTTGGTAAGTCATGATGCGCTAGAACTCTTTGATGCTTGTAGTGCAAGTTATTGAATTACTTTGAAGAAATAATGTTCTATGAATTCATGGGGTGTTACATAGGAGTTAATATATACCAAAGTATACCATCATGGTTTTTAAAATTAATTCCAATTGTTTTCCAAAAAACATAAGAAATGATTTATTTTCACATATGGAATTTTTTTATTTATGTGATCAACTTTTTATTTTGAAAAAAGATAAACATAATAATTTCCTCTCATGTTTTTAGTCAACTAATGGAAGTATATTATTTATATATCTCTTTATGATATTTGATTATCTCATTATAAAATTTTAAATTATTTTTATTGTATCTATAGATGAGTATAAATTTTTCTAAGGCCATGATTGCTTCTATAGTTACTTATTTTAAATGTATACAAATATTCTTGAATGAAACTAATGTGAAAACATAAAGCATAGTTTTTTATGAGGAAAATGTATATTAGGTGGAATAATATAATTTATTATGCAATGTTTTTTTACTGATGAAAATATATAAATCTAATATAGTTTGGGAACTAAAAAAGTTAATTCTTTATTATTAAAATATCATTTATGCATGGTCAATGACATGGTTCATTATACTGAGAAAACATAATCTAGAAATGATATTATTTTTAATAAAGTTGAAAAAATATATTTCCATACTTATTTAGAAATTTAACATCATTAAAAAATTTAGAAAAATCTGAAAATACATATAAAATTTACTTATTCCCATGATAATATGAAAAAATCTAATAAATAACAACCCCTCCAATGAAAATTCTCATCTTTAAGAATTCCCTTTTAATGAAACTCATGTTTTTTACCCAATTTTCCACACCATTAGAACTTTTCATAGTCCATTAAAATAATATATGAAATATTTAATATATTAGTCTTATAAAATCTAGTTTAATGAACATTGTGGATGTTATTTTTGTCATATGGTTTCCTCATAATGGTGATGTGTGAAAACACTCAATAATTGACAACATTTTTTCTTCAGGATAAAACTCCTAAGGAATAAATCATTACACAACCAAAACAAAAATTTGTCATCCATAAAGAATTAATTGATGTGAGAAATAAATTTATTTCATTTATTTTTCATTAAATTATTTAGAATCACTCCTAATGTAATTAAATTGCTAAAACATGCATACCATGAATTTTTCTTTCCTAAACCAATAAGTATTTTTTCTTATAAGAGAATGGAATTGATCACTATTTTATTGTAAATTTTTTTATTGCATATCAAATATTGGATATTATTTATTACATTTTATTCAACATTATAATCCATAATGTCCATATCAAACACCTAAAACAAAAGGATACACCAAACATATCTTAATTTCACATTCCACATTGGAAGATGGTTTATTTGGATAACATGGTTTGTAAAGACAACAACCATAGGTAAAAGTAATTACTTCACGGATTTTATGATATAAAAAAAATTCAATAGTAATTTAAAATTTTTGATATATGTTTGTTGGGAATTATATAAAATTATATGTTTATAGTACACAAATTTCTACATTTTATCTTTAATATTTTGTAAAACAATCTTAAAAACATGATTACATACATCACACATTATCCCAAAGGGAACACTATATTTTAGATCCCTGGATATATTATTTAACATTAGCTTCTATTTTAGAATGATTAATGACTCTAAAATTTTATAATGAAAATAAAATTTGTATCCTTGAGAAAAAGGTATATCTGGGATAAATTGACCATTGAATTTTTTTTGGTAAACCTCCAACAAAAAACCAACATATAATAGGAAACTTATAATTCTATTTAGTTATTATATATAGGAATTATTTTTAATTACAACAATCATAGCATAATTAACATATAAATACCACTCAAAACATTATGAATGATAACAATTCCCTTGATGAACATGAATTTAGAATTCATAGAATTACAATCTATGATAGTACCTTAACACTTAACTGAAAATAAAAGAAAATTTAAAAAAAACCATTCAAATTAGATTCCGATTTTGAAAAATACATCTAAAAATAACTTAACAATCCATTTAATCATGTCTGAAATTATCCATAATACATCTTTGAAAGGTAGTTAAGTTATAAAAAAATAGAAAGTGTGTTCGCTGGTAAGAGAATTTTCCAATGGTGTATATGAATGGAAAGTTATCATAATATTATATGGATATAAGAATTTGATTAAAATAAGAAAAAAGATAATTCCCATTTAGTTTATTAAGAATTTTTTTTAATGAATCATTTACTAAAATCACTCTTTCAATTAAAAAAGTACTCTTTCATTAGGTAAATGAAGAATCTACACTTATTTACTCATCTAAAATGAAATTTCTCATCTCATTAATTACTAATAATAGTTACACCTCACCCCAAATCAGAACCACTTGGATTGGTATGAACCTAGGTCTTTCATAATTAGGATTGATAATCCTAACATCATATAGATTTGTTACTTATTCTCTCATAACATTAATCATATTGGACTTTATCCTCTATTATCCCTTAACACATGGAATATGGTGAGGATCCATTGGGATATTATACAAGTTTAATGATGTGATAATACATTTTTTTCAGATATATGTGGGATAATATAATATCTTTCCTTATCAACACATTTATAAACTTTTGTTTTTAAATTTTCCCCCATTCAAAAAAGATTGTAACTGGATGTGAGAAATTATCACTATAGAATGAGTATATTAAGAGATAATGATGTTGTTTTTGATATAATTATAGTTATTTATGGATAATATATAAAATTTTAGGTCAATATGGACATAGGTATACAATATTTTTCTTAAATAATTAATTAGAGTTGATGAAAGAAACATCTTTATAATTTTCATTATTAGATAGCTCCACACTCCCAACATCCATATCTGATCTAACTATATTTTTCTCAAAAATTTATTTAATTTTCCCCAAATATTCATAGCCATAACTATATAAAGGATGTTCATATTTATAAATTCTAACTCTCTTTCATGTTTTAGTAGTATAGAGTCTTCTATGGATCAAATCATTAATCCAAAAAAATATGCTTCTTCATTATGAATATGTTTTTAAAATTTAAGTTACTCAATCCTTGAGTGTATTTTACCATGTTTGGATTCTACGTCAATTTTTTAGACATTTAATTTAAATTTCTCATAAAAATAAAAAATATTTTTCCTTTATAGGTATTAATTTCTGAACCTTCTGTATTTTAGAAATCTCTTCTTAGAATGGAAAAAACCATTATGGAATTCCATATCCCAAATGGTGAAGTAATCAACTTAAAATTTAATCCCTATTATAATAAATAACATACAGTCTCAGAATTGGTTGATTTATAAATCTATTTTCCAACTAGAAGAAAAATATGGTTAGTTGAAGTTCCCGTAATATTAGCTTTAAAAAAAGAGTGTATGAGATAAATTTAACAATAAAACCAAGATCATAAATGTATTTACATTGGAAGTTATTTTCTAGTGTATAGGGGATGGAAAATATTCAATGATATTTATTTTATAGATGGATATTTTTTTAATGTTGTAATAAAAACTTCTTTGAGGATGTATGTGGAAAAAACTTCCTTTTTTTGTTTAACACATTATTTTTAGATATTTTAAATAAAATTTTATTTGAAAAAATTAATTAATAAATGAAATGATAAAAAAATTATATTAAAAAGAACAAGTAACATGTGAAATTAATTTTTGAGTTGTTTTTCCTAACTCCTTGTGGAAAAGTGATTTTTGGGAGGATTTTATTGAAAATTTTAGCTCTTATAAACAACATATTCAGCTTTTCCCCCCTTATCAATTTTTATTTTCAGGAATTTTTATTCATATTTTTTAATTAAAATAAAATTTATCAAGATTAAATAATTCCCTATATGTAAAATTATTGATTCATAATATTTTATATTTTTTTAACTATAGTCAATCAAAATTTAATTTTGGGTTTCTATAGGTTATTCCCAAGCTTCTAGAAAACACTTCTAATGGTGATAGCCACCATGTTCTCCCTATGATTAACATCAGTTGTTAAATGTAATTTTCCTTATCTCTTGATTTCATTTACAATACTAATTATCCCATTAAATTTCTAATGTTATTAATCCTACCAACATATTATGATTTTAATAAATTAATTTGAAATTTTTGTGAATCAAATTCATCTTTTTTGATTCAAACCTTCATAAAAACTATCGGATCATACCATTTTTACTATTAATATTTATTGGTATATTCCTTGTTTTAGTTATGATTTTTTTTCATAAAGTACTATGTTAAATCAGGGGAATTTTTTTTAATTATTCATTTCGCTATCCATGATAGGTTATGGTGGTTTTAAACCATGTATTTTAGTTTTTGGAGAACAATTCATCTATTTCATGAATCTGAGGATAACATAAAAGAAAAACTAACATTATATAATGGTTTATATTTGTTCAATTTTTTTGTGAATATATTGTTAAAGAATATAATCATCCACCATTGATGTAATTTTTTTGTAAGGGAATTTTTTTATTTTAATACACCATTTGTAATGAATTTGTACAAGTATTCTTATGCATTTGGGTAGTGTAACAGAACTATCATTATAATAATCCACAAAGTAAATTCTATACCATAACTGGTGGTGACCTTATTCCTATTTACTCTTGTTGTCCGATAATTTTTTCAATATTAATTAAAGGCTATAGTTTATAAATTTTTATTAAATTATCATCTATTAATTTTTTGTAATTTCATCAATCAAATTGGTTATCCAAATTTGTAAATGAAGGTTAAAACCCTTTATAAGATACATACATAAGGGGTGGGTAGTGATCTAGTGGTGGGGAAACATCTTGAGAATTTCCTAATCCTATCAAAAAAATCATAAAAATTATCTCTATCATCTTGAAAAAAAATTAACATTAACTCTAAGCTCTAATTTATGACTCATAGGATAATACATCATTACATAAGATATTAGTTGATGGGGTCATTGAAATAATTAAATTATTTTTATATTTACCTATGTAAAATTGGTGGTTTGTAATTTATGGTGGAACCAATATCGATATTTTTTAAAACACTAATAAAAATAACACAAAAATAAGAAAAACATCAATAAAAATGTTGGTTTGTGTTATGTAAAATTTATATAAGATAAAAATGAAATTAAGTGATAAAAATGATAAATCTATGATAGAAATGAAAAAAACAGTTCAAAGTTCTAGGTAGAATCAAATTATAATGTAAGGGATAATTTCATTTGATTGTTCCTAAATTTGTTGACATATCTTCCTAAAAATTTCATTTATAGGATTTCAATCTTCAAATTCGTTACTAACATCATCAGTATAGGAGATAAATCATATAGAGGTAAATTCAATCATCTTTCAATAACTAAACTAAACAATTTATAGAAAGATATACGTTTTTTTGTAAGATCATATTATGATTTGATCATAATAAAAACACCAACATTGAGAATTGATAAATAGTCAAATTGAAAGAGGACAAAAATAATTTTTTTTCAATATAATTATTAGTATTATGTTGTTAATATAAAAAAATAGAACAATTTCATATCAATAATGAAAAAATAAGGGCAAGTGGAAGTGAATTATTCTCTATCAATCATGCTCAATTTTCCCAATTTTGTTGCTCATTCATGTGATTCAATCAATTACAAAACTCTATGTATGAGTGTTTCAAATAGAAAAATGTATCATTACCCTAATATGTGAAGGTCATACTAATTTTAAATTTAATTCAACATAAATTCATAGAAATTATATCATAGGATACAATTTCATCCTTGATTTCAAGGACTCTACATGGTTTGGTCACTAAATATAATTTTCCCCAGGTTCCTCTAGCTAAAATCTATAGTAAATTTCAATATCTACATGTGGGTTATTAATAATTTTTTAAGATTCATCAGAAGAATTAGTTAAATATAGTTCCTATTTTGATATTGGAAGGAATTCAATTCTATTTTTGATACCCCTTATTAATTATGAATTTTAAAAATAAGGTTGATTGTGAATTTTTTCCACTATATTGCCTATGAATGAAATATCATAAATTGTGTATTCATGTGTAGATATGAGTCATATATATGAATTTCATCTAGGAAGATAGTTGATTTACATAAATTGAGAGATTAATATGAATGATGATGAAATGATATATATGGATGGAAAAAATAGTGCTTATGGTGAAGATTCATTCTCTTGAATGATTTTTACATGGAATATAAGATTTGTATTGAGGAAAAATGTTTTTAAAAGACTGAGGACGTTTCTTATAGTCTAGGGATGATGCGTACTAAAATGAAGTTCATCCTAAGAGTCATTGAACTTTTATAAATTTTTGATAACTACAGTAAATGGATTAAAATTCAAAGAAACTTAACATTTGAAAATATATTATAGAGAACATTGAGTAGAGTAAAATAATAAAATATTATACATAAAAGGATAAATGTATCCCAACACATGTAATTAAAATATTTACTTATATCAATGAAAGAAATAACTACAAAAAATCTTCTAAAAACATATATAATGATTAAATAATGAATTCTATTATAAAATCCTTAAAATGTTTGATCATTAATTTTTTTAATGGAATTAAAGACTAATTAATCCATTAATGACAACAAATGGATTTTCATTCAAATATATGAAAAAAATACTTCAACCATTAAAGGAAAATAATTAAAAATAATTTTAATTAATGAAAATATAATAATCAAAATATATATTTTTTTATAATAAGAATTTAGAAAACATTTTTTCAAAATGAATCCAAAACAATACTTTATCAGATTTGAAATATAGAAGTTTGTTTATCATAATTCATGTATATGGTTCAGCCATCCTAAATAAGATCATGATACACTAACAAATTGTGAATATTATAGATATATGTAATAATTATATCATTTAAATGGAAGAATAATTATGTTAATACAACATAATTATAGTGGATAACTATATTTATAATTCTAGGAGATGTGATGGTAGTGAAAAAATGTCATAAATAAGTATGAACTATGATAAAATATTTCATTCATGATATGTTTTTATTCAGAATGAAGGATTTATGGTTATTTCCTCGAAAAAAAGTCTTCCATAAGTTATAATAGAAATTTATTTTTTAACAAACTGTTGGTGGTTTAATATAGATTAATTGGAAGGTAATAGTTTATAAGGAGTAGATGAAGGGTTGTTTTATAGGTCATTTTTAGTTTCATTTTATAAAATACTCATTAAAAATGCATAAGGTTTTCTATTTATCTTGGAAAGTGGATAAAATGTTTAGAATAATGGATATGTTTCATGAATAAAATCATCAATTTTATAGATATGTATATTTATTTTTTATGTATTTACAACTTAGATAAAGTATTTTACATTATTTTACCTTTACCATGGTAATTAAATATTGACATTACACTCATCTTCATATTCTAAAAAAATGAAATTTTCCCAAATATCTAAATTTTGTGATCAAATTTAAAACATGGGATTCATTTATTCAAATTAAATAATCAAATATTGAAAATTCATCTTTTAAATGAAAAAAAAATATATTAAAAAACTCATTTATAGAATGATACCTTTTGGACATTTTTTTCTTAATCTTATATAATTTTAATTAATAATTAATTACTTATTAATAGTTTATTACACATAAAAATAACATTAGAGTCATTAGTTAAAATTGATAAATTTAATTCATTGGGATAAAAATACACAATACCTTTAAAATATTTTCTTCAAAAACATCCCCTTTTACCATGAATTTAATTTAATACCATTATCTTGAAATTAATTATCTATCTTATTGACATAATGTTTATAAATAAATAGGTATAAAACATATTTTAATTACAAATAAAATAAGCATTTATTTAGTAACAATTATAATAACATGCAATGTATAAAAAATATAATTTTATAATAAAATATATTTGTTGAATATTATCTTTTTTATTTCAGTCCTGAATAATTTATTTTTTTGTAATTATATAATTCTAAATTTTTTAATAAAAATTAAATAAAATCAGTAAACCTTTCAGTTTCATGCTTACGAAATGACAATATTTTAAATTATCATATATTCAACGACCATTTATTCAATGTCCATATATCCAAAAAAACAGTATATAGAAGGTTTTTAATTCATTATATATATATCCTTATATTAATAGCTAAAATCATTCACTATATAAATTATTTTCTTTTCCAACATTTATATTATATTATAAACATTGTTCCTTATTTCTATAATTTTAATTAGGGTTATGATCTTTATCACAACCCACAGGGATGGTGGTTTTATTGTTGTGGTATCTTTAATTACATGTGATTCTAATATTATTATGGTTTTATTAATAATATTTCATACTATATTCTTATAATGTATTATCTTTTCTCTAACATTATAATATTTTCCCATCATAAAATATATTTTTGTTCATTTTAGTTATATATTGTGTGTGAAATACTCTATCCAAATAAATATTTACGTAAGATAATATGACATAGTAAAATCATGTGGTATCAAAATAGATGTGGTGAACATGTATAAAATTAATTCACACCAAATTCAAGAACACTTAATCCATTTACTATCCTCAATAAATGTTTTAAATATTTCCAAAATAGTGGATATTCATCTCAAAAATGAGTATTATAATTCCAATAATTTTTAGATTTTCAAAATGATTTTTATCCCATGAAATCGTTCTTGAAAAAATCCATTTCCACTCCCTTAAAATGTAACCTTTTGAAAAATATGGTTTCCAATTCTTGAAAAGTATGATCACATTTGTAATTTTTTTTAAAAAAATAACTGATATCATTTCATATTTATATTTTCTTTAGAAATACCCTTTTATCCATTATCAATAAACACATAACCCAAAATTATAAACAGGACATAATATATTAGTATAATTGAACAAAAAACAAGTTTTATAATTGAGTTCAATCAATAATTAATAGTCTTCTATAATTAAACTCATCCATCCTTTGAAAACATATAATGCAAAAAGGATTATGTTATTTTTCTCATATTATGTTAATACAATGTTTATAAGTTGAATTTTAATAAAAAAATAAATTCCATTAAAAAAATATAACATAATAAAAAATACCCTAGAAAATTATTTATAAGAGATAATAAGAAAAGATATTATTATATTATATAATTTTTGAAATAAAAATTCTTAACTAATATTTTTTTCATAGAAACCACTAAGGATTAGATAAATTTACATCCATCTTGTAGGAAAACTGGTCATTACGAATAAAAAATTTTAAAAACCATTTATGGAATTTGGTTTTATAAAATATAAAAAAGCATTATCCATGTATAAGATCCCTTCCCCACACTTAAAAATAAAAATTATAATTAATAGAGAACATAAGGAAGAAATATAAAAGAAGAAGTTAATATTGAAAATGTTTTTTAAATTCATAATCTATAACTTGTATAATGGGTCATAAAAAAGGTAAAAATTAACATGGTTTCCTCTATACATAACGAAAATTACAATTTTACAACATGAAAAATGGTAAAATGAAACCTATAACATGTTATTATCAATTAAAGTCCAATATTATAAACATGGGGTGAATGATTTAAGTTATGGTTAAATAAATATTATTAATTATTCAAAAAAACAAACAAGAAGACCCGTTGTTTCATCACAAAATATCTTTTTAATCGGAGTAGAAAATTACAAGTAATTCCTCATGATTCTACCATTATAACAACTTGTTCAAACAAAATTTTCACCAATTCATTCTCTAAATAAGAAAAAAGTTATTTATATCAATTAATGGATAAAATAATGTGATTTAATAAATAGATATTCATTTAATTTAGCATCCCTATTCTTATTTCGTGAAAAAAGATTTTCTTATTTCCCCCTTGTCAGAACCTTCTCATTTCTAAATTCACACTCCAATATGATTAAATATTATATAATTATATCCATAAATTTATTTTAAAAAAATTAAACTAGATATTAAAACATATGTATGATGAATCAAAAATGGTCTCGGATTTATCTCCCCATAGCCTTGAATATAAAAAGATGTATTGATGGATAGAGTCTGGGAATCTATTATCCAATAGAATAAAAATTATGTCAAATCTATTCATCAAAACCATGACATACTTTATGCTACAATCCCAATTATCAGAATCTCTGAAAAATATACTAAATTAATGCATTGAGCATTAAAATTATATTATTATCAAACAGAAGTGAAAAACCAAGTCAAAACGTCATTAGATACAATAATAGTTATTTAGTTATTTTAATATAAGAAAAATATAAATACAATAAGATAGAAATTGAGTTTATTTTCATGATTAACAGAGTTTTATGTCTTGAGTTATGATAATGGAAGGTTGAGTTTTAATAAAAACTATAATTAAAAGTCCCTTTGGCTACCCCTTTATGTCATGTTGGATTCTCTAGGAAATGAAAATGTAAAATTCCGTCTATTAATATCTCCGTAAAATCATTGACTAAAGACATAATGATGATGAAAGGAGTACACAATTTAAACTATATCATTATTGTGGATATCTTTATCCAAGATTTGAAAAGAAATTCATTCTGATGATATTTGTAATCTTCTTTAGATGAATGGATCAAAAAAATACTTTTTCCATTCATTGTAAATGACATCATTTTTATATGATTATTTTTTCCTATAAATAATTGAATGAATACAATTACCTTAATTTCCATCATGTGAAATATTTCAGAATTAAATACATGATTTTTCTCATGAATCCTTTGCAAGATAATTTTCAAAAACTCAATGAAATACTCAAATGTATTTCCAATAATAAAAAATTCATCCATGAATGCCTCAATTATCATCCTAATCAAATTAAAAATGGAATTCATCATGTTTATTTGAAAGGTTATCGATGTACCATAGAAATAAATGGGAGTTCACTAGTAAAAATATATTCTTAAGGTGTATAAAATGTGACTTTTCCATGATCCTCAATAGCTATAGGAATATAATTTTAACCATAATATATTTAAATAATAAAATCATTATCATCAAAATTAAAAAAAATCTTGAAATATCATGTTAATTTTTTCTTTTCTGGTATTAGTATTTATTTTTTATTGTCTATATAGAATCAATATTTCATTATATACTGGGATAAAATATACTAATTCCTACCATTGTTGAAAAAATGACACCCCCAATTTTGTATAGAATAAGAATTGGACTAACATAAGGGTTGTCCAAGATTAGATAAATGATTCCATTATCTAGAATTTTGATAACATCCCCACTAAAAATGATTCTGTGTTCTAATAAGTCCCATTTTCCATCAACTATATGTTTTTTATTTATCTTTATAGTGATACAATATTTTCTAAATGATGTACCAATACCTTTAATATCAAATATGGACCATAAAATAGTTTTTTTGAACTATTTGAATAAAAATAATTATATATCATCTCATATTTTCTCCAAATGAGTAGATAGAGTGACAAGAAGGGTAAATAGACCACCAAAAATGTATTTTCAAGGTAATATATAAATAATTTAAGCTCCTCATCTTGAGAATTTTTAATTAATGAGTATTTTTAGGATTTTTATATCTATATTCCTCATTATTATTTTTAAATAATGAATTAAATCAATATAAATAATATTCTTCTCTACTATACATAGTGGATACCCCTTAAACATATATTTTTTTATTTGGTTTTTTTATATTTTCCATATAAAAAAGATCCGAATGATCCAAAATTATCTCTCACAATAATCTTAATAATCTTACATTAAAATTCACCAGATAAAAAGTATGTTTAAATAAATTTGATTTCACTATTGAGTTTTTTAAATATTATTAAAAATTAGCCTACAATTTCTTCACATGGTCACACAAATTCCTGTAACTCAGCATTATTTGGTTCATTAACATTTTTTTAAACATGAAAGTATTATATATTAAAAAAAATTTAAAATTATATTTCCTTCTGATACATTTATCAAATCTCCTCATGTAGTGATTAAAATATACCACCATGAATGATATGTATTTCCTTACCACATTACATATCATTTATAATAAACTCTTCAGAAAAAAAATAGGTCACCTATATTATAAAATTAATTATCTACTCTCCAAATGAGCTTAGTAATAGAGAAGTAAATTGTCTATAAAGAAAAAAATTGGTTTTCTCTATCTTAATATTAGGTATTTTATAATTGAGATTGGAATAAAATTTATACATTTACTATGATCAAAAAAGGGATTTTTATAATGTATAAGTGAAGAAAAAACTACATAATTTATTGATTTTTTAAGAAATTTTATTCTCAAAGTCTGTATTTTACTACTTAATTAATATATATATATATATATATATTAAAACTCATCCAAGGATTTTCATAAAATAATATTTTCAACGAATGTCTCTACGATTGGATTTTTAACAAAATCATATATTAAAACAATAGGGATTTGAAGGGATTAAATAACCAATAAAACATGGGTGGTTCTAGTTCACTGATCATTTTATTTATTCATTTAATAAATTGAGTGGTAGGGGAATGTATTCTCAAAATAGTGGGTATTCCCTGATGATATTTATCTACTACCTATTTTCCTTTATTATATTTTAATTTAATATATCTTTTTCTTTATTTCTCAATTATAAAATCTAAATATAGATTAATTTCATGCTTTATATCATTATTTATTTATTTAGTTCTATCCAGTTATATGTTTTCATATTTTTTTAAAAAAAATTAATTGGTAACTACCTAGTCCATTCTCTAAGATTATATTGATTTTTAAACAGAAACATAATGTAAAAAGATATGACTTGTTCCATAGGATTGATAAAATTGGGATTTATAAATATATACACATCCTAAATAATCATTCTATTTTCCAAATAACGAAATTTTAATTCCATATTATGGAATCTAGAATCTATTTCATAATTTTCTAGGTCGTTTTAATCATTTTGTGAATACATTTTTTATAATTTTTTCTACATCATACCTTCTTATTTCCATTGAGAATAAAAGTACTAAACACTTTTTGTTTTCATATTCTAGAGTCAACTAATTCAAAAAACCATGGGTAATAGGATTCCAAATCATTCACTTCTCTTTCTAAGATAGATTTATATAGTTCATATAGCAATGGTTGTAATGATTAGATGAATGATAATTTCTATCGTGGAACCTAACACTATATTTAACACAACTATTATTTTTCCTGATATAGGTAGGAATGTCAGTGTTTAGGATGATTTCATCAAAATATAAAAATATCCATTTGATATCAAATATTCATTAAGTGTTGGATTTTACTGATAAAAAACATGATTTGAACATTTATTTTCATATGGATTCATTAATATTTTTAGATGGTTCTTAATTTAAACTAACATTGAGTTCATTTCATTCCATGAAAATATATTTTTCTCATCTATATTGACTCTTATTCTCCTATAATACTTTTATTGAGAGTAAACAGCATGGGTTTTGTACTTTTTCCTCAACTCTTCAACTATTTTATGTTTGTAATTTTCAAATGATGATTGGTCATTCATTTTTTCACAATAAGGTATATTACCTTCATCTATGTAATTTATCAAGTAATGGGAGTGAATTTAGTGATACATAAACTTCATAATTATGTCTATAAACCTATAATAAAAGTAAATAAAATCTTCTCTCCCATCCAGATAAACATAGGGATTTTTGTCCTAAGAGGTCCCTTCAAATTTTTTTGTTAAAGTTTAACAACAACAGGTGCTGGAAACATATTCTTGTGTGTCATAAAATAATCTATTTAGAAAATACATTACCTATTATTCCACTTCTAAGAAAAATAAAATCCATATTCTTATGGTCATCCTTACTCACCCCTTGAACTGGAAGCTACTACACAAAATATTAAAAATAAATTACAACTAATAAAGACACCTCATTATTTATAACACTAAATAATGAAATTAGTTATAAGTTGGACTTTTTTTAATTAAATGATATTTGTTTTATAATAATAGTTGATTTATTTCCTTTAACAACAAACGGATGATTCCCCATCAATCTTGGAATCACTTTTTTTTATTAAACGATATTTTCATTGTTTTTAACAACTCTCTCTCTAATAGGATCCATTTCTATGTTAAAATACTTTTATAAAGTATTAAATTGTTTATTTATTTCTATAATTATAGGATCCAAATTCAAAAATATTGAAATAGTTTACATAGACCAATAAATTTCATATTTTTTATATTTTTATTATTCTTGAATTTTTCTTCTGGATGTATATCACCTTATCAAAGAATCTAACCAATTATTTTACATAGAATTTATTCAAAGGCCAATTAAAATAATATATCCTAAAAACACTCTATTGAAATAGACTAGTAGTTTTGGGCCACCCCATATTATAATAATTTAATGTCAACTTGAGAAAATAAAAAACCAAAAATTGAAAACAAAGATAGTATATTATAGTATAACAACAATTATGGAAATGTGGTCTAATATACAGTGATAAATAAAGCAATATAAACAATGAGAAATAATATTGGTTGAAAAATAATTAATAATAATGAAATATAATAAACAGTAAATGAACATGAAGAATTTAGAATATTGAAAATTACATAATGATATTTCTATTATCCAGAAAATATATAGTTTTTAAGGATTAATTATAAAAAAATTATATCAACTACTCTTCTATGAAATTAACCAACTATTGACTAAAATATTAATTTATCAATTGATAAACTATATTATAAGATAATGGTAAATTATATAGTTATATTTAAAAATATATTTTTTAACCCACTTTCAAATTACACTATTCATTGGTTAATTATTTCTTTTTATCAAATTAAATTAAATTAAAATAGAACATTATCTGATTAAAAGTGATTCAAGAACAATTTCTGTTGATACCTAATCATTAAAAAATTATTTTTTAAAAGGAATACAAAAATATTATGTTGATCTAACCAAAAAACTAATGAGAAGGAATTTTGTTAATAGGACATAATCACAATAATATAATTCCCTAAAAATGAATATCTATAGATCATGTTTTATTAGGATCACGTAGGATTTGATACAGACCTATAGTGGGGTGAATCCATTTATATTTTTTTCAATTACTCTAATATTCTTACTCTTTTAATTCAACAAAACACTCATTACCATTCATAAGTGTAGAAATGTTTAGTAATATTGTCTGTTTGTTAATTTGGTTCACCCCCAAATTGAATACAACTTTCCTATTTTATAGTTGTTTTGTGTCATATATTTTTTCCCTTTCATTATCATATGTTATCTCTATATATGGTATGTAACATGAATCTATTACATGTTCTAAAATCAATAAAACTATTATAATAACCCCTACATAAAATAATGCTTCTATAAATAATGGTCTTCAAAGCATGTTCAAGAATTTTTTAGACAATATATTTTATATTATTCAACATCACCTCATTTAGTTGATATCTTCTAAAGTTATTAACACTTGAAATTAATTTGAATATATATGTCATTCTCAATCCATTTTCTCATTGTTTTATTTTTACTATAGATATTTACTATAGCAGTTTATATCATTTTCTTTTATTGAAAATGAAATACCTTAGAAAATGGGAAATAATTTCAACATCATTATCAATCATAAACATTTAATCTATCTAATCAATAATTAATGTCACCATTTTGTCTTAATGTAATCATTTCTTTTAACCACCAGATAATGATAATAATGATATATTGATCTCTCCTTTTTACATATGTAAATATCTCTACATCTATATTAAATCATAAATATTAGGATTTTGAAGAACATATTTTCAAAATGGGTCTATTTCAAATTTTACTAGTTTCCATATGAAAACTCCTTTCATAGAAGACAGAGAGAAAACATTCATTACTCTTCTCTATCTTCTTCATTACAAACCATGGTGAGGCTCTTCTTCTCATGGAATGGAAAATATATTCATTATTTTTTTAGAAATCATAAAATTAATCATGGATTAATAAGAAGATATGATATAAATACATTTTTTAATATAATATCATTATATGTTTTAATCTATAACAGCATGCCATATAAAAGAATTATATTCTTAAAATAATATAATCTAGTGATTTTCATTAACTATTAAAATGTGTCTTTTTTTGGAATCTCCATATTTGTTTAACAGGTTCTACAAAATGTCTCATAAGTATCTTCTATTCCTTGTATTGAATTTTATGGTTTTATAAATTACTTATATAAATGTAAAATGATACTTAAAAATGACAAATAATACTTCTAAAATATAAAATAACCCAAAAACTACTAAAATCACACTTATCAATTCATTATATTACTATTATGAAATATTAAAATATTCATACAGGTTTTCTTGATGACTCGTATGATTTTCAAAGAGTATCTTATAATTTCTATAAATTCAATAGCTTCTCCCATGTGACTCCTAAAAAATCAAAAATTACACATTTATTTGGTTATATGAAAATGACTATTACATGTTATATACCAAACAAAATTTCAACCTTCATATTGAAATGTATTACATTCTGTAAGATATCTCTTAAAAACTTCAATAATCTTCATGAAATGTACAATTACTCCTAAAACCACTAAAATTATTTCTAACACAACATAGACATGTTTTCAAAACAAATAAAACAACATTTTCAATTGGTTATAACATGTTCAATTTCATGCACATTAATAAAATTTCCATCTCAAAATAAAATAAATCAATAGAATAAATAGAATAAGTAAGTAAATATTCTTCTTCAATTGCTCCTCTATCAAGGATTCATTTCCCTAAAACCCATACTCCTGATTTTATGCTGTTATCATCTTCCCTATGACTTTCCCTTCAATTTTATGAATCAACTAACAAATCCAAAAATGAATTTTAAAATATAATTATAAGGTTCAGATGAACCTCACATAGAAACCTAAAATGATCACATCATGCCTTAGTGTTCTATATGGAATAAATTAATATTCATCATCTTCATCATGGTGAATTTACTATACATTCCAAAAAAACGATGATCCCCATATGATTCCATGTCAAGGAAAATTATGATGCATTATATGATGAACATAGTTTTATTCCATCTTCAATGTATCTTGATCAATATTTGACAATTTCACATTTACTCAATTTTATCAATCTTAGGTCTAAATTTTTTAACTTTGAGATTGATTAAATTAGCTCAATCATTATATTAATCCTTTATTACAATCCAATTTCAACTTATATCATAATTAACATGAAAAAATAAAAAAGCATAATACCATTACAAATCACCTTCATACCCCTATGTATGAACATTTTAGAAAATAATTTCACAATGAATAAGATATTTTTCATTAGTAACTATTTTGTATCACCTTGTGAATAATGAGATTCATAAATTTTGGAACCCTTAATTATCCTACATAACCATGATGGTACCATTATGAATAACCTCATCTATGAATTTTAATATGTGTGTGAATATTATGTATCTTCTTCTAACAGGGAAGGTATATTTTTTTCTTCTCCCAGCCATAAAATTGAAATATTCTATAACCCTTACATAAGACCTTCCAATTCATGAATCTCACAATGTATGGGACATTTTTATATGATTATGATTCATAAGGATCCCTATATATCGAATTTCCCTATAGATTTAAAAATATTTTCTAACTTAACATATTACGTCCTTTACTTTTATGTGTCACCTGGTATAAAATAGTTTTAAACACTAGTGATATTTTTTATAAAAATACTATGATGAATTCAAAATGAAATTAAACATTATACTCAATTAAATCATAATCCTTAAAACTCAAGTATGTAAAAATTGAAATTATTCCATCAAAATAAATATGACATAAAACCCAAAACAATATTGAGAATATTTATTTTCAATCACAAAACCATTTCCATCATTTCTAATATATTATTAAAAATTCACCAATAACATTCAAAATATATTGAAGATAAAATAAAATCAATCTACCAATGGAAAATTAATCAATCATTTCAAAAAAAATCAGCGTATTATATTTTTTCCAATATTGATCAAGAATCAATAATAATACAATTAAAGAACATTTTTTTAAAAAAAATCTATAATTAATATAAAAAGGATTTTATCAGAATTAATAAAATATAGCTACATCAATGTATCTATATGGGAAACAATCAAGCTAACTTATAGATCATTGTGTAGATGAGTGACTTGAAAGATATATCTAGGGATATATAGAGGATCCAATAGTGGGGATGATGTTCAGTGGTTAGGCCTCTTTTATATTTTATTTTGTTTTGCATTAATGTTTAATTTGATCAAATTAATAAGATATTTTTATTATTGTGTATCATTTCAATACAAAAATGGTAATTATTTATTATAAAAAGTTAAATGGTTTCATTTATGGTATGTACTAAACAATAATTCTCTTTCACTCTAATGTGATTCTCTTTATATGATATTATTTGAATTATATACTATTTCATGTAATGACACTGAGGGTATAGTTTTCTTTTGTGGTTTTATCAAACTGTCATTATTATTCGGTAGCCTCTAGATTACATGGTGGCATGCTGGATGTCATCTTTCAACCCAACTCAGTTAATATTTGGTCAAAATAGGTTATATGTATTGGGAAATTTATCTCATATAATAAATGTGATAAATTTTATCTCTTAATTTTGTATTATTGTATATAAAATTTTTATAATCATATATGTAATAAATTTTTTTAAAGGTATAATTTTATATAAAATGTAATAATTTTCTTTTTAAAATTTGATAAATTTCATTTCTTGGATGGTTATTTTATAGTACATGAAGCTTTTCCAATATCATTAAAGAGATACAATTCATTTTATAAAAGATGTATCATTCAATGTAAAATTTATCTTGTCCCCCAAATGAAATAAATTTCAATTTGTATAAAAATAATAAAAATACATTATGTTAATTTTATATTATATATGAGTTAAATTTATTTATTTTAAATATATATATTTGTAAAAAAATATTTTATCTTATTTTATTAATAAATTAAAACATTTAAATGACATAAAAAATAATTAAATTTATATAATAAAATAAATTATATAAATTTACTTTAATAAAATATTAATCAATATAAATTAATTTACCTAATACCATACATTAAAAATATTTTATAATTCAAATGATATATCATTGCACTTGGAATTGTTCACATGTTCAATATGTGAGGGATTTCATGTTTCAAATGGTACATAATTTTTTTTCATCTCATACATATGATTATGTTTTATTAAATAACATGTATGAAAATACTAAAATTCATCATATGAATTAAACAAGGTAAATTTTGTATTTCAAAAATTTGTATCTTCATACATATAATTTTTGTCATTTTATTCCATTTATAAATTTTTCTTGAAACAATAATTGAGTAAAAATTCATTTAATTTATGTAATATCAGACTTATGATAAATTCTATTCAATAAAATATTATTCATCGTAAATGAAATATATAATATCTAAAACAAGGAATGAAATTATTTTTTAAAGGAAAAGTCATTTTATTGAAAAATTTTACCATATTATAGATGTGATAACATTTTAAAAAAAATTACTAAAAACATTCTCATATCACACATGAGATGAATTTGACTATTTAAAAAGCACATAATAGTACATGAAATTTATTTTCTCATATACATGTGATAAATTTTATTTTTAAAATAATTTTCATTTTTATTTAAATTTATCTCGTCTACATATTATATAAATATTATTTTTAAGAAATTGTATTAATATTATGAGAGAAAATTATCATACTCAAAATAAATATTATTTAAAAAAAATATTATTCATTGCACATAATTCTTCTCTCATCAAATACATGAGAAAAATTTTAATTATTATAATAAGTATCATTGTATATGAAATTTATTTCATCTCAAATGTGACATATATTTTTTTTTAAATGGATGACTAATTTTATCTCCTTCAATACGAGAGATAACTTTCAATTTTTAAACGATATATAATTATATATGAAATGTATATTTTCTTCTATATGTGATAAAATAGATTTTTTTAAGTTTATCATTATATATGAAATATTTATATATATTACATAAAATGAAACCTAATTTATTTAAATGTTCTATAATATTAATTATTTAAATGATTCATAATAAATTGTGAAAATTTAATATAGTGCTACATATAGTAAAAGTAAACATTATCTCACAGAGAAGATTACATATATATCAAAATACAATATAAATATTTAAAAAATTAAAATTATCCCATTTACACTTGTTAATAAATTTCATATCTGAGGAAAAGTATTTTATGAAATGAAATTTATATCTTGTGTTGACATAGAAAAAATATATATAATTAATTTTTTTATAAAATAATATTTATAAAAACATACTATATTTATAAGAAAAAAATAATGTTCAAAGATTAATTTTATCTCATGTACGAGAAGTAATAAATTTCATTTACATGGAAACATAATTTAAAAATTCCAATATATAATGTTTCTGAAAATTATAACATTTACATACGTTAATAATTTTTTTAAAATTATATCTCATATAATACATGAGATAAATTTCACATACTATTATAAATAATTTAGAATATAAAATTTATCCTTTACAGAATCAGATAAATTTCATAAATAATGATTTTTTAAAATAAAAACTATCTCATATATGATATGATAAAAATTAAGCATATGACTACATATCACTAAAAATGAAATTTATCTCATATATATTATAATATTTATTTTTATATGAAATGATAACTCATTTAAAAATAAAATTATCTCATATATGAGATGAAATGAAATTCATATGCGATTATACATATATCAAAAATTATTATTTATTTCATTTATTAAATGTGATAATTTTACAATATAATACTTATTTTAAAAATAATAATTTTATCTGTTATAAAATTTGAGAATAATACAATGTATAACGATACATCATAAAAATACGATTTCACATCACTCAGAAATTCAATAAACCCCACACACGTTGACACAATACTTAAAAAATGATCACTATCTTATGTGATAATTTATATAGGGATTAAATAATATGAAATATTCACGTAAAAAATATTTCATATTTATAATGATTTATATTTTTAAAGATTATCAAAAAACAATATTTGTGTCATACAAGATATAAAATAAATTTCATCAAAAATAATTTAATGTTTTTAAAATTGATAATATATAGTATGTGAATAAATTTCACATTTCAAAATACGTATCATTATAGTATAAGTGATCTAATTTAATATTTTTTTAAAAATAATTATTATTATTTTGTATGTGATAGTTTGTATACATGCTCATATTGTTCATATTGTTTCATAGAGGATCATATTTAAAACATACAATTTACTTCACTTACATTGTGTGGTCCAATTTTCAAATATTTATTTATATACTGGTTCATATTTTTTTGATCATATTTTATCATATATTATATAAAAAATATGTTTATATTTCTTCAAATTCGATCATTTTTATTAGAAATATTTTCATTATTTTTTTGACATTTTTTTTGAAAATATATATGTTTGAAAATATATGGGTTAGAACTATTTTATAACTTATATGTTTGAGAAAATGAAGAGTAATAACTATAATTTATTTCTTACACATAATTATTATTTAAGAAATGAACGGTTTCTAGTTCTATTCAGTTATCCTTAATATGATAAAAAATTATTTTAATATAATATTATGGCCTTCAACCATTTTCAATAGTCATTATGTTAGATGATTATTTGTATATAAATTATAATGTAACATAATATACAACATTTTCTATATCACAATTTAAATGAACCGTGTTTTATCATTGAAAATAAAAGCTACATATCTTATCATAATTGAATAAACCACTGAGTACCATAATAAATTCTTCTACCACTGATAATCTATATAACTATAATATCAATCATTGATTTAAATAAATCAAACAAAAATGAATAAAACATAATATGTTTTGTTGGGTTGCATAATTCTAAAATATGTTCATCAAGAACCCACAAAATCTGACCTTAACATACCACCAGATCTGGTCCATGATAATTCTTGGAGGGAAATGCAGATGCAAACTAGATGATAACAAGTTCATTTTAATCAAGGAGTATTATTTTGAAAGGTTTGATAATAAATAATTTAATAATATAACAACATCTAAAACATTAATATAAAAATATACTATGATAAATAATATATTACAATCAAAAACAGGATAAAAGGGAAAATGAGATGGGTTGTTGATAAGGAAATTCAATGAAAGAGTATAAAATAAATTCCAAAAGCCAAAATTAACTAGAAAAAGTAACTACCCATCTCTATGTGAAAAAAGGTATGAATCCCACTATGTTACCTCCAAAGAACCCAGACACATGAATCATGTAAACTAACACCCCTTATGTGGTGCCGAGCCATTACATGAAGTAGTCAAAAAAAGGTCAATATATACCCATTTGGTGTATATAGGTTGTGATCATATCATGTCTAGTGGGATCTCAGGATGTGTTTCATAGAAGACATTTATTAGACAATATGATCATGATATTTTTAAAATAAACTTATAATGATGAACATGAGATTTTATATAATATGTTGTTAGCTTTAAAGCATTTAAATATACAGTACTAAATCTTCATATATTTCAAGTAGAGTAATATAGGATATAACTTAAATTATCCACAGTTATGGTCAATATTGATCCTCAAACTAAACCATATCTAGCTCCTCAATTCATACATAGGATTCTTGTTAGAGTAGAATCCAATAGTAGAAGCATCTCCACTAGATAGATTAGACTACTAAATTAGGTATCATTTACGATATAGTGTGGCATTATTCCATAGAAGGTGATTGTCCTAGAAATCCCTACACAAACACAAAAGGTTCCCCTAATGTATAATAATTTCTTATTTATCATTAAATAATTTCCATTCAAAGTGTAATTGTCCTGACCCGACCCATGTCGTGCTCGAGCAATAACTTCCCCCAGCCCGCCTCCATTGGCCGGGGGTTGGTGAATAGTTCTGAAGCCAGAACAAACTTAGCGAGGCCTTTTCCTAAGTACCTATACACACACATGCAGCCAACTCAATGCAAAAGTGTTGACGGAATGGATATCAATAAAAAACAGTTATATATATAAACCATAGATATACATCAACCTATAAACATTACCAAAATAGGTACAGTGATGTAAACTGATAGGAAAAGGGGGGAAACACATGCCCGACCAGAAACGTTCCACAAACCGGCAACATGTGGAAAAGTAAAATAGTTGGGAGATCCCGGCTATTGAATCTCAAGACACAACCCCCACATGTGGTCCAAGAACCTTATATCCCGATCTCCTATAATGTGACTATCTAATTATTTTTCATCTTCAAGGGAACACCAAGTGGGGGAAATGACTAAGTAGGGGTGAGTATAAAAATACTCAATAGGATGCCCCAAAGTCTCAAGGGAACATCAAGAGAGGTACCGAAGATGGGAGTAATATATAGAAAAAGGTATAGTTTTGATTATGCCTTAACCCATTGAGATTGTTAGGTAATCTCATCCAAACACATGAATCTTGAAACAGTGAATAAGAAAAACTTATCATTGAGTATTCCCTAACATTAATAGGATATTAGACTCATCCGAAGACTCAATGTTAGACATGGAAAGAACGTGGTATAACACATGCTTTTTTGCCTCTATTGGAAGATAATTCACCAAATCCCATGGAATGGTTACCATAATAGGATATATATATATATATATATATTCTCATTCAATGATTTCAAAATCATAGAGTAAGGGGATATCCATCTGACAACTCAACCTAGGAAAGGTGTCACACAATCGTTTTCAAAGTAACCACCAAATGATTCCCATCATCAGACATGTCTACACTGAACTTCAAGTCAAAGGGACTCGATTGCCACACCTTGATACTATCCTATTTGGGTGTTATTGTATCACCCTCAAAGTTTTAGGTCACATCACAAGGATGTTTGTCGATGGGAAAAGTGTCCCTCTTCCTCATTAGTCCAAAAGTACATCAAAACATGTCTCGTCACTAATCTGTATCCAACAAATTATGTCCAAGTTGAGGACCCACTGCCCTACCCCACTAGACAGTATGCCCGGTACTGTCATTAATGAACACCACTACCCACCCCTGTTGAAGGGTAACACACAGGAGGGTTATCCCAAAAGAGTAAACGATGATCCTCACTACACAGCCCTGGTAGGTGTAAGTTTAGAATAGTCATTCTAATACCTCACTTCCCAGCCTCACTGGAGGGTAATCTCAGAAGAGAGAGAATGGATAATGTCACTACCCATCCCCACTTGATGTCAATCCAAAAGTTTCCTAGGAGAATGCCACTACACAGACCAGCAAGAGGGTAAGCCCGAATGTGATCTGGCCTTCCCTATTGGATAAAACTTCTTCGAAAACATCGAGGAACTACCCTAAAATCATCGAGTATCTCCCCAGATATATGTCACACCTAGAATATCTGGATTCATATCTCGAAATCCACTATATAAGAACTATTGTGTTCTATGAGAAAAAATTCCCTGATAGGCTACTCGTGGGCCAAAATATGAATTTAGAAGAAATAGATACAGGATGTAGAATATTCGTAAAGTGTTATATGGAATGCATGAGGCTAACATGACGTGTGCCCATATCTCATCATCTGGTCATGTACCTAGCCATAATTGGGCACTAAACTATGATCAAGTACCCACAAGTCGTGCCAGTGTTCTCTAAGAGTACACAATACCACAAGCTAAATGGATAATGATCATGCCTTTATCATCATTTATTTGATGGGAAAATACGTAATTTTACAAATATGCCTTCTAAAAACTGCCTCAAACAACCAATAAAATATTACTATCAAGATCCTTGAGGAAAACACATAGGATCTACTCTTCATTCGTCTAAAATAGACAATCGGTAAAGGAACTACATATCGCAACATTGTGTAAAAATGGTGATTTGTGGGACCCACTCCACGATCCCAAATCACATCAACTGGATTTTTTCCTTGTGATTTTCTCATAAAAGCAAACGGGATGGGCTATTCCTTCATCCCAAATGGACACCTGATGAGAAATTGATATTTCACTGCAAAAGCCCAAAATGGGGATCACGGGGCCCACACTACCATTTCTGTTTAAGAGGCTGAAATCAAACATGAAAACTCTTTAACTCTATGGTTATAGTTCCTCTAATGGCATGTTAGTCATATGTTATATGTAGCTCTATCGTCTGAAACAAGTTTCTTGAATAATAATATTTATATTATTATTATTTTTAAACTTATGCATTTCGTCAAACCAAGAAAAACACAACGTAAAAGTTCCCAAAATTTCTTCAAAAGGTCAATCTCGATGGGAGGGTCATGTGGCCATATGAGTTGTGTCAATCAGATGCCCAGTTTGAATGATATAGGTGTTTGATGATTCTCATGGCCAAAGGCCCATTCCAACTGGACCAGCTCGGTCTAGCCGGTCCACACTGCCTATGTCGGCCCACACCATCTATCACGAATCAGTCCTCCAGCCCTCCATTTGGCTATCATCCACCATGCCCCATGCGCCCTCATGTGCACTGCAACTGAACCAATATGGACTACTGGCCACAAAATTCTCTACGCAGTGGCACTGCCACCGCCAATCCAACCTCACGCGGCCTCTGTTGCTGCTGCATTAGTGCTTTTTCTATGAACCACTGAAAGCACCCTAGTGGTTAGAAAAACAAATTAAGGACCATATCCAAAATCCTTGAGATGTGAACTTAACTCTGTCAGAAACTGCTCTTTAATCTTTCAACATTTAAATGTGGGCATAAGTAACCACTTCTTCAGCTCACCGATGTGCTTCCTTCGGTGCCAAAAACATACAACTGTTAGAGATATGGAATCCATGGATCACAACCTTCATAGTTATATGCTCCTCTCAATGCTTGGACATTGATTCAGTGTTCCAAAATGTTAACCAATGAAGAACATCAAGAATAATGATGAACAAAAAATTGATATATAATTCTGTTGATGTTCATTATTATTTTGGACATCAAAAAAATAAATAGAGCCGCAAAAATGACTGAAAATGAAAATGAAAACAAAAAAATCAACCTCAATGAAGAAAAAGATGAAACCGAGATCCTATCTAGAATTTGGATCTGTCATTGTATTTGTTGCACTCGAATCTACTAGATCCTACATTTTCATCGAGATATAATCAATTTCATATGTTGAATCATCGTGAGGAAGAGCTCCACCATCTGAGAGAGAAAGTTTCTAACTCTGGATCATTTATCAAAACTCTTATTTGTTTTTAAACTATCACCGGTCTTGAAATCTGAATCTCCCACACCTTCTTTGCTGATTTTTCTCCTAGGGAAAACCCCACTCTATGAACTCAATGGTGGTTTTAGAATTCTAATCCAAGTCTCAATTCAGAATTTATTTAGTATAGATTTTAAAAAAAAAATTATTTAATTATTTTATTTAAGGTTTTCTCTTATTAGAATTTTTCTATAGAAGTTCTATTATGAAAAAGGATATACCCCAACAAGGGTTAACAGCATGCTCCGGACACATCGTTTACCTCAGGTTTTTGATCTGATGTACCGTTTGAGATAAATTAGGGTTTGATGTTTTAAATGAATGAATAAATTAATTAATTCATCCATTTAACATAACTCCAAGAATTGAGGGGTCCAAATGTCCCACACTGAAAAATTGTATTCCATGCCGAGGGTAAACAATGTGTTTCAGATCCAACCACAGTCTTAGATTTGGGATCTGATCAACCATTTATCAGATATCTCATTTACATCATGTGAATAGTACAAAAAACACTTAGTATTATTGTTTAATTTTTTCTAGGCACACTAGGACTTTGAATTGTATACTTTCTTAGCTCCTAGATCATGAAATATATGTATAAATATTCTAAACTCTTATGAGGTAAAAATTGAGTCTTTAAATCATTCCTACCTTCAAGATATTTTTCTAAAAATTAAAAATAGGGAATACAACTCGAGATATTGATCACTCACCTGCCTCTCCCTCTCCTGGGAAAACCTAAACATTTACATTCAGGCACAACCAATTAAAAAAATGGATGGTCCTCCCTTTTAAGGTCTGCTATAGCTGATGATGTGTGTAGGAAGATACCCATATTTTCTCAGCTGTGACACATAGGAGACGTCATGCACCCACTTCATTTGAGGTGATGGGGAATGGCAATTAGAATCTTTACCATCTCTTTTCACTCTCTCGAAAATACTGATGAACTTCAAGGTATAGGTTGATTCCTCATCCAAACCACTACACCCTACATTGAAACTAGAACCATCCCATATCCCTTGAATATGGTCTCATGATTCCCTATTTTAAAATATCCATCTACTGAAACACATTACGATATATGGTCACACCGGATTCCTCTTTCGATGTCATACAACCCTGACTCTATCGTACACTTGAGAAGAAAAGGATTCAAAACCATAGACTAAAGAAAAACAAACCCTCCTTCTTTGCTAGGGTCAGTTATAGGGAATCTATCAACTCCGAAACTTCATGCATTTGGCGATATTGGGACTTCCGGCTAAAGTGAATTTTTAGCAAATTTACTCTTTTCGGAGTATAGAATATATCGAAGGAATAGTCCTACACAAATTTACAACCAGTTTTACTATATCAGGTTCACATATCTTTGGGTGAAGACACACCTAAGAATATCGTGGTCTGAGCAAACCACAAAGTGCTCTCCCAGAAGGTTGTGTCTTCCCACTTTCAGGGTGAAGACTACCACTGCCAATGGAAAGTTGTGAGTCATGTAGTTCTGTACATGGGGTCTCCATCGCCTTCTCTGATACTTGATAACTATCATATCAAGGTGGAAGTTGAGGACACAAGTTACTAATGAACAGGTTAGGTGAGTAATCTCATTTGACTTCAAGAAGCATGAAACGAAAGTCACATTCCATACCTGATGGATCATTTCTTCTCTTGAAAGTTGAGTAGTCCCAAACCAGACACTCTGTCACACCCACTAGTGGAATTTTTACCAAAAATGAGTTTATCCCTAATAACGTCACCAACAATTCTAGGAACATCTCTGATCTACATCACAACCCTGAAATGAATGCACAAGTTAGAGGGACTCATCCACAACACTATGATACTATACACTTTGGGTGGCACTAACTCACCCACATGGTTTTTCTTGCATCACAAAAATATGTCACAGTGGGGGAAGAACTCTTATTCCTCATGTGTTCAATGATACAATGAACAAAACCAACATAGGGTTACACTAATGCCTCGTGTCAACCTGTTAACTCCTCGAGTAAGGAGTTATAAGAAAAGCATACCTCATAGTGTTTCCTAAAAGTTCTACAAAAAAGGTAGAAAATACCCAAGGAATACCTCTTATTATAGTTCATTATTTAGGATTTTAGACATCCATATCATGAAGCTTCCTATAGACCAGCATGTAAGCTCCCAGATCCTAACATGGGCCGCCTAGTGGTGGTGGAAGGACCTCGTAACATCATCCACCCACTATAGTTCTTCCTAATATTCTTACAACAACACATCCCTAGGTACCACCCTATCCTCACTTAATAGATCCCTAGTAATCACATTTCATCTATTTTGGAAGTGAATTTACCAACTCTATGGAAAGATTAGTACATCTGGTTGGGTATTCTCATTCCACGTGACCTCACCCTTCACAATCATAGTACTAACCCACTTTGGGATATCCCGATTCTCTGAATTGTCCCTGATCATGGGGATAAATCTTATCTTGGGGATGCCTCCTACATCCAGGACATTCTAACTGGCATCCACTAGATTTGGCAGATGTCTTAGCTCTATTGTGCCACTATATGTTTTAGTTAACCAGCGCCCCTCTGACATAAAACACATTATCGCCAATGCTCGCTCTAACACCCTAACATATGTGGGATGGAACAAGGGTATTGTGATGACATGGATATCTCTGCAGATACCCCGCTCAATATTTAAGGCTCAGAAGATACCATCATGGACCATATCCAAGGATTACTAAGTAAGGTCTATGTACCTAGTCTTGTACATATCCACCAGCATCCCACCCTTCTAATGCTCCAGAAACTCCTAAAACCATATAAATCATAAGAAGGAGGGGTATTACCCCCCACGAATAATCTATTGGAAGTCATACCATGATATTATCGACTCATCTTATATCTAATTAATCCAATTCTACCAATGCCAAACTGATCCATGAAACAATAATGGATACGAAAGCCACAATCTAATCTGTTGGTGTTAGGACAATCATGAAGAGGTGGTCCGATGACTCTAGACAAACCTCTACTGTCTTAGGGTCTACTCACCATAGAACCTCAAAGGTCTCTAATATAGGTCACATGGAGTGCGTTCAACCTTTGCATCTCCTCATCCTACTCTTATAGGACTATATTCTACTCAATAGGTGTAGGTTCTGCTACTTTCCCACCTTGAGGAAAGGAATCTATTTATGGATATTGAACTGAGGCATCATCGATCATTGAATCATCATAATGAATTGGAGCTTGTATCCTAGTTGGTTTTCATCAGGGTGTCATACTGAATCCATGAAAGTGTACTGTGGTCAGATGATCATATATATATATATATCAACAATTATGGGTAGATGACTCAAGAATTACAGTCAATGACACAATCCTTTATGATGCATGTTCCAATGATTCTTGCAACAAATATTTCATCATGTAGAGTCGATAAGTAGTTAATCAGGTTCCTTGTGAATGGATACATCATCCGCCACACCATAACTAGATTCCCAGGGCAGAGAGATTCTCTGGAGAAACATTGACACTATTTCTTTAAAATCCATCCAACACCTTTTTAGGGAATGTTCAAAAAATTTCCCAAGGAATGAATAACCTTTGATACCACTTTTTCAATACCCAATCCATATCTGATGCAAGCCACAACTACCCCATGACCACCTACATAGGAAAGTGGCTGGCGACCAGTGGTGAAGGAATAACAAACTCAGGGAGGCCATTACCTATCTACTTATACACACACATGTAGCCAACTAAATGAAAATGTGTGGCGGGAAAAGAAAAAAAATACAATAATGAAATATATATATATATATATATATCCTATTTCAGTACCCACTCCTTGTGTTTTGGCCACTCCCCTTCCAAGAGAGGAGAATATTAATGAGGTATCACACATGCTTTATGTGTCTAACTTCTCATGGTTGGATGTGTCTACTCTCTTACTAAAGGTAGAGAATACTCGATGAGAGGTTCATCATCTCACTATTTCTAGATCCTTGTGTTTGGATGATCTTACATCAGTATCTTTGTTGGTTGATCTATACTCATTAATGTACCTTGTTCTATCTAATTCTCCCCTATTAAAAACCTCTCTTTATTATCCCTTTAACCTCTGGGTCATCCAACTACGTGTTTTATACTCATTCTGGCTTGGGCTTTTCCCTCAATTAGTGTGCCCTTATAGGGGACAGACAGGTAGATTGTGACTTTAGAGGATCTGGGGATACATGGTTCTTAGATAGCGTACATTGGTCACGACTTAGGGTTTAGGATCAAGGCTCTCTTATCTATTTTAATTTTCCACATGTTTCCTGGATGTGCCACTTTTCTGGCTGGGCGTGTGTTTTTTCCTTTTTTTGTACAGTTTACTTTTAAAGACTTTCAATTGTACTATTTAGAGGTTGATGTATACTTTTTGTTTATATATATATATATATATAAGTTTTGTATCTTGTTTTCCTTTATCTATGAACTTTTCCATTTATTTGGCGGAGTTTCTATATGTACAGGTGCTTATGGAAAGGTCTCTCGTTGATTTTTTTTTCATCGTCACTGATCATCAGTCCCGGACCTATACAGGTGGTCTTGGGGTAGTTGTGGATTGATCCCATCATGGGTCAGGTCATTAGAGGTATTTCAACAATCACATGATAAGAAAATTGAATTTTTATATATTGGAAATCACTTTTATTACTCACAAAAAAAGGATGGATTTGAAAAATAATATGAGCATATAACTAGTCTTCATCAATTTCAGAAGACATCATAAAAGAATTTAATGCATGTTTTTTTTAAATTCAAATAAATTTGGATCTTCAATGATAGTACAAGGGACCACAAGACTTTATGCAAAGAAAACCACTACCTTATGATGGGAATACAATAAATATTAATAGGGAATGTGCTAACATCAACTGAAACTTATAAATATTACATCCATCTAGAACTCTATGCCATCATGGACGTAAAGTTGAATTAAATCCATGAGGGAGGATTGAATAGAACTAAAATCTATAAGGAAAATTATTGACTTTATATTTCTACGATTTAAGATCTACATGAATCTTGATTATGGGGGGGGAGAAGCTTGAGGGTTAACACAGTTTTCTTATATGGTGGGAATAATTTTTTCCCAGGATATAAGAAGTGGAAATAGAAATTAAAAACATTAACATTTTATTATGTCAAGAAATAATTTTTTTTAAATAATCATGGAAAGATGGGTCTTTACTCGATCTATCCTTGTCATAGCGTAACACACATCCTAGGTGTATATACAAATATTGACTATGGCTTCCATGGAAGATGTGTCATGAAATTACCCTATCCTTTATGGAATGATGACCCATCATTGATATCTTCTGTGTAATAGATTTTTACAACAAAACCATGACCAATTCCTGATATAATCCCATCAGGGAATGACCTACCTCTATAATCTATTTTCAAAATTGTTGGGAATCATAATTTATGGTACCCCTTATATAAGTGCAACATTACAAAATCATTACTCTTATATATAGTAATTGTGTAACCTATCTTAATCATGACATGATTTTCACCCTCGTGACCAATTTTTTTCAAAGAGTAAAAACTCAAACATTTTCAGATCCCATTTATATATTCCAACCTTGATACATGGTGGAATCTTATATTTGGGACTTTTTCATTTTAATGATTTCAGAAACATCTGGTACACCATTGTTCCCATGTCCATGGAGTGACCTCTCCCTCAATATTTCACCAATTTGAAAATTTATATAATAGTAAACCCCTTTGAAAATCATACATACATATGGGAGAGTTTATTAAATATACATCTTCTCAACACATGTCATTATTTTATTCCTCTAAAATATAATGTGATCCACAATCAACTTTATCCCAAAAAAAACCAATCTCCAACCACTCACATCTTAATATCTATAGTATACAATGTGACTCATTTTGTCCAAAAATTAAAACCACCAATTATGATGTTATTCCACTTATCAAATTCCTTACATATATTCATCCTAATACCACTAAAAAACAAAAACACAAAAACACTGCAAAAAATTAAATAATAAATGAAATTGAGATAAAAATAATAAATAAAAAATATTATAGGTGAAAATGAAACTATGGTTATTAAAATTTCACAAGATTAATGTTGTATAAATATGATTGGTAAAATATATGCACCTCATGTTTGAGTGTGTAACCTAGAACCATAAGAAATTTTACACTCAGTTATTAGAATATTATTATTATTTAAGATATAATAACATGATGATTTATATTCTTAATAACATTAATGTTCTAATTCCATTCATGTACTTGTTGCATAAAAATCTTATATATGTTCCCAATATAATTAGAAAATTGAATTTCTATGATATCATTTATATGAATATTTACTAAGGTACAGATATATTCTATCTGATGATATGTAAGTGTTGTTTTTCTATTAATTACTATGATTAATAAAAGGGGTTGGTAACTTTTCTCGTGAATTTAATACATTTTAATCTAAAATAAGGTAGTTTATGATCACAAACTGGTCAATATTAATTCTAGATGTAATATCTTATATTGTATATTCTTATAGAAATATGTCTATATTGGTCCTTCTACTTGAGAAAATTTATAATATTTATCCTGAACAATTTATTTTGATTTATTGATGAAAATTGGTATATCATGTTATCATGGTGAAGTAGGATACATATGGTGTCTCTTAAGTGAATTTACATTTATTAAATAAGTATATAAATGTTTTCCCCCTATATATTAATTGAAGAATATACCTTTATCCTTTATAATTAAAATGTATTTAATGATTATATCAAAGGAGTTGGTAGTTTTTCTATAATATTACTTTTTAATTTAGAAAAATAAATTCAAAAAAATATTAACAACACATGTATGCAGCCTACATGATGATATATCAAAAAAACTACATTACAGTGTATATTTTTGTATGTGGTTTTCAAAATTACAGTATTTACTTAATTCTATAGGGGTACTTAACTTGATCTTAGGCATTGATCTTTTTATTAATTCATGCTACCCTAATTCAAAAAATACGTAGGTCTACAGGGTCACATACTATGTCTATCCATAATATTACTTTAATTCTATTTAAATTTAATATTGGTAATAAAATATTATTCTGGTGTTTTTTAATAATAACTATTCAACTTAAGTTGATAAAATTTGTTCAATAAATAATTATTATACCAAAACCAAGGTGAATAACATTATAGGTGAATCGTGGTATTGTAACATTTGTTCTCAACACCTAAAATTGATCTTATTCTCTTTCTCATTAAGTTTCTTTCACTTCTCCTAAGTTGATAAAATTCATTAAAATTGTAAATAATGTTTACAATTATTTATACTTCATTCACCCATATGGGTTGTAACATCCTCGTTTAAATTTGAGGTAAGAGATATTTATTGTATAAGGGTAACTATTCAATTTGGATTATTAATTTTTATGGAAAATTAAGGGCTGAAATTTCAATTATAATTAGTTAGGGTTTTGAATGTGAAGGAGAGTAATAGGGAACTATCTTTTTGTGGATATAAATCTTCCACATTGTAGTCAGTGGGGTTCCTCTAGATCTATAAAATTATGTAGACACCAATAGTAATTTTATGGTGTTGAATGAACCCAGGATGTTCATTCCAGAACACCAGACTATTGGTAAGGCCAATTAGATTACTAGTACACCTAGTATGATGGTGTTATTAATTCCCCCAATGGGTTTTAAATGGAACATGGTTTTTACCCTATTTAACACCTAATTAATACCCCAATGGGCTGACTCTGAATTTTAAACGTACTCTATTATAATAAGATCTATCCAATTCATATCCCCTTGATTACTCAATCATAAACAACTCCATTTATTCTTAAATTGTGATTTTATTATACATACCTTTCAAATATTTCATCCTAATTGTGAGATGAGCCTAGAGTTATGTCAGATTTGGGAATTTAATAATGATCCAAATAAAATTTTCTAACTTTATTCTTAAATTGGGTGTATATCTAGCATGTTGTACGTGTTTCGGGATTTTATAAACATATACCATTGACAATGAATATTCAACATGTATGTGCTTAAGAATCATACACATAGACCCCTTATTAATGATGGTTTGATGATAAAATATTAAAACATTATTGATCTATTATAATATCTGTGGTGGATTCAATGGGTTAATGATAACACTTCTTCATCAAGGATAATATTATCAAGAATACTTTTTTACATACATATTTGTATAAAAATATCCTCATGAGACCTTATTCCCCATGAATAACCTTTATATTAATGGATTATTGATGGAACCGTGTTTTTTCAGTTGACCCAAGGATATCCTATAGAATGGAAAATTGTTCGAGTGAATTTGAACCCATTGTATCAACATATCTCATAATTAGCTCCATTGTAGACTCTATAATGTATAAGATTTTTGAATCACCTTCAATCTGTGAGATATCCTTCTGTATCATTTATAGTACTCTTCTTGGAGAACCGAAATCACAATAATGCATCCTTGATGTGTGATTTATCCCTCTATAGTCGCTCAACAAGTTTTTTCTTTGTACATATTTAGAGTTAATTTTCAATAACTGTGATATATGAGCTTCCATACATTAGGGGATCATGTATACACAAATTTTCTTGATATAATTATTATTTCATATATTTTTTAGGATGATGATTATGTTTGAAAGTGTGTTTTGTTGCCCATGATATATGATTCTTGATTCCACGACTATTTTCATAGTATATTATTAAAATACATTATGATTATTAGGTTTGGTTACGTTTTTCTACTATATTCTCATGATGATATTTTATGATTTTCTTTATTATTCTCAATCATGGTGTGTGTAATTACCATGAATATGGAGGTTTCTTTTTAGAATTTTTTATAGCTAAATTATTATGGTATGATTACTCCTAAAGGGTTATTCCATAACATATGTGTTGATGATGATGAGGGTGATCCATTTCATAGGGCTGGGATATGTCATTCATGTGGCCTAACTTGAAAAATTATTCCTTGGAGATACAAGGTAATGCATCAAAACTCATTTACTTGTGTATTACATGTAGTATGTTCTCTCGATTCCATAAGGATTTTGATTAAATTGTTTCTCACCTTTTGGATAGTTATTTCTCACTTTAGACATACATTGATTATCCTTCTATCATGGAGAAAAAATTATGTAAGGTTAGGGCTCATGGTAGCCTATTTTGGACATGATTTCATAGTATATGAATGATTCTGATTTCACCCACTGTTATTGTCATCATGGAATACACCATTTATACTTAGTAACACTTTTCAGGTTAAATTGATTCTTTCACACAAGATTTTATACTCACATCATTCACTAGGATCTGGATCCACATGAAGAGTTCAGTAATAGTGATACAAGAAATAAAATTTGTACTATATAAGCTACTTGAGTCATGGATCAATGATTTGGTGGCCATACCAGAATGTAATCTGTAGGATTCTTTAGATTTTGTTTTTTTATAATCCTTCACATATACATTGGTTGGACTTCCTACCATTTAATATTTCAATTTTTTATTTTGGATTCCATGTGTTACTCTTATTACTTTATAATATTTTATTATTTTATTTTTAATGTATGGAATTTAAATTTTATTGTGTGTATGGTCTCCCCACTGATAGCATTCATACCCTCATTACAAGTCGATAACCTCTTGTATATTTGAAGGCATGCATGATGTCTTTTTCAACTCCATCATAGACTCGAGGATTCTAGTTTGGTAATTACAAAATGGAATGAGAAGAAAATATTATTCACATATTTTTACTACCTAGTGACATTGTAGAATGGAGATAGGTTATGTGGGACTTAAGTTGCGTATTTTTCATGTTCCATCCTAGTGTATGCATACATAAACATTGATCTACCATTAATGGGAATGTTCTTATAATTTTATGTGATTTTTTCAGTATTCATGTATCATGAGTAGGAAAATATAATCAACTTACCTATATATACCTATTTTTTACTTCATGTTATTTCATTAATTTAATGCCCTAATTGTTTATATCTGTTTGCGATAAACATATGATGTATTTTATTGACATATTTATGTCCTTTCTATTCTGATATATCTAAATTTTTATTAATTAGTAAAAACTAAAAATATTATATATATATATATATATATATATAATTATGACCAACATGAATGGTTGGAGAACATTGGCTACTGCTTGGATGGTTATACCTAGGGTTGTTGGAAGCCTTTAGAAAAATCATTGTCTGATCCCATAGACTAATTAGGATCTAGATTAAACATTCTAAATGTATCCCTTTAGGTTTCATAAGATGATTAATTATATATTTACGAAGGTATCGCTAACTTATGAGGGTCATGGTACTCTTATTAGGGAGGCTGTCCATGTTCCACGACCTTCTATACAAGTTGGTTCTACAGAGCATGATCCCATAAAAAATCCAATGATATATGATGTATTTCCAAATTATCCAAGAGACCATCCACTTGATCTTTTCTTGGGTTGGGATTCCCTGAGTTCTATGATTTTATACACTATATAATTCAAACTTTATCATCCTTAAACATTTATATGTATTAGCGGACCACATGATGTATATCATAGGATAAGCATCATGTGGGGTTTCATTAATCTCATTGATCCATCTATATATCAGAAGGAAAAATTGGAAGTATTCATGTTATGGAGACCTTCTAGAAGGTTGTTGAGTGTGATGGGATATATTGTATAACATTGGAATCTATCCTATTATACATTTTGGGCCTTATTTATCTGGGGATTATTCCTAAACACTCTAAAGATAGACCGTGCATAACAGTTCATTGTGCTATGGAAGGGGTCGATGAGGGTATCAAAATACACCACTAATTTTCAATAAGATATTCCATTTTTCCATGATCCATGATACAATCAAGGAATATAAGGTCCGGGAGATCATTATTACACATTATATAGAAATAATATTGATGATTAAAAGTCTCAGTCATAGAACATACCCCATGTTTTATGAAAAGCCTTTACTACAAAAAATGTTCTAGAGATTGACTCTGAAGATGTTCTTATTCTACATCTTAGTAATCATATATTATTCAAAAGTTATCCTCCAGGTCCTGTGAAAATGTTTCGGTATTGGTACATGATGGATTTGGTCTGTGATCCAATGATTTGGCCAGGGTCCCCAATAGCATGATCAAATACAGATGACTTTGGTGAATTATGTACCTATGGAATAAAATCACTGATCATAGGTAGACCATGTTTAAATATATAATCACACCCCAGTTGATTATGGTTATGAACCATAAATAATTTTATATACAGTATTAATTAATTATATTATTTTTAATACTTTTAATGATACATGTGCTTTCAATTCCATCATATCATTTATTGTTTTTTTGGACTTGACTTATCTATTATGATTTATCCCAAGTTACTGTTCTACACTATTCATTGGGTATGAATGTGGATCATCGTATGTGATACTTAGTGTTTCCTATTGTAATTTTTGGATATTGACATATATAAGAAAACATTGTTCTAATGACAATAATATTTTAAGTGATTCTAGGTATGGACTTACTAGGAAACATCGAATATTTCTCTGATTGTTATCAGAGAAAATTATAATTTACTTTACCCAAGGGAGAAAAGATTTTTATTAATAGAAAATTGTATTTAGGATAGGTTAGAGTTATTCCAAACATTATCCATCTTGGTATGGTCATGGGGAAGTTTTCTACATGACCATTTGGGAGAATTAGTGAAAGCCCCCTCAACATTCTCCGGACCTATGTTTCTCTATTAAGACATATTTCTAGATAAATTCAATGTAAGTACTCATAAAACCATATTTGAGTTTAATATTGAATTTATTCTAGGTGTGAATCCCAGTTTAATATCCTCTAGTTTTAGGGTTCCAAAAGAGTTCAAGAAACTCAATGTACATCTTGGGGACTTGAAAACAAATTCATTCATTATGATGAGTTACTAAACATGAGGGAAACATGTTCTATTGTTCAATAATGTAGATGGTAGTATTCAAATGTAAATATATCATCTAATTATGTACTTAGTTTCTATGAAGAATATGTTTTAATTTCCTTAGATAGATAATATTGTTGATCAATTATAAAGATCCAGGTTGTTCTCTAAGATGGAATTCCATTCAAGATATCAGTAGTTTCTAGTTGTATATAATGAAATTCTAATTATTCCGTTTCATAGAAGGTAGGAGAGTACATAGGGATTTAATTTTAATTTATTAATTCCTCAATAGTGTTCCTGACCCTCATTGATATGATATTACACCCTTACCATAACTCATATTTTGTGGTGTTCTTTAAACAAATAATCATCTAATCACCAACCTCATAGTAACATGATATACATATTGAGAAATTTATTGTGTAGACTTAGATCTCATCATTTTTATGCTAGTATATCAAAGTGTATCTTGTCGATTAAACTGGTAAAACCCTTGGGGAATGTGGTTTATATGAATAGTAAATCAGTGGAGCCAATAAAACTGGAGAAATTAATGTCCTCTTCATGTTCCATGAAGGTTTTTGAGATAAATTTAATTCTATGTCATATGGGATACTACTGATGTTTTATCCAGGACAACTCGCATATATCATCACCCATGAATACACTGGAAAAATAAAGTGATGTTACAATTGTAGGAACTATATAAATTTTTTTTTTCTTGAGCTTAATATGACGATAAATAGACAACTAGTGGTGATCCTTCCTATGAAATAAGTTACATTTTTTGTTTCTTATGATTCTCTAGAAGATGATTTGTAGGATAATACTAATATTGAGGAACCGACCATGTCAGCTATGAATACCAATGTTGAACAATCCTACCATCAACATAGAGGACAGAGATTTAGCCCCCCCATTGAAGTGATGGAAACACTATCTCTTCGATGAGAGTTTGGTAATATATAATAAAATTCCTTTGATATATCTACACAAATTAAGAGATCTAACTAAGATAGAGGATATGCGTGCAGTATTTATTTATGTTCAAATTTCAGATGTCCTCTAAAACTGATAAATGTAATATCACTAAATGTGCTCTTAGTCATAAGTTTTGGTTATTTGACAAGTGTGGTGACCAACCATTAGTAGAGAGGTGACACATGATGAGCTTTTTGGACAATTGAAGTATGGATGATTTTGAGGAGAAGGGATCGATGAAATGTCTATCATTGGTCATCAAATATTATCTTGTATTATAGGAAATCACTGGTCAGGAATTCAGCCCTCAGTGTGAAATGATATGGGTAATACATTTAGGATGTCTCATAATACCTAGGTGTTCATCAGATGATGATTGTGTGATCATTTTTCAATGAAATTTTTTAGTTACTACATTCATGAATTAACATATGATGAGATAATTCCATATTGTTTGTGGATAGAGTAAATAGTGTGAAAAAGATGGTCCATGGACTATAGTGAAACATACCATGACGAGGGATAAATATAGTCATTTCTATATTTGTTCCCCAATTTCATACCCACCATAGAAAAAAACATCAAGATCCATATTCCTAGTGTATTTCAATATCCACATATTTTTCCATTATCAAAGTGAGAGGACATCATTGTGGTCTTCATAATTCGGCTACCCTAGGCCCAAATGATCTGTGATGCTTTTGAGGTGGCTTTTAATATACTTGTCATTTTTTTACATTTATTAATAATCTATGAGACTAAATTGATATATAATATGGGAATGATTTATGTCAATGAGATCACAAACTTAGATAGAGTTCACATGAGAATTTTTTAATAGGGATGAATTTATTTCATGGTTTTCATGGAAGGTCATGTAAAATACCTTAGAGAGTCAACTGATATTGAGCACAGAAATAACATCCCTTGAAATAAGTATTGCCCGAGTAGATGATTTTTATATTTATTGTATTCATTGGGATTTTTTCATAGACTTGTGTGGAAAATGGTATGATCAACCCAGAATATTTGAGCTCTTATTAAACAGTATTTTGGATACTTTGATTCATAAGGAAACTTATGAGGATATTCGTGGGCAGAAATGTTGACTAATAGTTTGTTGGCATGAATCCAATGAGATAATGGTTTTTAGGAACCGATTAGGTAGATAATACCATTGAATGAGTGTAGTTTATTTAGAAAAGGATAATAATAGATCATAATAGATACAGGTCTTATTCCAGTATTAGGAAGAGTATTTTGGAGTTTTCTATTGAAAAATAATCTTTTATGATTGAATTAAAGATTTCAAAAATAATTTATAAATAATTAAGGAAAATAATCACCATGTTTTTTGGATCCATCTCGGTCACTATGAGGGATAAAGTGGTAGAGTATCATCTAGATCGTCCATATTGTTACAGAGGTATGCATGATGTGATTTTTATGCCTCAGCTATCGAGGAACATAACTAATCCCATACAAGCCATCAAATGTGAGGACATTGAGCTAGATCCTGATACATCATATGTGTAGTGGTCAGTGTGAACTATACGATGTAATTAGAATGAATTATGACGGGGAAAAATATAACTTTTTTGGGATATATGGAGTCATGGACATATCATAAAAGATATTTTAGGGCCAGAGGATTGTGTTCAGGTACAATGGAATGCGTTATTTGAGTAGAATTGTTGAAGGAACATCCTGATGGTGAAATTTCAATAGATGGATATAATTGAATGAACCTAACCTAAATATTATGTGTAATATCCTATATTTTGTTACATTTTCTATTCACTTTCGGTTTTTCAAATTTATGGGTGTTTAAGAGGTAAGTAATGTTGGAGGATTGAGAAGGCCCTATCCTGTAGTGGATGAAAGGATTCCACCATTTCAATAATAAAACCCTTTGACAATTTATTGGGATTATAATATGTTTTCTTAATTATATATATCATACCCACAAACTAGTGGCTCTGGAAGAACCCATGTAGTTTAACCCAATGCATTAGCCAACTATAGGCCAGTCACCAGTCTACTAGTGGTACCACTTTCCAACTGAGGCACCTAGTCTTAGAGTGAAATTATATTACCTCATGGGTTTTTAATAGATAATTGTTATAATCTCATTTAACAACCAATTATAATAACTATGTCCCTATTATGAATTTTATACATCCTCTCTTAACATTGGATATGTCCCATTTGTCACCGGTTGATTTTATCTAGATAGACTACTCTGGTGATGCTAAGATGGAGAGTGTACTCTAAATAAATGGAAAATAATTCTCCATTTTTTAGATATTAGAATGTATCTATGTATGATCTATTAGTTCCATGAATATCAAATTATTTTTTCTTTCATTCCTCCTAGATCAGTGGATGATCATGCATGTTAACAATATTCTTGATTGAATCAAGATTTACCATCAATAAAGAAAATTCATTGGGTAACTGTTTATTTATAATATTCATATACAACATCATGTTGGCGGTTTGATGATGAAAAATTAATCCATTTATGGGAACTTAATAGATTTTTCAAGGATTCGACATGTCATTAATAACCCCTCCCGATTAGAGATTAAAATCTGAAAAACATTAATGTACCTATGTATATATCTATAAATCAATCATCTTGAGAACTTATAATTATTTAATATATTTTATATTTATGTATTATGGATGGGTAATTGTTTTTTTCTAGACATAAGGCCCTCCTATGGAAACTAAAATAGATCTGGTGAATTGGTATTCCTTATTTCAACATACATTGGAATTTACTCCATTGAAAAACATCATAAGGTGTGTAGTTATATAGTCTTATTCATGAATTATAATAAACTTGATCCTTTTATATAACTATTTTATTGATGAACTAGAATTATAATTTGTTATCGTATATTTTTGAGATAGCGCTCTACAGGTTCATAGTATGGATTACTCTTCATTCGTTGGAAAATATTTGAGTTATCTGTCAATATCTTTTAGGTATAACATTTTATAACTTATTAGTATTTTCTATACACATGTATACATGATATGATTCATGTTGGAAATTAACTTTTTACCATATTGATTATTATTACATGGTTTTTTGCATATCCTATTATATATGATGCTTGATACCTTGAGTGTTGTCAGAGTATCATGTTTCCATTATTAATTATTATCATTTGTTTTTATATGTTACTTCAATAATATCACGATGAAATGTGATGATTTTACTTAATATTTTTCCCCATGATTTTTTTATTTACCATGCAATTTGAAGTAATGACTTAGTACTCATAACTTGTGGACCTTTGTGGTGGGGTTTCCCCTTATGGGAGAGTGCTTATGATATGAAATGATGAAATAGTGGACCCTTACATCTGGTAGTCCCATGAGATCAATGTGTCCTAACCTATAATTTAATTACTTTTAGATACCAAGTACTGTGTTGAAGTTATATGCCTTTTGGATATTGATTATCATGTTCAATCAATTCATTTTGTATTCAAGCTAAATTATTTCTAGCATTGCGGCTAGCTCTTGGTCATGTCTTCCATCCATGGATTATCCTTCTGACATGGACTTGAAGCAGTTATATGAGGGGATCATGGGGTCTTTGTTAGAACATATGTGATTGGTATATTATTTATTCTTCTTGAATGAAACTTTATTGTTATAATTTAAAAAAACATGTTACAAATGTGCACATTTTTTGTAGACATGTTGATATTGTGTTACTAGATTTTATTATTAAAACCATGTACTGAAATATCAATTAATTAGCATACACCATGTATAAATATAATATAAATGTAAATTTTCATATAAATAATAGTTGTTTTAAGGATCATTGATTTGATAGGCCTACCTAGATATAAAACATAAGATACCACAAATTTTTTTTATTTATCAGTGTGCTCTTATAAATTGGGTTTCTTACCACACGGTAATGCCCTATTTAAATTAATTTTTACAATTCATGTTCTATAGATTATTAAATTTTTATTATTTAATTTTCTACATGTTAATATAATAATTATGTTATATTTTTATCAGTAAGAACTTTTTTAGGGATATGTCCTGATACTGAGGTTATATCCTTCCCACTATTGGCCTTTGGACCCTCAGCACTGTTCGGATGACTCTTGTGTACGAGAAGGTACACATTATGTATTTTTTCTATCTAGTTTGGAACCAATGGATTGGGTCATGGAATTACAGTTGACACTCCAAGTTTCATGAAAAATAGATGCTCTAATTCACTGGAAATACTATTGACAGAATTTGATTACCATATTATAGAAACTGTATAGACACTCCTAGTTTGAAATCATCATCATATGAAATCTCACTGCTCTCAAATTATCTGGTAATCCACTACACTACAAGGAAATATTAATTCAATTCAGACAAAAAAATAAGTATGGACACAACAACAATGGTGCATCAAAACACTACCCTTTAATCTACCTTATGAGCACTGCAAATATTGATTAAATAATTTATATTGGATCTCACATTGTTCTTATCTGAAAATATATCTAATATTAATAAACCCACCTTCTATTTTATATATTTTTACTATTTTATGATGTAATATTTTAAAAAAATTAATAGAATGATTTTTTAGTTTCTTTGAAATATCAAATACTTATTCTCATGGATATTATTAATTATTCATTACATTGTCCAATGAAAACGTTCAAGGTGGACCACATATGTTCATGTAGTCATAAAATTTAATAAATATTGAGTGAACCCTCAGATTCTCATGAAAACCCATTAATTTTGAATTCCATGTACCACCAAAAATACCTATAGCATAGTTTTACACAATTCAACATGTTATGGAATATATTGCCATTAATAAATCTTAATTAAGTTCACTCTCTTGTTTAATTATGGTTAGTCAAAACTCAAATCTATACAAACAAATGAATATACATTATTTTAATTCTTCCATAATATTTTCATTATTTTCACAATATTTCCATTATTTTAGCAATATCATTTATCATAAATCTATATGTTGTATGGACTTTGGTTCCACAACAGAGTTTCTTCAACCTAAGAATATCATTTAGATTTAAATTTCTATTAATTATTTTTACCAATCCCTATCATGGGACATTGTTTGAAATCTAAATCCAAAAAATCATGCTTCAATCATTTTATAGTGACTCATTTTTTAATAGTGTAGAGACCTTAATGTCACATGAACCATCAAACCTCATTAATTTCTCCTCAGCTATGTAGCATCTAAGATGTTTCGTGTAATGTTTTTTCACTCTCTACTACTATTATGAGATTGGATCCTATATCATGATCCTCTATAAAATGGATGGGCCATAGTAATCTATCCATAAATAGTAATGGTATTGTAATTATCCTTGTGATAGAAATACCTAAGAATCAAAAACACAAATCCTTGTTGAGCCATCATATGTGATACAGTCCTTCATTATTAAATAGGATCCCACAATATTTAAAAAAGACAAAACATTTTCCAACACATTCAACTGTGCAGCGTACTATGTTGATCCATGGTTTATGACATGTAAAAATATTTCTTCCAACATCTTTCAAAATGAGTTTATCCTTATTCATACCACTAAAGATTGAAATGGATTCCCCTTTAATTATTTTTTAACAAAAAACACAAACATTACTAAGTCATATCATTCAAAACAATATCATACTTTTGGTTTTTTGAAAACATAAAAACCAAATTATAGGTTACTATTGATTCAAAATAATCAAAAAAGAATGTAAATATGATCATATAATTTAACTGAATCATCACACAACTAATATAATTTATCAATGACCCACAAATCACTAACCCTAAGACTAAATTATCTAATATCAATGTTAGAAACACGATTTAGGAGAAAGGATCCTCATAAACACACATCATTGATTTTCATCCATCGAAATCATCATTTCTAAAAATATGCCCCCTATCTAATCATTAAGTATCCTCCCCCTTTCCAAAAAAAATCTATAACATTTCAAATATTAGATAAAACATCATGGATAACTTATCCCCCCTTGAAACATAATCATATTCTACCCCTTTATCAATGAATCCTAATATACCTTCTCTCGTGGTTCAAAAAATTGAGATAGATATTCAAACATTTAAAATATGAGAGGTAGTTTCAACACTTTCCTAGAAAACATATTACCACTTGGGAGTATGGGACCATTTTACATGTCATAATGGTGGATATGTTGGGTTATACTGTAATATGCAACCCATGCCTCTCAAAATATTCTTTGGTCATTGACTTGGTGAAGATATTTGAAACCTGATCTTGTATTGACATGTAATATGATTATACCATCCCTTGTTCATCATTAAACTTAATTAAAGGGTAATTTATCATGACGTACTTTTACATGAATGATGAAAATGATTTTATAAGATATTTATAACACTTGATTTTTCATTCATTATATTAATAGAATATTCCAAAACTAGCCCCACATATACAAGTATTTTATTCTTCCAAATCCACTCATTGGATGCTTGAGATGCCACTATGTATTAATCTACCATGGTACTCATGATAATGAAGTCATTCTTCTTAAAGATCAAATATATAAATTAAATACCAAGATAAACAAATCCTCAAAAAGTTGAGTTTCTTTCACTATATAAACTTTTACAATCAACCTCACTATATCCAAAAAAACTCATATTGTAATATTCTATGATAAAAAACATTTTTCATTATATAGTTTACATGGTGATGTATAATTTTCATTAATATAATATGAATTTATCATAGAAAAATTCATTTGAGATCAACTCTGCATGCACAAAAACTCATTATGGTCATGTCATTTTATGTTTAATTATGATATGAATAATTTGTCTACACTCCAAAAAATTTCCTTAAATAACATTTTAATCCTTTTTGAACTTCAAAATAATATCCAAAGAAGTAACCATTCACTTGGAATCATTAATTTTGAAATATTTTAGAAATTTCTCATCTTATATAGTTTGAAAAATAAATGTACCATACATTTTTAGGATCACCTAAAAGACGAGGTAAAATAAAAGTTATCCAATCCTAGTCATCTTGATTTGAAAATGAGTAAATCTGGAAAACAACTTAATTTGTTCATCATCTTAGCTTTTAGAAATATTCTATTCTCAAAAACAAGTACATGACTCATTTAAAAATTTTATTTATTTATATTAAAATTATGATCAACTCCTCATCTTTAGAATTTTATCATCATTAAATATTTCCCAAGATATGAGTGCAATGATGTTTGGGGATGCATTATTAATTACAAATTCATTATCAAATAGAACATATTTTGGTAATATTTATCAATATGAAACGTATAATCTTGATTCATTTATATATACTTTTCAAGTACTATATTTGTAAAATTTTATTTGACTTCTCTTTAATATAATTTGAAAAAGATAATATAATCATCAAAACATTATTACTAATTCTGAATACATTTAATATTGGTATAAATGTGACATGGTAAAAATAATATCTTGTGTGTTTGGATATTATTAACTTTTATAGATAATATGAACAATACAATCCCCAATCAACCTATGGGTGAAAATTCATTATCAATTTCAATACCATAAATTTAATAATATCCTTACACACTAGATATTATTTTTACCATGTCACCTTTCTACCAATATTAAATTTATCCAGAATTAGCAATAATTTTTTGATAATTATATTATCATATATACTTGGAACAAAATATTTTTTTTGGTTTATTTATTTTTGTTCAACATATTAATTTCTAATATCGAACTAACTATCATCTCTAAAATCCACTTAAGAAATTCCCAATTCCACTTTAGATAGAAAACTAGATTTTTGTTGTCCTTTGTCCATTATGTTTGGAATAGAACTATCTAGTCACAAATAAAGATTCGACCACTAATTATAGCTATGTTGTTATTTTTATTTTCATATATTTTGGAAAAGCATTTTTTACATTATGGTTATGTAATTTTTTTGAGTATTTTATATCCTTAAGTGCACCTAATATACCACTAACATCACCATCAATTTCATCCATAATGTTTATACTATTGTACTTTGATTTTTTCCTACTATTTTCAAAATCAACTAACTCTCTATAATTGTTAAATATTGGAATGTAATAAATATCCCATGAATGTTTTTATATAATTCATAAATATTTAATTCATATTATTATATATATAATACTCATTCATACACATAGTCTTTAATCTAAATATTCTACTTTATACTGAGAATGATGTATTTTCTTTAAAATACTCAAAATTAATTTAGAGTTAGCTCATTCCCATATAGATTGATATTTGGTGAATTTTATTTATTATGTGAAATAAAATTTCTCTTAGATATGTATAATTATGCATCCATAACTTCCTTCCAAAATTTCTAGATTAGAAACTTTGTAATGATCATTTATAAATCATGTTTTTTATAATATTATTCCTTCACACAAAACTTAATTTTAAGTAAATAAACATTGTAACAGAATTCCAAAATTCATTATTATAATTATATTATACCACCTAGTAGTATGTTTACTAGATAATTTTATCATTAGTTTTTTTTTCATTTTTTTGACCAAATGTATTCTTCCCTTATCTTTGATATAAATTAATGCATTAGAACACCTCATATTTATGGGTATTAAATATAAAACATGGAATACTACAATAATAATCAATAAAAAATATATAATACCATTTTTATATCTAATTTTTGGTGTAATGGTCCCACACAAATCCATATGGACTAACTCAAACAACATGGTTTATTTCTCCTACATTGCATTATATGAATTCTACACGATAATCCCTTTTAGAAAAGTGTGGAACATTTGATTGTGGTCACGTTAAATATTAGAGATAAATAATTCATCTTTGGGATTAACTATGTACTCTAATGATTTTTTTTATGAAATGGACAAGTGTTTTCCCCATAATTGGTTTTCTTATACATTTGATAGAAAAATTCTATCTTCTTAGACAATATGGTAAATTTATCCCTTGGTTCTCATTCCTTTAAATAAAATTAATTCAAATCTCCATTGGATTGTGAATTTATTCTTCTTAAACATCACCACATGTCAATAGTCACATAAGTTACTCATTGTAGGGTCTATTATGTCCCTGATAAGGGGGGATGAATTTGGATGTTATAAAATTTAAACATCATTTAACAATTTTTTCTATTTTATATTATTCAAGATCTTGGTACCCTATTAAGGGGATCATAACTTAAAATATAATTTATTTTTTATAATAATACTATCTTATAGAAGAATAAGTTTAATGAAACACATATATTTTATATAGTTACCCTATAAAAGGATACTGAAATGAGAATATACTATTTATTTTTCAACTGTTCCATGATCCTCTATAAATCTTTTTTTTTGAATTAAATCATTATAAAAATATAAATACATGTATATGGTCAATATCCTATTATGATATTTCAATCATGATTTCAACTAAGGTTACAACTAAATTTTTATATACATTTTATTCTCTTAATAGATTGATGACATGAACGTCACATCGTGTATTCTACTAAACAACCACATAAAGTATTCTATATATTGATTATATAGTGAAAAACAATGATCTTATTATAATTATCCTTAATACATAAACCTCTATTTGTATATAATGTGCAGTCATTGATCTTAAATATGAATTCATAATGCAGAAAACCAAAACTCTATAAAATAATTCCAACAAATAATAAATAAACCAATGAATTATGTCTCATATACATAAACTCCATATGTTTTTTAATAATAATTAAACATGGTCTCCCAAAATACGAGCATAGAACTCCATCACTTGTGATCTTCAATGGGAAACCATCAAAATACAACTTTATCTTCGTAATCCTTGTATACAATATGATACATTTTTCTAAATGTTATTTAATCTATAATCACTCATAGTTCCTATTATATTATTTCCCTTATATTTCATTCCATTTCTATATGAAATATTATATTTTAATCTACATAGTAGTTTTAAAAAAATCTATATAATTTTGTAATTTACAATTTGAAATTGAATAAATAACCAACATCGAATGTCTTTAATCAAATTCAACCTCTGGATTGACTTCCATTAAATCATGTCCATTAATCAATATATTGGATGTTGAAACATAAACCATAAATTACAAAAACTTATTTGTGTGTTAAATCTATTGTAACTCCTTTGACATATATATCTATAGAAAATGGCCCCCAAAATGAATTTTAAAATGGCCACTTTCCCACATTTCACCTTAACTTTAAAAACCTTATATCTCAACCTCTCAATTATGTAGTTGGATGATGTTTAAATTCTTGTTTTTATATGAATTTTATAAATTCAAACACCACTATGTATTATTAGTTTCACACATAATTGATGAAGTTGATTCTCTATAGATATCATGATATTTTATACCTTCTTCATCAATAAAATCTAAAATTATTATCGAGTGATATCCCATTTTACACAATGATCCATTATTAGAAATATTCTAGGATCCATTCCATTATTGTTTCTACATTCCAATTTTTATAATACCTATAATAAACCATCCACATTCATACGAGTTGAACCAAATCCATTACTATGAAAATTTGTGGTACTTCTGGGATAAATAATTACTTTTTATTTTTTATAATGACAATACTCCTATAGGAATATTAGTTTTAGGATTCTATATATTTTATAGGGAATGTCAAAACATAGTCAATTATTCACTTCAGCATGGTTAAAATTTCAAATTTAATTCTTAATAGACAATGTTCTTCTCATATTACATTACCTAAATTTTTTCAAACATCTATAGAAAATCATATATATATATATATATATTGACCTTTGAATACTCAATATTTTTCAACTATAATGATCAAATAATTTTTCTGTAGATTCACATAGATCCTTCAAGTTGAATGTGGATGATATTTCTTGATCAATATATATAGTCTACATGAGATGGAGGTAACATATGATAAAAAATGTCATTGTCTTGTTTTTTTATGAAAAATAGATAAATATGTACATAGTACATGTGTTATCGACATCCCAAATTGGAATATAACATGACATGTGGCTACTTCATTACCAAAAAAATTACATCGTGTCATCAATAAATCTAATATACAACTAAAAATGGTTATAGGTCTCTGAATCCTTCCTACATGAGTGTTTCCACATATATTGTGTCAAAATATATGCACATAATTTTGGTCACATGTTCTACAGTCAAAATGTGGTAGAACTAAGTTGTGCTATTACCCCACCATAGAAAGATATATTTGAAGTTTGTTTCCCATTTTTTAACTAAAAACCGTCCTTTCAACAATTTCACATATTTGAATTCTCATATATTATCTTATATATATATATATATTCATTAATAATTTTCAAATAATTTTTTTAGGAACCAAATATTCAATAATTAACCACTATATGCATTCCTCCGTGAAACTGAACCATGTGATTGGTATATAAAAATCATCCAATCAAAAAATTGATTGATTATACACTACATATCTACTTTATAATTCTATCCAACAATTCAAATATTTTAAAATAAAATTTATTCTACATAATCACCTAAAATTACCATAATTATTTCTTGTTTTTCATAATATGTGTTGTCAAAAACATCAAACAGTGACTTACATTTTATATAATCACCACCTTTGTTTTTTTATTATTTCACATTCCATCTAACACTCTTTTCGATTTTCAATAAAATAAAAAAATTTCTCTTTCACATATCATGGGAATAAAAACAACATTTTAACGACACCATTTTCAATATTATATTATAAACTAATTTTCCAATTAAACGTATCACCATTTAATCCTTTTTTAAATTCATGATTAGAGAACAAATCATTCCAGTTTATAATTATCTTAAAATTCTTATATAAAAACCATATCCACAAAAAAACAATATCTTCAGACATGAAATTATACTAAAACTACTAGACTACTTTCCTATCATAGTGGTATTCCTCCTATAAAATTGAAAATAATGAGATTCTATACCATGTAATGACTGTTCAATGAGTCCTATAATCCAAATAATTCAAAGATTCATGTAGCTATCAATATTCAAGGTTAATAAAAATAATTTTTTCCATATTAATAACTAGAATTTTCATTACGTACATGAGTCATAATAAAAAAAACAAATACTCCAATAATACCAAGAATGTTTAAATAAAACAATTAGTACATAATATTTAACGTACAATGGGTGTGTGAAAAACTACTGGTAATATTCAAATAATACATCATTTAGATCTATTTGATAAAACAATATAATTCCATGAAAAATATAACATTTTAATCCCATATATTTATTTATTCATAAAAATACATACTTTAATAAAATACTACTAAGAATTATTTGTATTTTTATATTCAAATCAGATTATAAGTTAAAAAATTCCGATATAATCATTATCGTGGGAAAAACATGTTTATAAAACTTTTAAAATGTGTTTCTATATTTATGAAACTCCTTGGTATCCTAAATTTAACATAGAAAATACCACAATGTTATTTTAAAACAAATCAGCATTAAACAACAATATTTGTAACATCATAATTATGTTTTCCACTAACTTCTCTATGATAACTTCCATTTAACATAGGCCCTAAATACACATTGGATATTTAGAAAAGTGCCTTGAAATAATGGGTAAAATTAAATATGACTTTAAGATGTATCATTTAACATATTTGTGAAGGTCCCTACTGAATTTCATTAATTAAAACATGATCATATAGATTATTATCAGGGGATGTATGTACAGTTCTTTTTTACTTTCCTGATTATGAATATATAATCAAAAATAATTTCCAAAAAAATTATTTACACATTTATGGATTAGTATTGAGACTTATTTTCAAAATAAACACCCATATCATTATTTATTTTTCATCAATTTCTATATTAAAAATACATCATATTTATCAATTACCACATAATACATTTTTATACATATAAAACACACACACATTCAAAATTCATCCATTAAGCTTGAAAAAATATATCTTGTTGATTATATCACTACTTTAAAACACTATTACGATAATCATCATATTATAAAATAGAGTACAATGGGAGAGTGGTACCTCTAAAGATTATCAAGTAGAATATTGTGGTTTACCATAACAATCTGACCCACTCTGCCTATCATCTTTAAGATTATTATTAGTGTTTTTCATTTTAATAAAAAAAACTAATGAATTATTCATAAAAAATAGCTTTTCTCATACTGAATCACCTATATCATTCTATATATTCCTTATAATTTAGTCTTCTTAATGAACCCACTGGTACAAGATTAGTTTTTTTTGTACCAATATATCCTGAATTCTTCTTATATGTCCTATTATTTATTTATTTAGTGAAATTAAACTCACTGGGAAAATTCTTCTTTTTAATATACTACTAATGAATTAATGTCAAATTTTATTTCTTTATATTATGAAAAATACACCAATATTATTCTTATAATTTTTAGTTGTATGGAAAAAACCAATTTTCAATACAACTTTCTTTCAAACTTGTCAAAATATGAAACTTATTCATTCATTCAACACATTCTTATCATATTACAACACCTTTCAATATAAATGTTTTTAAAACATTTAGAAAATATTCAAATAAGATATTTATTTCTTGTTTTTGGGTTTTTCAAATTAATTTTTTTCATTCCATAATAGATACTATGAAAAAACTATCAATTATATTTTTGAAATCCTCTATTTTATTTCCGCATCATTTTTATTTAGCAAAATATATATGTTTTTTTACTCAAACAAATATATCATCCTTATTTTCATGAATTATCATTTTTATTTGAATATTTGATTTCTAATAAACATAATTGATCCCTTTTTTAATGATATCCTTCAAAATAACCATGTTTAAAATATATATAACATATTCTAATAAAATATTCATACCATTTATTACATTTTCCTGGATATGAAATATCAGAAATTATCCTCTGGTCTCACTTATTAAATAGTTCCATCACACATTCAATACATTTCTAATGAACCCAAAGGAAGAACATTTTTTAAACACCATACATTGAATTTCATTCCTATAAAATCCAATAATCTGATTCTTATTAAGTACTCAATCATGATTTGTGTTCTTATTTTCCATGATTGATGTCTCAATGGGAAGAACTTTATTATTTATCTTCTTTATAACTCTGAAAATATCTTCCTCAATTTTCTCTAATAGAAAAACATTCTTCTTTATTTAACCTTTCAAATTTCCCATGTAAATATTATTTTCCACATGAATAACATTTATTTTCACTTTTAATTTCCCTATAAGGAAAGGCGTTGATACTTCATGGGATTTAAATTATTTAATTATTAACTCCATAACATGTATTGGATCCTTACTTAAATAACCATTTTCATTAATTTTATTTCAACTTGATAATTTAATCCTTCGACACCATTTCATTCTAGGTTTTCATTCTATTGTATACCTTGAAATATTCTTTATCTGAAGAATTCATTTCAATACCAGATTTTAGGAATTATACATCACTCCATACTTCGGGTATCTCCTCTTTCATAGTGCCCAAACAATCTTTTGATCTAAAATATGATGTGGTTACCTCTTCCTTACCATCGTCCTCTAGGTATTTTATTAATATGAAACTGACATAATTGGACAGATATTAAACACCTTCTATAGAGTTAGATTCAAATATATATAAAGGATTTATTATTCCATATCCTTGGGAAAACTCATTTTCATGGAGGTCATTAAATTTATATTTGTTATTATATAATTACATTCCTAAAAAAATTAGTTTCTATATTTCCAACTGGTTCCATGTTTTCACATGAAAAATAATCCAACTCTTCTTATCTTATCCTTGATTCATAACTTTACAAAAAAATATAATCTAATCTTAATGTCCTTTGAAAACATGAAATTAGATATCATCTTGAATATATATTTTTTTATGGATTTATGGTTGGTATAATTAGTACATGAGTCATTTTCCATCACACTTTTATGAAAATCATATAAAATTCCATGTTTTCTCAACAATTAAATGACTTATAATAATAAATGACAATCAATTCCAATAATTATTTCAAAATATGACATCAATTCCTTATTACACCAAAAAAAATTGTGTATAATTAAGATAGCATCCCATATTATTGATGCCATGATCCTGATAAATCATAATTGAGTCGAAGTAACAGGTAAAACTCATAATAGAAAATACTCTAATACTACATATAGGGACCCATGGAACCCTAATATGGGGGGTTGAATATTTTTTTTAATATAATTTAAACATATTTTAAAAACATTCCTCTCAACTCTATTATCTAGGATCGTATTCCATGGTTAGAAGGGACACAATTCGACCACTAATTTAATTTATTATTTATAAAATAAATACGAAATATAAAAGTAAGGTAAAATATATTTTATGTGGTTCACCAATAAAAGGATACACTAAGGATAATACACTAAGAATTGAGATAGTGTATCTGAACCCACTATAACACATAATGTAAGTGAATATAAACATTATATCAAGATCACTACTTATTTGCGGTAAATTATATCTTCCTCTATTTCACTCATGACTTCCATAAAGGTTACAAATATCATTTTATGGACATGTTGGTATCTTATATGTTTAATTATATGAAGGAAGACCCATGTTCTTTATTTTAAATCTAAAATATCTATTCTGGATATTTATGATTTAGTGAATACTAGTGTTCTTATTTGAATTATAATTCTGGTATAAAAAATCATAATAGGTATAGGTCATAATTGGTATTCAATTTTACATACCACAATAATAAATATTTCCTCTAGAAAACTATTATTGTAATGGAAATAATCTTCAATATATTCCAACTCCATTAATTTAATACTCCTTATTTTTATTTAATAATCATCAAACATGCTCTTCCAATATTTTGAACCAACTACCTCCATGTCCTCTAATATTCTAATGGAATGATTTCATATTTTACATAGTTTTCCACTCAAAAAACATCTAAACATAATGCTATTCTTCTTTTAACTGTCTAGTTTTCATCATACTTAAAATAATGCATCAATTTTATTTAATTTACACTATGTACTTTACTACACCTATTGAGGTCCTTCCCATGGATGATAAGTATTATTTTTTAAAATAAATTATTCCTTTGGTAATTATTGTTTTGAAATAAATAATTTGGAAAAGGGAATCCATAAAATAAGTTCCCTAATTTTCCATGCTCACCGTATTCTATTTATAGAATCAGTTCCCATGGTCTTCCTAGGTGGTATGAACTCTGTATTTTTTACTATTAAGCAGAACTATATATATAAGTGTTCATCATTCAATAATCCAGGTATTCCAACTATAAAGATAAAATGATTGGTGTCGAGATGCACAAAATTCATTCTATAAAAACTAATTTTATAGTAATAATTTCATATATATAGATTTCGTGATTTGGTATTTGAAGAGGACAAAAAATTACATCATCATGTTATTTCTATGTGTGGTTAAATTGGTGAATGATACCCATGTTACTCTAATTTCACATTATAATATTACATGAAACGGGTCTACAATATTGAAAAATATGTGTTATCATTCCATTTATTAATCCAATAGCCACTAAACATGGCACTGTGTCACTCAATATAAAACACTTGAGTTCTTCATTTTTTCTTCTTTGAGGATCTATGCACCTTTTTTCCTTTAAAAATTGTATTATTGACCCACCAATATTCACTATTATACCACCTCGAGATAATATCCTTGTGGAAGGATGTTCAATTTATTCAATAAAACATTCATTTCAATAATTTTTGATGTAAATGTAATTTTCCTCATGATAATATATATTTATATATTATTTAACCACTATCAAATACAATATTCACAGTAAACAAATAATAACGGTTTCTAAAATGTAAGGATTCCTTCATTCAACTAAAATTCTTAGTGGACTTTTAACAATAATCCCAGCATGATGTAAAATTATTATGAACATGTATTTATTTTATATTTTTTCCAACATCTCAACTATTTTAGGGGACAGTTATTGAAAAATGATCACCTCAATGTAACATAATTCCTCTACGATTCAAATAATATAAAATCTCAATAAAACAGAATCCTATGTTTTAAATTGTCACACGTGTTATATTATTACTAATAACATCAAATATAAAGACATCCAGGAGAATTTAGTCTTTTCCACCTATTTCAGCCATCCCAGAGAACATATTATTTATCACCATATCCTTACAAAACCATAAGAACACCATCTTTTTAAATTTATCCATATGAAATGATATTTATTTCCATTTATAAAATAAGTAAATTTACTATCTAGATTATATTGATTAAATCTATACATCACTATCATAGAGTATTTAGTGAAATTTTCTTCCTAAAAATTTCAATTCATTCCCATGTATAATTATTTATTTTCATCAATTTTGATGCACCTTGTTTCATTTAGAACTCCATTTAATTTTACAAATCTTGAATGGATAAATATATTTAGTATGTTTTAATCTCACTTAATGATACTTATTGTATTATTATTAAACTCTATCAGGACTAAATTGGAACTTTTTTTTATCCCATAAAGGATAGTTAACTATGGTGTTCCAAAAAACTTCACTCCAAAAGTAATAATCATTAAATTAATATCAAGAATATGCAATTATTATTACCTATTTCTTTATTATCCTTAAAACTGATCATTTTAATGGAGAACACATATTGGGTATACCCCATTATTTAAAAATATTAATTCTGAATCATGTGTGTCTTCTTATTTTCTTGTTATTCATCAATAATATATTTATGGGCCATCTATGTGACCATAAATTATAATTTCATTCATTATGTGAGTGACTGTGGTTTTTTTAACTAGAAATATTTTTCTTGGCTTAGAAAGTTTATCCTTGTTGGATATACACTACCCCATTGAATGATTCCTTGAGGACACCCCTATCCTACTAAGAGGTTGATGTACTCGATAATCCTGATATCATGTTTGGATTAAGAATCATTTCTTGATCATCACACATCCATCATAGAATATGTACATACCCTTTCAGTTATGAATTTTATATCGTCATTTATTTCACATAATTGGTTAATACAACCAAAATTTGTGTCTATTAAACATTTTTGATATTACTATACACTTATTTAATCATGTTTTGTCAATTAGAAAATTTTTTATATTCAGTTTATTTTTTAAATACACTCTTATATGGTTATTGTCACTTTATTTTTGTCTTAGAGCCACATAAAAACTATTATATTTACTGGTTTATCCCTTAAACATTGTATTTCATTAATTCTATTCATGGGTGCATATTAATGTTCTACTTTATCCTTCACATCAAAAACATAAATACCATTTTCATTAACATGTGGATTTTCTATAATTTCAAAAAGAAATTACTTACTAATTTCGTTATAGTCCTAAACAACATCTGCCTCTATTTACTCTTAAATTTATTCATATTGTGTTATTATGTTGTTCATATTGATTAATTTCAAAATTTAGTTACTCTTACAATTCACATACATATAAAATTAGTATTATATGATTCATCTTAATTTTCATCTTGGATATTTTTATACATCTAGTATCAAGATGGCGGGCATTTCCATGACTAAAGTAATAGAGAAATATTTTCATTTAATTTAAATTTCTCAATTTTATAATTATATTGATGGACATATTTTACATAATCAAATATTTATTCCCTAGGAATCTCATGCAATGCATGCTTCATCGTTTCCTTGAACAACATAACATGAGAAATTTCATTTATTGAGTTCTTGTTATCATCATTCCTCATATCATATGAAAAGACAGTACTATATTGTTTTTTCATTATTACCACCTTTAGAAATTTTCATTTAATCCCTAATACATTATCATTGAAACATTGATGTAATTTATTAAAAATTGTCTTAACAAAATCGACCTTATTTATGGTATCTCTAAGTTAACACATATTTTCCATAGAGATATTCACATGGTAAATGAATGAATCAGTTTCCTTATTTGGTTCGCTGTAAAATATTACTACTTATTAAAAAGAATCTACAAATTTTCTTATCATACTATATAATAATCATCATATATATTGATTTGTTTTTCTCATATAATTTGAGAGGGTTTTTTTGATAGAACCGTTGAATAGATAGGGTTTTCTAAAGATTCAATTAATGAATTGATTTTCATAGTGATAGAATCTACCTATTTTTGATCTCCTTCTAATAAGGATCCAAAATCTAAAGTATTTGAAATATCATGAAAAGTGATTATGTGTGAATACATTCTCAATGAATGAAAATAGTGTTGCATTTTGTCCTTCCAAAGATGGAAATTATTCCATTCAAAGATGGGAAATGCATTATGATTGAAATATACAACCATTTTTGCATTGAGGGGTAGAGGAAAAATAAATTGAGAAAATTTATATCTAATTAACCATGTTGGTCTCAAATAATATGAAATTCCTTGAAACTGATGGGTGATTGGATTTATTGTAAATTATTTTATAAACCCTTTTTAAAGATCATGTACCACAAAAGAACATGTCACTCTTCCCCATAGTTGATATAAATCAATAAATTAGTAGATATAAGACACATATTTTTTTAAATGGTTCCACAAAACAAAATAATCCTATATAAAACAATAGTGGTGTTCTTAAGTACCAAAAACACTAAGCTCGATCCATTGGTCACAATATTTTTGTGGCTGACCTAAAATCCCTAGTTTATAACAGTCATGAGTTAAACACCCATGAATGTGAAATTATCAGTGAAAACAATACTCCTATATATGTTTCTATATCAATTCTCATAAAAAATAATTATAGTTACTCTAAAAATAGTGTTTCAATATAACATGTTTTCTCCCTCTTGAAGAACACTGCAAAAATTACAAAAAAATATATCTCTTAAAACTCTCATTTCTTATTATCAAACATTTCATCCATGGCCAAAAAAACCCTTGTACATTAGATATTTTCACTTTACTATGTTTTCACAAATTTTTAGAAAACAATTAAATGTAGTTTTTATATTTATCTATTTGACCATTAATCCCATTTTTATGATTAATTGTCCTTTCCCTTATCTGTTAATATCATTATAGGCATAAAAAAATTTAAATGTTTTCATTATATTTCAATTAATTTTAGTTAAAACTTTTATTCTCTGGAATATATTTAATTCCACATTCCAACTATGGTTAATTTTCCTTTCTATTATCCACTAAAATCAGTATAGGTGTAACATAAATTTTAATGTTTTTATAATATGTCAATAAAGATGATTTATACCTTTTATTCCCTATCATCTAATTAATTCAACATTATATCTATAAAAGGTAAATAATCTATCTACAGTGTGGTACCCTTCACCGTAATGTTGAATATCTTGACATAAACAATTCTATAGTGTGATATCTATTACATAGAATTATTGATAGACAAAAACCAAGTCCAAAAAATAATTCTAAAATATATTATTGTAAATATTCCTAGAACTCAATATGTATTCTCCTAAAAAAATTCTCCTAACTACATTGATGGAAATTCAGAATAACTCTACTATGAAAGAGAGATAATCCTCCTACTCCTTTATAAGACTGAGAGAACAAGATCATAATCTTATAAGATTTAAATTTTCCTTGTAAATATCTATGATGAACAACTCAAGTAATTTCATTCCTCCACACTAACAGAGACAATACCAATAGAGAAGTTATTATATTCAAGGAGAAATTTTGGATACAAATATAGGGATCCTGTTTTGGATGCTTTGTTGTAATATTGATACTATACAAATGGCCACTACATTGATTATAAAAGAATAAAATTTATCAAGATGAGGTTGTTGGATCGAATAAGTAGATATATATGTCTATTAGATGGAACAATACAAGAGGGGGGGTGAATTGTAGATTTAAAAACCTTTGAGTTTTTGCAACAAAGAGATTAGTTTAAATGATCTTAAACTAATGAAAATATAAACACCCACAGATGTATTGAATATAAAAGGTATGATGTAATGTAATACTAGTGTAAAGTAAAACAATTATATTCAAGGTGAACACAATAATCAGAGCAATACAATGATGAATGATTCTACCTTAAAGCGTATAGAATCAATCAATACAAAAAATAATAGAATGATTGTAATTGAAACAATTACAATTGAAAATGTAAAGAAGAAAGGAAACAATACAAATCCCTTTCTAATACAAGTAACAGCGGAAATGTAAAAGTATTACAATTCTTTTGACCCAAAGAGAAGGGTTATCCTTTCACCTAGGATAAAAGGTCTGTCTCACCAATACCTTAGTGAGCCCTCGATACGATGATTGGCACGTCTGTCTGCCTATCCCCGGCAGCCCTTGATACGATGATCGGCACGTCTGTCTGCCTATCCCCGGCAGCCCTCGATTTTGTAGGTAATCGGCACCTCTGTCTTTCAATTACTTGAAATCCCTCGATACGATGATCGGACGCACAAGGCAGATGAGAGATGTCACAGTGTCTCTCTCTAGAATCTTTGTAGTTCAGAGAGTCTCTTCATTTGTTCTCTTTGTTCATCGTTGTTCTCTCAGCTTCAAATGACCTCCTATTTATAGGCTTCGGGTTCCAACGGTCATATTGCCTCCAACGGTCATATTGAAACTGAAAGCACGACATTGTTTTGATTAGTTTGTAACTAACTCAACGACATTGTTTTGTTAGGACAAGAGATATATAGAAATGAAAAACATGAGTACGATTCAAATGCAGAGAGTGTTTTTGACAAAGTACCAAAACAAATAATGATCATCTGAATGGGAGAGTCAGTACGATACGATTGACAGAGTCAATACGATACGATTGACAGAGTCATTACGATACGATTGACAGAGTCAGTACGATACGATTGAGAGAGTCAATACGATACGATTGACAGAGTAATTATGATACGATTTGATCGGTACGCTCAACATCGTACGATACGATAAACATGATAAAAGACAATTGTAAATTACAAACATATGATAGAATACATTTGTGATTTCCAAAACATGATATAGAAGTCAAAAGAAAATTTTTGACTTAACAGAGGTAGTTATTGGTTTCCAATAAATTATAATTTATTTTTTAAAATATCCTCTTTGTAAAAAAATTTCGATTGATTCTTCTTGATATTTAGATTTTATCCACTCATATCAAAAAAAAAGTTTTAGCAATGTGCTCGATAACATCCATTGAAACCTGGAAGTTTCCCCTCCATGTTTGTTCTTTGCTTTGTGGGTTGATATAGATTTATCATAGGATCTATTTTAACAAAATTTGTATAGATATATTTATTCCATTAATTTTATTATTGAATGGAATAATGATGTGGGATTTAATTTTCAAATTAGGTTATCTCCAAACATGAAACACTGATCTCTCTTTATTTCACTAAAATTTTATAATTTAGTTGAATTGAATGTTTTCCATTACCTAATACATTTAATACCTTTTCAAATTACATATTTAAGTTCTTAAAAAACCATAAAACCATATTCTCCTATAAAATTTTGAAATTACACCAATATATCACCATGAGGTGTTTCAATATGTGTTTTATATCATAATAATAATTCTATATATATTCCAATGTGTCACTACTTCCATTATTGTGTTTCTACTACTAATTAATTTTCATTGGTCTCTACCATCTAAACTCAAAAAATAGGAAGTAAATCATCCACTATATTTCGTTTTAAATTATAATCCTTTGTTATCAGTTGAAATAAATATCTTTATGCTTATAAAAAGTTATTATTATTATTCCAGTAAAAGGGAAATCCAATTATTAATAAAAATATACTTGGAAAAAAAGGCCACATGGTTTCCCTTTTTTTAATTTATTTCTCTCAAAACAATTTATAATAGATATATTATAGGTAACTTTAATTTTTTTATTTTGGATGTGACATTCTAAATATTATTCATTGAGTTACATATTAAATCCTTCCAATCATCTAGGATAAAAATAATGTGTATTTTTATCAGCCAATTCAAAACCTCAAATCCTTTTTAGGATTGATGTAACTTTTTTGTCCTCCATATCATTCATAGAGTTTCCCTACCATTGGATTTAGATATTTATTTTCCCCATTTTATCTTCTAGTTATATAATTTTCTAAAACGTCTGTTGGGATGAAAATTTAATGAATAGAAAGAATTTATGGTTGATGATTATTTTTTTGAGATTATCATTAAACTACTAACCAAGATGATCATTGAAATCCCTCTAAATGAGGCATTTTAATCCTAAATGGATTGAAATATTTTTTACCATAATGATTGTTTAACTTTCATTTCATGTTTCATTTTCATTCATTTCACCCTATAATATTAAAATTTTATTCAAACAAAAGGTTATACAATTGAAGAGAGGTATAATATGGGATACTCTTATAACTAATGTAGAATCATATTACCTCATTTTACATACATATCTTGCTCATTTTTGTTATTTATTCCAAAATATATGTCAATTTAAAAAAATTTATGAAAGCAATAATGATAACAATGTCCTAGGAGTTATTAAAATGTTACATCACTTCTCACTCAACAGTAATCGAACTGAAGTGGTAGAAGACCTTACATGAACCAACCATAATGACCAAGGCTATCGACTAGTAGTTAGAATCTATGAGGTGACATTGAGGATATAATACCCTCTATAGGTAAATAAAAAGTAAATGACATGCCCGCAATAAATACCCATGGGATTATAATAGAAAAATTTCATAACATACTACGTGATGAAAAAATGTATATATGGTCACCATTGTCCTAAAAAATAAAAAAATATCACCCTTATGGATACCACATATTTATTTTATAAAATAACCCTTATAAATCACCATCCCTTCACTGAGAAATCACCCAAATAGTCTAAAAACCATTCCATCTAGACCACCCATCATATGCACTCGAATATAAATGAAGTTAGAGTCATTATACCTTTAGCGTTACAAAAAAAATCAAAAATATGTAGGAGTGTATGTACAAGGTGTGAGTATCAACTTAGTGGGACACCATGAATAGTTTCCTTTTGTAACACCCTATAAATTCTAAAATAGTAACTTTTTTTTGATAGCATGTAAGACACACCACACCAAATCTAGAAATGAATATAACCCCTAGTTCATTTATGGTATATTTAATATTTTAATTAAATTTAATATAATATATATCTTGTTATTCACACAATGTTTATTTTTCCTACATCACACACACCAATGACTTTTTCTGATGGGTTGTGTTACACACAAGACTGTTTTTTACAGAAAAACCATATATTAATAAAATATTGTTATTTAATATAATTAGATCTAAAAAAATTTAATTAGATATTATGAATAATATTAACTAACCTAAGAATATATATTTTTAAATTAAATTTTTATCAATTAATTATAAATGAATATAAAAACCAATTGAATATAAATTAGGTTTTTTTTATAAAAAGGTATTATTATGCACCAAAGGAGTTTTATCATAATATATTAAAATAATTAATATTATTAAATGATATTCAAATAATATATTTTTTTTGGAATAAGATAAGAACAAACCCAAAATTACGTGTAAAAAATATATATTTTTATAAAGTCATTATTTCCAAATTTTAATAGATAACCCATTTTGAATTCAATTTTTGAAAAAAATAATAAATTTTCTATTTCAAAATAAACATCTTTTTTGAAATAGTAATGGAAATATTATCTTTTATTGATTTTTTTCGTATTTTTCTGTAAAGTATCGTTTTTTAATGAATAGGTAAAATACAAAATACTAATAGATAAATGTTTTTTTGTATAGTTTATTTATTATGAAAATGACATTTTAAGTAAAATTATATCACTTAAACATTAATTAATATAGTTTCTGTCAATTTAATTAATTTCACTTTGATATTTAATGTAAAGACCCAGACATTCCAAGTAATTTTTTTAAATTTCTTGGGAATATTCCGAGTCTATGAAAATTGACAGCATGTGTTTCCAAGGCCTGGAGTGCCTAGAATGGAATTTTGATCTTTTTTAAGGTACGTTCAATAAATGTGGAGGTTGCATTCTCTATCTTTTCAGCCAGTGCTCGGATTTAAAATATGAGGGCAATTTTGAATCTACAGTGTCAGGTTCCGCTTAAAATATGCTTATCCTCATCCGGTAAGGGTCGGATGAAAAAGTTAATTTCTTTTTCTGACAGTGTTGGTGGGACCATGTTCCAAAATCAAGCCATTTAATGGCATGACTCTTATTTTTTTAACTTCACCATTGGGGGAAATTGAAAAATATGTGTAATCTCACTTTTATATAATTAATAAGGATCATTAATTATACATATTAATGAATCTCAATAATTTTTAGATGTGTTGATCCTCTTCTCCCCTCTAATTATCTGAGATCGGGCTTGAGTTTTGGGAGAGCTCTAAAAGGAAGCTCTAATGAAGCGCCCATGACATTTCACTCTGTTGAAGAACGTGATAGAGAGATGGGTGTTGGGGGAATCGACAGGAAATGACAAGCACTGATGAACACCTTTAGACATGTAAACTCCTTCTTATTCTGAACATTGTTCCAATTATTATAGGGAAGGGGGATTCTGCTAGATTTATCCCCTTTACCCCATTCTTGATTATTATGAAGAACACAGATCAAACGCCCAATGGTTTGATGTGTGTTCATTCTTAAAATATTCCAAAGGATATTTCGGGGTTTTCGTTATGGGAGTTTTTACATTTAATTAGTCCTTCCCATGTTATAATTCTAATACAGAGGGAGAAGGCCAAACGAACAAGGCTCAAACCCTCTTCTGTTTTTAGTTTCAATTGCCTATTTTGGGGACAACCGAAAGTTATAGCGGCACACGGTGGTATTGATCATGTTCTCGATGGAGAAGATATGGGCTGTTGGACTAGCCAGAAACCCCAGGAGGAGGTGCTTCCTAGTGGCATGCCTAGGCAGCAGAAGCCACTACCATTATATGTCGCAACACAGAAGGAGGCGAGCTCTGGCGGCGCACTGAGGTGGCGGAAGCCGCGACCATGACGGGCCATGGTGCTTTGTGGTTTTTCCTTTTTGGAATTCTGGGAGACCATCGGGGGTCTCAGAGTCCCTACTAGATATTGTTATAGTCACCCCTGAATGGGATTCGCCTGCACCTTGTAGTGTCTTGTACAGACGATGGGTAGATTTTACTGAGTCTTGAGGAACCAAGACATGACGATGTATGGACATGACCGGTTGGCATGGGGAGCTGCAGTGATGAGTTGTACCTACCCTTCAGGTAAGATCCTTGATAGACGACCTCATGGGTTATTTCCCCTTTTTGTTGTATTTATATTTCTAGTAGGGCTTGTATTATAGCCCCTTTACTTTAGTACATACTTTTACACTCTGTGTTGGGTTTTAGTTATGGTTGCGCCTTTCTTCTTCCATTGGGTTTTACTTGTGTGCAGTGTACCTTGTCTGTCTCTGTAAAGGTTTTGAGACAAGTCCTACCCATTGTATGGAAATGCCTTTACGGTGTTAGTATCCAACCCCTGACCTATAGATGTCGGTCATGGGATAGTAATGGCATAGACCATAGGGGATGGGTCGTGACATTTAATATAATTTCATTTCAAGATTTTGAGCATTTTTACTTTAAAACCCTGCTTTTTCATCTCATCTACATGTTTAAATTTTAATTAATTTCGTCCACTTCTGTTATTGGATTTTCGAAAAGTGGATTACCCATTTATAATTATCATAATTTATAATATCCAATACATTTAACATAATTTTTTCAAAATATTTGTGAATGTAATAAAAATTAATTAAATCTATTAAAAAAATTAGCTTATGATGGGACTAAATATTAATTCTAAGGGGAAAATGACCTAGAAACATGTAAAAAATCAATTATCTTGCAATATTTCTACAAAATACTACCATTTTAAAATTTTGTTTCATTATTAAATGACCGTAATTCTAAGGAGACCTCTCAATAGTGTTTATATGTTTTTATTTAGAAGAATAAAATTGTTCCTCCATTATAAGAAGGCACTCACCCATCCCACTTAGTAACACCTATAAATCCATTTAGAAAGTTCAAATTCATCAAAAATAATCTCCAAAAATCTATCCCCTCATATTAAAAGCATCAATTCGGTCATAAAGAAACCCAATTTTGTCTAGTATTATAAATGAAATTTAGTTACCTGAATAAGAGGTTATGTTCTTGAATTATCACTTTTTTTCATTTAATTCTTCACTCCTTCAGTTATTTTTACACATTTTATATATAATAACTTTAGTAACATAAATATACTGATATGTTTTTATTATAATATTTTTAAATACACTTTGAATCAAATCTATAAAAATGGTATAAAAAATCATCGTTCATGTGTACTAAAGACTACCACCTTACAAACCGATGTGGTTCATTCTTCTATTTACCACCACTGATTCTTTGAAATAACGATGGATTTATAATTTATGTATGATATATGTTTTATTTATAATGTATTTATTCTTATATAATTTTGATATAACTCTTACGTTCAGTATTTTCATTTAATGGTAATATGATAATATCATTTGTGGTCATGTGGACTAACACCCCCTCAAAGTGATGTGATACATTATTTCTATACATGGAATATATAAAAGATGGTTTTAACAAAATTATCTTACATATAAGAAAAAAAATATGATATTGTAATTTTAATATACCTATATATATTATTTACTTTTCACTCAATTAAATATAAAAAATAAATGGAAGTGGCGCTTATGTGTACGTACGACATACCGTCTCCAAAAATGGAGTATTTCGTTCCATATCTCAAAATATTCTGGAAAAATATCAATACATATAAATAGGATCTATATGACTTTTACATCATAGTATATATTATTATTAAGATTAAATAATCATCTAATTAATAGAAAAAACAAGTAACAAGTCAAAAAATACTCAAAAACTAGGAAAATAACACCTAAAATAGTGAAAATGAAAAATGATTTTTAACAAACCCGTAAATAGATATATAAGAAGATAGTATATGAAATTATAAATGTTTTTATTGTTCTAGAATAAGTTGTTGACATGTTTAAAAGCATTATATTGGAATTTAAATGATGTTCACCTAAAAATAAATGCAAGCTAAGGGATTCTTATCTCACTTTTCATTCTGTGAGGCATACACCATTTTAACCACTTATTTATTTTTTGGGGTTTATACAAACACCATATTGTATTTTATACCATAAATAAATTTTTATTCAATTTATTTAAAGTTTAATTTGATGTTATCTCTTTTTGAATATGATTCAGAAGATAACATGTAGTAAGGTACTTCACCTAAATTTCTATTCATTGAGGAATAATATATTGTGGTGAAATTAATTTATAATATATGGTGTACATACTACCATATTAAAATGTAATATCATATAAAATTCAATGTTAATAGTATTTTTAGTTTCAATTTTTTATTTCATCTATGGGGATTTAAACATAAATTTACCATGTGGTACAGAAATTTCATAACTCAAATCCATTTTCATTATGTTATATTACCTCCTTATTGTCGCTATGATTATATGATTATGTGTATAATGGAATTGACTCTAGATTTATTTATTTAAAATAATTTTACATGGATTTACATTTGATACACATAATATATTAATTTATCAATTATAACTTCAATGTTATGATCATTATAAGGGATTATATTACAATCTCACTATAATCAAAGTTATTTATTCATGAAATTAAATTAAATTAATTTATAAGATCATTGTTAAATAAAAACATTAATTTTACTCTGCTCCATTTATTCATAACCTCTTTCAACTAATAGTACCACATTTAAAATCTTTAGTACTCAGAATGTTTTATAATGTTTTTTTAAGAAAACCTAACTTTATTTATCTCTTTTGTCGGAGAAACTATTTTCTTCTAAAAACCATGTTTTCTAAAAAATTTGTCATTTTATTTTAACATTCTCAAAATGACTTATTAAATAAATGTTTTACCCTTTTTTCTTTACAAAATTTTTTCAAAGGAACATTATTGTATCTTTCAAAATAATGCACATTTATAACCATTTTACTTGGAAAAATTAATATTATTTATTACCTTATGCAACATGTATAGAATTACCCACTCTCATTTCATTAATGCTTTTTATATATGTTTTAAAAGTTAATTTTTAATGAAAATGTTTTTTAAAGTGATTTTATAGGAAATTAATTTAATAAATTTAGAAAATTAAAATTATATCTAACTTAAGAACTTCTTTAAAAGACCAATTTATAGTATTTTGGTTCATAAAAAACAAAAAACATTTATTTTTATTCCACTTGGGGTATGTTTTATTGATACTATCATTATTATTCCTTTATATAGTATATGATTTATTTAACCATGGATTGTTTTTACATTCATTAAATCTAATGATTTTAGTCCCTTGAAATATTCAATTTACATTGATTATTAATCATTTAATTTCCCTTAATTATCCATATCATTTATCTTGGATATGTTGATTTCCTAAACTCTATTTTATTCTTACATATTTTAATTACTTTGATTGTTATTTTATTTTCTAGGGAGAAGTTGATAAGTATATATCAAATATCCAATACCAATATTTTATAATACAGGTTATTTATTAATTAAATTGATTATTCAATATAAGAGGAGTTATTTGGAAATAAAAGATATGGTCTAGGGGCCAGTTATTGAAATCCTAATGATGCATTGGTTGTCTTGTGACTCAAAATCATTTGGAGATAAACCATTTGATTTTGTTTCAAATAAGAATATAGTGGTTTCTACCCACTGATCACAATTGTCTTGACAATATATTTAGATATTATAGTGGTTTCTGTTCCAGATACATGATGATCTAGTAATTAATAGTTTCATTCACTTACATTCAATTATTATTATCCATGATAATGTATATTTTACATTTATTATGGATGGATTTCATTCTTAGTTCATTGAATAAATTACTTATGTTTCAGTTATTTTCATTTCAATATTTATTATGGATTATAAATGTTTTTAATGGTATGTGTACCCATTTATTACATTTACTCATTTTTTATGCACTCAATTTGTTGTTTATATGGCACGTGTGTTGAGTTATTTAACTTTAAATATTTTTTAGGCACTTTTTTCTCAGTTTATTGATTATATGGCATGTCTTTTCAGTTATTACCTCTCCATATTTATTATTCTCATTGATTCATTATTTTTTTTTATCTTTAACCCTTAAAAAATTTGAGGTCACCATTATTTTGTTTCATTTAACCATGAATCTTATAAGTGAACTAAGAATGATATCTAATGATATACTAAGTGGGGATAAATTTATTCTCAAAAAAATTATTTTATAATTAGTATATTAGTTTGAAATAAAAGACTCATGTGTGTCTCCAGTTTACCAGTACTACTAAACACTTTGGTCCATTCGGATTTGATTCCTTTTAATAATTCCAATGTAATAGTTTTAGACACTAGCTCCGAGATTACTAGGGTTAGGTCGCAATATTTTGTAACAAAGGAAGTTTAGTAGAATCATTGGCAATTAGATTTAGGTAATCATAGAATATAGAACATAACCCTAAGATATAATATGAGGATAAGTATATAATAACATACTAATGTTTTGTTTAGATATCAACTATGTTGTTTCCATAGAAATACATACATGTATGGATACTAAAAGAGTAATTCTAATTGGTATAGATGTTCCTTGGGGGTAACAACATTAAAAAAGTTAATTAGGCTTGACTCGATCATAACCTGGAACATGACAACAGTCCTTTCTACGCACCAAGTTCGACACTAAAGGGGGATATTCTTAGGATAATTCCAATTTTTTTAAGAAACCATTATGATTTATTTTCATAATGAATGGCCTAGGTTATACCTAAGGTGTTTTATATTGACGATAAGGTGTGATTATTTAGAAATCCTAAAAAATATATTATTGATAAACTCTAGACCAAGGTCATATATGGAGATAAATTGATGATGTACTTATGTATTGGGATTATGTTGAAAACTTTTTTCCAAATTCTATTTAATGATAAAATTTCATGTATATCCATCATATATATTTTGGAAATAATATTAATATTGTTTCAGAAAAAAAGAAACATGTATGTATGGTAAAAATCCATCATATCAAATATGGTTGTGTTTCTTAAACCAAGACTGAAGGATTATAAAGGGATCATTCCAACTACTGGCTTAAGTGGTGTCTTGGTTAAAGACTCATTTTTTTTATAGAAATAATTTTTTTAATAAATATTAATTGTAAATAATTTCTATCAATAATGGGAAAACTATCCTAAATTTTTTTAAACCAAATACTTTCATTTTTATTGAACTATGGTCTTTTAAATATTCATATATTTAGGGCATTGATTTCCTCAAGGTTTCAGTGATCATTCACCTGTTTATGATCGACGAACTCAATCACTCCCTATATAATATTTACACTTTTACTCATTGTACATATCTCCTCTTTCCACTCTTTTTTTCCTACTTAGAGACCTATTTATATGTTATCACATGTGAGCTTAATACTTCCCACTAAAAAATTTCAAGAATATTTTTTACCAAAATTTCTCTTGATGTGGTATTCCAATAATGTAATTTTAAAATATCAAACAATATATTACCAAGATCAAGTTTGAAATGCTAGAACACAATTTATTTAAGTTGGGGAGAATGTAACACCTCAAAAATTCTAAAAGATTAACTTTTATTCAATATCATTTATGACACGCAACACCAAACATAATATGGAATAGAAACCCCCATTAATTTATCATATATTTAGTATTTAAAATAAATTTTCTATATTATATATCCTTAAATTCACACAATAATGAGTTTTCTTGCACTGCACATAATAAATTCCTTATTTTATAGCTTTTGTTACACACAAGACAATATTTTACCGAACAAAATTTAATTATTAAAATATTTTCAAGTAATCTTATATGATATAAACTAACCATTAAGTTAGTGGTTATTAATAGTATTATCATACCAAATAAGATATATAATCAAATTAATTGGTTACCAATTAATTATAAATGAATATAATAACCAATATAATATAAAGGATATGTTTTTATAAAAAGTATTATTATATGCCAAAGGTGTTTTACATATTAAATTTAATTAATTACTATTATTTAATGATTTGGAAAAAATTAAATATTTTATTTTCATTCAAATATTAATGATATTCATTCAATTATTTTTTTAGGAATAAGATAAGAACAAACTCAATATTATTCATAAAATAGATATATTTTTGTAAAGGTAGTTTTGACACCTTTTAATAGAGATCCTATTTTAAATATTTTTTTACTTTAATAAATTTTATATAAAAAATTGAACTTCATTTTTTAAATCAGAATGAAAAACATTATATTAGGTCAAATTTTGGTATTTTTTAGTGGAGTTACATTTTCAATAAATATTTAAAATTACTTAATTTAAATTCAAAACTTATTCTTATAAAAAAAATTTATATATGGATAAATTATATTTCAAGTCACATTATAACAATTATACAAGAATTAATCAAAATTTTATGTTGTAATCAATTTTAATTTTAAATTTAATATTTGAACCCAAAAAAATATTGAGTATTTTTACTTTAAAAACATGCTTTTTTGCCCCATCTACAAGATTAAATTTATCGTAATTACTTCCACATCTATTATTGGAATTTTGAAAATTGAATTACATATTTAGAATTAAAACAATTAATTATTTATAATAAGGAAAAATTATTTTATAACCGAATGATTAGTGAAAGTAATTAAAATTAATTAAATCAATTATGAGAAAACTTAATTTTACACGGGAATAAAAATAAAACTTATGGGCCAGTATGACATAGAAACTTCTAGAAAATACATTGGTTGGATATATATTGACCACATACTCCCTTTTATATAATTTTTTACATTATTGGACGCACATGATGTTTGTGAGACCTCTTAATACTGTTAACCATTTTATTTTTATAAGAATAACACTCCTCTCTTATAAAAAGGCTCTCACCCGTCCAATGTATTCACACCACTCAATACCTTTGGATCACCAAAAATATACCCCAATAATATCCCAAAATTCCTACCCTTATCTTCAAATCATCACTTTGTGAAAAAATCTAATCAAGTATGTATTTTCATGTAATCCAAAAGCAATTACCGAAATGAGAGGTAGCGTTCTTCAACGGTCACTTTTATTTATTTTACTTCTCCACTCCTTAAATAATTTTTTTATCATGATCATAAAATAAAATCATCATAATAAATATATTTATATTATTTTATGAATGATTAATACCAATAATTTTACAAACATCAATTTAAATGAAATATACAATCATTATTCGTGTGTACAATGGACAACCACCTCGCGAACTGATGTCGTTCATTCATCCATATTCCACCTTTCATGGTTGGGTATAATCATGGTTATATAGTTTATAATTGATATATATGATATTTAAAATTTATTTATTATTTTTTAATTCTTATATGACTCAAACATTCATGATTTACATATTATGTTTATATGATATCGTCGTTTGTGGATGTGTGGACCACCACCACCTCAAAGTGATGTGATTCATTCACGCTATGAATGAAATGTATAAAAGATGGTTTTAATAAAAATGTGAGACTTAAAATTAAGTAAATTTGATGCTATAATTATAATTTAAATATATGTATCAATCCCTTTTTATTCTTCTAAATGTGTTACAAAAATAGATATAGTGTTCATGTGTACGTTCGACATACAAACTCAATAAAGGATGGATTTCATTTCCTATATCCAGATATTATGGATTATGATAAATAAATATATAATGGATGGATATATTTCATTTAAATAACTATTTAAATTTTTTATATGATTAAATAATGATCTAATTAATTGGAACAACAAGTCACAAGTCAAAATATACTAAAAAACTAGGCAATTTACAATGAAAATATTGAAAATAATAAAGTATCATTAACAAATGGGTAAAGAGATATTATATGAAGATAATATATAAAATTATAAATATTATTATAGTAATATTTCATGTTATTTATGTGTTTAAATACATTATACATGAAGTTAAAGGATGTTCAGCAAAAAGAAAATTCATGGTAAGTGATTCTTGTCTCACTTTTCTTTGTGTAATACATACATCATTTTCACCAGTTATTTATTTTTGGTGGTTTATATAATGACCATATTGTATTCAATATCCTAAATATATTTTAATTCGTGTTTTTTGTATTTCATTTGAATTTATAACTCTTATGAGTATTATGATTCAAAAGTCAGTATGTATTAAGGGACTTCAACACAATTCCCATTCTTTGATGGATTGTTTATCGTTGTAAACCAAATATCTCACATATGGTCTATATAATACCACATTTACATATAATATCATGAATAATTAATTATTTATGTTATTTTTAGTATCTATTTTAATTATTTCATATAAGGGGATTTAAACATAAAATGATAAAGCTGTAATGAAATTTCATAACTCAATTTCTTATTCATTGAATTAAATTACATCCTTGTTGTTTTTAATATTCTTTGATTATATGAATAATTAATTTTATTTTATATTTATTTATATCCAATTATTTTATGTGGATTTATACTTGATAGATGTAATCAATTCATTGATCAATTCTCACCTCAATGTTATGATCATCTTAAGGGTTTATTTCATGATCATATTATATTCGATATTGTCTATTCTTGAAATTCCATTAAAAGAGTTTATATGATTATTGTTTAATAAAACCATTAATTTTATTCTCATTTGGTTATTAATGACCTTCATAACATTATATTACCATTTTTACTCTCTTCAGTACTCAAAGTATTTTTGAAATGTTTTTTTACAATACCCGAATTCATTTCTCTCACTAGTCGTTGAACTTGATTTATTCTAAAAACACTATTTTATATAAATATATTAAAAAATGTTTTTAATCTTACCAAAATTATATATAAATAAAGATAATTATATTTTGTATTTTAAAAATGTTTCCAATAGAATATTATTGTCTCTTTCTGATCAAGGAACTTTTATATACATTTTTCCTTATAAAAGAAATGTTCTTTCAACCTTGTATCGCATATATCGATTTATCCACATTCATTTATTTGAGGCTTACATGGAAATTTTTAAAGGGTAATATTTTAAATGAAATTATTTTAAAATTTATTGTCAATGTAAGGGATTTAGAAAAACAAAATAAAAAGGATATTTTCTTCAAGAATATGTTTAAATGATCTTTTTATAATATTTACATTCATCTTAGAAAAAAACCCTATATTACTACACCACTTGAAATATGTTTTATTTATACCATCAATAGTATTCTTATGCATGTTATAGTTTTTTTCCAAGGATTGTATTTAAATTCAAAACCATGTTTACATTTAGTACCCTTGAAATATTCAATTTCTTATAATCATTGAGCATTGAATTTATCCTAATTATACATATCATTTATCATTGATATTTTTATTGCCTAAATTTTTTATCATTTTTACATATGGTTTTTTAATTTGATAGTTATTTTATTTTCTAGGGAAAATTTAAAAAATCTATATACAATCTTCAATACATATATTTTATAAGGCACATTTTTCACTAATTAAATCGATTATTCTATATATGAGGAATGAGTTGAACCTGAAATACATTGGTTGGGTAAAATGTTAATATAAGCCATATTATGCATTTGTAGTCTCATGATATGAAATAGGTTTTAGAAAAACTATTTGATTTACTTTTCGAGAAGCATTTATGGGTTTCTACCCACAAACATAAACTTTATTGAGGATATACCATTATGGTATAGTAGTTCATGTTCCAAATACTAGACATCCAATAATTAATAAATTCATTCATTTAGATACATTTTTTATTCATGAAATTTTTTATTTGAGATTATCTATATATACACTTTGTAGAGACCCGAAGCTTGACATACATAGACATTAAATTACTTTTGCGGAATACTTAGTACATAACAAAAACAGACACCCAAGGACCGTAATAGTTTAGTGTCTTTGGAATGTTGGAACACAATCTTCTAATCATGGTGAAAGATCTTCAACATCTCCCATAAAGATCTTCCCCCTTTTTTTCTTACCTAAAACCATTATTTATATTCTATGGAAAAGAAAACATATAAAGGGTGAGCTCAAATTCTCAGTAAGGGTAAGAATGGATAAAATAAAATATACCATATACATTTGAACTTAAAAACATGAACATAATGTTTAAACATCAAAATCTTGAGCAACGACTTAAAACATGGAAGTACATAAGGAATAGATCATAATGGAACATAAATCATGATAATATAGAATGGTAATAAAACATGTAATTTTGGCATCCATTAAGCACATGTTATGATTTCCATAGTAGCCAAGGAATTGCTTCCAAGACTATCTTAGTGGACAATGTCCCTTTCTGAATCGAGTTCACTCCTTACAGTCCAGTAATACTGAACCGGATTAACTTACCATTCCAGCCATGTCTATCTCATGAGATATAAATCTTTACCCAATGCATTAGAGAGAGATATAGGTCCCACCCATCTCATAATGAAAACATTCTTACTTGTGCCACAAAAATAAAAATAAATCATTCATAATAACCCAACGAATAAAATGGGTTTCATAAACATCATCCCATCATCACATAATCCATATAAAAGAAATGGATATCATAAAATTGAAACCATGTAAATCATAGAGACATTATACATGAAACATACACATATTAAATAATTTCATCTGAGATGGAAAATGGTTTTGATAAAACACTTGAAATGGATTCTTGAGGAAAACATCCTTTTTTCTTTAAAATCATTTTCTTTTCACAAAATGTCATGAAATTTTAAAAGAAAAGGTTTGTGTTTAAAATAGTCATGAAATATTTTGGAGTAATCTTCATGAAAATAAGGCTTTATAAAGCCATAGAAATCCTTTCATGTCGTATAAGTAAAAAACATTCTTCTCATACTTTTGCCAGAAAAGTCAAAAAAATACCTTGTAACGTAAACAATAGAAAGATTCCTTACATACTATGTAGTAAAAGTCAAAAAGTCAAAAATGGGTAAAAAGGACTTTAAAAATACATGAAAACACTTTTATAAAACATTTACATTGACGATTTCAATAGCCCTAGTAAATACTTACGTATGAGCAATCTCGGATAAAAAATGAGATTTGAAAAATTATCCGTTACTATGTGTCTGATATGCTTCGTATGTATCTGAACCTCCTGTATAATGATTTAAATAATGTCACTTACTTATTAAAGAATCATATTCATTGTTATGATATCATATATGTTTCACTTATGACTTTATATTACCCGTTCTTTTGTAAATTCCATGTTATAGAGTGTTTTGGGTAAAATCGTTTCATTTTTCATCCGTGTTTTGACTTGTAATTATTCATATGATAAATTAGATCATGATTACTTAATTCCAGAATATAAAACATGATTTATATATAATATATATTCAGAATATACATATATATAATAAATCGATAAATGGAAAGAAATACATCATTCATGGAGATGGTAGGTCGTACGTACGCATGAATGCTATTTTCGTTTCCTTATTGAGATGAATGGAATTAAGTAGATGCCATATATAAATATATATGCATAAATCCAGTATCTTTATAATGTGATATATTTCATTATTATTGCTTATATATATACTTTATAATCATTCTTCAATGGTTATCATGGAGAATGAATCTCATCGCGTCGTGGAGACGGTATTCCGTACGTATGCACGCGCAATGATATTGTTCCCATGATCGTGAAGTTTTATTGGAGTGTATGTATACTATTAAAGAATAAATATAACTTTACAATAATCATATATAGTTATTATTTACACCATTATACAAATCCATGTAAGGTGGTGGTGGAAAATAGATTACACCACGGCGTGGAGACGGTATTCCATACGTACGCACGCGCGGTGATTTTGTTTTCCTTAGGATGGATATATGGTTAAATAGGGTTTTTCATACATATAATAACATATCAGTATATTATTGATACTGATGTTATTACTTATTAATGAAACAACCTATGAAGAAGAAGTGGAAGAAGAAATAAAGTTGAACGAATCGGTAACGGACATTACCTCTTTTGTGAAGTGCCTCTTTGAGACCTCCTCTTAGGGCACTAAAATTGGTCTTTGAAGAAGACCAAGACTTGTAGGATGTTTATTGGGAAGTGGAGAATAGAATTTTTCAGGGGTTGGCCGAGCTTGAAGTCTCAATGTGGTGTGAGGAATAGAGGGAGGAGGTGCCCTTTTATAAGGGAGGAGAGGGGCACCTTTGGAAATATAAGAAATATTAGTTTATATTAAATCCCAAACCCAAATAAAAACATTAAAAACGACTCATATCATAATAATAAATACGATAAGGTTGTAATCTAATCAACCAATAAAATTTAGACATTTTAGGAATTTATTTTAAACATTATAAACCTGATTTATCCTTATTTAATCAATTTAATTTTATTTGTGGTAATAACATTATAAATTTTAAATTATAAAAAATAATTACTTTTTGTTGTGAATTGTCCATAATTGTATACTTTATAAAATTTTAGACCTTATGAATTTAAATTTATAAATTTTAAATATTTTTGGGATTTTTAAACAATTTTATAATATGTTATTTTTATAAAATAACAATAGTGTCAATTTCGACACTATTTATTTATTTGAATTTAAATAAACTATATACAGAAGATATGTTCAAAATAAAAGCTTTAATAGATTCATAAAAGGTCATATGTATCTATAAAATTAGTGTAGAACATTAAATAGTTCATATAATATTTATTTTATTATTTTTAATACCATTTATTTGGTTTATCTCTTAATAAAATAATTACTACAACATTTTTGTATAATTATTTAATATACCAATTTGTTTCATAAAAATTAAAAATAAAATCATATGATAATGATAAATCTTTTACCGTTTTCAATAATCCTTTTACTAGAATTTATCATCTTAAAATTACAATATTTAAATTGTTATATTTATTAAATTATGAAGCGGACAACTTTGGCATCATTTAAAATAAAATAATATAAGTGTCATAATTACTTTTATAAGACATCAAACGGTTATATAGTATGTAATTGGATGAATATGGTGTAGATATACACTACCAATAAGTTTTGGGCAGGTTTTTGGGTCTTTTAATGGGTATTATTATTTCAATAAAAACTATATTACTGATTTTTCACTTAATAAATAATTTTTGCATCATTAATGTATCACCATTAATGACAATTATTTAATCCCTAAAAATTTTAAATAAATTCATATGATGTAGATAATTTTGTTATATTTCTGTAGAATACTTATAACCGAAGTTTCATAATGTTTATCACAAAACTAAAATTATTATACTTATAAGATTTAAGAAAGTGACATGTTGTAACTTTCTTTGGTTTTAATGATAATTAAATTATTTCCATGGAAAAAAAGTCCATTAAATGAATCTAATCTGACCCTTTGGTGATATGGGTCGAATTTTAGTCATCCAATATAATTTTGGTATGTGTTACGGTAATTTTATTATATTATATTTACCCTTAATTACCCAATTTACCTTTAACTATGCTAAATAAAATTTACCATGGTTACTATTCATAATTCCCAAAAATAAAAAGTAGCCTATTAACATATTTTGGACCCACTAATTTCAAATATGGAATCCATTTTTTCAAATTCAATACACAGAAGTTTCATAAATTAAATTAAAATTAATCATGTTGTCGAATGAAAACAGGTTTTTGTTTAAAACATTGCAAAAGATTGAATTGATTTAACCTACGAATTCAATGTAAAATCAATGCTAATGACATAAATTAAATTAAATGGTAAAAATATATTATATTTATACTTTAAAATCATTAAATATTATAATTTAAGAATATAAATTATTACGATGAAAAAAGTTGTTTTTAATTAAAATATAGCGTGTTTTTACTATTCATTAAAATATGAAGGTTATCAGAAAAATATCAAAACTTTATCCAATGTAAATTTTTATATCCTGATTCAAAAGAAGAATTTTATTTTTTCATATTGAACTTATAAACATGTCAACAACTAGATTTAAAGTGGGTGCGCCATCAAAAGGCGGCAAAACTGCATTTTTTGAAAAATACATATTTTACCCGAAAAAATTATTTTTTTCTTATACCATGTTCTAGAAAATGTGTAAGATGAATAATAATTTTATAAAATTCAAAATTCAGTTAATAATATTCATAACGGCTAGTTCATAATAATATTATTATATTATATCGTTGTTTAGTAAAACCTGGTATTGCGTACAACACACGCTATCGAGGAATGTCGTGATTGCGTGTAATGCAATCCAGGTCAGGGTTGCGTGTTGTGCAAGACTCCTTTGTTGTTTCGTTATAACAAAATCCAACCATTTTTCATTTATACATGGAATATATATATATATATATATATATATACTCAATGTTGCGTAGAATGACTATTATCAAACGAACTTGGAATTGTGTGTAACACAATCTAAGAATAGTGTTGCGTATACTGCAAGCTAATACGGTGTTGCGTATAGCACAAGATAATCTTGTTGTAGCATATAACACATGACATCAAATAAATTAAAAATAATACTTATCAAAAAATATCGTGTTGTTACATTCTACCCCCTTAAAATGAATTTCTCCCTCGAAATTCATCGGGGTAATAAATGGTTTACTAATAAAAAGTTTCTTTAAGAGAATACCACATCGTAAAAAAGGAATACCCAAACATGGCTTTAAAATCTAAAGTATGAAATGTAACGGTTACCCAAATTAACTCATCACTAGGTTTCCACGTAAGAGAACATAGGTGAAAATATGGATATGGAATAAAAATCTAACCATCAAGTTATGATGGAGAGTGGTAGAGAATATGGCTATGAAAAAGCCATCAATCACAAATCTATAGATTTGTGATGATCTAAGGTACCATCTGATTCATCGGATATAAGAGCACTAGGACAACATTTTTTTTCAATATCATTTCCCTAAAGTTTAAAATTTTGATTTAGAAGAAATACTTGCTTGATTTTGGTAAAATCTCACTGTTGTTCATGATTGGAACAATTTCCACTTCATCTCTTAAAGAAATGAAGTTTAATTTGTTATTCATGAAGAGTTAGAAAATCATGTGATAGAATGATGGGTAATTCCATCTATTTAAATCAAAAGTTATCAAATATACAAAAGTCCATCTGTGTTGAGGTTAATCATATACGATTCCAAAAATGAACTTATACTTCATATATCATACCGCTTAATAAAATAAAACTAGTTTCTACTAACCAGGGACTTCCTGTAGGCCAGTGGTAGGCGATAAAGGCCAGTCGCACTTCGGTTGTGGGTTCGATTCCCACAGCCTTGTCCGACGCGATGGGCTGTCACTCATCCTGCAGGTTGTCGTTTTTCTAAAACTACACTATTATAACATTACAGAAATAATTTTTTAAAAAAAGTTAGAGCCTTAAACAATACTATATGTTGTCCGACATAACACTTTACAATCTTTAGTCTTATCCAAAATACATCTGTGCAAGCTCATAGTATAAAGAAAACAATTACTCGAAAGGTCGTATAACAAGAACATGAATAAAATCATTTATCATATGATATGTCTTGTTGGTCACAATCCAAACATGTGAATTCATTAATCATTTATTATATTTCAACATGAATTACAACAAAACCTTAGTTGAAAACATGAATGATGTCAAAAGTTGTCTATTTCCACATTCCAAAATCTCAATAATTCTATATACTCAAACCATGATACCACTTAGTCCTTATATCAATCACGAGCTCATGAATACTATCAAACATATTAGATTCTCTTTATCCCTTCATTATGTGCATATCATCTGCTTTCCAAAAATATTTCAATCACTTTTCATGGTTACTGACGCCATATTCTTATGGAAAACCACAATGGACGAATACATAGATATTCCAATATACCATAAAAGTACCTCAACAACATTATTATTGAATACCAATACATAAACACTTCAAGCCATCATATTCAATGATTTTCATGGAATAGGTCCTTCCTTGATTTAGAAGTAACCTCTTAGGTCAGGGCATTGAGTTGGGTAATGCCCATGTTCTCCACATATAATACATTGAACTCCATAACAGTCTGTCACTCTATGACACTTCTCTCCACACAGATAACATCTTCCCCTCCATTTTAGGTATTCCTCAAGGTTCTTCTACCCTTATTTATAAATCTCAATCTTCCTTTATTTATGATCCCCAACATGCGAACAAGCATAAAAGTCTATCTTCCTCTTATTTGATGAATTATGCATGCCACTAAATTTCACCTTGTTAATCATATATCGTGATGACTGATTCGGCATAATCACAATATCTTTATCTCTAGGCATTATGAAATTTTGTTTCGCATATTCACCAATTTTTCCATTGGATTCAATGTTAACCGAATGCCTTCTAGTTCCCTCCATTGACTAAAACACAAAAAGAATTCTGTGAGAGGCAATAATCATACAAGGAAAATAACATAATAAAGGAGGGGTATGTTCGACATCTACCATCTTAAGTTTAATTCTGATATCATTACTATAATTCTAGTAGTATAACCTATACTTATACTTAACCTTAGGGACATCCATAGACATACCTTAGAAATATCTCTGGGGATCTCACTAACATTTTCGCATCCTAGTTTCCAAAGGTTGACTAAACCTTTCCTCTGATACCAATAGTAGAGACCCAAAGCTTGACGTACATAGACATTAAATTACTTTTTCGGAATACTTAGTACATAACAAAAATAGCCACACAGGGACCGTAATAGTTTAGTGTCTTTGGAAACATGGAATGTAATCTTCTAATCGTGGTGAAAGATCTACAGCATCTCCCATAAAGATCTTCACCCATTTTTTTCTTACCTAAAACCTTTCTTTATATCCTGGGGAAAAGAAAACACAAAAAGGGTGAGCTCAAATTCTCAGTAAGGGTAATCATGGATAAAATAAAACATACCATATACATTTGAACTTAAAAACATGAACATAATTATTAAACATCAAAATCTTGAGCAACAACTTAAAACATGGAAGTACATAAGGCATAGATCATAATGGAACATAAATCATGATAACATAGCATGGGAATAAAACATGTAATTTTGGAATCCATTAAGCACGTGCTATGATTTCCATAGTATCCAAGGCACTACTACCAAGACCATCTTAGTGGCCAAAGTCCCTTTCTGAATCGAGTTCACTCCTTGTTATAGTCCTGTAATACTGAACCAGATTAACTTACCAATCCAGCCATGTCTATCTCATGAGATATAAATCATTACCCAATGTATTGGAGGGAGATATAGGTCTCACCCATCTCATAATGAAATCATTCTTACTTGTGCCAAAAAAATAAACATAAATCATTCATAATAACCCAACGAATAAAATGGGTTTCATAAACATCATCCAATCATCACATAATCCATATAAAAGAAATGGATATCATAAAATTGGAACCATGTAAATCATAGAGACATTATACTTGAAACATACACATATGAAATAATGTCATCTGAGATGGAAAATGGTTTTGATAAAACACTTGAAATGAATTCTTGAGGAAAACATCCTTTTTTCTTCAAAATCATTTTCTTTTCACAAAATGTAATGCAATTTTAAATGAAAATGATTTTTTTGAAAATTGTCATGAAATATTTTGGAGTAAGATTCATTAAAATAAGGCTTTATAAAGCCGTAAAAATCCTTTCATGCCGTATAAGTAAAAAAAACATTCTTCTCGTGCTATGGCCAGAAAATTCAAAAAAATACCTTATAACGTAATCAAAAGAAAGATTCCTTACATACCATGTAGTAAAAGTCAAAAAGTTAAAAATTGGTAAAAAGGACATTAAACATACATGAAAACACTTTTATAAAATTTTTACATGGAAGATTTCAATAACCCCATTATATACTTACGTATATGCAATCTCGGATAAAAAATGAGATTTGAAAAATTATCCCTTACCTTATGTCTGATATGCTTCGTATGTATCCAAACCTCCTGTATAATGATTTAAATAATGTCATTGACTTATTACAGAATCATATTAATTTTTATGATATCATATATTGTTCAATTATGACTTTATATTACCCGTTCTTTTGTAAACTCCATGTTAAAGAGTGTTTTGGGTAAAATCGTTTCATTTGTCATCCGTGTTTTGACTTGTAATTATTCATATGATTACTTAGATCATGATTACTTAATTCCAAAATATAAAACATGATTTATATATAATATATATTCAGAATATACATATATATAATAGATTAATAAATGGAAATAAATACACCATTCATGGAGACGGTAGGTCGTACGTACGCATGAATGTTGTTTTTGTTTCCTTATTGAGTTGAATGGAATTATGTAGATGAAATATATATATATATATACATAAATATAGTATCATTATAATTTCATATATTTAATTATTATTTCTTATATATATACTTTACATTCATTCTTAAATGGTTAACATGGAGAATGAATCTCATTGCGTCGTGGAGACGGTATTCCGTACGTACGCACGAGCGATGATATCGTTCACATGATCATGAAGTTTTATTGGAGCATATTTATACTATTACAGAATCAATATTACTTTACAATAATCATATATAGTTATTATTTACACCATTAGACCCATCCATGCAAGGTGGTGGTGGAAAATAGATTACACCACGGCCTGGAGACGGTATTCCGTATGTACGCACGCGCGATGATTTTGTTTTCTATAGGATGGATAGATGGTTAAATAGGGTTGCTTCATACATATAATAAAATATCAGTATATGAGTGATACTGATGTTATTACTTCATAATGAAACAACCTAAGAAGAAGAAGTGGGATAAGAAATAAAGTTGAACGAATCGGTAACGGACATTACCTCTTCTTTGAAGCACCTCTTTGAGACCTCCTCTTAGGGCACTAATATTGGTCTTTGAAGAAAACTAGGACCTCTAGGATGTTTCTAGGGAAGTGGAGAAGAGAAGTTTTCTGGGTTTGGTCGATCTTGAAGGCTCAATGTGGTGTGAGGAAGAGAGGGAGGAGGTGCCCTTTTATAAGGGAGGAGAGGGGCACCTTTGGAAATATAAGAAATATTAGTTTATATTAAATACCAACCCCACTTAAAAACTTTCAAAATGACTCATATCTGAAGCTTAGATGAGATAAGGTTGTAATATCATCAACCAATAAAATTTATACATGTTATGAATTTATTTTAAACATTATCAACTTGGTTTATCCTTATTTAATCACTTTAATTTTATTTGTGGTAATAACATTCTAAATTTTTAATTTTAACAAACTATTACTTATTTGTTTGGAATTGTCCATAATTGGATAATTTATAAAATTTTAGACCATATATATTTAAATTTATAAATTTTAATTATTTTTGTGATTTTTAAACAATTTTATAATATGTTATTTTTATAAAATAACAATACTGTCAATTACGACACTATTCATTTATTTGAATTTAAATAAAATATATAGAGAATATATATTCGAAATAAAAGCTTTAATAGATTCATAAAATGTCATATGTATCTAGAAAATTAGTGTAGAATGTTAAATATTTCATATAATATTTATTAAATTATTATTAAAACCATTTATTTGGTTTATCTCTTAATAAAATAATTACTACAAAATTTTTGTGTAATTATTTAATATACCTATTTGTTGCCTAAAAATTAAAAATAAAATCATATGATGAAGAAAAATCTATTAAATTTCATAATAATACTTTTCATAGAATTTATCATCTTAAAATTACAATATTTAAATTGTTGTATTTATTAAATTATGAAGCTGACAACTTTGGCATCATTTAAAATAAAATAATATAACAGTCGTAATCACTTTTATAAGACTCCAAACGGTAATATAGTATGTCATTGGATTATTATGGTGACTATATACACTACCAATATGTTTTGGTCAGGTTTTTGGGTCTTTTAATGCGTATTGTTATTTCAATAAAAACTATATTACTGATTTTTCACTTAATAAATAATTTCTGCATCATTAATGTATCACCATTAATGACAATTATTTAATCCCTAAAAAATCTAAATAAATTCATATGATGTAGATAATTTTTTTCTCTTTCTGGATACTACATATATAAGAAGTTTCATAATTTTTATCACTAAACTAAAATTATTATACTTATAATATTTAAGAAAGTGACATGTTGTCACTTTCTTTGGTTTTAATTATAATTAAATTATTTCCATGGAAAAAAGTCCATTAAATGAATCTAATCGGACCCTTAGGTGATATGGGTCGACTTTTAGTCATAAAATAGAATTTTGGTATGTGTTAGGGTAATTTTATAATATTATATTTACCCTTAATTACCGGATTTACCTTTAACTATGCTAAATAAAATTTACCGTAGTTACTATTCATAGTTCCCAAATATAAAAAGTAGCCTATTAACATAATTTAGACCCACTGATTCCAAATATGGAATCCATTTTTTCAAATTCAATACACATAAGTTTCAGAAATTAAATTAAAATTAATCCAGTTGTCGAATGAAAACGGGTTTTTGTTTAAAACATTGCAAAAGATTGAATTGATTTAACCTACGAATTCAATGTAAAATCAATGCTAATGACATAAATTATATTAAATGGTAAAAATATATTATATTTATACTTAAAAATCATTAAATATTATAATTTAAGAATATAAATTATTACGATGAAAAAAGTTGTTTTTAATTAAAATATAGCGTGTTTTTACTATTCATTAAAATATAAAAGTTATCAGAAAAATAACAAAACTTTATCCAAAGTCAATTTTTATATCCTGATTCAAAAGAAGAATTTTATTTTGTCAAATTGAACTTATGAACATTTCAACAACTAGATTTATAGTGGGTGCGCAATCAAAAGGTGGCAAAACTGCATTTTTTGAAAAATACATATTTTACCCAAAAAAATTATTTTGTTCTTATACCATGTTCTAGAAAATGTGTAAGATGAATAGTAATTTTATAAAATTCAAAATTTTTTTAATAATATTCATAACGGCTAGTTCATAATAATATTATTATAAGATATCTTTGTTTAGTAAAACTCGGTATTGCGTACAACATACACTATTGAGGAAGGTCGCGATTGCGTGTAATGCAAGCCAAGTCAGGGTTGTGTGTTGTTCAAGACTCCTTTGTTGTTTCATTATAAAAAAATCCAACCATTTCTAATTTATACAATGAATATATATATATATACTCAATGTTGCATAGAATGACTATTATCAAACGAACTTGGAATTGTGTGTAACACAATCTAAGAATAGTGTTGCGTATACTGCAAGCTAATACGATGTTGCGTATAGCACAAGATAATCATGTTGTAGCATAAAACACATGACATTAAATAAATTAAAAAGAATACTTATCATAAAATCTCGGGTTGTTACACACTTCACCATCACTTCATTTACTAAATGGCATGTATTTATGTAATTTCACTTTTCCAATTGATTATTCCTTATTTAATTAATTTGATGGCATGTGTTTCTAGTAAATACCTTTAAATATTTATAATCCACTCATTTTTTATTATATATAATGTTTTTTAATTATTTACCATTCCATATTTTTTTATGCACATCAATCTGATTTTATTGATTATATGGAATGTGTGTTTAGTTATTATGTTTCAATATTTACAATTCTCATTGATTCATTATTTTTTTCAATATATTAACCTTTACATATCAATTTATCTTTTAATTATTTTGTTCTATTTCCCATGGAATCTAAGAAATGTAATAAGAAGGATATACATTTATATACTAAGTGGGAAAAAATGTTATCCTGAAAAAAATTATAATGTAATTAGTGTATAAGTTTTTAATACGAGGGACATGTAAATAACATATATAAAAATTTTAATAAACTATTTTATACTTTTTTATTCCTTGTAATCATGACACCATAATGCTAGTGGACACTACAATTAGGATTACTGGGGTCGGGTCTCTACCCCTAGCTAGTATCCATGAAAATAATAGTGTACTAAAAATGAAATATACACTAATAAAAAATATTAATAAAAAAGATTCACATTGTCTCAATATATTCCAAGTGAGTCTTCACATATATCAACTATTTACAATGTGAAATACTAAATCAACATTCTAACATACTATATGTTTACTCACCAATCTAACAAATTTCATAACACAAGATATAACATTTCTAGATCAAACATGATTTTCTATATAAATTTCAAAACATTATAAAATTGAATATCAAATATATAATGATAATTACACTTCCATATGTTTCTATAAATCTAATTATATATCTAACTATACTGTATCTCTCTATTGCATCAATAGTAAACACCATTATCACTAAGACACTCAACTATAGAGTGTTACTCATGTGAAGAGTGGACTAAAAACCCTCAAGGGGGCTATCTTTTTTACACATGGCCTAAATGGACTTAACCCCCATGGTGAGAAGAAATAATAAATTCCAAATCCATATCTCAGAGGATATCCTTTGAAACAACTCCTTGTATTTAAGGATTCTGATTAAATATTTTGATTTCTTAAATTTCTTGTGATTCAAGAAATAAAGAGTTTAGAAGAACAATAATATTCTATTACAAAATTATTATCACATATGTATTGGATTGGTGGTTATGAACAAGACTACTAAATTACAATAATGTTCGGTTTACATGCGTTATCAATTAATAAGAAGTGGAAATAAAAAATAAAGGATTTGATTTTATAAAAATAATTATGTGCAATGTATCTTTACCTAATAAATTAAACTTATCTCTACAAGTTAATGATTTTATTAGAATGTTCATATTATATTTTCAATTAATTATTTTAATATTCATCTAATATTTTCTTATGCATAGGATAATAATAAATCCTATTTTATGATTAAAAATTTCATTTTACAAAAAATTATTTTCATCGCATTTTTTCAAAAAAAAATTAAATCAATTTCTTCCCTATATAAGTATTTAATTGTATAAAATTTATTGAATATTTAGAAACTAGAATGTTAAAATAATATTAATAGGCCCCTTTTATTTTTGGTCAATAGTAATTCTAACCATGGTAAAATTATCACCTCTTTAATAGTTAAATCGGGATAATATTTGGTAAAAATAAGTGGTAAGGCCATTATTGATAATCATAATTTTCTTAAATTAATTTTATTCAACTATTTCTACCTAGTTTTAAAATTTAAAAATTTAATAGATGAATGTTCTTGAAAATGAGATATATACTATTTATGTCCAATAATGTTAAAAAATGTCACTCTCGTTGTTTCTAATATCTCATATTTTTCCATATATAGATAAAATAAAGTAATGAATGAATAAATGTTTTAATATTGAGATTAATAATATTATTTTCCTTATCTAAATTTATTTATAATTTTTAGTAACTGTATAATGACGTTAATTCATAATGAAACATTTGTGAAATATTTCTTGATGTAATAAATAAATATAAATAAAAACTAAAAATATTAATTCTTATATAATTTGAGTGATTCAATTTGTAACAAAACTTTTATAGATCTATATTAAATATAAAATAGGTTTTAAAGTAATAAATTTGAATCCCCCCTTGATATAGATGTAATAAAATTTAAATTATTTGAATAATGTCAAAAATGAATGTAATGAGATTTTATCAAAATAATATATTACATAATTATTTAAAGAACAAAAAAAGTATTTAAATAATACAATTTTTTTGTTATATAGTCTTAAACTTCAATAAATTTCCATTTATGGGCCTTTTTTAAATTTATAATAAAAAATTAAAACTCTTTAATATCGAAAAATTTGTTACAGTATATAAATATAAAATTGGTTATGTAAGGGATAATCAAAATTAAATGGTATAATATAACACCAAAAATTTTAAAAAATCTATTGTTTGATCGTATTAAAACCCTCCAGTGGCTTATATTTTAATTAATTCAAATTTAGCTGCATTTTTATTGAATGAATTTTTATTAAGTTAAACTTTTAAAAAATCCCAGAAGTGAATGTCACCTAAATTATATAAGGGAACTACCTCCCATGCTTCCTAACACCAAATTAAGCCTTATAAATCGACCAAACTCTTAAAATTATCCTAATAAACAATAAAATAAATATTATAGAGGTTATTTTATTCATAAAATACTAACCCTAGATTCATTTTCAGGAGTTTTAAAGGATTTCATCAAAGAAGATATAATCGCCTTACAAGATATCATTATTTTCATATCATATCCACCATCCATAAATATATGATATTTACAATAAATATTACTATAAACATCATAAATATTCTGAAATATTATTTCTATTAAAAACACACTATTATATACCCTCTTTCCCATCAAAATAGATGTGAACGTATCACCCATGTGTATCTACGTCTTCCATCTCCACACAGCGATACACATCATTTTTATCACCAAATTTTATAAATAATTATTGTATTTTTTTTAATATTTTTAAAATAAATTTAGGAAAAATTCAAAAATATTGAATTATAAATTCACATCTAATTACTTATAATCAAATATTTTGGGAAATGATAACGGCATTCGTACGTATGTGTGGACAACCACCACCACAAAGAAATGTGATTTTTTATTTTTTTTTTAATATAAATGGGGATTAATTTAATTAATATATTTGATATATTTGATATAATAATGAACATTTACATGTGATTTAAGATTTACCTTTCCATCATTCAATACATAGAAAAATGAAAAAAAAAATATTTATGGGTATGTGTGACCTACCATTTACATGAATGGTATAATTTATTATTTTATATATATCTTTAATAGATGACTATAAATATGTATATAATGAATATATATGATATTTATATCATAATTAATATTCTTTATATGATTTAATCAATATAAATTTAGAAAGACCAGATATAGTAAACTAAAATTATCATGTTAAAAAAATGTTACCACCCAGAAATGAATATTTTAATATGGATTCATTGATATATGTGAGTTTGGAAATATTTTTAGGGGATAAAATATGATATTATATGCATATAAATAACACTATTATAGGATTATAATAAATTTTATTTTATTACATTGGTTGTTCAAAAATGTATGAAAGTAGTCTAACATAAGGTAAGGGGTTATACAATTATAATTTAATTGTTAACGAAGATTGATTATTAAAAAGATTTAATGAAATAGTTTTAGGAAAATTCACTAAAGAAGCACATGAATTTTGTTATCCTCTATTTATTTCATGAAAATAAATTTTTTCCTTTCTTTTTTCTAAAATTTTTTACTCAAGAGACTGAAAATATATCTTTAATAAAAATCGACTTCATTTTTATATTTGGTTGAAACACTTTTTTCCAGCATATCCATGATTTCTAAAAATATATTAAATAATGTTTTAAATATTATACTATTATTTTTTAAAGTAAGTTTTACCCATGATTGACTATTTAAAAAATGTTTTAAGGGAATATTTTATCCTTTTCCTATTGATGTATTTTATGAATTTTTCGTCTAAAGTATTGATGAATTTTTTATATTATATGAAAAGAAATGAAAATTACTATTAAATATTCATATATATTTGGAATAATACTTTCAAAGACAATAAGTTTATTTATAAAAAAATGTTTTCATTAGTGTAAGTGAAATATTTAGAGATTAAGATGTAATTTTAAAAATATAAAATTCTATTTTCCTCAAGATTGTTTTAATGATCTAGTGATTCATCAACTTAAAAAACATTCAATGTTTTATATGATTAATTGGGAACAAAATAAAAAGATACCATACTTATTATTTCTATGGATGGATTCTATTAATGATGTAATTATTATTATTAAACTCATTCCTTTTCCAGGGGTTATGCTATGATGGAATGTTTATAAAAACTATTTCATTTCATGGGTTCTGATGTTTTTTATAGTTAATGATTTGGAGGAAAACATATTTATGATTATCATTATTTGATGAGTGGGTAATTTATCTCCATAAAATTCATTGGGTAATTATATTTATCTCAAGAGATAAATAAGACAGGAATGGGGAGTGAACCAAATTTGTAGAGGGGTTTTGATCACTGTGATAACCTTCAGTATAACGCACCATCCTTAAACATTACTCAATCTTGAGATAAGTTGATAATTTTACATTAATTCACATCAAGTATCTTTTCAGTTTTATATCATTAGAGAATTAGTACATAACATTTACATAACATCTTTAATATTATAAGTACACACTTCTACTAACTATCTAGTTTTTCATAAAAGAAACATAACATCATTTCATTTGTTAACAACATAACTTTTCCGTGATCCCATTAATGAGTCTATTCTTCATTATATCATGTGAAAAACATTTAAAAACATGGGATGAGAATAAAAATCTTAGTAAGGGATACATAAAGAATGAAAACTCTTAGTCGTGGGATAACATGAATCAATGAAAACTTTATTATAAAGTAATACTTTTCACATTTAAGAAATGGTAAGTATAATTCACTGAAAATAAGCTCATTGCTTACATTTTATATAATAAAATGATTAATAAAAACCCATAGGAAGAAACAGATAATATATAAAGGTAACTTGGGAGATAAACATACTTACATGTAATAACCATACTGTTGAATTCCACACATATCACTAAATGGAATAGCCATACGGCCGACATCCATACCCAATGCATTAGAGGTTATAATGTAACCACCCATCCATGGTTTATTATAGAACCAGCCATAATTTTGTTTATCATGTAACTACCCTTCATTGGTTAATCACATAACCACACATCAAATTTCCAAGTTCCATTATATAATCATAACACATAAAATATTAAAAATGTAAACATTTCACTAATAACATTTCATTTACAATAACTAGAAATCATTTAAGATGTTGATATAATCAATCCATTTAAAAAACCATTTTCAATACCAAAATATGTAAAAATGGTAAATGGTATTTATTTTTCTTTTAAATAATTTACTGCTTGTTAAGGAAACCAAATATCAAATAATGAACACGGTGGCAGAAAGGTCAGTGTCGCCACATACTTTAAAAACATTCCTTTTCTATTTAGTAAAAAACTTCATAGATAAAGTATCATTTTCAATGAAAAAAATGGGTTTTACTATAAACTTTATAAAACAAGGAGGTGTTTATTATCAAAATAGGCCTCAATGAAAGGAGATTGAGATGAAGTCTGTTATGAAAATTTGGAAGCCTAACGACCTCACATTAAAATTCATAAAATGAGTTTATGGGTGATAAAATGGTCTCTAGTCACATTGGCATAAAATGTAAAACAATCAAGATATATAAAAACATATTCCAACATAAGAAAATTGAAATTAAAAAGACATAACATAAAAAAAAGTTTTTAACTAAAATAGGAGGATGAATGGTTCCCTTACCTTGAGTCTGATTCATCATATATGTCCCTTGTTCATCCTTAATAATAAACTTAAGTTAATTTATACTTGATTAAGAACCATTTTCAAGTCTATTATTCCATTTATATCACTTATTACCATGTTATAGAAATTACATAATTATTTATGCTTATATAGGTCATTTTGTTGATATTGGGGACTTGAGTCAAAAATGATCTTGTCATAATTACAAATTGTCCATGTGGTCAAAAGTAAATTTTCTCCAAAATATTATTAATGATTTAAATATCATAAATATATAGTATATATTTATTTATAATATACAATAACATTTTGATATAATAAATTAAATGCACCATTCCTAGAGACGATAGGCCATACGTACGCATTAACACTACTTTAATTTCATTGTCATATTAAAGATATTAAAGCTAAATGATACATAAGTGTATTATAATTCCATTATAATATCACACAATATATTTGTTACATAATTTCATTAACTACATCCTTTATAAATTCTATGTATGGCATGAATGAGCCATATCACTTTGATGGGGCGGTAGTTCGCACTTCCTCAAATGAAATTATTTTATTTACACATCATGAAAAGCATAAAGGTATATTGTAAATAAAAATTATAGAATAATAGATACAATTTAAATATAATATATATCATATATAAATATAGTTCCATCATCATGGCCACCCTCAGACGTGGTAAGGTAAAATCGAACAATCATTGTTTTGTGAGGCAACAGTTCGCCATACACAGAAACATTATGTTTGTATCCATTAGATGGAGGTGTTTGTAAGTGTAGTTATATTAATTCTGATAAAACATAATATTATATTTAGGATTTTTTTTCATGTAATTAAATTGTGAGGATATAATAAATAGTGAAGATGTAAAATAATTGAAAGGAACATTAGAGAAGAAACTACCTCTTAAAATGAGTAACTCCCACATATTAGAGCCAAAAGGATTTATTGAATTTTATTTTCCCATTTTAAGGCTTTTAAGAGGAATATAGGGATGTTGGGATATTTTTTGGGAGTATTTTGATGATCCAAGGGGCTTTAGAGGTGTGTGTAAATAGGTATAGGTGATTCCCTTTTATAAGAGGGAGGAGGGGAACCTTAGGGAGGTATTGACGTATTATTGTATTATAAAATTATTTTCGGTTTAAAATTCTCCAAAAGTAATTTATTTTAAAAAAGAATATTCTTTTGCGTCTAAAAACTCTCAATAAATAGGTTTTAGAAAAGTATAGGTCTCCAATTGAACCTTATACTTTAGCTTTAACCCTTAGTTCACTAATTCGACTCTTACCATGTCTTCTTGTATATTCATAATATATGGTTAATATAGTTACTATAAAATAGAAAAAGAACCCCAAGTGGTTAATTAATGACATTTTAATCATTATCTAATTAATTTGGACGAATATTATATTTTTAGGACTATTATATCAATTAATAAATTAGTATTTATTTTAAAAACATATTTATGTGAATTTTTATACTCTTCATATGATGACATTATAAAAAATCAATAGAAACTAGATTATTTCTAAAAATATATTTAATTAAAATATAACAGGTCATAATCATACATAAAATTATTTTATGGGATAAAATGTTTTAAAATAAATTTATTTTATGATTTACAATCTTATTTATTTAAATCATTCATTAATAAGGTAATCACTACATCGTTATTGTGTCATGAATAAATTTATTTATTTTTTGATGTATAAATATTATAAATAAAATAACATGATGTAGGAAATATTTTTATATTTATAATGACTATTTATTGTCTTAAATAGAACTTATATAACCCCATATAAAAATTATTTTACTAAAAGATACATGTTTTTGTAGCATTTCTCTTTACTTTAAACTAATTCTTATATAATGTCATTTTAATATCCACGTGGATCCATGAGGTCCCAAAATTTACCCAAAGATTCCCATGCTTGACAATATCTCCAAAAATATGGTTATGAAACGTTTTAGGGCAGTTTAATATGATTATAATAATATTATTTACCATTATTTTCCATATTTACCTTTTAACCATGGTAAATAAAATAATTTCTGAAGTTACTATAGATAATGTCTAAAAATAAAAGGTATCAATTTACACAATTTGGACCTCATGAATCCAAATATGGAATCTAGTTTTCCAAAATTCAAAAGATATAAATTTTATTAATTAGTTTAAAAATTAATTCTTGTTATCAAAACCAAAAAACTGGTTTTTAAAAAGTAATAACTATCAAAAGATTGACATGTGTTTATGTCGAATTTATAATTGAAATAAAATAAAGTATCCAATATTGGATTAAGTGATAAAAATATAATCCAATTACACTATAAAACAATTTTTAATTACAATATAACTATATATATAAATTAGATGAAAATTCAGTTTTGACTTAAATGCGGTACTTGAATGTATTCATTAAAAATAGACTTTATCAATAAATTACCAGAAAAGTATCCAAAGTAAATTTTTATCAACCTATTATATAATAGATGTTTATTGTGTCAAATAGATCATATAAAAGTGACAAAACTAGATTTAAAAAGTGTTATCCATCAAACGGTGGTAAAATAAACTTTTAAAAATATTTGTATTTTTCATGCTTAAAATCAGAATCATTATTATGTTAAGGCTCTGAAATTAATTGTATAAATATAAAAAAATTAACAAAATTGTTTAATACTAATTTAGTTAGTTATTATAATATCCGTCAATACAATGTCTATGTGTTAACTACCATTTAAAATAATAATAATATTTTATTAATTTTTTTAGTATAACTCAATGTTGTTTGCAATGTAAGATTTTAAAGAAACTCATTGTGTCATGTCATGTACGGTATCGGATAATGTGTCATCTTTATCATAAAATTAATATCTTATTCATAAATATTAATAGATGTGAAAATTTATTATTCTATAAATTCCGAGGTCGTTATATCCTTCCCCCATTTGGAAATTTTTCCCTCACAATATTAAAATTGGGCTCAGAAGCTTTATTTAAAGTCCCACATTAGAAAAAGTGTCAACAAAAAATATCACTTTAAATGAAATAAATATAAGTACACATGTCACTCAAGATAACACAGACTAGGATTCCACATAGGAAAACATGGATAGAGAAGAGAAACTAACCATCAAGTTCTGATGGAGAGTGACAGAAAACATGATCAGGAGAAAGTTAACTACGAGAAAACCATAAACATGTGACGGGTTAAAAAACCTTTGATTTCCCAGTAGAAAAATTAAAAATAAAATATATTTTTTACATGTTATTTTTAAAAATGTTAAGGAATATATTTTATTATAATGAATCAGAACATAAGGATATATACTTACTTTCAAGTAGAGTTTTCATTCTTTAATAAATTTGTTTAAAAAAATGATCATTTCACCAAATGATGAGTATTAAAGATGACTTGCCCAGACCTGAAGTTCTATAATCATATTATAGAGAGTCACAAAATCAACAAAAGATTAACTATGTATTTCCCATCTCTTTATGCATTAACCAAAACCAAAATTGTTAGTACTAGATCAGACAATCCCCCAAATGGATAATCCTTTATAGAAATAAATTTTACTCTTAATATAAAATATTCAACAAAAAATACCAAAGTTCAAAAAATACCATTCAACAAACAATTTTCCTTAAAATTAATAAAAATTAATCCTAAATAATATTGAAATCCAAAAATTTAGAAGGATTTGATCACATTATATTCCATGTAAAATCTTAACATTTGTCTCCAAATAACAACAGCTACTCTTAAAGTCTCATACTGAAAATTAATTAACCTAATCAAATATTCCTTATTATATGTTTATCATTTACATAAAAATACCAAATCTCTATAAGTCCACAAGAAAACATAGATTATTCCAAAATAAAATTCAACCATTACTCTGCAAATGAAATCCCATAGTATTCTATTTTACTTAGGCATATTATGTTCCTAAAAGAGATAATGTCTTCCAAAATAACATTTATCAATTAATCACCAAATCATTATTATATACTATGGCTATCCATTGGATAAAACATAAGTTCCCTAAATCAAATTATTCTTGATCCATAAAATCATTTAACTAAAAATAATAAGTTATATAACTAGGGACTTCGTGTAGGCAAGTGGTAGGTGATGCGCCCTTGTCACCCTTTTGTTGTGGGTTCGATTCCTATGGAACTGCCAGACAAACAGGTTTTCACCCATCATGTGATTTTTCCATTTTCAAAAACCATATCATTCTTATAAAATTCACAAAAATAAGATTACTTTTTCAAAAAGAACTATAACCTTATTTATCTTCAAAGGTTATATACTACCTTTCATTTTGCATCAAAAAATGTAATAACCACTAATCACCTCAAAAACAAAAGATCGCATGAACCCCTAAGGTTATCTAGAATTTCCACATAAGAAAATATAATTCTTCCGTGAATAACATTTTCACATATCAAACTTCTTGGTTACATATACTAGAAAAAGTCTTCCAAAGTAATTTAATCATTAATACATTTTAACATATCATTATCCATAGAACCAACATGACTCTTTAATTCCTAAAATGTAGACATCTTAATCATCAAACATTATTCATGATCCTTTATCCTTTTTTTCATCTTATTCTTTTATTACTTATTTCATATAAACAAAACAATGCATAATGTCTTAAGATTTAAATAATGACAAACATGAGCTAAGAAATAATTCATACCTTTCATAGGTCATTTCAATTTCCTAGTATTCAATTGGAATGGAATTAAGAATTGGGAACCATATATTTGTACGGTCCTACTAATCCCTTTCTCTAACCTTCTTCTAATGACATCTATTTGCGTAATGACCATGTACACCACATTTAAAACATTCAGTTGATCACTCAGAAATAAATTATTTCCCTTTCCTGGAGTCAACTAGAGGCTTCCTTTTTCCATGTAAAGTTATTGACTTATGACCTTTGGTACCACAACTATAACATCTTACCATCCATTTGAAGAATTTTCCAAGGTGTTTCTTTCCATATCCTTAACACATAGTTTTTTAGTATACTTACCTTTAATATTATTACCTGAACATGTATAGGGATTTGTTTCTCGAATATGTGATGCCTTATAAAAATCACCAAGGTTCAAGTGGTCAATCATGACTCCAGATAGTTGGTTAAGCATAACCTCAAGAGTTCGCATTGCAACTCTCTTTTCGTTCAGTTTCTCATTCAATAAAATAGTTACAGTTTCCCTCACATCCATTATAAATTTGGTGCCTACTTGATCCATCCATTTACTAAAACCAAAAGGTCAGTGTGAGTATACCAGTAAAATCCTCATATATTAACTTATGAGGAGGGTAAACACTAAGATATACGTATTCATGTTATCTTAAACTCATTCAATTTATCTAAAATAACTATGAATAATACTAATATTATAACCATTATGGTTGTGTCACTTATTCTTAAACAACACCCTAACCTCTAAAGTTATCAAAATCAACTATCGATACCTACTATAAAGCCCCATCCTTAAACATTACACAATCTAGAGATAAATCGATAATTTGAATTTAATTCACATCGAGGAGATTTTCAGGTTTAGAGGTTTAGATAATTAGGTCATAACCTATACATAAAATCTTTAATATTACAAGTATACACTCTACTCACTATCCATTTTTTTATTACATAAAAATAACAATGTTTCATGTTTTAATAGCATAACTTCTCTTCGATCCCATCCTTGACTCTATTATTCATTATGTCATGTGAAACGAATTTCAAATCATGGGATGAGCATAACAATATCTATAAGAGATACATAAAGAAATAAAAAATTTAGTCTTGGGATAACATGAAAACCATGAATATTTTATTATAAAGTAATACTTTTCACCATTAAGAAGTGGTAAATATACTTCACTGAAAATAAGCTTATTGCGTACCCTTTCTATAGTAAAAATATTATCACAAACCCATATATAGGAGAATATAACATATAAAGGTACCTTGGGATATAAACATACTTATATGAAATAACCATATGATCGACTTCCACACATATCACTAAATTTAATATCTATACGGCAGACTTCCATACCCAATGCATTAGATGTTATAACGTAACCACCCATTCATGGTTGGTCATGGAACCACACGTCATTTGGTTTATCACATAACCACTCATTATTGGTTTATCACATAACCACCCATAAAATGTGCAAGTACCATTATATAATCATAACACATAAAATATTTCAAATATCAACATTTCACTAATAACATTTATTTTTCAATAAAAATAAATCATTTAAGATATTGAAATAGTCAATCCATTTCAATTACCATTTTCTAAAAAAATACATAAAAAGGGTATACGGTATTTATTTTCCTTTTAAAAAAATTACTTCTTATTATGGAAGCCAAATATCAAATAATTCTTGTGTTAGCGTAAAGATCGTTGTCGTCGTATATGTTAAAAACATTCCTTTAGTCGTTTAGTAAAACACTTCATAGAAAAAAAACCCTTTGAATGAAAAAAAAGTAAAAGAGGTTTATTATACTCCATAGTAAAGAAGGTGGTGTATATTATCAAAATATTTTTCAACAAAAGGAGATTGAGATGAAGTCCCTTATAATAATCGGGCAGCCTAATAGTGTCACTTTAAAATTCAGAAAATGATTTGATGGGAGAGAAAAGTTTCTCTCATAACATGAACATAAAATGTAAAAAAATCAGGATATATAATAAAATTTTCCAAAATAATAAAATGGAAATTAAGAGACATAACATAAAATTAGTCTTGGACTAAAATATGTCTTTGACTAAAAGAAGTATTTGAATAAAAGAGGACAGTGAAAGGTTCCCTTACTGTGAGTCTGATTCGTCATATATCTTCCTTGTTCATCCTAAATAATAAAAATATGTTAATTTATAAATTCTAAAGAACATTTTTTAAGTGTATAATTCTATTTATATCACTTATTACGTTGTTATAAAAGTTACGTAATTATTTAAGCTAACATCAGTCATTTTGTCAATATTGGGTACTTGAGTGGAAATTGATCTTGTTATAATTAACAATTGTCCATGTGGTCAAAATTACATTATATACATAATATTAGTAATGCATTAAATATCTTATTTATTTAGAATATATGTAATTATAATAGTCCATATCATTTAGAGATAAAAAATGAAATACACCGTTCAGGGAGACGGTAGGTCATTTGTACGCATGGACGATACTTTCATTTATTTCATATTAAAGAAATGAAAACTAAGTGATACTAAGGTATTTTATAATTATGTTATAACATATGATGATATAATTTTTATATAGGTTAACTAACTCCATCCTCTATATGTTCCATTTATGGAATGAATGAGTCAGATTACTTTGAGGGAGTGGTAGTCTGCACTTCCTCAAATGAAAATACTGAATTTACAAATCATGAAAAGCGTAAAGGTTTGTTGTAAATAAAAATTACATAATCATAGAGACAATATTAATATAATATATATCACATATAAATATAGTTTTATCATAATGGCCACCATTAGAGGTGTTTTGAGAAAGTTGAACACTCGTCATTTCATGAGACAGATGTTCGCCATACATAGAAACAGTATGTTTGTAACCATTATATGGAGGTGTGTGTAAGTATAGTTAGAATGCATCACATAAAAAAATATTATTATATTTAGGACAATTTTTTTGTTATGTAATCAAAGAATAATAACATAATAGTGATCGAATAAGTAAAATAATGGAAATGAACTTTATAGAAGACACTACCTCTTATAATGTGTAACACCCTTAGATATGAGCCAAAAGGATTTCTTGAATTGCCTTCTGCAAATGTTAAGCCTTATAGGAGTAATATATAGATATAGGGAGCTTATTTGGGTAGATTTTGGTCAAGACAATGGGACTAATAGGTGTGATTAAATGGGTAGATTTTATGCCCTTATATAAGAGGGAGGAGGGGAACTTTAAGAAGATATTGGAATATTATTTTATTATAAAATGATTTTTGGATTCAAAAGGCCCCAAATTCATTTATTTAAAAGATAATATGTTTTGGGTTGAAAAAACTCTCAACCAATCTGTTTTATACAAGTTTAGGTAACAAATGTAACCTTATCCTTCAGATTTAACCCTTAGTTAACTGATTTGACTCTTACCATGTCTTCTTGTATACTCATACTACATCGTTAATATAATTACTATAAAATGAAAATAGAACCTAAAGTTGTTAATTAAATATTTTTAAAAAAATATCTAAGTCATTTCAATTAATATTATATTTTTAGTAATATTATACCATTTAATAATACAATATGTATTTAAGAACTCATTTTTGTCAATTTTTATACTATTATATCATGACATTTTAAAAAATCCATAAGAACATGATTCTTTCGAAATAAACTTCATTAATAAAAATATAACAAGTCATACACATCCCTAAAATTATTTTATGGCATAGAGAGGTTCAAAATAAATTTCTTTTAATATTTGTAATCTCATTTATTTAAATCATTCATTAATAAGGTAGTCACAACATCATCTTTGTGTCATAAATAAATAAATTTATTTAATGTATAAATATTATAAATAAAATTCCATGATGTAGGAAATATTATTATATTTATAATTACAATTTATAGTTGAAAATAACACTTATATAACCCCATAGTAAAAAAAATTACTAAAAGATACATGTTTATGCTTCATTTTTCATTGTTTTAAATTTATTTTTATAAAATGTCATTTTAACATTCAAGTTGCTCCATGTGCCCCTAAAATCAACCTAAGAATGAATATGGTTGTAAATATCTCATCCAATAGTATTATGACATGTGACAGGGTAGTTTAATATTATTATAATATTATGTTTTACCCTTATTTACAAGATTTAACCTTTAACCGTGGTAAATAAAATAATTTCTGAAGTTACTATTAAAAATGTCTAAAAATAAAAGGTATAAATTTACAAAATATTAACCACATGATTCCAGATATGGAATCCATTTTTTCAAATTTAAAACACATAATTTTCAGTAATTAATTTAAAAATTAATTCCAGTTGTTGAAACCAAAAAGTGGGTTTTATTAAATAATCACTATCAAAAGATTGACATGTGTTTATGTACAATTTAAAATTGAAATTACTTCCAATGACCAAAATTGGATTAAGTGATAAAAATTTAATCCAATTATACTTTAAAACCATATTAATGTACAATATAACCATATAAATAAATTATATTAAAAGGTAGTTTTTGACTTAAAATGTTTTGTTTTTCAGTGTTCATTAAAAAATGGACTTTATCATAAATTTATCACAAATTTATACAAAGTAAATTCTGATGTCATTATTCTATAGAAGAATTTTATGTTTTCAAATAGAACATTAAAAGTGAAAAAAAAAATTAAAAAGGGCTCTCCATCAAAATGCGGTAAAATGGCCTTTTAAAAATATTAGAGTTTTCTTGAATAAAATCAGATTCATTCTTATTTTAAGTCTCTAAAATTTATTAGATAAATGTAAAAAAAAATTAACAAAAATTTTTATTAATAATTTAGTTAGTTATGTTCATTCCAAGTAATACAATGGAAATGCGCAAACAACCATTTGATATATTATTATTATTATATTATTGTTTCATTATATCTCAAAGTTGTGTAAAACATAAGATTTCAAAGAAACCCATTGTTGCATGTCGAGTACGCAATCTTAAAAAGTGTCCTATTTAACATAAAATTAATATCATAATCAAAAATATTAATATATATGAAAATTTATTATTCTATAAATACCCAGGTCGTTACATTCAGATTTAGCCTTCACTACTATGATGATTTGGGGAAAGAACCTATTCCATAATGATTTTTTTTTAAAGGGAATTCAACACCAAGTAAAAGATTTATTATTATTATTTGAAATCAATAATTCCATTTAATATAAATTATTTTATTCTCTCATAGATCGTATTCATTGATTCATTTATTATTCATCTCTTATGAAATGCCAACCTTTATGTCATGACATGTGATTATGATATATGATTTTCAGAGCCCATATTTCATGTTTTAATCTCATATTATCATACCATTTTCTCATGTTGGGATTTTATGATCATTGATATCTCACTTGATTAAACTTAATAGGAATTTAAGTTTACCCTTACTTAGAATATGTTTCTGTGGTTATGAATAAATTTTTTATATATGATATGCACAAGAAGGATGATGGTTATAATGTTCTATGTTAGAGATGATGTAGACATCTTTTTAACTAGTTTTTTATGTTTCTATGTATCAAAATATGCCAGACCTAAATGATTTTGGAATGGATTGGAATCCTATGTAATGAATATTTATCTTTTTAGATGTAATATAAATGTATGTAAATATTGGGTCATTAATGTTTGTATCAATGAATTGTTTAGTTAACAATTGGAAACTATAATTATAATAAATTATCAAGTCTAATGTGGATACTTATAAATATTGGATAAAATCCTACGTATTTTATATAGATCATGAATGTGATGAGTTAATCCTAAAGTATCATATAATAAGGATTCATGATTTAATGGTTCCACTAATCCAATAGTCATTGAGGAACAGATTTGTTCCATTGAAAATATGTATTCTCTAGTGTTGGAAACATGTGAATGTTATTCTGTATATTTCTCATTATGATGGAGGAGAAGATCAATGGAGGACCTTTAGCAGAAATATGACACACCATGAAACAATTTACTATATTTTTTTGTTTAATTTTATGAAATTATTTCTCAATAAGTTTTTTTCTTGAATTATTTGTACAAAAATGGTTAATTAATTCCTTCAGTTGAAACATAAGGATGATCAATCTTTTGGTACCGACAAGGAAACTTTTTAAATACTTGTAAGGTATGAATTTGGTATTGTAATATAAACATTATATACAGTTGAATGATTCTTTATTCACAAAATCAAGTATCCCAAGGGAATTTTAGATAAAATAAATTTGTTTCATTGAAATAATAATTCAAAGTTGTATTATGGTGGAGATAGTGACTGGAGTTACACATCAATCTCATTGTTTTGATAAGAATAAAATAATTGAATTTGAAGGAAATTCCAAAAAAACATGGAGAGAATAATATAAAATTTCTATTATGATCAAAATGTGGAAGGAATGAAGTGAAAAAATATTTTAATGTTACATTTAATGATTTCATGTGTCTAAAATAAGGTCATAGGGAAATAAAATTACAATGTGAAGGGATGAATTTTTCTAATGACTTGAATAGAGAGACACCACCATAGAATGAACCACCCACACACCAATGTTATAAATTAAAGGATTATAGTATTTATATTAACTTGTACCCATATTCAAGTCATAATTATGATTATTGATGTTAAAAACCTCTTAATCCCAAAATATAACTGGAAATATCATTCTATCATAATTTCAGATGGGGGTATAATAATGGCATCATGAAAGGTACAACTAACATCCACTATGTAACCTATAATGTATTATTTTATTTCAGATATACTCATAGAATTTTATTTAAAAACATTTCTAAGGGTATCATAGTACCACCACAAAAATTAGATGTTGAGTTGGTAGTAAAAACCCTTAATGGTACGATGATCAGATCCCATGATTAAGATTCTTCTCCAAGTGATGTTTGTCGGATGTTATTTCCTAAAAATCATGAAATTTCTCCACTAGTTTAATTTCTTCTTATTTTAGGAAGGGATTAAATTATTTTTAATAATATAACATCAATATATAGTGAATGAAGGTTACTTTTGATATTAAAAAGTAATCTATGAAAACAAATCAGTGATGACAAAAATCATATTTCGATGGAAATTACATCCATATATGGTTCATGATTATTATTAAAATATATAATTTATCCCATATGGTTGGTGATAAACTCAAAATAAAATATAATCATATAGTGTAGGAGATTATTTATTTCTATCATGAAGAAATACGTAGTCTTACACAAATCGTGAAATTGAGTATTCAATAGAACTTATACCTAGTGATACACCTATATTAATGACTCCTTTTAAAATTTATATGTTTTAGTTCATAGAATTAAATAATAATCCATATTAGGATCATTAAAAGGGATTCATTTATCAATTATCATCACCTTTCAATTCACATGTTTTATATGTTATGAATAAAATTGTACAATGTAACTTCGAATTGATTATTGAGAACCAAAAAAATCCCTATCTAGAATGTGTATCATCTGGCCCATATTGATGACTTTTTTATCAACTAAATGGAGTTTAATAATTTTAAAAGATTTATCTCCATTATGTATATCATCTATTGAGGATCATTATATAGGATTCATCAAATATGACATTCCAAACATGTATTGGACATTATGAGTTTTTAATGATTCCATATGGACTTAAGAATTCCCTCTCTATCATCATTAATTTAATTAAAAGAGTATTTAGTTTCACCATGATATGTTTTGGTAGTATTTAGAGATAAAATTATTCAATATTCAAATAATAGGGAGGAGTATAATGATCACTTGAGGATTTTTCAAAAGACCCCAAGGAAAGAGAATGTTTATGAAAAAATTACCTTGTGTGAAATTTTTATTTGAAATGTTTCAATATTTGGACTTATAATCTCGAGTAATGTTATATCATAATATCCTTTAAGGATAAAACACATTGAATATTGGACCAGACTGACCACTATGACATACATTCATAGTTTTCATGGTTTTATTAGATATTACATGTGTTTTTTTATAATTTTTCAAGGATATCTACTCAATTGGACAACTTGGATGGGATCCCTATTTTATTGGGTAGATAAATGAAAAAAAATTATAAAGTTGAAGATAATTATAGAAAATAATCCTTTTTTACATGGCCCTAAATTGAAGAAGGATTTTTAATCAATAGTTTGTATCAAAGAAGGTTATGGAATGTGTCCTCTTACTGAACAATATGTTTTACTATTTTTTCACATGAAAAGTGTAGTGTAATTATCAAAATCTTCCAACTCGTGATTTGTATTAAGATATAGAAGTTTTTATAATTTAATTTTAGAGAAATTATAATTGTGTATTAGGTTGTGACATATAAACTGATCACAATATTTAATAGTATATTTTCACATAGAAATATACAAACATTCCATAAAGAACATGACAATATATGATTAATGATTATGAATTTACAATATATTTCCTTCTTAGAAAATTAAAAAATGTTGTAGATTCTCTAATATGAAAAGATAATTCAATCATAACATTGATAAGGATCACAAAAGATCTAATATTAATAGACTTACAAATGAAGTTTCTTGAAATATTGAATAAATGGGAGAAATATTTTCTTTATAAAATTTATATTAAACAATCTATCTATTTGTGTATTTAAGTATCCTATATGGAATATGTGGATATATAGAAGATATTAACAAATTTTCATGAGTTAAAAATAGATTTTGATGGAATTATAAGGTTCTGGAACCTTTTATGTCTCTCTTCAGTATCGGATTTGAAGAAGGTGTTGTTGGGTGAATATCATTGTTCTTCATTATAAATTCATCCTTGTTTTCTCATACTAGAAGTGGGTGGATGTATATATAATTAAAAGAGTGTTTTTGGTGGGATGGAATGAAGAGAGATATTTCAGTGTATGTTTCTCTATTCATTATATTATTTTATGTTAAGTGTGAAATATAATAATCAATACGGATGTTATAATTTCTTCCTATACAAGAATGGAAATTGTAAAAAAAACTCCAAGGATTTTGATATCAGAATACAAAAAATATATAAAGGTAATAATTATATATAAATTCTATACAATAACCTTACAATGTAAAAAACAATATTTCAATTAGATTAGATTTATCTCTTTTCCAATTTTCTTAGGTTTACATTAAAGAATCCATAACATTGAATATAGTATCAATATAAATTATATTTTATTGGGATTTGAGGTTTACCTTATTTTTTGAGAAGTATTGGGTAGGCTTGGGATAAAAAGATATGAATTATCATTTCTTATCGTTATCTAATAGCCGGTTAGTCTGAGAGAACAGTTCAAACTCAAGAAGACATGTTAAGAGTTTCTACTACAGAATTTAAAGATTTTGTGATGAAAACCATACTTGGAAAAAATTTCCAACAATAATAGAATAAACTCTAGAATTAATATAAATCCTTATTAATCTCTACATGGTAGGAAGTTCATAACTCCAATTTTCTGTAATGAATTTTTATAAAGAAGTTTATGGGGACCTAATCTAGATATTTTAATGACAGTGAAGTATATATCCATTCAAACACACATAAAAGAAGCTCGTTGTAGACAAGAATGTCTTACTAAAAAATTTATAAACTTATAGAGTTTGATTTTTGTGAAAATTTAATGCTATGAAAATCACCCAAGAAGATGGTGGAGAGATTTTGAAATAAGGTAATGTTAAAACATTCTAATATAGGTCATTTTGAAAATATTTATCATATCAGGACAATAACTTATCTGTTTTTACATCCACCAAATATATATCATGTTAATCACATGTTCGTTGTATATCTATTGAGGATTTACATACCTTATCCTTAACATATATTGAACTTATATTTAATACTATGGTATAAATATATCTGTTATGAGGAATAAAATTTTGAAATTACTAATCATAGAGGGAAAGGGGTACAAAACATGACTGCTCACCAACTAAATGTTTAGTGGTGAAACCACTAATTTCATAATGCTATATAAGAACATAAGTTTGTGATTAGGTAGTATAACACACATTTTACTATATAATAATGTCAAATAATTATGGATAAATTAATTTTAAGGGGAATATAATGTAAACCCATGAAGTTTTTATGAATTACATCTCTCTAAATAAAATTATTTGTTAGATAACATGGGTTACATGCAACAAAATGTTTTGGAGAACCATTTTATACTATTAAAAACTATTATCACCTAGTCATTTTATTATTGGGTATTAATATTACTAACTAAATTATGAATGTGATTGGTTTAATCATGTAATCAATTAATCATAAGTTGAAATAAGAAATAATGTACATGATTTTTCTAAAAAAAATATTTTTATGTGTGTAATATATTTTAAAACTAATTAATTAAATTGTCTTCTATTAGTGAATGATTTTAATTTAATTTATATATCTATTTCTTAAAATATATTTTTTAAACATTCATCTAATATTTTTATTGTAAATAGGATAATAATAAATATAATTTGTTTTCTTAAAAATTTATTAAAAATAGATTTCATCGCATTTTTCACACATACATTAAAACTAATTTAGTACATTTATAGGTATTAAATTAGATAAAATTAATTTTATATGTATAATCATGAGGATAAAATTTTGTTAATAGGACCCTTTAATACTTTTCCAATCTAAATAGTAACCTTGGTGAATTTTATCACCTCAATAAATGGTAAATCGGGATAATCTAGGTTAAATATAATTGGAAAGGCCATAATTATTCATCATAATTATTTAACAATTAATTTAATTATAAATTATTCATTATAATTTCAAAATATATTATTTTAATCATATATTATCCATGAAAATGACATATATAATATTTAAATATATAAAAGTTAAAAAAATGGCGCTCCCTTTGTTTTTATTATGTTATATATGTCCACATAGAAAAACAATTAATGAAGGGATATAAGTTTTTATACTGAGATTACTAAATTTATTTTAGTGATATAAATTTATTTTTAATTTTTATTAATTATATAATGTGATTAATTAGTTACGCAAAAAATTCAAAATATTTCTCCATTTAGAAAAAAATTAATAAGTGAATTGAAAAAATATTTAAAGTCATGTAAGACGAATGATTTAATGTGTTCCATGAATTTTATAGATCAATATAACATATTAAGATGGTGGTAAGTCATTATATTTGAATTCCACCTTATTTATGTATTGTAAGTCAAATTAAATGAATAGTGTCAAAATTGACAATAATGTTATTTTATCGAAATAATATATTATTAAATTATATAAAAAACATACAAAATATAAATAAAAAATATAATTATTTTATGGTATAAAATTTCTTAAATTCAAAATTTATGGACCAATTTTACCTTTATAAGTAAAAACATAAACCATTTAATATTAATCAATTTTTTCATATTTAGGATTAAAAAAATTAAGTAAGGGTTATTTAGAATGAATAGGTTTAAAAATTAACCAAAAAAGGTAAATATTCTACCCCTTGATGGTATTGCAACCATTTATTAAATTATATTCAAATATACATTTATTTGGTGTAATTTTTCTTGATAATTAATTTATTATAATTTAATCTTATTAAAAAATCAAAACATCCTCCTCGCCTAAATTTTAAAATGGCCCCTCCTCCCTCGCTTATTTACACCAAATTTATCCTTATATCTTTACCAAAATATGTCAATATACCTTTTAAACATATATATACTCTTTATAGAGGTTATTTTCATCCCATTATATAGACCATATATCCAATTTGATGCTATTTTTAGGTTTCGTTTCAAAGAAAAGGTAACCACCTTACTCAATCACTTCCTTTTATACTCTTATTTACCTCATAAAAATCAATGTAATTTATAAAAAAAATTAAATTAATCATCCTAAAAATTCTGAAATTTTATTATGATTGTGAAACAATCATTATAAACCCTCTTTCCAATCACACAATAATTTAATGTATTGTTTATGCGTACTTATGGCTTACCGTCTCTATGTAGAAATACAATTCATTGTTAATAACCATATTTTATGGATGAGTATTATGATGTGTTTTGTTTTTAAATATTATTTTCATGAAATAATTATAGTTCTGTAATTATTATATCACATGTACTTTCATTCCATTGAAACACATGAGAAAAGAGAATGCCATGCATGCATACATGTGGACAACCACATCCATATAGTGATGCGGTTCATTTGTCATTTATATTTGAAATGGATTGTAATGAGGATGTATTTTATGAATAAATATGATATATATTATTTAATAATGTTATTTTTTTAATAAATAATATTTACTTTTCTTTCATTGAATCCAATGATAAATGTAGATAGTGTTCATTTGTATTGGTGACCTATAATCTCCATGACATGTGTAATTCATTTCTATACCACTAAATTTTATATATTTCTCTAAATATATATATAATAAATATATATGATATTTAATTAATGATTAAAATTTTCTATATCACTTAAACTAGAGAAATATACAAGGATGTGAACTACTAACACGAAATAATCATAATAGAATAAATAGATAACACTCATAAATTACAGTTTTCATAAGGAATTATTGATAAAATGGAGTATGGAAATTGTATAATGATATATTATATAATATTATAATATTGAAAATTACGTTGTTATAAAATTATAAAAATTATAATTTTTTATAGAGGGGGTTCAAAAGTGTGTAAAAGAAGTTGGTCCAAAGGTAAGTGGTTTCGTGATTATAATCTCATTGCCTGTCAGGATTGTTAACCATTAAGATGAATTGTCGAAATCTTATAATCCATCTACGAAAAAACTCAGGAATTTTATTCTCCACTATTTATTTCATAAAAATAATATTTTTCATTTTCCTCAATATATGTACCCTAGATAATGAAAATACCTTTTTAAGAATAATTGACTTTATTTATTTGTTGGAAAAAATAATTGTTTCTTCAATATAAAATATTTATAAAAATGTTAAAATTAACATTTTTACTATTATCCAATTATTTTTAATGTTATTTTTATAGATGTTGTAATTTATAAAAATGGATTGTGGTGATAATTTTTTTGATTTATAATCATCGAACATTATGATGTTTCAAAAAATAGTTTGGAAGGAATTTATTTCAACTAATATGGGATGATCAGATTTTACCACAATAATGTTGCTTAAATTCATTCAACCATCCTATTCATGTTTACATGATTAAATATTTAAAAAATCAATTTATTCTTATAAATATAATTTTTATACTTTAAAAACATATTTTTAAAGTAGAAAGGCTATTTTACCCAATAATGGTATAATTATATATTCATCCATCAATGAAAACATCCATAAATGATTCTTATTCATTACTAGGAATACTACCCAAGGATATAAATATTAATCATTGTATTTATTTTTTATTTATATAACAGCATGACTTTTTTTAAAATCACTAGTGCATAAAGGGTTTTTCATGTTGGGTTTTTAATGTTTTTTCGCATCGGTTTTCATGCGACGTGGTTATAGTTGACATAGTAAATATATTTTTTCACATAGTTTTCATAAAAATAACATTATAAATAAGTTCATACATTGTTTTTCATGTAATTTATTAGATAAATGACGTGAAAAACACAATAACCACCATTTATCATGTTATTTATTTTAAATAATTGACTTGATAAATGATTGGGAATGTGTTTTTCTTCTGGTTTATCCAATAATTGATGTGAAACCCCAATTTTGGACCCTTTATCAAGTTGATTATTTATATAACTAAAAATATAAATGGTTTTTAAATTCCATTATTTGACAATCTACATGAAACAATATTTTTTTAAATGTACATTGATTCGTCTCCACCACTGGAAATAGCCAAAAAACAAAAAATCCATCCAACATCAGCCAAAACATATCACAAGTGGTAGAAAACAGAATAAGTAGCACCAAATTTGGGGAAATAAACATATTATTAAAAAAATTTAATGAACTAAAAACCTATATACATTGATTCATATCCACAAGAATAACCATCTCTAAAAGTACAAGAGGCAGCAAAAAGGAATCCCAAAATCAAAAAAAAAATACACATACCATCGAACATTCAAATAAACTAAAAACAGTCAAACCTGTAAAATGATTTGCACATTCAATTTTTAAATGTCTCGACTCATCTATGTTGTATGACCATTTGAAATAAAAAATCTTCATAAATAATATAGAAATAATTTTAAATTAGTTTTCAATAAAATATATTAAATATTACAGAAATCTTCATAATGAAATCTTACCTTATGAAACATTATAATTGTCCTAGAAGAAATTATTTCATACATGAATCTTAAAACATAATATCCTCATCCAGTTCCACCTTGATGTTTATGACACTATTTCAAATTGATTTTATTACAAAGTAACATTTTTAATTAATATATATAAAATTTAGTAATTGTAATTGATAAATCACCTTATGCTTTACAAATTTGATCTTGGCTCTCTTGGTGCTATTCGTTATTTTTGTCTCTATAAATAAAATATAGGACTTGTTTAAAAATAATATGAATATAATATTTTTTATTCATTATAATACAAACAAATATTAAAATAATAATACTTATGTGTTCAATATATTCTTAAAATTTTCTCTCACTTTACTATGTATAGAGCATATCCAATACAATTCCTTCTCTCTTTGTAAACAAACACTAAACATCCATTGACCAATAATATAAAATAAATTTTAATATCATTTGTTAAAATATTAAATGATACATAAAAAATTGTGATAAAAAAATATTTCATACCATCAGTGATATGGAAACATCCATCACTGAATGATGACATTATTCTAAAATCACTTAGCTATTTAAATTGTTCTTTAAGCATTGGTCATTGTTCAATCTATTGGATAAATATATTTTTAGTCCATTAATCCATATACATATGTCTTTTCATTCTCTATAAAAATTTTATATAGATACCTAATACAATGCAGACATAATTATAAATTTTCAATAAAATAATAAAAACGTTTTGTTAATCAACTTACATAGAAAAAACATGCATCGTGTTGATGCTCAATTGATCTCCAACTACAAGCTCTATGAAATAATTTTTCAAGTGGATCACATTCATTTCATTCCCACAAATAGCCACATCAAATTTAATGGTATATACTCCCAATAATAAATTTCAGAATGTTAAAAAGCAATCAAGACCAGAATATTTGGTATCTAATTTCATGGAACATTGAATTTTTTGTTCTCTATATAGTATTTCATTACCAATATAGTATTCCTAAAAAAATTAGAGAAATATAAGAGTGACAAAATGAGAAAAAAAGTTACTAAAAAATTGAAATTAGATATAACTTAAATACATTCCTCTATGGTAATATATCAAATTATTCTAGATGGAAAAACCAAGAAATAACTGATACTTTGTCCAAATATACTCACTTCATCTGTATGACATGGAATTTTTGCTAAAATTTCAATAATATCTTCATAGTTACCCTCTACTTCTCTATCTCAATCTGGAAATAATGAATAGTATCATTAATATAATATATCATCTCATATTCAATAATATTTTGAGGATCATGGAAAAATAATTCATAGTAACTTGGAAGATGTTGAGAAGGGGTTTTTGGGTAGGATAAGGAGTGTATTCTAGAAACAAATATGTGTGGGTAGGATAAGGAGTAGGAGTGGGATCTCATAGAAAAGGTGGAAGAGGCAGATAGATAGGCTGAAACTATCCTTTCATTTCTTAAAATATTTCATGTACAAAAACTCTTATCCTATCCTCCATCGTTTCTTGAATAACTTATGATTTGGTTTCCAAAAATTCCATTTGTTTTATAAACATCCTCTTTTAAAGAGACAAATAAATATGAAAAAAAATTCTTATTGATACACCTGTTGATATTCGTCATAAACGACCTGGGATTTCAGGATTTCCTAATGTTGTAGAAAAAATATCCTTTCTACTTGCAGCAATAAAGAGCACATGTGCACTCTTCTCCTAAAGTTAATCATGAATGGAATATTTGAAAATATATACAATGAATCACATATATAAAGGTTATATTTAACATTAATAAATAAATAATAACCCTACAATATTATTAGATACAACTCTTGAATCTTCTGTAATATATTGTCCTTTTCTCCCATTTCAATCCCTCTTCCATTTTTCTTGTCTAGTGGGGGGGAGGAGGGGCAACCTCTCCACATCCTGATGACTCTACACTCATATTTTGATGTTTTTTATAGAATATTTTTCCTATAATTTATACCCTCCATGAGATAATGTATGAGGGTATAAATTATTAGCTTAAAGCTCTTGATGAGATCTCTTTGATTATTTTAAATTAATAATTAAGAATTAAGAATAAATAAATCTCTAAAATGGTCATTAATATAAAAAATAATTTAAAAATGTAACATTGAACTTACTAAAAACTCTCCTCATCATCGAATTTCAACAAATTTATTCAATTTATCTTCATCTATAAAGGGATATATATCACATGGATTTTCATGTTGTCAATAACCAAAAATGAACTGTGATGTGAGGGACAATTTAAAATCCCTCAATCTCCTAGTCAGAAATGATATACAATTCATCGTGACTCCTCCAGTGTCAAGTATATAATATGTCATATAATAAGAAGGATAAAACATATATTTCTATAAAATTTTCAAGATAAGTAAAATAATCACAAAAAAGATTACCAAAATAGTCCCCCACAATAGTTATAATGTCTCTTTTTTAACACATCACCAATCATCATACAAAATACTAACATTGATTTAAGCCTATACGGATACAAAATTATTTATTTTTTTACCTTTGGACCTATTGGAATATCATCATAATCAAGTTCAAATGATGTCCCATATTTCTAGGTATGGGAAACTGATAATATTAGTAAATGTGTGGTTCCACATTTTGAAACCCTCGAGAACTTTTTTCCCCTATTAATGTGGTTGTCTCATGTAATGAATGATGATAAGGATCATAAATAGGAGCATGTGTATGTTACACCCCACAGGTATGAGTATGGTCATCTCTAGAAATATGTGGTTTATCAGAGTATTGATCTATGATTATCTTATAATTCAAAGATACACCAATTATTACAAAAATATATTAATACCAAAATTACATCCCAATGTAAATATATAATTAAAAATTATCAAATAAAAATAAATGTAAACTAAATGTAAAAATAATTATTAATATTTTTTATAGTTAACTACAGTTATAACAATATTAATGAGAGGTTAAATTACATAAATGAATTAAATCTAACAACGTTAATGAGAGATGAAATGAAATTGTAAAAATTTATCGACTTAATAAAGCATCTTAACAATAAAAAAAATTATTTTATAATATATTCCTATAAAATATATTTAGATTTTATTTGAAATATAAAATTTAAAATATTTGGTTTTCAAAAAAAATCAATTAATAGATAACTTAATTAAAGGTAAAGATGGAAAACTACACCAAACTAAACTAATATGAACAAACAATTAAATTATTAGTTATAATATGTGTTTTAATAATGAAAATCAAATTAAAATATCTAAATTATGAAATTTAAAAAGTAAACCATAATTAAATATGTCTTATTTATAATTTTGTGAATATTATAAATATTGTTTTCCCAAATTATTTCCTATTGATCGTTCTGTATGGAAAAAACCATATTTTCAACTTTTTCATCAATATTATTTTTTAATTATTCCAGGGATGTAGGGATCTCATATAAATCTGCATCTTCATCAAGTTTATCATCACCAAGAAATATTTTTTTCATTTTAAAGAAATATCCCACTACATATAAAATTAATCAAGAACATAGAAATCGGTTTTCATTTGTTTCCATGATAAAAGGATCATTTGGGTAATTTAATTTATTCAGATTAACAAGTTTCCTTCCAAATTATTCTTTTCAGACATTGTTTCTATTGGTTAACCATTTACACGTAAATAATAGAACATGAAATTTAATTTAATCAACCTCCCATAATTCTCTAATGACTTCGTAATATGTGGTTGATACAGAGATTGGGTTTTTGTATTTTGAACTTGAAAAATTCATTACTTATAAAAACACTGAAACACTACTATTTTGAATCGAACTTTGGTTATCCTGGACATTCATATGAAAAGTATTGTCATTAATTCTATAGCTAGAACATGTTATCAAATTTAAACATGAACCTCCCACTAATCATCTCAATGTTTCTAATTCATTTACTTTTAGGGTCTCAGTAAACCATTGAAAAAAAAATTCTCATTAAAAATCCACATATATTCCTTCTTTGGATAAATTGTTTCAACTCATTAATATTAAATATTATATATAGTTGATAATCAATTATGTTATTCAATATATATAATTGTACATTGTTTATCTATTCACCTTCCAACGATTTAACTTTCAGGCCATGAATCCCTTTCCCCCAAAATTGACTCATTCATGGTGAGATGTAGGAAATTTGATGTGATCCACATCAGAAAAATAGATTTTAAAAACTTATAAAGCCTCCTCAAAAATATACTTCTCAACAATGGATGTTTTAGGTTGATGTATATTTTTAACATACCCCTTCAATATCTTCATATAATTTTCAAAGGGATACATCCAACGTAGATAAAGAAGTCTAAAAAGCTCTATTTCTGACAGAGAATAAACTATTAAATCCACCATGATATCAAAAAAATATTGATGAAAATACATCTCCAATTGAAAAATTATAGACACCACTTCATTATCCAAAATGTTCAAATAATTCAATTTGATAACCTTATTAAAAATTGAATTAAAAAATTATACACCTTCATGATATAATTTCTTACACATGTGGGAAATAATCCATGCAATGAAACTAGTAGGAGTTGTTGCATCAAGACGTTACAGTCAAGAAATTCCATACCATTCAAATTCCAATCCATTAAATACATGTATATTTTTCATTTGATGAAAAACCATGAGGAATTTTGATATCATGAAGACATTAACGAAAGCTAGTTTTCTCCCTCTTGGATAAGTTATGAAAAGATGGGGGTAGGAATGTTCACCTTCCATGAAGTGTGGGAGCCAACTCCAAATGTATTCCCATTGAGAGAAAATACAATCATGAATTCAACCCATATTTAGTATTTCCTTTAATATCTAATAATGTTTCAATCAGAAATTCACATATAATCTTCCCTATGAGCTTGGAGTCAATGTTATGATTCACCTCATGATATATCCAATATGGTATGTCATAAAAATTGACTATTTCTCCTAAATATTTCAATCATTATCATATATATGAATCTTTCTGAATGTCACAACATTTTCTTCACCCTCTAAAAATACTGATTAGTGGATAAATGGTTTGGGGAAATATCAAATTCTTATAATCCATTGAAATATTTTTTCAATATTATATAAGGGTGATCCATAGGTAAAAATGTTTGATGACCCATGCATAATATTTTTATCCCATGATGCAGTTTACAATATGAAGTCTTTTGTTCAAAAATTGGACAAGATTTATGCCCCTTCAGACTATATCCAGATAAAGATTCATATTCTATAAATTCATTTAATATAAACAAAATCATTTCATGTAGTTGAAAACATTCCATTTTATAATAATCAAAAACCCTTTTAACTTCCTCCTTTAAGAGTTTCATGTCGTCAATTAAAAGTGATAAGAGAACATCAATATCATTTTTGGGTTGTGTTGGTCCACTAATCATTAAACTCTACCTGGAATTTTTTTCTTGATAGAGAAGCTCAGGATATAAGTTTTAAATTACCAATAAAATAGCCCATGAAATATGTGTTCTACTAAGGCTTTAATATAGATTCATTACATCTTTTCATAGTCCATGTTTGACATTTTGACCATTATTTATTAATTTAAGAAACTAGGGATCAGTGTTTTTACACTATAGATAATCTCCTGGATGTCATATTTTCCCATCACATATATTCTCATTAGTATGCCATTTTAACCTTTATTCATCATGTGAGTTTGAAAATAATGGTCTCAAACAAGGAATTATAGGAAGATACCAAAATTCTTTGGAAGGGGTCTCTGAAACTTCTAAATTATCCTGTGATTTTTATTTCAACTTATACCGTGATGTCCCCCATTTAGGACACTATGATAGAAATTTGTATTCTTTCCTATATATAATACATTCATTCAGGTAGGTATGTATTTTCTTTTACCTTAATCCCATTGGGCGTAATATTTTCTTGTCCATACAATATGAATCTCGATCATAATTGTCTTTAGGAATGACGTCTTTCAAAAATTATAACAGATCTATAAAACTCACATCACTTCATCCATGATTCACCTTCCGGTTTATCAGTCATAACATTGTCAATAAAATCGTATATTTTGTACAACCCAGATAGAATGGTTTTTCTGCATCACAATATAAACTCTCAATTTTCAATTGTTTCCCAATTTTATCTACCTCAATATAATCAATCATTCTATCATGTTTATCATATTTATAATAATATAATGTACCATAATCAATAGATATAGAATTCTTCTTGGTTTGATCATGTCAAATCAAAGGGCTATAGATCAAATTAGAACAATGAAATGAAATTGATCTTTGACCTCTCTGCTTTTCAACTTCTGAGAATTTAAACATTTCAGGCATGGACAGAAAAACATTTCATCGTTTGGAGAATTTAATTTATAAAATTCCAAAATCTCATCGATACAATCCACATATTTAACAATTATTATAGGTATACTAATAAAACTATGATTCATTATCTATAAAATATATCAAAAACAATGTTTGTAATTTATAAAATATTGATATTATATATGAAATTGTAAAAGTAGAAGATCAAGAGAGGAAACATTACAAGGAAAATATAACATTTTGATGTGAAAACTCATTCATGATGAAAGAATTACAAAACATATTCCATTAAAAAACATCTCAAGTATATTTAAATGAATATATCCTTATAAAATTATTAAAAAATATGTATAATGATATCTATTAAACAGTATCCATAAAAAATATATAAAATGAGAACAAAAAATTCATAGTTTATTCTTTATAAAAATAAAAAATCTATTCTATATTCTAATAAAAAATAGAATCTAATAAAAAATTGAGTCTTAGTTTAAAAAAATATCACATTAAAAAAACAATAATTAACTTAAACATTATAAAATCAGATGTATAATATACAGTCTCAATCATGTGAGGTGTGCACTTAGAATTTGACTTCAACTTCTTCCAATAAGCTGTAAAACTAATAAATACCTATTATGTTTTATTTTCTTATTATTTGATTTTTATTATATTTAAATAAAATAATTGGGCACAAAAAAGGGATTTATAATTTAAAATATAATTTATACTCGACCATCAATAATTTAGGGCATACATTATTATACTAAAACATTGAAGCCATCATAAATAAATAAAAAATCGTATCCCAAACTAGGATAGGATTTTTTTACCATGATTTTTTTACAATGATTTATCACGTTTGATTCAAAAAGATTAATGTGTACAAATATAGTAACTATTCAATAAGAACAAAAATGGGAAATTATTGATCTATTTTGTTTTTAATATATAATAGGGAAAAAGAAATACCACACAGTCCACCCATGTTGAAGGTATTAACTAATTTATAGATGTCTAAAACATAACTTTATTATTATATAAACACTTCTTAGTAATAAGTTAGAAACCAAGTTCCATTCAATACATCCAAATTAAACCATAAAAGAAGTTAACCCAGATCAAGACTACATGAACTACCCATCCCCATCACCTACATCATGATGTCAAGCCTCTACATTCACATAAAATAGTTAGTTCATTATCGAATCATCAAATGTCATTCAATATTAAACCAAAAACACCGTTATATTTTTCAAAATTCATAAAAACCAAACCATCATCAAGGGAAAACCCCGTTATTTTTACTAAATTGACTATTCTTGTGGTGGGTTTTGAAGGTTTCATTGTTTATAGTTGTAATATTTGGATAAATTCACCAAAACCACAAAAGAATATAAACTATTCGTAATTTATAGTTGATTGGACCAAAAAATGAATAATTAAGGAATCCACAACATGCAACAACCACTAAACATTACAACCTTCCACTTCTAACACTATTCAATTATCACCCAATGATAGGTAAAGAAATATGTTGTTTACAATACATAAAAACTAGCCTATCATTCTAAATAAATACTTAATAATCCCTAAAAAAGTACTATATGCGCTTTAGAAACTACTAATTAAATCAATATAAAATCTATTCAAACCTTTAAGAGATCTAGTTGGAGATGAAAGATCTATAATAGAACACGCAACGATGAATATGAAAACCTCTAAATTTATGAAGATGTTTTCATGAGAATGAAGAACACCTCAGTGAACAATCGTGGATTAGTTATTCAAAGAAAAAAAATGAAAAAAAGAGATAAATTAGTATGTTTGGGGCTTACTTCAGATGTGTAACCCGAGTCCGATGAAACCCTATGGTTCTATTCAGATTATAAGGCGATATTTATACCATTAGATCAAAGAAACAATAATTCTCGTGCTTCAATGAGAGAGAAATGAGATCTTTTTTGTGAAATTAGAAGACCACAGAACGAAACCCTTGATTGATACATAAATATTCAAATGTTTTTTACATTGGTTATATTATAATAAATGTGAAAAATGGGTAGTCTGAGGTCTTTCACGTCAGTTATCCTATATTTGACATTGAAAAATCATTCTTTAATATCAATTAAATTACATAACTAAAGTGAAAGAGTGCTGAATACCCACTTTTTCAAGTCAGTTTTCATAAAACTGTCATGAAAAACTAATATGCCAAAATGTTCATGTTGGTTATAAATAACAGACGTGAAAACTGTGCCATAAAAAATAATTTTTCTACTAATGAATATTCCTTTCCAATAATATTTTCAATGATTAAATTTTTATGAGACAAATTTATTTTCTTGGGATCAAATATGATAAATGTATTTTAATCTTTTAGTACACATATATATGATTTTCATTATGGGATGGGGGGACCTGTATCCCTCCCCCCAATTAATTAGGTATATATTGATATCTTATAATATAAACATGGATAGAATTGGTTGTACACCTTTTTTAGTATGGGAATTTTTCTAATATGTTAGTGTTGGGAGGGAAAATTTATTACTATGATGGTTTGGGAATTTAACCCATTCCACAATTATAGTTCTTCCAAAAACATTTACTATTGATTAATTTTTTTTTCTTATTTGTATTCCCCAATTCCATGTCTGATACCAATTTCATGCACTCATGGATTAATTTGTTATTCTACTATGATTCATGTCTTATAAAACGCCATGTTTTATTCCATTAATCATTATTATGATCAATGATTTATAGGGTATGTATTAGAAATGTTAATACCGTGTTTCCATGACCATTAAACAATTTTATTGTTATAAGATCATTAATATATCACTTTTTTATAGGTAATATGTTTCATATCCCACCCTTTTTTTATTTCCACTCCCAGGTTATGAAGAAATGTTTTATTTATGATATTTCTTATATGGATGATAGTTATAAATATCTATGTGGGAGATGATATAGATATTTTATAAACTTGTTTTTTATCTTTAATTGTTTCCAATGAAACTGAAAAAAATTATTCTGGTGTGCATTATAATGTAATTTAATGAGTATATATATATGAAGATGTGATATCTGTGTACTAAAATTTTGGGTCATTATAACCTTAACCACCATGGAAATAGTTGCCAAAATGTTCATCACACTATCTAAATACTTCAACATCACATACTAGGAATACATTATCAATGAAATGTGGAATCATTAATGTCATGAGCTATATCCATACAACTAATCCATCATATACTAACCATGCCATTTTATAAATGAGACTATCCTTTATAATGTATTAAAAACAATGTTACCTGAAAAATTATACATTCAAGGTCACATATACTCAACCCTACCTACTCTTATTTATTACATATCACAAAGACACATGTATAAAAAGAGAACTAAATTGTGAGAACATACCTATGGTATGAAAAAACTCAACTCATTGATGAAGTATTATTTATCTTTAACTAGTAAAAATAAATTAAATAATATGATAAAATGACTATTTTAGTGCACAATCGGGAGGGAATATGAAAATTAGTGAGAGAAAATATATTAAATAGTCTAGGAAATCATTCCATACCCACATCTACTCCTTGGAACAAATTTCATTAAAACCAAAAAATAATTGAATATAATCTCTCAGGATGTCATATTGAATGATAAAGAATTGAAACAAGGTAACCCACAAATATTCAGTCTCAAAACCCCCTTTTCCAATTTTTATATTTTATTATTACATCAATAATTTAAATAAGATAATTTTGGAAAATTTGGAAAAAATTTATTTTAAATTTTTCACAAAAACGTTTACCATTACATATAGGGTACCCATATATAAGGGTAAATCATTTACTATTACACAGAGCCCATGAAGATTCTTACATTCCATAATGTTCCCTAAAAAGTCTCTCTCGTATTGATAAAAAAATTCCCTTATGAATCCTACTTTTACTTTTATGTATAAGTATCCTAGAGTTACATTCAATTTAAATTATTCTTATGCATTACATTTTCTGAAAATTCAATTATATGTAAAAATTGTGAATTTTGAGTTACCATTACATATACACTAATATTTTTTCGCAAGTCCATGTAGTGTTACTCTAACCTATGAAAAACATATTCTAGCCCCTGAAATAGTGTAGTATTATGTACACAGATATTACTTTTATGTATCAACGAGTTACTTTTTTATATTAAAATTTAATCTTATGTACCAACCCTTAGCTATACATTTCCCATTACACATAAAAGGCATCCATTATACTATTGAATTTTCCAAAACACTGGAGGTTACTCTGATATATTAAACTATTATTATTTTTCAAACATCAGGACCCTCATAAATTTTAAATATATTGTAATAAATTCTTACTCTTATATAACAATGATTTAATTTTTTTCTGAAATTACTTGAAACCCAAAAAAACTACAAAAATAATTTCTAATATAACTATATATAGCAGATAGTAGTAAAACCCCTAAAAACACTTTCTTCATTCTTCCCACTACTGATAATCATAATAGATCTAGGGTCAACCCTCAAGACTCATTCTTTGGACTATAAAAATACCTATGACTCTTAATGAATTCAAAACTACATAAGGGAACTCTAATATCTGACCTAATTTAATATTTCTAAATTCCTAGGAGCTTACAGCCAACACACCAATAATATGTCAATACCAAATTATCATTCCCAAATACTTATATTTTCTCCCCAAATCTTGAGGATACATAATCAATATATTCTTAAGACCACAAAAATTTATTTAATGCATCCACATCATTCCTAATTTCCCAATTCAAAAATACCAATCCCTTTCATGGGTACATCGCACTATTGGAATAACCTACATGAACTCACAAATACTAATATAAAAAAATGATGGAATCACACCAGGATGTTACAATAAAAAAATTTATCCACATATATACAAGGATCGTCAACTATCATCAACTTATATAATGGTGTCTCCCATTTTATCCCATTGTGAACAAAACTTATAGTTATCATGCACCAGATTAGAAGCCCACATATTTACCATCACCTATCAATTTATTATATATTGAAATCATAAACTAGTATACCCATCCCTAAAAAAATAGTAACATGATGAATACATGACTTTTATTATAGATATATCTTTTTCATATATTTAGTAAGATCGATCGATGTATACAATTGACATGGATACTTACTGATGGATGTGTGTCCTCCATGTGGGTATTTAGACACTATCTTCCACTACCACCATTTCTAGGTACCATATGCAGTACTTTATCATGAATATGAAGATGTATCCCAACTAAATTATCCTATTATGAATCCTAGTCCACCCTATGAAACATGAGTTTACTCAGATTCATGTCCTCCAACTAACTATGAGGTCTTCTAGAAAAATCACTCTATATTTCATATCATCCAATATTATTGACAATTATTTTCTGGATATTTAAAGTAGGCTAAAAAATTTCCATTTGTTCTCACAATGCAAGAACCTACTAAAAAACCCCCCATTTGTGTTATAATTAAATGCTTTTTTCTTCAACCATATTACCTGAAAACCCCATATCACTGTGGATTATTTTTTATTTTTACTTTCGTTTAACTTTTTTTCGAGTTTTAGTTTGAAAATTTTTAAATTCATTAAAACTATCACCATATTTATCTTAATAGGACATGTTAAAATGAAATTATGTATATGGTATTACATTGGTATTTTCTAATTAAATTTGTTCGTTCTTGACTATTACATGGATCATTATAACCCATATAAAATCTAGAGGAAACTATGAGGGTATTTCGATTTTAAGCATGATAGAAATTGTCTTATGCACAATTTGGGGAACCTTATGAGGAAACAATCCAAAATTTTATAGTTTATAGTAATTTTTGTTTATGGTTAGAGCATTATTTATCAAAAAAATCATCCAAACCATGAAATATACATAGTTTTACAAAAAATGTGAACACTATCTTTTTTCCATAAAGACTATATATCTCTAGGGGACTCCATATTAAATATTATATCTTAAACGTGCCCTATTTTTCAATTTGATCTCCCTAACATCCTTTTTTCAATATTTTACATTCATCTATTGTTTTTGAGTGATTTTTTCTAAGGAAAACTATTAACTTTATCATATAATTCATTTCTCCTCTCCCTCATACCCCTTCTTCTTTTATTTTGACTTCTATTATGACTCATATGAGTTGGGATAGTTGATACTAAGTTGTGGTATGGTCTTAATTTGAGTTAATAGGATGCTTAGAGCTTGTGTATCTTTTAATTTTTAACTCGGTTGAGGTTCACCCACAAAGTTGATTCAATGGAGATTTTTTCAACATAGAGGGAGTTATGTGTTATATGTATTTTCTTAAATTTATGTTTTACTAAATCATTGATGGTTTTTAGTTATTAATTTTTCTAAAATTAAATATATATATTTCTGTTATGGTATTTATTTATTTCATTTTTTTTTACGGTTATTCAACTTGTCATAATTGTGTATAATGGTTTTTTTATTCTTCTAATGTATATTTTTAGTGCCATGAATTTTATAATGATTCTAGAGATGCATGAAAAAATGTAAATTTGGTGCTTCATATCACTTAACCCCATTTGGGTAATGAAATAGGGAAGGGTGTGGTTTTTAGTGAAACTTTTTATAAATAATGAATTGGTATGATTTAATAAGTGATATTGAGAAAAGGGGGGGTCTGAATTTAAGAAGTTCTATACAAGTATTTAGTTATTAATAATAACAAATAATTCTATTTAATTATTTGAAAATGGTTTAAAAGTATTTTGAAAGCCCAAAAAATTGAAAGAATTGATTGGATGGAAAATTGAAATGATTTTTTCTATTATATGTGAGACCCTATGTGGATCTGATTTTCTTTTCTACAACATTACATGTATATTATGTTCTGAAAACGGAATGTAGAATATCATTTTTCATGACATAAATATGAAATGGGGTTTTTAATAAAAGGGCGTTGGAGGTGAGATTATGATTATTTTATGTATATTATTAATAATTTATATAAAGATAATTTTGATATCATGTTTTATCGCCCATATTAAATGATGTCATAATAATATGAGGAAGATATTAGGTGGTATATACTAGTGAACAAAATATCCTCTATTGTTTCTATCTTGAGGTTGTGTTCCTTAAATGGTGTGTTCTCCTAATATGTATAAAAATGTTTTCAATTTGTTAATAATCCAAGGATAGGAAATATGACTTGAAAAGTATGAAAGGATTTAGTATTTAGATAGGTCATTCTATGATATCCCAGGGTGTTGAGTCCATGTTTTTAAGTTCATTTTACTTGATTCATAGAGATACTCCCATGACATATAGATTTCATTAGTGATTTTATAAGAGATCCAATCATATTCCTTTTTTGTCTTCCCTTAGATCCCAATAAGATATTTTGGGTCCTTTACTTAGATTGTTAATCCTATTACCATCAAATGATATCTGTGTTTCCTAGTAATTTTTATATACATTCGTGTTATAACTTATTTTTACTATTTAAATCGACTATAAAAAATTATAGAAATATTTGTTTTTAAAGTTATGTTCTCAAAGTTTCATAAAAATGGGAAAAAATTTCTCTTGCAAGGATGAATGGATTGTATTTTTATTTTATAAACATAATAAAGGATCCACATACCTTGGATAAATAACACTTTCAAAAAAATATTTCAACTCCACTATAGTGTGTTTAATAAAATCTTAATTTTATAAAAATTATTATTCCAGGATATTCATTTTCCTTACACATTGTTGAGGAAAAACTATTTTCTAGTTACATATTAATCTATAATTAATCAAATGTATTTAGAAATAAGTGATACAATCTGTATGATGAAATACTACTGGGAATGTTAATTTTACACCCATTATACACCAATGGTCATATAAAACCACCATGTTATATTGGGATATTTATCTGATCTCTTTTTGATAATTGTTGGATAAATATAATGATGGGTCGGGTTGGGATGTCAAGAGTGATTGTGGGTCACCAGGTGGTGGTTGGTTTTTTTGTGGGTTTATTATTATTTTTGGATACTATGAATCAACCTTTTCATACTAAAACAATATCTCTTTTAGTTGAATTGATTTTTTAATATATGATTAATGATTGGATTAATTTTTTATCCGTCGTATGAATTATTTTTATAAAAACAATTTCATATTACTTGATTTATATATTTAATTTATATTGAATGTATATATTTTATTCTTGGGAATATGATTCTATGAATAATGAGGCTGGATATCATTGTGGAATATTTTATTTTGTTAAACTTTATCTGAGGGTGAGATCATTCAATATGTGTGTGTATAATTGATACTCAGGAACTAAATTTCAGACTGTATAGATCAGGATTTCACTTTGGCTATAGTGGATGGTCAATTAAGCTGATGTGTTTGTTCATCCTAGTTCAATTCATTGAAAAATGTATTATATGCCATATTTTTCAAAGTTAAAGGATATAGAGAATCCCTTTTGATATTTGGGATGTCAGGGAGTTTGTATATTTGAATGTTAGATCTTGAGAGGTGTTTATTTGAAGAGTTAATTTATCTATTTCTCACCCTAATCCATAATTAAACATAGATTTTCTTGATTTCTATTTCTAATTTGAGATAATTTCCAATTATTATTTATGTTTTGGAATCCGGATTGTTAATATTCGGATATGGTTGAGTATACTAGTGATTTTGGGGGTCCATCTAAAAAATTGAGGTGATTATAGAAGGAGAACATGACATATATGATTATTTTATATAGTTTTTATAATTATGAAAATATTATGTAGATGGTTATCTAATCCATTATACTGGGTGTTACAAGGATGGTTCATGTTTATCCAATCCATTTATCCACATTTTTGAAAGTAGTGATTTTACTTTGGATTTTTTATCATGGGTCTCATGGATTACAAATTGATTCTAATAGTTCTCACTATTTGTTATAAAAAAAATAAGGTAATTTTGTGGTTTTTTTATTATTTTTTCATGTATTTATTAATTCATTGTGCATTTTTTAGTCATCATGTTTTGAAAAAACAAAATTTAAGGAAAACCTATATTTATTATTGAATGAATTAAATTTTTTTCATGAAATTTTTTTCAAGTGATTAATCATCAACATTCATTTTGATTTTGAATATTGTTCCTAAATTAAAATCTTTATTGTTAATGGTGTTATAGTTTATAAAATCATGTGTTATCGTTTAACTAGAAGATATTTCAAAAAGGGATGTTTCAATATTTTTTGATTTCATTATAGAATTTTGGAATAAAACTATTTTTTTGAAATTAATGAAATGAATGTGAGGTTCATGGAATCTTTTTTATTATAACCTAGAGGTAATATGTTAAAAATATTAGTGATATCTATGAAGTTCGAGTGGATATTTATTTTAATGATGTTGAATATTTCAAAAAAATGTATATTCTTTCTTTAATGGAATTTCATCATTCTTTCCTAATGAGTTGGTTTTAATAAAATTTATTTTTCATCGGTTTTCTTATTGATGTAAATAGTTTACAAAAGTAAATTATATTTTTTTTAAGTCACACATTCCATAAAATAATACTACGATGATATTTTGAACCGGTCATGGGTTATAAAAAAATATTTGTTTTTAAATATATTTTTCTTGTTTTACATTAGTGGTTTTTTTCATTTGGCATTGGTCCTTTTTATAAATTAAGACTATTCGATTTGGTTACTAATAATGAAATTTTTTTATTCATGATTTTAATTAAATATTTTGACCTCTAAGGAATTTTTGGAGAGAATTTTGAGGATTATCTTCTCGAATGATCTATATGGTAAATCCTCATATCATTTATGCATAGATAATTCAATTTTTCACTGTGTCAAAACAATGATTGGAGTTTTAGAGTTAGATTAATCATTAAACCTATATTTCATTAGTCAATATAATTATATCTTGGGTGATTGAGGACCTATTATGATTGTGATGTAGTTTGATCCTTTTTCGACGTATGGTATGTTGATTTACCTTGGGTGGTGTTTCATGTGACATGACTAATAGTGAATAAATATTTTGGATTTATTACAATGATGTTAGAGTAAATTTATGATTTTATTGTAAATTTTGTAGTATGGTTATATTATTTATTTTTTGATTAACCATTTTATAAGTGATGATGATATTGGTAATTTTTATTATTTAATGCTTGATCTTGTTTATTGTGGATTTTGTGTCGAGGTTGATGTGGTTGGGTTTTGATGTATTAGACTACAGAATTCATTGAGGGTGTGTTTTGGATGTATAGGACTCATGAAGAACCAGTTGGAATTATCAAATGGTTCCAATTTTATACTTTTATATTTATTTTCTATATGTGTTGTTGACAAATGTTTAAAATCATAGATGCCCCCATACAGTCTATTTTGTGACCTAAGGATAGGTCATAAGTTATTTATAATTTAGTAATTTCCTTGATTGAGGTATCCTTTCCCATTTTTGGTAATATTGGATGAGATATATTTTTTTGATTGGTCTTTGGGAATAATTTTGATGATTTGAGGGTTGTTATTAATTTGGGAATGAGACAATAATTCTATGATGGTTAATATTTTTTATAAAGGAATATTGATTCCATTAATTTTTTTTTAGTAGAATTATTTTTGGTTGATGTTTCTATATTGAGATTTTTTATTCCATCTCTCAGAACATTGTATGAATTATATAAAGTGGGGTGATGTATAACGGGTATCCACCCTTTAATTGATTGATGTTTGTTAGTTATGAATTGAATTGTGATTAAATATTTTTTAGGAGAGGTGGAACTTCTAAAAACTCTGGATTATCTAGCACTATAGATTTTATATATTTATCTAAAATAAATATTAAATACCCCCTTTTTCAATGCTTTAAAAAGCGTTGATAAAGGGCTCCCTTAAATAGTGCTCTTTTAGCATTGTTAAATGGGGCCTTTTATCAGGGCTTATACAAAAGCGCTGATAAATAGCCCCCATAATCAATATTTTTTTACTAGCACTAATAAGGGGTATATTTCAAAAATATGTATATTTAATTTAAAATAATATATTAATATAAAAATATATTTATGTTGATATAAATATAATATAAATTTTTTAATATATTGATTAAATAATGTAAAAAGACATTTATAATTAATATAATATATATTTAGTCAAAATGGAATAAAAAATAAATAAATAATGCTTTTAATCAGCAATTTTCTAATTATTATCGAGTAATAGTCATTTACTATCAATTGGAAGATTAAAAAAATATAGACTTTTTTTAAAACGTAACTCGAACATCAAACGGCCACAACTTTTCATTCGGGTGTCTGTTTGGGCTCCAACACATATTAAATAGAATTTTGTGATGTCCAATAAGGCCTTAGGGATTGAGGTAAACCTTTTTCATGTTTCTTGGGGCACAAAAATCCCAAAAGTCCTCCAAACTGTGTTTCATTTTTTGGTATACCAATTTGTTAACATTTAATGGAATTTCAGCCTCATTTAAGGGTTTGTTTTCATTTTTAGTGGGGAATGAACTTATTTCTAGTGATTAAATTTATATTGATATTATGGATTTAAAATCATATCATTTTCTACAATTTAGTTTTATATAAAATTAAATATATGCATATTTTATTATATTTACTTATAATAGGTCACTCTTATAAAATCAAATATCAACATAATTATATAAAATGTATTTTTAAATACATTTTTTAAATATTTTTTATTCATTTTATTTAATGTAAAAAATTATTCACATTATTTAACTTGTTGAAATGCATTCAAATTTTTATATAACTTTTATATATACATATTTGTGTGTATTGATTAATATGCACACACATAAACACACACACACACAGACACAATCACACACACAGACACACACACACACACACACATATATTTATATTCCAATATATATAACTGAATATTAGTATATAATATAATTAAATAATTATAATTGTGCATATATATTTAATATATTCAAAAATATATACTAATAAATAAAAAACACGTTAAATGTACAACAAAATATTCAAGGGATAGTGGTAAAGAGCCTTTATTTGCATAAGGGAGGTCCTCAGATCAAATCTAAGACTACACAATTATTCGGTGTATCCTTATAGTGATGAAAAACAAAGGCAGGGTGCATGATGGTAGATGGGTAATGGAAAGAGTAGGGAAAGGTTTCTCAAAGTGCTCATAAAGGGGGTTGGGGTTTCGTTAAAAATTAATTTTTCCCATATTTTTTAAAAAGGTTTTTTTTAGTTTTATTAATTGGAAACCATTAACAAATATAAAAAATAGATGTTAAAAGAAACCTTTAACATCTCTAAAAAGGATATTATAATTGATGCTTTTACCAGGGCTTTTTTACCTTGATAAAAGGTTCCTTTAATAGTTCTTTTGATAGTATTATAAAGATCCTCCATTTTAACATCTCTCTCACGATCAATTATTTTTAAGCACTGATAAAACCCTTTATTAGAGATTTTTAATCCCTAATTTTTAGAACTATGGGGTAATATATTCTTCCATTCAATGTAGACCACATAGATATATTCATTCCCTCATAACGTTTTTATAGTTGTTTTGGTTTTCCTTTATCCATTATGTCTAAATTACGAAAAATTTTCCTATGGGAATAAACTATTTTTTAGAAGATATTTATGAAACACCCATGTAATTGTTTAATATATTTCACTTTAACATTGGAATGATATATTTTTCGAGTTTCACATTTTAATTTAACAAATTTTTTAAAAAATAAACTCTTTCATTGTTAGAAAAAATGGTTAATTTGAAACTAAAAATATTATCTTACATGGGGATTTAAAATTAATAGTTGTTTTTAAATGGTTATGGTTCATGGGATTCACACGATTTAGTCCAAACCATGTGTAATATTGTGAAAACAATGCAGTAATTTGTATTATTAGGGTGTTGGTACACGGATTATGCGTTCTTAGGGGAAACTATTCAAGGAAAACATTTGTAGTGTTAAAACTCATACCTATTGATTCCATATATTTGGTGCATAGTTATAAAAACCATATATTTTATCCATGAGTTCTTCCTATTTTTACTTATAATATGAAAATTTTATTTTTATATCCTTAATATTATGTCTTCTTGGCCTTTATCTTCTCACCTCTAATTTGAATGAACATTATGAGTATGATGGGAACGCCTTTACATCCTTCTACTATAATTTATGACCTTGGTCATTTGATTCCACATTAATTTCATTAGGTTGTACCCATATTTTCTCTTTTTCTTACCTTTTACTCTTTCCAAAACTACTTCCAAAATGGTTTGGGATTCTACCAAAAACACCAGGTTATATGACAATATAGGTTGATGATTGAGATATTTATAATTCACAATCATGGGGGTGTTTAACTCTTAGGTCGGGTTCCTCTTTTCATGGTTGATCTTTCCCATTTAAGGAATTTTTTTGCATCTTGATTCCACCAAGATAGAGATATGTATATTATGAATATCCATTGAATAAAGTAACATTAAATTTTTAATGGTATTGATGATATATTTTATTATATTATTTCATTTAGTGATGACATTTAGTTATTTCATTAATTCATTAAGGGTTTGAAAACTTGTAACAAAGGTGTTTATTGACATTTCTTGTTTTTTAAAGTATTTTTGTGTTCCATGTGTTTTGATGATTCCTAAGAGGCTTTCTGAAAAAAAAAATTATTATTAATTGATTTAGACCCGATTTTTTCTTGAAAAATATAATGGTTTGGTTTTATGTGAATTTATTTATACAGATGAAATTGGTAGTATTTTTAAAATTTATTTGATAGAAGTGTTTAAAATAATAAACTATATTACATGTATCTTCTATAATTTATCTTCAAATAATATTTTTATGAAGGATCTAAAAATAATGGGAAAGTGATTAGGAACCTAAAAATGTTTACAAAAACTTTTATTGGTCAATATATTAAATTAGTTTTCATATTATATCTAAATTCATTAGTGGATCCCCTTTTATTTATAATTCATTATATATTTACTAATGATTCAAAAGGGAATTTTTATATAATTGATATATGGATTTACCATGAATGGTGTTTATTAGTGAGGGTGTTGGAGGAGATAATTGTTTTATTTAAAGTTTTTTATTATTAAAAAAAATATGCACATTTTTCTCTATTTTTTCCCATATCTATTAAATGATTTTTTGGGAATCCTTGGATGTTTTTCGTTGATCTAGACCAGTAAAAACTCTAACCTAAATTTTCTATACCTTGCGGTTGGAGCATGTGGAATTTGATTACTCTTGATATGGATTATGGGATAATGATAACTTACTTCTCCCAGGTTGGGTTTAATAGACCGACTAGTGTGTAGGGTTTATCATAATGTTATATAGGTACATGTAGGATGGAATGTAGTATGATGTCATAAATTTCAGGTTTCTACCACTAGCGTCTTATGGACTTATGGATATTCCCCTGATTCCTATATTCCATTGAAAATTTCATATAAGATCCTACCAAATAAGTTGATTTTATATGATCGTTAGCCAATTGGAGGGCCATAAACAAATTATTTTTCGAAACAAAGTAAAAGGTTGTAAAGTGGGTCTTGACATGACTTTGAAAATTTAAATGATATAGAAGTGTGTGTATCTTGTTTAATGGGTTTGAATTGTTGTAAATAACATATGTGATTTATTTGTTTTAATATTAATTTAACAATATGTGGTATAGCTTGGATAATTACATCATTATCTATATGAATCGTTATTCAATTTTAGATCTGCTTCTCCTATAATTAAATTATATCTCACTGATTAGTCTTATCTAGTTTTTTTAGTTTGGATTGAGAAATACAATGATTATTGTATCCCCTATCCCATACAATAATTATAATCATATATTTATAATCACTTGTTGATTACCTGGCTAATTAAAATCACTTGTAGTGATTTATATCTGATTTTATTTCATGTGAAATCCTAATATTGGGAGTATAAATAATTAAAGTTTAAGATGGAACAAATATATAACTGAAAAACCATTAAAATCCATAGTTTAAGTAATATGGGAATTAACCGTAATGTGTAGAATATTTCTATAGTGGATTGGAGGAATTATCCTTTTAATGTTCACAAATGGCCAAGTGTTACACCATCTATATATTAAAACTATATTTTAATAAATTTTTAATAAAATGCATTAATAATTGATTGATATATTTGTTGTATAAAATATCCTATGAGTGAGTGAGAGTGTCCATCTTCACCATAGTGTACATTGTTCTATTTAAAGTGAAATTCTCTATGATTCATGATGCATTATAAAAAATGACCGTGTGATAACACATGTGTCTTATTTTTATGTCTCTTGGAATGTTATTATTTTTATGGTTGAGTAGTTTCTTCTCCTTTATTAAATGATCGACACATGTCTACTATCGAGGTCCTGGATGATTCTATTAATGATTTTGTTTTTTATTTTATTTTCTATCATGCATATTATTCCCTTTAGGAAGATTCAATATGAATTTTTATAATGTATATAGGTTACACATACATAGATTTATGTGTTCCCTTACATATCTGAGGACATGGGTGAGTTTCCCTTATATAACATATCGTTATGAACATATATATTTCAATATATAACTTTTTATAAGTAGGAGAAAAGTATATCAACCTTATGTGACTTCTCTAAGTTAATCGATGGCGGCCTAGTTCGTATGAGGTTTGTACAACTTTGGCATTCTCTATAATATTAGTTATGGTGATTTCATTGAGAATGGTTTGTGATGGAATTCATTAGAATGAAGGTATTTTTGAAATCTTTTATGGATGAGATCTCTCTTTGGCTTAGTGTAATTCGTATATTTGTCTAGAATCAGATGGAATGAGTGGGTATTGGAATGGGGATGGTGGAAAACATTAGATTTAATCATATTCAGTACATCTAAGCTTGGTTCATAGTTTAATTTAGTGGTGAGGTTTTATTTATGATCAGGTATAGATACCTCGATCGATCATGGTTGGATGGAGTGTGAAATGGATTTGTAAAAGAGAAATTGGGTAATAATGGCATGTGTGATATTAAAATATGATTAGTATAAGGATGTGGGTAGCATGGGGCTAAGAAGAAGTAATTATCTTTGGATAGTGAGTGAAGGTTTAAGGAATAGTGTTAGTAGCACTAGTTGATAGTAGAATCAAAAAATCAGTATCATAATTTCTTCATGTGGTAGAAGAACTATAGTAGCATAATAGTGTTAGTATATTAGAGAATAGTGACATAGTTTCAGTAGAATAATTTATTTAAGTGGTAACAAGCCAACAATATCATTCATTTGGTAGTAGGTTTGATGGTAGAAGTAGAGTACTGATATCGGTATTTGATCTAGCAGTAACAAGATTATGGAAGAAAGCTAGAGGTTGAATATGAGCCTCAAAAACACCCCAATATAATTTTAAAATTAATAGTTATTTTTAATTGTTTATATAATATAATTTATTATAGAAATAATAAAATAATAAAAACTCAAAATTTTATTCCCATTTGAAATTAAAAAAAGATGAATATCTAATTCATTTGAAAATTTAATTCATGAAATTAATATCTGATTTTGAGAATATTATAAATCAATTTTAATATCTTTAAAAATAAATGAATATAACTTTTTAATTAATAAAAAAATATTATAAATAAAAGTTTAATTCATTTTAATATTAATTCCATATTTATATTTCAATCAACAAAACATCAAAAAATAAATCAATTTATGGAATTGCATTTTAATACTAAAAATTAACAATTTTCTAATAAATATGTTTTCATAAACTAAATAAATATATCTAATATCATCATATTTGTATAAAAAATATGAATTTACATGGAACTTTTATTAAATTAGGGGGTATATAAATTAATTAAAGATGTTTTTTTTAAAATTTGGTCTCTAATCACTCCCCTATACATGGTCTATTACACTCTTGGGAAATTTCTTCATTGAATTCCAAGTGTATTGATTTTCCAAACAAACATTAATTACAAAAATAGAATTAAATAGTATTTATTTGGAATTAAAATTTAATCATGTAGAACATAGATATATCCCTCATTTCTAAGATCACTAATCCAATACTAATTTTAAAACATCATTCATACTTTGTAAATGACATCTTAATGAATCAATTTCCCTCTTCTTCATCAAGGTTAAATATTCCCCCTATCAAAATGAATTTATTTTTAAAAATTTGAATATTATTCATTTTTTATTATATCAATTTTTCATATCCACCTATGTGTGAGGAACTCTAAAAAATAACATATTGAATATTTTTAGAGGGATAAAACTAAAATGACTAGTGACATTATATTAGATATTCATTTTGGGATCCTAGATTCCCATTTTACTATATATTTAAATGAAATATAGGAATTTCTTTTATGTAGAATCATTAAGGTGTCAGTCAGTCACAATGTTTAGTTTAGATTATAAGGATTTCAAAATCTAAATGAATACATGTTATAATTTTGATTCCATAATGACATTTTCATGTTTCACCACATTCTCATATTCTTCAGGGAAAATATCTATGAACTATGGGTTATGTTAACTTAGAAATTGTTTTTCATTTATTAATTAATAATATATATAATCCCATCATATGTTTTGGTACTTCAATTAAGGATGTAAACATTAAAGTTCAAGTTTCCAAACATAGAAATACTAAAAAAAATTAAAAACTAATTTGGAAATAAGATATGTGCTCACTCAAAAACAACAGTTTTTTATAAAAACCCTAACATACACTATCGCCTCCACCCGCACTTAGTTCATACATGCATCTAATTTAATTCGAGCATACATTTGACCATGAAGGATAGTTAAAAATAATTTATTCAGGTAAATAAATATTAGGGAAAGATAAAACATAATAGTTATCTATTTATAAATAATAGGGAGGATTTAAGACTCATCCATTGGTTATTTATAATAATTCTCATGGTTCTTATTCAGTTATTGGTCATTTACCTTAAATGGATTCTTTAAAACTTCTCACTAAATCTCAATAAGGAAATGTATTATCCACTATTTATGGCTTAATACACTTGGAAAAAAGTTCACAAAAATATATTTATCCTTAAAAGATAACAAAACTTTGTTGATATCATTGAATTCTATTTTCTACATCAATTTACCATGAGAATATTATCCATTATCCTTAAATATAAGTTAGTTCTCATATTATTCTCTACTAATATCTTCAAAATCAATTTTTTGTAGATTCATCTATTCTCCAACGTTACTAATCTGTATGTTTTCTATTTTGATAGACCAATAGGCTTCGTGCTACAGGTCAACTAACTGGTTAAAAAATTTACAATAAACCATTTTTCAAGGAAACACATTTAACGGGGGTTTTTAGGGTGTTTTATATGCCCACATTACACCATCCAATGTTTTCTAATTCATTTAATGGGGTTTGGTTTCACTATATACTCAAAAAATATTTTAAATTATCTGTTATACACCTTATATTATCTAATTTTTTATGGGTTATACAAATTGGATGTTTATTGGCGTACATTATATTTCTTCATGAGGGCTTCCATATTATTTTTATTGATGTAGGATTCATCATTACTGATTATGGATCAATTTTTATATAAATTAAAAAAAATCATCTAGAAACATAATCATGGTTAAAAATTACCAGTTCAATTAGATTTTCTCTCAATCCACATAAAGGCATAGTTAACTACTAAAAAATATAGGGAAATCCAAATAGAACACGAAATGGGATAATGAATTATATTTCAAAAATGTAAAATATCTCATAGAAAATAAAATGTTCTGAGGGAAACTCATTTTTTTAGATATACAACCCATACACAAGAAGTTGAAACATTGTTTACAAAAAAATTGAATGGTTAAAAATTCCTGGCCAAAACAATCTATCTTCTAAAAAATAACTCCAGTTTTTTAATGTCCAAAAGAACCTTTACGTGCATGTTTATAGAATAAAGAAATCCCAAAGATCATTTTCTATTTAGGGATTCACCTTATAAATAATTTTTCAATATAAATTATCCATTATCAAGTATCAACAAATACATAGTATTTTTATTAAGAATTTAATTTTTATAGTTTAATATTAATAAAATAATGAGAATACTTTTTGTGTGGCATTAAATTCACTATATCAGTATACCAGGGAAATTTGGTGGGGTTTTCTAGTTTATCATCAAGGAATGAACCATTTATATTTGTCTTAGGGATTGGTTCTACATATTTATTATGAGTAAGCCACCACATACTCTATTCCACGACAATATCAAACCATTATTTTTATTGATCATTTGTTAAACTCTTCTAGAAACATATTTTATATCACTGGTATAGACTTTTCACTAGTTTCCTTAATAAAATACTATAATATTTCATGATATCAATAAATATATACATTAATCCCTAAATGATAAGAAATAAATTTTTTAAAGGATATATAAAAAATAATAATTACTTTATTATTTTATAGTCAATCTGTGATGTTTCAGTGGTTTTCTATGTGTATTCTATCACTTGTAGATGTCCATAAATATTTTGGTATTTTATAGACCATAATGATCTATTGGATGCATCAAACAAGATCTTAGAGTAGTAATTTATATTTTTTGGATGTTTTATGTGGGTAGTAGTTAAAAATTCTTTCAAACTATCAAATGATTCCATGTATGAGTCATCAAAAAATTTATTTTCCTTCATGCATCTATTAGTTAGGGGAAAATAAATTTTAATATTTTCCTTAATATAACTTCTATAAAATCCAAAATTTCCTTGAAATTAAATAATGTTTCCCACAATGTTGGGTTAAATAATTTTGTAAATAACATTTATATTATCCTTATCTAAATAAATTCCGTCATTATGAAATATTTTCCCAAAAACAATTTGTTTTTCCACCCTAAAATGGATCTTTGGATATTATAGACCCATGTTATTCTCAATAAATGTTTTTAATTATTATTAAAAAACTCTTATAAATCCTTGAAAATTATTTCCATGTAGAGTTAATTCATCGATAAATTATAGAAAAATATGATTTTTATAATTGATATTAGATCTCTTTATATGAATATTTATTAAATTACACAAAGAAAAACAAGAGGATCATAAAGGTATAATTATTTTATAAACATGGAAATGTATACAACAATTTCATAATAATTTTACATCATCTCCCACTAACATACTCATAACTAGAACCCTTCTTAGAGATACGGCACATAATACCTATATTCATAAACTGGGGAACTTTAACATAAGATTGGGGGAGTTGAAATACTCAATAAGGTTAAATAATAGAAATATATAAACCTAATTAGAGCATAAAGGTTTTATACCATGATAATAGCATTTGAAAACAATATCCTAATTATAAAATATGTTAATATCATGTCATGGAATAAATATTTCATAAACATAAGACATGAATCTTAATAAAATCCAATAAAATAATCAATGAGAGCATAAATTTACACAAGAAATAGAATAATGGAATACATATAAGAATATAAATTCAATTCAATATTATTCAAGGGTTATTTATAAGGCTTACATAGTATAATTCGTTACTTCCAAACCCATTATGGTAATCAATTTTCACTCTAAATAGAATCATAGTGGAAAATACCCTTAATAATTGGTGTTTACTACCTATTCTAATACTTTTTATCTAATAATATTTTATTCTTTAACCAATTAATTATATAAAAATATATGACCCACCCATCAAATAATAAAAATTGTAAATATCTATTCCATAAGATCATAAAAAATTCAACATATCATAACACATAAAATTAAATGGTTTTCATAAGGTTTACATCATAAAATAACCCATGGAAGTGAAATGGGTTTCATAAACCTTTCATCATAGACTAACTTATGGAAAAAATAATATGGTTTCATAAGACATTTATTGTGGTATAACTCAATGAAATGAAAAGTTTTTCATAAATGATTTTTCATCATTAATGTAAAAATATTAGAGAAATAATAATAATGGTATAATATGATCATGTCCCTAGTGAATAATAATTAAAATCAAAGGATTAAATCATAGATGGGAAATAAATTTCACATTACACTAGGAAAATTTTTTGGGGTAACTAACCATTCAATGAAAATATCTTTTAAACTATAAATTCATAAAACATTTTAAAAATAATTTTATTTGAAATTTAATTTAGAAACGTATAAAAGATATTAAAAAATAGTTTAAATAATTTCTAGAAAAAAAATATCATTTCATCTTATAAAAACTATTTTTAATACATAATAAATTTTCAAAAACATTTTATTTGAAAATAACCTTGGAAATGTATGTATTAAGCTTTAAACCCCATTAATATTTTTTTTTGAAAATGACCATTATTCCTTGAAAAAAATTTAAACATAAATTATTTTAAAATATTTTATATTTAAGAAAACATTTTAATATTAAAAAAAATTAAAACATTTATTCATCATGAAGACAGGAAATAACCTTCATGAAACTTTCGTTATAGTAATGATTCCTTCTACTTTTTCAGTAATAGAAAAATGGGGCTTCTTTTTCAGAAAGTCATGAATTTACCATTTGAAACATTTTTGAGAATAAAGAAATGTTTAAAATTACTTTAAATAAGTATATGGAGAAAACAAAAAATATCATTAAATTGTTTTCTTAAAAAATGGGTGCTAAGGAAAAGGGATTTTTTACCAAATAATAAAGTAAAGTCTATTTTCATTAAAAACAATATTTTGGAATCATGAATGAATACTGAGTGGAAAAATAAGGGACAATATATATTCTATATAAACAACAATGGGAGATAAATTTCAATATTTTCTGAGAGATTTATTATAACATTTCTTCATTGGAAGGATAAACATAAAAAATCCTGATAGAACATGACATTACAACATCAAACCCTTACCACTTTGGTAAGTTTTTAATCATAATCCCCAATAATGAATAAAATAAAATGAAAAATTAAATAGCATTAATATTAGTTTATTAATAATATATCATGTAAATGGGTATGTATATATAACTCATAATAGAATATTGGCACATAACATAACATATGTATCAAATAATGAACATTCAAATAAAAATACAATCCATCTTTGGTAAATATTGAACCATAAACACAGTGAAATATAGATCCTCAAATCAATATGTAAATATAAACAAATTTATTAATAATAATCATTAATTATATTTATGGTATGTATATACACCCCAAAAATGAAGATGTGGTGTTCATGGCATGTGTCTTGTATAAATTAAATCTTAGAAAGATATCCCTTATCGTATCTCTTGACATCCTTCATACAAAGTAATAAATCCTATATAATAAATATTATCCTCTTATAAACATATTATAGAATAATAATTATATATATCATACCTTGTATGATTTACTTATTACCTTTTATTACCTTTTTACTTATAATTCTTTGTTAAAATCATATTTCGGTCAAAAACTGCTTTGATTTTCATATATGACTTGATATGTAAAATTCAATCCTTTTAAATTCATCATTTTTACATAATATATTTAATATTAAAAATTATATAATTAACATATATATATATATATAATGTAAATATATATTATGAGTGATCAATAAATGTTAGAGATACAAAAGAAAATAACTTGTTCATTGAGATGGTAGGTTGTATGTACGCATGAATGATGTTTCCGCATTAATGAAAGATAAAATTAAATATGTAAAAATAGTGTATTACCATAATAAATTAATTTTCATTTTATATATATCACATAAATTCATTATAATTACCCAAATTAAATTCCATGTGATGTGTTTGTGAAAAATTAATCACATCACTTCGCGAGACCTTAGTCTTACCTAAACATGTGTGACATTATCTTATTCCTATAGAATAGAATGTATGAGGGTATTATTATAATATAATTAAATAAGTATAATAAAATAATAAATATCATATATAATTAATTAATACATCATTATATCTATCCATGAGTGGTGGTGATGTAAAACGAATAACATCAATCCGTGAGGCTGTAGTCCACCACACACACAATTGATGATTTTGGATCCCATTTCATGTAATTGAAGATGGATATATGTTATCACATTGACATAATATAATATTACTATATAATAGATAATTTATATTTTTTTATCAGTGTTGTAAAATATTTTAAGGAGTTGTAATAATAATTCAAACATAAATTCATAGTTTAAAAAATTACCACTTCTTTAGAAAGCCTCTTTAGGTTTAACCTATATCCTTTATATATTAGATTTATTATCTAAAAATAGTCTCTATTACATGGGTAGGATTGTAATTAAGAAATTTTTATATGGTTTTGATGAACCAAATGGTCTTTTTATGAGCAAAGTGGATAGGATAGGGAGAGGCCTTTTAAATGCGAGGTTATTGGTACACTTGTAATGTTTGAAATGAAAATTGTTTACCGATGTTTTTAACATTCAAAAAATATTAAAAAATTAATTTTCAAAAAAACAAAGGTGATATGGTCTAGATATGAACATAAAATATTTTTTGAATAAGTTTCCAGTAAATTTTACCAATTCTTGGATAATTTTAACCACCTGATTTCCCTATTGTAACCTAAACCACATTTATTTATTTTATCTATTTTTACTGATCATTTGGACCAAAAAATATGTGGAACTTATTATATAGCACAGACTATTCTAATTACATTTATTTATTCTAATTATATTAATATTATTCGTATAATTTTCAATTATTAATTTAAAAATAACCATACAAACATGACAAGAGGGAGAGTCTCCAATGAGAAACTGTTCATAAGAATTAAAACTTATTATATAATAATTTATATGAAATTAATTATAATGGTGTAAATTGGACTAATAGATATATAATTGAACTAATTTTGAGTATCATAACAAATTTAAAAAAATTGGTAATTATTTTTAATGTTAAGTTAGTTCTTTCATAAAAACGAGTATTTTCAACTGTTCACTGAAACAATTACCTTCTCCAAAATTATAAAAACAAATCAAAAGAAGATAAATTTTACTTGATTATTTATAACAATATTTTTTTGAAATTTTTTTTTTAAAAACATCAAAAAAATAATTTTAAAATAATTATTCAAATGCGAAAAAAACTACTTTTTAGAATAATTCATTTTAATGGGTAAAATGTGATGTATTCGTATCTCATTACTAGAAAACAAATTAGATGAATGTTCACAATTTTTTTTCAATTTTTAATATATTAATTATTTTAATTTGTTCATGAGAAGTGATTTATGTAATTTATTAGGATAAAATCAATTTGTTCACATAAAAATAATTTTTCATAAAAATTGTTTCCTCTATTTTTAAATGTTATTAATATCAATTTCTAAATAATTGGTCACCAAATAATTAATTTTATATACATGTATAAAAAATTATTTTCATAGTTTAGTTAACCTTATTCACAGTCACTATTCCTATAGCTAGGAAATGTTTTCCATTTTAAATAATAATATTTTTATACTGTGTCATGTTTTTTTAAGACTTGGGGATGCATGTTACCCAAGATAATAAAAAGATAAAATTTATTCGGTAAAAAATATTTTACAAAGTATCAGGGTGTTACAATATACTTCCCGTAAAATGAATTTCTCTCACAACATTATTTCACTATGGAATAAACAAACAAGGATACATTTACATCATTATATTATTGGGTTCCCACATATCTTCCATAGGCTAGTAGACTTCCAAATACATTATCCTAGAGAGTGTCATTATTTCCTAGGAATTTATATGTATGATTGAAATTATCAATGTGTTTATCCTCATTTTATTGATCATGCTCCATTGGTTCCTCCTCTTAGTTCAGTACTTGTGAAAAAGTCATGTATACACTTCTTAAAGAGATATATAAGGAAGACATCATGGACATAAGAGAGGACTGGTGTAAGAACCAATTGATAAAGTATTATTGTGATATATTAATGAATTTAAAAGATACCAATACACCAGGGTCACAGTTACCCATTATTTCTATCATGTAATATTTTTTGTAACACCTTCTCACTAAATTAAAATTCTTAATTACATCAGTTGTCACAAACATAACTTTCCAACTGACTTTGTGTTATGTTAATTTATTACTAAATGGATCAAAACTTCAATTCCATTTCTTTTAGAAACTTGTCTCCTCATAGATTTTCATCTCTAACATAATAAAAATAATTTGGAATTTTGAACATTTTCTATATATAGGGACACATAAGGACACATCTTAATTCTATAGTAAAATTAGTTTTTTTATGAATAATAAACTAGAGGAAGGTGTTGTTCCCAGATAAAATTTGAAATCCATAAAATAATATATTAACATATCCTTTAGTAATTAAACTATTCTGTTAGACTAACCAACTGTCTGATAATGATACATATTATTTAAAAATAACTCTATATGTGGATCTTGTGGAATACTATTCCAAACCCTTGAGGAAAATATTAGATACCAATTATATACAATTGAATTTAGTACTCAAAAAAACCTTACATCTTTATTAATGTATACACAGGAATGATGATCTAGTTATAAATATTCCTTGATAAATATAATGTTTTATAAAACCAAATAGTTATCACCTTTAACTCCTATAAAATCATTTTCTTTAGATGTTTTTCGGGGTTCAAGGACAAAATTAATTGTAATAATTACACATTTTATGGATTATATAGATAATTGATAGATGATCTCCTTAAAGATTTACCTCTCAACATTAAAATGATATCATACCAAACATTAAAATAGATAATATAAAATATTTATCTTCATGTTGTCACAAACAGATATACTCTTTCATGTAGTCCACTGGTAAGATCTATACCATTGTCATCATTTGATTTTCATTTCAAGCCCCACGGCCTTGCCGGATATGAAAGGTTGTCACCTGACATTTGGGATATCCTTTCTCCCGAACTATATTAATATTGTTACTAAATTTAAATGATACATATTTACCTCAATATTAATTATAGGTTACCAAAAACATTAATCATATCCCCCAAAATAGAAAGGCATTCATCCTAAATTACCATTTTTACTAAAATGCATACAAAACCAAAGTATTGTATTTCCATAAATTTATCAAAAAAAATATCTTTAATCTTGAAAAACTACCACAACTTAAAACCTCAATAGGGGTTTTCAAATACTTTTAAGTTATTATAAACATTAAACATATAAACCCATGATGGAATCCATCACTTTTAAGTTGATCCTACATAGAGACATATATGCTACTAAAAATAACATAATACTTAGATGTTTTAGGATTAATATAACCAAAATACCATTGGTAAAATAAATTTTCAAAATAGTTACTAAATCCAAATAAAAAAATACTTCAACCCATTTACATCAATGATTTGGTAAAATATAGGCCCTTCCTCGATATAAGGGTAACCCTTAGTTTATATAATTCACTAGGATAATTCCCATGTTTTTAGAATATAAGAAATCAAATGTCACATAAATTTCAATCCCTATAACTTTCATTTCCTCATATAAAACATACTCCACTCCTTTAAATATATTATTTCATGTTGTTATTCCCACATTATTATCATGTTTGATTAAATCATCTTTCCCATATGTGCACTACAACATGAAATTTTATAAATTTCTATCTTCTTCTTATTTGATGTGTTGTTAATATCACAAAAGTTCAAAGTGTTATTTATATATCACAATTTTTTATTAGTAATGGTCACAATATCTTTCTCTATGGTCATTATCTTATTTATTTTCTCATAGACACTAAATGTTTCATCACATTGTTTTTTTCATGATTCATCCAAGTTTAGAGATTTACTAAAAATAGAAATCATAGTGTGAGAAAAACAAATAAATGTGGGACGCCACATAATCATGATTAATCGCTTATATAATTTCATAATCATGAAACCCTATTTATATTATACAGAACCATAGTCATAATGTAATCCATTCATGGCCATTATTTAATTCATTTATGATAGTCCATCAGTTGATTCTGAATTTAAAAATTATATACCATAGGAGTTTTAAACCAGTTGTATAGAAAGATCCATATTCATACACTAGGGTATGATCGGGTCAAGATAAATTCTACCTTTTGGAGGTATTACCCCATGGAAACACTATTCTAGTTCAACATCTGCATACAGTATCCATAAATGAATACAATTATGTGGGAACCACTTGCTCTGTCCTTTACCAAAAATTCATGAAATTTTCCAACAATTTATCTCATCCTTAAACTTATATAAAGGAGTATTCATAGGAATATCCATAGAAATATCAATCAGGATTTCACTAGTTATTTATTTTATTATTTTTAAATGGATATCAAAACCCATCATCTAATACAAACTATAACGACCTATAATTTTCATACATACATATTACATGTTTGTAGATGAATGTTAATTACATTACATAAACATATTTACTATTATTATAATGGTATAGTGTCATTGGAAACATAGATACATAAATAAATATTTTATAAGAGTGTTAAATAATCTCCCACATAGTTCATCATAACCCTTCTTAGACATTTCACATCTAATATCCATCATTAAAACCTAGGAAAAAGAAACATAATAAAGGGGGAGATAATATGATAAATAAGGGGAAATAAGGAAAATACATAATCATAATGTGATCATAAGTGTATTACAACATGATTATAAAAATTCAAAACCATAAATTTTATATCAAGGATCATAATCATGATCCATGGAATGAATATTGGATGTTCATAAGACATGAATCATAATAAAATCAAAGAACATGAGCCGTGATATCATAACATAGATATAATATATAGAATTGTGTTATATATATATATAATCATTTATTTTGTATTCAATGATCAATGAAAATTCAATCATATTGCAATGGGTCCACTCCCAGAACCATCATAGTAGGCATGGTTCACTCCTAAGACTATCATAGTGGGAAATGTACCTTACTAAATAGGTTTCACTTCCCATTAGATTCATATTTATCTCAATTGATTTAAATAATTATTCCATTAATTGTAGGTAGATATAGGTCACAACCATCACATAATAATAATCATATATATGCATTCCACAAGATCAAAAAAATTCTTCATATCGTAACACTTAAAAATAAATGGGTTTCATGTGAATTAAAATATATGATATAACATGAAAAGGTAATGTGTTTCAAATACCATTAATCATGGAAAAATAATCAGGTTTTGGAAACATTCTATGATGGTATAACCCATGTAAAACAAATAGGTTTCAAAAATTTCATGTTATCATTAATATAACCAATTAAAATAAAGAATAATAATGTTATAATTATATCATATCCCCAATATTATTGACATTAATTTATGTCAACCATGATAAAATATATTTTTTAATGAAATTAAGTACATTTCTTGAGGAAAATAACATTTCTTTGAAAATTTTCTTTTAAACTACAAATTTAATAAACAGTTTTGAAATAATTGTTTTGAAAATAACATTGGAATCATATAAAGTAAGATTTAAAAATAATTTCATAATTCTAATGATGAAAATATTATTTATTCGTTGAAAATAACTTTATAAAACATAAAATAGTTTCAAAATAATTTTTTTTAAATAACCTTGTAAATATATAAATGATGATTTAAAATCATTTATAACATTTCATGAGGAAAATATCCATTCCTTTTAAAAAAAATTTATAAGGAATATTAATTTTGAAAAATAATTTCCATTTCAAATATCATTGGATACTTATAAAGTATTCATTAAAACATTGAGTGTTCATGATAGAGGTAAATATTTCTCATGTCATATGGGTGACAACAATGAATCCTTTTACATTTTCATTAAAAACAAACATGAATTTTTATAAAGGAAATGAAGATTAATTTTAATAAAAATTTCAAAATTATAAAATGGTTTAAAGTGGATTCAAACATTCTAAAGATAGATGTAAAAATATTATTTGATTTAGTTTTTTCAAAATGTCTGCATAGAAGAAAAATGGTTTTCAACCGAAGAGGGAAACAATGTTGATTTTTATTCAATAATTTCTTATGCAATCATGAGTATATAAATAAAAAATGAAGGGAAAAATTTATCATGAAAAAAATACTGTATAAAAATTTCATGAGTTCCTTGATATATGGATGATTATATTTCATCCTTGATAGAAAAAACATAAACAATCTCGATTAACGATTAGATTGAAACATCAGACCCTCAACAGTTTGGTAAATTTTTAATTTTAAGACCCAAAAATAATAACATAAAATAAATACATATATATCATAAATATAGGGATTTTAATAATTTAAATTTTGAAATTGGTAGTATATACTTCTCATAAATGAAGATCTATTCATAAGATAACATATGACTCAAAGAAGGAAAACTAAGAAAAAAATCTTTTACCTCTAGTAACATTTGAATTATACATACCATGAAAGAGAGGTAAATAAATTCATATATGAATACCAATAATTTTATAGATTTTAATCACAAAGGAGCTTCATGTGCATAATATTCACCACATAAAAGAAGTACATGGTGAAAATGGCATGTGTCTCAGATTAAATAAAAGTGTGATTGAACTCCCTTACCACAAGTCTCAACTAACTTCATAAGTTGTTGAACCTACATCGTAATAAATATTTTTTTATTATATATATTTAATATAAAATTAATTATATTTATATATATAATACCCTATATTATTTATCTGTGTCTTTTTATTACCCAATTATTAACAATTATTTGTTAAAATCACATTTTGTAAAATAACTCTGTTTTTTATTGTATGATTAGAGTTTTTATTTATGATCATATTACACAAATAAAGAATATATCAAATACATAATTATAAATATGATATAAAAATCATATATATTTACAATATATATTTATAGTAGACTATAAATATAATATATAAAAAAATAAAATACATCGTGCATTGAGAGGGTACGTCGCACGTCTGTATGAACACTCTTTCTATTTTCTAGATGGAAGAAATAAAATAAATGAAAATAATATATAATCATTGTAGAATAAACTAAATTTCATAAATATCACATATATTCATTTAAATTACCCTAATTACCTTCTTGTAAAGCATTAGTGAAAAAAATCACTTCGCTTCATGAGGTCGTAGTATGCTGTATAAAAGTTTGACATTATCATATTCCCACACAACGCAATGTAAATGGGTAATTGTGATATATTGATTTCATAAGAATAATTGTATCATAAATATATTTTATAAATAATAATTCCATCATTTTATGTATCCATGAGAGGATGTGATGGAAAACTTATAACATTTGTTCGTGAGGCGATTGTCCTCCATCCACACAAATGATGATTTCGTATCCCAAATATTAGAAGTGGATATGGATATAAATTATTAAGATAAAATAATAAAATATCAGTATATATTAGATATATTTTTTTATTTTATAAAATTTTTAAAATATTTTATGGAATTGGAAGAGGAGGTTATACAAAATTTCATAGTTAAAATAATTTCATCTTCTTTGGACAACCCCATTAGGTTTGTACCAAATACATCCATAATTTGAATTTTGATCTCATTAATGAATATAGGATATTTTGAGGGAGTCATGGAAAACATAGGGGTATGTCTAAGTGGGAAAATTGTTTTTGACGTGTGAAGAGGATAGGAAAAGTGTGTCCTTTTATAAGTGAGGGGAGTGACACACTTGTAATTTTGGAAATAAAAATGGTGTACCCCTAGTTTTTATTATTCAAAAAGGGTCCAAAGTATTATATAATATAATAATATATTTTATAAGATAAAAATATATCCATCCAATTTTTTAAAAATTTTATTGATCATTTTACACCGTATATTTTTAGTGCAACCCCTAGTAAACCAGTTTTAACCGTTATTGTGAAAATTAATTGTAGTGTTTTTAATATTAATTTTTATAAAAAAAATAGTTTATCTTGTTATATAATAAAAATTTGTATTATTATAAATATAGAATCTATTTTTTCAATTTTTATTTCACGAAGTGAAAAAATAAAATTTAATATTAACCCCATAGACGGGATGAGAAAGTGGCTATCCAAAGTGAAATTGTTCAAAAGATTAAAACATTTTTATATAACAAACATAATGAAATTTATTTAAACAGCACAAATTGTATTGATAAATTTATTATTTAAAAAATTATCATTTTAAAGATATATTAAAATAAAATTTTCTTTTAAAATCTCTTAATGAAAAGGTAGTTTTTAATAAAAACCAGTTTTTTAACTATTCACTGACAAATTTATCTTTCCGGAAAATTACCAAAAACTAACCTAGGGATAATTTTTACAGGATTATATAAATAATTACACTCATTTTTCTGAATAAATTTTAAAAAGGTTGAAAAATGAATTTTCATTAAGTATGAAAAATGTGAAAAAACACTTTTTTTAGATATATAGTGTATTAATCTTATTATTGGATTTTTTATTATGTAATGTGTCAAAAAAATAAAAATATAAATGATAAACATTTTACCAAATATATTATATATTAATTTGATGAGAATAATTCCAAAAAATTGATTTATTTAATTCATTGAGAGAAAATGAGTCTATGCGGATAAAAATAGTTTTTCATAAAAATATTTCCTTTATTTTCAAATGGATTTTAATTTTCATTTATAAATAATTGGACAAAAATGAATTAATTTTATATAAAATCCTAAATAATAATTTTTTATAATTTATTTAATATTATTCATAACCATTAATGCAATGAATAAATTATAGAAATCTTATTAAATAATAATATTTTATCGAGGTGTTGTGTTTCGTAAAGACTTAGTGTTTCACGTAACACAATCTATCGAAGAATTTAAATTTATTCAAAAAAATTATTTCATAAAATCTTGAGGTGTCAGATAATTACCTCTTGGAATAATTCAATAAATTTTGATAAAATGCATAATATACAATGTTTTAAGGTTTATGGAGTGTTGCAACGACCGAAATGAAGCCTTTTTTTGAAAACATACTCAAGACACATGGGAAAGTAGAATTTTTTTAGTCTTCCAGTATAATTAGAAGATGAAAATAACTATAAAATCCATAAAATAATAAATAGTGATCCTTAATATCTAGTATATTTTTCATTTTTTCAAAAAGGGTATGATGAAATGGAGGTTTTTGTTCATGCAGTTAGACATCCTATAATCAATGAAAGCTCTCTAGTATGCTTAAGCCATAGTGAGTACTAATCCATTATTATGATTTTAATAATTTTCCATGCAGTTTTCAGTGTGAGATTTTGAGTGGAACATACACATTAGGAGTTCAATATGTTGTTTATTATTACTACTCTGAAAAAATATTCAAAGTCTTTTTTACTACTTCCAAAAAGTGTCCAATTGAGCCTCCTTTTGGAATGTCTCATTAATTTTGATTCATATTCAAGGAATATGGTTTTTATAAAGGTGGTAGATCTAATCTATGGTATATCCCATATTTTTTTATGTGTCCATAGCATTTTGTTTCTAAACTTTTAGTATTTTTTCATTTTGTAAGCTGGTAAATTAATTGAGATTATGACTTTATGTTTCTCATTTTACTTTAAAAAATCATATTTGTGGGATGAAACATCATTTCAAATTCAGAATGGGTTTTTTATAATATGATTTTACTTAACATTTCTACATATTAGTATCATGAAAATGAATTATATAAATATAATTATCAAATTTTAGTAATAAACCAGAATAACTTTCATCAATTTAATTAAATTTTTCAATTATGAAAACAGTTTCAAGATTAGTCTCATTTTAAAAATTATATTTATCATGTTTTTTAGGTTATTCTAAAGTTTCTATAAATAAAATTATGTCATCAAAAATTTAAATATCATCCTTATAAGAACATTTTATTTCTATATATTTTCATATAGAAATATATTTCTCTTCTGGTTGGTTATTAATAGAGTCATGTATGTTGAAATCCAATACTTCCATTCCAAAGGTCCTGGAATGGGTTCTTCCATTAACATTTATTATGGTTTTGGTGGTCTTAAATAATGACCAACCTTGACTAATTGTAATATGATCATTAACTTTTCTGTATTCCATGTTGATAATCTTGATTTCTAGATAGAATTAATAACCTTATATACATACCAAGACATCTTGATAAAGACCTATAGAGTAAGAAGGATCTTGATTGGTGAGTTTCATAACAACTCATGTGGGTTTTCATCAATACATGTATAGATAATAATAATTTGATTAAGGGGTTATATTAATTGAGGCTCCTAAATCACATAATGTATTGAAAATTTTAATCACTCTTATGGTACATAGTTTTGGGACTACGTTGGCTTGATGTTCTTTTAAATTGTTGTAATAATTTAATTGAATTTTTCATTCCTTTTGTTATCATTATTGAAAATAAATTACATTGTACATATTGGAGATCAGACAAAAGGGGAACCAGAATCAAGATAATGAACCCATAATCCTTAGGAAAGTTTATCGGTTTTGGAAGATTTTTTCTCGATGAAAATGTTTTTGAAACTCACTTTGGGTCTGGAATGAATGTTTCAATCAGTATGAGAATCTATATCGGTGTTTGAATCTCTCAATACTAAATCTAGAAATGATTTTTTGGTCTATAAGTTTCAAAAATCATTTTTTAACAAAAACATATATTCATTATTTTTGAAAGAAATAGAGAAAGGGTGGTTGATTCATTCTAATGGGTTTCAATTAAATTGATGTTTGGTTGGAAATAAATAAGGTTCTAGAAGTATGGGATGTTTTAGAACATTCCAATTTCATAAAAATGACTCTATTACATATTAAGTTTCTCAACATTGTGAGAAATTGTTCATCTAAACTAATGTTTAAAGATGAATATATGTGATTAAAATGTATTCTGATATTAGTTCATCAATGTGAGGATCTCCAAATGCTGATTTTGTCAAAAGTATAAGAAGTTTGAAGTTGCTGAAATTGATGTTTTTCTGGAAGCACTAATCGACTGATCTATTAGACAGACTGAATCATAGGAATACCTAATAATCTACAGAAATTCATTCAATCAATCATCAGTTTAAGAATGTATAGAAGTACGAGGTCACAACTAATACTGATCCATTATATTCATAGTGTCATTGATCCATCTAAAACAATTCTGGTTTATAATGATAATTGTATTCATATTTGTATAAAAGGAAAAATGGTTATAAAATTTTTATTTTTGGAGACCGATCTGCCAAATGAAATCAATGTACAATCAAATAGTTGAATCAAAATAATGTAATGAGTCTTTTTATAAGTAAAATAATTTTTTTCTTCAATAGGGTTATGATAAAAATGTTACAATATGAAAAAAAGTGATTATGTATCAATTGGGTCAATATTCATAGGGAAATTCCTAACATCGATACATCGGTAGGAATCAGAAATTGATTCCACAGAAACATTTTGGCACTACTAAGTCATCAGATGAAAAATCAATGGTCTAATTAATTGTTTAAAAATTATAGAAAGGGTGATATGTTTTGAGGCTGTTGTATATGTGTTATTATGGGGTTGATTTCTACCAAAGTGTATTTTTATGGGGTTATTTAATTCTTAATATATTCCAATGATGTCTATGGAATAATTTTTTCAATATTTTATGTCTTCCATTTTATTTAGAGCATCAGGTTGATTATTCAATTCATTATTTTCAATTTTTATAGAGAAAAAATGGGATTTTTCAGCCTTACATATTCTTTCATCATAATTAAGAGACATCAAAATTAACATGGTATTTGAATGAATAATTTTTAAAAAAAATTTATCAATTTGAATTTTTTAGAATATTTGAGATGGTTTGAGATGAATTGAAAAGAGTTGATAAGTACTAAAATTCTCAATGTTGATATCGAAATAGAAAAAATATCAGGAGTCTATAAATTTTTTCGAGTGAGAAGGTGGATGTATTTTCCCACCAATACCATGTTTGGATCACCTATAAATAGAAGTATGTGCATAGTACGTTTTAGATCTTGTACAAGTCATGTATGAAGAGAGGGGGAGAGAACAGATGTTTTTTGTATAGTGGATGAGTTTTTGGAGAGTATGTTCATAAGTTTTGTGGATAGAAGAAGTAAAATAATGAGTTTCCAAATTAGACCAAGCCATAAGAAAATGTTTTCCGATGATTGATTGATGTGATTTAGAATTGACTACAACTCATTATTTATTTTCATATTTTCAGAATATTTAATGATACTATAAATTAAACTAAACCCTCAAACTGATTTTTTATATTAAGTCCACAAGGGGTTTTCTTTCCTGTTGATGGGTAGGAAAGTGAATAATTGTTTTGTGAATAATTACAAATGTTGAATTCAGTAAGGTATAACATAAAATTTTTTTGAACCAACTATTGAAGGTTACGTAACTTATTACGTTGAAATGCTTTACATCATTCATGTTTGAATAATCACATGAACTATTTTATTTATCATTGTGATACACCATTAAAAGGTTATAACTTACTTGTTGTATCCATGCAAAAGTATTGGTTTCTTCTATATTGGGTGGTAGAGGTTTATTTCCAATCCATGTTGATGAAGCTTTAATTTCCCCATATTTTATTCTATAATTTAATGTTACTAATTCCACCATAATTTTATTATATAGTAAATTGTCTCATTTTAATTTTTTTGATGTCTCTTTAGCTTAAATTAAAAAATGGATTAATTCATGAATTCTAAAACAATTTATTCACTTTTGTATTGTGGTCATATCCTTAATAATACTTATCAATCTTTAAAGATTTAATTTTTTTGTAATATTCTTTGATTTATAGGCTAAATATTTTCCTTTCAGACTAGGATCAGATTCAACCATCTAGATGCCTGAAAATCATTAAATTTGGAGAAATATTCAAGATGAAACGGTAGACCCCACCTCATTTATTGGATCTCCAATTAGGATCCACATCTCCAATTAATGATATTACAAATTAATTTTAAATATATTTCAATTTTCCATTCATCCAACAAATATCATGGAGATATTCGATCATTAAGGAATCCATTGGATACTTGAAATTGAAAAAACAAATTAGGATTCAATCTACCAAGATTAATGTTTCTAATTTAATGAACCTTATAGTTTTATCCAAAATTATAATGAAGGTTAATTTTTGGGGTAAAAATAAAAAAATATTTCTCACAGCTTTTTTGTATACCACACATACATATTCAACTATTAAAGGGGTTGAAGACACAGAAAATTTTAGAGAAGATATTTTGAAGCCAAGGTTTCACTCCTTTTTTCCTATAAATATGTGCCTCCTCTCCATATTAGGATGATGGAAATTTTATGCGACCATTTTCTATAGTTTTTTATTGATTTAATTTCTCTAATTCCATTTTTATTTCAACACATTAGTCTTCTTCTTCATATCTCTCTTCTTCCATTTTTATTTTAATGTGTTCCCCCATCATGTTCCCTTCTCATATCCATTAAAAATAGAGAACTAACATTGGTTCTTTTTTGAGGGAGGGAATAGTGTTTTAATTGAGTTTCTTAAGATTTAATTTCTATACTATTTACTCAATTCAACGAATTTTGGTTGTGGTTTAATTGATTCCATTGAGCGGTCACCCTGTTTTTTCTATCGCTAAGTTTTTCTTCTCTTATATCAATCATCCTTCCCATAAATATCTATGTCATGCATATGGTGGAGTATGTCTTGGGTAGTGATGGTAGGAAAATAGTTATCCTAGATGTCTTAAGGAATATCATTCCCTTGTATGCAGAGGTCTCGGTATGGGGTTATGAAAATTCAAATGAGAAGGTCACGTGTGACAGGTCTGGATCACCTTAGTGCATTTCATATTAAGATTCATTCTGAATAATGATATATATCACTTGAACATCCAAAGAACAATTTCCTTCATTTTTACTTCTAACAAAATTCTATTTTCCATTTCATTTATATATATTATATTTATATTTTATGAATAATTTCATACAACCTAATTTTTTATTACAATATTAATTATTTTTATATTAGTTAGTTTATAATAGTGACAAATATAGAAATTGGTGTGTGTTGGAGGCCTACTTCAGATCGATCCTTGGGTGTGACAATATGGTTCATTCTTAGTTAAATGAAAAATTGACTAGGTTTTCCTGAGAAAAACCTTTATCATTAATCGTTTAATGTTTTGAGGAGTAAAAGTACTCCAGACACTATTTTTCATAAAAACCCAAAAAATATAAAACTTCAAAAACAAAAAAAATGTTTTATTGCAAATTTTTTATTTCATATGTAAAGTTAGATTATTTTAGTATTTTTTCTTATTATTTGACAAGTAATGAATTTTCTAGCATATAATAGATATTTATGTTTTAGATAGAATAAGATTCCATTTTGATTCAAAATAATTTCTAAATCCTTGAAAAATCAAGAAAGATGGTATTGTTGCATGCGGCCGAATTTGAAGTTGTCAATGTTATATGTATGTAATGAAAAATAAGACACGATAAAAAGAATTTAAACCCTATTCCACCTACATTTTATATTGAAGAACATAAGGAAGACTTTAAGATTCAATATGAATATCTAATCGTCTCTCCTTCGATATTTCTTGATGAGTAAACTGAAGGATACTTTCAAGATGAAACAACTGTGGGAGGTCAACAATATTTAAAAGAACATACGTCTGACTTTTTTAAAGACAAAATGATAATTGATCATACAATATTTTTGAATGAAGAATCATTTCCTCTATACCTATCTCTTTATTTTTGGAATGATGATTAATATGCAGCTATGGAGATGGACTTCCTAGTGGCCTTTCTTAAAGAGATTGTGTTTCAAGATGACCTACGTGAAAGGGGAGATTTTTATATATATTTTTCATGAATAAAACAAATTCATGATGAACTATTTTCTGATTTCCCCTTTCCAATATTAAATGAAACAAAATAACATGATCCATCCATCCAACCAATGGCCCGGAGGCCTTCAAACTTTTTTATTATAAATATAACGCCCCCTTTTGAGGGAGGAATGGGGGAACCCAAAAAAATATCATGAGCTTTAGACAATCACACCCAAAGGTCAAGGAGAAATACACAGACAAACAACAAGGTGCTACCCCTCCCTTGCATTGAACTTGATTAAGCTTTCCACCGCTGCATTTCTTTTCATCTCACAAAATTCATGTGCAAAATAACATGATCAATCCATGGATATTGAAGATAAAGAGGCAACACAAGTAGTGGAAGTGAACAAAGATGACCTATTCTTCCTCCTCCCCCTATCTTCTAAGTTATACTACTTAGAAAATTAAAAGAAGCTGATGTATTCTATCTATGGGTTCCTCCATGACTTTTATAAGATAAATATCATTAGAATAAATAATTTTTGATGGTTTCTAAGAAAGGATCTACATTGACTTTTAGATTTTGGTAAAATCTTTACAACTGCTTTACTAGGGGTAGTAAAAACCTAAAACCCAGCTAGGGGTCCAAACCATATTCTATCCTATTTTTTATCATAATTTTTAATTATTTTCCTTATGAATTTCATTTTTTAATTTTTTTTCTTGGTTTAGTGGTATTATATAGGATCATAACTCTTGGCTGCCACTAGAAAATTAAATCGTGTTGTATCATTCCTTTAATTTTTATTCTATTGTTTTTAATTTTTGTTGAACTCAAATTATGGGTAGCAAAATTTAAATGTCGGGGAGTGTCAACCTGGTAGTTTTTTTTCATTTATTTCTTTTTTTTAAAATTTTTTAGGAACCTTGTGCTTTAATGAGTATTATGATTATTTCTTACACATCAATTGATTTTGAGAAAATTGCAATTATTTTTCCAAAAATTGTAATTTAAATAAGTATTAACGTGAAAAATATTTCCTTAAATTATTTTTTCATGAATGTTTATCTGTTTGACCGATTTTAAAATTCCATGACCATGAAACACTAACTCAAAATGCTTTTCCACTCCTGTGAGGTATTCTAAACCATTTTTAAATATTTTTTTATTACCCACATTTTCTTGAGAGAAACCTTGATTTTTTTGAGAACCAGAATTTTTTATTTTTCTCTTTCAATGATATTGATTTCATGGATTAATTATTATATGTTTGAGGCGCAATATTTGATAGAAATATATTAAACAAAGACAGGCCCTTACATTTATCCTTCATTATCCCTTTAATTCCATGAATATTCTTATAGGTTTAATCCACATTACAATCTAATTTTCCCTTACCTTCCCCAACTTTTAGTATTTTTTGCATTGATATTTCATGTTTGAGTGTGGAGGAATGGCCTCTAATGTGCATTAATCGAGATGTAAATAAATTTTTTGTGGTGTGATGTGTCTGTCAATATTTTGGGGTGTGTATTATTATAAAATTGGGATTGAGTCATCGTTTTGTGGATCTTTATTTTTTTCATCCATATCTCCTTCCAGAAAATTAAAAAAATGGATATAAGCTTGAATTTACCAAATTATTTTCTTTTATAATACATACCCCTCTCTAAATCATAGCATTTATTGTGATTTGTTAATTTTATTAGATTTTCATCTAATCATTCTTGAGAAAAACAAAATAAAAAAAGATAAACTAAAGTTTTTCCATTCTGGATATTTATGAAAAAAATAAAAATAAGGGGGAATTAGATGATATTATTATTTTTATTCATTTATTTTCTTATGTAACATGTAATAAAACGGTGGTGGTGTTTTTATTAATATTTTCAAGGTTATTTTAGTGAGTAATTTCCAATGTTTTCACTTGAATTATTCATGGATTATACTTGAGAGTCTAGCCTGCTATATCTGGCCATAAATTATTAAATCAATTTACCCACCAACCCAAATCCATATAATCATCTGGAAAATTTACACATGATTTAAAATATAATAATGTTTCAAATTTTTGGGAAATTTTAATTTTTACAAGTCTGTGGTGATAAATTCACTTTCCAAGTATGAGCATAACTCCTAATTTAATTTCGCTTGAGTGAAGAGTGACATAAAATTCAATATGATTTAGGTTGTGATTGGGACATGGATGGATTTATGATGTTGAAAAAATTTAAATGTGAGGAATGAAAATGAGTGGGAATTATATTTTATAGAATATACATGATGGAATTCTATTTTTGAAAACATCATTGATGTTTTCTCATTATTGATTATTTTAAGAATTTTGATTGAAATGTATGATGGTTGCCCATGAGTGCAAAGGTTATGTGTGGGAAGTGTAAAAGATTCCTTTTCCACATAATTTATTCTGAAATTAAATTTTATTAATCCCACCATATTTTTATTTATTGGTCAATTGTCACATTTTTAGGGTTTTAATGTATTTTGAGCTTAAATGAAAAAATGTCCTAATTTATAAAATTTAACTACATTTAATCACTTCTTAATTTTGGTCATAACATTTACTATACATTTCCAAATTGAATGATTTATTTTTTATGATTATTTTATTTCTAGGCTAAAACATTGTCTTTTAGAATAGGACATGAATTGACAATTGAAAATTCAAAATAAATCATTAAAGATGGAGAAATATTCTAGATGACAAGGTGGACCCCACCTCATTCATGTGAGCATAACATAGGATATAAACATATAATTAGAATGATTCCAAATTTATTTAAAATATATTTGAATGTTTTATTCTTCCAATAAATATCAGTGACATATTTTTTCATTAATGAATCATTTTTATGCTCACAATTTAGGGAAAATATTAGAAACATTCATCCAGAATTAATTTTTCAGAGTCAATTCACCATATAAATTTCAACAAAAGGCCAATAAAGAAGAAATTTTTGGTCCAATGCCCCATGTTATTGCACAACATTCCATAATACCACTCTTGTGTATTCATCCATTATAGGGGTCAAAGACAAGTAAAAATTTGGAGAAGAGATATTGATTCCAAGATTTCACTCCTTTTTCTTATAAATATGTGACCCCTCTCCATCTCATGAGGATATAAATTCTATGTGAAAATTTTATGTTGTTCTGTATTTATTGATGTTTTTACATTTTATTCTTTATGTAATATATTATTCATCTTCTTCATACCTCACTTATTATATTTTTATATTAATTTGTTTTCCCACCGTGTTCCCTTCTTAACTCCATTAAAAATGGAGTACAAACTTCATAACTTTTTTTAGGGATGGAATGGTGTTTTATTGATTTTATTAAGAATTAATTTATAATCTCTATATTAAAATCTGTGAATTTCTGTCCTAGTTAAATTGATTATATGGAGGGGTCTCCCCTTTTTCTCTACTACATATTTTTTCTTCTCCTTTATCGGTCTTCTATCCCTTTAATATATGTTACATTCATATAGTGGAGTATGGATGGGGTAGTGAATATTGGAAAATATTTATCCTATATTACATAAGGAAGATTATTTTTCCATATGCATAGGTCTCAGTATGGGGTGATGACAATTCCAACGATAAGGTGAGGTGTGATAGGTCTTGATCACCTTATTAAGTTTTATATTAATATTTATTCTGAACAATGATATCAATCACTTAACCCTACCATGAACAATATACATCATTTATTAATCTATAATGTTCTATTTTCATTGAATTTATATATATTATATTTATATTTTCTGCATAATTTCAAACACCCCCATTTTTATTTGTATTTAAGTTAGTTTTATATTAGTTAGTTTATAATAGTGACAATATAAAAATCGGTTTGTGTTGAAGAGATGATTGATATCGACCATTGGGTGTGTCACTATGGTTCATTATTAGGTAAAACAATATTGAATATATTTTCATGAAAAAAAAATCTTTATAATCACATTCTAAGGACTATCTACTCTTTTTGGGAAGTTAACCTTGGAAATACTTCTGTTTTGAAGGATGGTTTGTGTTTTTCTATTAGAAATGTAGCATTTCATTAAAATGAGATAAAGGATATTATTAAATAAGTATAACAGAAAACAAAAATAAATCAATTATTCACACACTCCCAATATTAGTGATACATCCATCCTAGTTGGGAATTTTCAATTGGTATCATAGTGAACTTTCCCTTCATTTTCTCATTGCTAATTTTTTGTTGAGAAGTTTTTATGGAGAATCTGAATTTTTTAAAAAGTAAGGGGATTTTATTCATAAATGGAATGAACTATCAAATATATAAATATAGAGTGTTTTCATATATTATGTCTATTGGGTATGATGTTTTGTAAGTTTCTAAATATGTATTTTATCAAGATGTTGACAATGTTCCACATACATATATGGATAACAAGAATCATGAAAAATATGGATGAGATGAGAATTATTTTCTCTCATCGCATTATTAAGGTCATTTTCTAAGAGTTAAGGGATTTAAAATTGCCAAAGTCTTCTGGGATAAGATGAAAAAAATATGAAGGAAATAAAAACGTGAATAATACGAGGTCGCCATTATGGTGGATGGGGTATGATGATCTAAAAATGGGAGAATATGAATTTATTTTTGACTTCTTTATATTATTGAATGATATTTTATCTCCATAATATTTCTTTGTGAAAAGTTTAAATTCTCAACTATAATTGAAATTCTCTTGAGAATTCCTCCTGATAATTTTGATTCCAAAGTCTCATCTTTGTAAGATTGAGTTTATGAATCTCTATATTAGGATGAACATCATAGTACTATCATTACTTATGAAATTAAAATGGATAAATTTAGCAATAGAAAAAAAATGATCTATAAATATCATTCAAGGCTACAAATAAAGGGAAGTATAATAAGATTCATGAAGTTGAGTAAGGTGGTTACTCAAAATCGGAAAAATGAGATATGTAACAATCTTGATGAAATTAAATCCTTGTTTTCTAATAACTTGAAAATAGGTATATAAACATGTAAAGGTAAACTTCCCTTAAAAAAATTTGAATGTGGAGTCATTGGGAACTTTTCTATAAATTTCCCATAAAGAATGAATGAATAAGATATAGAGGAACATGTTAAATATTAAATAATATCATTGAGTAAATAGGATGATAAATCAAAATATAATTCAAATTAAAAATATTAAATATTCTAAAAATAAATAAGTGTAATATTTTAGTATAAAGATGATAAAGAGGAAGGCAGTGAAGGTGAGGTTGAACAAATTACTGAAATTCTTGGAGAAGAAAATTTCATTACAATAGTTAATGAAGAAAAGTATGGAAGTAGAAACTCTGAGGAAGAAGACAATGATAATGAATTTAATTTGAAATTTTAATTAAATGAAGGTCTCATAATGACTGTAACATTTAAAATATAGGTAAATAAGTTAAATAAGGAAAGTCCTACACCAAACAATAATGAATGTATTTTTAGAGAGGGTTTAATTTTCTAGAATAAGATGATTGTTTGAAGAATTATTTTGAGATGGAAAAGAATATAATTGAAAATAATTAATTTATGTATTAATAAAAATAATAATATTTGGAACTTGTTCAAAAAAATCCTAATGTTGATTATGGAATTCCATGTTTCAGTAATTACATATCTGAAGTTGGTGAATGTTATTAAAAGTTTAAACCTGATAAAGATCTAAAAAAGTTTCTATCAATGGTGTAAAAGAATATTGAAAATGATTCAATAAATAAGAATGATTTTAATTTCATTTATGTGGCCAAAACCTATAAAGTTTCAAGTTTAGATGTTTCTAAAAAGTATGAGATCAAAATTAATGTTTCTTCAAATTATGGTTCAGATAAATTTTGGATGAAATATGATCTAAATAAGAGGATTCCATGTGATAATTGAGAGTTATAAGGTTAAAGTTGTTAACAAGTGAAAGATGAGAATGTTTTTGAAAAACATGCTAACAATTCTGGATAGTATGAATGTTTCATATGAAATTAAAATTTCTATGGGTATTATTGGTATTGTGGTGCATTTGGGTATACAATAAATATGTTTTGATTCAATCAACAACATGGAAATTATCCCACAAGTTATAGATGAAAAATATCAAGGGGGATTCAATCATCTCAAAAGAATAAATCTAATAAAGATGTTTTTAATGTGGAAAATAGATTAAAAGAGTTGAAATTTTATTTTAAAAGAAGTGAAAACCCAAAAAATCATTCAAAAGGATGTCTTCCTTTATAACATTCACATCAAAAGGTTTATAACAATTCTCAAAATCCTTATGTGGGTAATTATAAAGAGAAAAACATATTTTGGTATAACCCTCTCTCAATGCTAAAAAATGTGAATGACACTATATTTTGGATAGTGGGTGTTCTTCCTTTATGATATATAATTTTATATTTTTTATATATTTGAAATATTTCAAAGAAGGAATGGAGGCATTAGGAAATGATGAATCTCTCAGAATCAAGGGTGTTAGAAATTCTATTATTGGGGATGAAAATTTCAAATCCAAAAAATATTTGTTTTTTTATTTTATGAAATAGAATATGATAAGTTTTTTATAACTTTTTGATGAATCAAATAATATTTCTTTTTATAAAATATGGTTTTTAGGAAAATAGAAGAAGATGTAAAAATTTTTGAAAGATGACAACAAGCTAAAGTATTTTTTTGAGGTCTGGGGTTTTAAGAACAAATGTTACTTAATCATGATGAAGAAAAATAATTTTTATATAAAAATATGGGACATATGTATCAGAGAATCAGGACACTGTTATCAATGAGAGACAGTGTCTATGGTATTCCTGATATTTCAAGAATATGATATTGGTGTTGTATAATTTTTTATAAAGGGAATATTAAGAACTCTGGCCATTGGATAGTTTATGTTTATTCAACTCAACCCAAAAAACAAATTCATTCATATATATGTGTTCCATTGATTGAACCATCATCTTTTTGAGATAAGTACATCATTTATTTGATTGATTCTTTTACTCTCATTACTTTTTGTATGTATTTTAATCATAAGTTATATGTTCTAAAGATGTTTAAAATTTCCAGGAGAAGAGATGATAACTAATGTGAGTATTTTTTGAAGAAGTTGATAACTGATAATGGGGGTTAATACTAGAATAAATAGTTAAAATTTAATCTTGATAAACATTTAATTTGAAATGATTTTATACACTAATCACACAAAAATACAATGGTGTTATTGAAACGAAGAAGAGAAGTTTGGTTGAAATGAGGAATTCTATATTACTTTACTGTGATATTTCTCATTATTTTTTAGGAAATCTATGGTTATAAATTTTTATATTAAATATCAATGGTTTTATTGTCCATATCCCAATATGACTAATTTTTAAATGTTCAATGACAATACTCCATGTTTGAAACACAAAAGTGTTTTTGGGAGTCCCTATATCATAAATAACAAAGGTATAAGCCATGTAATGTTTCATCAAAGAGGTTAATATGGGACCATTAATTACTATTCTCTATAATTAAGAGGATATAGATTATTACACAATGATATTGCAGGATTAGTTGATTATATTCATGTAAAAGTTCATGTAAAATATTTAGAATATGTTTCATAAGGACATGTAGATAAGGAATACAGAGAATATGGAATATTTTTTTTAATAAAAATGAAAATAATACCAAAAATTTTTATGACACACAGGTGGAAGAATCCAACTCATCCATTTTTAGTGATTTCAAAGAACGTTCTAAATATCATCCTAGGATGAGGAATCATGTGGATGCTCAAAACATAATTAATGGTCAACATGATCTTGTTTATACAAAAATAACATCAAAAGTAATTATTTGTACTTATTTTTATTTAGTTAATGATAATAATGGTGTTAATGGAGATTTTGAGCATCTAAAATGGATTTAGGATATGAATAATGATTTGAATCAGATTTAGAAGAATGGTATTTGGGAACTCATACCGAAACAAAATGAAAAAAATGTTACTGTTGGAAAGTGGGTATTCCAGAATGAGCTGAATAAATATTGTAAAAATATCATATGTAATGAAATATTTTTTTGAAAATGTTACTTCCATATTGAAGGTATTAATTTTTATCAGATTTTTTATCTAGTGGAAAGTTTGGAAAAATTAGGATCATTCTTGCAATTTCTCCAAAATAATGTTTTGAAATTTTTTAGATTGATATGAATTCAGCCCTTCTGAATGGATAATTTGATTTATAATTTTATGTTTAAAAACCATGTGGGTTTTTTATTAGGTAGTAAGAAGGTTATGTGTTAAATTTGAAGAAATTCTTATATGGTATAAATCAATATCCAAGGGGTGGTATTCCAAATTGGATACCTACTTAAGGAGTTGATCTTTAAGAATGGAATAGGTGATAGAAATCTGTAATAGGTGATAGAAATCTTTAAGAATGGAATATGTTTTTATTACATTATCGTTGACTTGAATGATGAAATAACTTGTGAATGGTTTTCTAAATAAATTAGTTTTTGAAATTTACATTCTTGGTGAGATAAAATAATCTCTTCAATTACAAATATCACAAAATAAGAAACACATATTTCATTGTCAATATATACTAAGTAAAATTATAATAAATTTATAATCAATGTGAAAACAATTTCCACTCAAGTTTTAGTAGGAACCATGATGAATGAATACAAAGAAGGTAAGTAATTTGACTCTTAAGTGTTTTAGAAGATTATCGAAAGATTATTATATCTGACATCTTCAAGAAAAGATATTTTTTATGTTTTTTTCTTAGGTAAAAGATTTCAAAGTGCTCCAAAATAATCACATATATTGTCTACAAAGATAATTCTCATATATAACAAAGGTGTAATAGATTTCATAATCAGGTATGTCAGCATAAATATAATTGATTTTTTTGGATTTACATTTTCTTATTGGGAAGGATTTTTTTATGATAGAAGATTCACTTCTGGGGTAGTTTTGTTTCTGGGGAAAAATTTTGTAAGTTTTTATACTAAAAAATTAATTTTCTATTAGCATAACAACTTCTGAGTATGAAGGTTATGTGTTAAATTTGAATAAATTCTTTTATGGTATAAATCAATATCCAAGGGGGTGGTATTCCAAATTGGATACCTACCTAAGGAGTTGTTCTTTAAGAATGGAATGTGTGATAGAAATCTGTAAATCAAATAAATTCTAATGGTTTCCCTCATTATTATTGTATATGTTTATTAAATTATCTTTGACTTGAATGGTGAAATAACCTGTGAATGGTTTTCTAAATAAATAAGTTTTTGAAATGTACATTCTTGGTGAGATAAAATAATCTCTTCAATTACAAATATCACAAAATCAGAAACTCATATTTCATTGTCAAGATATACTATGTAAAATTATAATAAGTTTATAATCAATGTGAAAACTAATTACACTCATGTTATATTAGGAACCATATTGAATATATATAGATAAGTTAAGTAATTTGACTCTTAAGTGTTTCAGAAGATTATTGGAAGATTCTTGTATCTGACTTCCTCAAGACAAGATAATTTTATGTTTTTTTATTATGTGATAGATTTGAAAGTGCTCCAAAATAATCGCATATATTGTCTAGAAAGAAAATTCTCTTATATATCAAAGGTGTAATAGATTTTAGAATTAGTTATGTGAACATAGATATAATTGATTTTTTTAAATCACATTTTCTTATTGGGAAGGATTTGTTGATGATAGAAGATTCACTTCTAGAGTAGTTTTGTTTCTGTGGAAAAGTTTTGTAATTTTTTATACTAAAAAATTTATTTCCTCTTAGAATAACTACTTCTGAGAATGTTTTTCCACTCAATATGCCACACAAATTATGTGGATGAAGTCTGTGTAAGAATAAATACTTGTTTAAGTGAAGTTACCTCTTCTCTTTGGTTGTGATAATAAGAGTACTATAAACCATACAAGAAATTAAGTACAGAATTATCATAAAAATAATATTTTTTTCAAATGACACTTCATCAAGTATAATTTTAGGAATAATGAACTCAAGTTTGAGTTCTTCCTATATCAGAAAAAGTTGCTAAGATTTTCACAAATCCTTTAACAGAGGAGGAATTTTCCATACTAAGGATGAACATGGGAATTTAACCTCTTTCTCTCAAAGGTTTTGGTTTAAATTTATGTCCAATATATCATATAGTATTTGGAAGTTATTTTAAATGGTGGAGAATGTTTCTAAATATATCTAATTACATGCGATAAACCATTTAAGGAAACATTTATTTTGGGGGAGTTTTTCATAAGTCATGAACTCATCATGTAATTGTATTATAAAACCAAGAATTTCTAAAGTTGGAACAGTGTATTCGATAACATGTATTAAATGCCACAAAAACTACGTAAGGGAATATTTTAATGCCCCAACCCTAGTTACCCAGAGTCGGTGCATTATTATATAACATTGGCATGATAAAAAAATATCATGTCTCAAAAGACTGATTAGTTTAGTAGCCTTAGAATTACTAGATACATTCATAAGTTTTACATTACATTATAAAATTAAATAACAACAACAAAATTGTCTCCATTTACCATAGTCTTATTCCTTAGACTATCCCTACAGGTCGTTCATAATATACTTCCTCACATCCTAGGAAAAATAAAACATAGAAAGGGGTGAGCTCAGATGCTCATTAAGGATAACAATATAGCAGAAACTTTCATCAATATGAATAAACATTTATGGAAATGTATAAGACTAAAACAAAAGACTTTTAAACTTAATATTAATCATAATATTGAAAATATAAATCAAAATAATTCCATTTAATTATTTACATGGATATTCAACTTGTCTAATAATCACATGCAATATCAATAGCAAATTTCATAATGATGGAATGCATAATGCTAGAATTTATAACCACATAGTCAAGGCCTTGTTCCAAGAATAAAAATAATATTTTTTCAAGGCCTTCCTCCAAGACACTAGTTTGTCTCATGAGACCTATCGATGCATCAAGAAGCAATAGTGGGCTCCACCCATCACTTACTAAGTCCAATGCATTCGTCATATGAAAAGGATTAAATATAACATAAACATTCATATTAAAAATAGAATAGGAAATGTAAATACATTATACATAAACCATGAATGGTATAAAATAACTCATACATAGTCAAACATATCACAAAACCTTTAATACAATATGGAATATTTTTATCAGCTTCAAACATATTTAAAATCCCACAAAGGATATCGACATAAATGAAATGAAAACAATTTGAAAGATGTACCTCTTTCTATTTTCAAACCATTTAAAAGAAAACAATTATTTTGGAAATATTCTTATAAGATTTCAAGGGAATCTTTGAAGGTGTTACAATGGCACAAAATAGCCACACCACCCATATAAGTTAAAAAACATTCTTCCCTTAATTTTGTCGAAAAAGGTCATAAAGTACCTTGTTTGGGAAACGACGGAATGATTCCTTTATGAAAATGTAATAAAAAGTAAAATAAGGGTATAAATGAATTTAACCCATAGTATATAAAATAGAATAAATATTTTAAAATACATTTTATGAAACATGGATGTGGATGATAAAGAGGTCTGAGTAGATAATTTCGTATTAACAACCGCGGACAATGAAGATAGTATAGAATTAACCTTTACCTTGTAAGTTTCTGTGGTCGAGGGTATGTTAACCTCCTTCAAAATAGTAAAATCATTGTTATTAAATTACAAAATATTCATATAAATAAATATGATATCATATATGATCTTTTAATATTGCTTTGTTAATAATATTTTAGTATTATCGTCGTTTAGGGTGTTAATTGATTCATTTTCCTTTATACATTTTGTTACGTAAGTCATGTTTGTTATGGATAGGATGTATTTGATTCCTATCTATAATTATATTAAGTTATTTAAACAATATTTTTAATAATCAAATGAAAATTATTCTTGAATGGTTATGATGGGGAAATTAATCTCATCGCGTTCGTGGAGACAGTATTCTGTACGTACACACGAGCGATAATATCATTGTTTCAATTAAAAATTGTATGTAAATAGATGGTATATCATGTATAAAAAAACATTAACATGTTATATTTATTATTTACATCAATTATATATGATTATTATACCCATCCAAATAATAATGTATTTAATAACAACTACACCACGACGTGGAGATAGTAAGTCGTACGTACACACGTATGGGGACTTTGTCATTCATATAATGGATAGATTAATGAGTTTGGTTGTACCATTTTTATAATAACATTACAGTATGTATAATATTATGGAGTTATTATTTTAAAATGGAAACAACAAAGAAAGAAGAAGAGAAAGAATAAAAGAACCTGAAAGAGGTCATGAAATATTTACCTCTTCTTCAAGTTCTTCTTTTTGATTTGATCAAAATGGATCCATATGTTGGCATTCTGATCAAACTAAGGCCTCTAGGTTGAAGTGAGGAAATTTGGGAGTATATTTTAGGTAGGTTATGGCCGAGCCAAATGTCTTTGGAGGTGTTATTTTTAGAGAAGGGGAAGTGCCCTTTTATAAGAGAGGTGAGGGGCACCTTTGGAAAATATTGAAATATTATTTTATAATAAACTTATTTTCGGTTTCTAATGGCTCCAAAATGATTTATTCCGCGTATAAGGTGGGTATGGGTTGAAAAACCCTCAACCAATAGTTTTTAGACAGGATTGGGTCACCATATTAATATTATCTTTTAGATTTAGCTCTTAGTTAAATTTTTAAACATTTACCATGTATTCTTGTATCTACTATATCTACTAAACCTCGGTGTTTCCCTACTTACGTATCACCTCCACATTAAACCACATCACCCAATTCCCATATAAAATTACCATAAACCCCTACATTATTTGATGTAACCCCCGTAGTACCCCTCTCTTGTCGTCTCTGATAGAAGCATTACTGTGATCCAACTTTGGGATTAGGGTTACCTTCTTCCATCACATTCCTCCCACTACGAGCTCAATCTACAGCACCTTATGGGGTTTTCACCGCATGTGTTCTCCCTCCACCTCTTACATTATCACCTCTATCTCATACTAAGGCCTCCTTATTTATTACCTCCATCTTCCTTGCCTACTCCTTCTGCTCCACCCTCTCCTACACCTCCTTTGCACCTTCTATGGTTTCAGACTCCACCATCAGTTGATTCTCATGTCACCCCTAATCGGTTTCCCCCACTCAAAAATCATGATTTCCTCACTCCACTAGTCGTGTTTTCCATCTGAATCATATACGGTTTCCACTAATAGTGTTCTCCCTCCGTATTTTTGATTACCCTCCCTCCATATTCACAATGTATCCCACTGACCCGTGCGGCCTCCACCATTACATCCAAGGTAGGGTTTCCCTTTCAGCTAATTGTCCCACAAAATACATTGGGTCCTGAATCACATCTGTATCGTTCTTAATCTTTATCCTTGAAGAAACCTCTTGATGATTTTCATCACTTAGGGATGCTATTGTCTGCTACTTCTCTCTAGATGATCTTCCTTGTATCATGTTCCCAATGTATGATTCCCCTCCAACAAAGCACCGCCATAATTTTGGTTATAGTTTCAGCCCTCCAGTTCTGTGGGAGATCCTCACCATTTAACTGATATCATTGACAGGTTCTTGAAATTGTAGGCCAACGTACAGAACCCACTGTCTACTCTGAAAGTTTCACTTCAACAACTGAAGATTTCACAAAACATCATTCCATTCCTTGGAGACAGCTTCTGGTCACAAATAGGGTCGGTTGTATTTGAGGTAACCTAACATTTACGCTTTAGTAACCTAGACACACTGCAAAACCACATCTAGCTCCATATTAATTTGGACTCTAACTAAAAAATACACTTTATCTTATCTACTACTATCCCCACGTCCTACATCAATTACACAAATTCCTTCCCCTAGTTTTCTATTTCTGGTATTACTTAATCACAACTACATATTGGCCTCCGAGATGAATTTTATCCTTTCATTCTCACCCCCAGTAATTTATATTTTTCTATGGATGTTTTGTTTTCATCTTCTTCTAGCTATCCAAATTTCCAATTTTTTATTATTCTATATTCATTCAGAATTTTAGTTTTTGAAATGGCTTGTATTTACCATCATCATTAATGATTTCAGTTTTTGGTCATACAAAGATTTTGATATAGCCATTGTTAAGGCCACCAATCAAGTTGAGTACGCACCCAAAGAACGCCACATTAAAAGTTACTTTCATTCAACTTCAAGTTTTGATATTATGGAATCTTATATATTATGTGTTATTTTGTTTGTTTCGTGAAAATTTAACTGTTGTTTGTGCTGTGGAAATATCACTGCCTATTATCTAGCCACTCTGATCGATCCTTTGATTATTTTTCCTAGAAATGTTTTCTGCAACATTAGTTATTTTTCCCCACACACATGTGGCCTACTGCATTCATGCCCTCTCAACACGTGCATACAACCGAACAATATTTATTCCTTACTTCTTTTTCTCCTGCAAAAATCTGCATGAAGAATGTACCTTCGTATTATTTGACGCACAATCTTCCAAATAAAATGTTATTCCCATTATTTACCTTTAATATATGTTACATGACTATTAAAATGGTGTTGAATTACTTTACATGTCTACTTTGATTCAGGTATCTTTATCACCATCCCCTGCTTTACAATGTAATGATGTTAAAGATTCAAGGTAATTGAATCTAACTATTATTCATATTTCCATTTGCATAATGTTTCATTTTTGGTTTTGTTGTTTGAAATCAATATTTTTTTGATACATTATTTTGCATCTTCTAGGAAATTAGTGTTTCTTGTACCTTTTGAAATGTATATTTGTTTCAACTATTGTCTGTTTTCCTTGCATGCAATACTATTTTGAAGAGAGATATTATTTGGTTAGATTTTTCAAGCTGGAGAAGTTATCAGGTTTAGACATTCATCTCAAAATCGGGCCTTATGTCTGTGCCCAATGACATTTTGGCTAATTTCAATAGTTTTTAGAATGTACTATATATTAATGAGTTTGAATCCAAAAACATTGATTGTTTTTTTATATCATTAAAAAGTACTAGGGTTTCCCGGATTGGATGATATATGTTCCAGGATCAGTTTTAGAACCGATAATGGTTTTTTCAAGGTTAGTTTCCCAACATATAATGGTCCATTCAAGAACATATTCTATAATTTGTTTTCTTTGTGCAATATTTTTTTTCAAAATTCGTATCTTTTTTCATATTGATCTATGTTGTTCATGTAATGAAAAATTTTGTATTTTTATTAGTTTATCTATGAATTTTCAATATACCTGCTTCGATGGTTTTTTGAAACTTGTTGGTTTTCCCTAATCTACTCTAATAGTCACCCAACAACAAGAACACACTCCATGTGTATTTTATTTTCCTCGAAAAATATATATTCCTTCGAATATTAATGATTCTCATCTTGGATAAGTATTTTATAAATATTGGTTCATAGTTAATGCATTCAACATCTATGGGTTAGAAATGAACATTCATGAAGGGTTCTCTTTATAAAAATGTTGAGCATTAGAGAAATGAATAATAGATTTTCTGCTCATGATGACCTGGTGATACGATTTTCCCTTTTTTTAATTTGAGGTTGCATCAAGAAAACTTTTCCATGCTTAGTTTGGTGTGATATTTTTATAATTGGAATTCTTGTGCAGATTTAAGATGTAGATCTGTGAGAGTTACCATCACATAGTAGTGTTTAGGGCATGGTTCATTCTTTTGATAACATTGCTTAAGCAGTTTTCTCCTTTTTGAATCTCCCATGTTAAGTATAGAGAATAATGTTTATACCTTTTATGAACTAAAACATGTGTTATATTGTATTTTTCTGAAGAACATGTCATATATTAAATATAATGATGAATATGGGTAGGGATATGAATTATACTTTTCATATTTTATATAAATGAAATCTGTTCAACTTTTTTTTCTTTTTTAGGTTATGTGTGCCTTGAAAACATCTGGAGTGGAACAATAAATGGTTTAATCACCTGATCAAAACCCTTTCTCTAACTTTCCCCACTTTTCAAAATGCTTGTTTTTATTTTAGAAAAGAGAAATGCCTTATTTTTTCACTGATAATAGTCTATTTTGAACTATATATACATGGAATGACTCAATGAGTTAAATGAGATTCATATTCCATGTAACAAACCCAAATTTTCAAAATTTCTATATTGAATCTGAAATATTAAACCATATCCATTTTAAAAATATTCATGTTGATCTTCATATTTTGAACTGTATATTCAATTTCCAAGTTTTCAGTTATGTATTATCTTTACTTTAAATTGTATTGTTGTTTATAATTCTTTCACTACATATGAATACATTAGTACTAAAATTACATGTTCATATTTTAGAATTTAGTCTATTACATATACTAATACTAAGCTATCTTCTACTCCTATAATTGAAATAATACCATCAATTGGAAACATTCATAGTGGAATAAATTATTCAAAAACAGGTTCTACGAAAATATTTAATAGGTACATTTCTTTACCAATATAATTTCTGACATGATGTGATTACTCAACTAATATTTAATGCATGTTTTTAAAAAATACATTCTACACAAATACATCTCTCATTACTTACTATTAGTTTTTCTCATTTTCTATCACATACATTACACTATTAAAATTGATACTGTCTTTCATAATGTTCATATGAATTTCCAGTGTTTTTAAAATTATTTCAATAAGTTATAGAAATTATTAGATATCTACATAACTCAAATCCAATACTATTTATAGGGACTACCACCGAAAATATGCTAATTGTTTGAGGGGATGAGAGGTTATAAATCATGTCTAATTAATACACTTCTGGTATATTAAAATTAACTATATTTTTTCATGATTTTCTTATAGTGAAAAGCTTCAAAAATAGGTATCATGTTCCCTGATTTCACATGTGCAGTTTTATTGTTTCAGAATACCTATATCATTGATAAATTCTCCATAAACTATTATTTATAATGCTTCATATTCTATATTTATTAGGTCGGGGTTAATCATTGGATAACAATTCATGATTCCACCAAGAAGACATTCTAATAGTTCTATTATGCAAATGCTTTATTTGCAAAACAAATAAAAGATTTATTTTATCCTTGCACAGTCAAAGCGCTGGATCACTATGAGTTAGTTTTAAAACTAACAATGGGTTTGTTACAATGTCTAGAAATATTTCATCTACTCACGTATATGTTTCTTATCTTCATTAATGGATATTTTTGTGACATCATTTGAACTAACAATACTGAATTTCGTTAGGTCATTTTCATTTTCTCAATGATTATAACATACAGTTTATTTGTTCTAAATTTTCAACATGTAACCATCAAATTTATGCCTCAATGATTTCAATTGTAACTATTATTTGATACTTATTCGTTAAAGTCATTTATTTATGTAGGAAAATCTGTTCAGTGACTTTGATGTTGATGATTCAGTGCAACGTACTGTTATATTGTCACGAGATTTTGAGGAAAAAATCAATTCCAACGAACTACATCCTCGTATGAAGGAAAACAGAAACTAAAAAAATGAAAATAATGATTACAATTTTGTGACATAATAGAAAGGTAATTTTATACCCTCATTGATTCTATTATTTTCATAGTGTAGGATGTTTAGGAGTTAGCTGCAGCAGTGATAGTGGATTTTCTGCAACTAATAAAAATATATCATTTACTAAGGTACATGTTTTCTTCCTTCATTGTCTTATTTTAATTACATCATTGGAGTAAATAATAATTATTTTTTTCCAGTTCCATTTTCATTATGATTAAAACACAGTTCCATATGTTCTTTTAAACTATCATTTCTTAAACATCATTAATTCTTCTCCAATTATTAGGTTCATCAAAATTTATGGCAATATTTTGATTGACGTTATTTCTTTATATAGAAATATTTGTTGATGAGTTTGATGCTGATGATGTGGTCCAATGAATAGTTACAATGTCTTGAGATGATGCAGCATCAACAATCCATGCCAAATAACTTCATTCCCGATTATAGGAAAATATAAACAAGAAGACCGGAAAAATTTAATAACATCAAGTGGCTAATTTTCAAGGTATCAAAAAAACCAAATTTCACATGTACTTTTTCGATTAGCTTATGCATGTTTAAATCAACTTTTAACTCAAATTTTATTATTGGTTACAGGTAACAAGTTATAAAAAATATAACACACAAGTATCCTTTTTTATTAGTATAGGTGATACACTGTAAATTTGGCAGTTTTTTTATCAGGTATATCAGAACGGCTGCATGGTGCTTAATTATGGTGAAATTTCATCCAGAAGTGGTCATCCATTTTAGGATAGATTCACAGTTATAGTGGGATTCATGCAAGATGGATGAATATTTATATGTAATTTAGACCTCTACAATTTACCCAATTAACATATTATGTTTCTATTTCGGATTTCACCGTTGTTGTATAAAACATATACTGTTGTGAGATATTTATGTTTAGTTTATTTTGTTTCAAAAAAATATCTGTTATGTTAGTCATAATTTCAATTAACCTATTTTAATGTTTATTATTACTATTTAATATTTTAAATGTTTGATACTTAATGTTTTATTTTTTCTCTATAGTGAAAATAAATTCTCATTCATTTCATAAAAAATTATGTGATAATCTATTGTGATTATGTTTGATAAAAATCCACAACTATTCCAATGAATTACATTATTGAGTCGAATTCTTTTCCAATTTGCTCCAAACTTGTAATCATAAAACACAATAGTTTGTGTATAATATATTATATCCAAGAAACATAAAAGGGTGAACTTGTAGAATCTAAAATTTTCTTGAAATTTTATAATCTAATATTGATCTTTAAGATGATTGTAAAATATTTCACCTCTTTCAAGGTTCATTTATTTTATTCTATTTCGTATACCTTAATGGTTATAGTTATTTTCAATCACATTTTTATTTTTCATAAATTGAGAAAATGAATGAGTTATCCTACCTCTTCAAAATGATCTCAACTAGGAGAATCACATGTTTTTATCTCCCTAATTGAATAGAAGTTTTTGTTTCAAATGAATACCATAAGTTTTTCTTTTTTGATAATTCTAATCATTGATAGTGTAAAATTAAACTATGAATTATAAATTTTGTTCTATATTTTCACACACCCTTTAAGAAATTATTCTTTCATTAATCATATATAAAAATTAGAATCTACACATGATTAGAATGAATGATTGATTTTATATGTTAAATAAATATACAATGATCAGATTTTAATATTTCTTTTTTTATGAGCTATATTATCACAAGACACTATTTTACAGTCATTAGGATGTGAGAATATCAGAAACGTTGTGAGGATTGTAGCAATGATGGTATCATTGCATGAAACCACTTTGTAGTCATTAACTTTTACAAATTGCAGTCCTTAGGATGTGGAGCATATTTTTATCCTTTCTGCTGATAAATTAGGACGTGAGGATTGAAACAAAGACACAGGTCACTTCTATCAGGATATTAATATTAGTTAATTTCCTCACACTATCATTACGAGGTGTAACACACATACTCTAAAAACAGTACCCAATGTTACTGTTGTTACCCATGTTTTGGCAAATAAAACCTTCTATATAGACATGTTTTATATTTCCTAGGTTTCAAAACAATCTATAATAAGTAACTATAATAATTTAAATTTTAATGATTCAATGTTGATTTGTAAAATATCTTATTAAAATTGTATGATACATCATGTTTTTATATTTCTCCATGGTGAAAGTAATGTTTCATTATTTTTTATACATACTAAATGATACGTCATGATTTTCTATGTATCTTTTTACATCATGTTCTTTTCTTTTCATTCTTATTCATATATATTTTTTGATACAGGTTCTTATTTATCATTTCTTTTCAATATTATCTATCATTATAAAAATTAAATTTAACATATTTTTAACTAATTCTTATAATTAACAACTCAAAATTTTAATACTCTTGAAAATTAGGATTTAATTATGGCATCGTGCGTATGCCTGAGCGAGGTACTAGTTATTATAATAATTGGTTAATAAACCTAAACTAAAATTCCAATAGAACCTCATGTGGTTCATTAATGATGTACTTATCATTATATAAGTCCTTTGGTTGAACTGTAGATTTTTAAGAATATTATATCAATTAATAATATAATATTTGTTTAAAAAACTCTTTGTTGTCTATTTTGACACTATTTGGTATTTTGTTTTTGTTAAAGTCATAAAATCATGATTACTTCGAAGAAAATTCATTTAATCAACCATAACATATCTTATTAACCTATAAAATTAGTACAATTCATCAAAATTTTCAAATTAGATTTATTTGGATATTTATAAAATTAATTATTTAAATCGTTCATTAATAAGGTAATTACTGCATCAGCATTGCATCATAAATAAATTTAATTATCTAATGTCTAAAAATTAGAAATAAATTACAATTATGTAGGAAATATTTTTATCTTTCTTATGAATATTTATAATAGAATTTATCTTATGTATAACCCTATATTAAAAAAGTTTTAGTTATTAAACTTTGATTTTATCTCTTTTAACTCTTCTTTGAATTAAATAATAATAAATGTCCTAATCTAATCCAAGTGGTCCTAAAGGATCATATTTTATTCCTAAGGTGTTTTTTGGTTGAATAACACTTATCCAATAGAATTTGGACATGTGTCAGGGTAATTATAATATAACTTTTACCTTTAATTACGCTATTTACTTTTAATCGTGGTAAAAAAAAGTTACAAATTACTATTCCCCAAAAATTATTTTCATCTTATTAAACCACATTTTACTTACAGATATCAACTATGTCTCTTAAATTTTTTAAATACAATTCACATAAGTGGTAAAATTATGTTTTATGAAAATTTTAAAATGCTCCAAGGAGGTGGGTAAAAGAGTGTAAAAAGTTCAATAAAATTTTTATATATCTATACATATTATAAAATGACTCCAATGAATTACATTGAACATATATAGGTATTATGTATCTATTTTGACCTAAAATAAATTTAAATAAAATAAATAATTATTTAAATAAAATGTCGGTTTTAAACAATAACACAGTGTTTTTCACTATTCATAAAAAATTTAATGTTTTCAGAAAAATACCAAAAATTCACCTTAAGCTAATTTCAATATTCCAATTCCAAAAATGAAGTTCATTTTTAAAGATAAAATTGATAAAATTTTAAAAAGTGGGTATTACTATTCATAATGGCTAGTTTGATTGGTTGTGGTGTGTTTGAACTCAAATTGCGTACAACATAAGATATTTTATTATTCAAAGAGAATCATAACGTGAAATCTTGGTGTGTAACAAATATAATATCCTGAGACTTTAAAATATACTAAATATTTTTAAAATAATAAAACATGATATATCTGTCAATTACTTCAATATTGGGTAAGTGTTCATTTCAAGCAACAATGAGTTTCTTCAATTGATTGCATTACACAGAAGGATGTGTTTTATGAAATGATAGTATATTAGAAAATATTATGATTTAATAAAATAATATATAATCCCAATATTAAATTAGAGATTATTAATCGTATTAAATAACTTATGAAAATATATGGTTTAAAAAATATAAAATTAATTCATTAGTTACCAATTAATTAGAAATGAATATAAAACCAATTGAATATAAGGGAAATGTTTTCATGCTCATAAAGTTATTTTATACCAAAATTTAAATTAATTACTATTATTGAGTGATATTAATTAAATATATATACATATTAAATTTAATAACAAAATTCACATTCACCTGATAGATTTTATAGGAATATGACTAGAATGAACCCACTTTTACGCATAAAAACAATATTTTTTGAAAGATATTTTTACTTCCTTTATATAGTGAACCTAATTAAAATCAAATTTTTGGAAGTATAATAAATTTTAAATTACAAAATAATATTTATTTCTGAAATTGTTACCTTTAAATTAGAATAGGGTAATTTTTTGATATTTTTCTACACAATTTCATTTATTGATGTATAGTGAAAAATAATGAATTTTTATTCAAACATTATTTTCAGATAATTTATTTATAATGTATAATTATTATTTTTATGGGTTTTAAAGTTAAATTAGATCCATTAAACATCATTTAATCCAGTATAGGTCATTTGAATCAATTTCAATTTTAAATTGAATATAAAAACATAAATATCTTTTGAACATTTTACATTAAAAACCCACTTTTTCATCCCTTCTGCTGGATTACATTTAAATTAATTTCATTCAATTGTATGATTTGAATTTTGAAAAATATAATAAATAATATTTTTAATAATAACTTATTATATATATTAATTTCATAAAAGTGAGAAAAAAAAGATTAGTAAATGTTATTAAAATTAATAATTCTCATTAAGTGAAAAAATAGTTTAACAAGGGAATAATCAATAAACATAATCACCAAAATCGCATATAAGCTACTCAAAAATAAATTTTCAAACCATATTTAAAATATATAATCCCTTTTCTTGAATTTTTTTTACTGTAGGATCTACCTCTCATGGGAAAAACATTTTTGGAATTACCTGTTCCAAAATTTACAAGAATGTTACTCCACTACTATAAAATGGTGCACACACATCCCACTCCTCACGCATACCAACGAACATCCTATAGGCCAAATGCTAAAAAATCCTCAACATCCCTCCACTCATCCTATTGGATTCACATTATGGATAAGAAAAATCTTGGAAGCCATTTGGTGAAAATCAAAATGAGTTACCTGAATAAGAGGGAACATGCTTCCTCAAGCTATTTCATTTTATTTTCTTTCTCCTCCCCTTAAAATCATCTTATTACATGATTTAAAAATAACTAAATTATAATAAATATACTTATATATTTTTATATTAACAGTTTGACCTAAAATTACACACACTTCAATCTAGTGGGTGATGAACTTACCGTTTATGTGCACAATGAACTACCACCTCAAAAAACATGGATTGTTTTTTAATCCATTAAATCCTATCATGGTGGTAATTTTGAAGGAAAAAATATGTATATATGATATATATGATATCTGTAATTTATTTATTCTTTTATATTTTTTATATAACACATACCTATCGTCTCTATGAATGGTGCATTTCATTTTACATCTCAAAATATTATTAATTTTTTTAAAAAAATTATAAATGGTTATAGAGGTTATTTAAATCATGTTTTAAATTTTTGATATGATTAAATAATGATATAATTAGTATCAAGAACAAATAACATGTAAAAACATACTTGAATAACATGACGATTTTACACCTGAAATAGTAAAAATAATGAATTATTATTAACAAAAGTGAAATAAGATATTATAAGAAGATAATATATGATATTATAACTATGATTATGGTTTTTTTATAATTTAGTGAAATTTTTAAAACCATTATACTGGATGTTAAAAGAAATTCACCAAAAAGGAAATGATATGTTGAAAATTCGTGTCTCGCATTTTGTTCTGTGAGGCATACATCATTATCACAACTTATTTCTTTTGTGTGGTATATCTACTACCAATTTTGATATATTATATAATGAATTATTTTATATTCAGTTAATTTATAGTTTCAATTTGATTTTTTTCTTCTAAGTGGATCTGAGTTAAAAGTTTCTAATTGGTCAATAATTTCATAAACTGATTCTTTTTTAGTGGGTTATATTACTTTCTCATTGTCGTTAATTTTATAAGATCATGTGTGTAATAAAATTTTACTATATATTATTTTATTTCTATTTGATTTATATGTATTTAAATTTTTAACACATAATCTACTCATTGATTGATTATCACACAAGTGTTATGGCCTTTTCAAGTGTTTATATCACGCACTAATTTCATTCGCGATTGAATACACTTGAATTTCCACGAGAGGAAATAATTTGGTAATTTTATAATAAACCCTTTAACATTCTTCTCCTACATTTATTCATGACATTGTTCATGTTATACTAATATTTTTTCACTTTTTTGTACTCAAAATGTTTTAGAAAACGTTTTTATTAAAACCTGACATCATTTATCTCTTTAAAAGAAGTAACTATTTTCTTTTAAAACCCAAGTTTTATAAAAATATTCAAAAATATTTTTAACCATTTAAAAATGATATATCAATAGAATTTTCACCCATTAATAAGTTTTTTATGTGTTAAAAATTGATTTTCAATGAAAATTCTTTCAATGGGTTTTTCAAAACAAAGCGATATATTCCTAAAGAATTATTTCAAAGTTATTCAATTTAAATAATTAATATAACCCTTATTTTTAATCCAATGGTTATATTTTTTATTTATATCATCCTTATTCTTCATTTAGATGGTTTTTGGTTGATGTTTCCATAGATACAATAGACAATCTCTTCATTGATTCCTTTGTCATTCTATTGAAATATTCAATTTTCAGTGATTACTGACCATTACGTGTCCCCTAAATAAGCTTACCATTTATCATAGATATGATTATTTCCTAAACATTATATTTTATTTACATATGGTTTGTACAATATAGTTATTTGATTAATTGGGGAAATATTGGTAAATCTGTATCTTCAACTTTATAAGTATATTTAATAAGGTACAGTGTTAAATATATTATTCATTATATGATGAATGTTTTAGAATGGTAAAATACAAGTGGGTTTTGGTTTTATATATACCCTTGATGTATTAGTAATATAATTGGATGAGTCAGTTGGCTAGGATTACATGGGTCTTTACCAAATATGCTAAACTACCTTGTGAAATTCCTTGACGGTAAAAGAACCATGTACCTAGGAAACATGGGTTCCAAGAATTATACATTTCCCCCATTTATACTCAGTTACTATTTATCTATGGGATTTTTATTCAACAAATATATGGATTCAATTCATATTTTGTTTATTGATTACATGGTATGTGTTTTCATTTATTTATATTTTCATAGTGATGATGAATTATCTTTTTATTTTAAATAGAATATATTTCAGTTATGTATATTTCCATATTTTTTACCCACCTTCTTATTAGTTTATTGAATACATGGAATGTGTCTTTATTTATTATCTTTACATAATTACTACTCTCATTGATTAATTATTCCTTTTTCATACATACCCATACTAAGAATTTGATCTCACCTATATTTTGTTTCCTTTCACTAGGATTCCCTTAAGTTTAAAAATAATGATATGCAACGATATGCACGATTGAATAATGTAATTATCCTCGAGAACCAAATATGATAAAATTAATTTATTCATTTATAAAATAAGACTCATGTATGTTTATGGTTTAGCAAGACTACTAAACTCTGCATTCCTTTGGTATGTTATTTACTTGTATCTTATGTCAATGTAATCATAGCACAACATCAGCTCTGGGTTTTCTGGGGTCGGGTTTATATAGTTGGTATCAAATCATATTTCATAGAATCCTTGGAAACTGGATTTATAAAACATAGATTTGCGAACATAACCCTAAGATAGACATTGATGAGAAGTATAGAATAACATACTATAATTTCAGTAAGGTAGAGACAATGTAGGTCTTCCTAAAAGTACATCCCTTTATGGATACTACAAGTGGACATGGTTCTCTCATTTATGTACCTAGGGGTAACAACTCCTGCATGGTGAGTTGGGCCTAACATGTTGTAACTTGGTACATGACAATATGCTTTACTTAGAATATGTTTCAAGACTCCTTGGGGATACACAATAGATAGATATCATTGTATTTACAAACCAGTATTAATTATTTTAATAGTTAATGACTATGAATGACCTAGGTTAAACATGTAGTGACTTATATTGAAATAATTTTTCATGATTTAGAAATCCTAAAAATTATTACATGTTTTTTCCAATATGTTAGTTAACAATCAAAATATGGTATATGGTTTTAGAAAATTACCTCAACTAAATGGTGAACTCTAGAATAATGAAGGAACTATGTGGAAATAAATGGATGAATAATTTATGTATTGATTTTTTATTGAAAACCAGAGATAAAATGATATTTAACTATTAACCTTATATCAAGGATTTATATAGTATTTATTTTAAAAAATAAGGTTTTAGAACTAGAAAACATACACTCAAAGTGACAACCCATCAAATTCAGTGTGGCTAGGGGGCATTAACCCATTACTAAAAGATGATAAGGGTTTAATTCCAACCACTGGCCTTTTATAATGCCATGTTTAATAAGTCAATCTTTCTATCTAAACAATATAATGAATTAATATTAATAATGAACATCTAGTGATAATTTTTAGGTTTAGATATTAATTTATTAACCATATTTGATTATAATAATATTTAGAGATAAATGTAATGAATTCTCCATCTTTTATGGGCAATATGATCCGTTAAGAGTTTATTTTAGTGCTTCTAGAATCAAAGTTATGTTTTCGATATCCATTTCTTAAAATAATGGACAAATTTAAAATTTATAAAATCATAAAAATTGGAATAAAATTGTTTTTATAGAAATATGTCAATGAAATTTATTTACTTATATTCTTATTAAATAAAATAATTCCTCAACATTAGGAAAAGTAAATTAAGATAAATTGTTGTCCTAACACCAGGATTTTTTTTAACCACTAGTATTTTAAATCATCAGAGATATATCAAATTGAAACCCACATCATTTTATTGATCATTCACTTTTTTTATTGATATCCTAATTCAATTCCTATAAATATTTACACTTTTCCACCATATACAAATCTCCACATTCCACTAATTTTCTCTAATATAGATACCTAGTTGCATGTTAGTCCTTGTGACCTTTCTAGAAATCATTTTCTCATCGCTATTGGATTTTTTACAAACACTTTTCACCTTATTGGATTTAAACATAGAAAATATGAAGAAAAAAATTGCAATTCTTTTTTCGAATTTCACAGATACAATTTATTTAAGGTGGGTAGAATTTAACGCAAAGAAATTATAAAGTAAGAAAATTTTTTCTTTTAGCGTGTATGAGAAAAAACGCCATGTATGTACGGGAATATAATATCCCGATGCATTGTAATGTATTTAATATTTTAAATAAAATTAATTCATGTTATATATTTCAATTCACATAATTCTAAGTTAGCATGTGTTGTACCCAACAACGAGTTTCTTCAAAATTATGGTTTTTGTTACACGAATGACTGAGTTTTACTGAACAACACTATATTATAATATATTATTATTTAATATAATAAGATATAAACTAGTAGTTAAATTAGTTACTATGAATATTATTAACTAAATTAGTAAAATTAATGGTTTACAAAAATATAAAATCAATTCATTAGTTATATTAATAATAAATGAATATAAAAACTAATAGAATATAAAAGAAATTTTTCTATTCTCATATAGACGTTTTATTCTAATAAATTAAATTAATTACTATTATAAAAATATATTAATGAAATATATATTATATATTAAATAAAATATTTTTTAAATTCTTCTATTCAATTTTATAGGTATTATATACGAACAAACTCAATTTTACACATAAAACCTATATTTTTTTAAATATAGTTTTACCACCATTTAATGGAGAAGCCATTTTATATCTAATTTTTATAAATTTATAAATTTTAATATTTCAAAATGGATTCATTTTTAAAATATTGACATCAAAATTATCTTAGAGTGAAATTTTGGTTTTTTCTCTAAAGATTCAATATTTGTTTAATAGTTAAAAATAATAAATTTTAATTCAAAAATGATTTTTTGTCTATTTTATTTATAATGTAGAATAATATTTCTGAGTAATTTTAACGTATAATAAGATAAAATTGACATAAATTAATCCAATTTAGATCTTTGGAATAAATTTCAATTGGAAATTGAATATGAAAACATTTTAAACTTTTGAATATTTAACTTTTAAACCCCTTTTTGTAGTCTTATCTTTGGGATTAAATTGAAATTAATTTCATCCACTTCTGTGATAAGAATTATAAAAAATATATTAAAAATTTGAAATTAGAATTAATTTTAATTTCTAATATATTAAAATTTTCTTTAGAAGAAATATATTAGTGAAGGTTATTAAAATTAATTATAGTGATAAAGAGAAAAATGAGCTTCACAAAGGACTAAACCATAAACATATGTTCCAAAATTACCTATAAACTTGTTCAAAATCCATTGGTTAGACATATATCAAACCTATTATCCCTTGGTTCAAAATGTATTAGTTATTTTAGCCACATGACATAGGATAACATGAGGGAATTCCCTTTTCAAAAACATACAATAATACCACTCTTCCACCACAATAAAAAGGCACTCAACCCTCACACTTCCTCCCACATATCAAGCCACATTGGCTCAACCAAATTCTACAAAAACACCACATCAAAATCACTCACCTAATTATAGAATCCTCCCCATGTTAATAAAGAAAATCATGGAATTCCTTTTGGTGTAAACCAAAATGAGTTTCCTGAATAATATTTAACATCATTCCTCAAGTTGTTTTGTTTTATTTTAATTCTCTACGCACTCAAATCATCTTATTACATACATAAATATTATCCTAAATATCCAAAATATACGAATATGTTCGTATATTTAGTTATATACCTAAAAATTCACACACTTCTATATAATGTGTAACGAACTTACTGTTTATGTGTACAATTAACCACTGCCTCACGAAATGATGATGGTTCATTCATCCTTCACCACCTCAGGTGGTGTTAATTATGTTGGAAACACTATTTATATGTTATGTATGTGCTATTTTTAATTTCTTTATGCTTTTTAATTTTTATATAACGCATACCCTTATTTTTTCACTTTTGTTAAATATGATAACATCGTTTGTGGAAGTGTGGACTATCTCCTCCTCAAAGTGATGTGATTCGTTCATGCTATACAAGGAATGTATAATAGATGAATTGAAAAAAAAATTATGAAATATAATACATAAATATGATAATATAAATTTAATATACATATATATCATTAATTTTTCATTCTTTTAAATATAATAATAAAATGGAAGTGTCGTTAATGTGTACGTACGACCTACCATCTCTATTTACGGTGCATTTCATTTTTTATCTCTAAATATAATATAATATTATAAATACATAAATACTGGATATATATGTTATATAAATCATTCTTTAAATTATTTAGATTATTATATCATGATCTAATTAATGGTAACATCATGTAATAAGGAAAAACATACTCAAAGAACTAGAAAATTGACACCCAAAATAGTGGAAAAAATGAATGATTATTAAAAAATGGGTAATAATATTTTATAAGAAGATAATGTATGATATTATAAATATTATTATGGTTGGTTATTATTTAATTACATGTTTCAAACCATTATACATGATGTTAATGGATTTTCCCCCCAAAATTAAGTGAAAGGTATGGAATTATTGATTTACTTTTCTTTTCGTGAGGCATACTCCATTATCACCACTTATTCCTTTTGTATGGTGTATCTAATGACACTTATGATATATTATATCCTGCATAATTTTATATTCATGGTATTTTGTGTTTAAATTTGATTTATTTATTCTATGTTGATTTGAGTTAAAATTTACCAAGTGGTAAATAATTTCATAGCCTAATTCCATTTCATTGGGTTATATTACCTTATAATTATCATTAATATTCTAAGATTATATGTGTAATTAGTTTTTAAATCCTATTTTTTTATTTCCACTTATTTTATATGGATTTATTTTTGAATCACATATCTATTCATTGATTAATTCTCATATTAGTGTTATTTTCTTTTCAAGTGTTTACATCACAATCTCATTTTCATCGGGATTGTTTGCACTTGAATTTAAATTAGTCGAAATTAATTGATAATTTTATAATAAACCCAATAATTTTTATCTAATTTTTTTATTAATGAACTTTTTTATGTAATACTACCATTTTACCACTCCTTGGAACTAAAAATTGTTTTAAAAATCTTTTTCAGTAAACCAAATTCATTTCTCTTTTTAGTCGGAGAACATATATTGGTTTAAAAATCATATTTTATAAAAATGCTTAGGAAATTGATTTTATCATTTCAAAAATGTTTTATCAAATGAATTTTCATGTCAAAAAAAAAATTAAATTTTGATAAGTTTTTTTCTATGAAAAGGGTTTTTAAAAAAGGATGCATTCATCAAGAATGATTTTAATGTTCTTATTCTATTTCATCAATGAAAACTACAATTATTCTTAATCCAATGGGTATATGAATTATTCATTCCATTAATATTATTCCATTATACAGTTTTTTGTTGATTTATAAAATTATATTATTGACATTCACTCCCATGATTCATTTCTCATTCCCCTTGAAATATTCAATTTCCAATGATAATTAAACCTTATTTTTCCTTAAAATATCCATATCATTTATCATGGATATTATTATTTCCAAAACTGTAAACCATTTTTACATATATTTTCTACTTCAAAATTAATTAATTAATTGGGTAAACAAAGAAAATATATATCTTTTTTAATATATGGATATTTAATACGTCTCACTGTTAAATCGATTATTCGATATATGAGGAATGATTTGGAATGGTACGACATTGGTGGGGCATGGTTATAGATTTCCCCTTGATCCATTAGTTTTCCCATGGGATGAGTTAGATGGCTAGACAGAGATGGGTTCTTACTCAATATTCAAAATTGCCCTGTGAAAGGTTTTGACGTTATAGGTACCATATACCAAGGAAACATGGAATCCAATAATTATGCATTTACTTCATTTGAAATCTGTTAATATTTAACCATGATATTTTTCGTCAACATATCTATGGATGAATTTAATTTGCATTTAATTTATTAAAAGAAATGTTATTAAATTATTTACCTTTCCATATTTTTTATTCACTTTATTTTCAGTTTATTGATTACATAGAAAGTCCCTTCAGTTATTACTTTTCAATATTGAAAACCCTCATTGATTCATTGATAATTCCATTATAAATACCCTTATTGATAATTTGATATCACTATTATTTTTTTCATTTCCCCGAGATTCAAGGAAGTGTACTAAGAAAGATACTAAAGGATACACTATATGGAAAAAAAATTATTATCCTCAAGAAAACAAATTGTTATGATTTCAGTATTTCACTGTAAAAAAGACTAATTTATGTGTCTAGTTTACCAAGAATACTAAACTATTAAGTCATTTTGGATTTAAGTTACTTATATATTATGCAAATCTAACAGTATAAATAAACATATTACAACCTTTTGGGTGTAGGTTCATTACATGTATCGACTATTCCAAAAGTTTTCTGATGTTTTTAATAAACTTTACTCCATAGGAAAGGCATTGATGTTTTATAAGTCACTGATTTTGAGAAATATGGTCTTTTAGTAAATGATTCATGTTTCCTATAGTGATTCTGCTTGCATGGGATTATAATTGTTGATAATTGATCCATTTCTTGAGATTAAGTTGATTTTAGTTTATGAACCTTTGTTGAAAATAAAATCCAACGGTATATATTATTAGTACTAGGTTGGGTTAAATTGTTTCTTTGGTGATGGAAGAAGATTAATGTTTGTGTTTTTTATTTCTTAAAATTATGAAAATTGAATCATGTTGTATATATAGGTGACCAAAAGAAATGGGAACTAGACTCTGGTTATCTTACCCAAATTCCATAATAAATTTCATCATTGTTTGAAGAAGTTTTCTAGGTGAAAATGTTTTTCAGACTCACTTTGCGACTAGAATGAATGTTTCAATAAGTCTGATAAGCTATATTAAGGTCTAAATATATTGATACTAAATATGAGGATTCTTTTCTAGTTTTTGTATTTCCATCATTAAGAGTTAATCCAAACATTTGATCGAATATTTTTTATAGAAAGAGATTAAAGGTGGCCAAGTCATTTTTTTGGTTCCAACCAGATTGAGGTTTGGCTGGAAATATAGAAGGTTCTACAAATATTGGAATTAAGAGAACATTCCACTATTTTTTAGACAATGATATTTTGATATTAATGTTATTAATGTCATGATAAAGTCATGATACTCAGTCTTGTTTATAAAAGAATATGAGTTAGTATAATTTCTTCATGCCCCGTGTCATTGGTGTGAGGATCACCAGATATAGATTTTTTCAAAATGATGAGATGTTTAATGTTTCGGACGTCAAAGTGTTATAAATCCTCGATCGACCAATACTTATAAGAATAATATTCATCAAAATGTCTTATCCTCCCAATGAAACAACTTTGAGGATCAATTAGTTATAGAATAAATTATAGAAGTATGATGTCACAGATAACATTGATCTATAAGAATCATAGTGACAATGATTCATTAGACAAAGTGTTGGTTTAAAAAACTAATTGGATGCAGACTTATATATGAGTTATAATAGCTAATAAAGTTATATTTTTTAACCTCAATCCACTAGATGAAATTAGATATCAATCAAATAGTGAAAGAATAACATTTTAGTCAACCTTTTTCATAAATCCAATGTTATTTTTTTACTTTAATTGGGTAAAGAGAGAAATATATTATGAAATGAAAAAATGTTCTGATTGTTTAACTTGGTTCAAGAGTCATTGGATAATGCTTGACATTGATACATTAGAAATAATTAGAAACTGATTCTCATGATCCTTTATCGCATCGATATGTCATCAAATTCAGAATTATCACTCTAAGGAAATATTGAACAATTTAAGAATGTCGGATTTGTTTTGAATATATTATTGATGTTTTGAAAATGTGGTGAATCTTACCAATGTGTTGTTGAAGGGGGTTTCCAAGTGCTTTAGTAGAAGAAATGATTTTAATATATGAATGGTTTTAATGTTTTTTGTATTTCAGTTGATTTGGACACCTAAATTAGTTTTCATTCATTTTGATATAAAATCGTATGGATCAACAAAATTTGAGTTTTAGTCCAACATATTATTTCATTATAATGAAGAATCATTGGATTTTTTTTAACTGAATAATTATTAAAATGTTTAAATAAATATGAAGTTGTGATAAATTAGAAAAGGTTCTAGAAGAATAAAAAAGAGTTGAGAAGTTATCAAATAGTCAAATATGGACTCAAATTTGGAATGTATTTTTGGATTCTAGATATTTTGATCAGTGGGACTGTGAAATTAGATTCCTTCCCATACCTTACTTTTCTCTCTAATTAATTGAAGTCAATGCATTTTACATTCTCACACTTATACTATTCATCTATGAATAGAGAGAGTGTGTAAAAGAACTAACATTTTTATGTAAAGAGAAGATCTTTCTGGGAGTATTTTTCCAATTAAAATCTTCTACATTGAAGGAAAGGATGAAAGACTTATTGTATTTGATATATCTATTAGGAATAGTTTTTAGGGGAATGTTTTTAAGTGATTCAAAGTTTTTCCATAGTATTATTTATTATATTATTTCTAGACTAGAGAATCAGACTGGAGAATTAAACTATGCCGTCAGACAGAGTTTTTTTATGAATTCAATAAGGTAAGTTTATACCTAATGTTGGGTAGAAAAGTGAAGAATTGTGTTTTAAATAATTATTAAATTTGGTGTTCACAAATTATCACAATAACATGTTTATAAGTAACCGGTGAAGGTTATATAACTTGTTAATCAAACTTGTATTACATCATTCATGCTAGAAGATTCACATGCATTGTTGTATTGATCATAGTGATACATATATCCAAGGGTATATGCTACTTGGTGTATCCAAACCAAATTATTTTTTCAAGTGGATTGTGTGTTATTGAATTATTTTTAATCCATACTGAGGACTAGTTACTCTTCTTGAGTAGTGAACCTTGTAAACACTTTTATTCATATGGATTTTTGAATGTTTTGTTTTAATAAAGGTAGTAGATATATAAAAGAGGTGAATGTTGTTAAAAAATAAAATTAACATAAAAGAAAAAGATATCAGTTATTCACCCTTCCCCTCTCAATGATACAGATATCCTGGTTGGTTATTTTTTCATGGGATAGTGAAATTTCATAGAACATGTAATTTTTTGGGTATTTGTGGGATAAGAAGGTCTAAAACAATTATTAAATTATCTTACATCTTCATTATATCTCAAAATCCATATCTTAGTTCACATTTTTGAAATAAAATTTTCATTCCTAGGATTTTTCTGGATGACCTCTAATAAGAGTTATGTTAATCATTACATTCTTATGACTTTTTTTGGTTTCTTATCGATGTTCATCTACATTTTTTTTCATTTGTTCTCACAAACATGTAGGAAATTTTGCTTAGGGATGATCGGGGTCTTTCATTTTATCAATAACCTCTCCATTCATTGATGGTTATTTTATATATTCTACCTTAGGCTATTTTTCTTAGGTTTATTCTCTAGGTATTTTAGGTTTCTAACATCTATATTTGGTCTATAGATATTATCAATAAAACCCTTACATCTATTTTCTAATGAAAAATGTACTAGGAAAAACATTTTCATTAGTATTTGGAATATTTTGATAAGTAATATTACATGATCGCTAATTTACCATATTATTTATGGTAGTCGTGATATTCTAAAAAATCCTTTTAACTCCTCTAACTCTGATCCATGTATAGTGAAAGTTTCATGTGGACTATTTTTAGATTATATTACTTATCTCAACAATTGATTTATGGAAGTATATTGATTCTTTCCCTAGTGGTTACTTGTGGATGGTTAGAAATATTTTATCTAGATTGGAGGAGGATGGATATTCTATTATGAAGCCTGTAATAATTATTTCTGGAATAGTGGACCATGAGGCTATTCATTCACAAATAAAAATTCATATGTTTATAATTATTTAAATCCATGGATTCCATTTTTTTTATTCTATAAGTTCCTCTAGAATATGTAATCTCATCTTTCAGTACCCTTATCATTAGAGAATCCATTGTTGTAATTCCCATAAGAATGGAAATGATAAAATGCATGAGGCTGATGTGTTGTATCATGTCTCTAAAACCTTATTCACAACCATCTTCTTTAGAATATATGTTTATTCATTAATTATATCTCCCAAAAAGGGTGGGTTTCAAATTGTTACCATAAGTAAAATAATAGTTTTAGTTCATACATCAAATTATTAGGAAATTTGATAGATTCTCCCAATCAGATATTTAATATAAATAGGTGACTTATCAGCTGAAAATCTTCCAAAATAAGAATATACTATGTTTTTGTAATTTTTCATTAAATCATTGGTAAAATAATACCTATAAGTGACTATATTCATTTGATTTTTTGGGAAAGTTACAGTATGTTTCTTGAACCTTTTCCAAAACTCATTTGTTATTTCACCAATTATTTGATTACATCAATAGTTATCCTTCTCAATTTGATCACTCCTTGAAAAAGTGAAGATTCTATAGAGTACTTCCCACTATAGATCATCCCAGGAGGTAACTTATCCATATTTTATATCGTAGATCCACTCATTGGATTCCATTTAAAGAGAGGAGGGAAATTCCATCCAACTAATTTGAGCCTCAGTGACTCCTTTAGTTCGGAATCCATTGCATGATTTGTTTAATTATCTCAAAATCATGTTAGGGTATTCACCACACAATCCATGAAATTTTCATATAAATATGATAATTAAAAATCTATGTTCATAATCATTTTGGTCATTAATTTTTAATTATCATTTATTAATTTTGAAATATGGTGCAAAAAATTTTCTCAATGTCTTATTCACATGATAAAGAATATATTCCACATTATCACTACCAAATATAATTCTTATGGAAGAAGAATATAATAAAGAATAATATTCCATTAAAATGGTTAAAAAGTTTCTCTTCTCTTATTTAGTAACTCTTAGCATTCAAGTTATAGAATGAATAGTTCTCTGAACATCATGATCAAACCCAATAATCTTAGAAGAACTTGACTTAGTAATTTGATATCCTTTTAATCAAAATTCAATAACTAATACATTATTCTCCTACAATGGTTCCAGGTTTGATGTACAAATTGTAATAGGGAATCCAACAAAAGAATTTTTGAACCCAATTACATTGATGAAAATGGGACTTAGGTTTTCTTTAGTGAGTTCAGTGTTGTTGGTGAACTTATTAAATTTTTAATGGGATCAAATAGATTAAAAAGTTGATATAATAAGTTGGTTTTAAAATAATTTTATAAATGAAATGTGTGGCCTTTTAAAATTAACTTGTTGTCCTATTCAAATTTTTGGTCTTCTCTTACTATAATAAAATGATATCTCACTAATTAATCTTATATAGTTGTATATTTTTTGATAGATAAAAAAATTATTACTATATCTCCTATCCATACCTAACCTAGTAATCAGATATATATTATCACCCTCATATTACCCACAACTTTCTATCTCATAAAATGATTTTGTTTGAGGGGATTTTATGTACAGTCATGAAAATTGAATTATAATAATTTAAGTAGAAAGAAAGAAGAAATCGATAACTAAATAAACAATTAAATTACATAGTGGAAGTAAAAGGATAAATAACCATATTTATAATAATTCATATAGAGTCAAATGGGTTAATTTTCCAAAGCATGTCCACAATTTTCCTAGATTTACCTCATAGTTTTATTACTTCTATATTAAATGAAATTATGAATTAAAAGATATAATAGTGTATTTATTGAGTGATTGTAAAAAAATACATTGAGTTAGTGAGAGTATCCCTCCTCATCATATTGAATAATGTTTTATTTAATAAATAATTATTAGAGATCCCAGGTTCATTTAAAAAAATCCAAACATGAGTAGCATAAGTAATTATTTTTTGGTGACATTGGAAATGTTCTCATTTTTAGTATCGAGCAGTTTCTTGTTCTTTGTTGGGTGATAGATGCATTTCCAATATCAAGGGTATAGTCTATTACATTTTTACAATATTTGTGAATTTTCCTAGCATTAAAATATTCACATTAAGAACAATATGCGTTGAATGTATCAGTGCAGGAAGGTAAACCTTTATTATGGATTTGTGTACCATAATTTAACTGATTATTTTCATGTCAGACCCTTATGTAATGAGTAAAGATACCCATATGTAGTTTCATATCAAACATTACGTATGCAGGGGCTTGAGTCTGTTACCCTTATGTGGCTTCACATGGTGTCTTTTCTTTGGTACTTTTCATGTGAGGTAGGCATAGCTTCACCATGATCCCCATCTTTAGTCAAGCAGTCATTGATGAGCATGATGAAAAAAATCATTAGAGAGGGGTGCCTTCTTCTTCTGTATCCATGGTTAGCTTTGATGAGAATTGGAAAGTATAATTGAATGACCTCTTTTATTATTTGGATTTATTATGGGTTTTTATACATGATTTGACATCAATGGTTTCCTCATTGAATGGTAAAATTTATAGAATCATGTTGTGAGAATGGGTGATGGCCATAATAAGGTGGCTCAATGTGGGGTCCATCTTCATGAGAACATCTAGGAACAACTCTCTGATCATTAAAATGGTGAAAATTATTCATGAATATGTCTAACAACCATGATAAAATAGGGTAGTATGTAGTTCACATGTGATTAGTACAATCGTGATAGTAACAGATTGGTGGGTGTGATGTTAAATGATGTTCAGTAGAATTCTATGGTTATAGAATGAGATTAATACTATATAGAGGATCCTTAGAAGGTGATTGGTTATGTTTGGAATGGCATAGGTAGAATTAGATGATGGTTGTAACATAATACCTATCATGTAATTTCATCTAGCAGTAGTAGGCCAAAATTTGAAAGATAAAAGTAGTAGTTTTGACCATATAAGTATAGTACTTGTAGATTAATTTCTTCTTATGGTAGCATTCTATCTATATCATGCTAGTGGTAGAAGGTTTTATGGTATTATCACCGTATATGTAAAAAAATCATTTGGTTATAGACATCCAGTGATAGAAAAAAATCATTAAAAATAAGCCCTAATAATATTAAAAACAATTTTTTAAGTGTGTGTATAATAAATTTATTACAAAAACATAAAAATATAAATTCAAAATTGTTTCCCTTTTTAGAATTAAAATCCAAGGTATATTTTAAATTCACTTTAAAATTAAAATTAACCAATTAAAATCAAGTTAAAAAAATAAATATATTTCAATATCTATTCATCTATGTTTTTAAATTTTAAATGAATAAATCAATTTTATTCCAAAATAGAATCCACATTCAAATAAATTCACGATATATATTCCAAACCACAAAAGTTCAATGTCATCATCATCCATTTTATTTATATTGAAATAAAGTACATAATACATGAAAACAAGATCCATTTCAAAGAAGTTATAGGGAGGTCTTAAGTATTGAAGACCAGTTGAATCCCCTCTTCCAATGTTCATCCCCTCAGAAGGTAAGGAATCCATTCTTGGGAAGCATTTAATACCATCCATATGGAGCACCATGGAGGCAAGAAAATGTACACATTTTTCCCTCATTCCAAGTGTGAAGTTCATTCATTTGGTAATTTATATGACCTATAAAATAGTTAATGGTAAGGGAAAAAGATAAAATAGTGATACTTATACAATGATGACAATTATAATTAGTTAAGGAGCTAGTTTCCATAACTTCCATGATAATCCTTAGTGGATAGAAGTAGAACAACCAGTGAGTATAACCATTGATTATTCCTGGAGGGATTGTCCATATCTGCAGAATGCAGCAAAAGTAAATTTAATAGATCCCATAATAACACGAAGCACCCCTACTAATCTAATGCATCCCATGATACATGGTATATCAGAGTTAAGTTTTTTATCTAAGGGGTGAAGAAACCGGTGAACCCAATGACTGAGAGTGGATCTATGATTGGGATGATTAGGAGAAGTGTTGACCAGGTGTGGTATGATCGTGGGGACTTCATCCAAGTTCATAAATAGAATTATCATTTCTAACAAGAGGTTTCTTGACTGTATAAAAATATGTTTTTCTGAGAATAAAACCCCTTCAAAGAGTATTGAGTTCAGTCTCGTCCAAATGCACTAACACGCTAATGACATGACCATGGCTCTAGAATTATTTTTGGCACCAGCATCACCCATACCCTAAAACCAATGGTTTGAAAAAGAACTGACCATTATATCATGAAAATAGTCAGTAAAGTCTAAAATGGTTCTAAAAACCATGTGATCCTCATAACCTTCATAGAATAGGTTATCAGAGGTCTCCTCTGAAGTAGTCCTACAACATGAACATATATAGAAAAGGATGATGCATGTACATTTAATGTTCTCATATAATTATAAATTTTTTGGTTTCTTTTTCTCAAAAAAAGAAAATTATATTTCCCTAGGCTCACTTTATTCCATAGGACCTACCCCCAGATATCACCATTACCCATAGTGGTCCTCACCAATAAAAAAATCCAATGAGGGAAAGGTAACTAAAGAAATCCAATAATGACATAATTTTATGCTTCTATATGTAATTAAATGAGATCAAATGATTCACACCAATTCTAGTCTAGGATGGAATTGATAAAGTTTTGGAGCATTATGGATTTCCTGAAACTAATATCTATAGCAAGGCACACCGAGAATATGAGAATTGAGACAATCACTTTGTGGGGGGCCAAAATGATATGTCACCCCTCCCAATGATTCATCACATGTGATTACGAAGAGTTTGGATGCAAGGATAGACCACGAACCAAATGAAAGAATAGTTACCTCTATCTTCTACCATCTCACCATTGGCATTGTCTTTCATGAGTCTCCCACAGATGGTATGCTTCTCAACAATGTCCCACAAAATATTTTCATGCATTCCACACAACATGTCTGGAATATTCACAACTACATATATGGTCATTAAAATCATGCAAAATACCCTTTAACAGTGCTAAAAACGTGTTTTTAATCACAGTATTGATAAAGGGGTCCCCCTTTATCAATTCTAAAAAAATGTTGATAAAGGCCTAGTCTCCTGTAGTGTGCTATTTATATAACAGCACACCCTAAATAAAAACTATAATTTAAACAACACGCCCAGAAGAAAACATGCTATATAAATTTAATTGATATCATGAATAAATTTTTTTCCCACCCATGATATATTTAAAACCACCCTTATTTACATTTCAAACAAAATTTTGTATATAATTACATTTTAAATTTACAAATAAACACTCTAAAACATTAATATTTCATCTTTTTATGCTCATGATCCCCTCTCAAAAATATCTACCCATGATATTATTTTCCAAATAGATCATCTTATCCTGATAAAAAGATTCCACGTGTATAAGAAAATATATATTATGTTAGTAATACTATAAAGACATAAATTAAACATTACTATGAATGAAAACATTATTAAATTGTCAATATTTAATAAAAAGGACAGATTTAGAGTTTTACTGTTCACTCTGGGGATCCTATTATAGTGGGGTTGATTCATAAGATTTAAAAATGAGTTATGGATCAGTTTCCTAAAATATAAAAACAATCCAAATTTGTTGGATGATTTTTGAGTATTTCACTTGTTCTTTTACTAAAATTCATGTCACTTTTAATTAATGATAGATCTTGAGTTATACCAGCAACATCATGCATCTTATTGAAGTACAACGGATTCATACCTATCAAAAACTAACCATGGGTCGTTTTCCAGAAGTATTAAAACATTATGAATTTATTTTCTCAGATTTTAGTATGTGAGCTGTTTATTTTTACAATAATATCATTTCAAACAATAAACACACATTTTCAGTCATATCAGTTGCATCTTGTGTTGGTTTGACCTTATACATCTTTATATATGTCATAAATTACTTATGAATAATTTTCCTAAATTATCAAGATAATCAGAGTTCATTTTCTTGGGTTTCAGTGAGTGGCATATTTTGAACATAAATTTTAATTTTCAACTGATAACATACACTTTCATCCATACCAGTCACACCATGCATTAGATTGATATTTTGTTTACTCCTACACATCAAAAATGACCCATGGATTATTTTCCTAAAGTATAAAAACAATTCAAATTCATTTTCATGGTTTTTATTATGTCACTTGTTTTTTTGACCTAAATTAATGTCAATTTTAAATAAAAAGAGACACTTTTAGTTATACCAACCACACTGTGAGTTTTATAATAGTGAAGATAATCCCTATATTTCACAAATGACTAATATATTGTTTTACTAAAATCTAAAAAATGTAAAAATGTGTTTTCTCAGTTTCCATTATGTCACTTGTTGTTTTTACTTAAATTAATGCCAACTTTTTATTAAAAGAGATTCTATGAGTGATACCAGCCACACCGTGCATTGTATATAATTGAGGTTGATTCTTACATGTCAAAAATGACTAATATATCATTTTCCAAAAATACAAAAACAATACAAATGTGTTTTCTTGGTTTCCAGTTTGTCACTAGTTTTTTTTAAATTTATGTCAATTTCAAATAAAAAGACACACTTTGAGTTTTACCATCCCCAAAATATGTTGTATTTAGGTGAGGAAAATCCCTAAATCTAAAAAATCACTAATAGTTTATTATCGTGAAATATCAAAACAATATGAATGTGTTTTCTCAGTTTTCACTATGTCACTTGTTGTTTTTTACTTAAATTAATGTCAATTTTTAATAAAAAGGACACTTTGAGTGATACCAGCCACACCGTGTGTCATATTGAGGTTCTCATGATACCTCCATATAAAAAATTACTAATAGATCGTTTTACTATAATATAAAAACAATTTGAATTCATTTTCTTGTTTTTTTGAATTTCACTTGTGGTTTTTACTTAAATTCTTTTAAATTTTAAATAAAAAGGTACACTTTGAGTTACACCAGCAACACCATGCATAGTATTGAGTTGCATCTAAGTCCTATACATCACAAAAAACTCATGGTTCTTTTTACTAATGTATCAAAAAAATATAAATGTTTTTTATCTATTTTCATTATTTCACTTGTTCTTTTATCTCAATTTAATTCTAATTTAATATAAAAATACACACTTAAAGTCATATTGGTCACACTATGAATCATATTGAGGTTTGGTCAATTCATACATGTCATAAACGAATCATAGATCATCTTACTAAAATATTAAAACAATCCAAATGAATTTTATTAGTTTTAATTATGTCACATGTTCTTTTTACAATAAGTAATGTTAATTTTAAATAAAAAGAAACACTTTGAGTGATATCGGTCACATGTTATTTTTTCTCAGTTTTGAGTTGGTTGGTTGATCTAATACCAAAAATATTAACCTAAAAATTTCATACATAGATATCATAGCTTTTTAGATTAATATTACTGACATAACATAATTATCTAATCTAGAATATTTTAGGTCTAGTGCTTTTGGAAACATAAGAACATAAATAACTAGTTCATAAGAGTCTCTCATTAAGTTATTCATTGCTAAAAACCTTTTTAGACATATAATTTCTAAAACAATATTAATAACATAAGGATATGAAACATAATAAAGGGTTATAATAGATGTTAAAAAGTGTAAACAAAGGATATATCAATGATTATAGAAGGATAACATGAGAATAAAGATGTTAGAAGGTGATATTGACATAATAAATTCATACCCTGCATATAATAGATCATAATTATGAGTCATAGATCAAATAATGGTAGTTCATCAGAAATTAATCATAAAAGATTGAAGAATATTATAGACTCAAAAAATAAAATTCGATCTATAATAAGCACAATGTGTATTAGATTGAGGTGCGGCTGATTGAGGTGTGGATGATTGAGAAGCAGCTGATTAGTACATTGTTCAGAAAAATATTCATGAAAAACCTTTTTTGAATTAATAATTTTCATTAAAATACTTATAATTCATACTTTTATTTCATCATGTTCCCTCTTTTCTAGATTTTTGTGGATATTTGAATGAAAAATATGACTTCCCAAAAGATTTGTAAAAAATAAATAATTATTTGACAAAAATGATATTGAAATTAACTTAAAATTATAAGATAAAATGAAGGAAAAATTAACTAAATAAATAAGTAATCTGAATTCACCTTTATAAACTCTTGACCTATTTTCTTGTTTTTATTATCTCAGTTGTCTCCTCGAAGTCCAATCACTCATGATCATGATCAGCTTCAAACAAACCTTCCTAATTCAAACCAAGGAATCCACCTATATAAGAAAACAATTATTATATGAGTTATAAAATAATAAGTAAATTAAACATAAATATGAAACAATCTAATACTTTTATGGAAGTCACATCTTTATGTTATTTGTGTACATTCTTCTATCACGTATGATGCCTATTTGTTTCTGATAACATCTATATTGTCATATGAATATGATCCTTTTTGAAATTAATAGTTGTATTATAAAATTTTTATAAAACAAATAATTAATAAATGTTTTAAATGAAACAGTAATTATCTTTGAAAATACCTCTTCAAGGATGCATTTTTATTCATGTAAAATGATATCTCTCATAAATTTACAAATATAATAACTGCAATCTTTTCCATTAGTTCGTTTGGGACACTTGAGAAACATTGTGGAGAATAATTAATTTGTTTTCATATATTTTTTATAGTGAAATATTATTATATATACCATGACACTTATCCAATCATAAAACTTATCTTCTTTCTCATCCTTAGCCCTTGGGCTAATTCCATGTTTTTCATAATATTGATACTCAACCCTATCAAAACATAATCCCCATTAAAAGATAATATAAATTACAAGAATTTATGTTTAGTTATAAAATATTGGATGTAGTGTGTCAAAATTTGAAAAAATACAATATGTGTGCATGGTTTTTTGGACATCCATGCATTTAATCCCGGAAAAAATTCTTTGGAGTATCCAAATTTTTGTTAATGATCATCCAATGCGGCCTAAAACACAAAAAGGAATAAGTATTGAAAGAAATGAATATAAATTTGAAATGATAAAAGTGTAGATTCTTATTCCTACATTGTTAGTATAAAATAGAGTATGTCATCTGAAATTTTTCTTTAAAATGATTTGATTAGACCTTCCACTATTTCAACCTTATTTTGGGTTCTATTTTGTCTTTTTCTATAAAGATGGTGTGACGACAAAGGATTCCAAACACTTTCTAATCAGAAAATCCCCTCAATTGTTTTTCATATATACAACTACCAAAAATATAAAACATGTTAATTCTAAATTAACACCTTATATCAGCTTTTAGAAAATCAAATCATGAAAACATACCACATGTATACATTTACAACTGAGCTACCTAGCCACTCATGGTCTAGAATTTCAGTTTCACTCTCAACACCAATGAGGTATTGATATTTATCTTCGTTCACATTTTCTTTAAATTCAACTATGTTGTTGCAGCCATATTTTAACTTTGAATCAATATGAGACTTCATTGATAGTAAATATAGATATAAAATGGGCGGGGTAATGGTTATTTGGGTATATATTTTTTATCAATTGGTCGATCCTTTAGATGTTTTTGAGGTTTTCTTGCATTTCATCCCCTTCTCTTTGTCTGTATGTAATAACATTAATCGGTTCAAACCATTTTTTCATTAATTTTTAATGTTTTAGATTGAAAAGTAAACTAGACATGAATACCTCATTGTCGGAATGTTTTTTTAAAAGGTTTCATGGAAATGTAATTAATATTACAAAAGTTTTCTTGACCTTGTTAATATCATCCTCGTGAATTTGAATAGGTATATATGCTCTCGGATCATGGGATACATTGATCGACACTTGAAAATGACTTGTTATAAGTGGTTTGTTGCATAGAATTCCCTTTTGAATATTGAACATCCTTTCCCTTGCCACAAGTCAATGGGTGGGTGTTTCTAGATATAAAACATAGTCATTATCACCATATAGAATATTAGTAAAGGAAAGGTATTGATGTTTTTCTAATTCACATTTCACAAAAAAATATTATAACATTGATTAACTCTCGTAAAACATCTATTTGAGGGGAATAGCTGGCCACATAGCTATTGTGGGGTGGGGTGAGATCCCCACATGGTGGCTATTATTGGGTTTCTTATTATCATCGCCGCACCTCCATTAATGTTTTCATCATCTCTAGTTTCCATCATAATTTTCCTTCAAGAATAGATATTCTTTTTGTTATCTATTTTATTAATTAACATTTATCACCCTTTTTTTCAAAATATGTTCAGGGTCTCACCCCAAAACCTACACCTCTAATGCGGTCGTACTATTCTTTGTAATTTAAGGCCACTAATAGTCTGTCTTCATCCGAAATAGGTGTTTCTGATTCTTGTGAATGTTTCTTAATGAAAATGTATGAATATGAGTGATCATTGTTATGTAATATCTATTTAAATTAAAACAAATATATATTTTGTCATATTTACACATGTTTCTCACACTTTTTGTGTGTTTTCATCTATTAGTATCCCGTATTTATTTACACATGACTCCTTCCATAACACATGGCATGGGAAGGAAGGGGATTTTGATTTTAAGTCATCAATAAGCATATAAATAAAGGAACATAATTATGGTTCTGTTTCATGCCACATAAAAGTATTACGGTCAATTTAAAAAACATACAAATTTTTTTCAAGTGAAGTGTACCCCATCCTTGCTTTATGGTAGGGGTATGCTGTTTTTTCTACTTCTTCCTTATTTCTATCACTCATTTTATGATAAATAAATAAAAAATTGTCAACCAAAGTGATTAATAAACATATCATCAAACAATATATTACATGACACAATGTACCTAAAAAATAGACATTCACATTACAGACAGTAAATGTATCCCATGCTTCTTGGGTTATCAGGTTTGTATAGATGACCAGTGGTTTTCGGTTAATTTTCTCTTTAGAATATTTAAGATGATGCCTTTTTAGGATTGTGAGAAATACTCTTTGAGTCCATCCATCAAGCATTAATACATACATATTATGGGTTTCATCTACTATAAATGAACTCTGTAATGGATGATGAAGAATAAGTCCATGTTTAATTATTTTATTTTTATTAAAATAAAAAAATGTTATCATATTTTTACCATAATCTCTTCTCACATCAATATATTCAACCCAGGAACAACATGGGTCCATGAATCTATGTCAATCGTTAGTGTTTCCGAGTATTGATAACAACAAAACTGCTGAACATGGCCTTGTTGGGGTTAACGTGTTGACCCTATGTATTCTATCCCTCTATGAATTTTATGCCTTAGAATTTTGAGTAAATGAGTTTTTCTAACACCATCAAACTATGGAAATCCAATTTTTTGTAATATCTTTCCTTTATAACCCTCAATTTCTCTTGAATCAACATCATCAATACGTTCCTCAAGAGAGGTGGCATAAAAATGTGTGGATGGTCATTATACCTCAGCACTAGGAGTAGCAGGAGGTTAACAAACTTTTTGTTCCTCATGAATGGGAACACCAGCACGTGAAGAAGGTCATTCCTCTACACTGCGAGCAGCAGTAGGTTAACAAATCTATATTTCATTGTGATTGGGAGCATCATCACATGAAGAAGTAATTATCTTTACAAGTGGTTTAAAATTTCATTTAGATTACATAAATACAACATCAAACAATTAATAACATTAGGTAACATGATGTAAATTAAAAAAATGTAACCAGATTATTGAACTTGCTATTTCTTGTTTAAAGGATGAAGGGATTTTACCCCTATATTGGAGATCCAAATACCATCATTTTGGTCTACTATTACATAAAAAACATCATCAATATTGGTACCGCTGTGAAATGATTGCAAAATCCCAATTAAAGGGTCATCCTTAGTTGAATTTTCATCTGAGCCTTTAGTGGTGTTGGTCGATAATATAAAAATTGACCACTTTTCATTTTTTTGATCTATATCATAAAATACTTGTACATTATTTGATGCCATTATAAACGGTTTCTATTTGTACCCTTCCTCACTAAAATCAAATTTCACTAAGCCAAATTCATCTATTTTAATATAAGTACTGTTATCAACCCACTTGAATTGAAAAATCATCACTTGGAATGGTGTATAATCCAACTCCCATATTTGTTTTATAATTCTGAAGTATGACATATTTTCATAAATTGGGTTTCTATCCTTTGTACCAGAAACATGAATCATTCAGGCATGAGTGTAACTCCAATATTTTTCATGAAACTATCTTAATCATGCTCATTTGTATAGAACATATAACAATTAATTACTTAACAGTTGTATGATAATACATACATGCATGGTGTTATACCTATCCATCGAATTCATTCTGAAATTGAATCTGAATTTTCATATGACTCATTAAAAACAAGGTCCTGAAACCATCATATAAATTATTGATAATGTGTATTTGATATCTATCATTCATCCCTTGATGGATTCAGATGCCTAAGAATTTATTTGTGGGTTTCAATATATGGAGAAACCTCAAAACTATTATAAAAAATGTAAAGTTTTTCCTTCTTTTGATCTGTAATATTGATTCTGAAAACATCTCTTCTATAAATTCCAACACTGCAATACACATTGTGTTTTAGACCAATGATTTTCACACCAGATTGGTATTCTGTATATAATTCAATGGCTTCCTCAATAATATATCTCTTTGAAATTCAACCCTTTGGATGACTTTGATTTTTGACATACTATTTATAAATATTATACCTTTTATTAGGGTATATCCATCTATAGTGTATAGTATCACAAAGTTGAATCTCTCTCACCAAGTGAACCATAAAATGAACCATCCTATCAATGAATGTTTCTGGGTTGAACATTTCCCATTCACATAATATGACAATAATTTTTATTTCCATAGTCAACAATTCTGTCAATTCTATAACATTGTTGTATACAGCTTTGAAGAAGAAACTAATTTTGGTAAATGTATGATAAAAATTAATTGAAAAAATGCAACATAAAGATATAGGCATTAGTTCATACATCAAAGCATGGTAGTCATTTGAATTCAGACCCTTTAACTTTAAATTGGTCTTTGAAATGATGTTCTTAATATTTGATGAATACACCTCTAGAACCATGATGACATTCAAGATGTTTCAAAACTGGTATCTCTCCTAACATGAAAGATTGTAAGTGTCCAGAGGAAGAAAATTTTGTTTTTCACCCTTCACTAGCACCAACTCTTCTCGTTTTCCCATGTCAACCATGTCCAACCTAGACTTAATTTAATCCTCATTTTTCTAGATGCATTTAGAAACATGCTCGTGAGACTATTATATACATTTTTTAACATACATAACATAAATAGAATTTCTTTATTATAGAAAATTATAGTATGCTAATTTAAAAAACTGATCACTTTTTCCAACAAGTGTTTGTAAGGTTTTTCGGAAACAGTTTATCAAAAGTAGTTTCCATGTCTTTTACATTCTCAAATAGTTGATAACCTGTTAAGGGAGACATTGTTGTAAATTTTTTGGAAATTCCATCGAATGAAGACATCCAATTTTTTTACTTACCTCATCGGGGTATAAATCTATAATGTTCTAGAAATAAATTTTTCAATGAATGTTTCAACCAAATTTACTATCTACCTTGTTCGCAAAAGGGACACGCTTGAGTTTCTTTAATTCTATATCCTAAAAAAATCTATAAGGAGGAAAGTCATTTTTCATATCATACAACATGGCTCTGAACATGAAATATTCATTTTTATAAGAATCATGCAATACAATAACAAAATCCCAAAATAATTTCAAATCCTTGATCAAATTATCCAATTAAACATCAATATCATTACCCTATTGGTCCAATCATGATATAAGTGTATATAACATGATTTATTTTTTCTTCATACATAAACACAGTGGAAAGTTATAATTTACGAACATAATCAATCATGTACAGTGAGTGCTGCTTTGAAAACCAAAATGATTCACTCCATCTGTAGATAATGCAAGATGAAGTATTCTCATCTCATTTCTAAAATCAGGATACTCATGATCAATTCCCTTCCACTAAGGAGGGTCTACTGGGTTACATAGTTTCCTATCTTTATTTATTTTGTCTCTATGATATTTCAATTTCCCTACAGTCTCAACACTTCCATGTAGCCTCATAAACCATTGAATGATTGGAAAGTACCATAAAACATTTATAAGACCGGACTTTTGTTTCATGTATTGAGAAACACCATACTTTGTGCATTATCTAAGTGATTATTGGTCCTTGTCAAAAATTATAAAGTCATTTAGATAGGAATTTATTCTTTCAGAGATCATACCCATCAAGTGTAGAATTCATTTGGCATCATATGTTTAGCTTGATATCTCATTAGCTTTTTTGGATCATGTCATTCAAGAGAGAAAGTAATTTTGTAAAACTGGAATTAATCGATCTATTGCTACATTCAAATTGTACTGCTTCAGTATGGCCGAAAATGCAGTATATGTAAGGAACCCACCATACAATGGAATTATTGCACAACTCTTTAACTACTCAAACAATTTTGGGAAATCATGTAGTTTAACCTCATCTATCCTTTTCATTTACTCAATATGATCTTCATCATCATTTACATCTGTAATAAGATCCTGGATATGGATTTATTCATTTTCAATACTTGTGACCATATCATATGATCCATAAAACACAGTGTTATCCCATCCACTATCTACATTCACTTTTTCCCTGTGTTTATTCTGAAATTTATAATGTTGATATATTCTATGATAGATCAAGTGTTCTTCTGACTCCTATGAACTAACATTTCTTTAATATAAACTGTGTAAATAAGGACAAAGGATTTGAGAAGGGCTATATGCATGATCTTTTTTAAACATGATGAAATCTTTCACGCCATCTTCATTATCTTTTTTCAAATGATTTTCAACCATACAATCTTTATTCATATCAATACTATTTAATTTGGTGATATTAATATATAAAAAAATACACAAAACATGGCCTTTCTAATAATGGGAACTCAACATTTGAAGGGTAGTTATTATTTCATTTTGTTGCCTATGACTCATCCCCTTAGAAGCTAAAACCAAATTCCATTGAAAACTATTTTTAAAATCAAACTCTAAATCCCTTAAAAAAACAACCATTTATATAAATTCCTCATTAGAATAACACACCCTTTTTAAAATGAAACCAGTATTAAATACCCTTTCAAAACATTCACATCCCTTTATGAAAGTAAATCATGTTAGTTGACAAACACTTGGAATGAAACCTAAGTCCATGATAAGTGTTTAAATCATTCTAAAGATATTTAATACCAAAAAGGATGTTTCAAACACATATAATATTATAAGAATCATTTCAAACCACTTGAATCATTTTAAAAGATCCACTTAGGCATTTTCACAAAGACATAAATCCCAAGAGAGGAACTTTATAAAGGATACATGAATAAAAAATAAAAAAATTATAAAATATAAAGCTATCAAAGGTTTCCCATGTTTCTAATTAATAAATAGTATGAATCATATAGTCACTTCCCTACTACTTATGAAGAGTGAATAAGTGATAGATAAAGACATAAGTGTCACTTTAACGTAAAGTCACATCTCTTCTAAGTGGGTAACCATATCCCACATAATTTCTAAATAATGTACTACATAATCTTGACCCTTCCAATACGGTACATTATAAAAAATGTTCCCCATCATGACGATATACATTAGATTAATGATAAAATACTATAGGTACTCAAACCTACTCTACTATCAATGGTTCATTTCAATTTGTGATTAAAAATATTTCATACTCTTTTTAGTGTATTCCAAAATTGTCTCACCCTAAAGTTAATACCAATAACACCTCATAGAAAGCACCTCTGTTTACAATTCTAGGAAAGGATTTGGGATATTTCTATTATATCTTCTTAACTATCTGGACACATAATCAACCACATGACCATCATGGACTAGAACTACTCAAATCATGACTCCTGGTACATCATTATATAATCCATAATCATTACCCAACACATTATTGGTTGATATTTTTGCTTTTATAAATCTCCCAATAATATCATCTAAGAATCCCACATGAACATCTATAAGAAAATGAACCATAACACATTTTTTATTAAGGCCTTATTAGTGCTTCCAATCCGGAAGAATCCTGGTTGGCCCTCTAGAAATAACAAGAAATTCCCAACCAACACCATAGTTCATGAGTGAGTAATATAATACTCTCAAATATCATTAGGTTGTGTCTCCAATACTACCTCATATCATAGATTCTTCGCATATATGGATTTGGGTTTTTTAGTGATGCGTCAATAGTAACACCATAACTAGGGAATCTGCGAGTGAGCTGGATTAATCATCAACATGAACTAACCTTAGCAAAGATCTTGGTTATAAGATGGTTCATTCGGGAGGTGAAACGTATAGATTGTCATATCCTCAGTTATGAAATTATAAACCTATAAGATGTAGAACTTATTACAATTATTGGGGCACATAGTTATGACTCTATAATAAAAATTACATTGTTGACTAGTGATTGGGTTGGGCTTTGAGTTGGGATCTACACCCTGGAGGTGTTTCTAGCATGGAATGGGGTTGTCCCTTCAAGGTTCACCAAAAAATACATATTTTGATAGGAGATCATAGTACTTTAGTTATATGAATTTTTCTAGGTATCATAGTATTTCATTCTCTTAAAATTGGTAATTAATTTCAAAACCTAATCAGTCAGAGGATCAAGTACATGAACATGTTCCACCTGGTCCATGAAGTAGTCAGGATAAGCCTCCAAGAATAGTCTTATCAATAATTCATTAATTTTTTTCCTTATTTTTATTCTTATATCTATTCCTCTTCTTCCTTTTTCTTTTTCTCTACATACATCAATTTTCATATTTTTTTAGTGTCTTATTTTTCATTATTATACTACACTAAATCCTATAGAGAATATTTTTCATGGTTTTGGGTTAGTGGAATAGTGGATGAATGTATATTACAATAATTTCATTATTATCCATGGCTATACTGATATTTATAATCTAATCCTCCAATATGGACATGATATTTGATGATTATGGGTGACAATATGATGAGATTTGGGTGAAAGTATAATGAACCAATCTCAAAATAGATGAATTAGTTCACTATTATCCCAATAGTGTACATAGATTCACTAGGGTTGGTGCCTATCACTTTTTTTTTGGGGCACAACTTTCCCACATGGAGTAAATTGACAGTATATAATCGAAATATCCTAATATTCGACATGAAACATTCATATTCCATAAATTCTTGAGAAAAATAAACAAATTATTCCTCTTTAATTGAATAAAAATATAAAAGAAACTCCAACATATCTTTATGAATGCAGTAAGAAACAGTAAACCATATCCATATGTATATACACAATGAATTATAAGTGAAACAACACTAAAAAATCATAACTAAAAATGGATGGGTTATATTCTATGACATGATCTCCAACCAAACATGGACTCTATTATCAAAATATCCTAATAAAAAACCAATTCCTATGCCACTAAACATCAATTGGGCCGCAAGAATCCAATATATAACCATATACTTATTGAACCAAAAATGTACTTAGAGGATTACAAAAATACTCATAGTGGTAACACCTGAAGAGCTGGGTTTGCAGTAGAGGTGGGTTCATAGAGGAGAAAGGCTTCACATCATAGATGGGGTTCGGTGGCAGAGGTGGGGTATGAAAAGGATGGATTTGTGGTGGTACGATTCAATGGTAGAGTAGGAGGAGGGCTACATGGTGGAAAATGTGGAGGATGAAGAGTTGGTTGCCGATAAGGAGGAGGAGGAAACAGAGGTGGAGGTTGGTTTTATGGTGGTGGCAGAGGAGGAGGAAGAGTCAGAAACCTGGGAGGAAGAGGTGGAGGAGGAGGTGGAGGAGGAGGAGGGGTTCACAACAGCAAAGGAGGGCTTCACAGTGGTAGAGGAGGAGGAGGAGTCGGTAGCCGAGGAGGAGGAGGACGAGGAGGAGGTGGCATGGTTCTACTTCTATGAGAGCTTGAGTCATGCGAGAGGAGGATGAGACTATATGTTTTTTTTATAAAAGTTGGAAAACCATTTATCAGTGCTAACTAAAAAGTGATGATATTGTTATGCTTTATCAATGCTAGAATATAGAGTGCTAATAAAACAACCCTTCATCAGCGCTTTTTTAGTGCTGATAAATGCCTATCTTTATCAGTGCTAAGAAAGCGATGATAAAACTATAATGATAATAAATTATTTATATTTTTATATATATTTGTAAAATTATATGTGTAATAAATATATATTTATTAATTTATAATTATAAATATTCATAAATATTTATTTATTTATACTTTCATATTTAATGAATATATATTTATTTATAATATAACTTTATAAAAAAATATATTTATTAAATTTATATTTATATATAATTAATATCTTTATTAAATTTTATAATTATTTAAATATATATTTATTTATTTATAATTATATTTTCATATATCTATTATAATTTTATTATTAGTTCATAACTAAGAATATTTATTTATTTATTTATTATAAATATAAAATTATTACATATTTATTATAAATATATATTTATTACAAATATATATTTATTATTGTCATAATGGTAAATAAATTTATATATATATATATAAATTTAAATAAATATATTAATTATATATATTTTTTATAATATAATAATTATTTAAATAAAGAAATATGATATTCTAATATATATATATATATATATATATATAATTAAGATATTTATGTCACGTTCATAAGTATTTAAATATATATATATATATATATATATATTTATTTATTTATGACCTTAAATAAAAAAATGTTTATTTATAATTATAAATATAAATATATTTATTATAATTTGATAATTATTTAAATATAAATATTTATTTATTTAAATAACTATGAATTTTTAAAACATATATATAATTAATATATTTATTTTAAATTCATAAGTATATATATATATATTTCCATTTATTTATTTATATTTATGAATATATATAATTAATATATTTATTTTAATTTCATAATATATATATTTATATTTATATTTAGGACTATAAATAAATATATATTAATTTATAATTATAATTATTAATATAATAAATAATTTTTTTATAATTTTATAATTATTTACATATATATATATATATATTATTTGTAATTATAATTATAAATAAATATATATATGTACAAATATTTTATATATTTATAAATATATTTATATATATATATAATTATTATATTTATATTTATTATAATTTTTTAATTATTTAAATCCACATATCTATAATTATAATTATAAATATATTTTTTAATATTTTCTTAAAATTATAAATATATATCTATATATATATATATATATTAATGAATAAATATATATGTTTATAGAAATATAATAAAGGTATTTAATTTAGTTTTTTTTAAAAATATATATATAATTATAAATATATTAAATATATTTATCATTTCAGAAAATTACAATGAATATATGAATTTATTTATAAATAAATATGTTTAAAAAGTAATTTATATATAATTATAAATAGAATAAAAAATATTTATTATTTAAAAAAATATTGTAATTTTATAATTATATAAATATATATACATATATATATATAGTTAAATATTACTATAATTATCAGTATATTTAAAAAAGTAATTAAATATAAAAAAATATTTATAATATTAAATACTATAAATATATTATTTATTTAAATATATTTATCTTGATTTTAATTGTATTTATGAGAATATAATAGCATTGTGAAAACATAAATGAATCATATACACCGAGTAAAGTATATATATGATAAAAAATGAGTCATCATATATATGTGAAACATGAATAGTATTGAGGGTGTAATGTAAAAAAGAAAATTCATGATGAATACATAACATATGAACGTCAATTATATTCAAGCATCAATTTAAAAAAATTAATGGAAACATATATTTATTTAATTATATATATATTCATAATTATAATTATAAATATACATATTTAAAAAGTATTTATATATAATTAAAAATATATATATTCAAAAAGTATTTATATATAACTATAAATATGTAATTATAATAAATGTAACAAATATAATTATTTTATAATGAAATTTATTATATATATATATTTGAATTGTTAAAAAATATAGATTATTTATAATCACGATTTTTTTATTCAATGTATACAAATAAACATTTTTTTTTTGAATATAAATATAATAGTTTTATATAAATTAATAATATTCTTTGTTAAAAACTTTTATCAATGCTAAATATAGCGTTGGTTAATCTAACCTTTATCATTGGGTTTTTAGTGCTATTAAAAGTCAGCGCATCCCTTTCCCAGATCTGTGGTAGTGATTCCTCATATTAATGTCACCCTCCCTCAAAAGCCTGGCCAAATTCACCCATGATGCCCAATGGTGCATACCATCCACGTGATCACCCAAGCTAAATGAGGCCATAATGTTATCAATGTTAAAGTTAACCCATTTCGGGACCTTCATAGCTGAAAGGGAGAAAACCAGGATTGGGGAATCCACACTATTCCCCAAAGAAATTATTTCACCAAAAGATAAGTTGTGATTTTTTCAGTTCAAAATGCACCCCATGATCCTTCTGATGATCTAATCAAAATGATGGATATGTAGCCTTATTGGGGAAATTGGATCTCTAATGTACTCCATTGGGAAACTCCCTCTATGCATGTCCAAACTGTTAGTTAGATATCACACTAGCCTATTTGAGAACCTTTTTGAAAAATATAAATTTATCTTATTTTGATTTATAATTAGACTACTCAAGTTAGAATAATCATTATTAACCTTCTTAAGACCACATACCAATCTATTATCAGTACACATAAAGATAATTGTTTCATCTACAAACATAATATGGGAGATACACTGAGTGTCTGTATAATTTTTTGTGGTTGATGAGTAGTGAAAACAATAAAAACAACTACCATAATATAAATATCAAAGCTAGCACTATGAATTCGATATAGTAATAACCAAAAACGAATACAAGAATATAGAAAAGTAAATGGACATGATAATTTAACATGATTCGAACCCTTAGGGGTCCTACTACATAGAAATAACTCTACACATCTACACATATTGTATTGTTATAAAAAATTGAATCTACAGGATTTAGTAAGAATGAAAAACCAGAAAACAACAAGATACAACAAGAATCGATGAAACAATAAGCTAATGATAAAGGCAATACAAATAAAAATCCAAGAATCAAGGAATATGGGATAGAAAAATCACTTAAAACACTAGACTATGTCTGGCTATCTAGATCCTATTAAGAATACATAGATGTCAATCATGGATTCTCCAACAACCTAGCTCGAGATCTCCTTCAAAACCTTGATCTCATGAAAGTCCAAGCCAAATTCTCTACTCTAGTAGAAGCACCGCACTATGGAGATCGTCTACTGATAATAAGAGAATGTGTAGTAAGATCTAGATCTGCTGAAGCATTTATGCTTCTCTCATTATGTGGTTCTTTAAATTTTCACTCATAATACACACTTATTCTATCGGGAAAGACATCATCTCTACCACACACTGGGAATGAGTTAGGGGTAAAGGGGGGCCTACAGGTTAGGACAATGCTTCGAGAGGGAGTCTGAATCATATAACTAGGGAACCAAGTGATAAGTCTTCACTGAGAGAAGACCGAGAGCACCACGTTAATGGGAGACGAGAAGCTGGAACTAAATACCCCTCAAGAAGAACCAGGTAATGATGATGAAACCCCCTATGAGCGGATAATTCCAAATAACTAAATTCCCAATTCCATGGGTTCCATTGATCCATTGTGAAACCACGCATCTGAACAGAATGAAGTGGTTTAAACAACTGATAAACTAATTGGAAATCCATATATAAAGGGTTGGTGCAAAGATCAATAGTGAAAAATGAAGCTTCTAATGAAAAATGAATAGCCAGTATATCATGTGGGTAAAAGAATGAAACATTCTCAAATAATCATCCCAAAAAAACCAAATCCCACAAATAAATAGGCCCAAAAAGTATATATATCTAGAAAGATAAAACATATAAATATTCTTGTAAAATTAAATAAATGGTTGCATGCATATTAATCTAATTTAATATGAAAACAAAAAAAGTGAAATTAAAATATCCAATTTCACTTATGTGATAATATACTTCGGTTTTTTGGTAAGTAGAGATGGAATAGTCATTTGAAGGCACCTGATTCATGCGGCACTAGGATCAGAGACCCCCTTTTATATTCTTTCACTTTCTTGACCCACCTTCTTCAAGATAAATAAAGGGATAGAAAGATGTCAAGACCTCTCAGCATCAAGATGAAGGAAGGATAATGGCCCATGAGTCTCACCTCTAAAAGGCCTCGGGGTGTCAACCAACACCAAGGGTATAGAAATCACACAAAAATGTGAGGCATTTCCCTTTATTTATAGTAACACAGATCGGGAGACAAGATGTGTAGTCAACCTCAACAACTCCAAGACAGAAATATATTTATATATATATATATAAAGAAAACAAAATCAATCCCACATGCATGTTTTAAATTAAAACAACTAGAAATATAAATAAAACTCCCAATTATGTACAAAAATAGTACTAAGCAGTGACACAAAAATTATTCCTAGTGTCCGAGCTAGTACGGTCCAGCACAGTCTGCAAAATCTCCTTGGAAACCTGAAAACAATTTTATATACATAGGGTGTGCATACATGTATACTCAGTAGGGAAAACTAGATTCACCCATGTAGAAGTGTAAGGGGCTTACTAATTCCCCCGTGATAAAACAGCAGAGACTCAAAAATCTCCATGTAAGGTATACTATTTACCCCAACCTCACCAAGGCATGCTAAAAAATAATGCAAGTCAAGTAATTTAATATAATAAGCACGTTGAAATTTGTTTACCCCTCACCACTTCCCACTAGTTAACTTCTCAACCCTAACAACGAACATCCAGACGACACCACTCTCTTCCACAAGAAACAATATCATAACCCAAATGCACACACCATGTCCACAACCACACACATCCCGCCCGCAAACACCTGGTACTCACACATACCACATTCAGCCCGAAAACACTAGGGCCTCATCTAGAAGACACCTGGGAAACAAACCTCCTCTCACATAGCAAACACCATAAATCTGGTAATAAACCTCATTTCATTACAGCCTACCCAAAAAATGGGTGATAAATTCCTAGAAGATGGAGTATGGTAAATTTAGTAACCATCCACCCATCCTTCCACTGGGATGTTGGAATAGGCACCCTCCCCCATAACAATTGGGGTGTTAGGCACATAGTACTCAATACAAGTGGGGGTGCATAGAGAAATCATAAGGAACTACAAGTTTTTATATATAGGTAACAAACACTAAGCCCATCCTATGGGATTACAAACATACAAAAATCCCACACACAAAACTACCCCTTAATGTTAACCCTATATGAATAGCCACAAAACATCAACAACCAAATGTAACCCCCATCTAGTTAACTTAATCAGTTATCTTTCTGCCTTATCATTCAATTAATTTATTTATTTATTTCCAACCCTATCGAGGCAGTAAAAAAGCACCAAATCTGCAACCATTTTCATAAGGCTAAAATCCACTAAACACTACCAGGGAAAATAAGGAATGAGGGAACAAGGTAAAGAAATTCATTTTAACATTAATTTATAAAGAAAAAAGTGGAAAACCGACCTACAATTCCACTACATAAAAATTTCAACTATTCCACAATCAATAAATCTCTCAAACTAAGATACCTTCACACATCTGGCACCACCTCATACACAAATCCCACAGTAACCACTACTAAAATTGCAACCCCTCTACACAATCATACCAAACCAACTCACAGATCCAACTCCTCTACCCACCCCTATACCCACAATTGTTCTCCCAACAGCAGCACCACACAACAAACACAAGTCACAATACCCAACAAAACGTAGCACTTAATCACACCTTTCAAACATGATGTATTTAGATTTGGTAAACACTGTTATTTAAATCCACTTTAATAAATAGGGGTTATCACACAAGGGTTTTCATCCTAGGGAATCCATTTCATTAATCTAGGTATACGTGATTAATCAGATTGATGTTTACACCAATTATTCACAATGAAACAACAATAGTTATAAAGTGTCACCCATGCACAGAGAAAGTCCACCAATGAACATGATTTTCAGAATCCATACAGCCACAAAAGATTACATCATCAAAAAAGATAACAAATAAAATTTGCAATCAACATCAATCCACTCCCATTCCGTTGACAAGTACATATCAGATTTCATCTTTTTTAACAATTGGATATTGATATTTTCTCAAATTATCATTACTAATCCCACCCCATGTGATACACAATTAAAATAAAGACTAATGAAAATCCCTACATAGAATAGAAGACAATCAACAACTCTTACCTACATCAAAAAAAGTGTTTCGAGCGAGCAATATGAAAAATCCAAATCAAAACACAAAGGAAAACACAATCAATGGCTATGACACAATAGGTGAATACACAGGGAAGGAAGGCTCTAGGTGTTCCAAGAGAAAACAAAAACACACTGGAAAAAGAAGATCTCAGTTATGATGGTCTAGATCCTATATTAATTGGATGAGAAATGGTTTTAAAAGACCTTAACGTGGGATCATTGTCAAGATTACACATTTTGAATATCTCAAACTCCCATGATTCTTAGGATATTAAATATATAATTAATATCCTTTGAAATTGCCTTCCAAATGCCTTAATAAGGCTTGAAACTCGATTTATGTAAAATAAAATGTAAGATGGGAAAAATCGGAAAAAGTATGACAAACTAGAAATGACTCACTGATTGGTGAGTCACTGACACTCATAGTGAGTAACTAATGGGTTAGTCACCAACAACAATCCACTAACATTGAGCTGCCAGTGTGAACTTCCAACACCTAAATCATTGATGCCCTAACTCTTCAACATTGATTCTCTGACTCACTAACACTGATGCCCTGACTCACAGATGCCCTGACTCATCTATACCAATGCCCTGACTCACCAACACTAACAACTTGACTCACCGACACTGATTCCCTAAGTCACTGACACCAATTCTCTGACTCACCGACATTGATTCCTAGACTCACCGACACTGATTTCCACACTTTTTGACATTGATTCCTTGATTTATCGACAATGAAACCCTAAGTCACTGACATCAATGCCCTGATCCATCGACACCGAATCCCTAACTCACCAACACCGACTTCCTGAATCACTGACATTAACACCCTGACTCATCGACTCTGATGCCTCAAGTCACCAACATTGATGCCCTGACTCATGGTCACTAATTCCCTGACTCACCGACACTGACACCTTGAGTCACCAACACCGATGCCCTAACTCAGTGACAGAACAAAAAATACTAGAAATTTAGAAAAATCTTTAAATTATCTATTGTTGTCACCCAGAACAACCTGAACACTAGATTTTGAAAAAGTAATGGACCAAGGTGGTTTGGTAAATTACAGCAGATACCTCTCAAACTATTATTTCCCTTGATAATTCAAAACCAAAGACCGAATAAATAGTGGTCAGAACAACCACCCTTTAAGATACCTCTCAAGGAAAAACCACCCTGTATTTCTCGATTGAAACTTATACCTCCATGAATACCTCACCAATATATTCTAACCCAAACAACCACAAGACATTCCACACAAGATCTAGAAGTCACATCATTGAAACATATCAATCGGGGAACTCCTTCCCCCATGTCAAGATACTATCTGCTTTGGGAAGCACTGACTCGCTTGCATGAGTTTAATTGCAACATCATTAATGCGTCTTCACTAGGGATTAGGGCCTCCCCTCCTCATACATCCAGACATTATTGTACATCACATAACAAGGAAACAACTCATCTGATAGAAAACATGGTTCAATCAATACGTCACAATGCAAAACACATGGTAAAAACTAAATACTATTATGGGTACTGGGTACGCATCCGCATCTCTCACCCCAAAGTATCCTCCTCCTTACCACCATGCCTCCACAACATGAAAACCAAGGGAATGATCCATCCATGAAATACCTCCTCATAACGATCCTACATATCCACTAGTCACTCCACGAATGTTGTGTCATCCTCGATGTTTAACTCTCTCTAATCAATGACATGGGAGTCATCAGGATGATATCAACACAGCTGGGAGACCAGAAATGTGTCATGGATTGTATCCAAATGTGGTGGAAACACCATCTGATATAACACCTTTCCATCTCATCCCAAAACCTTAAATGGTTTGATGAACCTCGGAGAAAGCATACTCCCTCTTTTAAACCATCATTGTCCACGTCGAGGGGAAACCATCAAGAACAAGTGGTCCCAAAACTTGAACTACAATGGCCTCCTCATCTGATTGTCACATTAATTCTTCCAGTATTGTACTACCCTCATCCTCTCACAGATGAGCTTTGCCTTCTCTATCATACTATGAACCATGTTTGTACCAAGAATAGATGCCTCCCCTACTTCCATCCAACATAAGGGTGAATGACACGACCTTCTATATAGAGCTTCAAACTGAGCCATGATAATTGAATAATGATATTTATTATTGTAATCAAACTATATTAAGGGAAAAAGAATCACCCAATACCCTCTAAATTCCAAAACACCATCACGTAACATGTCCTCCAACTTCTGGAAGGTCCTCTCTATTTTTCCATCCATTTGAGGGTTGAAAGAAGTGTTGAGGTGTAACTGGGTGCCAAACGCATGCTACAATCCCAAACAGACTCATGACATAAAACATGTATCCCTATCCAAAATGATGGATCTCAGAACCCCATCTATCCTCACTGCATCATCCACATACCCATAATCTAAGGCATCTTTTGCGCTCGACTACTTGATCGCTAAGAAGTGAGCCGATTTCATCAACTGATCCACTACTATCTAAATAGCATCACTTAATCCCTGATCCCTGGGTATTATTATAATAAAATCCATTAATATGTCATCCCACTTCCACTCAAGGACATCTAGGGGTTGAAACAAAACACCAGGAACATGATGATCAGTCATCACTTTCTAGCACCACAAGAACTTTTCCACAATCTCAGCCACTTCCCACTTCATCCCGAGCCACAATAAATGTTCCCTCAAGCCCAGGTTGATCTTGGAAACTCCTGGGTGTACCACTAGGGGTGATCTATGAATATCATGGAGAAATTCCTCACGTACTTACACTAGATAAAATATCTTCCCATGCAACAATATATGATTCTGACTATCCTCTAACCATCCATCTGGAGCATCACCCTAGTCAAAGTGATCATGCATCACTTTCACCTCTAAGTCTCCCCACTTTGACTCCTCCACTGTTTCCCTCATGTATGATTGAACTATCATCTAAAAAGGAATCCTCTACCACCATCCATTCTTATATCTAAGTGTAAGGTATCTAACTCCTCCATTGCTCTCTAAGAATTTGCAGATTCCCAAACTACCTCCTTCTACAACTTCCTTCTCAAATCATCGGCCACGACATTTCCCTTCCCATAAGTGTAATATATCTCAAAATCGTAATCCTATATAAACTACATCCACCTTCACTATAGCTAGTTTAGATCACATTAGGAAAATATGTACCTCAATTTCCTGTGATCTTTAAAGACCACAAAGTGCTCCCCCATGAAGTAATGTCTCCACAACATTAGTTATAACACAAATTCCTTTAACTACAGATCTTGGTTGTAATAGTTATGTTCATGTGAGAGTAACTTCCTAGACCCATAAGAGATCACTCCATGTCGTTGCATCAGTACACACCCCAATCCTATATAGGAATCATCTCAAAACACCTTTAACATCACCCCTTGCTCTGGAAGCTTGAGCACTATAACAATGAACAACTCCCACTTCAGATAGTTGAACACAGCCAGGCACTACTTTCCCCACACAAAGTCTTGGACCTTTTAGGATAGTTACATCAAAGAAGATGTTACCCAAGATAAATCAGGTAAAAATCTCTAATAGTCGCATGACACACTTAAAAAACCATGAACCTATGCCACATTCTTGGGTGCTTCCAAACAAACGACTACCTTGACCTTCGAAGGGTCCCCTGAGACACCCTCCTATGAAATAACATTTCCAAGGAAGTGCACCTCCCATGTCCAAAAATTGCATTGGGATAGCTTTCAGTAGAGCTGTTGGTAAAGAAGGGCCTCTAAGACAGTCTTTAGATTATCAGTATGCTCTTCCTGTGACTTTTAGTAGATTAGGAAATCATTGATGAATAAAATGAAAAAAAGGTCCAGGAACTCTTGAAAGATAGAGTTCATGATCCCCATGAACTTGGAGGGTAAGTTTGTAACAACGAATGGCCTAACTACAAACTCAAATTTCTCATACCTATAATGGAAAGTAGTCTATAGGATTTCACCCTCCTTCACCCTCAACTGGTGATATCTAGAATACATATCGATCTTGGAAAACCACCTCACTCCTTTCATCAGATTGAAAAGATCATCTATTCTCGGGATAGGGTAATGGTTTTTGACCGTTACCTGATTTAGTCTCTAATATTATATACACAACCTCATACCACCATCTATCTTATTTTCAAACAAGACTGAAGCACCCCTTGGAGACACACTAGGTCGAATAAAATCCTTCTTCATCATATCTTCAATCTGAATCTCTAGCTTCTTCAACTTATAAGGTTTTATCTGATAAGAAGCCATCAAAATCATATTATCCCCGAGTTGTAAGTCTATTACGAACTCAACATCACATTGAGGGGGGAGAGTCACAACCTCCATGGGGAAAACATCTAGAAATTATATATAAACTCCCATAACCTCCATCATATCATCATCCATAAATCCCAATGATATCTTGGATAACATAGAAATAAGAGGCTCCACAGGTCAGTTTCCCATCTGACAACTCTGCTTCCGAACAAAAGCCACACGTTGTCCACCCACGTTTGTAAACACAACTCTTCTCCAAAAGCAGTCGATAATAGAATTCACAGAGTATAACTTGTCAATGCTAAGGATTACATAATATAGATAGATCTATAGAAGAAAGAGATATACATTATACTAATGTAACCCCAACATCTATCTACATCCCAGCAAACATCAAACAAGCTAGTATGACCTCCGACTGGTGTACTCAAAACAACGGGAAAAAAAATTTATCTCTATGTCTAGTACCAAGGAATGTTCCAGAATAGGTGAATCCAATGACTTTGAAGCTCCCAAATCAAACAAAATTTAAGAAAGTTTACTAAAAAAATTGATCATACCTTGAACGATCTTTATCCCCATTGGAAATACTGCTTCTACGGTCTATAACTACCCACACCTAGCTCTTTTGACCCTCGACTATAGTCCACCTCCACAAATATGCCCTGGTTAAGGTCTATGAGGATAAACCTGAGGTCAACATCCTCCTGAAACGTCAGCTATTGGTGGGGGAGGGGCCTTATGTCCCTACTACTTGAAATGTCTGGCTGGAAACTACTACTAAGGTGGGTGATGAACCTACCCACCTACACCGTACATAGATCTTATAGGGAAATTTTCCTAGAGGTTTCAACATCCTCTACAAGAAAAACACCTCAGCCCCAAGACTATTGGAAAAGGGTGAGAACCAGTGGGTCGAATGTGAATCTACTATGATCGACTCCCCACTTTCCAAAACCATGAAGACCTTGACACTATAGAATTGTTGCAGACGGAATTCCTCTTATAAGAAATCATAAAACCTCCCTCTCATAGTATACCTTATCATGAGTTCATATTTTCCACCACTTTGTTATTCTTCTGAATGTCTAAATATGTTAGTATAATGAATGGAGTAACCGCATATTAAGTAGAAGGACATATTTCCTTCTCTAAGCACCTTTTTCGAGACTCCTCATCCAAAAAAAGGATTTGGGAAAAGTGTTTGTGATACTTGAACTTGATCCTAAATTCCCTCATGGACATTCTCCCAAGTTAGAGGGAGAGTAGCACCTATTTATTCTCATCTTTCATCCTAGATGGAAGGAATTATGTCCAGAACTCCTTCTCAAAGTCATACCACAAAACATCAGTCTCATTTCCCTCCCTAAGGAAAAGTGTTCACCACTAATATGATAGTCCCCTCATCAGTCTCACCACTAGAAGAACCTAATACTTTTTTGGAGCTTGGATCATGCTTAAAGTGATCACCAACACCTCAAGACAACTCTTCATATCCATGTGTGAGACACTGTCCTCGTATTTTCCCAGTGTATGTCGCTAGAAATATTGAAGCTTCTTTTTCCACTAATTTTTTTCCTCCTCTAATTAAACCCAAATTTTGTCAACTAGGCCATCCTTCTAACCCTCCACTCCTCATACAACAGGAGGCCGATGTCTAGATCCATAATTGAATGGAAAAAAGATAAATCCTAATCACATGTATTACAAAAATTTTTTAGGATTAATTTTAACTCACTTTTTATTTGAATTCCGGAAAACACCCAAAAAACAAGAATACAAGTCATCATGATGAAAGTTTATTTCCTAGGGTCTTTATATGGAAAAAGTTGAAGACTCACTTGGTTATTTGATAATCTCAGATTCCTTGCATCAGATCATGGGGGCCCCAAAATCCCATGTCCTAGTTGGTCTTCCCTGGTATATGTCATCCACCAAGATTGTCTTACACCATTTCCATACCAACCAATGCAGTCCACATTGTTCCTGACTGGAAATCCCATCATGTCACTCAAACACTCTGCTGATACCATTCTTTCATAACACATCTTATTCAAGTTGAGGTAATGGATAGCAAGATGCCAAGAACATCCTTTCTCAAGATGAAGGAGAGATGATGACCCCCATTTCCCGCCTCTAATAGGCCCCAGGGTGGTGACCAGCACCATGGATATTGAAATCTCACAAAAATGGCAGGCATTTACCTTCTTTATAGTAACCAAGATCATAAAATAAGATATATCTTCCCAAAAAACTCCAAGACAGATATATATATATATATAAAGAAACTAAAATCTATCCCACAATCATGTTCTAAAGTATAAATGCTATAAATGCCAAGAAAATCTAAAGTAAGTACCAAAATAGAACTAAGCAGTGACATGGAAACTATCCCCAATGTCCAAGCTAGTAATTTACAGCATGGTCCATATAATCTCCCTGGAGAATTGAAAAATATTTTATATACATTGGGTGAGAATATAAGTATACTCAGTAGAGAAAAACCAAAGTCACCCATGGAAAAGTGGGATAGGCTTACTAATTCCCCCATGATAAAATAGCAGAGACATTGAAAGCTTCTAAGAAGGTATAATATCCACCCCAACCTCACCAAGTCACACTCACCAGATGACTCAAGTCAGGTAATGTAATATAATAATCAAATCAACATTTGGGTACCCCACACCACTTCCCACTGGTCAATTGCTCATGCCTAAGGACTAACATCCTCGCACTACCACACTCTTCCACAAGACCCACTGTCAGAACATTACCACACACACCTATGCCAAAACCTGACACATCCTAGCCACAAACACATGGACCTCACTCATACCATATTTTTTCTAAAAACACATGGGCCTCATCCTGAATAAACTTCGGAAACAAACCACCTCTAACACAGAAAACACCATAAATATTATAGTAAACTTCAATCCATTATGGCCATACCAAAAACACATGTGAAATAAATTACTAGAAATGGAGTAAGATAAAGTCAGTAACCATTCACCCATCATCTCACTGGTATGTTTGGAAAGACACGATGCCCCATAAAAATGGGGATTTTCATCACATAGTGATCCACACGGGTGGGGTTCTTATATAAAACATAAGGAACTACAAGTTTATACATATAGGTAACAAACACTCAGGCCATCCTATGGGATTCTAAACATGCAACCATCCCTGACATAAAAACAGCCCTTGCTACTAACCCTACAAGAAAATCCACACAACAACCACAACCAAATTCACCCCCATATAGTTTACACAATCCATTTTCTTTTTACATTATCATTCCATTACTTTTTTATTTATTTACAACCCTACCTGGGAAGCTAACAAACACCATAACTAAACCATTTTTTCAGAAGGCTAAAATCCACTAAACACTACCATGGAAATAAAGGAAGAAGGTACCAAGGTAAATAAATCCATTTTAACACCCATTCAAAAAAGTAGAGGAAAACCGGCCTATAGTGCCCCTACATACCAAGTCCATCCATTCCACAATCAATCAATATCTCAAACTAAGATACCATCACACCTCCTGCACAACCTCATAGACAAATCCCAGGTCAACCACCACTAAAACCATATCCCCACATCACAAACATACCAATCCAACTCAGATAACCAACTCCTCTACCCCCCCCCCATACCCAAAACATTTCTCCCAATAGCAGCACCACACAACCCACACAAGTCACATGACCCAATAGAACATAGTAAACACCAGACCTATCAAAAGGGATGTATTAAAATTTGGTAAAAACTATTTTTTAAATCGAATTTGATAAACATTGGTTTTCACACAAGGGTTTTCATCTTGTGGAATCCATTTCATTTAATTAGGTATAAATGATTAATCAGATTGATGTTTACCCCAATTATTCACAAGGAAACAATAGAAGTTATGAAGAATTACCCAGGAATAGACAAAGTCCACCAACGACCATGATTTTCAAAATACATATGGCTAGAACGTATCACATCATCAAAAAAGATAACAAATAAATCATGCAATCAACATAAATCCACTCCCAATCTATTGAAAAGTATTGATTAGAATTCATATTTGTTAAAAGTTGAATTTGAAAGATTTCATATTAGAACAGTACTGCTCAAACCCCACATGATACAAAATTAAAAGAGAGATGAAAGAAAAATTCCTACACGGAATAGTAGGTGATCAACAACTCTTCCTTGTATGAAAAATAGAGGGTCACGTGAGCAGTAGGAAAACTTCAAGGAAAAACTCTGAAGAAAACTTGATTAATTTCTATGACATAATTGGACACTCCATTGGGAGAGAAGGCTCTAGGAATTATAATATAAAAAGAAAACACATGGGTAAAATAAGATCACAGTTTAGAAGTACCAGATCATATATTAACAGGATGGGAAACAGTTTCAAAAGTCATTAATGTGGGATCATGGTCAAAATTACATGGTTTGAATATCTATAATTACCCTATGAATTAGGATATTAATGATATAATTATTATCCTTTTAAATTTACTTACAAATGACCAAATAACGATTTAAAATTTATTTATATAAAATAAAACGTAAGAGGGTTGAAACTGGAAAAGCTGGGAAAAACTAGAAATGATTCACAGATGGGTGAGTCATCGATTCTGATAGTGAGTCACATATGGGTGAGTCACTAACATAAATCCATTGATACTGAGCCAAAAATGCAACCTATCGATGACTGACTCACTGATTTCCAAACTCGCCGACACTGATTCCCTATGTCCTCGACACCGATGCCCTGACTCACCAACACTGAAACCCTAAGTCACTGAAACTGATGCCCTAACTCACTAACCCTGATGCCCTGACTCACCAACATCAACACCCTAACTCACTGACATGGAAACCCTAAGTCACTGACACAGATTCCCTGAGTCACCGATACTGACACCCTGACTCACCGACATCGAAAGCCTAACTCACCAAAACGGATTCCCTGACTCACTGACAGTGATGACCTGAGCCATAGACACTGACGCCCTGACTCTCCGACACCCTGACTCACTAACACCGACACCCTAAGTCACCGACACTGACACCCTGACTCGCTTATAGAACAAAAAAAATTAAAAAAATTCAAACTCTTGGAATGAGCTAGCATTGTCCCCTAGAACATCCCAATAACTGGATTTTGAAAATTTTATGGACCAAGAAGGTCTATTCTATTACATACACTAGGTAAATTGGTCCCCCATGAAGATCATGGATTTTAACCTACTGTGGTCCATGAACTAAAAAAAATAATCATTGGCATTCCAAGGTATGGATCTTCTCCCTTTCTTTATAATTGGATCAAAAACCATACTAAAATAACCATCCATGTTTCATGCCAGCTCCTCCAGATCAAAGTCCTCCAACCCATGCCATGATGATTCTCTTTTCTGACCATAGAAACTACAATTAGCAATTAAGATGAAAGAGCTTTGTAAACATTAATAAACCTCCATAGTAATAAACTATTCCGATGAATTAATCAGTGACACTATGATGATGGAATTCTATATATTTCCATATATACATGTTTTCATGATTGGCATAAAAAGGCTCATGAATTTTAATATTTTGCACAGACACTAAAATTTTGGAGGATCAATTTTTGTGTTCCTACAATGAAACAAGAGATACTATATTATTTTAAATTTTGGTAGAAATGAAATCCATTTTTACCCGGTCCCCCCAAGAAACAAGAATTTAAATATATGAATGATATAATTGATAGGCTCGGGTTCTGGTTTCAACCCTAGAGAGTTTGGAAACATTCAGCTAAGAAGGAGAAAGATAATGACCCCATTTGAATTTTGATTGAGGCCTCATCAACAATCGCATATGCATAGGCAATGAGATCATATTGGAAGAATATAGGGGTTCTTTATTTCTATTTTTGGAACCCCTCAACACCATAGAAATAGATTACAGAGATTAACTATGTGTTTCAGGAGCATAATGATATTTTGAACATATACATGTTGTCATAAGGATAAGGGGAAATTCTTTTTAAGGGTGATCATATTTAGAAGACTGACTAAAACAAATAAATTGAATAATCTTGAGCCTCTTGGAAATGTGATAATCCACTGTATAATGTATGTGAGATTTGAGGGACATGGATTATGAGGAGGAAGCTCATGCGTTTGGAGAATTGCAAACAATTTTCTTATCATAGTCCTTATGATTAAGATGAGGGACATATGGTTAACCCTTGTTTCATGAGAGGGATTCTAGCCACTTATAAGTTACCATGGATAGAAAAGGATAGGCTTCACTACATAGTGGCCTCATATACAGGATAGGCTAATGATCCCTTATACTTTTATAGAGGGAAGCATCCAAGACAAATCCTTCCAGCGTGCTATATTTACACATCATATTTGGGATAGACCCTCTAACACCAAGACTATAGGATCCATCAACACTTATTTGGGGAACCATTATGATAACACCCAGCACACCCTGAAGGCATCTTCTATATACATATAGAAAATTCCCTTTAACATTTTAAAGGGAGTCGAACCCGGGGTGATGGATAGATAAGATCTTAATTCCAATCTAACTATCCCTCCACTTAAAGAAATTTCTAATTTGTGGTAGCTTAAAAGATTCTTAGAACAATGAAAATTTGTTCCACTATAGATTCATTTAGCTATAGGGTTTGGTCATTCTCACATAGAAAACCTCCTAGAGAATCACCAATGGAATGGAAAATGTAGGCATTCTTGAATAGAAGAGGGTGTCTAGGGAGGTTGATTGGAAATTTCAATGTCTCAAAAATTACCAATATACATGGGAAATTAATTAAATTATTTTATATTTTTTATGAATAATTGTTTTTTGAAAATTTGGTCTCACATTAGTATTCCCCAAGATCATGAATTGATTTTATGTAACCTTTATTTATTTATTTTTTATCATCAAACAGTATACTTCTTCCCTTCTCATGTCTATAATCATCTTTTCAATGATTTTATTTACCTTTACAATCAATTTTAAAAGTGTTGTACATTTCCTAAGAAGGTTTCTACAAATGTTTTTTGAAAGAAGAATGTAATTTTGGCGTGTTTTCATATCCTTAATAAAGCATCTTCTACATATACCTTAAAGGGAATCTTGAAAGTTATTTTGGGCCTATCCTTTTATTGTCTAATGATGGGGTGTGTTTTATAATAATTCTTACATAATATTATTAATTTTCATTACACATAAAATAAAAAACCCAATTTTTTATTTTATTCCAAAATAGTCATTAACTAACTAGATTTATAAAGGAATAACACAAACCCTTTTGTCAAATCCCACAAGTTATATCTACCTAACAACCTTCATAAACTAATTGGTGTATGGAGCCCTTATGTTATCTTTCATATTCCCAAGAATTGGTCACATTTGGTTCAATGATCTTGCTCTCTGATGGGATATTATCTTTGGATGTAGTGAGTGGTCATATGTTATAGGGAGATGAGTGGTTGTTGTGTGGGTTTCCTTTTATTTTTAAATTATATATATCATACTTTTTGTCCCAAATCACTCTATATCTTAATTGGATTTTCTGATTATGTAATGTTCACTTCAGGTTTGGCTTGTGAATTTATTTAGTGTATCTGTTATTTTTATTAATACTACATGATACTTTGTGTTGGATGTTTGTTTCTTTGAAATTATTTTTTTAAGTGTATGGGAATCTGATTCGTGGATGGTTGATTTGAGATCTCTAGGTTCAATATGTGATGAGGGTATAATTTATATGAAGGGGAAATCATTTCCAATTGAAAATTATTGATACCAAAGTACTAGTTCTCATTTTATAGGAACTAGGAATTCCCTTCAGACCTAGTGGAAGGCCTGGTTGAATGACATGTTGGGTCAGCCTATGTCAGTTTGTCACCTAATGGGTCACCTTGTGCCTCCACTACTGGCTACCCATATCTCCACTACCTATCCCTCCTAACACCATTTTGTGACTCGTTATTCCTTCCAATAATATTTTTTTCTTCCAATATCATCACTTTTTTTATAAATTATTAAAAATAAGGTCACCTGGAAATATTTACCTATACCCAAATACTATTTGATTAACTATCCCCAAATCATCACAAGTTAGTGATCTCATATTCCACCAATATTCGGTTATTCTACAAAAAATATTTGAACCACACCATATAATCAATGAACAAGGTCTCCCATTGATCGCATATCGATTCACTATTCAAATCCACCCTTACACCGTTGTTTTAAACAGCTTTTGTAATGAATATTAAAAATATCAAAATAAATTGAATTTTATGTTTGAATCAATGAATTAATTTTTAATACTATTTAATAGGGAAAGTTTACTTGTTTTAGTGTTTACATTGTAGGAGGAGGTGATTTGGAGAGCTCTTGATGGAATACAAGAAAAATGGGCCAAACTGCGTGAGATCCCAAGCATGCATGTTGAAAATTTCATATACTGTAGATAACCCATGTATCCAATTGGTATAAATATGGGTCTATGAGGGAAACAAATGCGGTCTACATTTATCTAGAAGACCATAAAGCCCAATTCGTCCATTTGGAGGCCCAAAATAGGCCCACGATGTATTGAAATTATGGGCGGGTCGTATTTGACCACCTTTCTGTCTTTAGGCCATAACTCGGGACATGGAGATCCAATTTGGAGTATTACACCGTCTTTTGATAGCTAACTATAAGCCCATACTCTCCACCGAATTTCTTGTCATTTGAATGCGTTTTAGTCAGTCAGCAAGCTGGATAAATATTAAAAACATATTCCTTGAGTAGTCACCTAGCCCTTTAGATACTGGACCACTTTATATGGAAATATGGATGTAAATTACCCATAAAATCACTCCTCTCCCTCATTATATGTGTTTCACTACCAGGGGTGAAGGTTAGTCGAATTGGAGAGCTCTCTTCACCCATTTTATTTCTCTTCTCCCTAACGTAATTCTAAACCTCTTGGTGATCAATTTGGGGAGTGTCCATTGTTGTAATCCGGAGCTCCACACTTGTAATCTTCATAAGGTAATTTATTTCTTTGTTTGTTTTCAATTTTTCTTCATATTTACCTTCTAATATATTTTTTCTAGTATGATAAAATAAAAATAAAAGGAACAAGAATCCACATGCTTCTATGCATAACCCAGATCTTGTGATGATTTAAGTGTGGTTGCCTCTTTTCTCACCCCTCAATTTCATGAGTCTGAAAATGGATTGTGTCGGTTGATAAAATCTAGCTGCTTGAACCTATGAATATTCATTTTCGTTTCTTCTATAATATTTTTATCAGTGACACAAATCTGGTCATCTCATCATGTTTTTGATGTGATTCCTTGATTGAGTTTCATTTTTACATCGATTCATGTTTGTGGATTTTTGAGTGGTTGCTGATAATCAATATCATTGATTGATCAAATCCTAAGTGGTAACCTAGTAAGAACTCACATAACATTACTGGTTTATGTATGTATAAAATCAACAAATCAATGATCCTTCCCTTTCCCTTCAGAGCAATGACGGATTGAGCATCAAGGGACACTTACCCGGGTTGATCATGATTTCTCCAACCATTTTTTCTTAGTAGTAATATAATTTCAATTTATGTTCTTAAACAAAAAAACCCAAGTTTTATAAAACACCATTCCCCTTTAATTTTCTTAATCATAACCTCGTTTTTTAATTAATTATCTAAGGATCCTTCGAGAGACGACCTACAGTTCCAACTATACTGCAGAAATTCTAGTTAAAAATAAACATCTAATCTGACTCACTTGACAACGTGATCAAGTTTTCACACCATGGATGGGGAGTCAAGATCAGTTTTTTATTTGTTTCATTTTATTTATTTATTTCACCTCTAAAATATTACTCCTTTAAATACCCCACCACCATTTTATTGTTTTTTTTTTGGTTTTCTGTTTCTATTTTTGTTTGTTTTTGTGTTATCTTTCTCTCTCTATCTTTCTATCTTCTTCTTATTCTCTATCTCTCTCTATATAATTCTGTATTATAACATTCTATTATCCTTTCACCCTTATTAATTGATTTTATCCATATTCAATCATAAAAACAAACTTCACAACTTATTTGCATGACCTGATCAGAAAATGAAAAACTGCATGAATTTGACCTTGAAATCGAAAAGACACTTTACACATAAATCAAGGCATATAGAGAAGGTAAACCAAGTAACACTAAGGAACCCATTTTGGAACCTCAATTTTTCATAAACCAATCAAAAATTTAACCCAATCATGCCCAAGAAAACATGGCTACAAATAATCGAACCTTAAAATAACTAACCACCCCGAATATGGAGTACCAACCTGTGTACATCCAATATCCCGAGGAAACATCCAACATTGAGTTGAGATCAGGCCTCATCCACCTACTTCCCAAATTATATCTTCTTCTTGGTGAGGACCCTCATAAACATCTCAAATAGTTTCACATAGTCTTCTCCTCTATGAAACCCCAAAATGTCTCTGGGGACTTAATTAAGTTTAGGGCCTTCCCTTTCTCCCTTGATGGTGTATCCAAATATTGTATATACTATTTGACTACCAAAATTGGGGGATGTAAGGACCTGAAAATACTAGTTTTAGATAAGTTATTTCCTTCGTCCTGAATGGAATCAATTAGGAATGAAATTTGTGGCGTTAGACAATCCCAAGGAGAGACCCTTCATGAATACTGGGAGGGATTCAAATGACTATGCTCAAGTTTCCCCCACAACCAAATTAGTGAACAACTATTAATCCAATAATTCTATGAGGGACTTATCCCCATGGATATTGGAATGATTAATTTTGTATCTTGTGGTGCCTTGGTTGATAAAACTACTTCCTCCACTCATGACTTAATAGCTAACATGGTTCAAAAATCACAACAATTTGGTACACGATCTATTGCACCAACTCGAGGAGTTCATGAGGTAATTAATTCATCTCTAGAACAAAAGGTAGATAACAAGCTTGATGAAATGAATACTGTTATAAGTAAATTATCTCAAGCACAAGGTTACTCGAAATCTCCCCTTATTCCATTACATTGTGGTATTTGTTCTGAAAATACTCATTTTTATGACTAGTTTTCACAACTGTAAGATTCACCCAAGTCTTCTGCAGTTGTGTTCCCAGGGCTTCCATTCCTACAAGAACCTCTCTTCAAGAAAGAACCATTCAGGCCAAATCTAAACCTCGGGTGGAAAGAACAACCCCAGTACTGACAAGGAAGAAATTCAAGCTACCCCAAGCAGAATTGGTATCACCAAGGACAAGTCATGCAACCTTCTTATCCTTCATCTTCGCATAATAATCCTCCTCCTCCTCCCAAATGTGAACCATGACTCGAGGACATGGTGAAGAAAATGGCATTCCAAAACCTCCAGTTCCAAAAAACCACACAATAAGCTATTCAATAACTATGAACTCAAGTGGAGAAATTGGCAAACACCATCGGCGAGCTTAATATGTATGGTTCTGAACAACTACCATCCCATTTCATTGCTAATCCAAAAGAAAAAAGGTAATGTATGTGTGGTTACACATCATAGTGGTAAAAAAAGTCTCTCCTTCTACTAATTATGCACAACAGGTATGTACCCCTCTTGAAAAATCTCTTTCCCAACCCTCCAAAAATTCATGTAATGAAAAACAAGATAAAAAGGGTAATCGAGTTATCATTGATGAGTCACATGAACAATCCATTCCTCTTCCTTTTCCCCAAAGACTCCTTAAATATAAGATGAATTTTTATATTGATATTGATAAAGAAATAATGGATAAATTTAAAAATGTTGATGTTAACATTCCTCTATTGGGTGAAATTAAAAAAATCCCTCGATATTCAAAATTTCTTAAATATCATTGCACCCATTGAAGGAGACTAAAGGGGAATGAGAGAGTAAAATGGGAAAGGAATTTCTTGGCATTGATTCAACCAGAAATTCCGACCAAATGCAAGGATGTGTGCACATTCATGATACCATGTACCACAGGGGAGACCTTATTTTATGATGAAATGTTAGATTTAGTTGCTTCCATTAATGTAATGTATCACTCCGTATACACTTCTCTGAAGGTTCGAGAGCATCAACCAACAGGAATTGTCATACAAATTTCCAACTGAAGTACTATGCATACAACATGAGTGATTGAGTATGTACTTGTATGAGTTAAGAATCTCATCTTCCCTACTGATTTCTATATTCTTGGGATGGAAGATACCTGAACCCAAGGACATGATCCTCTCATTCTTGGGAGGCCATTACTAGAAATAGCAAAGGCGATCATAAACGTTCACAATGATACATTTTTCATGGATGTCAGAGGAGAAAGGATAATTTTTAACATCCTTGAGGGTATGAAACACCTTGTTGAATAGAACTCCACTCTTCCTTTCTATTCGATGTAAGTGCTCTCAAACGATTCACACACACACAATTTTCTACTCAACCCATACTCTGATTCATTTTTCTCTTCTTCACCATTAGATTATTTGAATTTTGATTCATGTTTTGAGTGTTATGTGGGTTCTGAAATGTGTAGATTTTTTATAATTGATGAGTTTTTTCATTATAAGGTACCCATGACCGTTGATGATTCTAAAAATCTCATTTCAAAAGATTCTATATATTTAGATAATAAACATGAGAAGATAGAGACTTTAATGGACCTAACTCCCTCAAAATCCCCTACCTCAATCCAGAAACCACCAGTGTTGGAACTTAAACAACTTCCTTCTAATTTAAATTATTCTTATCTTGATGGTATTGACCAATTTCCCATCATTATTTTCAATAACCTCTCTCCACAACAGGAATCAAAACTGCTCAAAATTTTGAGAGAGTGTAAAAAAGAAATAGGATGGACCTTGGCTGATATTCCTAGGATTATCACTATTTGTATGAACCATATACTTTTGGATGATGAGGATAAGCATGTAATACGATATCAATTCCAGATGAATCCCACTCTCCAAGAAGTGGTAAAATTAGAAGTTAGTAAATTACATACTATAGGGATCATTTATCCAATATCTGGTAGTAGATGGGTTAGCCCAGTGAAAATTGTGCCTAAAAATAGGAATAAAAGTTGTGTCAAATGAAAGGAATGAATTTCTTCCAACACGTCTACAAAAAAGTTGGTGAGTCTGTATTGACTACGGTGGACTGAATCAAGCCACGTGGAAGGACCTCTTTCCTTTACCTTTCATTGGACAAATGTTAGAATGATTTGCTGGTAAGTCCCATTTTTGTTTCCTTGATGGCTATTTGGGTTATTTCCAAATCCATATATCCCCATAGGATCAAGAAAATACAATATTTACATGTCCATTCAACACATTTTCTTACAGAAGGATGCCATTCGGTCTATGTAATGCTCCTGGTACTTTTCAGTGATGTATGTTGACTATTTTTTCTGAGTACCTTTAGAGTTGCATGGAAGTCTTTATGGATGATTTCATGTTATATGGTTATTCATTTGATGGTTGTTTGGAACACCTATATTTTTTCCTCCACTGCTTAATTGAAAAATATCTTGTCTTAAACTATGAGAAATGTCATTTCTTGGTTAAGTGGTGGATAGTTCTTTGTAATGTCATTTCAAATAATGGAATTCAAGTTGATAAATCTAAAATTAACTTAATTTCATACCTTCCATATTCAAAAATTTTTCATGAGGTGTGATCATTCTTAAGTCCTATTGGTTTTTGCCACTAATTCATTAAAGACTTTATTAATATTGCACTTCCATTTTCCCAATTATTGCAAAAATATTCTGATTTCTTGTTTGATAAAAAATGTGAGGATGCATTCAATTCACTAAAAAGTATTCTCATATCACCTCCCATCATCCAACCACCAAGGTGGGATCTCCCCTTTGAGCTTATGTGTGATTCCACTAACTTTGTAGTTGTGGCAGTTTAATCACAAAGGGTTGACAAGGCTCCTCATGTCATTGTGTATGCATCATGTACCCTTGACCCTGCCCAGGTAAACTACACAACCACTATAAAATAACTCCATTTTACTGTGTTTTCATTGAAAAAATTTCATTCATATCTTCTGGGGTCAAAAGTGATTGTGTGCTTTGACCATGCTTCCCTTAGATTCCTCCTAAAGAAACCTAATGCTAAGCCCCACCTCATATGTTGGGTGCTCCTCCTCCAAGAGTTTTACCTTGATATTAGAGATAATACGATAGTATAAAATGTTGTATCTGACCACATTAGTAATATTTCTCCACCACTAGACCACCGTGTTGACTCATCTCTTTCCATTGGATAATTATTTCCTCATGAGAACCTTTGTGATGTTTTGGACCTTACTCCCTAGTATGCGGACATTGTAAATTTTCTAGCAACATATAGGTTCCCCACTAATTTCATCACTCCCCAATCCTAGAGTCTTAAACATGATTCGCGGTGGTACATTTGGGATGACCCATATTGTTGGAGAATGTTTTGTGACCAAGTGGTTCGTCGGTGTGTCCCTGACCATGATTTCACCTTTATTTTGTCTTTCTGTCACACTTTGGATTGTGGGAGCCACTTTGGCTCTCAATGAATAGATCAAAAGGTCCTTGTCTCAAGAATTTATATTCTAACATTGTATAGGGATTCCCATCAAATTTTCAAGTCGTGTAGTCATTGTAAATTCACAGGGAATATCTCTAAGAGTAATGAAATGCCCCAATATCCCATGTTATTCTTTTAAATCTTTGATGCATGGGGCATTGAATTCATGGGGACTTTTATAAATTCATATGGATTCATTTAAATATTGGTAGCTATGAACTATGTGTCTAAATAGGTGGAAGAAAAGGCTACTAGAAATGATAACTCCCGAGTTGTTGTTGATTTTGTGAGGTCCCAGGATTTCAGTTGGTTTGGTTTTCCAAGATTCATCACTAGTGATTAGGCTTCCCTTTTTTTCAATAGCAACATGAAAAATTTTCTTTGTAAGTATGTGGTTGATCATAATGTCTCCACTTCATATCACCCCAAACTAACAGACAGGCAGAAATGTCAAATCGGTAAGTTAATAGAATCTTGGAAAAAACAGTACAACCCAATAGGAAAGATTGGATTTTGTGCTTGGTTGATACACTTTGGGCGAACTATACAGCTTTTAAAACCCCAATAATAATTTCACCATATAGAATTGTGTTTGGAAAGTATTTTCTCCTTCCAGTGTGTTGGAACTGGGTGTGCAGCGGAAGCCCCAAACAGGTGGGTTTTTAAATTTTTTCCACCGATGGTCGACGTAAACTTGTAGACGTCAGAGAAGAGCATCCCGGTATTAGTCGAGGACCACACATGGAGGATTTTAAGCACAGAAATAAACTTTAAAATACATGGTTCAGATCCTAAGTTGTGCACGACATCGGCTCGTAGTTGGTGATCGCTGCTCGAAGAATCTAAAGCTTAATTCCTCTAGATTGTCCACACGTGCTTTAAGGAATCCGCCGGAGCGCCGTCCGTCGTAATCTGGGTCCTAGCACGGATTTGCGACGATGCCTTCGATGATCCAATGACCACCGCATCGCATCACCTATGATGCCCGAGAGAGAGCTCCTTGGATCCAGAGCATCTCTCTCTAGAATATGGGAGAGAGGAGAGGAAAGATAAGTGGCATGAATAGTGTTTGGAAAATTCCACTCCTATTCTATTTATAGTGAATGATTAAAATACCTGGTATCACTTCATTGGCCCCCGAATACTTAACGCACTATCAAGGGCATTTATGACTACTAATATGAGTCATAAATATTATTATCACTTACTTTTAATATATTAAAATATATTACATGATAATAATTGAGTCATTAACTCGACTCATCTCTCCCATAAATATTAATTGAACCTAGAATAATTTAATATTTGTCAATTAATATTTTTTCATGTATTTAAATAAAACTCATAAATAAATTTAATAAATAAATACAATACTCATTATTCTAAACTCGAAAAATATGAATTTATTTATTGCATTGGTGATCGTTTAACTTTGGACAATTCCCAGACCCCTGCGGCGAGGCCCACTATGTCTGTAGCGACCCGAAGCTTATCGTACATGGACTTTACATTACTTTTGAGGAATACTTAGTACATTACAAAAACACACACACAAGGACCGTAATAGTTTAGTGTCTTTGGAAACTCGGACTATAATCTTCTAATCGTGGTGAAAGATCTTCAAAATCTCCCATAAAGATCTTCCTTTTTTTACCTAAAACCTTTCTTTATATCCTGGGGAAAAGAAAACATAAAAGGGTGAGCTCAAATGCTCAGTAAGCGTAAACAAAATAAATATCAATCACATCATATTCATAAGAACATAACATTTTGGAAATCATAACCTGCAAAAGAGAGCATAATTTCATAATCATGGGATAAATCATGGCAGTGAAAAGTAATCCCAATAATCATAACTTAAAACATGAAACATTGTGGCATACCCACATAATCATAGAGAATCATTTCTTGTTAGTCAAGACTAATTGCCAAGACTATCTTAGTGGACAAAGTCCCTTTCTGAATCGAGTAACCCTCGTTTCAGTCCTGTTTCACTGAACCGGTATAACCTACCGTTCCAGCCCTGTCTATCTCATGAGATATAAAATCTTTACCCAATGCATTGGAGGGAGATATAGGTCCCACCCATCTCATAATGATACCATTCTTATGTGTGCCACAAAATCATAAATCATACATCATTGTATAACCCATGTAATAAAAATGGGATTCTTAAACAACATGACATCATAAAACAGTTCATATAAGATAAAGGAATTCATAAAAATATTTCCATCACAACATAATCAAATCCATGTAATAATAGGGATAGAAACAGAACCCTATATTATCTTATATGGAAAATAATTTTGATAAAACACTTGAAATCCATTCTTGAGGAAAATATCCTTTCTACTTTAAAAAAAAACTTCCTTTCTTAACAGGTCTTACAATTTAAAACTAAAAGAATTTGATTAAAAATAAACTTGAAAACTTGTAAAGGAAGCTTCTTGGAAATAATGTTTTAAAAATCCATTCATGCCGTATAAGTTAAAAAAACATTCTTCGTACTTTTGTCGGAAAAGTCAAAAAGTACCTCGTACGAAAAACGACAAAAGATTCATTTCACACATATTACTAAAAACTCACCGAAGGGTAAAAATGGATTTAAACAATTGTAGGTGGATGGAAATAATATTACATATTGATGAAACATGGATGTGGATGATAAAATACACCCCAGTAAATACTTACGAATAAACAATCTCGGATAAAAATGAGATTGTGATATTTCCCTTACCTTAGGTCCGATTTCCTTCGTATGTGTCCGAACCTCCTGTATAATGATTTAAATAATGTCATTGACTTATTACAGAATCATATTAATTGTTATGATATCATATATGGTTCACTTATGACATTATATTACCCGTTCTTTTGTAAATTCCATGTTAAAGAAGCGTTTTGGGTAAAATCGTTTCATTTATCGTAGGTGTTTTGACTTGTTGTTCTTGACATTATTATTACTTATATCATGATTTACTTACTTCCAGAATATAAAATATGATTTATATATCATATATATTCAGTATATATATATATAATAGATAGATAAATGAAATGAAAAACACCGTTCATGGAGACGGTAGTCCGTACGTACGCATGAACGCTGTTTTCATTTCCTTATTGTCTTGAATGGAAGTAAGTAGATGACATACATATATATATATATACATAAATCCAGTAGCTTTATAATGTCATATATTTCATTATTATTTCTTATATATACTTTATAATCATTCTTAAATGGTTAACATGGAGAATGAATCTCATCGCGTCGTGGAGACGGTATTCCGTACGTACGCACGAGCGATGATATCATTTCCATAAATATTGAACTGAATTGGAGTGGATTATACAATATATCAGAATCAATATGATGTTTTAATAACTATGTATAGTTATTATTTACACCATTATACCCATCCATGTAAGGTGGTGGTGGAAAATAGATTACACCACGGCGTGGAGACGGTATTCCGTACGTACGCACGCGCGGTGATTTCTTTTTCCGTAGGATGGATAGATGGTGAAATAGGGTTGTTTCATACTTATAATAACATATCAGTATATGAGTGATACTGATTTTATTACTTCATAATGAAACAACCTAAGAATAAGAAGTGGAAGAAGAAATAAAGATGAAAGAATTGGTAACGGTAATTACCTCTTCTTTGAAGCGCCTCTTTGAGACCTCCTCTTAGGGCACTAAAATTGGTCTTTGAGGAAGACCAGAACCTCTAGGATGTTTCTAGGGAAGTGGAGAAGAGATTTTGTCAGGGGTTGGCCGAGCTTGAGTGCTCAAATTGGTGTGAGGAGGAGGGGGAGGAGGTGTCCTTTTATAGGGGAGGAGAGGGGCACCTTAGGAATATCTCAAAATATTATTTTATATTAAAGTCAAAATCGGTTTATAATGGTTACAAAGGGATTTATTTCGAAGATAAAGTGGGGAAGGGTAGAAATCCTATCAACCAATAAGATTTAGACAAGTTTAGGGTATTATTTTAACCTTATCAATTAGATTTAACTCTAAGTTAAATAATTTAACTTTTACCGTGTCTTTTTGTTTTCTTTCACTATATGGTTAATACACTTACTATAACATGCCAAAAGAACCCTAAATTGTTCAGTATTAATATATATATCCTTATCTAAGTCATTTGGCCGAATCTTAGATTTTTAGGAATAAAATAACAATTAATAATATAATATTTGATTTAAAAACTACTTTGTGTCAATTTTGACACTATTTGATATATGAATTTTTTGAAAGTCATAACAGAATTATATGTTCGAAAAAAGTTGATTAAATCAACACTAATATATCATAGTAACCTAGAAAATTAGTGTAATTCATAAAAAGGCTTAAATTACATTTATTTTGGTATTTATATTATCAATTATGTCAATATTTCATTAATAAGATAATTACTGCATCATCATTGTGTCATATATAAATTAAATTATTTGATGTCTAAAAATTACAAATAAAATACAATCATGTAGGAAATCCTTTTAGATTTCTAATGAATATTTACAATCGAATTTATCTTATGTATAACCCCATATTAAAAATTATTTACTTATTAAACTTTGATTTTAACTATTTTAACCCTTCTTTAAATAAATTAATAATAAATGTACTAATCTAATCCAAGTGGGCCTAAATGGTCATATTTTATTCCTAAGTTTGTTTTTGGTCGAATTACACTTGTCCAATAGAATTAGGACATGTGTTAGGGTAATATTAATATCATATTTACCCTTAGTTACCCTATTTACTATTAACCGCGGTAAAAATAGTAAAAAGTTACTATTCACCAAAAAATTATTTTTATCTCATTGAACCACATTTTACTTACTGATATCAACCGTGTCTGTCGGATTTTTGAAATTCCATTCACAGAAGCGGTAAAATTATGTTTTATGCAAAATTCAGTTTTTTACCTACCACTTAGTGGTTTCACTATTCATCAAAAATTGAAAGTTTTCAGAAAAATACCAAAATTTCACCCTAGGCTAATTTCGATATTCCGGATCCAAAAATGAAGTCCATTTTGAAAAATAAAATTTATAAAATTTCAAAAAGTTGTTATTACTATTCATAACGGCTAGTTTTAATAATATTTTAATAGCATATCGTTGTTTAGTGAAACTCGGTATTGCGTACTACACACGCTATCGAGGAAGGTTGCGATTGCGTGTAATACAAGGAAAGTCAAAGATGTGTGTTGTGCAAGATCCTTTTGGTGTAGCGTACAACACAAGACATTAATAAAATTAAAAAGAATATTTTTCATAAAATCTCGGGTTGTTACATTCTACCCCCCTTAAAATGAATTTCGCCCTCGAAATTCTTCGGGATTATAAATGGTTTACTATTCGAAAGTTTCTTTAATAGAAACCCACATCGTAAAAAGGAATACCAAAACTTGGATTTAAAAACTAAAGTATGAAATGTAACGATTACCCAAATAAACTAGTCACTGGGTTTCCACATAGGTGAAAATATGGATATGGAAGAGAAATCTAACCATCATGTTCTGATGGAGAGTGGTAGAGAACATGGCTATGGAAAATCTAGCAATCACAAAGCCATAAATTTGTGACGATCTAAGGTACCATCTGATTAATCAGATATAAGAGCACTAGGACAACATTTTTGGTTTTCAATAGCATTTCCCTAAAGTTGATGAATTAAAATAAATACTTACATGATTTTGTTACAATCTCACTGTTGTTCGTAAATTGAACAATTTCCACTTCATATCATAAAGAAATGAAGTTGAATTTGTTATTCGTGAAGCATTAGCTGATCATGTGATAGAAGGATGGGTCATTCCATCTATTTCAAACAAAAGGTTAGCAAAAGTTATAAGTCCATCTTATAGTGAGATTAATCGTATATGGTTCCAAAAATGAACTTATACTTCATATATCATACCTGTTAACAAAATAAAACTAGTTTCTACTAAACAGGGACTTCCTGTAGGCCAGTGGTAGGAGATAAAGGCCAGTCGCACTTCGGTTGTGGGTTCGATTCCCACAGCCTTGTCCGAAGCGATGGGCTGTCGCCCGTCCTGCAGGTTTTCCTTTTTCTAAAACTATATTACTATAACATCCCATCAATAATATCGATAGAACTTCTATCCTTAATCAATAATAACTTATGTACAACATAATCCATTCCAATTCTTTAGGCTTATCCATAATACTGCAGTCCACTCTCATAACATAGTGAAAATGATTACCAGAGATTTAACACCATCGTTGATCCCCATATATCATAAGATATGTTTTGTTGGTCACATTCCAAACATTCAAAGTCCTTAATCATGTATTCTATTGAATACCTTAGTGAAAACATGAATGCAGTTAAAATCTAACACTTTTCACATACCAAAATCCTCAAAATTCTATATACTCAAACCATGATATCACTTAGTCCTTATATCAATCATGAGCTCATGAATACTGTTAAACATTTCATTTTCTCGTTTTCCCTTTATTATGCTCATAATATCTCAATTACTTTGAATACCACATTAGACCAATACATAAATATTCCAATACTACATGATACAACATTATTTTGGAATCCCATTACATAAACACTTAATCATTCCACCACATCATTGTCATATTCAACATTGCCAATAGAGATCGCATGTGACTTCCCTTTGTCCTCTGCCTTAAGTGGTTGCTCATGTTGATAGTCACTAACCCTTGGATTAGGGCATTTATTGGCATAATGTCCCATCTCCTTGCACTTGAAACATTGAAGTGTTGGTGGTGCATTCTCTGCAGTGTTTGCTTTGTTCACATCATTAGAAACCCTTTTTCCATTACTTCGACACTCAACTACTCGATGACCTTCTTTTCCACACTTAAAACATTTTCTAGTCCCTTTAAGACAATCTCCACCATGCTTCTTTCCACTCTTTGTGCATAAGGAAACATTCATCTTCTTTTCACCATTATTTTGAGATTTCTCCTTGAACTCCATCTTTCGTTTCTTTTCAAAACCATGAGATGGATATGTAACACCAACTTCCATTTCTACCTTGATAGCACAACGCACAATTTCTTCATAGCTACTGAAGTCTGTTATAGCTAATGCCCTTCAAAGACTTGGTTTTAAGCCACTGAAAAATCGATCAACTTTACTTTCAGGTTGGATGATAATGCCAGATGCATACCTTGCAAGTCTTGTAAAATTTGCTTCGTATATACCAACAGATTCCTCATCCTTCTGCTTTAGCTCAATAATTTCCTTTTCCATCTTTGTTCGAAGAATACGAGGGAAGTACTTACTAAAAAACAAGTTCTTGAACTCGTCCCATTCCATGGACTCAATTTCATCTCTTGGCCTCGTATTCTTGATAAGATTCCACCATTTATCAGCATCACCTTCCAAACGATACACTGCTAAGATGACTTTATCATGATCAGAACATTGAAGAACTGAAAATATCTTTTCAGTAGTATTGATCCATTGTTCAGCAACAAGTGGATCGGAAGTCCCACTGAAAGAAGGTGGGCGTTGCCTCATGAAGGACTCAATAGAATACTGTTCCCTTCTCTGCTCATTTGGAAGTCCAGAATGATTCATAGCTTGTGTAAGTATAGAAATAAGATTTTGCACTCCATCTCCCATAACATTTGTTTGTTCAGGAGGGAAATCATTGCATTGTCCATTGCATTGATCAACACGGTTCCTTCGGGTTCCAGCCATCGTCTAAAACCCAAAAAGAATAGTGTGAGAGGCAAAAATCATGCTTGGGAAAACAACAATATCTATCATCTTAGGTTAAATTCTATGATCGTTACCGTAGTTCTAGGACTGTATCCTATACGTATACTTATCGTTAAGGACATCCCTAGACATACCTTATAAATATATCTAGGGATCTCACTAAAGTTCTCGCATCCTAGTTTCCAAAGGTTTACTAAACCTTTCCTCTGATACCAACTGTAGCGACCCGAAGCTTATCGTACATGGACTTTACATTACTTTTGCGGAATACTTAGTACATTACAAAAACACACACACAAGGACCGTAATAGTTTAGTGTCTTTGGAAACTCGGACTATAATCTTCTAATCGTGGTGAAAGATCTTCAAAATCTCCCATAAAGATCATCCTTTTTTTTTACCTAAAACCTTTCTTTATATCCTGTGGAAAAGAAAACATAAAAGGGTGAGCTCAAATGCTCAGTAAGGGAAAACAAAATAAATATCAATCACATCATATTCATAAGAACATAACATTTTGGAAATCATAACCTGCAAAAGAGAGCATAATTTCATAATCATGGGATAAATCATGGCAGTGAAAAGTAATCCCAATAATCATAACTTAAAACATGAAACTTTGTGTCATACACATATAATCATAGAGAATCATTTCTTGTTAGTCAAGACTAATTGCCAAGACTATCTTAGTGGACAAAGTCCCTTTCTGAATCGAGTAACCCTCGTTTCAGTCCTGTTTCACTGAACCGGTATAACCTACCGTTCCAGCCCTGTCTATCTCATGAGTTATAAAATCTTTACCCAATGCATTGGAGGGAGATATAGGTCCCACCCATCTCATAATGATACCATTCTTATGTGTGCCACAAAATCATAAATCATACATCATTGTATAACCCATGTAATAAAAATGGGATTCTTAAACAACATGACATCATAAAATAATTCATATAAGATAAAGGAATTCATAAAAATATTTCCATCACAACATAATTAAATCCATGTAATAATAGGGATAGAAACAGAACCCTTTATTATCTTAGATGGAAAATAATTTTGATAAAACACTTGAAATCCATTCTTGAGGAAAATATCCTTTCTACTTTAAAAAAAAATTCCTTTCTTAACATGTCTTACAATTTAAAACTAAAAGAATTTGATTAAAAATAAACTTGAAAACTTGTAAAGGAAGCTTCTTGGAAATAATGTTTTAAAAATCCATTCATGCCGTATAAGTTAAAAAAAACATTCTTTGTACTTTTGTCGGAAAAGTCAAAAAGTACCTCGTACGAAAAACGACAAAAGATTCCTTTCACACATATTAATAAAAACTCACCGAAGGGTAAAAATGGATTTAAAAAATTTTAGGTGGATGGAAATAATATTACATATTGATGAAACATGTATGTGGATGATAAAATACACCCCAGTAAATACTTACGAATAAACAATCTCGGATAAAAATGAGATTGTGATATTTCCCTTACCTTAGGTCTGATTTCCTTCGTATGTGTCCGAACCTCCTGTATAATGATTTAAATAATGTCATTGACTTATTACAGAATCATATTAATTGTTATGATATCATATATGGTTCACTTATGACATTATATTACCCGTTCTTTTGTAAATTCCATGTTAAAGAAGCGTTTTGGGTAAAATCGTTTCATTTATCGTAGGTGTTTTGACTTGTTGTTCTTGACATTATTATTACTTATATCATGATTTACTTACTTCCAGAATATAAAATATGATTTATATATCATATATATTCAGTATATATATATATAATAGATAGATAAATGAAATGAAAAACACCGTTCATGGAGACGGTAGTCCGTACGTACACAAGAACGATGTTTTCATTTCCTTATTGTCTTGAATGGAAGTAAGTAGATGACATACATATATATATATATACATAAATCCAGTAGCTTTATAATGTCATATATTTCATTATTATTTCTTATATATACTTTATAATCATTCTTAAATGGTTAACATGGAGAATGAATCTCATCGCGTCGTGGAGACGGTATTCAGTACGTACGCACGAGCGATGATATCATTTCCATAAATATTGAACTGAATTGGAGTGGATTATACAATATATCAGAATCAATATGATGTTGTAATAACTATGTATAGTTATTATTTACACCATTATACCCATCCATGTAAGGTGGTGGTGGAAAATAGATTACACCACGGCGTGGAGACGGTATTCCGTACGTACGCACGCGCGGTGATTTCTTTTTCCGTAGGATGGATAGATGGTGAAATAGGGATGTTTCATACTTATAATAACATATCAGTATATGAGTGATACTTATGTTATTACTTCATAATGAAACAACCTAAGAAGAAGAAGTGGAAGAAGAAATAAAGATGAAAGAATTGGTAACGGTAATTACCTCTTCTTTGAAGCGCCTCTTTGAGACCTCCTCTTAGGGCACTAAAATTGGTCTTTGAGGAAGACCAGAACCTCTAGGATGTTTCTAGGGAAGTGGAGAAGAGATTTTGGCAGGGGTTGGCCGAGCTTGAGTGCTCAAATTGGTGTGAGGAGGAGGGGGAGGAGGTGTCCTTTTATAGGGGAGGAGAGGGGCACCTTAGGAATATCTCAAAATATTATTTTATATTAAAGTCAAAATCGGTTTATAATGGTTCCAAAGGGTTTTATTTCTAAGATAATGTGGGGAAGGGTCGAAATACTATCAACCAATAAGATTTAGACAAGTTTAGGGTATTATTTTAACCTTATCAATTAGATTTAACTCTAAGTTAAATAATTTAACTTTTACCGTGTCTTTTTGTTTTCTTTCACTATATGGTTAATACACTTTCTATAACATGCCAAACGAACCCTAAATTGTTTATTATTAATATATATATCCTTATCTAAGTCATTTGGCCGAACCTTAGCTTTTTAGGAATAAAATAACAATTAATAATATAATATTTGATTTAAAAACTACTTTGTGTCAATTTTGACACTATTTGATATATGATTTTTGTGAAAGTCATAACAGAATTATATGTTCGAACCAAGTTGATTAAAGCAACACTAATATATCATAGTAACCTATAAAATTAGTGTAATTCATAAAAAGGCTTAAATTACATTTATTTTGGTATTTATATTATCAATTATGTCAATATTTCATTAATAAGATAATTACTGCATCATATTTGTGTCATATATAAATTATATTATTTGATGTCTAAAAATTACAAATAAACTACCATCATGTAGGAAATATTTTTAGCTTTCTAATGAATATTTACAATCGAATTTATCTTATGTATAACCCATATTAAAAATTATTTACTTATTAAACTTTGATTTTAACTATTTTAACCCTTCTTTAAATAAATTAATAATAAATCTCCTAATCTAATCCAAGTGGGCCTAAATGGTCATATTTTATTCCTAAGTTTGTTTTTGTTCGAATTACACTTGTCCAATAGAATTAGTACATGTGTTAGGGTAATATTAATATCATATTTACCCTTAGTTACCCTATTTACTATTAACCGCGGTAAAAATAGTAAAAAGTTACTATTCACCAAAAAATTATTTTTATCTCATTGAACTACATTTTACTTACTGATATCAACCGTGTCTGTCGGATTTTTGAAATTCCATTCACAGAAGCGGTAAAATTATGTTTTATGAAAAATTCAGTTTTTTATCTACCACTTAGTGGTTTCACTATTCATCAAAAATTGAAAGTTTTCAGAAAAATACCAAAATTTCACCATAGGCTAATTTCGATATTCCGGATCCAAAAATGAAGTCCATTTTGAAAAATAAAATTTATAAAATTTTAAAAAGTGGTTATTACTATTCATAACGGCTAGTTTTAATAATATTTTAATAGCATATCGTTGTTTAGTGAAACTCGGTATTGCGTACTACACACGCTATCGAGGAAGGTTGTGATTGCGTGTAATGCAAGGAAAGTCAAAGATGCATGTTGTGAAAGCTCCTTTTGGTGTAGCGTACAACACAAGACATTAATAAAATTAAAAAGAATATTTTTCATAAAATCTCGGGTTGTTACAATGTCCAATACTCCTATTCAACTGAATAGGGCAGATTCTTGAATACGCTATTGTGTGTGACCTTTTAGGCCCTTATTTCGAGAGGCATGAATAGTATTCACAGACCAAGAGTGGGATCTAGCAACCCATCATGGCCCCTGAAGAAATAAGGATTGTCACAGCAGCGACAACCAACCTATGAACATGCACTGTGTAATATAATCTCTTTGTCTGTAATATCTCATAAAGCAGGACGCACTCACATGTCATCGTCCTTTTCTTTCATTATAGTTTGTTGATGTAACCAGAAGGATTTACCCTCAACTTCCATGACCAGGGTCTTATAAAGGTATTGTCATCCATATCAACATGGCCTGAGAAATATTACTTCCATAACCCAGAAGCGACAAATTCTTTCTTAACCATTCAACCAATGTCATGCCACCAATGACGCACCCAACACAAACTACCTCGCCGCAACTTCATCTCCGTGGTTTTCATCTTGCATCAAAGTACGCAATCAAATGACATACATTGGTAATGATCTCAAGTCAGGAGACTATTACACATGATCGTAGATAGGAACATCCAATGACATCCAAAACATGTGAAGTTCATATTGGCGGGTCAGTCCTCATGATCTCACTACTAGAGATCACCATGTGGGAACTTCATGAGAAGAAGTCTCGATGATTACGGGCCCCCAGAACCTGATGGTCATACATCTACTATGTCCAATTAGTAAGATGTATCTAGACCATAAAACATATATTTAAGATTAATGTCATAGTATCTAGAGGTTCTCATTATAGCCTGGGAACTGTTATAACCTTTCGACACGACAATTCATCATTGGACATTACCATTTCAATAGTGGACGCAGAAAAGTATACACTATAATGGTAAGATGACATAATGCATAGTTAACTCTATACACGATATGGTAATCAAAAGCACGTAATAGTTGGGTCTAGGGAACCCACTATTTCAACACTCCCGCTTGCACTAGATCCAAATTGCTAACCAAACTTGTTATCTACTCACATGATAAGAATCGTTTTATACTGAGTAAAGGCCTTAGATACTAGGTCCGCCACGGTTCCTCCGCATGGCTATTTTTCTATAGCGACCTCATCTCTTTGAGTAAAACTTCTCTAGAGATGGTATCCGGAGTATATCCCTTTTTTTTCACTGTCATAACAAGAGATCTTGTCTTGTAAGAATATCATAATTTACATTATGATAATACTTTTCTGACTAGGTGAGATTCCAAGAACAAGACCAAATCATTGCATTTAATTTCTTCTTAGATATCTTAAAAGCTACAATGTACTCGATTTTGTAGGTATGGCCACCAATGGCTGATATGAGATTGACTCGCTCATCGCCTTTAGCCTAACTGCAATACTAGATCACATTGATCTATAGAAGACTCATTTGTATCTTCAAAAACTATTATCCTTTCTTCTCTACTTACCAGGTACATATCTTTTGTACTTGCCGAAGTACAATTAGATTGTTCTGACTGCATCCCTTGCAGTGCTCCTAGATATAACTGATATTTGCCTATTGTAAAATATACCTTGGAAATATCGTTTCTTGTACATATCATGACATACATGATTGATCCATCATTTCGATGTATGGATTTCAACTCATCGCATTTATCTCTTCCCATGTCACGGACAGGTCAACATGGAGAGATTATTCCCTATGACAAAGGCAACAATTCATCTCTTGAATTGTTCCAACATGTATTTTCAAATACAATGTCACTATATGTACGATTGACTAGGACCAGGAAACCTATAGATATACCTTAGTAGATCCTTTTCCCCAGAACTTAGGTTGCTAATTTAAGTCAATCATTGGAGAGTAAATTTCATTTTGGTCTTAACTAACTGTCATACCAATGTATGTTTCCCATATGTTACTGAACATATTTCTTATTGGAAAACCATAGTGCTCCCACTAACCTCTGGTAGACACATGGAATACATTTTTTTTAAATGTATATACTATGATAATGTTGCTTACTTTAATCCTAAACCGGATTTCAGTAACTTGCAGCCATTATTAGAATTCATTGATGTGATCGTCCCTTTCCAGTTGCATCGTATTGTTACCATCCATAATTTTGGGTCATGAAATCCAATGGTAAATAAATTGGTCATGGATATTAGCTATGATAAGTAAAATTATAATGGATTTAGTAATAACAACTTTGTGAAACCAATTGAGCCTTATTGGTACTAAGCTCATACCATCCATGTATCAAATCACTTGAATACCCACCGCAGTATTAAAAATAATATCCACTTTTTCGTGTAGCTACATGGAATCCATTAATTGAATTTTATTTGTTCTTATCAATTTTAGCTAATTTCCATATACTGCTTACTTATAGGAAATATTATTCACTTTGAATAATAGATCACTGGTCGTGTTGAATATAAAAACCATCGCCATGTTATTATCCTTCCTACACAGTATGTGTCTCTAGAACATACATTGTTCCACAAAAGCTTGTGGAACTAGTTCTTATGACAACTACTTGTGCATTTTGAGCATTGACTAAACACAAGTCAATATAGCTTCCACTTCTCATCTAATGCATCCAACTCCTATCTGGTGTGTCACCGTCAATTGGCACGAAATGCGTCATCGGTCATCTCATCATTATACAATTGTACTCACACGCAGGCGAAGGGGTCTCGGGTTATAAATATACAACTTTGAGAATGGGAACGCAGGCCCTTATACATATAACGACTCTTAGATGACACGTTGATCAACTTTTTATTTAATTAAACTAATTATTACAAAAACATTGAAATAAATAAATAATTAAATAAATAATTTGAAAACACACCAAACAATCATTGGTCGGTCTCAGCTCATGATTAGACATATACGCATTAAGCTCACGTATATTAAATACATGCAGAATTAAAATTAAACTTGCATTAATATTAAACTTGAGGGCATTTTAATTGAATTAAAAATTTCACTCTAATTTTTAATCCTATACTTACGTCGTTCGGTCCCGATTTAATTAATTTAATTTTAAAACTAAAATTAAATTAATTCATTAATTTAATTAATCACCAAATTAAATTAATTACACCATTTAATTTTTAAACCAAAATTAATATTTATTTAATTTAACTATCAAATCTAACTAAATTAATTATTTTAATTAACTTCTGATTAAATTTAACTTCCAGGCCCCCCAAAAACCGAGCAGGGCCTGTGCGGGTCGGGGTGAACCCACATAGGCTCAACTTGTGCCATGCAGACCCCGTGCGATGGTGTTCTGGGCTGGGCAGGCCCGCCCAAACCCCTTCTGGGAAAATCAGACCCGCTAATGCCCATTTCGCCACCGGTCTGGTCTATATGAAGCGGCCAGGGATTACCTCACTGGAAGGGGTCCTGGACTGCGGTGGAGGCTAGAGGGAGGTGACCGAACCATGGGCGGAGGGACTAGCCGGCTGGATAGCGGGGCTGCTGGCGCAGTTTCTGTAACACCCCGAGCTTCCACGATACGCTTCTCATTCAATAATGCAATAGCTTGAATTGTACGGAACTTCGAGTTCTAAAACACCGCGACTAATCAAAGTAGCCGTTATGAATAGTAATAACCACTTTTTAAAATTATAGAAATTTTATATTTCAAAATGGACTTCATTTTTGTATTCGTAATATCGAAATTATCCAAAGTTGAATTTTTTGTAATTTTCTGAGAACTTCCAATTTTTTATGAATAGTGAAAATTACTTAAAAACAACTTTTTTAATCAAAATAATTTATAGTGATAAATTATACTATTTAGTGGTTTTAAAGTATAATTAGAATATATTTTTACCATTTTATCCAATGGTGGTCATTAGAATTAATTTAACATTGAAATTAGACATAAACAATTGCCAATCTTTTGATATAAATTGTTTCTTAAAAACACGCTATTTGTTGTAACAGTGGGAATTAATTATAAAATTAATTAATGAAACTTATATGTTTGGAATTTTGTAAAATAGACATCATTTTTGAAATTGGATTATCAATTATAGCTTAGGGTGAAATTTTGGCATTGTTCTGAAAAACATCAATTTTTGATGAATAGTGAAACCACTAAGTGGTAGTTAAATAACTGATTTTTTGTTTAAATGAAATATTACCACTTCTGGGATTTGATTTTCAAAAATCCGACATACATGGTTTTCATTAAGAAGTAAAATTTGGTTCAATGAGATTAAAATAATTTTTTGGTGAATAGTGACTTTTAAGTTCTTAATCGCGATTAGAGGTAATTAGTGTAGTTTAAGGTAAAAACAATGTTTTAATAATATGATATGAGCTTGAAACTTGTCCTACTCCTATTGGATGAGTCATGGCCGACCAAGACAACCCATGGGTCAACTTGGGGACCCCATGGAGCCACTTTAGTTGGAAAATGACATTAATATATATTTATTTAATGTTAAAATTAAATTGACACAAACATGATTTGTTTTACTAAAACAGTTTTTAAGTGGGGTTAAACAAGTCCAAATTTTGACTATAAATATTCATTAGAAATATAAAAATATTTCCTACATCATAGTATTTTTTTTATAATTTTTAGACATTAAATAAAGTAAATTATTTATGACATCATTATGATGCAGCGATGACCTCATTATTTAACGATTTAAATAAAATGAGAAGATAATGAAAACTCCAAGGCTTACACTTGTCCAAAGCCTATTTTATGAGGAGATTTCGAACCCTTATCACCTTATACACGAATTATATAAGTTTGGGACCTTTAGAATCTTAAAAGCATTGTATAATAATGTAACATTTCAATCTTTCCAAAAGAGCCCCTCCTCTCCACTTATAAAAGGCCCCCACCTCTCCCACCTCATTTACACTTTCAAGCCATTTGGCTCGGCCAACATCTGCCCAAATACTCTCCCAACTTCCCCCTATTACTCCTAGAAGCCTCACTTTGGGCAGAACTCTTCCCAAGGAAGCCTTTGGATCAAATCAAAAAGAGTTATCCAATTTTGAGGTAATGTCTTCTCTAATGTTGTTTTGTTTTATTTTTCTTCTCCAACCCCGTAAACTCTTTTAATTCATTTCTTTTGTAACAAAACCAGTATCCTCAATATACTAGGATGTTTTTATAATAATTATTAGAGCTACACTTACACACACCTACATCTAATGGTTAAATAACATACGGTTTCTGTGGATTGCGAATTTCTGCCTCACGAAACGATGATTGTTCAACACTCATATAACACCTTCAAATGTGGCCATTAAGATGTCACTATTTTTATATATGATGTATAATATGTTTATGTTTTACTTATGCTTCTGTATTTCTCATTTATGGCATACTTTATGATTTCCATTATGGGTAAAACGCGATAATTTCATTTTAGGAAGTGCAGACTACCGCCCCCTCAAAGTGATTTGAATCGTTAATGCCATATGTGGGATGTATAAAGGATGGATTAAATGGTATTATACACTATATTATACTGGAATTATATTATACATTTATATCATTATGATTTCATTCCATTAAATATGAAATTGAAATGAAAGTAGCGTTCATGCGTACGTACAGCTTACCGTCTCCATGAACGGTGCATTTCATTTCTTACCTCTAAATGTTACGTGATATTATAAATGAATGTATATACTGGATATATAAGATATATATGAAATATAAATCATGAATATAATTCTGGAGATAATGGATATTCTACCACATAAACAACTTGTAATTATAAGAAGTTTATTGTTGACTCAAGTACCAAAGATCGACAAAACGACCGTTGTTAACTTAAATAATTACATAATGTTCATATCATTGTAATAAGTGATATAATAAGGATAATGAAATTGAAAATGGTTCTTAATAAGGTATATATTAACTCTCGTTTATTATTTAGGAGGTTAAAGAGCGGTTGAGTCAAGTCAGACACGAGGTAAGGGAACTTCTTAACCCAATTTCCATTCTTTGGGTTAATCTCCTACTTTCAAATTATGTCATGATATTATTATGTCTTGTCTTGTATCTGTACTTTCTTTATGTGTACATATAGTGAATACACATAATAGATATATTTTATTTAAAAATGATCTTTTTAGGGGACTTTGTCTCAATCTCCATTCATTGAGGCATATTTTGTTTTATACACAAATTTCTTTTATACGGTATATAATCCCCTTTGACTTTTACGTTTATTCAAAAGGAATATTTTTTTATACGAAGCATTTTACTAAACGACAAAAGGGGAATGTTTTTCTTTCCGTACATATGCAGAGACAATGACTTCTCCGCCGCCGTGACCATTATTCGAGTTTCGGCTTCCTCTACAAGCCATATTTTTTAAAAAAAATAAAAATAAATACCATGTTTTAATTTTCTTTTATTTTGGTATTGAAAATGGTTTTGAAAGCGTTTTTATTATATCAATGTGTTGTATTGATATCTTGTGATTGAAATGTGGAAATTTTATGTTTCCTTTATGCATGTTTTATGTGATACGATTATGTTATGGTTTATGAAATGTTTAAACCTATTCATATGAGGAATGCATTGGACTTAATAAGTGACGGGTGGAGCCCGCTATAGCTCCTCGATGCATCGGAAGGTCTCATGAGACAAACTAGTGTCTTGGCATGAGGCCTTGACAAAATCTTATTTGTGGTCTTGGCACGAGGCCTTGGCTACGTGGTTATGATAGTCTAGCATTATGCATTCCATCATTATGAAAGTGGTTAATGATATTTCATGTGATTATTCGACCAGTAGAATATCCATGTAAAGAAGTAAATGGCATTATCTCATTTTACTTTTGCCATATTATGTTGATGTTCAAGTTTAAAAGGATTTTGTTTTAGTTATACATTGCCTTAAATTTTTGTGTTTATTTATGAAAGCTTCCGCAATATTGTTATCCTTACTGAGCATCTGAGCTCACCCCTTTCAATGTTTTAATATTTTCCAGGATGTGAAGAAGTATTTTATGAATGACCTACAAGGATTGTGAGAAGAGGATATGAGTGTGGACTATGGAGACTTTGTTATTGTAGTTTTTCACTTTATGATGTAATGTAACGTTTATGAATGTATCTAGTGTTTCCAATGCTACTAAACTAATCGGTCTTTCGAGACTTGATCTTTTGTGATCATGCCAATGTTACGAAGTAATGCACCGACTCTGGGTAGCTGGGGTCGGGGCGTTACAGTTGGTATCAGAGGCAGTTTAGTACTAACCTTGGATGCTAGATTTAGATAAACTCTGATTAGAGCACATAGCCCAAAGATAGACTTTGAGGATTAATATAGAAAAAATTCCTAGAATTTGGGTATTATAGAGATTTTGTGAGTTTTCTGAGCAATACATCCCTGTCTGGATACGACCAGGTAGAGGAGGCTCTGGCACAGATGTACCTAGGGGTAAAACCTGAAAACACCGCTTTGAGCTAGACTCGAACGGGAACTGGTGCACGACAACGGGCCTTGCTGCACTCTTGGTTACGACACTCCCGGGGGATATGCTTAGGATAATTCCCATTTTCTTTACAAACCACTATGAACGGTTATGAGTATATACTTCCTCAAATAAAACCTTTTTATGATTATGGATTATATCCATAAATAGTTCAATTTATGTTAAGTATTTTACAAGTATGAAATTATGTATTTTGATTCATAAACTAATCTAGTTTATGCCATTGTTTAGAAATGGCGCCTAGTGGAAGGAATGGAAATCGTATCAATGCACACACTCCGTGCAGGGATTGCCCTCCTGCTCAAGATAATTATTGTGGATCTGGAGATACAACTGGTGCTGATCAAATTATTACCATACTGGGACAACTCACTCAAGTTATGAATAATAACCTTACTCGTATGGATCACCCTGATCCACAACATGGAGGATCAATGTTAGACCGCTTCATGAGGCAACAACCACCAACATTTAATGGGGGTACAAATCCATTAGTAGCTGAGCAATGGATAAACTCCTTAGAGAAAATATTCCATGCCTTGGGGAGTAGCGAAAGGGAGAAGGTTGTCATGGAAGTTTACCGCCTCACTGGAGATGCTGATCAGTGGTGGTCGCTGATTCAAAACACAAAGGAAGATGATGACGTATCGAATATGGAATGGAGGGAGTTCAAAGCGCTTTTCATAGAAAAATACTTTCCTCGTGACCATCGAGCAGATATGGAAAGGCAATTTCTGAGTCTGAGGTAGAAGGAGGATGAGAATGTCGCAAAGTATGAGGCTAACTTTACAAGGTTAGCAAGGCATGCTGCCGATTATATACGTAACCCAAGGAGTAAGATTGATCGTTTATTTGATGGGTTAAAACCATTTCTCCATTGATCTTTAGTATCACAATCCTTCTCATCATACGAAGATATTGTCTCGTGTGCTATCAAGACAGAAAAGGAATTCTCTGAGTCTTATGACAACAAAGTAAAGCAAGAGAAGAAGAGAACGGGGGAACAAGAGACAGATAAAGGGAAAAAGGGAAAGAAAGATTTTCCATTATGTGATAATTGTGGGAAGAATCACCCTAGTACGTGCCTAAAAGGAATGGTAGTTTGATATAAATGTGGAGAAAAGGGTCACGAGGCTCGTGATTGCAAGGGAAAGAAAGAGGCTATCAAAGTTGAATGCTACAATTGTAGAGAAATGGGTCATTATGCAAATGAATGTCCTAAGCGTCAGGGAAACTTACCTCAGAAAAGGCCAAGGGATCAAGGACAATCTTATGCTGTTACTACAGTTGAAGCAGAATAACTAATGTATTGGTGCTTTTGGACTCAAGGATTCTATTATGGTTATAAGAATAATGTGATATATATAAAGATTGTACTACAGTACTTTTTGATTTCAGTAAGGTTTTAATATGATTAAGGTAATCATATTTTTAGTATGTGACAATAAGAGAATCTTTTCTTTGTTTGGGGAATCTGATGTTACAATTGATTTTGGAATTTAGAGAGCATTTAGAGAATGTCTGGACGGAGGTATTTTGGATAACTATTAAGGTTGGAGTGGATTAAGTTGATCTTTGGATAGTATTGTTTATGGTTAAAAAATTTATGAAGATTATTTTTGGAATATTATAACACTATAGTTTTAGGAAAAGGACAACCTGCAGGGTGGGGAATAACCCGTCGCGTCGGACAAAGCTGCAGGAATCGAACCCACAATCATAGTGTGACAGGCCTTTATTTCCTACCACTAGCCTACAGGAAGTCCCTGGTTATTACAAAATAATTTTACTAATCTAAATGGTATGTGTTAACATTTGGAACCTTATACAATTAGGATAAATAGAATATTTTTGAGTTCTGTTACCATTTGGAGTAAAAGATGGGTTTGTGGTAAAAATTTATTAACGAATGAAAGTATACATAACAAGTACGTGTATTCCCTTACATTCTTAGTAAATCTCCTAAATAAATTCCTCAACATTATAAAAGGTAACTTAAAACAAAAATGTTGTCGGTTAACTTTTCCAACTGGGGATTCAATGACCGTTTAACCAATCAAAAGTTTGTGATTTTCTTGTAGTTAAACTTTCTCCAAATCCTGTTTTCTATAACTCTCCATCATACCTTGATGGTTTGTTTCTCCTCCATATCCATATTTTCATAGAATTCTAGAATGGGCTATATCGGGTGACCTTTGTACTTATCTTTCTTTCTTTTAATGTTATATATTTATTAACCTTATTTACGATGTGGGTTTTCCTCAAAAGTATTTTCTCTTTTCAACCTTTTATTTTCAAAGAAAAATTTCAAATTGCGAGGACACAATTTATTGAAGGAGGGGAGAATGTAACACCCCGAGCTTCCACGATACGCTTCTCATTCAATAATGCAATAGCTTGAATTGTACGCAACTTCGAGTTCTAAAACACCGCGACTAATCAAAGTAGCCGTTATGAATAGTAATAACCACTTTTTAAAATTATAGAAATTTTATATTTCAAAATGGACTTCATTTTTGTATTCGTAATATCGAAATTATCCAAAGTTGAATTTTTTGTAATTTTCTGAGAACTTCCAATTTTTTATGAATAGTGAAAATTACTTAAAAACAACTTTTTTAATCAAATTAATTTATAGTGATAAATTATACTATTTAGTGGTTTTAATGTATAATTAGAATATATTTTTACCATTTTATCCAATGTTGGTCATTAGAATTAATTTAACATTGAAATTGGACATAAACAATTGCCAATCTTTTGATATAAATTGTTTCTTAAAAACACGCTATTTGTTGTAACAGCGGGAATTAATTATAAAATTAATTAATGCAACTTATATATTTGGAATTTTGTAAAATAGATATCATTTTTGAATTCGGAATATCAATTATAGCTTAGGGTGAAATTTTGGCATTGTTCTGAAAAACTTCAATTTTTGATGAATAGTGAAAACACTAAGTGGTAGTTAAATAACTGATTTTTCGTTTAAATGAAATATTACCACTTCTGTGATTTGATTTTCAAAAATCCGACATACATGGTTGTTATTAAGAAGTAAAATGTGGTTCAATGAGATTAAAATAATTTTTTGGTGAATAGTAACTTTTAAGTTCTTAATCGCGATTAGAGGTAATTAGTGTAGTTTAAGGTAAAAACAATGTTTTAATAATATGATATGAGCTTGACACTTGTCCTACTCCTATTGGATGAGTCATGGACGACCAAGACAACCCATGGGTCAACTTGGGGACCCCATGGAGCCACTTTAGTTGGAAAATGACATTAATATATATTTATTTAATGTTAAAATTAAATTGACACAAACATGATTTGTTTTACTAAAATAGTTTTTAAGTGGGGATACACAAGTCCACATTTTGACTATAAATATTAATTAGAAAGCTAAAAAGATTTCCTACATCATAGTATTTTTTTATAATTTTTATACATTAAATAAAGTAAATTATTTATGACATCATTATGATGCAGCGATGACCTCATTATTTAACGATTTAAATAAAATGAGAAGATAATGCAAAATACAAGGCTTACACTTGTCCAAAGCCTATTGGATGAGGAGATTTCGAACCCTTATCACCTTATCCACGAATTATATAAGTTTGGGACCTTTAGAATCCCAAAATCATTGTATAATAATGTAACATTTCAATCTTTCCAAAAGAGCCCCTCCTCTCCACTTATAAAAGGCCCCCACATCTCCCACCTCATTTACACTTTCAAGCCATTTGGCTCAGCCAACCTCTGCCCAAATACTCTCCCAACTTCCCCCTCTTACTCCTAGAAGCCTCACTTTCGGCAGAACTCTTCCCAAGGAAGCCTTTGGCTCAAATCAAAAATAGTTACCCAATTTTGAGGTAATGTCTTCTCTAATGTTGTTTTGTTTTATTTTTCTTCTCCGACCCCCTAAACTCTTTTTATTCATTTCTTTTGTAACAACACCAGTATCCTCAATATACTAGGATTTTTTTATAAGATGGATTCGATCTACACTTACACACACCTACATCTAATGGTTAAAGAACATACGGTTTCTGTGGATGGCGAATTTCTGCCTCACGAAACGATGATTGTTCAACACTCATATAACACCTTCAAAGGTGGCCATTAAGATGTCACAATTTTTATATATGATATATAATATGTTTATGTTTTACTTATTCTTCTGTATTTCTCATTTATGGCATAATTTATGATTTCCATTATGGGTAAAACGCGATAATTTCATTTTAGTAAGTGCGGACTACCGCCCCCTCAAAGTGATTTGAATCGTTAATGCCATATGTGGGATGTATAAAGGATGGAGTAAATGGTATTATACACTATATTATACTGGAATTATATTATACATTTATATCATTATGATTTCATTCCATTAAATATGAAATTTAAATGAAAGTAGCGTTCATGCGTACGTACAGCTTACCGTCTCCATCAACGGTGCATTTCATTTCTTACCTCTAAATATTACGTGATATTATAAATGATTGTATATACTGGATATATAAGATATATATGACATCTAAATCATGAATATAATTCTGGAGATAATGGATATTCTACCACATAAACAACTTGTAATTATAATAAGTTTATTGTTGACTCAAGTACCAAAGATCGACAAAACGACTGTTGTTAACTTAAATAATTACATAATGTTCATATCATTGTAATAAGTGATATAATAAGGATAATGAGATTGAAAATGGTTCTTAATAAGGTATATATTAACTCTAGTTTATTATTCAGGAGGTTAAAGAACGGTTGAGTCAAGTCAGACACGAGGTAAGGGAACTTCTTAACCCAATTTCCTTTCTTTGGGTTAATCTCCTACTTTCAAATTATGTCATGATATTGTTATGTCCTATCTTGTATTTGTACTTTCTTTATGTGTACATATAGTGAATACACATAATAGATATATTTTATTTAAAATTATCTTTTTAGGGGACTTTGTCTCAATCTCCATTCATTGAGGCATATTTTGTTTTATACACAAATTTCTTTTATATGGTATATAAACCCCTTTGACTTTTACGTTTATTCAAAAGAAATCTTTTTTTCTACGAAGCATTTTACTAAATGACAAAAAGGGAATGTTTTTCTTTCCGTACATATGCGGAGACAACGACTTCTCCGCCGCCGTGACCATTATTCGAGTTTCATCTTCCTCTACAAGCCATATTTTTTAAAAAAAAAATACCATGTTTTACTTTTCTTTTATTTTGGTATTGAAAATGGTTTTGAAAGTGTTTTTATTATATCAATGTGTTGTATTGATATCTTTTGATTGAAGTGTGGAAATGTCATGTTTCCTTTATGCATGTTTTATGTGATACGATTATGTTATGGTTTATGAAATGTTTAAACCTATTCATATGAGGAATGAATTGGACTTAATAACTGATGGGTGGAGCCCGATATAGTTCCTCGATGCATCGGCGGGTCTCATTAGACAAACTAGTGTCTTGGCACGAGGCCTTGACAAAATCTTATTTGTGGTCTTGGCACGAGGCCTTGGCTACGTGGTTATGATAGTCTGGCATTATGCATTCCATCATTATGAAAGTGGTTAATGATATTTCATGTGATTATTCGACCAGTATAATATCCATGTGAAGAAGTAAATAGAATTATCTCATTTTACTTTTGCCATATTATGTTGATTTTCAAGTTTAAAAGACTTTTGTTTTAGTTATACATTGGCTTAAATTTTTATGTTTATTTATGAAAGCTTCCTCAATATTGTTATCCTTACTGAGCATCTGAGCTCACCCCTTTCAATGTTTTAATATTTTCCAGGATGTGAAGAAGTATTTTATGAATGACCTGTAGGGATTGCGAGAAGAGGATATGAGTGTGGACTATGGAGACTTTTTTATTGTAGTTTTTCACTTTATGATGTAATGTAACGTTTATGAATGTATCTAGTGTTTCCAAGGCTACTAAACTAATTGGTCTTTCGAGACTTGATCTTTTGTGATCATGCCAATGTTATGAAGTAATGCACCGACTCAGGGTAGCTGGGGTCGGGGCGTTACAGTGTCACGGGAGGGCGAGGTGGATAGAGGGGTGTTGGCCTATTGTGCATAGTCTGCAAGGGGTAGCCAAACTAGGAGGTCACAGCGCAGGCTGGATGAAGCGCTACTTTAGTAAGGGGAAAGACAGAGGGGCAGCTGGGTATGCCTTGGCCCCAGCGTCACTTTGTGGTAGTGGCTTCGGTGTGTGGGTGGAGGCCGGTCGGCCTGCAGTGTGTCCACAAGGGTGATACGGGTAGACAGGGGGTTGCGCCTTGGCTGGTGTAGAGCGCCTCCTAGAAGAGGGGATGGCCAAGATAGCTGGTGTCCAGATGGGCTGCAACGAAAGGGGAAGGAGGCAGCCTGCATGGCCGCCCTACGCAGTCGATGGGGTGCTTCTCTGTTTCGGGAGAGTTGGAGGCGCTGGTTGGCACCTGGTTCGCGCGGGCCTGGTTGCATGGAGCAAGGTGGGAAGGAGGGAGGCAAGCCGCTGGTTGCTACAGTACTCCTGTAAAGACCTGGAAATTTCAAGGAAAATTTCTTCTTCATTTTATTTGGAATTTTACAAGAACGTAGTTTCTGACGGCGCCTGATTCCGAGGCCCGGTGTGCCCGGAATCAATTTCCGATGTTTGGCTCGGGTACGTTCAGTGAACGAACGAGCGGGTTTTTCTATCTTTTCAACCGGTGCTCGGAATTGAATTCCGAAGGCACCGATGGAACCGCATCGCAGGTATTTGCTTAGGAACGCCTATTCCGGAGTTGCGTTTACACGAGGGAAGTTGTTAAGAAATTGTGAAAGTTAGAATATAAATTTAACACCAATTTTTATTCTTCCTTTAGTGTTTTTTATCCTTGGGTGGAAGTTGGGTAACTACCCAACTTCCCTTTGGAGGTTATGAGGGTGGTGGGGCCCACACGAACCCCACCCCTTCATATTTATTAATCCCCCATGTAACTCACATTTAATTGTGGAGTCTCTTAATATTCTAACTCTCCCAATTTAATGTTGAAACTCTCCACCTCCCTTGTTTGAATTTTGAATCCATATCTCCACATTTAATCAAGTGTGTTGTCGCAATTAATGAAGGACAACTCTTTAGTTGTTGTTCCATAAAAATAATAGAGGGTTGTCTCTATTATTTTGGCTAAACTTTTTATTGGGAGAAAGAGTGGAGTTTTGGAAGAACACTTGGAGGAACGATATCTTCTCGACGAAGAACGTCGTTCCCACCGAAGAACAACGACATGTATCATTCCTTCCAACCGGAGCAGGAAAGGGAAGGCGCCATCCATGAAGAACGTCGCCAACGACAACGTCAATCCCTCCGATGTTGATGGAACGACGTCCGTCAACCGCAACGACCAACTTCCGCAACTCGTCGACCTTCATCGACGAATTTGAGGTAGGGAATTTAAATTGTGATTGTTGGTGAACCCTCATTTAATCCCATATAAATCTAAGAACACGGATCAACTAAATATTATGTTGATCCGCGAAGATTAATTTGCGGCTTGGGATTATTGTTATGATTCTATTTATTTATGAGGTTGTAGGGGGTTTATGTATTTCTTTACGTGATTTCTCTTCCGTCTTTTATCCGTGTATTTTCGGACCGCTTGATATTGATTAACGGGAGGAGGCCAGACCGCACAAACACAGCCGCCCCCTCCCTTATTATTTATTTCTTATTGTTGCGGATGGAATGGAAGTGACGCGGTGTCGTCGCACCGCGCGGAATCGTGTGGCAAGAATGTGCGACGTCGTCACGCCACGCAATCAATTAATTTTTGAATCAATTCTATGGCGCCGTCGCGTCGCGCTGAAAACCCGCAAAAGAACCGCGGTCGGAGTCGGGCCGCGGTGAAGGGGCGCGGCGCCATCGGGTCATGCTGGAAAACTACAAAGACGACACTATTTGTTTTGACGTGCGGATTGAAGGGCGATGACGAAGCAGGCCGCTTTGGCGTTTTAATTCCTTCGCAGTGAAGTTTGGGTCCCGGGGGGACCATAGGTGAAGACAGCAGGAGAAACGGACCACCGGAGCGTGTCCGGTGGTCCGCGGAAGGCGGTGGCAGCGCGCCTCGCCAGCGCGGCGGCGCGCCGCCGGAGGGTTGGCGGCCGGCGGATCCGCCGCCGGCCTCAATTAGCGGCGGGCGGGGGAGTCGCGCACCCCGCTCTACGATTCGGCTTGGCCACGCTGGCCGAGTCACGGCCGGCCGGTCGGGCCGGACCGAACCGGATGGAGCCAGACCGAGCCGGGCCGGGCCAGGCAGGGTCGGCCCTGGCCCAGAGCCCCCGATTTCGGACCAAATTCGGTCAAATGCCCATATCTTGGGATACGGACCTCTGATCGATGAACCGTCAGTTGTGTAGCGATCCTCAGAACGAGACGGACGTTTCGGTATATCGCACTCAAGGTTTCGGAATACTTTGAGTTCGGCCGGGTTGGTTCGTAAACGAAACCAACCGGGCCCTCGGAGCGGAAACGCTCATATCTTGAACTCCGGATGTCCGATTGACGTGCCGTCGACTTGGTTGAGTTCCTCTTAGTGAGAAGGATCTTTTGAAATACTTCGCCCGAGGTTTGGACGCAGGTGGAGTACGGTCGGGTTGGTTTTGCCTTAAAAACTAACTGGATCCCTGGAACGAAAAAGCCAATAACTCTCAGACCGGGCGTCCAATTGACGCGCCGTCTATTGCGTTCAGTTCCTGTTGACGATATGGAACTTTTGGATACATCAACTTTGGACTATGTGACAATTGATGTATCAGCCTCTCGGCTCGTGGAGCGGCCCCTCTCGAATGAACTTGCTGTGTGAGGGAACCCTAGTGCTGGCTGCGACTGCGAATTCGATGACGACTGTGCAGAGATCCTCAGTAGATTCGACGACGACGACTACAGCACTCAGCGATCCTACGGATATCAGTGCTACAGATCCTGTGTGGGTCCGATCCTGTGTGGGCCTTTGTGAGGATTAGTACCTATCGATCCTTTGTGGATCTGAAAGCTAGTCTTGTATCCTATGTGGGTCCTAGTTGTGCCGGTCTTGTATCCTATATGTGTCCCAGCTTAGATTATTCAATACTGGTCTTGTATCCTATGTGGGTCCCAGTATAGATGAATCAATGAAGACAGCTGGTCTTGTATCCTATGTGGGTCCTAGCTGTGCTGGTCTTGTATCCTATGTGGGTCCCAGCTTAGATGATTCAATACTGGTCTTGTATCCTATGTGGTCCCAGTATAGATGAATCAATGAAGACAGCTGGTCTTGTATCCTACGTGGGTCCTAGATGTGCTGGTCTTGTATCCTATGTGGGTCCCAGCTTAGATGATTCAATACTGGTCTTGTATCCTATGTGGGTCCCAGTATAGATGAATCAATGAAGACAGCTAGTCTTGTATCCTATGTGGGTCCTAGCTGTGCTGGTCTTGTATCCTATGTGGGTCCCAGCTTTGATGATTTAGTGCTGGTCTTGTATCCTATGTGGGTCCCAGCATAGATGAAACAATGACGACAGCTAGTCTTGTATCCTATGTGGGTCCCAGCTAGATGATTCAGTATCTATGTCTGATCATCTCTTTCACCTTTTCGATGATGTATACCTGTGTGAGATGAATCATGTTTGCTTTCCTGTGTGGATTGTGTTGTACTATCCTGTGTGGATTACGTTTTACTTTCCTGTGTGGAATACGTATACATTCCTGTGTGGACTGAGTTGTACTTGGGCTTGGAGGTTGGAACGTTTTGGAATTTTTGACTTAGGTATATGTATGGCCATATACCTAAGAAGTGTCGGTTGTTACTTCGTGATTGTATCTTTCCTTTTTGGTTTATCCTTTGTGGATTTTAGGAGACCTTCGGGGGTCTCAGGGTCCCTACTGAGTAGATTATACTCACCCCTTCATGGGCTATGCCTGCACTACGTTGTGTTGGTTGCAGATGACAGACAGCGTTGATCGTGGTTGAGGCTTGTAGAGCAGGACGGTACCTGGAGAAGGACCACTGGGCGGAACGTACTCAGAGCGGACGTCGGAACCCAAGGAGCAGTGGAGCTATCTGTACCCACCCTTCAGGTGGGATTTCCAGTGGACAGCTCGGCGTAGCGGCTTTTACTTTTCAGTTGTTGTTTTCCCTTTCGAGTTGTACTTTACTTTCAGTTAGGGTTTGTATTCTAGCCCACCTACTTTCCGCACTTGCAGTTGTACTCTGTTTTTACTTAGTGTTTACTTTTTCCTCTTGCTTACATTGAGGTGATTGTTTACTTTACAAAGGCAATGCCTTCCCTTTTACCGGGATTTACACATTGGTGCTAGTCGCCAGCCCCTGGCCTATGGAAGGCGGGCTTGGGGTAGTCATGGCACGGGCCCCGAGTACGGGTCGTGACAAATTGGTATCAAAGGAGTTCGGTTCTACCACAGACTCTGATCTTTCTTCTATGTGAAGCTATAGTGTTTAGCGTATTGGGTGTGATTATCAGTCCAGGGAGTCCAGTGTTGGTGCGGCGGCCGACGTATCCGTACACCAGGACCCTGACTTCTGATTTCCAACTTAATGCACGAAAACATTGATTATGTGTGTGTTTCAAGTTTTCTTTGTGATTACTTGTGTCAAATCACCAGGTATTAACGTTGATCGTGACGCATCTGTTCAGGATGTCTCCACGCAGACAGTCAGTTGGAGTTCCGAGAGAGTACTCGATGACGGCTCACCGAGCGACGAGGCTTTGGTGCATGGTCCTTTTTTACTATGTTGGCACCCTCGGGTGGTGTACCAGCAGCACCACCACCTGTTGGCCAGCAGATGCCAACAGCTATACTAGCAAACTGTGCACGCTGGCAGAGCACGTTGCATGAGTTCCAGCAGCAGCGGCCTCCGAGGTTACGAGGCGAGATAGATTCCCAGACAGCAGAGCAGTGGCTGGAGGCGATTGCTTGGGTTTTCCACCTAGCTGAGACATCAGTAGAGTGGATGGTGGACTTGGCCACTACTGTTTTCCAGTGAATGACCATGAGGATGGTCCGCATAGTAATGAGGCTTTGGTACGTGGACCGATGCCTGAGATAGTACCTTTGGGTATTGTGTAAGCTATAAATCACTACATGTTGGTCAGTAGTTACAACCCACGGTACCGGTAGGTGACACATGTAAGCTTACTACCATACATGTGTTCTAACATCAGATACCCTCAAGTTCTGAGGCGAACCTGACTCACAGGCGGCTGAGGACTGGCTTTAGGGGGTGGCAAAGAGTTTTCTAGAGCTTATACAGTTTCGGCGGGATGACGAGTTGATAGCTGAGAATTCATCGAGGCATACTGAACATACCGGGTACTTGATGGATGCTTTTTGATCAGTGTAATAGAGGTCGGACCTCTGAGCATGGTATGTTTAATGTCTTAAAAGCCATCACCTTTTCTCTATGCATTCCTACTTAGGCTAGGGTGATAGAAGGAACCTTTGTGGTTGAGAATTCTTTGCTGAACAAATACAGCCAGAGAATGATATAAGTTTGGAAAGCAGGAAACTGGCACCAGTCTCGGAGACTTGGGCATGTAAAATGTTTCAAGAGGAGGAAATGTTAAGGACAGATGAATCTGCAGAGCAGCAAACATGGAGGCAGAGCGAGGAGAGCATCTTTTGGTGGTGTACATTTCAACATGTTACCATCACCCGCCTTTGTAGTCCCCACTAGACACAGGGAGTTGGAGATCAGGGGAAGAGATTAGTTTCTTGCGGTCATGGAGTTCGACCAAAAAGGGATCTATGGATGATTCAAAGTGCGGACTTTGTCTTCTACTAGCTGTCGTAGCCACAGACATCGATACGAATCATCCCTTCCTCCCATGAATCTAGTCCGAGACCTAGAGTTTTCGGTTAATCCGTTGACTTGACCCTCACGTCTGGAGATACCTTTGGGAGGAGACTCGATAGTCACACTTACGCCGACGGTGTGATATGACCCTTGAGGTGAGAGTCTCGGTTGGGACCTCTTGGCGGAAGCATCGAGGCCTTACGACGTTAGTTTGAGTATGGATTTGGCAATCACTATTCATACTCAAATAGACGGTATTAGGCAAACGTCGAGATGGGTTTTCCTTGGTCGGCGAAAAGGAAACCCTGTGAAGCACAAGTTAAACTCATGCACGGGAGGGTGCGACCAATCACTCTTGAGTCGGCCAACCTTACCCTCATGGCAGCAGTCATTTGAGTTCCAGTTCTAATAGGAATTGGAAACCTCTGGAGTTCGAGGATGATGATCACATCTTCATGCGGGTCTCACCTCGACGTGGATAACAGAGATTTTTCCAAGGTGGAAAGTTGTCTCCATGCCTCATCGGACCCTTCCAGGTCCTCAGCAGGATTGGCGAGGTGGCTTACCGCCTAGCTCTACCGCCTTTGTATCCCTAGTTTGTGTTAAAGCTTTACGGGGATGTAAAGCCCTATGGTGGGAGTAATGTAAATACCCAGAAATTTCAATGAAAATATCTTCTTAATTTTATTTGGAATTTTACATGAACGCAGTTTCTGACAGTGCCTAATTCTGAGGCCTGGTGTGCCCGGAATCAATTTCTGAAGTTTGGCTCTGGTACGTTCAGTGAACGAACGAGCGAGTTTTTCCATCTTTTCAACCGGTGCTCGGAATCGAATTCTGAGGGCACCGATGGAACTGCATCTCCGGTATTTGCTTAGGAACGCCTATTCCGGAGTTGCATTTACACGAGGGAAGTTGTTAAAAAATTGTGAAAGTTAGAATATAAATTTAACAGCAATTTTTATTCTTCCTTTAGTGTTTTTTATCCTTGGGTTGAAGTTGGGTAACTACCCAACTTCCCTTTGGAGGTTATGAGGGTGGTGGGGCCCACACGAACCCACCCCTTCATATTTCTTAATCTACCATGTAACTCACATTTAATTGTGGAGTCTCTTAATATTCTAACTCTCCCAATTTAATGTTGAAACACTCCACCTCCCTTGTTTGAATTTTGAATCCATATCTCCGCATTTAATCAAGTGTGTTGTCGCAATTAATGAAGGACAACTCTTGAGTTGTTGTCCCATAAAAATAATAGAGGGTTGTCTCTATTATTTTGGCCTAACTTTTTATTGGGAGAAAGAGTGGAGTTTTCTAAGAATGCTTGGAGGAACGATATCTTCTCAACGAAGAATGTCGTTCCCACCGAAGAACAATGACACATCTCTTTCCTTCCAACCGGGGCAGGAAAGGGAAGGCACCATCCGTGAAGAACATCGCCAACGACAACGTCAATCCCTCTGATGTTGACGGAACGACGTCCGTCAACCACAACGACCAACTTCTGAAACTCGTCGACATTCATCGACGAATTTGAGGTAGGGAATTTAAATTGTGATTGTTGGTGAACCCTCGTTTACTCCCTTCTAAATCTAAGAATGCGGATCAACTAAATATTATGTTGATCCGTGAAGATTAATTTGCAGGTTGGGATTATTGTTATGATTCTTTTTATTTATGAGGTTGTAGGGGGTTTATGTATTTCTTTACGTGATTTCTCTTCCGTCTTTTATCCGCGTATTTTCAGACCGCTTGATATCGATTAACGGGAAGAGGGAGGACCGCACAAACACGGCCGCCCCCTCCCTTATTATTTATTTCTTGTTGTTTCGGATGGAATGGAAGTGATGTGGTGCCGTCGCACCGCACGGAATCATGTGGCAAGAATGTGCGACGTCGTCACGCCACGCAATTAATTAATTTTTGAATCAATTCTGTGGTGTCGTCGCGTCGCGCCGAAAAACCACAAAAGAACTGCGGTCGGAGTCGGGTCGCGGCGAAGGGGCGCGGCGCCATCGGGTCACGCTGGAAAACTACAAAGACGACGCTATTCATTTTGACGTGCGGATTGAAGGGCGACGACGAAGCAGGCCGCTTTGGCGTTTGAATTCCTTCGCAGTGAAGGTTGGGTCCCGGGGGGACCATAGGCGAAGACGACAGGAGAAACGGACCACTGGAGCGCGTCCAGTGGTCCACGGAAGGCGGCGGTGGCACGCCTCGCCGGCGCGGCGGCGTGCCGCTGGAGGGTTGGCGGCTGGCGGATCCGCCGCCGGCCTCAATTAACGGCGGGCGGGGGAGTCGCGCACCCCGCTCCGCGATTCGGCTCGGCCACGCTGGCCGAGTCACGGCCGGTCGGTCGAGCCGGACCAAACCGGACCAAGTCGGACTGAGCCGGGCCGGGCCGGGCCCAGTCGGGTCAGACCCGGGTCAGGTCGACCCAGTTCGGGCCGACCTAGGGGGGTCGGGGCGGGTCGGCCCGGGCCCAGACCCCCGATTTCGGACCAAATTCGGTCAAATGCCCATATCTTGGGCTACGGACCTCCGATCGATGCACCGTCAGTTGCGTAGAGATCCTCAGAATGAGACGGACGTGTCGGTATATCGCACTCAACGTTTCGGAATACTTTGAGTTCGGCCGGGTTAGTTCGTACACAAAACCAACCGGGCCCTCGGAGCGGAAACGCTCATATCTTGAACTCCGGACGTCCGATTGACGTTCCGTCAACTTGGTTGAGTTCCTCTTAGTGAGACGGATCTTTTGGCATACTCTGCCCGAGGATTGGATGTAGGTGGAGTACAGTCGGGTTGGTTTTGCCTTAAAAACTAACCGGACCCCTGGAACGAAAAGGCCAATAACTCTCAGACCGGGCTTCCGATTGACGCGCTGTCTGTTGCGTTGAGTTCCTGTTGACGATACGGAACTTTTGGATACATCAAATTCGGACTATGTGACAGTTGATGTATCAGCCTCTCGGCTCGTGGAGCGGACCCTCCCGAACGAGCTTGCTGTGTGCGGGAACCCTAGTGCTGGCTGCGACTGCGACTTCGACGACGACTGTGCAGAGATCCTCAGGAGATTCGACGGCGACGACTACAGCACTCAGCGATCCTACAGGGATCAGTGTTACAGATCCTATGTGGGTCAGATCCTGTGTGGGCCTTTGCGGGGATTAGTACCTATTGATCCTTTGTGGATCTGACAGTTGGTCTTGTATCCTATGTGGGTCCTAGCTGTTCCGGTCTTGTATCCTATATGGGTCCCAGCTTAGATGATTCAATACTGGTCATGTATCCTATGTGGGTCCCACTATAGATGAATCAATGAAGACAGCTGGTCTTGTATCCTATGTGGGTCCTAGCTGTGCTGGTCTTGTATCCTATGTGGGTCCCAGCTTAGATGATTCAATACTGGTCTTGTATCCTATGTGGGTCCCAGTATAGATGAATCAATGAAGACAGCTGGTCTTGTATCCTATGTGGGTCCTAGCTGTGCTGGTCTTGTGTCCTATGTGGGTCCTAGCTTAGATGATTCAATACTGGTCTTGTATCCTATGTGGGTCCCAGTATAGATGAATCAATGAAGACAGCTGGTCGTGTATCCTATGTGGGTCCTAGCTGTGCTGGTCTTGTATCCTATGTGGGACACAGCTTTGATGATTCAGTGCTAGTCTTGTATCCTATGTGGGTCCCAGTATAGATGAAACAATGAAGATAGCTAGTCTTGTATCCTATGTGGGTCCTAGCTAGATGATTCAGTATCTATGTCTGATCATCTCTTTCACCTTTTCGATGTTGTATACCTGTGTGAGCTGAATCCTGTTTTCTTTCCTGTGTGGATTGTGTTGTGCTATCCTGTGTGGATTACATTTTTCTTTCCTGTGTGGAATATGTATACTTTCCTATGTGGACTGAGTTGTACTTGGGCTCGGAGGTTGGAACGTTTTGGAATTGTTGACTTAGGTATATGTATGGGCATATACCTAAGCAGTTTCGGTTGTTACTTCGTGATTGTATATTTCCTTTCTGGTTTATCCTTTGTGGATTTTGGGAGACATTCGGGGGTCTCGGGGTCCCTACTGAGTAGCTTGTACTCACCCCTGCATGGGTTATGCCCGCACTACGTTGTGTTGGTTGCAGACTACAGACAGCGTTGATCGTGGTTGAGGCTTGCAGAGCAGGACAGTACCTGGAGGAGGACCACTGGGCGGGACGTACTCGGAGTGGACGGCGGAACCCAAGGAGCAGTGGAGCTATCTATACCCACCCTTCAGGTGGGATTTCTAGTGGATAGCTCGGCGTAGCGGCTTTTACTTTTTAGTTGTTGTTTTCCCTTTCGAGTTGTACTTTACTTTCAGTTTGGGTTTGTATTCTGGCCCACCTACTTTCTGCACTTGTAGTTGTACTCTGTTTTTACTTAGTGTTTACTTTTGCCGCTTGCTTACTTTGAGGTGCTTGTTTACTTTACAAAGGCAATGCCTTCCCTTTTACCGGGATTTACGCCTTGGTGCTAGTCGCCAGCCCCTGGCCTATGGAAGGCGGGCTTGGGGTAGTCACGGTAGAGGCCCCAAGGACGGGTCGTGACAACTCCGGGGTGAGGAGGCGCCCAAAACAAATTTTGAAACTTCTTTTGCAAGTCCACCCTAACTCCATTTTTTTTATCAAGACCTAAAAGAAGGTCTTCCTCCCCCTTTAAATATTTTTTCCAAATCCTATATTAAGCTTTGGAAAAACAATAATAATATAATATTATTATTATTATTATAAAAATATCAATATTATTATTATAATAAAACCAAATAATTTTATTATTATAATAATAATATAATTAATTTTTAATAAATTAATATCAAAACCAAATTGATTTTATTGTGAGAATTTTGTATAGGAAATCAAATCTCGAATCCGAATTTGAAACCTCAGATGGTTATAGACTAACCATCCGATATCCGATTCAGATTCTGTCTATGGCATTGGGACCATTTCAACACACTCTTAACATTTTAATGAAAATTTAATTATTTCATTTGACTTAACATTGTCATGCGTCCCTTTGATACCACTTGTTGGAACCAGGCGTGCAGTGGAAGACCAAAACATGTGGATTTTTAGAAATTTTCCACCGACGGTCGACGTAAACTTGTCGACGTCGAAGAAGAGAAGCCCGGTCTTAGATGAGGACCACGCGTGGAGGATTTTGAGCACAAAAATAAACCACAAAATACCTCGTTTAGATCCAAATCCGCGCATGACATTTGATCATCATTGGCGATCACTACTCGAAGAATTTGAAGCTAAATTCTTCTAGATCTTCCACACACGCTTCAAGGAATCCGCAAGATCACCATTCTTCATAATCTGGGTGCTAGCGGGGATTTGCAATGATGCCTTCGACGCTCCAACGACCACCGCATCGCATCTCCTGCGATACCCAAGAGAGATCTCCTTGGATCTATAGCATCTCCCTCTAGAATATGGGAGAGAGGAGAGTAGAGGTAATCTCCATGAATGGTGTCTGGAAAATTCCCCTTCTCTTCTATTTATAGTGCACAATTAAAACACCCGGTATCGCCTCACTGGCCCCCGAATACTTAACGCACTATCAATGACATTTATGACTACTAATCTGAGTCATAAATATTATTTTCACTTACTTGTAATATATTAAAATATTTTACATGGTAATAATTGAGTCATTAACTCGACTCGTCGTTCCCAGAAATATTAATTGAACTTAGAATAATTTAATATTCTTAAATTGATATTTTTTCATGTATTTACCTAAAACTCGTAAATACATTTAATAAATAAATTCAATACTCATTATTCTAAACTCGAATAATATGAATTTATTTATTGCAATGGTGATCTTTTAACTTTGGACAATTCTCAGACCCCTGTGGCGGGGCCCAAAATGTCCAATACTCATATTCAACAGAATAGGGTAGATTATTGAATATGCTGTTGTGTGTGACCCTCTAGGCCCTTATTTCGACAGCCATGAATAGTATTCATAGACCAAGAGCAGGATCTAGCAACCCATCATGCCCTCTGAAGAAATAAGGATTGTCACCGTAACAAAAACCAACCTACGAACATGCACTGTGTAATATACTATCTTTGTCTATAATATCTCATGAAGTAGGACGCACTCACGTGTCATCGTACGTTTATTTCTTTATAGTTTTTTGATGTAACTCGATGTATTTACCCTCGACTTCCATGGACATGGTCGTATAAAGGTACTTCTATCCATATCAACATGTCCTGAGATATATTAATTCCATAACCTGGAAGCAACAAATCCTTTCTTGACCATTCAACCAATGTCATTCCACCAATTACGCACCCTACACAAACTACCTCACCACGACTTCATCGCCATGGTTTTCATCTTGCATCAAAGTACGCAATAAAATGACATACATTGGTATTGATCTCAAGTCTGGAGACCATTACACATGATCGTAGATAGGAAAGTCTAAGTACACCCAAAACATGTGGAGTTCATATTGGCGGGTCAGTCCTCATGATCTCACTAATAGAGATCACCAAGTGCGAACTTCATGAGAAGAAGTCTCAATGCTTATGAGACCCCAGCACCTAATGGTCAGACCTGTACTCTGTCGAATTTGTAAGATGTATCTAGACCATAGAACATATATTTAAGATTAATTTCATAGTATCTAGAGGTTCTCATTATAGCCTGGGAACTGCTATAACCTTTCGACATGATAATTAATCTTTGGACATTAACATTTCAATAGTGGACGCAGAAAATTATACACTATAATGGTAAGATGACATCATGCATAGTTAACTCTATACACGATATGGTAATCAAAATCACATAATAGTTGGGTCTAGGGAACCCACTATTTCAACACTCCCACTTGCACTAAATCCAACTTGCTAACAAAACTTGTTTGCTACTCACATGATAAGAATCATGTTTCTACTGAGTAAAGGCCTTAGATACTAGGTCTGCCTTGGTTCCTCCGCATGGCTATTTTGCTATAGCGACCTCATCTCTTTGAGTAAAACTTCTCAAGAGATGGTATCCTGAGTATATCCCTTTTTGTCCATTGTCATAACATGACATCTTGGCTAGTAAGAATATCATAATTTACATTATGATAATACTTTTCTGACTAGGTTAGATTCCATGAACTAGAACAAATCATTGCATTTAATTTCTTCTTAGATATATTAGAAGCTGCAATGTACTCGGTCTTGTAGGTATGGACACCATTGGCTGATATGAGCTTGACTCGCTCATCGCCTTTAGCCTAACTACAATACTAGATCACATTGTTCTATAGAAGACTAGTTTGTATCCCCAAAAACTAGTATCCCTTTTTCTCTACTTACCAGGTACAATTCTTTTGTACTTGTCGAAGTAAAATTAGATTGTTCTGACTACATCCATTGCAGTGCTCCAGGATATAACTGATATTTTTCAATTGTAAAATATACCATGCAAATATTGGTTGTTGTACATATCATGACATACTTGATTGATCCATCGTTCCGACGTATGGATTTCAACTCATCGCATTTATCTCTTCCCATGTCACAGACAAGTCAACATGGAGAGATTATTCCATGTGACAAAGGCAACAATTCATCTCTTGAATTGTTCCAACATGTATTTTTCAATACAATGACATTATATCTACGATTGACTAGGACCAAGCAACCTATAGGTCTACCTTAGTAGATCCTATTCCCTAGAACTTAGGTTACTACTTTAAGTCAATCATTGGAGAGTAAATTTCATTTTGGTCTTAACTAACTATCATACCAATGTATGTTTTCCATATGTTACTGAACATATTTCCTATTGGAAACCTTAGTTCTCCCACTAACCTCTGGTAGACACATGGAAAACATTTGTTTTAAATGTATATACTATTATCATGTTGCTTACTTTAATCCTAAATCGGATTACAATAACTTGAAACCATTATTAGCATTCTTTGATGTGACCGTCCCTTTCCAGTTGAGTCATATAGACACCATCCATAATTTGGGGTCATGACATCAAATGCTAAATAAATTGGTCATGGATATTAGCTATGATAATTAAAATTCTAACGGATTTATGAATAACAACTTGGTGAAACCAATTGAGCCTTATTGGTACTAAGCTCTTACCATCCATGTATCAACTCACTTGAATACCCACCGCAGTATTCAAAATAATATCCCCTTTTTCACTTTGATACATGGAATCCATTAATTGAATTTTAGTTGGTCTTATCAATTTTAGCTAATTACCATATACTGCTTACTTGTAGGAAATATTATTCACTTTGAATAATAGATCACTGACCGTGTTGAATATAAAAACCATCACCATGGTTTTATCCTTCCTACAAAGTATGTGTCTCTAGAACATACTTTGTTCCACAGGCACTTGTGGAACTAGTTCCTACGCCAAATACTTGTGCATTTTGAGCATTGACTAAACACAAGTCAATATTGCTTCCACTATCTCTAATAGAGATGTGAACCCTTATATAGAAGTGTAGTCTATTTCTTGACTACCTACTCTTCTATCTTAGGGATTTATGTAACATCCTAAACAACTGTTATAATTATTACACCAAATGCACAATGTGTATGTCTTGATTCTAGTTTGTTTATGTACTAACAAACAATTTACATCCAAACACATGTTCTTATGAAATAATGGGTTTACATAATACTATGAATCGTATGATTTCCATTTGCCATTATAGTTGGCATATGGTTGTGGGATATTGCTGTTATTTGCAAAGCATTTAATGAAATATAATGTAATTTTATGCTAGTTCCAACATTTATATTACATACATCAATACTTGGATGTATAAAATGTGTGTTTAAAAATTACTCCATGCTAAATTTTTTTGTTCAATGTTGATATGTAAAACTTCATCATCAATCCTCCCCATTAACATCAATGTCGTGATGTCGATAAGGTAATGTGCATTTAGGAATTTCTCCATGCTACATTATCATGATTGATGAATGCTTGGTCGAGATATTCTTAGGTATCCCAACCCGAAGAAACTCACATCTCCTGACCATGCAAATACTTCACTTTGAAATTTATTAATTACATAAAAGAATCTTATGAAGTATATATACCTCTAGCTTGTACTTGGAATAGTTTACACTTTTGTGTTGAACTATTTCCAAAAGCTTTGTGACGTACCTTTATTTTTAAAGTCTCCTTTGTCCAAACTAAATACATCGATAATACCAAAAGTATTTACTTGTGCTGAGCCTAAATACCATACATGATATATTCATGATGTCAATTTTTAGTATTACTTGACAAAGAATTATCCTTTCACAACTGGGTATAAGTCGTACATTTATATTCATCACTAATTTCTTATGATTCATGTATCACTGAACTAGTGATTGAGTTTACCAAAAACAACATTCATTCTAGAAACTGAAAGAATGTCTCCTTTCATCCAAGGACACATTAGATTAATGTTTGTGGTTATACTCAACAATAGTTCAACACGAATATTTCACTTGGTATTTTAAGAAGTCATGTACTTCTCACCAAGGGCCTAGGTATCACACTTTCACAGCCACTTGGAGAATACACCTGAATACTAGTAATGATTCTATACTTACTTGGTTATCATATTAAAATACACATATGTTACCAACATATTGTATTTAATACCCAAGTAGTAAAAGAGAAAAATTGCAATGATTAATACGCCATATGTAGAAGCGACAACTTTCTTCTTTAAATCAGTTTATTACTTTTAAAGTTCCATAGTATTATTTTATAATATGCAATCCAAATAACCTCTGTTAATACCTCATTAATTGAAGGAGGTCGCAAATATGTCATTGGAATTAAATGCGTTTGAACTTTTCACACTGTCTTTCAATTTATCCTTCATAAGAATCAAAGAGTAATTGTGTTTTATTCTTATTCACTTGGAGAACCATACCTAGATAGGTATTGAAGCGTTTACACAATACTTGTTCATTTTGTAACCTAAAACGAGACTTGAGTAATGTGGTGAAAATGATATTTAAATATCATGATCAATCTTAAAATTTACACATGACGGTGTAAACTTCGCCTTATTCATATCATTGCTTTTCTTGCTCTTTGAAAAATTCTCAGAGATGAGACTTAATGTTATATCATTTATGTCCTAGTGTAGCAACTACAACTGACACCAGACGTTGATGAAAGCATAATGATATAACTATCATATACTTTGTACATTAGTCTCCTATAAGAAACTTTCACCCTCGCTTATTGAGGTAATTTAACAGTGTTGGGGACACTGACACCTTGAGTTTCCTAAATCATAGTACTTTACGCACATGCTTGTACTATTCATGGACACTCGTGTTAGTGTGGACATTTACTTTTTCCATTTTAATATCGCAATTTTAATCTTGTGGTATAACTTCCCATTTTTTTACAAAATAAATTTTAGTAGACTAGTTCTTTTTATATGGATTACCTGTTTAGAAATTTTTGATTAATTACTTAATAATTTTATGTCTCCCACTATTTTATCGGATTCTATGAATGCTTTGTTCTATAATCGGAATACTTTTTCTCTTGAGTATTATAGTGGCAAGGATCCCGGAACAACCCCTCATAGTCTACAAGCTAAGGCTACACCACTACTTGGAGGTTTCTAGGTAGGCTTTTGGCTGGTCGACCGCTTTAACTTGCGGTTCCTTGATCTGTTGAGTGAAGTCCCAGCTTCTTAAAATCAAAATTTGATTTACTCAATGCTTTCCTATAAAATGATATCAAGTTATCTAGGGATAATCCTTACTAGAAATTTAGTTAAGCCGACCCATCATTCTTATAAGGACTCCCCAGTAGTAAGAGGCACCCTCAGTTAAGGCATGAACCGGCACCTCAAAGAGCTGGTTTTGTCCAAATTTGAATGACAGAAGGCTGTTTAGACTTAATATATCATTGAGGGTTTTATTATTTTTAGTGTGACTAAAGAAATAATTTTCTAATTTTATAAGAACGTACTATGTGATCGCACTCATAACTGACTTTGCAAGAAATAGAAATTTCATCACGTCACATGTTCATTTTATCTTGCATGCTTGTCTATTATTATACTATGTGATCACACAATAAATTACACATGCACAAAAATAATAAAACATGTGAAAATTAAATGAACACCTGATCATGAGCCGGTACTATTGGTTGATACGTTGAGTGAATAACGGACCAACCGAAACCCTAGGGGTAAATACCTTTAGTCGTGTGGCTTGCAACTTGAATAGCAATGTCTTATCATCTAATGCATCCAACTCCTGTCTGGTGTGTCGCCATCAATTGGCATGAAATGCGTCACTGTTCGTCGCATCATTATACAATTGTACTCTCACACAGGCGAGGGGGTCTCGGGTTATAAATATACAACTCTGAGAATGGGCACGCAGGCCCTTATACATATAACGACTCTGAGACGACACACAGATCACCTTTTTATTTAATTAAACTAATTATTACAAAAACATTACAATAAATAAACAACTAAATAAATAATTTGCAAATGCACCAAATAATCATTGGTCGGTCTCAGCTCATGATCAGACATATATGCATTAAGCTCATGTATATTCAATAAATGGAGAATTAAAATTAAACTTTCATTAATATTAAACTTGAGGGCATTTTAATTGAATTAAAAGTTTCACTCTAATTTTTAATCCAATATTTACGTCGTTCGGTCCTGATTTAATTAATTTTATTTTAAAACAAAACATAAATTAATTGATTAATTTAATTAATCGCCAAAGTAAATTAATTATCCCCACTGAATTTTTAAACCAAAATTAATATTTAGTTAATTTAACTATCAAATCTCATTAAATTAATTATTTTAATTAACTTTTGATTAAATTTAACTTCCAGGCCCCCCAAAAACTGAGCAGGGCCTGTACGGGTCGGGGTGAACCCACAGAGGCTCAGCTTGTGCCATACAGACCCCGTGCGATGGTGTTCTGGGCTGGGCAAGCCCGCCCAAACCTGTTCTAGGAACAACAGACCCGCTAATGCCCATTTCGCAATCGGTCTGGTCTATATTAAGTGGCAGCGATTACCTTGCTGGACGGGATCCCGGACCGCTGTGGCGGCTAGAGGGAGGAGGCTGAACCATGGGCGGAGGGACTAGCTGGCTGGATAGCAGGGCTATCCATGGCTGGCAGGGGCTCAAAGAAGGCTGCCGGCACAATGCCGCGGGAGGGCGAGGTGGCTAGCGGGGTGCCGACCTATTGTGCTTAGTCTGTAACGGGTAGCCAAACCAGGAGGCCACAACACAGGTTGGATGAAGCGCTACTGTAGCAAGGGGCAAGACAGAGGGGCGGCTGGGTATGCATTGGCCCCAGCGTCATTATGCGGCAGTGGCTCCGGTGTGCGGGTGGAGGCCGGTCGGCCTACGGTGTGTCCGCAAGGGTGATACGGGTAGACCGGGGGTTACGCCTTGGCTGGTTCAGAGCGCCACCTAGAAGAGGGGATGGCTGGGATAGCTAGGGTCGAGACGGCCTACAACGAAAGGGGAAGGATGCAGCCTGTATGGCCGCCCTGCACTGTAGATGGGGTGCTGCTCTGGTTCGGGATAGTTGTAGGCGCGGGTTGGCACCTGGTGGACGCGGGCCTGGTTGCATGGAGCAAGGTGGGATGGAGGGAGGTAGGCCGCTGGTTTCTACAGTACTCCGGGGTGAGGAGGCACCAAACAATTTTTTTGAAACATCTTTTTCAAGTCCACCCTAACTCCATTTTTTTAACAAGACCAAATAGAAGGTCTTCCTCCCACTTTAAATATTTTTTCCAAAGCCTATATTAAGGTTTGGAAAAACAATAATAATATTATAATAATATTATAATTATAACAATATCAATATTATTATTATAATAAAACCAAATAATTTTATTATTATAATAATAATATAATTAATTTTTAATAAATTAATATCAAAACCAAATTGATTTTCTGGTGAGTATTTTGTACCATAAATCAATCTCGAATCCAAATTCGAAACTTCAGATGGCTACAGACTGACCATCCGATATCCGATTCAGATTCTGTCTGTGGCGTTGGGACCATATCGACACCATCTTAACATTTTAATGCAAATTTAATTATTTCATTTGACATAAAATTTTCACACGTCCCTTTGATACCACTTGTTCGAACTGGGCATGCAGCGAAAGCCCCAAACAGGTGGGTTTTTAAAAAAATTCCACTGACGGTCGACATAAACATGTCGACATCGAATAAGAGCATCCCGGTCTTAGCTGAGGACCACACGTGGAGGATTTTAAGCACAAAAATAACCCGTAAAATACCTGGTTTAGATTTGAAGCCGTGCATGACGTCTGATTGTCATTGGCGATCACTGCTCGATGAATCCGAAGCCGAATTCCTCTAGATCTTCCGCACACGCATCAAGTAATCTGCAAGAGCGTCGTTCGTCGTAATCTGGGTGCTAGCGCGGATTTGCAACGATGCCTTCGACGCTCCAATGACCACCGCATCGCATCGCCTGCGATACCCGAGAGATATATCCTTGGATCTAGAGCATCTCTCAATAGAATATGGGAGAGAGGAGAGGAGAGATAAACTCCATGAATAATGTCTAGAAAATGCCCCTCCTTTTCTATTTATAGTGCACAATTAAAATACCCGGTATCGCCTCACTGGCCCCCGAATACATAACGCACTATCAACGACATTTATGACTACTAATATGAGTCATAAATATTATTTTCACTTACATGTAATATATTAAAATATATTACATGGTAATAATTGAGTCATTAACTCGACTCATCACTCCCATAAATATTAATTGAGCCTAGAATAATTTAATATTCTTAAATTAATATTTTTTCATGTATTTACCTAAAACTCATAAATACATTTAACAAATAAATTCAATACTCGTTATTCTAAACTCGAATAATTTGAATTTATTTATTGCATTGGTGATCATTTAACTTTGGACAATTCCCAGACCCATGTGGCGGGCCCACTATGTCCAATACTTCTATTCAACTGAATAGGGTAGATTCTTGAATAGGCTATTGTGTGTGACCCTCTAGGCCCTTATTTCGACAGCCGTGAATAGTATTCACAGACCAAGAGTAGGATCTAGCAACCCATCATGCCCTCTGAAGAAATAAGGATTGTCACAGTAATGACAACTAACCTACGAACATGCACTATGTAATATACTATCTTTGTCTGTAATATCTCATGAAGCAGGACGCACTCACGTGTCATCGTCCTTTTCTTTCTTTATAGTTTTTTGATGTAACTCGATGGATTTACCCTGAACTGCCATGGCCATGGTCTTATAAAGGTACTTCCATCCATATCAACATGTCCTGAGATATATTAACTCCATAACCCAGAAGCGAAAAATCCTTTCTTGACCATTAAACCAATGTCATGCCAGCAATGACGCACCCAACACAGACTACCTCACCATGACTTCATCACCATGGTTTTCGTCTTGCATCAATGTACGCAATCAAATGACATACATTGGTAATGATCTCAAGTCAGGAGACCATTACACATGACTGTTGATATGAACGTCTAATGACACCCAAAACATGTGGAGTTCATATTGGCGGGTCAGTCCTCATGATCTCACTACTAGAGATCACCAAGTGTGAACATTGTGAGAAGAAGTCACAATAATTATGAGCCCCCAGCAACTGATGGTCAAACATGTACTATGTCCAATTTGTAATATGTATCTAGACCATAGAACATATATTTAAGATTAATGTCATGGTATCTAGAGATTCTCATTATAGCCTGGGAACTGCTATAACCTTTCAACACAACAATTAATCTTTGGACATTACCATTTCAATTGTGGATGCAGAAAAGTCTACACCATAATGGTAAGATTACATCATGCATAGTTAACTCTATACATTATATGGTAATCAAAATCACATAATAGTTGGGTCTAGGGCACCCACTATTTCAACACTCCCACTTGCACTAGAGCCAACTTGCTAACCAAACTTGTTAGCTACTCACATGATAAGAATCTTGTTTCTACTGTGTAAAGGCCTTACATACTAGGTCTGCCACAGTTCCTCCGTGTGGCTATTTTGCTATAGTGACCTCATCTCTTTGAGTAAGACTTCTCAAGAGATGGTATCCTGAGTATATCCCTTTTTGTCTATTGTCATAACATGACATCATGGCAAGTAAGAATATCATAATTTACATTATGATAATACCTTTATGACTAGGTGAGATTCAAAGAACTATAACAAATCATTGCATTTAATTTCTTCTTAGATATCTTAGAAGCTGCAATGTACTCGGTCTTGTAGGTATGGACACTACTGGCTGATATGAGCTTGACTCGCTCATCACCTTTAGTCTAACTGCAATACTAGATCATATTTATCAATAGAAGACTAGTTTGTATCCCTGAAAACTATTATCCTTTCTTCTCTACTTACCAGGAACATATCTTCTATACTTGCCGAAGTACAATTAGATTGTTCTGACTGCATCCCTTGTAATGCTCCTGGATATAACCGATATTTTCCTATTGTAAAATATACCTTGGAAATATCAGTTCTTGTACATATCAAGACATACATGATTGATCCATCATTCCGACATATGGATTTCAACTCACCGCATTTATCTCTTCACATGTCATGGATAGGTCAACATGGAGAGATTATGCCCGGTGGAAAAGGCAACAATTCATCTCTTGAATTGTTCCAACATGTATTTTTCAATACAATGTCACTATATGTACGATTGACTAGGACCAAGAAACCTATAGATCTACCTTAGCAGATCCTGTTACCTAGAACTTAGGTTGCTACTTTAATTCAATCATTAGAGAGTAAATTTCATTTTGGTCTTAACTAACTATCATACCAATGTATGTTTTCCATATGTTACCGAACATATTTCTTATTGGAAAACCTTAGTGCTCTCACTAACCTCTGGAAGATACATGGAAAACATTTGTTTTAAATGTATATACTATGATCATGTTGCTTACTTTAATCCTAAATCTGATTTTAGTAACTTGCAACCATTATTAGCATTTTTTGATGTGACTGTCCCTTTCCAGTTGCGTTGTATAGACACAATCCATATTTTGGGGTCATGACATCCAATGCTAAATAAATTGGTCATAAATATTAGCTATGATAAGTAAAATTCTAACGGATTTAGGAATAACAACTTGGTGAAACCAATTGAGCCTTATTGGTACTAAGCTCGTACCATCCATGTATCAACTCGCTTGAATACCCACTGCAGTATTCAAAATAATATCCCCTTTTTCACTTTGATACATGGAATCCATTAATTGAATTTTAGTTGGTCTTATCAATTTAACTAATTTCCATATACTGCTTACTTTTAGGAAATATTATTCACTTTGAATAATAGATCACTGACTGTGTTGAATATAAAAACCATCACCATGGTTTTATCCTTCCTACACAGTATGTGTCTCTAGAACATACTTTGTTCCACAGGCGTTTTTGGAACTAGTTCCTATGCCAACTACTTGTGCATTTTGGAACCAGACATGCATTGGAAGCCCCAAACATGTGGGTTTTTAAAATTTTCCACCGACGGTCGACGTCAAAGAAGAGCAGCCTGGTCTTAGCTGAGGACCACTCGTGGAGGATTTTAAGCACAAAAATAAACCGTAAAATACCTGGTTCATATCCGAAGTCGTGCATGACGTCTTATCATCATTGTTGATCATTGCTCGAAGAATTCGAAGCTGAATTCCTCTAGATCGTCCACATGTGCTTCCAGGAATCCGCAGGAGCATCGTTCGTCGTAATCCGGGTTTTAGCGCGAATTTGCAACGATGCCTTCGACGCTCCAACGACCACCGCATCGCATCGTCTGCGATACCCAAGAGATATCTCCTTGGATCTAGAGCATCTCTCTCTAGAATATGGGAGAGAGGAGAGGAGAGATAAGCTCCATGAATAGTATTTGGAAAATGCCCCTCCTCTACTATTTATAGTGCACAATTAAAATACCTGGTATCGCCTCACTGGCTCCCGAATACTTAATGCACTATCAACGACATTTATGACTACTAATCTGAGTCATAAATATTATTTTGACTTACTTGTTATATATTAAAATATATTACATGGTAATGATTGAGTTATTAACTCGACTCGTCGCTCCCAGAAATATTAATTGAACCTAGAATAATTTAATATTCTTAAATTAATATTTTTTCATGTATTTACCTAAAACTCGTAAATACATTTAATAAATAAATTCAATACTCATTATTCTAAAATCGAATAATATGAATTTATTTATTTCATTGGTGATCGTTTAACTTTGGACAATTTCCAGACCCCTGTGGCAGGGCCCACTATGTCCAATACTCCTATTCAACTGAATAGGGTAGATTCATGAATATGCTATTGTGTGTGACCCTCTACGCCCTTATTTCGACAGCCGTGAATAGTATTCATAGACCAAGAGCAGGATCTAGCAACCCATCATGCCCTCTGAGGAAATAAGGATTGTCACAATAGCGAAAACCAACCTACAAACATGCAATGTGTAATATAATATCTTGGTCTGTAATATCTCATAAACCAAGACGCACTCAAGTGTCATCATCCTTTTCTTTCTTTATATTTTTTTGATGTAACTCGATGGATTTACCCTCGACTGCCATGGCTATGGTCTTATAAAGTTACTTCAATCCATATCAACATGTCCTGAGATATATTACTTCCATAACCCGGAAGCGACAAATCCTTTCTTGACCATTCAACCAATGTCATGCCACCAATGACGTACCCGACATAAACTACCTCGCCACGGCTTCATCACCATGGTTTTCGTCTTGCATTAAAGTACGCAATCAAATGACATACAATGGTAATGATCTCAAGTCAGGAGACCATTACACATGATCTTATATAGGAACGTCCAATGACACCCAAAACATGTGGAGTTCTTATTTTCGGGTCAGTCCTCATGATCTCACTACTAAAGATCACCAAGTGAAAACTTCATGAGAAGAAGTCTCAATGCTTATGATCCCCCAACACCTGATGGTCAAACATGTACTATGTCCAATTTGTAAGATGTATCTAGACCATAGAACTTATATTTAAGATTAATGTCATAGTATCTAGAGGTTCTCATTATAGCCTGGGAACTGCTATAACCTTTCAACACGACAATTAATATTTGGACATTACCATTTCAATAATGGACGCAGAAAAGTATACACAATAATGGTAAGATGAAATCATGCATAGTTAACTCTATACACGATATGGTAGTCAAAATCACATAATAGTTGCATCTAGGGCACCCACTATTTCAACATAGTGGAGGTAGAAAATGATGCATATTGGGCTGTTAAACAATGTAATGTGAATCTTTCAGATTCAGGTGGGAAAATGAAGCTATAGATTCAATAGTTGGAAGAAATTCGATGTGATGCATATGATAACTCCCAGATCTATGAAGAGAATAAAATGGTTATCCATGATAGCATGATTCATTAGTGGACGTTCCATATTGGTGAGAAGGTCCTTATGTACAATTTCTGGCTAAATCTCCACCGAGGTAAGCTTCGTTCCCAATGGCTTGGTCCTTATACTATTACTAATGTTTACCCTTTTGGTGCAATACAAATGTTTCATGAGAAGAGTGGACTAAGTCTTACCATCAATGGGTAGGGACTTAAATACCTCTATGAGGACTTTATAAAGAATCTAGTGGAGGAAATCCACCTTCTAGAAGCTATATACCTGTGAAACACACCAGGTTTTATCCTTCCTTCTCACATTCTTAGTTATTTTAGTGAGAACACTGTACATTCTAGGTGTGGGGGGGAGTTGGATATATTCTTAGGCTCATTAGGATTTTCATTGTCTTTCTTCTTTATTCTCTTTTTTCTCTTTCTTTATGGTATTTTTACGTCTCCCCCCTTATGGTAACGAAATCATGGAACTTAATAAAAATTCATGTTGAAATTTTTGATTCTGTGTTGTTTTAACATTTGATGAAACATGTATATGTTATGGAAAGAATATTTGTATGAATTAAACATCATGGAGTGATTTTTAGTGAATTTTTTTCTATCAATGATATAAATGGTTCTGTCTATGTGAAACATTTGAGATGATTGATACCCCTTGTGTGAGTAGTTTTTTGGAAAATAGTGTCACTAATATCTCATCACCTTTTTTCATCAAACCACAAAGTGTGAATATTTCATACATACTATAAGGTAAATATAAGTTAGGATAATATTTTTCATCTTAAAATGATATTTACATATGTTCATTTTTTATCCAATCTGTTTCATTACTGTACCAGATTGACCTACGTGTGTGTACATGATATCCGACTATTGCACGGCTCAAAAAAAAATTGGGAACATAAAAAACTCTTCCTCCTCAACCTTTGATCTTGTTATAACTATTAGAATTAGTGTTGTGAGGAGAACAAACAAGGGCTGAGAGAAAAGTGTGAGATTTTTTTCAAATGCAACTTCTAAAGAAAAAGAAATAATAAATGAGGGTAGTGATGAAATATGCAACATAAGGGGATATCTAGTTTGGGAATTATGGTTTGTCATCTATGAATTATTAAGTGAGTGGGTCTTGATATATATTTTCAAAGGATGTAGGGAAGTTTTGGTGGAAAAAAATGTTTTATGATGAAACATGTTAAAATAACCTTTATTTATTAGATAGAAAGTGGAAAGAATAGCATGGAATGGTTCACACACACACACGTGGACATTTAGTGGAATGGATGAATTTTGAATTCTTTTCTCAATTTGGTATCATGAATCTCTTTTAATTTCATTGTGATATGATTTATGAGACATCTTTTTCCATTCTCACTAGGAAGCACTCCCTGGTGTGGTTTGTGTATTGATCACATTACATTAATGAATATAAATTTCCTCAGATGTTAAAACATCATGATGTTGGGAATATATACATGCATAATTTTTTGGATATGTGACTTTCCCATGATTTCAAATATTTAGGTATGTGGGTGTGATCGCTTAGCGATTCACTATTCAAATTCACCATTACACCGTTGTTTTAAACTTGTTTTGTAATGAATATTACAAATATAATAATAAATTTTATTTTATGTTTGAATCAATGAATTAATATTTATCACTATTTAATATGGAAATTTTACTTGTTTTCATGTTTAAATTGTAGGAGGAGCAGATTTGGAGAGCTCCTGAGGGAATTCAAGCAAAATGGGCAAAACTGCGCAAGAGCCCATGCTTGCATGTGGACAGTTATTTGTACTATAGATAATCCTTGTATCCAATTGGGATACAAATTGGTGTATGAGTGAAAAATAATGTGGTGTATATTTATCTAGAATATGATAAAGCCCAATCCATCAATTTGGAGGCCCAAAATAGTCCCACATTGTAAAGAAATTATGGGCGGGTTAGATTGGACCACCCTTCTGTATTTAGGACATAACTCGGGCCTCGAAGATCCAATTAGGAGGATTACACCTCTCTTGGAAATCTAACTCTAATCCCATACTCTCCACCCACTACAGGAAAACTGAATATTTTCGACGGGCGATTTGCGACGGGATCTGGTCGCAAAAGGTCTTTTGCGACGGGGCTCCGTCGCAAATTGCCCGTTGGTGAAAATGGCGTCGCAAATAGGTGTTTTTGTAGCGGTCCCATCGCAAAAAGTTTATTTGTGATGGTATTTTTCCCCCGTCGCAAATGAGTTTTCGTTTATATATAAAAAAGGTATTTGCGACGGGCCGTCGTAGATATATTAGTTGTGAGGGGTCAGAATCCCATCACAAATGTGAAATTTAAATAAATACTTGCGACGAAGGTATTTGCGATGGACCGTCGCATAATGGTTTTCCCGAAGGGTATTCGTCCCGTTGCAAATGGTACAGTAAAAAATCATTTACGACAGGAATTCCCGTCGCAAATGTTCCCGTCACAAATATTAAAAAAAATAAAAAAAAATAAAATAATTATTACAAATTGTATAATATTATATAAAAATATTAATAATATTAATAATATAAAAAATTTATATTATTATAATATAAATAAAAAAATATATAAAATATAATTATGAAATATTAATATAAAATAATAATAATATGAATATAAATAATATAATATAATATAATAATACTAATATTAATAATATAAAAAATTAATATAATAATATTATTATTAAACTATCTATATAATATTAATATTAATATTAATAATATAAATAAAGTATATTATTATAATATTAATAATAATAATAAATATATAATATAATTATGAAATATTAATATCAAAAAATAATAATAATATGAATATAAATAATATAATATTATATATTATGAAATATTAATATCAAAAAATAATAATAATAGTACTAATATTATTAATATAAAAAATTAATATAATAATATTATTATTAAAATAAACATACATATTTATGAAAAAATAATATTAATATTATTAATATTAAAAAAATTATAAAATTATAAACTTCTCAATATTAACAATTAATATAAAATATTAAAAGTAATATTACTAAAATAAGCAGACATTAAAAATAATACTAATAAGTAATAATATATTAAAAAAAATAAAAACAAATTAAATCACGTAATATTTGTACCAATATGAAAGAGGAATTGTAAATAGTTAATATGACAATAAACTACGAACTCAAATGTTTATTACATCTAAAAAAATCACTGGGGGTTGGATAATCTGGAGGACCTAGAGGACCTAGAGGAGGTGGTGGAGGAAACTCCATCCCTAAACTATGAGTCAGACGATGCATATACTTCATATACTCCTGATGTTGCTCCTCATATCGACGTCTCTCCTCATCCTACTGCTGACGCATCTGCTCCAGCCATCGACGCATCTCCTCATCGTGCTGCTGACGCATCTGCTCCTGCCCCTGACTCAAATCATCCATAAGCTGACTTTGAGCACGCAGTTGCTCCTGATACTGTGAGGCAGAAGATGATGTCTCTCCATGAGCTCCTCTCGAGCTGGACGCTGACATCGCAACAGTACCATAATAAGTTGCAGTAGTCAAATGAGAGTTGATACCAACTACTCGGACCTTTTCAAAGCCATATTGGGTTTCCTGCATCTATGTCATCTCATCAAAATGGTGGGCACTAGTCTGATCACCCGTCTCGTCTTGACTCTCAGCCTGTTTCTAAGAGGTCATGACCTCATATGACTCCTTAAGTTTCAATTATAAATTAAAATAATGAAAAGATTATGTGCATTTAATTTGAAAACTGAAAAGAAAATAATACTGACCACAATCTGACGCTGGCGGTCACCTCTAATCTCTCTAGTAGTCGGGTCAGTGTACATCCTCCGATAAACGCCGTACGCCGAAATATCGGGCTGCTCAGCTTCCTATATGAATATAAAATAAACTGTTTATATTTAATGTTGTATAAAATATTTAAAAAAATAACTCACCATATGCTCTCTATGCGCACTGAATGTACGACTACCAGCTCGATGTGTCACCTCTTGTCTCACCCGATTATGTCGACCCAATGCAGATCTCCTCTGAAACCCACCACCCAACCAGTGTGTACATAATCCATCCCAAATGTGAGATGAAATGTACTCTGGTCGGTGGGATCTACAGGACTCATAAAATTCTGTCACTCCGGCTTTCTTCACAGCCGTCTTTCTCAAATTATGCAAAAACTGACGGAAACGGTCACGCATAGACACCACCCATGCCGCGTGGATAGTGGCACACATGCTCTCATCGATGGGATACCATAAACACTAATATAAAGTTATTAATGAATTAAATTTCAAAATAAATAATATTTAATTATGTACCATCCAATGATCGAACATGGCGGCCTGCACATCAGCGGGAATCTGATCCCATGTGAGCCAGGGCTAAGAAAAATAACTGTGCAAGATAGCACTACCCTGTCCAATAGCTATATGTGTAAAACTGTGGAAAAAGAACAAATAATCAAACAATTATAATATTAATAAATTATAATGAAAGATAACTAAAATACAATGGTTACCATACCACCGCGTGTGCGCATCGAATCCTAGAGGTGGACGTCGCTCCGGGATAGGATCTGGAATCATCAGTCTGGCAAGACCACACCCCCACCGAGTGCTCCCTATAGTGCCAATAGCCTGAGGGTCAGATGACTCAAAAACCTCATCATCCATAGGTAGATCATCCTCCATCAACTGACGATACTTTTCAAAGTCCATCTGAAACATGAAATTATTGTTATTAGCAAACAGTCGAAAATAACTATTATGTATAGATATATATTTGTTATGATTCTAGCCATCATTTTACTGTGTCAATGTTCATCTTCATCATCATCTTCATAGTTGTCAATTTCAATGTCTTCATCTTCTTCATCAACATCATAAATTTCCATATTAGTTTCACTTTCATCATCTCTTGTCATTTGAAATTCACATGTAACATCATTGACAACATCGTCACCATCGACCGTTAACTGTGGGGTGTCATCCTCGATATTCATGTCTCTTTGTGAAAAAGATTTGTTTTTAGGAGTGTCCTGAAAAATTTCATTTCCTTGCACTTCAGTGGAACCACATTCAATTTGAGTTAACTGATTTTCTTGAGATTTAACTTTTATTATACTCCACCAATCATCCAACTCTTTTTTAGTAGCACAGTATTTTGCATAGTAAATTTGATGTGCATGATGAGCCAATAAAAATGGTTCATTTACTGCTAGATGACTTTTATGTTTAATATCAACAATTCCATGAGTCGGATGAATACGCAAGCCTCTCTCATTATCCAGCCCTCGACATTTAAACATTGTTACATAATTCTATCCCAAATAACAGAGTTCAATAATTTCTTCAAGCATGCCGTAAAAGTCAAATTCAATATCTCTATGATGTGATCCCTTCAAACAAACACCATTATTCATTGTTTTCTTTGATTCCCAATATGTATGTGTATGAAAGCGATAACCATTCCCCACATATGCATTATAAGATTTAACCATTTTGGATGGTGGGCTACTCAATATACGCAATCGACTATCAATCATATCAGCATGTACAGATACCTGAAAATTTGTAAAACATTTATCACTATTAGAAGTAATAAATTGATGTTATATGTAAAACCAAAAAATATTGTATGTTACCAGTTTTTGAAACCATTAGGCAAAATTTTTTTGCCGACGTTCTTCTAAGCCAGCTGCTATAATTTGTGTAAATTGTTTCTTGATATGTTCATCATATAACCTACAAATACAGTATGATTAATTTACTATAACAGAATCTATAGAATAAGGGATAAGAGCACTCACTGTAAAATTGGTGACATTTCTTCATAGTTGAGTAGAACATATGTATGAGCTCTATGATGTTCATCATCTGAAATCCATCTATCATGAACTCCACCAAAGCTAAGTTTGGGCTGATTGACAACTGATAATTAATTGTTCATATCATTATCAACATTCCCCTCGTTCCAGCCCATGCAGTTAAATTTTGCGTGATATTCAGATTAAAAATAATGAGAGAAAAATAAAGCATTTTCTTCTTGCAAATAAGCTTCAGCAATTGAGCCTTCAACTGATGCTTTGTTATGGAATTTTTTCTTCAATTTCTGCATGCATCTCTCAAATGGGTACATGCATCGAAACTGAACCGGACCTCCAAATTTTGCTTCATGTGGAAAATTTAATATCAAATGTTCCATCGAGTCAAAGAAAGCTGGCGGAAAGATTTTTTCCAATTTACATATAATTACAACAACATCTTCTTCCAGTTTTCTTAGTGTATCGTAGTCTTTTTTCACCACGCACATGTCTCGGAAAAAATATGATATATCTGTTATCGAATCCCAAATAAAAGAATTCAACAAACCTCTTAATCCAATAGGAATAATTCTTTCCATTATAACATAACAGTCATGACTTTTTAATCCGGTAATATGACTATTTTTAACACATCTTCCCAAGTTGGAAGCATAGCCATCTGGAAGTCTCAAATCTGCGATCCACTGACAAAATAATAAGCGACTCTATTTGGTCAGTGTATAAGCTTTTTTTGGCTTCATTAATCTCTGTGATATGACATTTTCAAACAATTCAAGTTTTGGTCGCCTGCAAATTTGGTCAATATCTAATCGTGCCTTTACATTATCTGTGGTTTTACCCGGTGTATCCAAAACTGTATGAAATAAATTATCAAAACAGTTCTTCACAATATGCATGACATCCAACATGTGTCGGACCAACAAATCAGACCAATATGGAAAATTCCAAAAAAAATGCTCTGTTTTTCCCAATGGTGTTCTTTCCCAAAACCATGAATTTTTTGTTGGTTTATTGTCGGTCCAAAAGTGATGGAAGGTAATGAAAATAAAACTGATTGTAACTCTGTACTTGAGATCATTTTTGGAGGTTCATTTCTTTCAATTCTGCCTTTTCTGAAATGAGATTTATTCCTCCGAAAAGGATGATCGATTGGAAGAAATCTGCGATGACAGTCAAAATAGCAAGGTTTTTTTCCATTCAAGAGCATAAATGCTTTTTTGTCTCCCATGCAGTAAGGACATGATTTTGGACCATGTGTACTCCAGCCAGATAACATACCATATGCCGGGAAGTCACTAATTGTCCACATCAAAGCAGCTTTCATTACAAAATTTTGTTTCGCAGCAGCATCATATGTACCAACACCATGACTCCACAATAAATTTAACTCATCAATCAGTGTTTTCAAATAAACATCAATATTCTTTTTCGGATGTCCTGGGATTAATAATGTCAAAAATATATAAGTCTCTTTCATCAACATCCATGGAGTTAAATTGTATTGAGTTATAAAGATAGGCCAATAGGAATACTGACTACCAAAAGATCCAAATGGATAAAAACCGTCAGTAGAAAGACCCAATCGCACGTTCCGGGATTCTAAAGCAAAAGATGGATGCACTTGATCAAAATGTTTCCATGAATCACTATCATATGGATGAATCAAGAGTTTACCATTTGAAATATTGGTTTTGTGCCATGACATAATTTTCACTATGTTCTGAGATATAAATAAATGCTGCAACCTGGGTGTAAGCGGGAAATATCTCAACTATTTTATAGGAATCAATACGGACTTCCCTAATTGAGATTATTTATACCTCGATTGTCCACATGTGGGACAACTATCCAACGACTCATTTTCACCAGAATATAAGATACAATCATTTGAACATGCATGGATCTTCAGATAACTAAGGCCTAGATTACGAACAAGTCTTTTACTCTCATAATAATTAGCAGGCAGCACATTTCCTTCAGGTAACAGTGCTTTAACCAAAGAAAATATCTGATCAAAAAAGTTATTTGGCATTCCATTATCTGATTTAATAGCCATAAATTTTTCAACTGCTTCTAATTTGATTATCTTGCAACCAGGATATAATGCATCCTCAAAATACCTGAATAACTCAACAAATTCAGATGGTGCCAACTCGGGAGGTAAATCAACATCATCCTCAATTTCTTTTTGTTGAATGGATGACCCTGCAACATCATGTACTAAATTCTGAATCTGTGATGGATCCGAAATCAAATTATTAGTATCTTCTCTGGAACTGCGTTCACCGTGTTGATACCAAAAAATATAATCTGATTGAAAACCATAACGCAAGATATGTTTCCCAATGATGTCAAATGTCTCAAACATTCTCAGAGCACATTTTTTACAAGGACACTTAATTGTCCCTTCAGAAACAAATTCTGGGTTTAATGATGAAAATGATAAGAAAGCTTCAACACCATCAACATATATAGTATTTAAACTAGAACCGTTTGGACCTCTGCGCTGATTTATCCAAGCACGATCATCTAATAATGATTGATGTCAATTTCCTTGTTCCATATTCATATATATGTTTCTACAAAATTTAAAACCATTACTATTGTTAAATAATTTGATATAAGAAACAATATCCTAAAAAAAGAAGATACATAATTACAGTTATTTATTAGTAATTACCAATAATTATTGACGACACGGTTAGTTTGTAATCATCCCAACTAATTATTATTAATTTAGCAATACTTGGCAAAATGAAATATGCTTGAATAATGAAATAAAATTTTTTAATCATCGTTGTGAAGATTATATTACTAATTATTCTGATTTTTCTTATTGCTCATCTCTTTTTAACTTTCTCCCGACTGAAATCAGTATGAAAAACTTCCTCTGACATACGTTAGAGAACATTTTTCATACTGAATTCAGTGGGAGAAAGTAGCAAAGATATGAGACGTTGAACGAAAGGTAGTCGTCAATCCACTGGAAATTGTGCCAATTTATTACCATGTACTTGAATTTATTTGATTTTTGATTAATTTTATTAGTAATTATTACTAATTATTAAAAATATCAATATTTCGAACATATTTTTCTCTATTATTAACATGTTCAAATCTTAAAGAGTCATCAATTTTCAGGTCATGCCCAATAAAAAGTTTGCGTCAACCTTGTCCAATTTGAACTCTATAATTGTCCTTACATGGTTGATCATCTCGCAAGTAGTGTTGCAATAAGACGACACAAGTAATGAGAAAGACAAGACTTGGGTTGTCCTATTGCAATGCTACTTGTAAGGTGATCAACCAAGAAAGAACAATTATAGTGTTTACATTGGACACGGTTGACGCAAACTTTTTATTGGGCATGACATGAAAATTGGCGACCCTTTAAGATTTGAACTGTTAAGAATAAATAAAATCTTGTTGAAAATATTGATAATTGTAATATTTTATAAATTTTTTATATTTTTAAAAAAATTAATATTTTTTTATAAATATTAAACATACAGTAATAAAATAATTATATTATAAGTATTATTTAACTATTAATATTATAGTAATATAATATTTTATATTATGTTAATATTTATGTTACTATTTATGTTACTAATTATATTACTAATTATGTTACTAATTATGTTACTAATTAGAAATGTGAAGATATTCATATAGGTCGGGTGGTTAATCAATCAATGAATACAAAAAAACGTAATTGACCGCTCATCTACCTCAATTTTCTTTTCATTTGTGTGTTGAGGTTGACCAGAAACTTATACCTCCACATATAATATGTGATTTTACTGTCAAAATTATAAACCTCCTCACCTCTATATTGGCGAGGAGGTCGATAATTTTGACAATAAAAGCAGATATTACATGTGGAGGCAGAAGTTTCATGTCAAGCCTCAACACACAAATGAAAAGAAAATTGAGGTAAATGAGCGGTCAATCACATTTCCTAATTAAATATAATTGTTTCCTAATTAAATCTAATTGTTTACTAATTAAATCTACTAATTAAATCTAATTGTTTCATAATTAAATCTAATTGTTTCCTAATTAAATCTACTAAATAAATATAATTGTTTCCTAATTAAATGTAATTGTTTCCTAATTAAATCTAATTGTTTCTTAATTAAATATAATTGTTTCCTAATTAAATCTAATTGTTTCCTAATTAAATCTAATTGTTTCCTAATTAAATCTAATTGTTTCCTAATTAAATATAATTATTTCCTAATTAAATCTAATTGTTTACTAATTAAATCTAATTGTTTCCTAATTAAATCTAATTGTTTTCTAATTAAATCTAATTGTTTCCTAATTAAATATAATTGTTTCCTAATTAAATCTAATTGTTTATTAATTATTTTAATTGTCTCCTAATTATTTTAATTGTTTCCTAATTATTTTAATTATTTCATAATTATTTTAATTGTTTCCTAATTATTTCTAATCAATTAATTCTAATTACTTCCTAATTATTTGATAATTATTTTAATTAAATCTAATTATTTCTTAATTATTTGATAATTATATATTTATTTCTAATTATTACTAAAACATCCCCCGAGAGTGTCGAACCAATAGTGCAGCAAGGCCCCTTGTCGTGTACCAGGTTACCCCGAGTCAAGCTCGAAACACCTTGTCAGAGTTTTCACTCCTAGGTACATCTGTGTCAGAGCTGCCTCTACTTTTTCGTATCCAGACAAAGATTATTTGTTACAAGCACATAAACTAATTATACTATATAGCTAAACATTCTATTAAAAAATTTAAATTAACAATTAAAAATAAAATTAATAATTAAAAATAATTTAATAATTAAAAAATATATAAATAACTTTAATAATCTGCACCTTCTAACTCCTTCCTTCCTCTTCTCGAAAGAAAAAATTAAAACAAAAAAAAAATTCTGCTCAAAACTAAAAATGAGAGAGAGAGAGAAGAATGGAAATCTTAATGTTATGGAAAAAAACGGATGGGGTGTATATATAGGTTAGATTATTTGTGACAGTCGTATTTGCGATGGGAGACCATCGCAAATACTAGGTATTATGACGGGATACCGTCGCAAATGCATTCTCTCGCATTAAATACAGTCGTCGGGTAAAAGGACTTTTGCGACGGGCCTGTCGCAAATAGGCACCATTAGCGACGGGCGGATATCCCCATCGCAAATTTATATTTACCACCGCCGGTATTAGCGACGGGGCCCGTCGCAAATACCTTCGCCTGCATTAATTACGGGCAGCGGGTAAAAGGGTTATTGCGATGGGCCCGTCGCAAATGTCACACCATTAGCGACAAGAGGATATCCCCGTCGCAAATTACTATTTACCACCACTAGTATTTGCGATGGGCGGATATCCCCATCGCAAATTCCTATTTACCACCATCAGTATTTGCGACGGGACCCATCGCAAATACCATCTGTTGGATTCTCTGTTGCGACGGGTAAATAGTCCCATCGCAACAACGTATTTACCACCGCCGGGTATTTGCGACGGGGCCCATCACAAATAATACCGGGTGAATATTTGTTTGAGACGTGGAAATTTCCTTGTCGCAAATACTATTACCACCGCCAGGTATTTGTGACGGGTAGCCTTCTACCCATCGTAAGTAGCCTTCCCGCGTTTTGGCGTGCAAACCACGCCATTGCAATTGTGGTGGGACCTGTATTTCCGTCGCAAATAAATGACCATTTACGACGGGAATATATTCTCGTCGCAAAAACTCTTTTCATCGGAGTTTTTGCAACGGGAATAAGGTCTGTCACAAATACCCCGTTGTAATAATCGTTTTTTCCCATAGTGACCGAATTTTAATTCATGTGAACGTGTTTGTTCAGTAAACCAACTGGATAAAGATAGAGAAAAAACTCTTCCTTGAATAGTAACCAAACCCTTTATATACTTGACCACTTTATATGGAAATAAGGATGTAAATTTCCCATAAAATCATTCCTCCCCTCATTATATGTGTTTCAATACCATGGGTAAAGGTTAGTCTAATTGGAGAGCTCTCTTCACCCAATTTATTTCTCTTCTCCCACATGTACTTATAATCCTCTTAGTGATCAATTTGGGGAGTGTCCTTTGTTGTAATCTCAATCTCCACACTTGTAATATTTATAAGGTAATTGATTTCCAGGTTTTTTTTCAATTGTTTATCATTTATACCTTCTAAATTTATGTTTATTCTGGTATTATCATATAAAAATCAAAGGAACAATAATTCACTTTCTTCCATGCATAACCCGGATCTTGTGATGATTTTAGTGTTCTTCTCTAGCAGCTTCATACTATGAATATGCGTGTTCTTGTCTTGTGGAATATTTTTTTTAATTGATACAAATCTGGTCATCTCATCACGTTGTTTATTTGATGCCTTGATTGAGTTCCATTTTTTACATCGATTCATGTTTTTTGATTTTGAGCGGTTTCCAATAATCAATATCGTTGATCAATCAAATCCTAGGTGGTAACCAAGTAAGAACTTACATACCATTACTAGTTTAAGTATGTATAAAATCAATGAATTAATGATCCTTCCCTTTTCTTTAAGATTAATGAAGGATTGAGAATCAGGGGACACTTACCCGGTTTGATCATGATTTCTCCAACCATTTTCTCTCAGTAGTAATATACAATCAATTTATGTTCTTAAATAAATAAACCCATGTTTTATATAACCCCATTCCCCTTTTAGTTTCTTAATAATAACCTCATTTTTTAATTAATTATCTAAGGATACTTTGAGAGATGACCTTGGGTTCCTTCTATACTACAGAAATTTTAGTTAAAAAACATCTAATTTGACACAATTGACAATGCGGTCACCCATACTACATTTTTCTGAACCCATAACATTTTTTCCTTAATGTCTCATGGAAGAAGTTCTCGATGAACAACACCATGATTTCCTTCCACATCAACCCCTCATATTATCCTATTATTACTTGTACATCCCCCAAATTATTCATTGGACCAATATGAATGTATATAACCAACTTTACCATCCAACTTGGTGGTGTGCTGTTCTGGTCAAACATCATCCGTAATAACTTAATCCAATACTACACTTCCGAGGGTATAACCTCTCCATGGAACAAAGGGGGAATTTTCACAAGAACTCCGACATCATATATTTTATAGATGGAATATCTCTATCAGTTCTTGAATCAATACTATATAGTCTTATGGAAATATCTCCCTAATCTACTCATCCAACCACTACCCCAACTCTCGTTGAACACTTGGCTGCTGGTCCTTATCTATTTCTTTCATTGGTTATACTATTCATATTCCCTTTGAATTCTCCAACAACCTTTGTCTAGGTGAAATCTCTTTGATAAATAAATTTGATTCTCAATATATATATATATATATATAATTCAAAAAATCTAAAAATGTGAAACTATATATGGAAGAATATAACATTATCAATTATACATTTTTATTACATCCATATTCATATCATCCCTCCACATGGCCTAACCTACCTATTTTTGGGTTAAATATCACAAACACAACACCTACATTGGATCCACCGGCTCATTGAAAATAATCATCACATAACTAGGCTAGTTAGGTAGAATTCCTCCATGAATCTACAGGGTGGAACACTATACAATTTGATTGTAACTCATTGAACTTTCATACCCCCTTCATTCCCACAAAAACTATACTTATGTTGTTAGCTGAGTATAAATAACCAACAAAACTATGTTGGATAAAATAGTAATAATTCTTTGGACAAATAAAAAAATAAACCCTATTCAATTCTAGTACTATAAGAGTAATAATAATCAGTTCATGCAAGCCATTCTATCCCTATATTCCCAAAGTAGTGCTTAAGTACTACCTATTACATCTTGAGGCATAGAATAAAAATCCATAAATTAAATAAATAAAATAAAAATTTATCCAATGTAAATGAATCAACTATAACAATGAAAATCAAAACAACATCTAGAATCTAGGAAACATAGGTGTTTCTTATATAGTGGATACATGTATCCTTACAAAGACCTATCTCTATGTACAATCAAACCTAACCCCACCCCCAACTACCATTACCAAATAAAAAAACATACATGTTATCATTTTATCACATATATCTATAATATGACTTTATAAGACTATAGCTCGAATCACGTAATAGTAACCATACTAGAGTGGAAATTAACCTTAGGAATAGATCCCAAAAATCATATGGATGTTTTCTAAATGAAAGGGTCTATGAGGTGATAACGGGGAGGCTATGCCCTTTGATGATAAATTAGAACAAGAAAAACTTGTCTATAAAAAATACCAGGGAAAACATATGAGAACATTTAACATAATATACTAAAGGACGCAATAATGTCTGCAAGGTCCGGCTTATTATATAAAAATAAACAAGATCACCCTAAGGTTGATTTAATGTAAATATACAGGGACTCACAAAATAATTTACCATCTGAACATCTAGGGACCACCCATTATATGTGAATAACCATTCCAACCTTCTCATACATCATCCACAATCCCATATCCAATAGGTTCTAGATGATGAAATAATACCCTTACCCATAACATAAGACATAATGTATATAACCATCTTGTAAGGCCTATTTAATGTTTGAATATTAACTTGGTAGTCCACCAGAACTGATATCTCTAATTAACATCCATACATATACTAGTGGATGAAATCAAAATTAAAATACAATAAAAACAAATTATAAAACATATTTCATTCAAGATTGATCAGTTACAAGTGTGTACTTACCAAGAATGATTAGTTTTATAGTTGAATGATGCATCCCTATTTTTTAATACTGTATGTTCCCTCACCAATCAAAATACTTTATATCACATGTTAGGACTAACCCATATCAACCCCAATTAGTGAAAAAAAATTCCACAATGATGTCACATTCAATATCATGTATCTAAAGATCTTTACACTCCTATAAAATGATCTTCATCACCATTAGTAGTGAAGTATAAATAATCATATATCCAGATAAATGTTCAACACCATTGTCTATATTCTACCAAACTATGGATTATATCACCTTTGAAGAGTATATTAATCGACCTCGTGGGCCATGTCCAATTTTCACATAACCTAAATGGACTTACCCCCATGGTGAATGGAAATATGAAATCCCTAGGCCACATACCGAAGAACCTCGACCACCACCTTCAGTCTAAATCATCATGTACGTTCCTTATCTTCGTAAATAATAAAATTTCTAATTATTTAATTTCTTAAGAAAATTTTTCAGTTTTATTATTCCTTTTATTTTATATCTTACCATGATATAATCAATTACTTAATCAATTAAGTTTATATTAGATGTTTTGATGATATTCGACTCATATGTCCAAAATCGCTTTTCTAGGTTGACTATAGTCAAAGTGGTCATTATTTCATCATAAAAATAATAATAATTATGAAATAATTATAATTTTTATATATACATAATAATTTTAAAACATATCATGAATGTTGGTTATTAAAAATGAACTCCATTACAATCATGGAGACTCTAGGTCATGTATATGCATGAGTAACATTTCCATTTTTCAAAGAACATTATAAAAATAAGGTGAGTATTAGTTTATCCTTAAAAATGATAATTATATAATAAATAAAATATTATTTCTTTAAATACACATACATATATCATCCATGTTATGTGATGATGGAAAATTAATTACATCACTTCGTGGAGGAGGTAGTCTATAGTTACACTTGAAAGACGTTATCCTTTTTCAGTGAATGGAAAGGTAAGTAATTAAATGATATATTATATTTTAATAATGATAAATATTTCATAAATATCATATGGACACATTAAATCCATCATTACAACCATCTACGAGTGGTGTTTATGGAAAATGAATTACATTAGTTTAGGAGGCGATAGTTCACCACACACACAAACGATGGATTAATTTCCCATTTGACCGAGGTTGGAGATTAATATAGGTTATTTAATTAATATAATAAAATATAATTATATTATAGATAATGATTTTATTATATATTCTTCATTAATTAATATTTTACTGAGGTGGAAGAAGAAATGAAACAAAATTTCTCAGTTAAGAACTATACCTCTTTTTTGAACAACCTTATTTATTTTACACCTTAATACCTACAAGGTTCGTATTCATAACTAAAAAATGACTCTAGTATGTGATTATGTTTTTATAGAAGGTATTTTTTAAGTTATTTTCTGAAATTAAATGATTTTTAAGTGTGATGAAATTAGAATATGAGGTTCCCATTTGTAAGAGAGTGGAGGGAAACTCTTAGGGTTTATTGAAATATTTAATTACTATAAATTAATTTTGATGTAAAAATGGATCCAAATATAAAATATTTGAAGATAATATTTTCATGAGTCAAAATATTCTCATGTAATAAAAGTTTTACAAGTTTGAATGCCAATTTACCCCTATATTTTTGTATTAACCCTACTTTAAACCTTTTGAAAATTATTATGATATCAATGTTCTTCACTCTTAAGTGGTTAATATAGTGACAATAAAATAAATAAAATAACATTGATGAACCATGGTTGATTTAATAAACTATATCCCACTAACTTTGTAGAAGATAATATTTGTTTAATTTTAAATCGTTTAGTACAATATTATTTATTATAAAATATCATTGATGTTAATTTTAGAACTATTCATTTACATTGATTTTAATAACATAAAAAACAAAAGAATTAAAATATAATGAATAAAAACCTCTATAATATGTCATTATTATCTAAAAAATTTTGTAACATAATGTATCAGTCAAAGAATATTATTACTATCATTTTGAAATCAATTTATTTTATTTTTCTATTAATTGAATAATTACTGCATTGGTGTTGTATAAGATTCTAAAGTAATTATTTCATCACCAAAAAATAAAATAAAATTGCATTGATAAAAAATAATTTATATTCCAAATTAATACTTACAAAAAAACATATCTTATATCTATACCTTTTTTATAAAAATATTATAGTTATTAATAGAAACAGTGTGACATTTTTGACTTTATGTCCACCTAAATATAATACAGGTCAAAATCATGAAAAAGTGGAATGAAAAGGCCATAAATTTAAATTGTTTCTGATTATAGATGATATATAATCATCCAATAAAAATAATGTAATTTTTAGGGTCACTTTTTATTCCTTATCACTGTATTTTTAACTATAATTTCATGATTTATCTTTTACCATGGTAACATGATTTTCTAAGGTTATTATTCATGTTGAAAAAAAATAAAAGGGAAATACTTACCAAATTTGGACAATCTGATTCAAAATATGGAATCAATTTTAAAAAAACAAAATATTGAAGTATAATATCTTAATTTAAAATAAAATCTTTAAAATTATATGAAAAATGGTTTTTCAGAAATGTGCACATTTTAAGTATAAATTTTTTTAATACAAAATTCATGTATAAATTTCATTTTAAAAAAAATAATTTGATTATTTTTAATAAAAAGTAACTAATTAAATTTTATTACTACTCTAAACTAAAATTTTACAGGTAAATATATTAAAATTAAAAGCATTTATCAATAAAAGTTTGTATTTTTCACAACTCATTGAAAAATAATTTTTTTCTGAATATTATTAAAATTCATCCTAATATAATTTTGAAATGATGTTATAAATAATGAGGTTACATTTTTAAATTTAAATTATATAATTTGGAAATAAATATTTTAAATTATAATATATATAATAAATGAAAATCCATTTTGGCTAGAAATAAATCTTTTTTCCATTTCACTGAAAAATAACCTAATATTATTATAATAAATATAGCTCTATAAAATATAACTAATTAATATTAATAGGACATGAAAATGCTTTATTCTAAAAAAAAATCGGTGGTTACATTGTTCCCCCTTTCAAAAACTCCATCTTGGAAATTTTATTCACTTATTGAACAAGTGTGGATATCTTTTCCTCATATCATTTTGAGATTCTGATGTTGCTTCGTGAACTGTATACATTTCCAAAAAAACATTAACATGATGAATTACCATATTTTTATACACTATATCCCAATAGTAATGATTCTATAAAGTGATTTCTTTATAATAATTTTTATCATCTAACTAATCAACTTCAGGTCTCAAAGCTTGTAACAAATCCAAATCATATTTTCGTAACATCGTAGCATGAAAAATATTGTGAACCTATGATAAAATTAAAGTAAATGAAATGAGGTTGAAAACTAATCCAACTCTCCCCTATATTTCATACAGTTTAATAGAATATGAACATAGCTTCCCATTTTTACCAAAACACATGACACCTTTCTATGGATATACTTTGAGAAAAAACATTATCGTCTCCCTAGAATGAATGATCTTTCATATGGTTATTTTCTTTGATTTTAGGCCTTCCCTAAGCCTCCCTTATATTTTTTTGAATCATATTTACCTTATCATCCATTTCCTCTTATATCTTTTGTCAGATCAACTTACTTTTTCAACTTCGTCCCAACAAGATGCATTCCAACACTTCTTTCCATATAAATCCTCAAATGTTTCCAACTTTATACTAGAATGAAAACATTTATTATATTAAAACACTATCAAATAAATATGTTGATCCCAAATTCCTTGATAATCCATTGAAAAATCATGAATAATTTATTCCACGATCTGAATCATTTTTTTAGGCTCTCCATTAGATTGGGGATGAAAAGTTGTACTAAAATTTTATTTAGTGAAAAATGTCATCTAAAGTCATTTATAATAATTTTAAGCCTGGGAACATAGTTATATACATTGAAGAGAATAAATCCATGTAACATTATCATCTCTTTAATATACAGTGAATAAATCTAATCTAAATACATAGTATCTTGAATGGTATGTAAATACACAAATTAAGTTAAACGATCAATAATAACCCAAATTTCATTTTTACCTCAAGAAATCTTTGTTAATCCCACTAAAAAATATATGGATATGTTTTCTCATTCCCACTCGAGTGCTAGAAAAGGTATAATAATCCCTTTCTATAATTTATTTCTTGTTTTAACTTATTGAAAATTTAAGCATCTCATGGTAAAGTCAACAATATGCCTTTTCATTCCAACCTACTTGTAATACTTATGAAGGTCTCTGTACATCTTAGTACTTCCATGATGAATGGAAAATGTGGAACTATGGGCTTCAATAAACAATCATTTTTTCAAATGGGAATCACAATTCACACATATTCTCTTTCCAAATCTCAAAATATAAACTTTTTCGACTTTAAATATAGAAATCTTACCCTTCTTAACAAATTTTAACTTTTTATGTAAATCATGGTCTTCCTTATAAGGTAGATATATAATTCCTGTAAAAAATGATTATACTGACACCTAAAACAAAATTTAGGAAGTTCCTACATCCACACATTTTTGTAAAAAATCATCAATTCATTAACCAACAGTCATGTTCAAAATGTAACATGGTTAATATGGGATTATTTTTCAAACATAAATTATCTGATACATTTTTTCCTTCCTATAATGATAATTAATTATGCATTTATAATTGATCTAAATCATCAATTATGATGAGTATATATTTCACACTTGGCTTTATACAAATGATGTCTTTAGAGTTTTTAATTAAACACTAACACTTCCTCTTCAAGGTCATGTGTACGATATTTTTTCTCATGTGGTTTTAATTGATGTGAAGCATAAGTAATTACCTACTCATTCCATATTAAAACACATACATTTACTCTCAAATAAATATAAATATAAATAAAAAGTCACCATTTATGGATAGTAGGGAAGAAATTATAGCATTCACTGATTTTATTTCAAATTACTAGAAACATTCATCACATTACTTCACCCTGATACACCTATCTCCCTTTCATTTTATATTAGTTATTAGGATATATAACCATAAAACGTTTTCAACAAGCCACTATTAATAGCCAGAAATCCAAAAAAACTACAAATCTCAAAATATTGTAGGAATTGTTCATTGATTAACCATATTAGTTTGAATGGGAAGAAATGTTATTCCATTTTTATTTATGATGTGTCCAGGGAATTGAATATTTTTTAACCAAATATCACATTTGATAAATTTTATATATAACATATTTTCTTTCATGGTTTTTAGAAAAATCTTTATATGTCTTTCATGATCCCCATATATTTTAAAATAAATCTATACATCATCAATAAAAACAACCAAAATGTATTCAAATATTCATGGAAGACTCTATTCATAAGATCAATAAATATAGATGGATAATTTTTCAATTCAATGGTAATAACCATAAACTCATAATTCTTTTATCAAGTCTAAAATTATATTTTAATAATTTCACCCTCATTCAACTCCTGCTAATAGTACCCAGACATTAGGTCAGCCTTTGAAAAATAATAACCACCTTAGAGCTAATCAAATATGTTATTAATATGAGGAAACCAATAATTAATCTTAATTGTAAAGATATTCAAAACACTGTAATCAATGTAAATCCTCATAGAACTATAATTCTTTTTAAGAAACAAACTAGGATCACCCCACGGTAAAGTGATAAGATGAATGAAACTTTTATCAAGAAAATACTGTAACTTATTTTTCAATTAGATAAGTTTTACTTGATCCATATGAAATGGGTTTTTGAAATTTTATTATCATTGGTAACTAATTCAATAGAAAATTCAACTTCCCAAAGATGTATAATATTTTGAAACTCATTAAGAAAAACATCTAGGTGTTCTTTTTCAAATAAAACATCATTAATATACACAGATCCCTTATTCAAAATAATATTTCAAGATAATATTAATTACTATATTTTAATAGTTTCTCAGCTTCTTGATAAGTTGTCAATTTTATGGATTCATTATTGTATACAAACTGAAAATTATTCTGAAAAAAAACAACTTCATTATCTCTAAAATCTATTGTAGCATGGTAAACTGAGAGCCAATACATACCTATAATAACATAAAACTATACTATGGGAAATAAAATAAGGGTTTTAGGTAAATGTTATCCACTGAAAATAGTAGGGATATTCCTATAATTACATTTTTCCTTTATACTTCCCAAATTTTTTTACTATATGTTCTGGCTCATTTCTCAAAGTGGAATTTCGAATTTACATGACAATTTCATATAAATGAAATAATTTTTAGAAATAAAATAAAAAAGACAATTTCATAATCTAAATAAATAATAAATATGGCTATTGCCACTTTGTTTGATTACCCAGCATCTACTGAAGTGTTTGAAATGGATTTTACCACACCCTTCTGCTTATAGACTTGATATTTCACCTCATTCAATCCCTTCTTAAGACACTCATATATATATTGACCCATCTCATGAAATTTATAACACTTTAATATATACTTATATAAATTGTTCTTACAACTATCAAGATATTTTTTATTGTATTCATTATACATATGTCCTGACTTACCACATCTTAAGCACATTATATATTTCATAAGGAATTCCCTAGGTGTTTTTTACCATATATATCACATACTAGAAACATAATTTTTTTAACTTCATATTTATATGATGGTTTTATTCCCATTTACTTATAGATACGTCACTTTTTCTACTTGTTTTTGTAGAACGCTTAGTCGTTAGAAAACTCAATTTCCACTTTCTCGGCACATCAAACAAGTTTATCATAACTTTAAAATTAGTGGGATTCCAATAAAATAAGATATATTAGATTGAATCCTATGTAAAATCAATTAATTTAATTGTAAATATCTTAGATAAAATGTGGTGTGTGTCTTTCCAGTCGGGTGAATTTTTCTACATACACAACAACAAAATCTTCCACCTACTACTTTAATTTCAATAGTCATTTTTCTATCCTATATCAAATATCATTAGAAAAATATTTTAAAAAAAAATTCTTATATTCATCTCATTTAAATATATCATTATATTCACTTTACTTTGTATTGTTAACCGTTTTCCACCAGTTATCAGCTTCACCTTCAAAATAGTAAATGTAAATTGTTACCTTTTTATGCTCGGAATAACCCAATACAGTGAATATCTTTTCTATGGATTTAATTCCACCCCCATCTAGCACTAGGTTATAAGACCGATTGAATGTCAGAGGGTGTTTCCCCCATAAATTTATTCTCTATCACTATGTTCCTTTATATTAAATCTTGATTCTCTCTAGTGTGGACGTATTCACCATTTATAGGAAATTTCAATTAATCCATCATTGTAACAAACTACCTGATTCCAATTCCAATAATTCTAGGTTACTGATTCAGAAGGATATCTCCCCCTCATTTCTTTCCTACTTCATATTCAATATATCCTCTATAGAAAACCATTATAAACATACATGGTTTAGAAGAAGAAACTTGGTAATATTTCTACTCTATACCATTTTAAATTGACTATAAATTAAATTATTCTAATTTTATTCTATTAACATTTTCTTAACCCCTAAATTTATCTAATCCTTGGTCTGATATAAATTATAATTTCCCAACAATAAAAATTACATATTCTAGTGACTTTAACATAGAATTAACTTTCTTTAAATCCCAAAGATATTTTAGGATTAAAATTTTAGAGTGTTGGGTCATAACTCATATATAAAAAACCAATATATTATAGAGTGTAAAATTTTATCTGGTATTCATTTTTTTAGAAAACAAAAATGTCAAAAAGAACCACGTTTTCTTTTTAGGACACATCTTCGCAATTTTCATCTTTTCCGCATCTTTTTAATTAATCATCCTTAAAATCTTATGAATTTTTTTTAAATTTTTGATGAGTAGAAAATTCTCAGTAAGGAACATTAAAAGAATGAAATAAACTGTTATTATATTAATATCTATAAAAAATTCACCTTTTTCAAAATACAATTTAGGCTCAAAAAAATATTTTCATACCCTATAATTCAAATTTACTTCCCAAATATTTTCATAAAAACATTCATTATAAATATTAAATTAAAAAAATAAAACTCATAAATCATTCTTTGAAATCATGAAAAAACTCATAATAAATATTTCACAGGTTATACTTTTCACCCTTTAAAATAACATATACATTCATTTAAACATACGATCACTCTATTACCTTGATAAATCATAATATTTCTATAGAAACATAGAAAGAATATATAAAACATGTATTTTAATTGAGGATTCATTTTTATATCACTCATGTATATAGAATAACCATCATGGTTATACATGGAGTAACTATCATGTTTACACTTGGAATTACTATCAATACTACACTAGAAATAACTTTCATGTTTATACATATAATAGCCCTCATGACCAACGTACAATCATAAGTACTACACAATTAATTGGGGGGATATCACAAACCCAGACTTTCTTGGTTTATAATAGAACCACCTATCATCATTGAAGTTCTAAAGGATCGAATAACAATTGAGAAGGGGGGTTGAATAAATTGTTCACTTTTTTTTATAAGTTTCAAAACTTTTAGAAACATTACCCCTACATCCTATTGATATTTATTTCCATATAAAATTTTAGTAAATACTCAAGCATGAAAGAATATTAATGAATGTAAAAAATATAATATTTATATGGTTTGGCCTCAGTGTGAGAACCTACATCCTTTCCATACCCACTCTTTTGGGTATATGAAAATCCACTATTATGAATAAGTGAATACAACTTATAAAAAATCTCATTAGATACATTCTATATTTTGATAGATAATATTATACTAAATTAGATTAGATTCAATGGTTTTCTTGTAAAAAAATTTATCCAAACAAAATAATAAATAATTTTTTGAAAATGCTCCATAATTGATCAGTCTGAATCCCCAGTCCGATTTGGCTGGATCCAATTTTCTAAATAATATGTGTCTGGATCTAATTCACTGAATAAAATCATTATGGATCATATTATCTCAATACAATGAGTCTAGAACTAATTCTCTCAATATGATGAGTCTTAATATGATTCATTCAATATAGTGATTTTGAATCCGGTTGTCTCAATATAATGAAATTTATACAATGAAACCATTCTCAATATAAAAAACACAAACTTCCCTCAAATACACAAAAAAAATTACCTTAGTCTAATTGACTCAATCTGATTGACTGAATATGATCTTATCAATATGATTCTTCTTAATCTAGAAAATAAATATTCAACTATGTGATCCTCCTCACGAGATCTCTGGTCGGAAATGAATCTCTCTTGATTTCTTCAGTGCTCCTCCTTTTCCTATTGGGTAAAAGTTAGTCTTGAAGAAATGATCTGAGAAAATATATATATGTGACTCAAAAAAAAGCAGGAAACTTTAAAACTTTCCTCACATCCTAAAATCTCAAAAACTCTGAAAATATCTTGTATTTAAACTTTAGCTTCTAATTATTTAAACCTCCTTAAATTTCTCAAAGATTTATAAAAAATTGAATTTAATGTTTGAATTATGTAACTCATAAAATAAAAATGTGGAATATTACTTTTGAGTACTCTAATTAATAATATTTTTATTAATTTGTTTCCTTCTAAAAGTCATTTTTATTTCTGCTTCCTTCTCAAATTCAGTTTGATTTCTTTTTCTATCTCAGAGTCAGTTCAATTTCTGTTTCCAAATCACTGAATCTAATTTTTGTATCCTTCTCAGTCAATCTGTATTTATTATCCTTATTATTTAATTATAACTGAATTCTCATTATGATAGAATATCCATATTTTAATATTGAAATTCATCAAACTACTCCACCATTTTTCAAAAGCTTTTATCATGAAATTTTTCATGATTTGTGTGAATTTCATGATCAGAAAATCATTTTATTGATTTTTTTAGAGGGTATGACAACTTTATAACTCCTCAATTAATATTATTCTTTCAAAAATATTCAACAGAAAAATAAATTCTTCACTCATAAAAATTGTTCTTTTCAACTCAAAAACTTCTTTTATTCTCATATAACTACAAAGGAAACTTTCAGAAAATAATAATTTTTTTCTTCGATTCTTTTAGACCTGATTATCTAAATCTGATGCAGATGGATCCGATGAACTGAATCCAATAGAGATAGATCAGATGAACCAAATTCGATAGACCTAAGCTCAATTGTATGATTCTGATGAACTAGATCTGATTCTTGGATAACAAAAATATTCTTATACAAAATGTTTAATTGTCAACCAATACAAAAACAATGTTAAAACAATTTATCATAAAGGTTCTTCATTCTCCCCCTTTGGATTTTTTGACAACCCTTATTAATAAATTTTCAACTCTTTGTATTTTTTCACAATACAACTTTTATAAACAACTCATGTTTTTGACTTTTATCAAAACAGATCCTTTCTCAAAAGAGAGTTTTTGGACACCACACTACTTGATAAAGTAATTTTTTTAAAGGAATTTTATCCCTTAATGGAGTGAATGTTTTGTGTCCATGTAAAGATAAATTCTGCTAACATTTCTTTTTAAACTTTTTTTCTCTACCCCATTCTTAATTTTCTCACTTTTCTTTTTCTCTCCCCTATTATATGATAACCACGTATTCATGTTCATAAAATAAAGATAAGTAAAAAACATATAACAAATTTTTTACTTTCTCTCCCCCTTTTTCAACATAATCCAATGAATGGTGGGGATTCTTCCTTATGAGGTTTGTGAAGAAATGTGAGGTAGCTGAATGAGAAGTTGTAGTATGAATTCCACAAAACTTTATTTCTTTCTTTCTTTTTTAAATATATAATTAATTTAATACTTTTTTGAAATGTATTCTAGAAAAACATCTCTATCATAAACTTTATCTTTTATAAAGTGAAACATTATATCAAGGTGTTTTGATGTTTATTGTTGGACAAGATTCTTATAAATATAAAATGCACTATGATTATCAAAAATTATCTTTTATGGTTTAGAAACATTCACATTAAAATATTCTGGCTGAACTTTCATCAACAATATTTGAGTATAAGCTTGATTAGTTGCAACATATTCGGATTTTTCTATTCTAAAATTTATTTTACATTATTTCTTACTATTCTAACTCACACAACGTTCTCCCAAGAAAAATGTTCCTCCAATATTGATTTTCTATCATAAAAATATCATACCCAATCAACATCAATAAAAACGTGAAACATCATATCACTATTTATTTTTTATAATACCCTATGTGAAGTTATTACTTTAACATATCTTAGAATCCTTTTTTTCTGACATATGTTATTCTTTCTTATTACTTTAATACCAAGAATAAGAAGTCATAGAATAAATGATTTGAGGCCTTGAGGTTTTAAGGTAAAGAAGACTCCCTATCAGTTTAGAAAGTCAATTTGATTTCCACTTATTCTGGATATATATCATTACTCAACTTTGTGCTCACTGAAATAAGAGTTGAAATTTATTTAGATTATTCCATCCCAAAATTCTTTAATAATTCCATGTTATACTTTTCTTGAGATAAAATAATGTATTATTCCTTTTTTTTAACTTGTAACTCAAGGAAGAAAGTTAATTCTTGTAAAATAGTCATTTTAAAAGTATTATTCATTAATTTGGAAAATGTTTTAGAAATATCTTATCCATCCCATAAAAAATTATACCATCCACATAAATAATTACAATTAAAGCTCTGGTACAAGTTGCTAACAAATTTTCCTTTATAAAAGTTCAAAATTCTCAAACCATTTTTAAGTTTAAAATTCTAAGAACATGGGGCTTCTTTCATACCATACAAATATTTCTTCAATTTAAAAAACATTTTTTTCATCTCCATCATGTAGAACCTAAAAGGTTGTTCAATGTAAAATTCTTCCTTGGTCTCACCATTTAAGAAAGTTAACTTTACATCCATGTGATAAATATTGTAATTCCAATGTGTAGCCATTGAAAGATACATTATAAAAGTTTATAATCTTGGAACTAGGGGAAAATTTTCTTAAAAAACCACACCTTACACCTTTTTATAGACATTACAAACAAGTCTGGATTTGTTTCTTAAAACTTCTCCATGTTCACTTCACTTGTTTTTGTAAACCCATTTAGTTCCAAAAACATTTTTTATTTTTTATCCATGAAAGAAGTTAACTAATTTCATTATTTTCAATTTCATACAACTCTTCAGTCATAGCATCAAAAAATTATTTATGTTGAATAGATTCTAAAACATATTTTGGTTCAACTTTTGAGATAAGTGAAGTCTGATTATCTAATCTCAAATTTTTTCTGGTTTTAACTAGTGCCTTCTAATTCCAAATAGTGATTTTATATTCAACATGTTTTTGTATGGTTGGAAATTTCAAAGTTTCTTTCCCAGCTAAAATTTCCTCATCACATGATTCTTTAAAATCTTGATAAAGATATTTTGAAATAATTTTAGCATTGTTAGAATTATCCAGTTTATCCTCCTCAACATTCTCAACAAATCTATTTAGTGAGCTTTCATTTTCAATTACCTTCACATCATATGAGTCCAAGAACATTTGAAAATGTTTTTTCAAACATTTATAACTTCTTCCATTTGGTGAATAACCAATAAATATTCCTTTGTTAGAATTCTCATCAAACATTCCAAAATACAGATTTTTGATTTTGAGGAAACATGGAATTCCAAAAACGTTGAAGTATTTCAATGAAGGTTTTTTATTATACCACATTTTATAAGGAGTAATGTTGGTTTCTAGACCCAAAAAGCACCTATTTTGAATATTTATAGTAGTAATAATAGCTTGTCTCCAATATAATTTTGAATTTTTTCATTCTTCGAACATACTTCTTCCCATTTCTACTAATATTGTCTTCTTTATTTCTTCTACTCAATTTTTTTATAGAGTATAGGGAGCACTATACTGATGTTTGATTCCACACATTCTTAAAATTGGTTTAAAAGTATTGTTTGTGAATTTGGTACCATTATCTGTTCTTAGATTATTTATAAAAACCCTCATTTGCTTATCAACATATTTTCTAGTGAATTTGAACATTTCAATAGCCTCTCACTTGTGCTTTATAATCATGATGTATTCATCAGAATAAAATCATCAATAAAAGTGATAATATATAAATCTACTTTTACTGATTGATGTCTCATCATCTCACATAGATTGGAATGAATAATCTCAAGTGGTTAGTTAGATTGAATCACAATTATCTTATGACTATTTTAGTCATATTTTTTTATGGAAAGTAATAAAACAACTTCATCTCTTCATTTCCATTTTGTAAAATTTCGTACGAAATCAATGTTAAAAAGTTTATTTTTGTCTTTCTTCTCAAGTTGGAAAATTCTCCACTATCACAATTTTTTTCATCTTCCACACTCAAGTAACATGAGTTGTTGAATTATCCTATTTGAAATAGATTCTCACTGGTTCTTTATCCTTTTGTAATAACTTTTCCATATTTCATAATTTTCATGATAAAAATGTCTTTTATAAAACAAATATTTTCCATGATCACAAAGTTTACTTAAACTATGTAAGTTATGTTTTATCCCATCCAAAATTAAAATATAATTAGATTTCAACTTTTTGGATTCAATCTCATCTATTGTGATTCCTCATTTTTTTAGGAACTATCATTACCAAAGGTAATTTCTCCACTATCATGATTTTCAACATGTTTCGTTATTTTTATATCACTTGTCGTATATAAAGAAAAACCACTAGTATCCATGCTTTGTTCCTTTTACTTGCTTTTAAATTTGTCTCAACAACAAAATCTATTTCCAAAAATTTATTCCTTTCAGGTTTATTTTCATTTCTATCATAAGAAGCTAGTTCTTGAAGGAGCGTTCTTCATATTTCATAATGATAACTATCCTGATCACATCATCCACAAAAATCATCCATATATTCAAATTTATTTTCTCTGAATGTTTCTAACATATTGATAATTCCCTTCTTCAAATTTCTATAATCTGGGAAAATTACTCATTCAACTTACACTATTTCTTCCTCTTTTCTCAAATGTTCTTCTAAGTAGAGATATGTTGTTCCAAAAATTTCATACCATGTACCCATATATTCTACCACACCATAAATATCCATCAAATTTGGTTTTCTTTTAAAGAAAACTATTTCTTTATAGAATGCTTATTGTGGTTGATAACTTCATTCAGCTCTAACATACTCAGAATATGGACTATCTTTTGTTTTGAGTTAGTTTTCTACTTTTGTAGATTTAATAGTTTTATCACATCCTCTATCCACCCATTATTTCCCTATGCATTTTCTATAACCTAAAATTTTCAAAGAATCAGATGAAACATTACATTTGGTAAGAGAATATTTCATATGATTATCGTATTGAGCCTTCTCGGAAACTTTAGAAGTATCAACTTTTAAATTCGATGCATTGTTGAAGTTTTCATTCATCTTCCTCAAGTTACTTTCAGACTCAATAAGTTTTTTTTGAAAATTTTTAAGATCTTATTTTTTAGCTTCCATATTATTACTAATATCTTCATTTATCATTCCATATTTAGTAATTCTATGTTTGTAAATTAAAATATCCTGATTGTATTCATCCTCGTGCTTAATGACAAATTTTATTCCATTAGAAACTTCATCAAAATATTTCTCCATTACACTAATTTCTTTCTTGAGAGTCTTATTATTCTAAATACATGAAAAAAGTTCTATTTTTAGTTGATACTCTCTATAATATTCTTCGCCACCTTCTTCACTCTCTGAGGAATCATCTATTTTCTAAAGTTTTGCAATAAATGTTCTAAATTTTTCTAGTCGTTCATCTTCAAAATAATTTTTTGAATTTGATTCTGATTCAAATTTATTACTCAATGTAATTATTTTATTTTCAGTAAAATTATTCTTATATCTATTGGAAGACGTTTTTTCTTTATCATTTTTATTCCAATTGTTCTATCGAGGTTTTTCATCATAATCATTTGATATTATCTAAATTTGTTCTTAGGTAAATTCATAGAAAAATTTTCTGATTTATCCTCACTCAAAATATCTGAGAGGAATTTCACCAATATGCATTCATATTCCACGTCGATAGTTCTTGGATATAATAGAATTTCTTTTCTTATTTAACTCATCATCATCTTTACCTTCTAAGTTATAAGGATCATTATCTTCAGCATCTTGGATTTTCATCTTTCTTATAGCATCAAAATCCATTTCATCTTTCAATATATATTTTTAAATTGAAACATTCCTCATTTTATAAAAAATAATAAAGATATTAAATTCATCAAGAGATAAATCATCAATATCTTCAAAAGAAGAAATTTTTTAGCCAAACCTACTTAGAAAGTTTCTAATAATTTTATTCCCAATAGTATAATCTTCTACAAAATATATGAATCCTCTAATATTGCAAAAAAATTATTTAATCTAGGGATGTATTTATAAAATATTTATTTATCTCTCATTTTGATCTCTTCATACATACTATGAAATATTTTCATCTTTTCTTACTAAACTTTATTATTCCCTTATAAAACACTTTCCAACTATTCCAACATACTTTTTATTATTTTGAGACCCATCCCCTTCTAATAATGATTTTATGATAAGAAAATGAGAAGAAAAATTTTACCCCTTCCATATACTTCTATATTTCTCTTATCACCAAAGGTAATTGGGGAATCTTTCTAAATAGGTGGAAACGCAATAGTAGCAGCATCAACAACTTCTAGAACTTGAGATAGAAGATAATGAATTATCCTATTTTTTATTCATAATAATTTTTTCAATCAAAAGTATAATTTAATCTACAATTGAATGAATTGATATTATCAATGATATGGATTCAACAAGGGAACCTTTCCTTTGATACCAATTAATGTTCAAAATGATCGAATAACAGCTGAGAAGGGGGGGGGTGGAATCAGTTGTTCACTTTTTTATAAGTTTCAAAACATTTAGAAACATAACCACCATAACCTGTTAATATTTATTTCCATATCAAATTTTAGAAAATACTCATAAATTCATGAATATTAAATCAATAACAGCACTCGAAATTTACACGGTTCAAACATAGTGCGATAAACTACATCCTTACCATAGCCACTCCCATGGGTATACAAAAATCCACTATTATGAAGAAGTGAATACAACTTGAAGAAACTATTGTTAGACACCTTATATCTCTTGATAGGAATGATTGTACTAACTCCCATCAGTTTACAATGTTTTCTGAAAAAATAATTGATCAAAACAAAATAATAAATACTTAATTTTAACTAATCCACTATTTCTCACTTCAAATCCTCATCCTGATTTGGATGGATTCAATTTTCTCGATCCAATGTGTCTTGATGAAATTCTCTCAATACAATTTTTCTAGATATAATTCTCCCAATATGATGAGTCTGGATATAATTCTCTCAATATAATGAGACTTAATAATATTTTCTCAATACGATGAGTCTAAATCCAATTATTTCAATATGATGGACACAATTTGATGAACCCATTCTCAATCTGAAAAACTCAAACTCTACTCAAATACTCAATTCTATGTACCTCAGTATGACTCAATTAGATTGACTGAATATGATATTTTCAATATAATGTTTCTCAATCTGGTAAATAAACATTCAGTTGTATGATGCTCCTCATGAGATTTATGGTCATGAATGACTCTCACTTGACTTCTTTACTGCTCCACCTTTTTATCTTTCATAAAAGATTAATTTGAATGAATGGTCTATGAAAGTATCCATAGGTGACTCAGAGAACAAAATCAGGAAACTTGAAATATTTCCCCACTTCCTCAAATCTCAAAAACATTAAAAATATATCAAATTTAAACTGTAGGTTTGACTTCTTCAAACTTGCTTAAATTTCTCCAAGATTTATGAAAATTTGAATGTCATGATTGAACTCTTTAACTATTAATAAAAAATAAGTAATTTTCATTATGAGTCTTCTTCATAATCAAATCATTATGATTTTTTTCTCAGATTCAATACTATTTATGTTTCCTTCTCAATGCCACCCTAATTGATATTTCCTTCTTAGAGTCAGCCTGATTTTTTTTGATTCTCAGAGTTAGACTGATTTTGTTTTCCTTCTCACTGAATCAGATTTTTGTATCTTTCTCGGTGAATCATAATTCCAAACCCTTCTCAGTTAATTATTCTTTAATTCTCATTATGATAGAATCTATATACTAAAACATTAAAATACTTCAAACATCTCCATCATTTCCTTAAACGATTTTATCATAAAAGTTTTCATGATTTTCTGTAATTATTTATCAAAAGAGAATCATCTAATTTACTTTATAAAGTATGAAAACATTATATCTACTCACTTTATAATATTCAATCAAAACTCTTCAACCACAAAATGACTGCTTCACTCAGTAACTTTTTGATTTCTTACGCAGAAATTTATTTATTTCTTAGATTATCTAAAAAGAAAATTTTCAGAAAAAAAAATTTCTACCTCCAATTATTTTCTATCAAATTATCTAAATCTAAAGCATATGGATCTAATAAACTGAATATAATGGAGATAGATCTATAGAACTAAATTAGATGCACTTAAGTCTGATTCTCTGAGTTCTATGAACTACAAATAATTCATGGATAACAAAAACATCTCTATAAAAAAGTTTATTTGTCAAAAAAATACAAAATCTTTATTAAAAAAAATTATCAGAAGGGTTATTGGATCATAAACAATGCCCAAATACCATAACAAAATGATATCATATAAAATCATGCAATTTTCAAAATAATATTTTCACCCATAAGAAAACATTTTTGTGCATTGAAATATCCATTCCATTTTAAAAACCATTTTTAAAATATTTAGAACATAGGGAAATTGGTTTTTTATTTGAAGAGAACATTGAATATTATAATGGATGTCAAATATCAATTAAGAGTTATAGTGACGGGAAAATTAATTGTCACCTTATATGTTAAAATAGAACATTCCTTTTTTAATTTTGTAAATAAACTCAAAATATTCTGTAAAAATATTACTTTTGGGCTCCTTTTAAGGAAAATCAAAAGTGAATTAAAATTTATTTTATAATTATTTTATTTCCATATAAATACACCATTAAAATTAAATTTAAAAAATATGTACATGAAATAAAAATAGTTTTGAGGTAATCATTAAAAGAGTAATTTTAAAATAAAGTCCCTTACTTTAAATCTGACTCATCACGTACATTAATTAACTTCATAAATAATAAAATTTGGTTAATTATTTAATTACTTGATATTTTTTTGTTTATTATTCCTTTTGTTTTTTCTTTTATCATTCTATAATCAATTACTCAATTAATTAATTTTACATTGGATGTTTTAATGTTATTTGGATGAGATGTCCATAAAGGCTTCGATAAGTTTACTATGGTTTAAGATTTCATTTTTTCATAGTTTCTAGAATAATAATCATGAAATAGTATTCAATTATACACAAAAACTATAAATTTAATACTAATTATGAAATATTTTTGTGATATATTAAGTATGTTACAATCATGAAGATGGTAGGTCATATATACTCATGAGTAACATTTATATTTTTCAATGATCATTATGGAAATAAGGTTAAAATTTAATAATACAAATCATATCGAAAATACCATATTATTTATTTAAATACACTTATATATATCATCCATGTAATTTGGGGATGGGAAATAAATCATATCGCTCCATGGAGGTGGTAGTCCACACGTAAAAATGAACAACGTTATCATTTTTAAATGAATGGAAAGGTAATAAACTCGATGATATATTATATTTAAATTAGGATAAATATTTCATGAATATCATATATATATAATAAATCCATCATTATCACCATATTTTTGAGATGGTGATGGAAAATAAATTAAATTGTTTCATGATGCGCTAGTACGGATCACACATGAACGATGGATTCCTATCCCATTTGATGGAGGTTGGAGATGTATATTGGTTGTTTCATTAATATAATAACATATAATTTTATGGGATATACTGATTTGGTTATATATACATGCTTAGGGATGAATTGAAAGAGGTGTAAGACGAAATAAAAGAAAAAAACTCATTTAAGAACAATACCTATTCTTCAAACAATCTCGTTCTCTTATCACATTACGAAGAATGTTTTTTTGTTAAATTATTTTCAAAAAAGTTTTTTTATTTGTTAATAACTAACCTTTTTTATTAGAATGTTCTTTTCCCTAGAATTGTATTCAGATTCATCGTAATGAGGTTATTTTTTTGACCCATATTCTTGTATTGAGATGCACTAGACCCTTTATCATATTCCGTTCCATTTGTATGAAATTGAAAATAATTGAATTCAAAAGAAACAAATAATGAATGAAATTTTTTTAAGAGATTTTAAAAAATAATGTGATGTTACGAGTCAGAAAGTTTTCATAAATTCTAAAACTAAATAAAATCACTCTTTTCTGATCATGAAGTTCTCACAAATCAAGATAAAATTAATCATAAAATATTTTGAACAAATTATGGAGAGGTTTGTAGAAATTCAAAATTGTAGAGTGAAGAATTTCATCATAAAGGGAATTCCATCATAATGAGAATTCCATCTTAATGGGAAATTCATCTTAAGTAGAATTCCATTTTAATGGGTTTACATCATATTGAGGTCAATTGACATCAGTTAAAATAGCATCGAATCATCCATCTGAATCATAAAAACCTTTTCATACCCAGGATAATCATACTCAGACACGAGAGGAAAATAATCATACCTAGATTCAAAAGGACCAGCTGGAAAGAGGAAGTGATACTGACAATTGTATCTAATCCAATCATAATATTGTAATGAGCTGAGAAAGAAACATATCATAATGAGATGAGAAATAAAATGATCATAATGAGATGAGGATGAAATAGATTGTAATGAACCTTAGAAATAAATAGATCATAATTATGCATGGAAAGAAAAAGATCATAATGAGATAAGAAATAAAAGTTTCATAATGTGCTGAGAAAGAAATAGATCATAATGGAGTCGAGAAAGAAACAGATCATAATGAAGCTGAGAAAGACACAGATTGTAATGAGATGAGAAAGGTATGATGAATTGAATTGGTCAAACATTATTTTCAATTTTTGTTATAAATCTCATATAAATCTAATGAGGTTAGTAGAATTCAATCTTAATGTTTTATATGTGATATTCTTTTGTGTATTTTGATATTTAAGGAAGTGGGGAAAGATTCCTAGTTTACCACTATTGTTTTTTGAGTCTCTTATAAATAATTCCTTAGATAATTAGTCAATTCACAATATTCTATGTACATGAGAACGGTGAGGCCCTAGAGAAATCAATGTGAAAGTACCCATCTTATTGATAAAGTATTGAGTTGGTAATTCTATCCTAGTTTTTAGTCTGAAGATTGAGATTGAGTTAATTATACTCAGAGAATCAGATCCAGCATAATCGTATTCTAGAAATCAGATCCAGAATTATCATATTAAATAATTCAGATCCCGCAACTTTTTTTTGATAGAATCAGATTCATTATCATTTTATGTATAAAATTGGATCGAAAATCCAGCATCATTATTTTGAGAAAAAAATGGATCTATCTAAATCAGACTGAGGATTCAGACTGATAAATTATAAAGAATATTCAAGAAAGTATTTATCATTTTGTTTGGATCAATTTTTTTATAAGAAAATATTGTAAACTAATTGGAGTCATTATAATCATTACTATTAGGATATAGAAGGTGTCTAACTATATTGGGAAAAAGTTTCATTCACTTCTTCTTAATAGTGGATTTCTATAGACCCATGGGAGTGGATGTGGTAAGGATATAGGTTCTCAAACAAAGGATAATCCTTGTAAATATTGTGTAATTTAATTGATTTTGATACAATTTTAGGCATGAGTATTTACTAAAATTTGATAAGGATATAAATTTTAATAGGTTTTGAATGTTATATTTTGAAAATAATTACAACTTATAAAAGTAAAAAACTAATTCAACCCCTCCTTCTCAGTTGTTATTCAATCCATTAAAACTTCAATTAATATGAGAGGGAAGGTTCCCTTATTAAAATCCTAATAATGGGTAATATCAATTATGTAAACTGTAGCGGAATTTCTACACTTAGTGGAAGAAATATTATAGATGTAAAAATAGGATGATTATTTATCTCATATCTCTTGGAATTGGAGTTATTGATGCTTCTACTATTAGATTTACACCTATTGAAAAAGATGCTCCAATAGTGTTTTCTGAATAGAGAAATATAGAAGTTGGTGGAAAGGATATAAATATAATCTTTATGTATTTATCATGGAATGATTTTTAGAAGGCAATGGTTCTCAAAACTTCAAAAAGTATGTGGTAAAATATGGAAGGTATTTTTGAAGGAAATACAAAAGTTAAGGAAGAAAAGTTTCAAATATGGCGTAGAAAGTATGAAGACATCAGAATGAGATATTAAAAACAATTTTTTAATACTTTACTAGAGTATATGAAATTATTTTCAATATTTTATGACTCATAGATATCTTGGAATATTCTAAAATTGTGAAGAAACTAATTAGAAACAATGTGAACATGTTTGATTCTAAAATTTCTTCTTTAAATGATAAATATAATTTATCCCTTAAATAATTGCATAACCTTCTTATTGTATATGAAATGATGAAATTTACAATTTTTAAGAAGAATATGAAAGATGAAATGGATTTTAAAGCTATGAGAAAGTTGAAAATTCAAGAAATTTAAGATGTTGATCCTTATGAATCCAAAGAAAAAGAGTATGATGAGTTGAATAAAAAATCATCTCTCTGTTATTAAAGAACAATTGAATTGGAATTTTAAAGTATGGTGTAAAACATACTCCAAAATATTTTGAGTGTGGTGGAATCAGATAATTTTCTATGTATTTCCCTGAGATGAAATCCTAAAAATATCAAGATTATTCTGATGGAAAAGTTTTATGTAATAAGTCTAATAAAAATGATAAGAAACAAATTATTCCAATAGATATAATAATATGTTTACTAGAAAAAAAATATGTATGATAAGAACTAAATTTGAATCAGACTCAAAAAATAACAATTCGTCTGAAGATGAAAGTTTAGAACAATTCAAAACCTTCATTTCAAAAGTTTATTTAATAAAAGATTCCTTAAAGTGTGAAGAAGGTGGTGAAGAATCTTATAGAGTGTATCAAACTAGAAATAAAATTATTTCATATCTTGAGAAAAAAACTCTCAAGAACAAAATTAGAGTTATGAATAAATATTTTCATGAATTTTTAAATGGAATAAAATATGTTCTCAAGTAGGAGTAAAGATACGTAGAAGATATTATATGATACAAACTTAGAATTACTGAACAGGTAAAGATGATTTAACATCATAGTAGGAAGCTAGAAACTAAGGAAGAAGAAGTTATCCGGTTGAAATCAAAACATCTTGAGTCTGAAAGTACCTTGATGAAGATGAGTTAAAACTTCAAAAAAAATTGAAGTAAAAGCTGAGAGTTCTAAAGTTGCTGAGAAAGCTCAATACGGGAATCATGTGAAATATTATCTTACCAAAAATTATTTTTCATCTGATTCTTTTAATATTTCATGTTTCAGAAAAAGTACTGGGAAAGAATGGGTGGAAAAATAAGGTGATAAACCTATCAAATCTACAGTGTTAGAAAACTCACTCAAAATAAATTATCATCCACATCTTCAGTATGTTAGAGAAGAAAGAAGTTACCAACCTCAACAATGTTTCAATAGATAAAGAAATTATTTAAATATAAAATAAAGATTTAATGTTTATTACTGGTGTTTTGGAATCTATGGGAACGTGTCCTATAATTTTAGGCACAACTTATCCTTACCTGGAAAAAGGTTTGAGAAAAGTTTAAGAAATATAAAATGTAGAATGAGAAACATTCCTAACATATAGAAATTTGAAAAAGTAAATTCTAAATATGTTATAAACATTCCAAAAATAAATCAATTTGAATGTCTAAAAGATGATTTTAAAAGATGTGATCAATCTTTTCTTCATACTGAATGATATATGACACTCTTTCCAGAACAATTTTCTCATGATAGAAATGAAATGAATTTTGAAAATAATAACGTTGGAGAAAGATCTTATGTTTATGAAAAGGATTTGAAAGAAAGTAAAAGGAAAATACAATGGATACATGATATTTGTTGATCTTTACATATGATAGTTAATATTAAAATCTTGAAACAAGTTTAAAGTCATGATGGAGGAGACATTATGTTAGGTAATGATAGTTCATTAAAAATAAGAGGAATTAAAACTACTGAGATTAAAGCTGAAAAGTTGAAATCAGAGGAAGTTTTTTTTGTGATGGGATAAAAAATAACTTACATACTATAAGTGAACTTTGTGATGATGGAGAATAATCTGATTTTAGAAAATGTTTTTATATAATTAAAAGTGTGAAAGATGGAAAAGTCATTATGAAAGGATAAATAACCAGGGGTAATCTCTTTCAAATAGTATAATTCAATAACTCTTGTTACTTGAGTTCTAAAGATGAAAACAAATTATGGCACCGAATACTTGGATACCTTCGGTAGAAAAACATGAATAAACTTTCTAAAGTTTATATTGTTTAGAATTTTCAAGAAATTAAAAGAAGAGATAAAGAAGTGTTTATTACTTTTCAAAAAGAAAAATGAGTAACAAAAGTCATAAAAGAGTTTAAATTCAATCTATAAGACCACCAGAGCTTATTAATTCCAATTTATGTGGGCTGATGAGACATCAGTTAGAAAAATAGATTTATACATTATTATTTTAATTGATAATTTCTCGTATATGACAAACATCATGTTTATGAATCACAATTCAGAGGCTATTGATGTGTTTAAATTATTTAGGAAAGATATTGATACAAAAAATGGGGGTTTCTACAAATAAGTTGAGAACATATAATGGTATCAAATTAACAAGAAATACTTTTGAAACTTATCTAAAAACTAGTTATCAAACATTAGTATAGTGCTCTGGTTCAGACAAGAAGAATGTTCAGATTAGATAATCATACTTAAATTATCTTAAAAGTTAAACTAGAATCAATTTCAAAATCTATTAAAACTAAGAATTAAGTGGGATGATCATTTCACTTCTATGGAATTGTAAGTTCTCTATGTTTTTCTTCTCCCAGATGTGCTCTTTTTCCCAATTGAAGGGAATAATCTGATTAGTAGAGATTCTTTAGGTATGCACTATTTCATACCTTTGTAGCTTTTCTCCTTTGGTGTTTTTTACTTGCCTCTTTGAACTTATTTTTTGTACCTATCCTTTTATGGATAATAATAAAATAATTATGTCTTAATAAATGATCTAAAAATAAGCTATTCCACACAATGAATTGGTGGATCCTATGAATGAATAATTGGATCATATTGAAAATAATTAAACATGGGAACTTGTTTCTTGTACATCAAATAAAAATTATATTGGAACCAAGTGGGATTATAGAAACAAATTTAATAACCATGGAGAAGCCTCAAGAAATAAATAAATACTTCTCTATAAATTATATGCATAGGTGGGAGGTGTGGATTTTGATGAAACATTTTACCTCGTTGTAAGGATAGAAACTATCAGAATTTTTATTTCAGTATCTTCACATCATAATTAAGAAATTTATTATATAGATGTAAATTTAGATTTCTTAAATAGTTATATTGAGGAAGAAGTTTACATTGATAAACCTTGTACCTTTGTACTTGATGAGGATGAAAAAATGTAATTAAATTGAAGAAGGTTTTTTCTGGGCTGAAACAAGATCTACATTCTTGGTATTTTAAGATTGATAATTTTTTGATAATGCTAAACTTTTTTGAAGGAAAATTTTATAGAAACTTATATCTGAAAATGTTGAATCCAGAGTTTTAATTTTAATTGTTTTTGTGGATGATATAATTTTTTTGGGGATAAAGAAATGATTTGTGAATATATTTCTAAAGAAATGAAGAATAATTTTGAAATGTCAATGTTGGTAGAATTTACTGCCTTCTTTGTCTTAAAAGTTCAAAAAAAAAGAAAAATATGTTTTCTTATCTCAAGAAAAGTATAACTAGGAGTTTTTGAAGATCTTTGGGATGGATGTATACAGAAAAGTTCAAACTCCTATTTTAGTGAGCCCAAAGTTTAGTAAAGATGAATCTGGAATAAGTGTGAATCAGAATGACTTTCAGAATCTAATAGGAAGTCTTTTATACCTTACATCTTAACATCATGATATTTTTTATTCTATGACTTTATGTGTCGTGTATAAAAGTATTCCAAAATAATCACATTTGATGGTGATAATTATGATTCTGAGATACGTCCAAGAAATAAATTCACATGGGTTATTATACAAAAGAAATATTGAGATGAAGTTTCATGGTTATACTGATGTTGATTGGGCTGGACATTATAATGATAGAAAATCAACCTCAGGAGTAATATTCTTCTTGGGTGAATGTTGTGTAAGTTGACATAGTAAGTAAAAAATCTCATTAACTTTGAGTATATCGAAGTGAAAATATGTTTCAGCTACTCAATCTTGTACTCAAATTTTGTGGAAAAAATTTCAACTGGAAGATTTGAATGTAGATGTTTCTAAACCATTGAAGATACTTTGTGATAATAATGGTGAAATTGATATTTTTTTGAATCATTTACAACATTCAATATCAAAACACATTGATATAAATTTTCACTTTATAAAATAATATGTTTATCTGGGAGATGCTTTGCAGCAATATATTTCAACAAAGTATTAGATTGCCAATATCTTTACAAAATTAATGTTGAAGAAAAGGTTTATTGAATTGATGCTAAAACTTCATGTTCAGACTCCCCCAATGTCTTTCTAAACCTCATAATAAAAACCCAATCATTCTTTGGAATATGATGGCAAAGGGGGAGAGAATGTAACAACTTTTTACTTTTTAAGAATTTTTTACTTATCTTTATTTAATTAATTTGAAGCTTCAGTTATCATAAAATGGGGGAGAGAAAAATAAAAGTGAGAGAAAAATAAAGTTAGATAATAAATAACATGGGAGATAATAAAAAAGTGTGAAAATAAAAGTTATGAGATTTTATCAAAAGTTAGATAAAGGAAAGTGGAAAAATAATGAATGAGGGAGAGAAAAATAAAGTATGAAAATAAAATTGTTGAGAGTTTATCTTCACATAGAAACAAAACATTCTTTCCACCAAGGTATGTAATTCCTTCAAAAATATTACTTTATCCAGTAGTTTTGTGTTAGGAAACTCTATTTTGAGAAATTCTATGTTTTGATAAAATTCAAAAGTTTAGTTGTAATAAATATTGAGTTGGAAAATCTGTTAACAATGGTTTTCAACAAATCTAAAGGGGGTATTTAAGAGCCTTTGTGGTTAAATTGTTTTAAACAATGTTTTTATTTTTTGAAAACTAACCTTTTTTGTATTAGAATGTTTTGGTTTTATAGGAATTGAATTGAGAATCATCTTAATGAGGTTATCTTTTTGGACCCAGGTTTTCATATTGATCTACACTAGACACTTTATTATATTCAGGTCCATCAGCATGACATTGAAAATAATTTAATTCCAAAGAAACAGAGAAATAATGAAAATTATGAATATCTTTGAAAGAATAATGTGAATTCAGGAGTTAGAATGTTTTCATAAATTCTAAAACTAAATTATATTATGTGTTTCGGATCAAGAAGTTATCATAAATCATGAAAATATTCCTTATAAAATATTTTGAATAAATAATAGAGAGGTTTTAATAAATTAAAAATTATAATGTGAATAATTCCATCATAATTGTAATTCCATCACAATGATAATTCCATCATAATAGGAATTTCAATGTAATGATAATTCCATCATAATGGGGTTTACATCATATTAAGGTTGATCTATATCATTTATTGTAGCATCTGATCATCCATATGAAGAATAAAAACAATTTGTGCTTAGGTTGATCGTACTCAGACTTAAGAGGAAAATGATTATAACATGATTGATTGAAACTAGATCGAAAGTGGAAGGGATAATGACAATTGTATCCAGGACAATCAGAATATTGTAATGATCTGAGAATAAAAAAGATCATAATGAGATGATAAAGAAAAATATCATAATGAGATGAGAAATAAATATATCATAATGAAGTTGAGAAAAAAATAGATCGTAAATAAGATGAGAGAGAAAAATATTGTAATGAGATTAGAAAGAAAATGATCATAATGATCTGAGAAAGAAACAGATCATAATGAAGCAGAGAAAAAAACAAATCATAATGATTCTAAGAATGAAACAGATCATAATGAGCTGAGAACAGTATTATGAATTGAAGTGGTAAAACATGAATTTAAATTTTTTTTAATCTTGAAGAAATATGAGGTTTAAAGAAGTAAAAAAATATATGTTTTAAATGAAAGATATTTTCAAATATTTAGAGATTTGAGTAAGCGAGTAATGTTTCCTATTTTCCCACCTTTATTTCTTGAGTATCCTAAAAATACTTTCTTAAATCATTCATCCATTCAAAAATTTCTACATATGTATGAATGGTGGATCAATAGAGAAATTTAAGTGAAAGTTCCCATATGATTGAAGAATTATTGAGTGGAGAATTCTATCAGAGTTTGAATTTTTCAGATTGAGATTGATTTCATCATGTTTAGATGATTAGATCCAGCATTTTCATATTCCATAAATTGTATCCAGAATTATCATATTCAGTAATTCAAATCCATAATTATCGTAATCTAGAAATTAGATCCATCATCCTTGTTTGTATAGAATCATATCTAGCATCATTGTATTAAGAAAATCACATCTAACATCCAGAATCATTGTATTGAGAATAAATCGGACCTAGCCAAGTGAACCTGAGGATTCTGACTGATCAATTGGGAACCTGATTCAACAAATTCATTATCATTTTTTGGATCAATTATTTAACTAGAAAACACTGTAAAGCAATGGTAGTTAGTATAATCATTCTTATTGGGAGATATAAGGTTTATAATGGGAGTTGGAACAAGTTGTATTCACTTCTTCATAATAATATATTTCCATAGACCCACAGGAGTGGCTGTGGAAAGGATGTGGGTTCCGAAACTGAGCCTGAACCTTTTAAATATTGTGTGATTTACTTTCTTTCCTTCTATTTGAAGCATGATTATTTACTAAAGGTTGATAAGGACATAAATAATAATAGGTTTCAAGGTTTATGTTTTGAAAATAATTAAAACTTATAAATGTAAGAAATTGATTCACCCCTTCCCCTTTCTCAGTTGTTATTCGATCCTTTGGAACTTCATATTAAGTCCTCTAAGGATGTTATTATGAACTAACCAAGTACTCTAGGATGTGATAAGGGATTTAATTAATATATCATGGTAGGTTTTGGCTTATCCAAAAGCCTTTTGAAGTGTCATGATATGAAAAGAAGAGTTTTCATTTTATAAGAGAGGGTATGGCCACTATTACAATTTCATAAAATGTTAAATTATTATAAATTAATTTTGAGGTCATCTCAGACCCGGGTTTTGAAATTGATCTTTGGTTCTGGTTTGGGTTTGGTCTCTGGCTCTTTTCTCAGGAACCGGGTTAGATGAGTTTGAATTTTTGGGACATTATTTCCTTTTATTCTTGGCCTATCTTTCGTTATTGGTTTCCCCCTTGAGTTTTGGTGGAAATTGGTGTTTTTTGGGTTGGTAGGCCCTTGTGAAAAAGTAGTGCACGGTTAATATTAACTATCCATCACGGACCAAGTAATAGTGTGGAACCTCCTAGGTTAGATAGTATCTACCGTAAGACTACCGCACGGTTAGGCATACCGTGCAGGTAGGCCGTGCGATCAATCTGTTCTTCGGCAGTGGCATTTGAATGGTATCTTCAAGATTTGACATATCATGCAGAATAACCATGCAACCAATCCATTTTTTTTAAAACCTTTTCTCTATTCCTGATTTTTATACCCAAACACACCCTTACCTCCCCCATTCAGGTTCGTCTTCCCTAAGTGCCACCTCCCCTTCCCTTGGATCCTCTGAACCTCTATTTTTGGGTGTTCTTGGTATGATTTCTCCTCTAGATCATCATGTATGTCTTCTCCCCCTTGGTTTCCCCCTATTTCATAGGGTTTTATTCTATTATATTGAGTTTCCATCTCTCCCAGAGGTAGGGTTACAATTTTTTATGTTAAATCCTAAATTTTTGGGTTCAATATCAATATCTTAGGTCAGATCTTGTCTCCCTTGGGTTTAGTTTCAGTGTGATGGAGTTTTTACACCAGATTCTAGAAGTTCTTCGACATCTATTATAGGATCCCTTTGTACCTCTTCAATAAAGAAAATATTTAACTGATATATTGATTTTCTCACATATATAAACTATTATATAGTGATTTTTCCTGATTTCAAATATTTTCCCATGTGAAAAAATAAATGTTTTTCCTTAATCGCTTTGTATCAATAAAATGGATTTGGTGGGTTTTGAACACCAAATGCTTGTGAAATTTCCATAATGGATTTTCTAACTAAATTTTGGTTTTTAAACGGAATAGTATGGTTTTTTAAATGATAGTTTTACATTCAAATGGAGGTAAGTGTTTGAACAATGTTTTTCTAAGTTGGTTTGATTTTGAAAATGGTTTTTGAGTGGTTGTTTATAAAGGGTTTGATATGTAAAAGTGACTTGTGACCCATTTGGAAATTTTTAATAAAATGGTTTCATTTGGAAAACCCCTTCGAGAGTGAGTCTTTCCTTTTTGGTTGATTATGGGATGGTTGTGTCCTCGGTATGGGACCTCAGTTATGTAATAATTTTTTTAAGGAAAGGACTACTCCTTGAGATGGATGGGGTGGTGCCTATTTTTATGATTTGTATGGTGGTATGAATATATATATATATGGATTTTTGTTTGGAATATGTGTTACACCCCTTTATGAACATATAATGAGAACCTAACATATCAAAGAGGAATTCTTAGAACAATTGTTTCACTATTAGTTCATGAAATGACCAGTAGCCCGTAGTAGGTGGATATTTGGGTTTATTTCTCTAGGATTGGTCCCCTCAGTCTATCTTGAGTTTGGGTGGCTGGGATTTTGGGTTTTTTTATTTCATCATGTGTGGAATGATATTAGGGATGATCTCTCATGTATTGGTATGTTTTGGTTTTCTTGTGAGTTCCTAGGTATTCTTGTGTTCCTCTATTTCTATCACTGTTAGTATCACTGCCCTCATTGGGTATAATCATTATCCTTGTGCTTAGTTTTAGTTTTCTTTTGGTACATTATGAAAGTGTGGTTTTTTAGAATGGTTTTAACAAATAGGTTTTGAAATAATATGTGTTTTCCCAATTTTCCCTTAAATAAGAAAAACTAAAGTTTCCAATTGGTTTACTTTTTCCTTCTCCATTGTGAACCCAACCTTCCCTATATGAATGAGACTTGTTTTAAAATGTGATAGAAATGAATTGACATCGTGATTTGTTTTCTCTAAATGAAATTATGGAAAATCGATATTTTTTCATTGTATTTCAAACCTTATAATCAATGTTTCTTTATTTAAAGAATGTGCAATGGGAATAGAATTACTTGGTCCTACCTATTGATTTTTAACACTCATTCCTATAGTTTTTCTTGTTTTTAGCTTCTATTGTAGGTTCTAGATTCTGTTCAGTCACCTTGGGTGATAGTGGGTTATAGATTAAAGAGTGATTCTCAAGGTCAGATGATGTTTTCTAGGGTTTCGAGTTCAGTTTTTCTTCTTAATATAGTTTGATGTTTATTTTTTGTATATTTTATTATAATAAAAAAATAAAATTCTTGAAAAAAATTAGTTTGGTTTGTTCCATTATTTATTTTTCATCCTTTGTTTATTTTGTTGTGATAATTTGTTCCCATTATCTCTATTGATGTTTTTGGCACTTGTTCCCAGCCTAAGAGGATCGGGAATGCATCCCAGGCCTTGCTATAGATCGGCTCAGGTGATTAGTCCACGATCTACCTGGGTTGGTTTGTGACAAAATGGTATCAGAGTGGGTCATCTCTTAAGTGGACCTTGCTTATTAGTGAACCCAATGTTATTTGGGGATTTCATGGTAAAAGGATTTGGATTGGCATGCTCAGGGTGTAGTAATGTGAAGGAAGTCATGAACCCTTTCTTATTCTGAACCTCGGGTTACCATGGGATGTCTGAGTATGTAAGTGTCTTGGGGTTTTTGTGAATTTTGTGTTGTTGGGAAATGAAAAAAGATTTAAGAATGTGGCCCCTTGAGGTCTCAAGGCATGAAAATCCATTTGGAGCATGTGCCTTACCTTATAATTCTTCTTGTGAAAGTGGTGTGATTATCATATGACTACCAACCATATGTCCAAGTCACCCACCGATGCCAGTTTCCCTTTTTTTAATCATTTGGTTTTTCCTTAATTCTAAATTTTTTTTTGAAAAGTTATTTTTTGGAATTGTAAAAGGATGAATTAAAAATGCTAATGACTTTGTTTTACCTAGTGGAAAATGGATTTTAATGACCTGTTTTAAGGAGATATTGGGAAATTAGGTCATTGTGAAATGAATTTTTTTGGTAAAATCTAAGTGTATTAATGGTATGTGTTGAAATATTGAGAAATGTTTTGAATCGGACAAATTGGTATTTAGAAATGGTTTTTAATGGGATGAGATGCTTTGAAAATAAATATGTGGAGTTCATAAATGGTTTTGGTTGGGTGGTTAGTGAGTTTTTGTGTGTTTTTATGAATCATTAAAATGTATAAATGTTTTGGAAGGAATGTGTGAGGACTACAAATAGGTTTTAAGTTGAATGATTTTTATTCTTTTTCCAGAATGCCTTTTCCGGCCATCAATTGGGTTTTTAATTTTTATGGTGAGAAGTTTTTGAAATGAGCATTGGCGGGTTTTGAAATGGATAAGTGGGTTGAATGATTTTCTTTGAAAGGTGGAAAAAATTTTGTTTTAAAATTTGGTGTTTTGTTGGTGACTAAATGCATAGTTATATTTACGAAAATGGATGGGTACCTGGTATGGTATGATAATATATAGGTGTAGGACTCCATGAGATGCCATAAGTGAGTGTGTTGACCAAAAATGTTATTTTAATACTAAAAGTGATTTCTTTTAACGAAGTGGTTTCATGTGTCTTCTTGACTTTTGATAATGTTGGTTGTGAGGAATTTGAGCCTAAGGATTTTTTTTGGTCTATTAGTTTTTCTATTTTATATTCTTGTTGGTTGTTTTTCTAAAAGGTGTTTTGGAAAACCTTGGTGGTGGTTTCCTTTGTGTTTTGGTGTTTGTTTGTGGTGTGTTTTGGCTAATAGACCAATAGGGTTGTGTCCTTGTTTTATCCACATTGTCTAGAGTTTACCCCCTAACGAATCAATGTATGTTCAGAATGTGGTCATGTGTGACCTCCCTAGTGGTTAACTCTCTAATTGATAAATAAAAGGATTTCCATCTGGTAATTTAGAAATAAAATCTACCTCTTTATTTTTTGGTGGAGCTGATCCTCTCGTACAGGGAGGGAAGTTGCGAGAGAGGTGGAGGGCAGCTTTAGTTTCTTGATTGGCCTGAGTCATTAAGGGTAGAACTTGACACAATTGTGTCTGAAGGATCAATCTGGATGTAGTGAAGGGAACGTTCCAATTAAGAAGTGGGGACACACAGTCTGAATCTGTTAGTCCTAGATGCTATCCTAGAAAGGATCTAAGGATCTATTGTTGGTTTCTCCTAGTCAAGGTCATTCCATGCCACCAAGGTGGTGATTTTGGTCACAAGAGGATGTTATGGCCCCTTGTAGAAATATCATGTTGTTTGGGATTTGGTTTATTGTCCCTTTCTTTGTAAGGCCTCTTGTGATGCAATGGTCATGTTCGGTGACATCTTGCAGTGTCATGCTCTTGTTTTAATGAAAATGTGGATGTTTTGGAGATTTCCCAGAACTTCTATTTTGACATAAGAGTTTCTTTCCTTTAGTAATTCCTATATTCTAGGTTATAGATGAAAGTGTTTCATCCATGTATCGCATCTTTCATTGTTCCTTATTCGAGGTGAAAATCATGATGCATGTGCATCTCTTAAGTCCATGTGGCGGAAAAGGGCCAGGTTGAGGCAGAGTGATTCTTGGGGTGTGGTGGGGTCTGTTGGGTCAACATGGAATATTGTTTAGTTTCTTGTGGCACCAAAAGGATATGCTTCATTTGGGGGGTTTTTAAAGACTAACTCTAAGGAAGGATATACTTCAACCATCAGATCTCCAACCATATATCCTAGAGTGAGTATGGTGCATAGTTAAGAGAACCCCGATTGTGTGAAAGAACTTCGTTTAATATTTTTCCTTAGTGCGGATGATTGAGTTAGTTCAAGCCTATGGTGTAGATATTATAGTTTCAATGGTTCTATTTTGTGGAAAATGGTTTGGGAACCTTTTTTCCACATTGTGACCCATTTAAGTGTACATGTTTTTTCTTTTTTATGGGGAGGTGTAGTTTTTTCATCTTATTAAAATTATGGTGGTCATATCCCACCCAGTGTGAGTTCCCTTGGTTTATGGCACTTGTGTGGCCCGTCTTTTTTAATCAAGTGTGGACGGTCTTTGGTTATCTAGGTATATGAATTTTTTGTGCATTTTCAGTTATGATTTTCTTGGTCCATTAGTTGGGCACTTCCCTCCCCTCCTCTTGTGGTGGGATTGTTTTGGTTCTCATAGGGTGGTTATCAAGTCAGTTTAATCTCGATAGATCTTATGGTGGGGATACCCACTATGGGTCTCATTGTATTCCTCAAAATTAAGTATTGTGAACTTTTATCTTTTGGTGGGGAGTCTGTTTGGGCCTCCCCATGTCTTTATCCTAGTTTAGTCTTTGTTTTCATCTCATGTAGTGGTTCATTTCTAATAGTGGGGATTTTTTTCGGGCCTCCCCAAGTCAGTATCTTGGTTCCGCTCCTAAAATCGGTTTGGTGGAAGATTGTTTCATATGGAAATACTACTTTTTAAGTTCATACTTTGAGTAGTGGTTTGGATGGATGTGTTTCTGGTGGTTTTGTTAAGTAAGGTTATAAATGTATCATGGAGAGGTGGTTTGGGCTTGCTCGTCTATTCTTTGTGGATAGTTTTAGTTCCTTTTATTTATATTTAAGGTGATTATGTTTTGAGGTTGGTTTTTTCATTGATAAGGTTCTATATCCTCTGAAATGATCAATTAGAAGTGTTTAAACTTTTGGGTGGGTGGAACTTATTGAGGATTCCATGTCAGTCTATCACATTAATTTTGTTATCCTTTTCTGGTTTGTAGTGTTTTTGTAATATCTCCATTTTTTATTCATAAGGAACCTCCATAATTTGTAATGGTGTGGTGGTTTTGCTTTCAATTTAAGCCTTATGTTGGATTTCTTGGGGAGGAAAGTTTTATGGTGGGGAGAATATTCACACTCGGGTTTTAAAATTCATCTTTGGTTCTGCTTTGGGTTTGGTCTCTGGCTCTTTTCCCACGAACTAGGTGTGACAGGTTTGAATTTAGGACATTCTTTCCTTCCATTCTTGGCCTAGATTTCTTCAGTGGTTTCTCCATTGCAATTTGGTGAGAATGGGTGTTTTTGGTCTGGGCAAGCCCTTGTGCACTGTTAGAGCATGGTTTGTAGTAATTGTGCACCACGTCCCAGGTAACCATGAAGATGCTCCTAGGTGAGACAATAGCTACTACATGGCTACCACATAGTTAGTCATATCATGCGGGTAGGCAGTGTGGTTGATTTGTTCCTTGGAAGTAGCGGTCACACAGTATCTTCATGGTTTGACATACTGTGCGGAATAATTGTGTGGGATATCTTTTTTTTCAAACAAAAACAATTCTCTATCCTAAATTTTTAAACCCAAACACACTATTACATCCCCCATTCAGGTTCTTCCACCCTAGGAGCCAACTCCTCATCCCTTGGATCCTTCAAACCTCCATTTTTTTGTGTTTTAGGTTCGATTTCTCCTTTGAATCATCCTGTAAGTCCTCTCTCCCTTGGTTTCCCCCACTATTCTAGGGTTTTCTTCTTGTTTATTAGGGTTCCCTCTCTCCTACAACTAGGCTCCCAATGTTTAGGGTCGAATCCTAAATTTTGGGGTTCTATATCAATGTATTAGGTTAGATGTTATCTACCTTGGGTGCGGTTTAGGTGCGATTCATTTTTCTCACTGGATTTCGAAAGTTCTTCTATGTTTGAGGTATGTTACTTTTTCACCTCTTCTTTAAAGTTATGATTTCATTGATTTATTTATTTTAAAACTTTATTAGTTACTAAATTGTGATGTTTCATGTGTTGAATGATTGTTTCATGTGAAATAAAATTTTATACTTAATCTCTTTGTATGTGTGAAATTGATTTGGTTGGTTTTTCACACAAAATTCTTATTAAATTGCTCGGTTGGATTTTCTAACTAGTTTTTGATTTTTGAAGGGCGTATATTAGGTTTTTAAATGTTAGTTTTATATTCAAATGGTGTTGGGTATTTCCAAAAATGTTTTTCTAAGATGGTTTGATTTTCAAAATGGTGTGTTTGTAGTTGTTATTAATGATTTTGATATGTTAAAGTGACTTGGGACCCATTTGGAATTTTTCTTAAAATGGTTTCATAAGGAAGACCCCTTAGAGAGTGATTCTTTCCTTGTTGGTTGATCTTGGGATGAGAGTGTCCTATGTATGGGACCTTTCTTATGTAATAATTTTTTTAAGGAAAAGGAAAACTCCTTGAGGTAGTTGGGGTGGTGTCAGTTTGTGTTATGTATATGGTGGTTTATATATATGGATCATTGTTTTGAATGTGTAGCACACCCCTTTGGGAACCTAGGATTGGAACCTAGAATAGAAAATAGGATTTTGGAGAATTTTTGAATCACTGCGAGTTCACACACTGACCAGTGGCCCATAGTAGGTGGATATTTATGTTTACTACTATGGGATTAGGCCCGTCGGTATGTCCTGTGTTAGGGTGGTCGGGAATTTGGAAATTTTGATCTTATCGTGTGTGGAATCCTACCGGGTATGAGGACTCATGTATTACTATTTTTTGATTCTCCTCTGAGTTCCTCGGTATTCATGTGTTCCTCCATTTCTAGCACCATTATTATAATTTCCCTCATTATGTGGTATCATTGTTCTATTTCTTGGTTTTGGTGTTCTTTTGGTACATTTTCAAAGTTGGGTTTGTTAGAAGGGTTTTAAGAAATATGGTTTTCAAGAATATATGTTTTCCTTATTTTCCCTTAAACATGAAAAATGAAAGTTCTCAATTGGTTCCCTTTTTTCTTCTCCCTTATGAACCCAACCTTCCCTACATGAATGAGCCTTATTTTAAAATGTGAGGGAAATGAATTGAGATCGTGATTTTTTTACTCTAAATAAAAGTGTGGAAAAAGTATATTTGTACATTATAGTTCAAACATGCTAATATATGTTTCTTTATTTAAATAATGTGAATTGGGAATACAATTATTCAGGCCTACCTACTGAGTTTTTATACTCGCGCCTATAGTATTTTCTTATTTTTAGCTTCTGTTGCAGGTTATGGCTTTGGTTCGATTGCCTTGGGTGATAGTAGGTTGTAGATTAGTGAGTGAACCTTGGGATCACATGGAGATGTATTGGGTGTTGGGTTCAGTTTGGCTTCCTAGTATAGTTTGTTGTTTTGTTTGTTGCATCTTTTATTGTAATGTATGTAAGGTAAATCCTGAAAACCCATATTAGTTTAATTTTTTCTTTTATTTATCTTTCTTCCTTTGTTTATTTTGTTGGAAAAAACTATTCATGGTGTCTATATTTATTCCCTTGGTTCACTTTTCTAGCCCTAGATGATCGGAAACACCTCTTGGGACTTGCCACGGATTGGCTCGGGTGATGTCACGACCCCCTCCCACCAAAGATGCCCCTCCTGAGCTGGCAATGGTGAAAGGGAGATAATGACCCCCGAGTCCCGCCTCCAGTAGGCCCCAGAGTGGAGACTAGCACCAAGGGTATGATTTTTCACAAATATGGGAGGCATTACCCTTTTATTATTTTAAGATCGGGAAATAGGATGAGTCAAACACCAAAAAAAGAACAAGTAAAGGAAAAACAAAAACAAACCAATCCCACATGCATGTTTAAATAATTTTATAACAAGGTTCAAGTACAAGAAATCTCAAAGTACAATACCAAAAGAAAACAAGAGTACAACAACTGCAACAACTCCAAATATCCGACTAGTAGGGTCCCGCACGGCCCTGGTAGTCCTCCTGGAAACCTGAAAGTACACGTAGGGTGAGCATACAAGTATACTCAGTAGGTAAACCTAAAGCTCTCGTGCACAACTAGGGAGACATCCTAATGTCCCAAGAGAACAACAGAAGAAACCTAACAGGGAAATCTATCCACCCAATTTCACCAGCCACACTCACCAAAAACAGAATCACAACAGGTAGTAGTAGTATAAGAACAAGAGTATTGGGTACCCCGCACCATTCCCCATGAGTTAGTTTCTCTTCCTAACGGAAAACTTCCTGATGCTGCCACACTCTCCCCGCCCGCACACACCTGGGCCTCACAAACCACACATCCCGACTGCACACACCTGGGCCTCAAAACCACGTATCCCACCCGCACACACCTGGGCCTCATCCCAAATATTCTTGTGAAATAGTAAAACATGCCCAAAGAGTCTTAGGATAAAACCACCCCAATAGAAACCTACCTGAAGGGTCTTAGGTGTAAGGCCACCTCAAGCCATCACAACCTAGGGAAGAAGGAGCAGGAAAGAGCTAGTAACTAAGGGGAAAACACCCTCTCCCATGAAATGGGAGTGTTCGGCACTAAGTGCTCAACATGGGTGGGGTGTGATAAAACACAAAAGATACAGATATATATATATATGTATACCAAATACACAACCCAACCTATGGATTCTAAATAGAGAAACTGAGCACGTGCCTCGGAACTGCTACTATGAAGCATGCATACAACAAAAAACCACAACCCCATTTAGGTTTTCATGTTTCATTAGAATTAGTTTATTAGTTCCTTAACTACTGGGAAACTATCCACAACCAACCACAACGATCGTTCGTAAAACATATCCCTGCCATCCACAAATCAAGTTAAGAAAACACAAGCAACACAACCAAGTCCTTCTTATTAGCCAACCAACCCCATTTATTATTATTCCCATTCCATTACCAAGACCCACCATTCATTAAATCTTCCACTTTTTATTTATTATTCACAACCCATAGTTCGTTCACATTTAACCTCATCCCTGCAGCCCCGCTGCCAGCCACCATAACCACAATCACACTGAAACTCGTACATCATTAACCCTTGAAACCATTTATCGCAGCCCTGCTGCCCGTCACCAATATTGTATTCACACCAACCCATAACCAAGACAACTGCATCCCCGCTGCTCACCCTATCCATAACAACCCAAAAAACACCCCCATCACATGCCACGTATCCAAGCCAACACCCACATGTTCATTATTCCATTCTGTTCAACCAGGGTGATCACACAAGGGTTCCAGATTTTAAATCATCCAACATTATGTGATTAACCAAATTGCACATTCAACGAAGTTTCCTTCCAAAAAAAGGTCTAGAAATATAGGGAAACATTTAATTGCACAAGCAAAGGCCCCCAACGACCGTGATTTTCAGAAGGCAGAATCTGATTCAATTCAATAAATAATATCAGAGGATATAAGGATAAACATAACAACTTCCCCATACCCATTCTTTAACCAGTTATTATCTTCATTTATTGGTTCAATCGTTTCTCATGAAAAAAAAGGATACCCACCCCGCATGATGAACAATTTAGAGAGATGAAGGTAAGATCCCTACCTCAACATGTTCTGATCACAACGCTCCCCCAGATCAACTTTAGAAGATGTCTGTTGGCATCCGTCACTTCTTTCGAGTCCTAGAAAAACCTCCTTGGGTGGAACTTGGAAAGGAAAGGCCGAAGGAAAGTTAGCGGATCCATGATCAGAAGTTCCGCCTCATCATTATGATCTTGTGGCTACTAACGGATCATAAATTGGAGCTCAGACGAAGAAGTTATTGAAGAAAAGGATCCTTCGAGTCTCTTGGGAGAGCTCTGCTCAGAGTAATGGGGAGGAGAGGGGTGGGTTAAAAAGGAGGAGGGTACCCCTCCTTTTATAGGCAAGAAAAACAAAAGTACAGGGTGTGTACTTTATGTTACACGGGGTGTACTCGTCCATTTCACACAGTCACGACGCGGCTTCCAACACGGCTCCGCGACCATTGACTGGTCAACACATGGTTTGAGGGTAACACGTACGTGGGGAAGGACTACATGGCATGTAGTATGAGGTACATGGCGTGTACCCATTTATTTCAAACGGAAAGGACACGGCTCCAACACGGCACATGGTCGTTCACTGGTCAACACACAGTAACGCGTACGTGGGGAGGGACTACATGGAGTGTAGTATGAGGTGTGTAACAACCCGAGATTTTATGAAAAATATTCTTTTTAATTTTATTAATGTCTTTTGTTGTACGCTACACCAAAAAGATCTTGCACAACACGCATCTTTGACTTTCCTTGTATTACACGCAATCGCAACCTTCCTCGATAGCGTGTGTAGTACACAATACCGAGTTTCACTAAACAACGATATGCTATTAAAATATTATTAAAACTAGCCGTTATGAATAGTAATAACCACTTTTTGAATTTTTATAAATTTTATTTTTCAAAATGGACTTCATTTTTGGATCCGGAATATCGAAATTAGCCTAGGGTGAAATTTTGGTATTTTTCTGAAAACTTTCAATTTTTGATGAATAGTGAAACCACTAAGTGGTAGGTAAAAAACTGAATTTTGCATAAAACATAATTTTACCGCTTCTATGAATGGAATTTCAAAAATCCGACAGACACGGTTGATATCAGTAAGTAAAATGTGGTTCAATGAGATAAAAATAATTTTTTGGTGAATAGTAACTTTTTACTATTTTTACCGCGGTTAATAGTAAATAGGGTAACTAAGGGTAAATATGATATTAATATTACCCTAACACATGTTCTAATTCTATTGGACAAGTTTAATTCGACCAAAAACAAACTTAGGAATAAAATATGACCATTTAGGCCCACTTGGATTAGATTACGACATTTATTATTAATTTATTTAAAGAAGGGTTAAAATAGTTAAAATCAAAGTTTAATAAGTAAATCATTTTTAATATGGGGTTATGCATAAGCTAAATTCGATTGTAAATATTAATTAGAAAGATAAAACGATTTCCTACATGATGGTATTTTATTTGTAATTTTTAGACATCAAATAATTTAATTTATATATGACACAAAGATGATGCAGTAATTATCTTATTAATGAAATATTGACATAATTGATAATATAAATACCAAAATAAATGTAATTTAAGCCTTTTTATGAATTCCACTAATTTTCTAGGTTACTATGATATATTAGTGTTGATTTAATCAACTTTTTTAGAACATATAATTCTGTTATGACTTTCACAAAAATCATATATCAAATAGTGTCAAAATTGACACAAAGTAGTTTTTAAATCAAATATTATATTATTAATTGTTATTTTATTCCTAAAAATCTAAGGTTCGGCAAAATGACTTAGATAAGGATATATATATTAATAATAAACAATTTAGGGTTCGTTTGGCATGTTATAGTAAGTGTATTAATCATATAGTGAAAGAAAACAAAAAGACACGGTAAAAGTTAAATTATTTAACTTAGAGTTAAATCTAATTGATAAGGTTAAAATAATACCCTAAACTTGTCTAAATCTTATTGGTTGATAGTATTTCGACCCTTCCCCACTTTATCTTCGAAATAAAACCATTTGGAACCATTATAAACCGATTTTGACTTTAATATAAAATAATATTTTGAGATATTCCTAAGGTGCCCCTCTCCTCCCCTATAAAAGGACACCTCCTCCCCCTCCTCCTCACACCAATTTGAGCACTCAAGCTCGGCCAACCCCTGCCAAAATCTCTTCTCCACTTCCCTAGAAACATCCTAGAGGTTCTTGTCTTCCTCAAAGACCAATTTTAGTGCCCTAAGAGGAGGTCTCAAAGAGGCGCTTCAAAGAAGAGGTAATTACCGTTACCAATTCTTTCATCTTTATTTCTTCTTCCACTTCATCTTCTTAGGTTGTTTCATTATGAAGTAATAACATCAGTATAACTCATATACTGATATGTTATTATAATTATGAAACAACCCTATTTCACCATCTATCCATCCTACGGAAAAAGAAATCACCGCGCGTGCGTACGTACGGAATACCGTCTCCACGCCGTGGTGTAATCTATTTTCCACCACCACCTTACATGGATGGGTATAATGGTGTAAAGAATAACTATACATAGTTATTACAACATCATATTGATTCTGATATATTGTATAATCCACTCCAATTCAGTTCAATATTTATGGAAATGATATCATCGCTCGTGCGTACGTACGGAATACCGTCTCCACGACGCGATGAGATTCATTCTCCATGTTAACCATTTAAGAATGATTATAAAGTATATATAAGAAATAATAATGAAATATATGACATTATAAAGCTACTGGATTTATGTATATATATATATATATATATATATGTATTTCATCTACTTACTTCCATTCAAGACAATAAGGAAATGAAAACAACGTTCATGCGTACGTACGGACTACCGTCTCCATGAACGGTGTTTTTCATTTCATTTATCTATCTATTATATATATATATATATATACTGAATATATATGATATATAAATCATATTTTATATTCTGGAAGTAAGTAAATCAAGATATAAGTAATAATAATGTCAAGAACAACAAGTCAAAACACCTACGATAAATGAAACGATTTTACCCAAAACGCTTCTTTAGCATGGAATTTACAAAAGAACGGGTAATATAATGTCATATGTGAACCATATATGATATCATAACAATTAATATGATTCTTTAATAAGTCAATGACATTATTTAAATCATTATACAGGAGGTTCGGACACATACGAAGGAAATCGGACCTAAGGTAAGGGAAATATCACAATCTCATTTTTATCCGAGATTGCTTATTCGTAAGTATTTACTGAGGTGTATTTTATCATCCACATCCATGTTTCATCAATATGTAATATTATTTCCATCCACATACAATTTTTTAAATCCATTTTTACCCTTCGGTGAGTTTTTAGTAATATGTGTGAAAGGAATCTTTTGTCGTTTTTCGTACGAGGTACTTTTTGACTTTTCCGACAAAAGTATGAAGAATGTTTTTTTTAACTTATACGACATGAATGGATTTTTAAAACATTATTTCCAAGAAGCTTCCTTTACAAGTTTTCAAGTTTATTTTTAATCAAATTCTTTTAGTTTTAAATTGTAAGACATGTTAAGAAAGGAAAATTTTTTTTTAAAGTAGAAAGGATGTTTTCCTCAAGAATGGATTTCAAGTGTTTTATCAAAATTATTTTCCATCTAAGATAATAAAGGGTTCTGTTTCTATCCCTATTATTACATGGATTTGATTATGTTGTGATGGAAATATTTTTATGAATTCATTTATCTTATATGAATTGTTTTATGATGTCATGTTGTTTAAGAATCCCATTTTTATTACATGGGTTATACAATGATGTATGATTTATGATTTTGTGGCACACATAAGAATGGTATCATTATGAGATGGGTGGGACCTATATATCCCTCCAATGCATTGGGTAAAGATTTTATATCTCATGAGATAGACAGGGCTGGAACGGTAGGTTATACCGGTTCAGTGAAACAGGACTGAAACGAGGGTTACTCGATTCAGAAAGGGACTTTGTCCACTAAGATAGTCTTGGCAATTAGTCTTGACTAACAAGAAATGATTCTCTATGATTATGTGTGTATGCCACAAAGTTTCATGTTTTAAGTTATGATTATTGGGATTACTTTTCACTGCCATGATTTATCCCATGATTATGAAATTATGCTCTCTTTTGCAGGTTATGATTTCCAAAATGTTATGTTCTTATGAATATGATGTGATTGATATTTATTTTGTTTACCCTTACTGAGCATTTGAGCTCACCCTTTTATGTTTTCTTTTCCCCAGGATATAAAGAAAGGTTTTAGGTAAAAAAAGGAAGATCTTTATGGGAGATTTTGAAGATCTTTCACCACGATTAGAATATTATAGTCCGAGTTTCCAAAGACACTAAACTATTACGGTCCTTGTGTGTGTGTTTTTGTAATGTACTAAGTATTCCGCAAAAGTAATGTAAAGTCCATGTACGATATGCTTCGGGTCGCTACAGTTGGTATCAGAGGAAAGGTTTAGTCAACCTTTGGAAACTAGGATGCGAGAACTTTAGTGAGATCCCTAGATATATTTATAAGGTATGTCTAGGGATGTCCTTAACGATAAGTATACGTATAGGATACAGTCCTAGAACTACGGTAACGATCATAGAATTTAACCTAAGATGATAGATATTGTTGTTTTCCCAATCATGATTTTTGCCTCTCACACTATTCTTTTTGGGTTTAGACGATGGCTGGAGCCCGAAGGAACCGTGTTGATCAATGCAATGGACAATGCAATGATTACCCTCCTGAACAAACAAATGTTATGGGAGATGGAGTGCAAAATCTTATTTCTATACTTACACAAGCTATGAATCATTCTGGACTTCCAAATGAGCAGAGAAGGGAACAGTATTCTATTGAGTCCTTCATGAGGCAACGTCCACCTTCTTTCAGTGGGACTTCCGATCCACTTGTTGCTGAACAATGGATCAATACTACTGAAAAGATATTTTCAGTTCTTCAATGTTCTGAACATGATAAAGTCATCTTAGCAGTGTATCTTTTGGAAGGTGATGCTGATCAATGGTGGAATATTATCAAGAATACGAGGCCAAGAGATGAAATTGAGTCCATGGAATGGGACGAGTTCAAGAACTTATTTTTCAGTAAGTACTTCCCTCGTATTCTTCGAACAAAGATGGAAAAGGAATTTCTTGAGCTGAAGCAGAAGGATGAGGAATCTGTTGGTATATACGAAGCAAATTTTACAAGACTTGCAAGGTATGCATCTGGCATTATCATCCAACCTAAAAGTAAAGTTGATCGATTTTTCAGTGGCTTAAAACCAAGTCTTCGAAGGGCATTAGCTATAAGAGACTTCAGTAGCTATGAAGAAATTGTGCGTTGAGCTATCAAGGTAGAAATGGAAGTTGGTGTTACATATCCATCTCATGGTTTTGAAAAGAAACGAAAGATGGAGTTCAAGGAGAAATCTCAAAATAATGGTGAAAAGAAGATGAATGTTTCCTTATGCACAAAGTGTGGAAAGAAGCATGGTGGAGATTGTCTTAAAGGGACTAGAAAATGTTTTAAGTGTGGAAAATAAGGTCATCGAGTAGCTGAGTGTCGAAGTAATGGAAAAAGGGTTTCTAATGATGTGAACAAAGCAAACACTGCAGAGAACGCACCACCAACACTTCAATGTTTCAAGTGCAAGGAGATGGGACATTATGCCAATAAATGCCCTAATCCAAGGGTTAGTGATGATCAAAATGAGCAACCACTTAAGGCAAAGGACAAAGGGAAGTCACATGCGATCTCTATTGGCAATGTTGAATATGACAATGATGTGGTGGAATGATTAAGTGTTTATGTAATGGGATTCCAAAATAATGTTGTATCATGTAGTATTGGAATATTTATGTATTAGTCTAATGTGGTATTCAAAGTAATTGAGATATTATGCGCATAATAAAGGGAAAACGAGAAAATGAAATGTTTAACAGTATTCATGAGCTCATGATTGATATAAGGACTAAGTGATATCATGGTTTGAGTATATAGAATTTTGAGGATTTTGGTATGTGGAAAGTGTTAGATTTTAACTGCATTCATGTTTTCACTAAGGTATTCAATAGAATAAATGATTAAGGACTTTGAATGTTTGGAATGTGACCAACAAAACATATCTTATGATATATGGGGATCGACGATGGTGTTAAATCTCTGGTAATCATTTTCACTATGTTATGAGAGTGGACTGCAGTATTATGGATAAGCCTAAAGAATTGGAATGGATTATGTTGTACATAAGTTATTATTGATTAAGGATAGAAGTTATCTCGATATTATTGATGGGATGTTATAGTAATATAGTTTTAGAAAAAGGACAACCTGCAGGACGGGCGACAGCCCATCGCTTCGGACAAGGCTGTGGGAATCGAACCCACAACCGAAGTGTGACTGGCCTTTATCGCCTACCACTGGCCTACAGGAAGTCCCTGTTTAGTAGAAACTAGTTTTATTTTATTAAGCGGTATGATATATGAAGTATAAGTTCATTTTTGGAACCATATACGATTAATCTCACTATAAGATGGACTTATAACTTTTGCTAACCTTTTGTTTGAAATAGATGGAATGACCCATCCTTCTATCACATGATCTGTTAATGCTTCACGAATAACAAATTCAACTTCATTTATTTATGATATGAAGTGGAAATTGTTCAATTTACGAACAACAGTGAGATTGTAACAAAATCATGTAAGTATTTCTTTTAATTCATCAACTTTAGGGAAATGATCTTGAAAACCAAAAATGTTGTCCTAGTGCTCTTATATCTGATTAATCAGATGGTACCTTAGATCATCACAAATTTATGGCTTTGTTATTGCTAGATTTTCCATAGCCATGTTCTCTACCACTCTCCATCAGAACATGATGGTTAGATTTCTCTTCCATATCCATATTTTCACCTATGTGGAAACCCAGTGACTAGTTTATTTGGGTAATCGTTACATTTCATACTTTAGTTTTTAAAGCCAAGTTTTGGTATTCCTTTTTACGATGTGGGTTTCTATTAAAGAAACTTTCGAATAGTAAACCATTTATAATCCCGACGAATTTCAGGGGCGAAATTCATTTTAAGGGGGGTAGAATTTAACAACCCGAGATTTTATAAAAAATATTCTTTTTAATTTTATTAATGTCTTGTGTTGTACGCTACACCAAAAGGAGCTTTCACAACACGCATCTTTGACTTTCCTTGCATTACACGCAATCGCAACCTTCCTCGATAGCGTGTGTAGTACGCAATACCGAGTTTCACTAAACAACGATATGCTATTAAAATATTATTAAAACTAGCCGTTATGAATAGTAATAACCACTTTTTGAAATTTTATAAATTTTATTTTTCAAAATGGACTTCATTTTTGGATCCGGAATATCGAAATTAGCCTCGGGTGAAATTTTGGTATTTTTCTGAAAACTTTCAATTTTTGATGAATAGTGAAACCACTAAGTGGTAGGTAAAAAACTGAATTTTGCATAAAACATAATATTACCGCTTCTGTGAATGGAATTTCAAAAATCCGACAGACACGGTTGATATCAGTAAGTAAAATGTGGTTCAATGAGATAAAAATAATTTTTTGGTGAATAGTAACTTTTTACTATTTTTACCGCGGTTAATAGTAAATAGGGTAACTAAGGGTAAATATGATATTAATATTACCCTAACACATGTCCTAATTCTATTGGACAAGTGTAATTCGACCAAAAACAAACTTAGGAATAAAATATGACCATTTAGGCCCACTTGGATTAGATTAGGACATTTATTATTAATTTATTTAAAGAAGGGTTAAAATAGTTAAAATCAAAGTTTAATAAGTAAATCATTTTTAATATGGGGTTATGCATAAGATAAATTCGATTGTAAATATTCATTAGAAAGATAAAACGATTTCCTACATGATGGTATTTTATTTGTAATTTTTAGACATCAAATAATTTAATTTATATATGACACAAAGATGATGCAGTAATTATCTTATTAATGAAATATTGACATAATTGATAATATAAATACCCAAATAAATGTAATTTAAGCCTTTTTATGGATTCCACTAATTTTCTAGGTTACTATGATATATTAGTGTTGATTTAATCAACTTTGTTTGAACATATAATTCTGTTATGACTTTCACAAAAATCATATATCAAATAGTGTCAAAATTGACACAAAGTAGTTTTTAAATCAAATATTATATTATTAATTGTTATTTTATTCCTAAAAATATAGGGTTCGGCCAAATGACTTAGATAAGGATATATATATTAATAATAAACAATTTAGGGTTCGTTTGGCATGTTATAGTAAGTGTATTAACCATATAGTGAAAGAAAACAAAAAGACACGGTAAAAGTTAAATTATTTAACTTAGAGTTAAATCTAATTGATAAGGTTAAAATAATACCCTAAACTTGTCTAAATCTTATTGGTTGATAGTATTTCGGCCCTTCCCCACTTTATCTTCGAAATAAAACCCTTTGGAACCATTATAAACCGATTTTGACTTTAATATAAAATAATATTTTGAGATATTCCTAAGGTGCCCCTCTCCTCCCCTATAAAAGGACACCTCCTCCCCCTCCTCCTCACACCAATTTGAGCACTCAAGCTCGGCCAACCCCTGCCAAAATCTCTTCTACACTTCCCTAGAAACATCCTAGAGGTTCTGGTCTTCCTCAAAGACCAATTTTAGTGCCCTAAGAGGAGGTCTCAAAGAGGCGCTTCAAAGAAGAGGTAATTACCGTTACCAATTCTTTCATCTTTATTTATTCTTCCACTTCTTCTTCTTAGGTTGTTTCATTATGAAGTAATAACATCAGTATCACTCATATACTGATATGTTATTATAATTATGAAACAACCCTATTTCACCATCTATCCATCCTACGGAAAAAGAAATCACCGCGCGTGCGTACGTACGGAATACCGTCTCCACGCCGTGGTGTAATCTATTTTCCACCACCACCTTACATGGATGGGTATAATGGTGTAAAGAATAACTATACATAGTTATTACAACATCATATTGATTCTGATATATTGTATAATCCACTCCAATTCAGTTCAATATTTATGGAAATGATATCATCGCTCGTGCGTACGTACGGAATACCGTCTCCACGACGCGATGAGATTCATTCTCCATGTTAACCATTTAAGAATGATTATAAAGTATATATAAGAAATAATAATGAAATATATGACATTATAAAGCTACTGGATTTATGTATATATATATATATATGTATGTCATCTACTTACTTCCATTCAAGACAATAAGGAAATGAAAACAGCGTTCATGCGTACGTACGGACTACCGTCTCCATGAACGGTGTTTTTCATTTCATTTATCTATCTATTATATATATATATATACTGAATATATATGATATATAAATCATATTTTATATTCTGGAAGTAAGTAAATCATGATATAAGTAATAATAATGTCAAGAACAACAAGTCAAAACACCTACGATAAATGAAATGATTTTACCCAAAACGCTTCTTTAACATGGAATTTACAAAAGAACGGGTAATATAATGTCATAAGTGAACCATATATGATATCATAACAATTAATATGATTCTTTAATAAGTCAATGACATTAGTTAAATCATTATACAGGAGGTTCGGACACATACGAAGGAAATCGGACCTAAGGTAAGGGAAATATCACAATCTCATTTTTATCCGAGATTGTTTATTCGTAAGTATTTACTGGGGTGTATTTTATCATCCACATCCATGTTTCATCAATATGTAATTTTATTTCCATACACCTACAATTTTTTAAATCCATTTTTACCCTTCGGTGAGTTTTTAGTAATATGTGTGAAAGGAATCTTTTGTCGTTTTTCGTACGAGGTACTTTTTGACTTTTCCGACAAAAGTATGAAGAATGTTTTTTTTAACTTATACGGCATGAATGGATTTTTAAAACATTATTTCCAAGAAGCTTCCTTTACATGTTTTCAAGTTTATTTTTAATCAAATTCTTTTAGTTTTAAATTGTAATACATGTTAAGAAAGGAAATTTTTTTTTTTAAGTAGAAAGGATATTTTCCTCAAGAATGGATTTCAAGTGTTTTATCAAAATTATTTTCCATCTAAGATAATAAAGGGTTCTGTTTCTATCCCTATTGTTACATGGATTTGATTATGTTGTGATGGAAATATTTTTATGAATTCCTTTATCTTATATGAATTGTTTTATAATGTCATGTTGTTTAAGAATCCCATTTTTATTACATGGGTTATACAATGATGTATGATTTATGATTTTGTGGAACACATAAGAATGGTATCATTATGAGATGGGTGGGACCTATATCTCCCTCCAATGCATTGGGTAAAGATTTTATATCTCATGAGATAGACAGGGCTGGAACGGTAGGTTATACCGGTTCAGTGAAACAGGACTGAAACGAGGGTTACTCGATTCAGAAAGGGACTTTGTCCACTAAGATAGTCTTGGCAATTAGTCTTGACTAACAAGAAATGATTCTCTATGATTATGTGTGTATGCCACAAAGTTTCATGTTTTAAGTTATGATTATTGGGATTACTTTTCACTGCCATCATTTATCCCATGATTATGAAATTATGCTCTCTTTTGCAGGTTATGATTTCCAAAATGTTATGTTCTTATGAATATGATGTGATTGATATTTATTTTGTTTACCCTTACTGAGCATTTGAGCTCACCCTTTTATGTTTTCTTTTCCCCAGGATATAAAGAAAGGTTTTAGGTAAAAAAAAGGAAGATCTTTATGGGAGATTTTGAAGATCTTTCACCACGATTAGAAGATTATAGTCCGAGTTTCCAAAGACACTAAACTATTACGGTCCTTGTGTGTGTGTTTTTGTAATATACTAAGTATTCCGCAAAAGTAATGTAAAGTCCATGTACGATATGCTTCGGGTCGCTACAGTTGGTATTAGAGGAAAGGTTTAGTCAACCTTTGGAAACTAGGATGCGAGAACTTTAGTGAGATCCCTAGATATATTTATAAGGTATGTCTAGGGATGTCCTTAACGATAAGTATACGTATAGGATACAGTCCTAGAACTACGGTAACGATCATAGAATTTAACCTAAGATGATAGATATTGTTGTTTTCCCAAGCATGATTTTTTCCTCTCACACTATTCTTTTTGGGTTTTAGACGATGGCTGGAACCCGAAGGAACCGTGTTGATCAATGCAATGGACAATGCAATGATTGCCCTCCTGAACAAACAAATGTTATGGGAGATGGAGTGCAAAATCTTATTTCTATACTTACACAAGCTATGAATCATTCTGGACTTCCAAATGAGCAGAGAAGGGAACAGTATTCTATTGAGTCCTTCATGAGGCAACGTCCACCTTCTTTCAGTGGGACTTCTGATCCACTTGTTGCTGAACAATGGATCAATACTACTGAAAAGATATTTTCAGTTCTTCAATGTTCTGAACATGATAAAGTCATCTTAGCAGTGTATCGTTTGGAAGGTGATGCTGATCAATGGTGGAATATTATCAAGAATACGAGGCCAAGAGATGAAATTGAGTCCATGGAATGGGACGAGTTCAAGAACTTGTTTTTCAGTAAGTACTTCCCTCGTATTCTTCGAACAAAGATGGAAAAGGAATTTCTTGAGCTGAAGCAGAAGGATGAGGAATCTGTTGGTATATACGAAGCAAATTTTACAAGACTTGCAAGGTATGCATCTGGCATTATCATCCAACCTGAAAGTAAAGTTGATCGATTTTTCAGTGGCTTAAAACCAAGTCTTCGAAGGGCATTAGCTATAAGAGACTTCAGTAGCTATGAAGAAATTGTGTGTTGTGCTATCAAGGTAGAAATGGAAGTTGGTGTTACATATCCATCTCATGGTTTTGAAAAGAAACAAAAGATGGAGTTCAAGGAGAAATCTCAAAATAATGGTGAAAAGAAGATGAATGTTTCCTTATGCAAAAAGTGTGGAAATAAGCATGGTGGAGATTGTCTTAAAGGGACTAGAAAATGTTTTAAGTGTGGAAAAGAAGGTCATCGAGTAGCTGAGTGTCGAAGTAATGGAAAAAGGGTTTCTAATGATGTGAACAAAGCAAACACTGCAGAGAACGCACCACCAACACTTCAATGTTTCAAGTGCAAGGAGATGGGACATTATGCCAATAAATGCCCTAATCCAAGGGTTAGTGACGATCAACATGAGCAACCACTTAAGGAAAAGGACAAAGGGAAGTCACATGCGATCTCTATTGGCAATGTTGAATATGACAATGATGTGGTGGAATGATTAAGTGTTTATGTAATGGGATTACAAAATAATGTTGTATCATGTAGTATTGGAATATTTATGTATTGGTCTAATGTGGTATTCAAAGTAATTGAGATATTATGCGCATAATAAAGGGAAAACGAGAAAATGAAATGTTTAACAGTATTCATGAGCTCATGATTGATATAAGGACTAAGTGATATCATGGTTTGAGTATATAGAATTTTGAGGATTTTGGTATGTGAAAAGTGTTAGATTTTAACTGCATTCATGTTTTCACTAAGGTATTCAATAGAATAAATGATTAAGGACTTTGAATGTTTGGAATGTGACCAACAAAACATATCTTATGATATATGGGGATCGACGATGGTGTTAAATCTCTGGTAATCATTTTCACTATGTTATGAGAGTGGACTGCAGTATTATGGATAAGCCTAAAGAATTGGAATGGATTATGTTGTACATAAGTTATTATTGATTAAGGATAGAAGTTCTCTCGATGTTATTGATGGGATGTTATAGTAATATAGTTTTAGAAAAAGGACAACCTGCAGGACGGGCGACAGCCCATCGCTTCGGACAAGGCTGTGGGAATCGAACCCACAACCGAAGTGCGACTGGCCTTTATCGCCTACCACTGGCCTACAGGAAGTCCCTGTTTAGTAGAAACTAGTTTTATTTTATTAAGCGGTATGATATATGAAGTATAAGTTCATTTTTGGAACCATATACGATTAATCTCACTATAAGATGGACTTATAACTTTTGCTAACCTTTTGTTTGAAATAGATGGAATGACCCATCCTTCTATCACATGATCTTCTAATGCTTCACGAATAACAAATTCAACTTCATTTATTTATGATATGAAGTGGAAATTGTTCAATTTACGAACAACAGTGAGATTGTAACAAAATCATGTAAGTATTTCTTTTAATTCATCAACTTTAGGGAAATGATCTTGAAAACCAAAAATGTTGTCCTAGTGCTCTTATATCTGATTAATCAGATGGTACCTTAGATCATCACAAATTTATGGCTTTGTTATTGCTAGATTTTCCATAGCCATGTTCTCTACCACTCTCCATCAGAACATGATGGTTAGATTTCTCTTCCATATCCATATTTTCACCTATGTGGAAACCCAGTGACTAGTTTATTTGGGTAATCGTTACATTTCATACTTTAGTTTTTAAAGCCAAGTTTTGGTATTCCTTTTTACAATGTGGGTTTCTATTAAAGAAACTTTCGAATAGTAAACCATTTATAATCCCGACGAATTTCGAGTGCGAAATTCATTTTAAGGGGGGTAGAATGTAACAACCCGAGATTTTATGAAAAATATTCTTTTTAATTTTATTAATGTCTTCTGTTGTACGCTACACCAAAAGGAGCTTGCACAACACGCATCTTTGACTTTCCTTGCATTACACGCAATCGCAACCTTCCTCGATAGCGTGTGTAGTACGCAATACCGAGTTTCACTAAACAACGATATGCTATTAAAATATTATTAAAACTAGCCGTTATGAATAGTAATAACCACTTTTTGAAATTTTATAAATTTTATTTTTCAAAATGGACTTCATTTTTGGATCCAGAATATCGAAATTACCCTAGGGTGAAATTTTGTTATTTTTCTGAAAACTTTCAATTTTTGATGAATAGTGAAACCACTAAGTGGTAGGTAAAAAACTGAATTTTGCATAAAACATAATTTTACCGCTTCTGTGAATGGAATTTCAAAAATCCGACAGACACGGTTGATATCAGTAAGTAAAATGTGGTTCAATGAGATAAAAATAATTTTTTGGTGAATAGTAACTTTTTACTATTTTTACCGCGGTTAATAGTAAATAGGGTAACTAAGGGTAAATATGATATTAATATTACCCTAACACATGTCCTAATTCTATTGGAAAAGTGTAATTCGACCAAAAACAAACTTAGGAATAAAATATGACCATTTAGGCCCACTTGGATTAGATTAGGACATTTATTATTAATTTATTTAAAGAAGGGTTAAAATAGTTAAAATCAAAGTTTAATAAGTAAATCATTTGTAATATGGGGTTATACATAAGATAAATTCGTTTGTAAATAATCATTAGAAATCTAAAAAGATTTCCTACATGATGGTATTTTATTTGTAATTTTTAGACATCAAATAATTTAATTTATATATGACACAACGATGATGCAGTAATTATCTTATTAATGAAATATTGACATAATTGATAATATAAATACCAAAATAAATGTAATTTAAGCCTTTTTATGAATTCCACTAATTTTATAGGTTACTATGATATATTAGTGTTGATTTAATCAACTTGGTTCGAACATAAAATTCTGTTATCACTTTCACAAAAATCATATATCAAATAGTGTCAAAATTGACACAAAGTAGTTTTTAAATCAAATATTATATTATTAATTGTTATTTTATTCCTAAAAATCTAAGGTTCGGCCAAATGACTTATATAAAGATATATATATTAATAATAAACAATTTAGGGTTCGTTTGGCATGTTATAGTAAGTGTATTAACCATATAGTGAAAGAAAACAAAAAGACACGGTAAAAGTTAAATTATTTAACTTAGAGTTAAATCTAATTGATAAGGTTAAAATAATACCCTAAACTTGTCTAAATCTTATTGGTTGATAGGATTTCGACCCTTCCCCACTTTATCTTCGAAATAAAACCCTTTGGAACCATTATAAACCGATTTTGACTTTAATATAAAATAATATTTTGAGATATTCCTAAGGTGCCCCTCTCCTCCCCTATAAAAGTACACCTCCTCCCCCTCCTCCTCACACCAATTTGAGCACTCAGTCTCGGCCAACCCCTGCCAAAATCTCTTCTCCACTTCCCTAGAAACATCCTAGAGGTTATGGGCTTCCTCAAAGACCAATTTTAGTTCCCTAAGAGGAGGTCTCAAAGAGGCGCTTCAAAGAAGAGGTAATTACCGTTACCAATTCTTTCATCTTTATTTCTTCTTCCACTTCTTCTACTTAGGTTGTTTCATTATGAAGTAATAACATCAGTATCACTCATATACTGATATGTTATTATAAGTATGAAACAACCCTATTTCACCATCTATCCATCCTACGGAAAAAGAAATCACCGCGCGTGCGTACGTACGGAATACCGTCTCCACGCCGTGGTGTAATCTATTTTCCACCACCACCTTACATGGATGGGTATAATGGTGTAAAGAATAACTATACATAGTTATTACAACATCATATTGATTCTGATATATTGTATAATCCACTCCAATTCAGTTCAATATTTATGGAAATGATATCATCGCTCGTGCGTACGTACGGAATACCGTCTCCACGACGCGATGAGATTCATTCTCCATGTTAACCATTTAAGAATGATTATAAAGTATATATAAGAAATAATAATGAAATATATGACATTATAAAGCTACTGGATTTATGTATATATATATATGTATGTCATCTACTTACTTCCATTCAAGACAATAAGGAAATGAAAACAGCGTTCATGCGTACGTACGGACTACCGTCTCCATGAACGGTGTTTTTCATTTCATTTATCTATCTATTATATATATATACTGAATATATATGATATATAAATCATATTTTATATTCTGGAAGTATGTAAATCATGATATAAGTAATAATAATGTCAAGAACAACAAGTCAAAACACCTACGATAAATGAAACGATTTTACACAAAACGCTTCTTTAACATGGAATTTACAAAAGAACGGGTAATATAATGTCATAAGTGAACCATATATGATATCATAACAATTAATATGATTCTGTAATAAGTCAATGACATTATTTAAATCATTATACAGGAGGTTCGGACACATACGATGGAAATCGGACCTAAGGTAAGGGAAATATCACAATCTCATTTTTATCCGAGATTGTTTATTCGTAAGTATTTACTGGGGTGTATTTTATCATCCACATCCATGTTTCATCAATATGTAATATTATTTCCATCCACCTACAATTGTTTAAATCCATTTTTACCCTTCGGTGAGTTTTTAGTAATATGTGTGAAATGAATCTTTTGTCGTTTTTTGTACGAGGTACTTTTTGACTTTTCCGACAAAAGTACGAAGAATGTTTTTTTTAACTTATACGGCATGAATGGATTTTTAAAACATTATTTCCAAGAAGCTTCCTTTACAAGTTTTCAAGTTTATTTTTAATCAAGTTCTTTTAGTTTTAATTTGTAAGACCTGTTAAGAAAGGAAATTTTTTTTTTAAAGTAGAAAGGATATTTTCCTCAAGAATGGATTTCAAGTGTTTTATCAAAATTATTTTCCATCTAAGATAATAAAGGGTTCTGTTTCTATCCCTATTATTACATGGATTTGATTATGTTGTGATGGAAATATTTTTATGAATTCCTTTATCTTATATGAATTGTTTTATGATGTCATGTTGTTTAAGAATCCCATTTTTATTACATGGGTTATACAATGATGTATGATTTATGATTTTGTGGCACACATAAGAATGGTATCATTATGAGATGGGTGGGACCTATATCTCCCTCCAATGCATTGGGTAAAGATTTTATATCTCATGAGATAGACAGGGCTGGAACGGTAGGTTATACCGGTTCAGTGAAACGGGACTGAAACGAGGGTTACTCGATTCAGAAAGGGACTTTGTCCACTAAGATAGTCTTGGCAATTAGTCTTGACTAACAAGAAATGATTCTCTATGATTATGTGTGTATGCCACAAAGTTTCATGTTTAAAGTTATGATTATTGGGATTACTTTTCACTGCCATGATTTATCCCATGATTATGAAATTATGCTCTCTTTTGCAGGTTATGATTTCCAAAATGTTATGTTCTTATGAATATGATGTGATTGATATTTATTTTGTTTACCCTTATTGAGCATTTGAGCTCACCCTTTTATGTTTTCTTTTCCCCAGTATATAAAGAAAGGTTTTAGGTAAAAAAAAAGGAAGATCTTTATGGGAGATTTTTAAGATCTTTCACCACTATTAGAAGATTATAGTCCGAGTTTCCAAAGACACTAAACTATTATGTTCCTTGTGTGTGTGTTTTTGTAATGTACTAAGTATTCCGCAAAAGTAATGTAAAGTCCATGTACGATAAGCTTCGGGTCGCTACAAGGTGCATGGCATATACCCATTTATTTCACATGGCAAGGACACGACCATCAACACGGGGTATACCCGAAAAGGTGGTACATGGCATGTACTCACACTGCACGGCGTGTACTTACAATATTCCGGAAAGTGTGGGGAAAGTTCATTTTACCCTCCAGAACACTTCATGACCTTATTTTTGACAAAGGAATGGGCTGGAGAGGTCTGGGACATTACATCAGATACCTCTTAAAACATTATCGTCCCCGAGAATTCAAAAACCAACCTATAGGAACCCAATAAGATACCTCTTAGGGTTCTCGTTATAACAGGAACCCAACCAACAACCGTAATCATAGGTGTTAGGAATTACCTCTCCTATATCATGATATTATCCACTTTAGGCGGCACTGAATCGCCTGCACGGGTTTAATCGCATCTGCATTAACGCGTCTTGATTAAGGATTGGGCCTTCCCACATCCATATATTAGGATTTTCTAACTTGCACTACCCCCAACACCACACAACCAACACACTTCTCAAACATGTGGTTTGGGGAAAATTCCTTCTCCTATGTCGAGATATTGTCCGCTTTAGGCAGCACTGACTCACCTGCATGGGTTCAATCGCATCCTCATTAATGTGTCTTGATTAAGAGTCAGGTTTTTTCCTTTCCCCACACATCCGGACATGCTACACACTTCCAGAGAACAAGGAAACAAAAGTTCTCATAACCGACAAGCCAAGCATTCCATATATCAAAGGTACAGAGGATAACATCAAAACAAAACTCAGAAGAACAAGGTAAAACACAAGTCAAAACAACTCCGGGTACTGAGTGTGAATATGGGCCTCCCACTCCTAAGTTCTCTCCTCAAGGCCACCATGCCTCCACAACACACGAACCAAGGGAATGGTTTGTCCACAGAGCACCTTCTCTTTATGATCCTCGATTCTGACTGGTTGTTCCTCAAAGTTCGCATCGTCTCCCATATCTAACTCTCCCCAGTTGATAACTTGAGAGTCGTCGTGTAAGTACCGACGAAGCTGGGAGATGTGGAAGATGTCATGAACCTTCTCCAACTAAGGTGGCAGTGCCAGCTGATATGCTACCTCACCGACTCGCCTCAGCACCTCAAAAGGTCCGATGAACCTAGGTGAGATCTTGATCCCTTTCCCAAACCTCCGCTGCCCCCATCGAGGGGAAACCTTCAAGAACATATGATCTCCCACCTCGAACTCCAAGGGAATCCTCCGACAATCAGCATAAGACTTATGTTGGTCTTGAGCCGCTTTCATCCTCTCACATACAAGCTGGACATTCTCTGTGGTGCTCTACACTACCTCTGGCCCAAGAGCACCTATCTCACCAACCTCTGCCCAACAAATGGGTGAACAACATCGTCTTCCATACAAAGCCTCAAACGATACCATGCCAATAGTAGAGTGGAAGATATTGTTGTAGGAAAAATATACTAAAGGCAAGTGTCGTACCCATGATCCTCGAAAATCCAGAACACATGCTTGTAGGATGCCCTCTAACGTCTGGATAGTCCGCTCTGTCTGCCCATCGGTCTAGGGGTAGAAATCACTCCTAAGGCGTAGCTGGGTGCCAAAAGCATGTTGTAACCCCCTCCAGACTCGTGAGGTAAACAGGGTATCCCGATCTGATATGATAGTCTTTGTAACTCCATGAAAACGTACCACCTCATCTACGTACCTCTATGCTAAGGTACTCACCGGGCCTGACTCCTTAATTGCTAATAAGTGAGCTGATTTCGTCAGTCGGTCCACCACTACCCAGATAGCATCATAACCACCCTGAGCTCTGGGTAGTCCTTTGACGAAGTCCATTGATATGTCATCCCACTTCCACTTGGGGAAATCTAAAGGATTCAACAAACCACTAGGAACATGGTGTTCAGCCTTCACTTGATGACACACTAGGAATTTAGCCACAAACTCTGCCACTTCCAGTTTCACCCCGGGCCACCAAAACTGTTCCCTCAGGCCTCGGTACATTTTTGAAACTCCTAGATGTACCTCCAAGGCTGATCTATGGAACTCCTAGATAACTCCCACATGCATCGCCTTCGGAACAAACAACCTTCCATAGAAATGCTTCTGATGTCGGCTGTCCTACGACTATCCTTCTGGAGCGTTTCCCTGATCGACACGATCCCGCATTACTTCCGCCTTGGAGTCCCCCCACTGAGACTCTTCCACCTACTGCAACAAGGAGGAATGCACCATCATTTGAAACAAACAGCCTCTAACACCTTCTACCCTGGCATCTAAGTGCAAGGAAGCCAACTCTCCCATCACTTTCCATGCATCAGCGGATTCCCGAACCACTTCCTTGTGAGACTTCCTGCTCAGGGCATCAACCAAAATGTTGCCCTTACCTTCAGTGTAAGAGATCTCAAAGTCATTGTCTTGGAGAAACTCAACCCATCTCTGCTGCTGTAAGTTAAGGTCATGCTGGGAGAAGATATAATGCAAGCTCTTGTAATCCGAGAATACCAAAAAGCTCTCCCTAAAGAGGTAATGTCGCCACAACTTTAGTGTGAATGCTACTGCTGCAAGCTCTAGGTCATGGGTGGCATAGTTATGCTCGTGAGGGCGTAACTTCCTAGACCCATAACAGATCACTCCCTTCTTTTGCATCAGCACGCACCCCAGACCAAGGCTAGAAGTATCACAAAACACCTCATACAACAACCCTTCCTCTAGAAACCTGAGTACAGGAGAACTGACCAACTTCTCATTCAGATATTCAAAAGCATTCTGGCACTGCTCGCTTCATAGGAAGACCTGGTTCTTCCTAGTCAAAGTTTTCAACGGAGCCGCAAATCAAGAGAAGTCCGAAACGAACCTCCGATAGTAACCTACTAACCCCAGGAAACTAAGAACTTCTGCCATGCTCTTGGGTGCTGCCCAAGAAACAACTGCCTCCACCTTTGATGGGTCCACTGACCCTCTATGATGAGACACTACGTGTACAAGGAAGTGTACTTCTTGTGTCAAGAACCTACACTTCGACAATTTCCCGTGAAGCTGGTGGTGTCGAAGGACTTCCAAGAATGCCCTGAGATGGTCAACGTGCTCCTCCTCTGATTTTGAGTAGATCAGGATGTCAGTGATAAACACAAAGACGAACCGGTCCAGAAACTCTCGGAAGAAAAATTTCTTAAGTCCCATGAACACAGCCGGTGCATTCGTAACTCCAAAAGTCATCACTACAAACTCGAAGTGCCCATACCTTCTCCTGAAATCCTTCTTCGAGATGTCACTGTCCTTTACCCTCAGCTGATGATATCCAGATCATAGATCAATCTTAGAAAACCAACCTGCTCCCCTCAGTTGGTCGAAGAGATCATCTATCCTTGGAAGGGGGTAACGGTTCTTGACTGTTACCTGGTTCAACCTTCGGTAATCTATGCATATCCTGAGACCACCATCTGCCTTCTTCACGAACAAAACTAAAGCACCCCATGGTGATACGCTGGGTCGAACAAAAACCTTCTCCAATAGATCGTCAATCTGAATCCACAACTACCGCAACTTCGAAGGTTCCATCCGATAAGGGGCTATAGAAATCGGACGGTCACCAGGATGTAAGTCTATCCCGAACTCAATGTCACGTCGGGGTGGTAGAGTCACAACCTCCTTGGAAAAAACATCGAGGAATTCCCCAATAACCTCCGGGACATCCATCATCTTTGTATCAGCTGGAACCACTGATAACCCGCCTAACAAGGAAAGGAGAGGCTCCACACGCCGGCTTCTCGCCTGATAGCACCTCTCTCCATCAAAAGCTACGCGTTGCCCATCCACGTCGGAGAACACGAACCTTCTTCGGAAGCATTCGATAACGACACTAATGGAATACAACCAACTGATGCCTAGGATGATATCGTATGGTTGCATCTGTAATAGAAGAAGGTCCCCACTAGATTGATGTGGTCCCAACAACATCCCACATCCCCAGAAAACACAAGATATGATGGTCTGGCCTCTAACTGGTGTACTCAGCACCAATGGTATGGAAAGTCTCTCTACGTCTAGTCCCAAAGCATGGGCAAGACCGGGTGAAACAAATGAGTGCGAAGCTCTCGAATCGAACAAAGCAGAAACGAGAGTGCTGAACAAACAAATCGTACCTCGCACCACCTCTGGTCCTGCCGGAGCTGTCAACTCTACTGCGTGCAACTGTCCACGCCCAGCTCCTCTGCCTCTCTGATGTTGTCCACCTCCCCGACCACGCCCTGGTTGAGGTCCCTAAGGATCACCCTAAGGTCGGCCTACTCCCGCAAAGTCTGCCCTCGGAGGAGCATGATCTTGCTGCTGCTGGAAGGGCCTCACCGACAACTGGTGCTGCTGATGTGGGCGCTGAACCTACCCACCTCCACCGTATTGAGCTCGGGTCAGGCACCGACTCTAAATGTGCCCGAAAACTCCATAATAAAAACACTTCAGTCCTAGGCTCATAAAAAAGGGACAAGGACCTGAAGATCTAAACTGGAACTGCTGGGGCCTGCTCCCCACTGGCCTGAACCTGGAAGGTCCCGTCGCAGGAGACCTACTACTGACTGCCTTCCCCATCGACGAACCTGGCTGGATCCCCTCACGTGGTGCACCTCCCTGTGAGTGCATCCTCTCTACAACCTCTGCCTTCTTCTGTAATGCCAAGTATGTCGGAAGGGTGAACGGGGTAACAACATACTGGAGCGAAGGATGAAGCGCCTCCTCCAAACGTCTCACCCAAGACTCCTCATCCAGAAAGAGATCCAGAGCAAAGCACAGGAGATCCTTGAACTTGATCCTCAACTCTCGTACTGACATACTCCCCTACTGAAGGGAGAGTAACTCCTTCTGCTTCTCCACCTTGATCATGTAAGAAAGGAATTCCTCTCGGAATTCCTTTTCAAAGAATGCCCAAGAAACCTCTACCTCTATCCTCTCTCCGAGGTAGTGCGTCCAACACTGTCACGCCACACCTCTCTGCTGACTGACTGTGAGGGAAACCCAGTACTCCCTCGGAGCACAAATCAAGGTAAAAGTGATCCCTAGCTCCTCAAGCCACCCCTCTGTCTCCGTATCTGAAGTACTACCCTCGTACTTCTTGAGGGTTTGCCGCTGGAAGGTATGGAGAGTCTTCTACCACTGGAAATATTCCGCCTCTCAGTCAATCCTCAACTGACCGACCGCCTGAATCTGCTGGGCCTCGGCCGTCTGAGCCACCTGGGGATGACGTCCAGGTGCCATAGCTGTACAGTAAACAAAGATCGCCTAAGCCCAAGTAGTAAGGAAATTTCTCAAGGTATTATTTTATCATTTTTATTTCAATTTATTTCCCATAACACCCAAATCAAGTAAAACACAATCATGATGATGTGTGTACCTTCCCTAGGGTCTCTACCCTACAATCAATGTAGTCTCACTTGGTCGTTCGGTAGGCTTGGAGTCCTTGCATCGGATCATGGGGGGGCCCTAAAATCATATGTCCAAGCCGGTCTTCCCTGTCCTACGTCACGCACCAAGATTAACAAACACTGTTGCCCTACCATCCAATGCAATCCTCACTGTGCCTAACTCTAGACTCTATCCTATCTCTCAACCTGCCTCCGATACCATTATGTCACGACCCCCTCCCACCAAAGATTCCCCTCCTGAGCTCGCAATGGTGAAAGGGAGATAATGACCCCCGAGTCCCACATCCAGTAGGCCCCGAAGTGGCGACTAGCACCAGGGGTATGAGTTTTCACAAATATGGGAGGCATTACCCTTTTATTATTTTAAATTCGGGAAATAGGATGAGTCAAACACCAAAAAAAGAACAAGTAAAGGAAAAACAGACCAAAACCAATCCCACATGCATGTTTAACCAATTTTATAACAAGGTACAAGTACAAGAAAGCTCAAAGTACAATAACAAAAGAAAACAAGAGTACAGAAACTGCAACAACTCCAACTGTCCGACTAGTAGGGTCTCGCAAGGCCCTGGTAGTCCTCCTGGAAACCTAAAAGTAAACGTAGGGTGAGCATAACAGTATACTCAGTAGGGAAACCTAAAGCTCTCGTGCACAAGTGGGGAGACATTCTAATGTCTTGTGAGAACAACAGAAGAAACCTAGCAGGGAAATCTATCCACCCAAACTCACCATCCACACTCACCAAAAACACAATCACAATAGGTAGTAGTAGTATAAGAATAAGAGTATTGGGTACCCCACACCATTCCTCGTTAGTTAGCTGCTCTTCCTAATGGCGAACGTCCTGACGCTGCCACACTCTCCCCACCCGCACACACCTGGGCCTCAAAAACCACACATCCCGCCCGTACACACCTAGGTATCACAACCACGTATCCCGCCCGCACACACCTGGGCCTCACAACCACATATCCTTCCCGCACACACCTGGGCCTCACAACCACATATCCTGCCCGCACACACCTGGGCCTCATCCCGAAGATTCTTGGGAAATAGTAAAACCTGCCAGAAGAGTCTTGGGCTAAAACCACCCCAATCGAAACCTACCTGAAGGGTCTTAGGTGTAAGGTCGCCTCAATCCATCACATCCTAGGGAAGAAGGAGAAGGAATGAGCTAGTAACTAAGGGGAAAACACCCTCTCCCATGAAATGGGAGTGTTCGACACTAAGTGCTCAATATGGGTGGGGTGCGATAAAACACAAAAGATACAGATATATATATGTATACCAAACACACAGCCCCACCTATGGCTTCTAAATAGAGAAACTGAGTACGTGCCTCGGCACTACTACTACAAAGCATGCATAAAACAAACAACCCCAATCCCATTTATGTTTTCACATTTCAGCAGAATTAGTTTATTAGTTCCTTAACTGTTGGGAAACTATCCAAAACCAACCACATCGATCGTTCGTAAAACATATCCCTGCCATCCACAAATCAAGTTAGGAAAACAAAAGCAACACAAACAAGTCCTTCTTATTAGCCAACCAAACCCATTGATTATTTTTCTCATTCCATTACCATGACCCACCATTCATTAACTCTTCCACTTTTTATTTATTATTCACAACCCATTGTTCGTTCACATTTAAACCCATCCCTGCATCCCCGCTGCCAACCACCATAACCACAATCACACCGAAACCAGTACATAATTATCCCTTGATACCATTTATCATATCCCCGCTACCTGTCACCAACATTGTATTCACACCAACCCATAACCAGGCCAACTGTAGCCCCGCTGCTCACCATATCCACAAAAACCCACAAAACACCCCCATCACATGCCACGTATCCAAGCCAACACCCACATGTTTATTATTCCATTTTGCTCAACCGAGGTGATCACACAAGGGTTCTAGATTTTAAATCAGCCAACTTTACGTGATTAACAAAATTCCACATTCAATGAAGTTTCCATCCACAAAATAGTCGAGAAAGATAGGGCAACATTTAATTGCGCAAGCAAAGGCCCCCAATGACCATGATTTTCAGTAGGCAGAATCTGATTCAATTCACAACATAATATTAGAGGATATAAAGATAAACATAACAACTTCCCCATCCCCATTCTTTAACCAGTTATTATCTTCATTTATTGGTTTAACTATTTCTCATGAAAACAAGAGGATACCCACCCTGCATGATTCACAATTTAGAGAGACGAAGGTAAGATCCCAACCTCAATAGGTTATGATCACAAATCTCCCCGGGATCAACTTTAAGAAGACTTCCTTCAGCGTCCATCACTTCTGTCGAGTCCCAGAAAAACCTCCTCGGGTGGAATTTGTAAATTAAAGGATGAAGAAAAGTCAACAGATCCAAGCTCAGAAGTTCAGCCTCGTCGTTAAGATCATGTGACCGCTAACGGATTGTAAATTGGAGCTAGGACGAAAAAGTTATGGAAGAAAAGGAGCCTTCGAGTCTCTTGGGAGAGCTCTACTCAGAGGAATGGGGAGGAGAGGGGTGAGTTGAAAAGGAGGGGACCCCTCCTTTTATAGGAGAAAAAATAAAAAGTATACGTCGTGTACTTTATGGTACACAGGGTGTACTCGGCCATTTCACATGGTCACCACGCGGCTTCAAACACGGCTCTGCGGCCGTTGACTGGTCAACACACAGTTTGAGGGTAACGCGTACGCGGGGAAGGACTACACGACATGTAGTATGAGGTACACGGTGTGTATACATTTATTTCACACGGAAAGGACACAACTCCAACACGACACACGGTCGTTGACTGGTCAACACATGGTAACGCGTACGCTGGGAGGGACTACACGGCGTGTAGTATGAGGTACACAGCGTGTACCCATTTATTTCACACGGCAAGGACACGGCCTTCAACACGGGGTATACCCGGCATGGTGGTATATGGCGTGTACTCACACTACACGGCGTGTACTTACAAATTTCTGGAAAGTGTGGGAAAAGTCCATTTTACCCTCCAGAACACTTCGTGACCTTCTTTTTGACAAAGGAATGATCCGGAGAGGTCCGGGCCATTACAGGTGACTATTTTAGGGTTGACCCGGGTTGATTCGTGACATGTCCAAATAGAACAAAATAGATAATATTATAATAAAATATGATAATGATTGTAAATACTCTCATAAAATAACATTTTTATGAGTTTGGATCACATTTTTACCTTTAACATCCTGTTCTATCCCTTCATTAACCCTTTTGACAATTACAGTGATAACAATGTTATTTTATCTATAGGGGTTAATATCATTACTATAAAAGTAAAAATATCCCATAAATGGAATGTGGTTGATTTGATAAACCATATAGCGTTCACAAAGTAGAAGATAATATTTTAGGAATTTTAAATCATTTAATAACATATTATGTATTATAAAATATCATTAATGTCAATTCTAGAACTATTCATTTACATTGAATTTAATAACATCAAGATAATAGAGTGATTTGTATAAAATTCATAAAAACCACTTTAACATTTCATTTTAATATAACAAAGTCATGGAACACAATGTTTTTATAATATTATTATTTTTTACATTTTAAAAATAATTTATTTTATTTTTCTATTAATTGAATAATTATTGCGTCAGTGTTGCGTAATCTTTTAAGGTACCTATTTCTTCACAAAAAAAATTAAAATTCAATTACCAAGATAAAAAATAATTTAGGTTTTAAATGAATATTTATAACCTAATATATCTTCTCTATTTTCTATGTAAAAAAATTATAGTTATTAAAATCAAGAGTGTTGTATTTTTTACTTTATATTAATTTAAATATTATAAAGGATAAAATCATGTCCATAGGAAAATAAATGGACATATATCAGACTTTTGGATGATTATGGATGATATATAATCACAAAATAATATTTAGGTAAGTGTTAGGGTAATTTTTTAGTCCTTATCATTTTATTTTCAACTTTAATTACCTGATTTACCATTTACTGTGGTAGCTATATTTACTAAAGATATTATTCAAGTTGAATAAAAATAAAAGAAAACTATAAAGAAATTGGACCACCTGATTCCAAATATGAAATGCATTATTTAAAATTCAAAACAAAAAAGTGGAATAATTTAATTTAAAATTAAACTTGAAAAAAAAAGATGAAAAATGTTTTTAGAAAAATTCCCATTTTAAGTATAAAATGTTTTTATCCTAAAATAGAGTATAAATTTAATTAAAAAACAATAATTTTATTATTTTAAATAAAAATTACCTAATTTAATTTTAAATTTTATCCAAAAATAGAATCTTTCTTGTAAACTTTTTAAAATAAAATGCACTTTTCCTTAAAATTTAGTATCTTTCCTTAATCATTGAAAAAATAATATTTTCTAATAATCCTCAAAAATTATTCCTGATATAATTTTGACATTATTATTTCCAAATTGAATTATTTTTTTCAAATTAAAATTGTGTTGTATTGTATTGTGTTGTATTGTAATGAAGTTAGTATTGAAGTATGACTATCCTTGGGAACCCAGGATTAATGTAGTTATATAAGAATAAATGAAAATTTGATAAACAATTTATTATTGCATTGTACTTATTTCCTTATAGACCTGCATGAATTATATTTTGACTGTACTTGTTTTAGACACCATTGGGGGTGGACTACTAAGTTGTACTCACACCCTATTTCGGATGCCTGATCGGTACTTGAATAGATTACATTGTTACAGGACTGAATAAGGGAAATGGCCCAAGGATAGGTGGCTGATTGGGGATGGATCTCAGAGGAGGGAACCATTCGTGGTTTGAAGCCCTATTGGGGAGTCGTAGTGTCTTTATTTTTAGTTTCCTTATATAAACTTAACACTTATATTGTTATATCATGTTTCCCCTTTCAGTTGAGTATTGTTTTTTCATTTGGTTATCTAGTGAGATTATTATTTTTATGGTTATATACATGCTTCTCTATTTGTTCATTTATTTCTACTAGTATTTTACTCCGATCAATGAGGGTATAGTCTCCCCATGAATGACTTACCAGACCCTCCCTGCTAGTCGGAAGCCTCTAGCATATGAGGAGGCGTGCTTGAGGTCATGTGGCGACCCATCTTGGTTCACCGTCTTGTGGCACCTGGTTCGGGGCATTACAAAGTGGTATCAGAGGAGGTTTGCATTCTTCTTATTTTGTCTTATTGTTTTGGGAAAGTTATATATGAGACTAGGAAGATTTGGGGCTTGGTAATGAGCGCGTGCATGGGAGTTGAAAACCTGTGTATGGGGGAAAACACAAGTACCCAGGGTGGGATTATTGTTATTGTTCTGTGCTGATATAGTTGAATATTATTTCAACTTTTTTGATTCAATTGTGGTGTGATGTGATAATAATTTCTAATAATTTTTAGTATTGACTCATGGCCCAGAATGGCACAAGATTTGAGTCTGCATGCATCATTCTAGGAACTCAGGTTTATTTTGACATGCATCATTTTAGGCACGCATGGGAAAACGGGTAATGGTTAAGTTGTTAAAGAAGAATTTTTTTACCTATTTATTAGAATAAAAAGAAAAGTGGTGCCTAAAATGATTTGAGTATGATTTTAAGATGATGCAAAATGATAATTATTTGGTTTCTAAATGAGAAACTTGATTATGATAGTGTGTTTATCTTGTTAACCACAATCTAGGAGTAGGATGGTTAAGGGTAGTTATATCACCTCGGTTTTTACCGTGTGGTGAGGTGGGGGAAAATAATTCTTGTGTTTATTTTTCATATTATGTAAATGTTATGAGGTTATGATATAGAATTGTTATGTGTGTTGGGATTTTTTGAGAGTATGCTTCTGTGTTTCTTGTGGAGGGGATGACCAAGGGGCATGCCTAATAATGTTTTCCTAGTTAAAGAACTTGAGGCACCAATCATGCCAACTGAAGATGAAGGGAAGAAGTTTTGATAGAACTTAGATTACTTCATTAAATGCATGGAAAGAGACCCATAGCGGGTTGTGAAAAGTATGCCTAAGTTAACAAGGGTGTTTCAGTTGTATCACCCTCCGACTATTACTAGAGAGGGTGGAACTACATGAGCTAAATTATGGGTTGATTCCATAATGAAAATACTTTACCATTTGGAGACACCAGCTAAGAGGAGGTTCAAGTTGGCCGCTTATATGCTACAGGGATCATTGATGAATTGGTCATACATTCAGGTTTGAACTGGACAGACTTACGGTATGTTATGGAAGGACTACTTGGAGAGGTTCTTGGAACACTTTTATCATGAGAATTTGAGAAAAGTGAAAGCTGTTTAGTTCATGAATCTATCATAGGGTAGCATGTCAGTGATGTACTATAATGGATGCTATACAGATTTTCAATTCTTTTCTCTAATGTTATCTTGAGATGAGGCATCTATGACGAAATTTATTCAATATGGACTTAAGTGTGAGATTAACTTTTAGATGAATATATTTAGGCTGAACAATTTTACAAAAGTGGGGGGTCAGACTCTCATAGTTGATGAGAACCTGAGGAAGGCATCCAATTCTAGATAGGTAGTTCTTACTAGATGATCAGGAGGTGTGATTTCTGAGATCAATAAGCGTTGTTATGAAAGCTTTAACCAATGTATTGGAAATAAGATTATGTAGACAGGAGGGTCGGTTGGACAAGACCATATTGGGATAATTTGTCATCAGTGTGGTAGGACAAGACACTATCGTCGACATGGTTCCTAACCACTTATAGATTGTTGATCTTTCAACAAGATAATACATCTACAGAAATTATACAGGTAGTAGTGAAATACTGGTACTGAAGAAACAGATAGGAAGAGTCACAGTTTGGGAAGAGAATCTTCTACACAAAAACATGCTTGTAGTTGGAGTTATACTAGCTAAGGTGGTAGAGTTAGTATACATGGTGCTTCTAGGAAGCAGTGACCGCATCAGTAGAGTGGTGCTACTCAGGGAAGTCAGACATCATCATAGGTAAGAGGGAAGTACAGTTACATGCAGTATAACCTACACTCGTGTATAGTGAGGCTAGACCATCGATAGTGAGAGGAACTATTCCAGTAGATTCTACTTTATCTAGTGCCTTGTTTGATACTGGTTCCTCTCATTCTTTTATATCTACAAAACATGTTACTGGTTTGAGCCTGGTAGTTCAGTTTTTGAGTGGGGTAATAATTATAGATATACCATTGGGAGTATGTTCTAGATATATCTGTCTATATAAGGGATGTTCACTTTGGATCGAGTAATATCATTTCTTATGGGATCTCTATGTTCTTGATATGATGGGATTCGACCTAATTATGGGTATGGCCTAGCTAGTCACCTATTGCGCCCATATAGTCTGTTATCATATCCTAAGGGTGACTAGTATATTCATCATGGAGAGAGGGATATCCAGGCAGTTCGAGTAGGGCCAATTACTCAGAAACTGGGATAGATCACTGCCCAAGTTTCTAGTATTTATTTGGATGATGGGGTGTTAATAAGGATTTCCATACACCAGTAGTAGAACTATTTCAGGATGTATTTCCTAAAGACATCTCAGGGATTCTACCTAAGAGATGTGTGGAATTCATCATTCAGCTTGTGTTGGGGGTTGAGCCAGTATCTATTCCATCATACATAATTGCACCGACTGAGCTTTAAGAGATTTAGTATCAGTTGGAGGAGTTGGAGGATAAGGTATTTATCCATCCAAGTATGTCGCATTGGGAATTACTAATTTTTTTCACAAATAATATTTATGGAAGTTTACACTTATGTGTCGATTACCAGAAGTTAAACAAAATGACTATGAAGAAACGATATCCTCTTACATGTATCGATGATATGTTTGACCAATTAAAGGGATCTTGTCTATTATAAAAGACCGATTTGAGATCAGGGTATCATCAGTTGAGAGTAAATACTTATGATATGTTGAGGACTACTTTTAGAATCAGGTATGGAATTTTTGAGTCTTTTGTAATGTTGTTTGGGTTGAAAAATTCACCATCACTATTTACGGATTTGATGAAAAATATATTTCATTCATATCTAGATTTGTTTTTGGTGGTGTTTGTGGACAACATCTTGGAGTACTCCATGACTCGTGATGATCATGGACAATTTCTTTATATAGTTCTGATTACACTAATGGATCATCATCTATACACCAAGCTATCTAATTTCTGGTTTTGGATTGAACAAGTACACTTCTTGAGGATCATCATCTCTGAGGAAGGTGTGTTAGTGGACCCAGAGAAAGTTCAAGAATTTTTTTCTTGAGATTATCCTAAGATGTTCTTTGATATCTAAAGATTCTTGGGATTAGATGTATATTTTAGAAGATTCATCCCAGACTTTTCCCATTTGGTAGTGCCACATTAGGGATTTACCAAAAAGGTATTAATTTTTTAATTTTGGGAGGCTTGTGAGAGATCTTTTATAGAGTTTAATAAGTTCTTAACATCAACACCTATTTTGATCTTATATGAGTTAGGTAAGAAGTATACGGTTTATTGTGACGCTTCTAGGATTGAACTTAGATCTTTGCTGATATATGGAGATTGAGTTGTTGAATATGGGAATCGATAGTTTAGGCATAATGAATAGAATTACCCTATGTACAACCTTGAATTTCTTGCAGTGGTTTATGATATTAAGTATTCTTTATAGTTTCTTTTGGGATAAAAGTTTATAGTCTAGATAGATCACAATAGATTGAAGTATATATTTTCACAATGTGATTTCAATCTTTGGCTAGGGAGATGGGTTAAGTATATGAAGTCTTGTGATTTTGAACATTTATATATTCCCAAGAAGTGAAATATTGTGGATGATGCCTTGAGTAGAAAAACTAGGACTCAAATTGTTCAGGGGTTGAGTTCGGAGTGGAAGATGATGACCTTGATAGCTTAAATGCATATGGTGGTTCAGGAGAGTCAGGAACAGATGACTCTAGTTTCAGTTGCAATGGAGACTATACTTTTGAGATGTATCAGGGACAAATAGTATGAGGATATAGAGTTCTTAGACTGAAGGGAAAGCTTTAAAGGTGGGGAGAAATCTTCAGAATGGTTGATATATAAAGATGGGATCATCTATGTGAAGAACCGAGTTGTGGTACCAACGAGAATATGAGAGGATCTCATGTGGTAATTTCATTCCTTGAAGTGGGCGGTGCATCAAGGAGAGACCAAAATGTATTGTGACCTATGATGAAATTTTTGGTGGTCGAGTATGAAAGAGGAGATAGTAGGGTTTTGAAAATATTTTTCACTTATCAAAAGGTGAAGTTAGATCATCAACGACATGAGGGTTTGCTACAACTATTTCCTATCCGAGAATGGAAGTGGTACAACGTGACCATGGAATTTTTGGTGGGTCTTCTAAATATTATTAGGAAGAAAGATACTATTTGGGTCATTCTGGATCGACTAAAAATGGTAGTACATTTATTTTCTATAAGGGAAACCATTACAGTAGAACAGTTGGAAGAACTATACATTCGAGAGATAGTTTGTGTGCATGGAGTGCCATGGACTATAAATTCATATTAGGATTCATGCTTTACTTAATGCTTTAGGTAGAGCTTTTTGAAAGTGCTTGGAGCATAGTTATTATTGAGTACGAAGTTCCACCCACTGATAGATGGGTATTCATAACATATTATACATGTTCTTGAGGATATGGTATGGGCCTATGTGATTGAATTCCCTGGATCTTGGGAAAATCACTTGGATTTAGTGGAGTTCACTGATGTACATGGATTTTTACATGTATTTTTATTTTTTAACATAGTTTTAACTAGTTAGTTTAAACATTTTATATATTTTTTAGTTTATTTTTGTAGGTTTATAGTAATTTAGTTATTTTGGATAATTTTTAGTTAATTTATATATTGATATTAGTATTTTAGTATTTTTATTAGTTTATATTAATTTTATATATTAGTATTAGTTTCAATAACATTTCTCTTAATTATTATTATTTTTTAATTAGAATTTTATATATTTAATTATTTTATTATTATTTTATTATCATTTAACATTTTGTTTTAGAATTTTATTTTGAAATTTGAAATTTGTTTTGTTTTTTTTGGTTTCCTGCGCCCTCCCTTCTCCCTCGCCGCCGGCCTCCCCCTTGACCCGCTCTCCCCTCAACCACTGGCCATCCCTTCTTCACCCCGCCCGCCACCCTGCCCAGCCGCCAACTCCCCCACGGCCCCGCCTCTCCTCTCCATCCCGCCACCCAGCCCCGCCGCTCTCCATCACCCTGCTCAGCCCGCACCCCCAGCCGCTCCCTCGCTTTCATTCCCCCTGGCCGCACTCCTGCTGCACAGCCCGGCCGCCTCCTTTTCAACCCGGCCGCCTCCTCTTCACCTCGGCCACCCTACCCTGCCGCACTCCTCACCCGCTCCCTCTCCCCTCTCTCTCTCGAGCTCCCCGCCTGACAGCTCCTCTCCCCACGCCATCACCCCCACAAGAAGACTCCATGCTAGCCAACGCATGATTTCTCCCCTGCTGCCACATGATTCCCCCTGCCGCCGCCTAATCCCCCCTGTGTTCTCCTCCGGCCGGTGCTTCCTTCCTCCAACACTCACCAGCAGCTCTCCTCCCTCTTTCCGCTTGTCCTTTATTCCCTTTCACCTCGAACCAACATCATTCTGGTTGTTTCCACCACTGGTTGTTTCCGGCACTGCTCAGGAAGTTTGTAGCCCCTCGCCAACAGCCCTCTCCCTCTCTCAGCCGGACCAGCGGCCGCCCTCTCCTCAAAGGCCTCGGCCAGCCCCCGCTACCCCTCGCCCTCTCCATATCCCTCCGCAGGGTGCAGCAGGTACACGAAGAAGCCAAGCGCATCGGCTGCCGACTGTCCGAGCACCCACCACGGTCGCCGCAGCGGACCAGCATCCACTCCATCGCCAACGTCTTTTATTCCGGTGGTCGCGAAGTTGGTGTGTGACATCATCACGTGACGAGGGTTGCTACGCGCGGCAGAAATAGAGACAGACACGATCATTTCATTGGTAACGCAGTGTTATTCCACATGACATATCATTTTATTGCGTTTATTATTTCAGTGTGATGTCGGGGTGATTTTCTTAGTGTCGGGATGTTGGTTGATTAATTAAAATTATTGCGCATGCCATGCAAGTATTATTTGATGATTAATTGTCAATTAAATTTATTTTAATTGAATATTTATCTGTTTAAATTATTTTTGCACTGAATTAATTGCTAAAATTAAAACTGGCCATTTTAATTATAAGTCGACGCAGCGGTCCGAGAAGGTAAACCGCGTTGACTGATGGTAGGTGCAAATTAGTGACACAACTTTGTGAGAAACGGGTTGTGTCATTTCGCCGTGTAGTTCGGGGCTTGAACGAGTTTTCTAATTTATTTATGACACCAGATAACGGGACTTTAAATAAAATTGGGAAATTAAAATTGAGCATCTAAAAAATGGTCATATTTTTCGAAACTGGCGATAATTAAACAGAATAAATAATTAATCATCCTAAAGAATACCTTGCACGGCTGCGTGATAATTTAATTGTGACACCCTCATCCCGACACATTTTGTTGACTTAGAGTCCATCGTCATTTTCATTTGCAATTTTCTTTTTATCTTTTGTCTTCTCACCTGTTAGTTTAAATAAAAAAAAAGAGAAAACTCAAAAATAGGAATTCCCTCAAACCTTGTCCATCTAAACATTGTCCAACGAAATATTTTTAGTGGACTAGATTTTGTGCTCTCTGTGGTTCGACCCTGCTCGCCACTTCTACAGTAGCCAGTTGGTTATAAAAATTCTCAAATTTGCACGCGTTGCGACGCGCGTACTAAATTTCTGGCGCCGTTGCCGGGGAGCACGCGCACGTCTAGCATTAAGAAAATTTCAAGTAGACCTTGCTTTAGGCACTGTTCGCCTAAATGGTGAACACTCGTACTTCTGATCCGTCAAAGAACGACACACCCCTTGATCCACAACTTGAACATCAAAGAAAGGGAAAAGAACAAGTCGGTACCTCAGCTGCAAACGCAATGCATCCACCTGCAGAAAGCGTTGAAACTCATATTCCGACACTTCCTAGTGGACAAGTCCATCCACTTTTCCAAAACCGTCTCGATAATCAACGACCTCGGACTACTATGAGACAGGAGTTGCGACCTAACACAGTCGGAATAAGCTCAGGTATAACACGACCCAGGATTCAAGCAACGCACTTTGAATTGAAGCCGTCCACGATCAACCTGCTCCAAAAAACATGCACAGTTTCATGGATTAAGCAGCGAAGATCCTTATATTCATGTGAACAGATTTCTTGAAGTCTGTGACACATTTAAATATAACGGAGTAACGGATGATGCGTTGATCCTACGACTGTTTCCATTTTCGTTGCAAGGGAAAGCAAAGGACTGGTTGGAGAGTCTCGACCCCGAAACAGTTTTCACATGGGAAGTGTTGAGAAGAAAATTCCTTGATCGATATTACACAACAGCCCAATATTTGAAAAACAAGAGAGACCTCGACTCCTTTTGTCAAAGTGAATACGAATCGTTAAGAGAAGCTTGGGAAAGATTCAAATCCATGTTAAGACGTTGTCCCCATCATGGGATGAAGTTGGCAAACCAGCTGCAAGCTTTCTACTATGGACTTCAATCCGAGAGTAAGTCTGCCATCAACACAGCTACTGGAAACGCGTTCATGGAAATGGATCCTGAGGACCTGTACATATTGATTCAAAACATGGCCGAACACAGTTTCCAGTGGCCAGAAGATTTTTCACGACGAAAGGCAGGAGTGCATCACGTTGATACTCAGACATTCATGGCTGCACAATTTGAAGCTCTCAACAAGAGGATTGACAACTTGTCAATAAACCCACCTAAGCCAGTCCATGTTGTTCAAGCTGAACACTTTCCACACTGTGGTGGTCCTCATGATTATTCCATGTGTCCATATAACACTACAGAGACCAAGATGTCTGAAGCTAACTTCGTTAGTTACAACCGTGGAAATTATGGAAACAATTACAACACAAACTGGCAAGGCAATACCCAAAATCAAGGTTGGAAGGAACCAGTGGCTACTCAGCCAATGAACCATAACATGGGTCCACCTGGATTCACTGCTCAACCTACCTTCAGACCCGCCATGCAACCACAAGATCAAGGGTCTCAACAGAAATATTGACCACCGTTCCATCAGCAACAGCAGTATAAGGAGCAAAAACAAACAACGGACTGCGGCCCTGCTGCAACACAAGGTCAAAAAGATTGGGGAGAAACTATAGCAAAGTTAATGATGTCCAATCAATCACGGTTTGAATCACAAGAGATGGCAACCCAAAACTTACAGGCTTCCATGCGCAACATTGAAAATCAAGTCGGTCAGTTAGCCGCACAAATGCAAAACCGACAGCAAGGAACTCTACCAAGCAACACAAGAGTTAACCCAAGAGAAGAAGCAAAAGCCATCACATTGCGAAGTGGCACACAGTTACCAGAGCACCAAAAGCCTGATGTTCAACCAACAGATGAGACGCCTATACCTTCCACTGAAAATGGAGACTTAACAAACAAAGCAATCCAACTTGAACCCAAAGAGGAGGAAGATCGAAACATACTTGCAAAGAATGAAAAGTCAAGAAAGGAGAAGGAAAATGAGGCACTCAACGAAAGAGCGAAAGCCCACATACCACCTCCTCCATTTCCATAAAGACTGAAGCAAAGGAATTTGGATGTTCAATTTTCAAAATTCATGGAGATGTTCAAAAAGCTTCAAATAAATATTCCTTTTGCGGAATCCATCACACAAATGCCCCACTATGCCAAATTTCTCAAAGAACTTCTGTCAAAAAGAAGAAAATTAGATGATGTGGGAACGGTCATAATGCACGAGGAATGTTCAGCAGTCATACCCAGATCCATACCTCCAAAACTAAGAGACCCTGGGAGTTTCACTATTCCTTGCAATATTGGAGGATGTCAATTCGGAAGAGCTTTGTGCGACCTCGGAGCTAGTGTCAATCTCATGCCATCTGGAATCCTTGAAGAACTGGGCATCACCGAATTAAAGCCAACGAGAGTCGCCTTGCAAATGGCTGACCGATCAGTGAAGCATCCTCGAGGGATTCTAGAGGACGTTCTTGTCAAGGTTGATAAATATTACTTCCCTGCTGACTTCATTGTCCTCGATATGGAAGAAGATAAGGACGTCCCACTCATTCTCGGGAGACCCTTCTTGGCGACATGCAGAGCACTGGTTGATGTCCAAGAGGGAAAGTTGATTTTTAGAATTGGGGATGAGAACATAACATTTGATGTCCTAAAGGCCATGGAAAAACCATCTGTAGCAGACTGTCATTTCCTGGATACGATTGAAGAATGGGATGAGTTTGCAAGCGATGTGCTGGACCTCGCAGATTTGCACAAAGAAAATAAAGAGTTCACTGAATCAATCGAGGAAGTGGAATTCATCAGGAATATAGTCGAGCCTTTAGATAGACATGAATTCACTTCACTTACTCCATCACTTGAAAAGCCTCCAACAGTTGAGCTTAAACCTCTTCCATCAAACCTGAGATATAGCTACTTGGGAGATTTAAACACCTTTCCAGTCATCATAAATGCCAATCTTTCGAGCGAACAAGAGAGCAAATTGCTCAATGTCCTGTCACAAAGGAAACCAGCAATAGGTTGGACGATTGCTGATCTAAAAGGTATAAGTCCTGCCATCTATACTCACAGAATACATATGGAAGATAATTCAAAACCCTGCAGGCAACCACAATAACGCTTGACACCTCCCATGAAAGAAGTAGTCAAGAAAGAAGTCATTAAACTTCTTGATTCCGGTTTAATTTTTCCAATCTCCGACAGTCAGTGGGTTAGCCCGTTGCAAGTGGTACCTAAAAAGGGTGGAACCACAGTGGTTGAGAATGATAAAGGAGAATTGATAACCACAAGAACAGTGACTGGATGGAGAGTGTGCGTCGACTATCGGAAATTGAATGATGCCACTAGAAAGGATCACTTCCCATTACCCTTTATTGATCAAATCCTTGAACGATTGGCAGGACGAGATTACTACTGTTTTCTGGATGGATATTCGGGCTATAATCAAATAGCAGTGACACCAGAGGATCAAGAGAAAAGCACGTTCACTTGTCCATATGGTACATTTTCTTATAGGCGAATGCCTTTTGGAATGTGTAATGCTCCAGCCACATTTCAACGATGCATGATGGCAATATTCCATGACATGATTGAAGAGTTCTTGGAAATTTTCATGGATGACTTCTCGGTGTATGGAAATTCTTTTGATGACTGTCTAGAACATTTGGATAAGGTTTTGGCAAGATGTGAAGAAAAGAATCTGGTACTTAATTGGGAAAAGTCACACTTCATGGTCCAAAGTGGAATAGTCTTAGGCCATCAAATTTCAAAGAAAGTAATTGAAGTTGACTCCACAAAGATCAGTACAATCTCTGAGTTACCCATGCCTTCTTCAGTTCGTTCCATTCGAGGTTTTCTTGGGCACGTTGGATTCTATAGACGCTTCATCAAGGATTTCTCTGTTATTGCCCGACCCCTTACGAATCTATTGGGAAAAGATGTCACGTTCCACTTCGGCCCTGAATGTCAGGAAGCATTTAAATTATTAAGGCAGCGTTTGGTTGAAGCCCCAATAATGATTTCACCTGATTGGGAGCAACCATTCGAGTTAATGTGTGATGCTAGTGACTGGGCAGTTGGAGCTGCCTTGGGGCAAAGAAAAGAAAAGATCTTTAGACCAATCTACTATGCTAGCCGAACGTTGAATGAGGCCCAACATAACTACACAACAACTGAAAAAGATCTGCTAGCAGTTGTTTTTTCCTTTGATAAATTTCGATCCCATCTGTTGTTCTCAAAAGTCACTGTCTATACGGATCACGCTGCACTTCGGTATCTAATGGCCAAGAAAGATGCAAAATTGAGACTCATTCGATGGATACTGTTACTTCAGGAATTTGACATTGAAGTCAAGGACAAAAAGGGAACAGAGAACGTCGTTGCTGATCATTTATCACGCCTCGACCATGACACAAGTGAAATCAATGTCGAACTAATCACTGAAACATTTCCTGACGAACAACTATATGCCATTGAGACAATCACACCTTGGTATGCTGATTTCGTGAACTACTTAGCTTCAGGTGTGATACATCCAGATTTATCAAAGCAACAGAGGAAAAGATTTCTGAATGAATCACGACATTACTACTGGGATGATCCTTTACTTTTCAAAGACTGTGCGGATGGAATGATAAGAAGTTGCATCCCTGAAGAAGAAGTGGAAAGTGTTTTGAACCTATGCCATACTGGAGAAGCTGGAGGAAACCATGGGATTCATCGAACAATCAGCAAGGTGTTACAATGTGGTTTGTACTGGCCAACCATGAATCGTGATATTCGTGAATTCGTCATGAATTGTGACAAATGCCAAAGAACCGGGGGTATAAGCTGGAAGCGCGAAATGCCACAACATTCAATCATGGGAATTGAAATTTTTGACATATGGGGAATTGAATTCATGGGTCCTTTTCCTAAATCTTTTGGGAAATCCTATATCCTTGTCTGTGTGGACTATGTGTCAAAATGGGTGGAAGCTGAAGCATTCTCGGAAAATACTGCTCGAGTCGTCATCAAATTTTTGAAGCAACACATTTTTACCCGGTTCGGAATTCCAAGGCTCATCATCAGTGACCGTGGTACCCACTTCAATAATGCGCTGTTTCAGAAGCTAATGACTCGCCATGGATGTCACCACTACATGAGCACCCCATACCATCCACAGACCAATGGCCAAGCTGAGGTTTCAAACCGAGAAATTAAGGGTATTTTGGAGAAAACTGTAAGTACATCTAGGAAAGATTGGGTCACCAAACTTGATGATGCACTATGGGCCTACAGAACTGCCTACAAGACACCCATTGGAATGTCCCCATATAGGTTGGTCTTTGGGAAAACCTGCCACTTACCTGTAGAATTGGAACATAAAGCTTATTGGGCTGTGAAGAAACTGAATTTTGATCTCAAAACTGCCCAAGAGAAGCGTTTTCTACAAATGAATGAACTAGATGAGATGAGGAGAGAAGCATATGACAATGCTTTGATTTAAAAAGAGAAAACTTGAGCCTGGCATGACAAGCGGATCCAACAAAGAAATTTTTCAACAGGCGACAAAGTTCTCCTCTTCAACTCACGACTTCGAATCATGGCTGGAAAACTCAAGTCGAAGTGGTCAGGTCCTTACACCGTCACAATTGTTTATCCACATGGTGCTGTTGAAATTTCTGATGGGAAGATGCCCCCATTCAAAGTAAATGGTCAACGCCTTAAACTTTACCACACTTCGGATAAAATAGGCATCATTGAAGAACTACAATTGCAATGAGAAGTTATCCGTCTGGCTGAAGACGTAAAACTTAGCGCTGATCGGGAGGCAACCCGACTGCTTCTTCATTATTGATCATTGTTTTCTTACTCTATCTCTATCTCTCTATCTGCTTTGTGAATGCAGCTTAAAAAAAATGTCTAGCTCTTCTGATTCTTCTGTGGTCATCGATGCGCTTGTTCCGTCTCCCTCTGACTTAGTACGACGGATAACTCAGGAGCTGGCTGATATCGGGCGCCGGCTTGAGGAACTTTCACTGGAGATTCGTGCTCAGCATCCAGCACCACCACAAAGAGCACAGATTCCGTTCCTCCCTCACCAGCTTCACGCTCACTTTTCTCCGGAGGTGGTTAATCCCACCAAGCGTCCCCGTGAGATCGAGGATACAACCACTAGTTCTCGTAAGAGGCAGAGGAATTATGAGCTGATGGACCAAGGCGATTGAACATTGTCCATCCGTCTGGCTGAAGACGTAAAACTTAGCGCTTCTTGGGAGGCAACCCATGTTCCAGTTTCATCCCCCCCCCCTTTTCTCCTTTTACCTGTTCTAATTTGTTTGAAAAAAAAATAAAATAAAATAAAACATGGCATGTGTGATTTTTCTTTTAGCTCCTCCTGATATCTGTATGCACCTGTCACTCTTCTGCATCTCTGCTTCTATTTAGATGATTCTTGGTGTTATCTTTATGATATGATGCGGGTATGTGTTGTCCATATGTAGATTTTACAGGTACATCATTTCTGGAACTTCATCGGATACAGGCAGCCTCTCTGCATCTATCTGCACTTACACAGGGAAGTGTTTTAATTTTCACCATATTTTCTGCTTCCAAAAACACCATGTAAAAAAAACTAACACTCCTGTCATTCATGAACCCACATAAGAACTGTTGTATTTTTACCGCAACCGAGTCGGGAACATACCACTTGTGTCCCTAGGCAGTTTGAGCACCTGATTCTTGTTCTAGATTTCTTTAATCCTTGATCTCATGACTTAGATGATTGCTTATATTATTTCATGCTTCGAAAGATTTTTCAAAAACTTGAATATTTTTGAGACACTTATTTGCACTCATTATCATCTGTGCTGTCCAACATTATATTTCCATACCCGTGAGGACTCTAATCCATTTCAAAATCATCTCTTATTTCTCTTTTTATTGAGGGAATCTCAACCATGTTTTGTCTTCTAGAACTTGCCATGTTTTTCCATCAAAGCGATAGGAATTTTTGAATGTTGTACTAAAATGATCGAGGCATCTGTTTGATATTTTAGCCCTGTTGACCCACTGAGCCACCCAAACATTTTCTCCTTCGTATAGCCCTTAGAAGCCATGCAGGATCCTTTTAGGATGAGCCCAAGCCGATACCCTTCCCTACCAATTTCTTGAATTTATGCATGATTATTTCAATCTAAGTGTGGGGGAGAGAGACTTACTCATGGAGAGGGTTCTTCGAGGGGCAGTGAGTCATTTGATGTCCATGGATTGACATTATTCCATCCTGATCATTGAGTTCTTTTTCACAGTAGCGACATTCATTTCATATTATTTTGATATAGGAATATAGAACCCTTTTCAGTTCCAACAATGAGTACATTGGTGGTCATTACGCGGTAACCCTCGACTTTGGGGATACCTATAAAAGTGATGATCCATTACTCCAGGAACTAGAGAGTTTTCTATATGACCTACCTTCATTGAGAAGTTACAGCATATACGCTACTTGTGTACCATTCTTTGGGATTTTTGTCTGACACCTATTCCATGGGGTTTTTGGGTTGATACTCACCAGTTTTTCCTGACCATATTATGTGAATGAGTTGTGTCTTTAAAGTGAAAAAAAAAGAGAGTAAAACATTGGATTATCAAATGCTTGGGGACAAGCAGTGTTTTAAGTGTGGGGGAGTGAGAGTTTGAGGGAGACATTTAGATTGACTTATCATGCATTTATTTCAAGATTCAACCCTCCTTTTTACCAAAAAAATGTCAATTTTTTTACCCACCGTCCCACAGCTTCAGAAACATTTGAACCTCATGTAAAGTCCTTGAGATTGGTGCATTCTTTTGATTTCCACTAGTGGAGATGTGAAATTCATGGCAAGCCTATGGTAAGCCTGCATGTGTATAAGAACTGAGAAAAACTTTGATCAAATGTTTTTGAGAGATGAGAGTGATGGTGAGGTAGGTCACATGATGAATGAGTGCACGTACTTGTTTTGAAAAAATGCAAGTGAAAGAAAATTTGTTTGAAACTGAAGTGTTAAATGAAGCATGATATTTTATTAGAAAAGAGATTGACAAATTTTGAACTTGTAATTTTGATGTTTTGATCTGTCTCCTGTCACTTGTGTTTTCTTTCTGATTGTTTTGCCCAGGAGTGCAAAAGTTTAAGTGTGGGGGATTTGATGTACATGGATTTTTACATGTATTTTTATTTTTTAACTTAGTTTTAACTAGTTAGTTTAAACATTTTATATATTTTTTAGTTTATTTTTGTAGGTTTATAGTAATTTAGTTATTTTGGATAATATTTAGTTAATTTATATATTGATATTAGTATTTTAGTATTTTTATTAGTTTATATTAATTTTATATATTAGTATTAGTTTCAATAACATTTCTCTTAATTATTATTATTTTTTAATTAGAATTTTATATATTTAATTATTTTATTATTATTTTATTATCATTTAACATTTTGTTTTAGAATTTTATTTTGAAATTTGAAATTTGTTTTGTTTTTTTTGGTTTCCCGCGCCCTCCCTTCTCCCTCGCCGCCGGCCTCCCCCTTGACCCGCTCTCCCCTCAACCACCGGCCATCCCGCTGGCCGTGCGCACCCCCATCCGCTCCTCCCCTTACTCATCGGAGGCCGGCCCTCACTCTCCCTTATCTATCCATCTCACCCACGCTCCCAACTCCCTGACCCAGCCCCGACCTTCCTTATTCACCCCGTCCGCCACCCTGCCCAGCCGCCAACTCCCCACGGCCCCGCCTCTCCTCTCCATCCCGCCACCCAGCCCCGCCGCTCTCCATCACCCTGCTCAGCCCGCACCCCCAGCCGCTCCCTCGCTTTCATTCCCCCTGGCCGCACTCCTGCTGCACAGCCCGGCCGCCTCCTCTTCAACCCGGCCGCCTCCTCTTCACCTCGGCCACCCTACCCTGCCGCACTCATCACCCGCTCCCTCGCCCCTCTCTCTCTCGAGCTCCCCGCCTGACAGCTCCTCTCCCCACGCCATCACCCCCACACGAAGACTCCATGCTAGCCAACGCATGATTTCTCCCCTGCTGCCACATGATTCCCCCTGCCGCCGCCTAATCCCCCCTGTGTTCTCCTCCGGCCGGTGCTTCCTTCCTCCAACACTCACCAGCAGCTCTCCTCCCTCTTTCCGCTTGTCCTTTATTCCCTTTCACCTCGAACCAACATCATTCTGGTTGTTTCCACCACTGGTTGTTTCCGGCACTGCTCAGGAAGTTTGTAGCCCCTCGCCAACAGCCCTCTCCCTCTCTCAGCCGGACCAGCGGCCGCCCTCTCCTCAAAGGCCTCGGCCAGCCCCCGCTACCCCTCGCCCTCTCCATATCCCTCCGCATGGTGCAACAGGTACACGAAGAAGCCAAGCGCATCGGCTGCCGACTGTCCGAGCACCCACCACGGTCGCCGCAGCGGACCAGCATCCACTCCATCGCCAACGTCTTTTGTTCCGGTGGTCGCGAAGTTGGTGCGTGACATCATCACGTGCCGAGGGTTGCTACGCGCGGCAGAAATAGAGACAGACACGATCATTTCCTCGGTAACGCAGTGTTATTCCACATGACATATCATTTTATTGCGTTTATTATTTCAGTGTGATGTCGGGGTGATTTTCTTAGTGTCGGGATGTTGGTTGATTAATTAAAATTATTGCGCACGCCATGAAAGTATTATTTGATGATTAATTATCAATTAAATTTATTTTAATTGAATATTTATCTGTTTAAATTATTTTTGCACTGAATTAATTGCTAAAATTAAAACTGGCCATTTTAATTATAAGTCGACGCGGCGGTCCGAGAAGGTAAACCGCGTTGACTGATGGTAGGTGCAAATTAGTGACACAACTTTGTGAGAAACGGGTTGTGTCATTTCGCCGTGTAGTTTGGGGCTTGAACGAGTTTTCTAATTTATTTATGACACCAGAGAACGGGACTTTAAATAAAATTGGGAAATTAAAATTGAGCATCTAAAAAATGGTCATATTTTTCGGAACTGGCGATAATTAAACAGAATAAATAATTAATCATCCTAAAGAATACCTTGCACGGCTGCGTGATAATTTAATTGTGACACCCTCATCCTGAAACATTTTGTTGACTTAGAGTCCATCATCATTTTCATTTGCAATTTTCTTTTTATCTTTTGTCTTCTCACCTGTTAGTTTAAATAAAAAAAAAGAGAAAACTCAAAAATAGGAATTCCCTCAAACCTTGTCCATCTAAACATTGTCCAACGAAATATTTTTAGTGGACTAGATTTCGTGCTCTCTGTGGTTCGACCCTGCTCGCCACTTCTACAGTAGCCAGTTGGTTATAAAAATTCGCAAATTTGCACGCGTTGCGATGCGCGTACTATTCACCTATAAAAAATGTTATCAAGAAACTATACATATGGAACAATACAAAGCTATTTATGGTAGGCCATGTAGATCACTTAAATTCTAGATGGGGGATGGTGAGTCAGAGATATAAGGACCGAGTCTTGTGTAAGAGATGACGGAGTAGGTTCAACTAATTTGGAAATGTATGGCTACGGCTTTGAGTATAAAAAAATTCATATGTTGTCACTACCCGTCCTCGAGACCCATGCCGTGACTACCCCAAGCCCGCCTCCCATAGGCCAGAGGCTGGCGACTAGCACCGAGGCATAAATCCCGACAAAAGAGGAAGTCATTGCCTTTATAACGTAAACAAACACCACAGTGTAAGCATGTAGAAGTAAACACTATGTAAAACAGGGTACAAAATAGTGCGGAAAAGTAAGTGGGCCAGAATACAAACCCAAAATGAAAGTAAAGTACAACTGGAAAGAAAGTACAACAACTGAAAGTAAAGCAGAAACATCGAGCCGTCCACTGGAAATCCCACCTGAAGGGTGGGTACAGATAGCCTCCTCAGCCCCTCGGGTCCAGCCGTCCGCTCCGTATATGTTCCGCCCAGTGGTCCACCTCCAGGTACCGACTTGCTCCACAAGCCTCAACCACGATCAGTGTTGTCCGTCGTCTGCATCCAACACAATGTATTGCGGGCATAGCCCATGTTGGGGTGAGTATACACTACTCAGTAGAGGCCCCAAGACCCCCAAAGGTCTCCCAGAATCCACAAAGGATAATCCACAAAGGAACGATACAATCATGAATTAACAACCAACACTACTTAGGTATATGCCCATACATATACCTAAGTCATCAATTCTCATTTGGCTCCAACATCCAAGCCCAAGTTCGATCACGTCCACATATGAGTACAACCCAATCCACACAGGATAATGCAACCCAATCCACATAGGAAAGCAAGTCAATCATATAGAAGATATTGATTGAATTCAAGACTCAGCTCACACATGTATACTTCTTCGGTGATAGAGATGATCAGATATAGCCACTGATTCATCTAAGATGGGACCCACGTAGGATACAAACCAGCTACTCTGCCAGACCCACGTAGGATAGCAAAAATAGAGTCAAACACTGCCAGACCCACGTAGGATACAAGAACAGTAGTCATTGTCATCGAACCCACAGAGGATTTTAGTACGGTCTTCATCGCAGCCGAACCCACATAGGATTTCAGTAAAGTCTTCATCGTCATCGAATCCACGGAGGATTTCAGTACGGTCTTCATCGCTGTCGAACCCACATAGGATTTCAGTGCAGTCTTCATCGCTGCCGAACCCACATAAGATTTCAGTGAAGTCTTCATCGCTTCCGAACCCACATAGGATTTCAGTGAAGTCTTCATCATCGTTGAACCCATGGAGGATTTCAGTATGGTCCTCATCGCTGCCGAACACACATAGGATTTCAGTGCAGTCTTCATCGTCGCAGTCGCAGCCAACTCTAGGGTTCTCGCACACAGCATGCTCGTTTATGGGAGGGTCCGCTCCACGAGCCAAGGGGTTGATACATCAACTGACATGTAGTCCGGAGTAGATGTATCTCAAAGTTCCGTCTTGACAAGAGGAACTCAACGTGACTGACGGCGCGTTAATCGGACGCCCGGTCTGAGAGTTATTGGCTTTTTCATTCCAGGGGCCCGGTTGGTTTTTAAGTCAAAATCATCCCGAACGCACTCCAACTGTGTCTAAAACTTGATCTTAGTAAGCCAAAAGGTTTGTCTCACTAAGAGGAATCCATCAAAGTCGAAGGCACGTCAATCGGAGGTCCGGAGCTCAAGTTATAAGTGTTTCCCCTCCGAGGGCCTGGTTGGTTTCGTGTTCGAACCAACCCGGCTGTACCCAAAGTTCTCCGAAACATTGATTTTAATATACCAAAACAACCTTCTAGATCCAATTATCACATCACAACTAACGGTGTGTCGTTCGGAGGTCCGTAGCCCAAGATATGGGCAAAATAACGAACATGTCCAGTTTTAGGGGGTTTTGGGCCCGGACCGACCCAGCTCGAGACCCCTTGGGTCAGCCTGAACCGGGTCGACCCGAACCAGGTCCAAGTCTGGCCCATTAGGGCGTGGCCCGGCCTAGTCGCCACATCCCGGCCCGGCCTGGGCAGCCGGTTCGCCCGGCGCGGACGCGCCCCGCACGGCCAGCGCAGTGCTGGCCCTGCCGCTGCGGAAAGGGTGGGGGGGGGCTGCCCCTTGATTGAATTGCGGCCCCCACGTGGGGGCCGGTCTTTGCCAGCGGACGCGGCGCTGGGCACCACGTCTCCCCCGGGTCCCGAACGGTCGCGAGACCGGTCGCTTGCCACTGCGGCGGTCCCTCTTGGGGGCGCGCCGGGACACCGCCGCCTCCGGCCACCGGCGCCGCCGGTGAAGTCTGCAGGCCACCGGAGCTGCTCCAGTGGTCCGTTCTTTCTCCTGTCTGTGCCTGGGGTCGTTTCAGGACCCTTAGATCACTGTGACGGCCTCCAATCACTCAATGGTCCCATTTCATCGTCGCCCAACGTCTCGCGCATCAAGAATAGAGAAATGGTGGGTTTGGACTTGTTCGTTGGTCCGCACCCACCGCGTTAGTGGTTCAGACGACTTATAACAATTTAATCACATTCTGAGGATGTAATCCACATAAATTAAATTAAACCAAACCCCCTACCTCAAGGTGTTGTCGAACAAAGGTTCTTCGCGGGAAAAGGACGTCGCAGAAGACAGCATTGCGGAAGGAGGATCGTCGGCGTCGCGGTACATGGCGTCGCGGTACACAGCGTCACATTGTTGATCTCTGAGGAATTAGCGTTCTTCATTGTCCTTCATCGGAGGCTGGCATTCTTCGTCAGTGTCAGTGCGTTCTTCGCGTTCTTCAAGGAGGAAGGACGTTATTCAAGACTGAAGTAATTCCTCCCCAAATCTTTTCACACAACACAACAACAATAATAAAATAAGGATTTTCCTTATTTTATTACTAATGCCATCCATTTTTGAAATTCAAAATTAAATCATGATTTAATTACCGAGCGTTGACCAATTAATGATGTGTTTAATAATCCATTTAAACACGAGATTTGACTTGTCAATTAAGAGGGGGTGCGGGTGAGTTACCAAATTAAATGCTTGTGGGAGGTAAAAAGGAAATAAAGGTGGTGGGGCTCATGTGGGCCCCACCCCACTAATATCCTACCTAAGAGTTAGGGTATTAGTGGGTCCCACTCTAACCACCATGCCTAGGTTATCATTACTTAGAATAAAAAAAATTGTAGCACAATATTTTATTTTTATTCTTTACTTAACCCAATTAATTAATAACCTTACCCGAGCAAATGCAACTCCGGAAAAGATGTTCTTAAGAAATTACCAGCATTGTGCTCGGATTTCTATTCCGAGCACCAGTTCAAAAGTTAGGAAAACTCACTCGTTCATTCACTGAACGTACCCGAGCTAAACTTCAGAACATGATTCCGGGCACACCGGGCCTCAGAATCTAGTGCCATCAGAAACTGCGTTCCTGTAAAATCCCAAATAAAATTAAAAAAAAATTCCCTTGAATTTTTATGGGTCTTTACATATGATGATAGAATGAGATGACCCCTATAATTTATAGAGGGTGATCGTGAATTATTTTGGGTTTCACCTAGGTTGGGTCAATATAGGATATGGAGACAGGGAATGTTGGAGGCCAGGTTTGCTAGATCTTGTGAGATAGTGGAGAGAATCGGGTCTGTGGCATACAAATTGGCTCTTCTACATAGATACAATGTTATTCATGATTTTTTTCATGTATCAAAAATTTGGGTGTATCACCCCAAACCTTATCATGTTATTAATGTGGATGAGGTTGACATAGAGATAAATTCATCCTTTGAGGGGAATCTGATACATGTGTTGGATCATAGTGAGAAAGTGTTGCAGGGAAAGGATGTGTGAATAGTTGTTGTGTTGTGGAAACATTGAATTGTATAAGTGGAAACATTGGAAAGAGAAGCGGATATGAGGGCTCAATGATCAGATCCTTTCGGAATTTAATCTTAGAGATGTTTAGGATTACATCTCATGGATAAGCTATTATAAGGTTGGGAGAATGTAAGATCCATACTTTTTCTAGAGTTGTCTCTAGTGAAATTAATGGAATTTTTTGTTCTATTTAAGTACCATTATTAAGAGTAAGGACTTTATTTCTTTTTGGGTAGAGTTTTTATGAATAATTGTAAAAATTTGTCTATGCATGTTCTACGCAATGTTAGGGTAAACCATGCACCCAGGCCAACTAATCGTGTGAACCCAGGCATAGAGGTTCATAAGGTTGGTGCCTGATTTCACCTAACTGTGTGCCCCTACCTAGGAAACTATGCGCACAGTTTTTATTTATCTGAAAATTATTTTTAATATCACCCAAACCCTAGAAACATCCCTATTTTGACCTAGTCTAGGGAATGATGAGTTTTTTGTGATTATATATATTTTCTGAGGGGTTCTAATGTCGTTTGACCTCTATTCTTCAAGATTCAAAGCCTTAATTAAAGATCCTATCTTCTACCAGTAAGTGGATTTAATCCTGATGCTTCTCCTTTTCTTTCTTATTTCATTCCTTGATCTTTTTGTGTAATATATCCTCTAATTACCTATATATAAACTTATGTGGTGAGATCTAGATCAAGGATTATGGATCTAGATCATGATGTAATATATCTTGATGTCTTTAATCTTGATTTTGGTTTAGGGATTTAGATTCATTACTTTTATCAACATTTTTGTGCTACTCAGATTTTGGGGATTTCTGTTGAGCGAACATCCATAAAAAAATTGAGGTATGTGGTCTAAATATAATTCAGATAGTTTTGTATTTGATATGTATATGCATCATTGTATAATTTCTAGCATCCTTAAAAATTGATTTTCTTGAATTGGGTTTATTATATTGGTCAATTGAGTTATCAAAGCTTTGTTGAAATAGGTGATTAATTGGGAAATTAATCATGAGACCAAGTGTTTCCCTTATTAGATAATTAATTAGGGTAAATATATTTCTAGAGGTAGGTATTGTAATCTAGGTAATTAATATTGGGGATTAATTATTAGATATTGAAATGGCTGAGTTGAGATAATTAATTGTGGATTAATTGTGTGCCTTTGATAATATGATCTAGATAATTAATTGAGGGATTAATTATGGAAAGTTGTGATTATAATGAGATAATTAATTTTGGAAAATTAATAATGGAATACTAATTGTGATATTGACAAATTAATTTATGAATTAATTAATGGTTTGAATCACTTAGTTAATTGTTTAGTTGACTAATGGAATTAATGTGTTTAACTAGTTGTTGAATTAGTCATGGGGTTGGGTGGATAATTAATTGGTAAAATAATTATGTGATAAATAATGGGAACATAGTCATTCTAAATTAAGAAGTACAAATAGAAATATGGTCATCATACTAATGATTAAAGAGATGTTCATTTTAAATTGAGAAGTATATATGGTAACATGGTCATTATACTTATGAGTAAAGATAAAGGGAATAAGGTCATTCTATTGAGGAGTCATCATGGTAACATGGTCATCTTACTAACAGTTTTGATATTGGTAACTTTTGTAATGTGTCCTATAAATTTGAAATTCGTGAATGGAAATAATGGAACTCTAAGTTATGGCCTCACACAAGAATATTCGAACTCAGGCAAGAGTCAAATCTGGTAATGAGATATCATATCACCTTTAATACATCGATCATTGGTAAGAAGTATGTATTAAGATATGGTATTACATAGGGAAAACTTTAGGCTCTGGTATAAGATAATGTTATTATTGAGGTATGGGTATCCTTGGTAACCCTAGAGTCAATGTAGTTAGATAAGAATAAACGAAAATGTGATAAACTATTTATTATTTCATTTTACTTATTTACTTATAAAACTTCATGAACTATCTTTTGACTGGACTTGTTTTAGACATTGTTGGTGGTGGCCTACAAAGTTGTACACACACCCTATTTGGGTTGCCTGATCAGTAATCGAATAGATTATACTATTGCAGGACTGGATAAGGGAAAAGGACCTAGGATGGGTGGATGATTGGGGATAGATCTTGGATGAGGGAACTTTACATGGATAGAACCCACTTTGGGAGTTGTAGTGTCTTTATTTTCAGTTATATTATAGACACCTGACACTTGTATTGGTATATCATGTTCCCCTTTCAAATGAGTATTTTTTTCATTTGGTTATCTTGTGACATTAGTATATTTCTGGATACATATATGATTCCATGTTTGTTCATTTATTTCCACTATAATTTTACACTTACAAATGATGGTATAGTCACCCCATGCATGTATTACTAGACCCTCGCTACTAATTAACACCCTCTAGCTTACAGGGAGGCACACTTGAGGTGATGTGGCGAACCGGCTTGGGGAACCATTTTGTGGTACCCGGTTAGGGTGTTATAGTTAATAACCCATATGTAGTATCCAAACCTCACTACATGTAATGAGAATCAACTGAGAGATCTACCTAATCCTGAAGATCCAAAGGATCAAATAATAACTAAGATGGCGGGGTTGAATCAGTTGTTCACTTTTTATAAGTTTCAAAACATTTAGAAACATAACCCCTATAACATTTTAAGATATATTTTCTTATCATCTTGTAGTATAAAATAATGCATGAAAAGGTAGGAAAGAAATTCAATCACACCATATTTACAAGGTTTGGCCTCAGTGGGAGAACCTCCATACTTTTTATAGGCACTCCTATGGGTCTATAGAAATCCACTATCATAAAGAAGTGAATACAACATGTTCCAATTCTCATTAGACACCTTCTATCTCCCGATATGAAATACTATACTAACTCCCATAAGTTTTCAAATATTTCTTAGAAAAATTTTATGAAAAAATAATAATAACAACTTTGTTGAAACTGATCCACAATTGATCTGTCTAAATCCTTATTCCGGTTTAGATGGATCTGATTTTCTCAATCCGATGAGTCTAGATCTGATTCTTTCATTAAAATCATTATGTATCTGAGTCTATTAGTACGATGATTCTGGATCCAATTCTCTTAATATGATGACTCTGGATCTGATTCTCTCAATACATTGGACTCAATATGATGAACCCATTCTATATATTCAAAACTCAAACTCTACTCAAATGATAAATATGATACCATTAATTCCTATTGACTCGATCTGATTGATTGAATATGATCTTCTCATTACAATCTTGCTCAATATAGTAAATAAACATTTATTTGTCTGATCTTCTAAATGATATCTTTGGTCAGTAATGACTTTCACTTGATTTATTCAGTGCTCCTTCCTTTCTTCTAGTATGATAAATTAGTAATGAATGAATGATCTAATCAATTATTTATAGGAGACTCAAAAAGAAATATCATGAAACATGAAAGCTTTCCCCGCTTCGTCAAATTTCAAAATATCTGAAAATATTTTACTTTTAAAATTAAACATTAAATTATTCAAACCTCATTATATTTCATTAATATTTATGAAAAATTGAATTTCATGTTTCACCTCTTAAACTCTTCACAAAAATTCAAGAATTTTATATTTCAGTCTCCTTTATAATTAGATCATTACAAATTTTTGTCCTTATGAATGATTAAAAATTACATTTACTTCTAAGTGATTACAAATTAAATTTCTTTATCAATTATTAAAAAAAATTATCCTTATTAGTGATTATGAATTCTTTATCCATCAAAGTGATTATGAATTTATGTTTCCTTATTTAGCACATTACAATATCTGTTTCCTTCTTCTGCACATTACGATTTCTATTTCCTTCTATAGGTCAATACTATTTTTATTTCCTCTTCATCTCATCAATAATCTTTTCCCACTTCAACTCATTACAATGGAATCCTCATTATGATGGAATTCTCAATATGATGTAATTCCCATTATGATGGAACCTCCATATTTTAACTCTAAAATTAGTCAAACCTCTCCACCATTTCATCAAAAGATTTTATCCTGAGAGTTTTCATGACTTTAGAGAAAATTAATACCAATAAAGCATCATCTTATTTGTTTTAGAATGTATTAAATCTTTTTAAATAATCACTTCACAATATTCTTTAAAAATCTCTTCGACTAAGAAACGACTTCTTCACTCAGCAACTTATCAATTTCATTAATTACAATGAAAGAAAACTTCTAGCGAACAACAATTTCTGCCTTTGATTCTTTTGGATATGATGATCTAAATATGATGCCAATAGATCTGATTCTATCAAAAAATTTAAAATTCCTTACATAAGAACATTTCGACAGAATGGGTCTGATTCCTAGATAATAAAAATATTCTCATACAAAAAGGTTAATTGTAAAAAAATACAAAACATTATTAAATCAAAACACCTCAAATGTTATTCAATATCCCCCTTTGGATTTGTTTACAACCCTTCTTAACAACTTTTCCAACTCTTATAATTTCATCACAAATCAACTTCGGTAAACAACTCAATTTGTTTTTGAATTTTATTAAAACATAGCCTTTCTCAAAATAGAGTGTCCCCACACTGCACTACTGGATAAAGTAATGTTTTTAATTTAATCTCATTCCTCAATGGCATAAAAAAAATTAGCCATGTAAATATAATATTTCCTCAATTTTATGTTCTCCTATCTCACTTTTCTTGTTCTATACCCCATTTTATGATTACCAAAACTACATTTTCATAAAAGAAAGGTAAAAACTACTTACAAAGTAAACAAAAATTACCTTCTCTCAACCTTTTTCTAAATAATCCAATGCACAATGGGGGTTGTTCATTATTATGTTTAGGAATCCATGGATGGAGGATGAACATGAAGTTGTAGCCTCAAATTCACAAACCTTTCTTTTATAATTTCTTTTTTAAATATATCATTAGTCTGATACTTTTTTGAAATTTATTTCATCAAAACATCTCAATTAGAAACATTCTATTTTATCAAGTGAAACTTTATATCAATTTGTTTTGATCATGAATTTCGGAAAAGATTCTTGGAAATGATAAATTTCACTCTTATTATCACAAAGTATCTTCAATGGTTTAGAAATTTTGATATTCAAATCTTATAGTTGAACATTTATCAACAACATTTTAGTATAACCTTGAGTAGCTGCAACATATTTAAATTCATTTGTGCTCAATTTTACTAAAAAATTTCTTACTATGCCTAATCACACAACATTCTCCTAAAAAAATGTTCCTCCTCATGTTGATTTTCTATCCTTACAATCTTCACCCCAATCAGCATTAGTATATCCATGAAACTTTATCTCAGTGTTTATTTTTTATAAAAACCCATGTGAATTTGTTCCTTTGACATATCTCAGAATCCTATTTTATGCCAACATATGTGATAATTTCATATTTTTTGATACCTTTAACACAAAGTCACATCATAAACAAAATCAGGCCTTGAGGCTATAAGATAAAGAATTATTCCTATAAGTTTTCAAAAGTCTTTCTAATTCACACCAATTATGGATTCATATTTACCCAAATATTTCCTCACTAAAATAGGGGTTGAAACCTCTTTGGGTTCTATCACTAAAATCTTCTTTAATAATTACATGGAATACTTTTCTTGAGATAAGAAAATATATTTTTCCTTTTTGTGAAATTTTAATCCTATAAAGACTGTTAATTCTCCTAACATATACATTTCAAAATTCTTCTTCATTTCCTCATAAATTTTTTTATAAGAATGTTCTATGTCCCCAGAAAAAATTATATCATCCACATAAACAATTACAATTAATGTTTCAGCTTAAACATCATTAAAATAAAAGTTTTTATCAACTTTAACTATAGAGAATTCCAAAAATATTGAACATTTTTCAATTTTATAATACTATGCTCGTGGATCTCATTTCACTCATTAAAATTATTTCTTCAATTTAAGAACTTTATTTCATCCTCATCAAGTAGAAACCCACAATGTTGTTCAATGTTAACTTTATCCTCAATCTCACCATTTATGAAAGATAAATTTACATCCATCTGATAAATTTTTGTAATTTAGATGCACGTCTACTAAAAAAACATTCTAATATATTTTTATCTTGCAACTATGGAGAAAATATCTTAAAAATCCATTCCTTCCACCTGTGCATAGCCTTTACAAACAAGCCTTTATTTGTTTCTTAAAACATCTCCATGTTCAGTTAACATGTTTTTATAAACCCACTTGGTTGCTTAAAGATTTTTATTTTATGGACATGAAACAAGTTCCCAAGTTTCAATATTCTCGATCCGATCCAACTCCTCATTCATATAATCGACTAGTTATTTGTGTTGAATAGATTCTGAAATAGGTTCTGGTTCAACTTTTGAGATAAGTGATGTCTGATAATCTAATCACAAAATTTTTGTTACCTGAACCAGAGCCTTCTGATTCCCAATAATATTTTTGGATACAACATGTTTTTGTAAGTTATGGAATTTCAATATTTCTTTCCCAACAAAAATTTTCTCATCACACAATTCTTTTGAATCTTGATAAGAATATTTTGAATTAATTTCAATATTATTGGAATTCCCCATTTTATCCTCCTCACCATTCTCAATAACTTCTAGTAAAGAAATTTTAGTTTCAATGACCTTCACATCGTTTGAGTCCACCATATTTTTTAAATATTTTTTCCAAAATTTATAACCTCTTCCATTTGATGACTAACCCATAACAAGTACCTTCCTAACCTTTCTCATGAAACTTTCCAAAATCTAGATTTTTTATTTTGAGAAAACATGGACTTCCAAGAACTTTGAAGTATTTCAATGAAATTTTTTTGGTATACCACATTTCCTAGAGATTAATGTTGGGTTTTGGTCTCAACAAACATCTATTTTGAACATGTACAACAATACTAACAACATTTCTCCAATAGAACATTGAGTGTCTTTTATAATAACATACTTCTTCCCATTTCCACTAAAAATATATTATTTATTTCTACTACTTCATTTTTTTTAGAGTATAGTGAGAACTAAATTTATTTTTGATGCCATGATTTATCAAATATGATTCAAAATTATTAATTGTAAATTTGGTAATATTATTTTTTTCTCAACCTTCTTATAGAAACCCCCATTTCATTCTCAATATATTTTTGGATTAATTTAAACATTTCAATAGCCTCTAACTAGTGATTCATAAACATGATGTTTTTTATTTGAGTGAAATAATCAATAAAACTGATAAATAAAAATTATACTTTTCTTGATTGATGTCTCATTTTCCCACATAAATCAGAATGACTAACCTCAAGTGGTCGGGTATGTAACATCCCAAGTAAGTAATGAATAATAGATATTTTTATCTATGTCTATTAATGATTAATATAGTGTTATAGAGGCTTAAAATGAAAATAAATACAATCTTATGCATGGAATACACTAATATTCTTAAAAGATTGTTTTAGTGCCTTTTGATGGCAAACCATTTTTGAATCTATATTTTGACAATTTTATAAACTATGTTTGTCAAATAAACTTATCCTTTACGATTAGTACATCAAAATTTACTTTTTGTGATTTTTTGGTATTTTTCTGACAATGTTCATTTTTTAATGAATAGTGAAAAATACTGCATTTTACATCAAAACTGCTTTTTAATCTAATTTATTTATATGATTAGATTATATTTTGAATTGGTATTAATGTGTAATATGAATATATTTTTACCATTTAATCCAATGGTGGTCATTGGAATCAATTTCACTTTGAAATTGGACTTAAACTAGTATCAATCTTTTGATACTTATTGTTTTGTAAAAACACACTATTTGCTCTGGCAGCGGGAATTAATTATTAAATTAATTAATGTGACTTATATGATTTGAATTTTGTAAAATAGACTTCATTTTTGAATTTGGAATATCAAATATATCTTAGGGTGAATTTTTGGTAATTTTCTGAAAAACGTCAATTTTTGATGAATAGTGAAACCACTAAGTGATAATCAAGCAAACTGATTTTTCAGTTAAATGAAAGTTTACCACTAATGTGTATTGAATTTTGAAAATCTGACATACATGGTTGTCATTAAGAAGTAAAATGTGGTTCAATGAGATTATAATAATTTTTTGGTGAATAGTAACTTATTATGTTCTTAATCACGATTAGTGGTAATTAGTGTAGTTTAAGGTATAAATAATACTTTAATAAAATGAAATGACCTAGACACTTGTCCCAACCTCATTGGTTGTGTCATGGCCGACCATGAAATGCCATGGGTCAACTTGGGGACCCCATGGATCCACTTTTGTTGGGAAATGACATAAATTACTTTTTATTTAATGTTAAAGTGAAAATGACACAAACATAATATGTTTTACGAAAACAATTTTTAATTGGGGTTATACAAGTCCAAAATTTGATTATAAATAGTCATTGGAAAGATAAAAAGATTTCCTACATCATAGTATTTTTTTATGATTTTTAGACATTAAATAAATTAAATTATTTATGACATAATAATGATGCAGCGATGACATCATTATTTGACGATTTAAATAAAATGGAAAGATAATATAAAATCTATGAACTACACATGTCCAAAACCAATTGGATGAGTGTATTTAGAACCCTTATCACCTTATACACGAATTATATCAATGTGGGACCTTTTGAAACCGAAAAACATTTTCAAATAATGTAATATTTCTTTACTTTCCAAAAGTGCCCCTCCTCTCCTCTTATAAAAGGCCCCCACCTCTACCTCATTTCACACACTCTTCAAGCCTTTGGCTCGACCAACCCCTGCCCATTTGCTCTCTACACATCCCTCTCCTCATCCTAGAAGATTCCCTTTGGGCAGAATCCTTTCAAAGGAAGCCTTTAGGCTCAACTCAAAAGGAGTTACACTTTTTAAGGTAATTCATTCTCTCATGTTCGTTTGTTTTATTTTGCTTCTCCAACCCCCTAAACTCTTTTTATTTAATTATTTTGTAACAACACCAGTATCTTAAATATAATAGGATGTTGTTATAAGATTTATTTGAGCTACACTCTCACAAAACTGCATCAAATGGTTAAAGAACATACGGTTTCCGTGGATGGAGAAATTCTGCCTCCCGAAACGATGATTGTTCAATACTCATTTAACACCTTCAAAGGTGGACATTATGATGTCACTATTTTTATATATGATATATAATATGTTTATGTTTTCCTTAAACTTCTGTTTTTTTCATTTTGGGCATACCTTTATGGTTTCCATTATGGGTAAACACGATATCTTCATTTTAGGAAGTGCGGACTACCGCCCCCTCAAAGTGATTTGATTCGTTAAATACCATATGTGGGACATATAAAGGATGGAACTATGATATTATATATGATATTATACTGGAATTATAATATACCTTTATATCATTATGATTCCATTCTATAAAATACGAAATAGAAATGAAAGTAGCGTTCATGCGTACGTACGGCTTACCGTCTCCATGAACGGTGCATTTCATTTCTTACCTCTAAATGTGATGTAATATTATAAATAAAAGTATGTACTGGATATATATGACATATATTATATCTACATCATGAATACCATTCTGGATATAATGAACCTTTGACCAAATTAACAACATGTAAGTGTAAGAAGTCTATTTTTGACTTAAGAACCAAATACCGACAAAATGAACATTATTAACTTAACTGATTACATGATGTTCATAACATGGTATAAAATGAATAATGAACTTGAAAAAGATTCATAAGAAAGTTGAGATTAACTCAAGTTTATTATTCAGGAGATTAAAGAACGGTCGGGTCAAGTCGGATACGAGGTATGGGACTTCGTCTCAATCTCATTTCATTGAGGCATATTTTATTTTATACACAACTATCTTTTATACGGTGTATAAACCCCTTTGACTTTTAAGTTTATTCAAAAGGAATATTTTTTATATGAAGCATTTACTAAACGACAAAAGGGAATGTTTTTGTCGTACGTATGCGGCGACAATGACTTCTCCGCCGTCGTAACCGTTATTTGAGTTTCGGCTTCCTCTACAAGCCATACCTTCTTTTTAAAAGAAAAATAAATACCATGTTTTTCTTTTCTTTTATTTTGGTATTGAAAATGGTTTTCATAATGTTTTTATATCAATGTGTTGTATTGATATCTCGTGATTGAAATGTGGAAATTTTATGTTTCCTTTATGCATGTTTTATGTGATATGATTATTTTATGGTTCTTGGGTATTATTATGAAGACGGGTGGTTCCGTGATAAACTAAGGGCGGGTGAGCCCGTTATAGCTCTCCAATGCATTGGGTAACGCGAAGGAGTGAAATGTTAAGGTTTCTCCGAAGAGATTTTAGGGAATATACTGTGATGGGTATTCCAAATGTAACCAAGAGGGTTACTCCCTACGTAAGAATGTTATGAATGCCTCAAGTTACCTTTATGTCTTATGATTTCTATGATTTATTCATGATTTTATGAGGTATGTTAAAGTGCCTATGTTTTATGGGTAAAGTATGATTTTATTCTTATGTATATATGAACTCATGTTTCCTTTCAATGTTTTTATAACCCATACTGAGCTTTTTATGCTCATCCCAAGTTTTTTGAAATGTTTTTCACAGGTCAAGGGAAAGGTACATGATAAGATGATTGAGTCAAGGATGTGTCAATAAATAATCCATGTTTTATTTTAAATGTGTTTCCATTGATGGGAATGAAGAATACTATCTTTATGTAACCACTTTGTTTATATGTGGAATGTAATGCAAGTTTTATGATCTAATTCTCTAAAACTCTAAACCCGAAAAGATCCTCAATGTGTAATCTTGTAATAACTCAAGTTTAAGTAAGGTTTAAGGCTGGGGCCTTATAGTTGGTATCAAAGGTCGGTCTAGATAACTTTAGGAGTTAGAATTATATTAAATGATTATTCAAAAAAAAATTGAAATGATATAGCATTTACAGATTACCATGTTGCTTCATCTAAGACATGTTTGTTTAGAATGGTTTTCCGCAGAGGAAGCAGGGAAGCAGTGCTAGGAAGGCATACAGAAGAAAAGAACCTTCCGAATCAGCATCCAGAAATGGTCGGAATTGGAACTGAATAGTTTGTTGCAGTAATGGTGCAGTTGACTCAAGCGATAAATGGCGGTGGTATCCATGCATGAGATCAGCCAGAACAACCGCAGAGGAACATGTCAGTGGTGGAACATTTCATGAGGCAACATCCACCATCATTCAGAGGATCATCTGACCCTGTGCTAGCTGAAGGGTGGATTAAAGCACTGGAGAAGATTTTTGATGTCATGGGGTGTTCAGACAATCAAAAGGTTAGTCTTGCTATTTACCGTTTGGAGGGTGAAGCAGATCAGTGGTGGTCTATAGTTAAAAATATCAGGGATGCCGATTAGATTGATGCTCTTGACTGGGATGAATTCAAAGGTATGTTTCTTGAGAAGTATTTTCCTAAGGCTGTTCGACTTAGGATGGAAAAGCAATTCTTGGAATTGAGGCAAGAGGAAGACTAAGTGGATGCCTATGAAGAAAGGTTCACTCGATTGGCAAGGTATGCTCCAAATTTTATCCGAGACCTTGATAGTAAAATCAATCGTTTTTACTCAGGATTAAAGCCAAAGTATCAAAGGGCATTAGCTTCTCGTGAGTTTAAAAGTTATTAAAAGATTGTTCGATGTGCTGAGAAGGTGGAAATGGAGTTTGCCGATGACAAAGTTTTCTATAACAACCAGCAGAAGAAGAGACCGAGGTGGCAGGAGAAAGGTAAGAATTCTTCAAAAAAGTCTGATGGTAAGAGAACTAAGTTTCCAGTTTGTGATAAATGTGGAAAAAGGCATGCTGGGGAATGTCTTCTGAATTCTACAAAGTGCTACCGATGTGGTAAGATGGGACATAAGGCTCGTGATTGCACTGAAAAGGATCAAGCTGAAGGTAAGAAAAAATTTGATTTACAGTTAGTGAAATGTTATAAGTGCAATGAGATGGGTCACTATGCAAACGAGTGTCCGACAAGGAGCTTGAGTGATGGGAAGCAGTTAGAATACAAGCAGAAAGGGGTGGTGAAATCCTTTGCAACTACTTCAGCAGATGTCGGGCCATCAAATGAAGTTGTATCAGGTACTTTGTTTGTTTTTTCAGATTATTCCAGTGTGTTGTTTGATTCGGGGTCTACACATTCTTTCATCTCTGAAACCTTTTCTAGTAAAATGGGAATACCATCTCAAGAAATTACTCCTGAACTTTTGGTAAAAACACCTGGGGGAAGTGTCGAGGCAAAAAGAATTTATAAGAATCTTCCTATCCTTCTCTGTGGAAAGAACCTACTTGCAAACCTTATTGTTCTACCTCTAGTAGAGTTTGATGTTATCCTGGGTATGGATTGGCTCTCTATTTACCATGCTAAGATTGACTGTAGAGCTAAAGAAGTTTCTTTTTAGAAAGACTTTCAGTTTGTTTACAAGAATGAACCCTTACTTTTGATAACATATCAAGAGGCCGAGAAACTTGTAAAAGATGGAAATGAATGTTACCTTGCACACGTCGTTGAAAATAAAGGAACTGTTCAGATTAATGATGTGCCAGTGGTAAATGAGTATCCTGATGTTTTTCCTGATGAGTTGCCTGGAATAATACCAGATCGGGAAGTTGAGTTTACTGTTGACTTAGTTCCTGATGCTAATCCAATTTCAAAACCCCCTTATCGAATGTCACAAATTGAACTTTTAGAGTTGAAGGAGCAATTGAAAGATTTATTAGAGAAAGGTTTCATTAGACCTAGCACATCACCATGGGGTGATCCTGTTTTATTTGTTAAAAAGAAAGATGGTTCTATGAGACTTTGCATTGATTATAGAGCCTTGAATAATATCACTGTTAAGAACAAATATCCTTTGCCTCATATCGATGATTTGTTTGATCAGCTCCAGGGAGCTCAGTTTTTTTCAAAGATTGACTTGAGATCGGGGTACCATCAGCTGAAGGTAAAGGAGGCAGATATTCCGAAGACCGCGTTCCGTACGAGATATGGCCATTATGAATTTGTAGTAATGCCTTTTGGGATAACCAATGCACCTGCTGTTTTCATGGACTTAATGAATAGAATTTTCCATGAGTTCTTGGATAAGTTTATGGTGGTTTTCATTGATGATATTTTGGTGTTTTCTAAAAGTAAAGAGGAGCATGAAAAAAATTTAAGGGTTATCTTGCAAACCTTAAAAGAAAAGAAACTGTATGGGAAATTCAGCAAGTGTGAGTTTTGGTTGCAACAAATTTCTTTCCTTGGTCACATTGTTTCTAAAGATGGAATAACTGTTGATCCTGCAAAAACAAAAGTTGTGAAAGAATGGCCAAGACCAACAAATGTAACCGAGATTCGTAGCTTCCTTGGTTTGGCGGGCTATTACCGAAGGTTTGTTAGAAATTTTTCACGGTTATCTAGTCCAATGACTAAGCTAACTCGGAAGGGTGTTAAGTTTATATGGACAAAAGAATGTGATGATTGTTTTCAGGAATTGAAAAGAAGATTGGTGAATGCTCCAATTTTGGCACTACCTTCCAGGAATGGTGAGTTTGTTATATACAGTGATGCTTCATTGAAAGGACTTGGTTGCGTCCTAATGCAAAATGATCAGGTAATTTCTTATGCTTCACGACAGTTGAAAACTCATGAGGTAAATTACTCTACACATGATTTGGAATTAGCTGCTGTTGTTTTTGCTTTAAAAATTTGGAGGCATCATTTGTATGGAGTAAAGTGTGAAATATATACCGATCACAAAAGTTTAAAGTATATATTCACTCAGAAAGAGTTAAACATGAGACAAAGGAGATGGCTGGAATTAATCAAGGATTATGATTGTACAATTCATTACCATCCGGGAAAAGCAAATAAAGTGGCTGATGCTTTGAGTCGAAAAAGTAATGCTTCATTAACAATGTTGCGTTTAGAACGTGATCCTTTGGTTAAGGATTTGATGAACTTTGGCATAGAAGTTGTTGGTGCAGGAAGTCTTTCTGTTTTGTTTCAGGTATTAGTGAGATCATCTCTATCAGATAGAATCAAGCAAGCACAGAAGCAAGACAGTGAGTTGCAGAAAAAGGTAGAGCTGGTTCAGAAAGGTAAGTTTCCTGAATTCAACTTTGATAGTGGTGATTCACAGTTTAAGAGAGAGTTGTTATGTGAAGCTCATAGTTCTCCGTTTTCAGTTCATCCGGGTAGTACTAAGATGTATAGAGATCTGCGGGAGTATTACTGGTGGGATGGAATGAAAAGAGATATTGCTGATTTTACTGTGAAGTGTTTGACTTGTCAGCAGGTTAAAGCAGAGCGGCAGTTACCGAAAGGGATGCTTCAGCCTTTACCAGTGCCAGAGTGGAAATGGGAGAATATATCCATGGACTTTGTTGTTGGATTACCGAAGATATCTCGAGGTAATAATGCAATCTGGGTTATTGTTGATCGCTTGACCAAATCTGCTCATTTCCTTTCTATACGAGATACTTTCTCTCTTGATCAACTTTCCCGTTTGTATCTTAAAGAGATAGTCAGGTTACATGGAGTTCCTCTCTCCATTGTATCGGATCGTGATCCAAGGTTTACTTCTAACTTTTGGAAAGGCCTTCAGAAGTCGTTGGGTACTGAATTAAATTTTAGTACAGCTTTTCATCCTCAATCAGATGGGCAGTCAGAACGAACAATTCAGACATTGGAGGATATGCTACGAGCTTGTTCTATGGATTATCAGGGAAGTTGGGACCAACATCTTTCTTTGGTTGAGTTTTCATATAATAACAGTTTTCATTCTAGTATACAGATGGCACCATTTCAGGCATTATATGGGAAGCGGTGTCGAACTCCAGCTTTCTGGGATGAAGTGGGTTAAAGGAAGTTGATGGGACCAGAATTGGTAGAAGAGATGGCAGAAAAAGTTCAGCTGATTCAGAAACACATGAGAACAGCTCAGAGCAGGCACAAGAGTTATGCGGATAACCGGAGGAAGGATCTATCTTTCGAGTTAGGTGGTCATGTTTTTCTCAAGGTTTCTCCTTGGAAAAGTGTGATGAGATTTGGTAAGAAAGGAAAGTTGAGTCCTAGGTTCATTGGACCATACGAAATTCTGGAAAGAGTTGGATCAGTTGCATACCGAGTGGCTTTACCTCCGAGTTTATCTCAGGTACACAATGTTTTTCACGTTTCGATGTTGAGAAAGTATATGCCAGATCCATCTCATGTTTTGAGTCCAGAGGTAGTTCAGCTGGAAGAGAACTTGTCTTATGAGGAACAACCGGTCCAGATTCTTGACCACAGGGATCAAGTGTTACGGAATAAGGTGATTAAGCAGGTAAAGGTTTTGTGGAAAAACCACATGATTGAAGAGGCAACATGGGAATCTGAAAATGCAATGAGGGATAAGTACCCCCATTTATTCGATAAGTAAATAAATTGTGGGGACGCAATTTTCTAAAGGGGGGAAGGATATAACATCCCAAGTAAGTAATGAATAATAGATATTTTTATCTATGTCTATTAATGATTAATATAGTGTTATAGAGGCTTAAAATGAAAATAAATACAATCTTATGCATGGAATACACTAATATTCTTAAAAGATTGTTTTAGTGCCTTTTGATGGCAAACCATTTTTGAATATATATTTTGACAATTTTATAAACTATGTTTGTCAAATAAACTTATCCTTTATGATTAGGACATCAAAATTTACTTTGTTTGAATTTTTGGTATTTTTCTGACAATGTTTATTTTTTAATGAATAGGGAAAAATACTGCATTTTACATCAAAACTGCTTTTTAATCTAATTTATTTATATGATTAGATTATCTTTTGAATTGGTATTAATATGTAATATGAATATATTTTTACCATTTAATCCAATGATGGTCATTGGAATCAATTTCACTTTGAAATTGGACTTAAACTAGTATCAATCTTTTGATACTTATTGTTTTGTAAAAACACGCTATTTGCTCTGGCAGCGGGAATTAATTATTAAATTAATTAATGTGACTTATATGATTTGAATTTTGTAAAATAGACTTCATTTTTGAATTCGGAATATCAAATATATCTTAGGGTGAATTTTTGGTAATTTTCTGAAAAACTTCAATTTTTGATGAATAGTGAAACCACTAAGTGATAATCAAGCAAACTGATTTTTCAGTTAAATGAAAGTTTACCACTAATGTGTATTGAATTTTGAAAATCCGACATACATGGTTGTCATTAAGAAGTAAAATGTGGTTCAATGAGATTATAATAATTTTTTGGTGAATAGTAACTTATTAAGTTCTTAATCACGATTAGTGGTAATTAGTGTAGTTTAAGGTATAAATAATACTATAATAAAATGAAATGACCTAGACACTTGTCCCAACCTCATTGGTTGTGTCATGGCCGACCATGACATGCCATGGGTCAACTTGGGGACCCCATGGATCCACCTTTGTTGGGAAATGACATAAATTACTTTTTATTTAATGTTAAAGTGAAAATGACACAAACATAATATGTTTTACGAAAACAACTGTTAATTGGGGTTATACAAGTCCAAAATTTGATTATAAATAGTCATTGGAAAGCTAAAACGATTTCCTACATCATTGTAGTTTTTTTATGATTTTTAGACATTAAATAAATTAAATTATTTATGACATAATAACGATGCATCGATGACATCATTATTTGACGATTTAAATAAAATGGAAATATAACATAAAATCTATGAACTACACATGTCCAAAACCAATTGTATGAGTGGATTTCGAACCCTTATCACCTTATACACGATGTATATCAATGTGAGACCTTTTTAAACAGAAACACATTTTCAAATAATGTAATATTTCTTTACTTTCCAAAAGTGCCCCTCCTCTCCTCTTATAAAAGGCCCCCACCTCTACCTCATTTCACACACTCTTCAAGCCTTTGGCTCGGCCAACCCCTGCCCATTTGCTCTCTCCACATCCCTCTCCTCATCCTAGATGATTCCCTTTGGGCAGAATCCTTTCAAAGGAAGCCTTTAGGCTCAACTCAAAAGGAGTTACACTTTTTAAGGTAATTCATTCTCTCATGTTCATTTGTTTTATTTTGCTTCTCCAACCCCCTAAACTATTTTTATTTAATTCTTTTGTAACAAAACCAGTATCTTAAATATACTAGGATTTTGTTATAAGATTTATTTGAGCTACACTCTCACAAAACATCATCAAATGGTTAAATAACATACGGTTTCCGTGGATGGAGAAATTCTGCCTCCCGAAACGATGATTGTTCAATACTCATTTAACACCTTCAAAGGTGGACATTATGATGTCACTATTTTTATATATGATATATAATATGTTTATGTTTTCCTTAAGCTTATGTTTTTTTCATTTTGGGCATACCTTTATGGTTTCCATTATGGGTAAACACGATATCTTCATTTTAAGAAGTGCGGACTACCGCCCCCTCAAAGTGATTTGATTCGTTAAATACCATATGTGGGACATATAAAGGATGGAACTATGATATTTTATATGATATTATACTGGAATTATAATATACCTTTATATCATTATGATTCCATTCTATAAAATACGAAATAGAAATGAAAGTAGCGTTCATGCGTACGTACGGCTTACCGTCTCCATGAACGGTGCATTTCATTTCTTACCTCTAAATGTGATGTAATATTATAAATGAAAGTATGTACTGGATATATATGACATATATTATATCTACATCATGAATACAATTCTGGATATAATGAACCTCTGACCAAATTAACAACATATAAGTGTAAGAAGTCTATTTTTGACTTAAGAACCAAATACCGACAAAATGAACATTATTAACTTAACTGATTACATGATGTTCATAACATGGTATAAAAGGAATAATGAACTTGAAAAAGATTCATAAGAAAGTAGAGATTAACTCAAGTTTATTATTCAGGAGATTAAAGAATGGTCAGGTCAAGTCGGATACGAGGTATGGGACTTCGTCTCAATCTCCTTTCATTGAGGCATATTTTATTTTATACACAACTATCTTTTATACGGTGTATAAACCCCTTTGACTTTTAAGTTTATTCAAAAGGAATCTTTTTTATACGAAGCATTTACTAAACGACAAAAGGGAATGTTTTTGTCGTACGTATGCGGCGACAACGACTTCTCCGCCGTCGTAACCGTTATTTGAGTTTCGGCTTCCTCTACAAGCCATACCTTCTTTTTAAAAGAAAAATAAATACCATGTTTTGCTTTTCTTTTATTTTGGTATTGAAAATGGTTTTCATAATGTTTTTATATCAATGTGTTGTATTGATATCTCGTGATTGAAATGTAGAAATTTTATGTTTCCTTTATGCATGTTTTATGTGATATGATTATGTTATGGTTCTTGGGCATTATTATGAAGACGGGTGGTTCCGTGATAAACTAAGGGCGGGTGAGCCCGTTATAGCTCTCCAATGCATTGGGTAATGCGAAGGAGTGAAACATTAAGGTTTCTCCGAAGAGATTTTAGGTAATATACTGTGATGGGTATTCCAAATGTAACCAAGAGGGTTACTCCCTACGTAAGAATGTTATGAATGCCTCAAGTTACCTTTATGTCTTATGATTTCTATGATTTATTCATGATTTTATGAGGTATGTTAAAGTGCCTATGTTTTATGGGTAAAGTATGATTCCATTCTTATGTATATATGAACTCATGTTTCCTTTCAATGTTTTTATAACCCATACTGAGCTTTTTATGCTCATCCCAAGTTTTTTGAAATGTTTTTCACAGGTCAAGGGAAAGGTACATGATAAGATGATAGAGTCAAGGATGTGTCAATAAATAATCCATGTTTTATTTTAAATGTGTTTCCATTGATGGGAATGAAGAATACTATCTTTATGTAACCACTTTGTTTATATGTGGAATGTAATGCAAGTTTTATGATCTAATTCTCTAAAACTCTAAACCCGAAAAGATCCTCAATGTGTAATCTTGTAATAACTCAAGATTAAGTAAGGTTTAAGGCTGGTGCCTTATAGGGTAGATTTAATATAAAATATTTTATCCCTTTTTTAGCCATATTCCCTTTTTGAAAAGTTACACAAACATGTTATTCTCTTCTTCTTAATTTTGGAATGTTATGAGTAGAATAAACATTAATAAGTTTGTCCAAACACTTTTTTCTATGGTTCCCAAGTCTTTAGTGCCACAATTTTTTTCGTCTTCTACACTCAAGTAATATGATTAATTAAATTCTTCTATTTGAAAGTGATTCACACTAGTTCTTTATTCTTTTAATGTATTTTCCATCTTTCACACCTTTTAGGATAAAAAATTATTTCTAAAAACGAATTATTTTCCATTATCATAAAGTTGAATATACTAAATAAGTTATGTTTTATCCCATCAACAAATAATAATTCCTTATATTTCAACTTTGTAGCTTCAGTCTCAGCTATTCTGATTCCTATTATTTTTAAGGAACTATCATTACCCATGGTAACTACTCCCCCATCATGAATTTCAACATGTTTAAATATTTTTATATCACCTTTCATAAATTAAGAAAAACCAATATCAAGTATCCATTCTTTTTTATTTTTTCTTTATTTCAATGCTATCTCAAAAATCCATTTCCTCAACTTTCTTCCTTTCAAATTTTTTCTTTTCTATCATTATAAATATTTCATATAAGTGTCATATAAATTTTTGTATAATGAACAAACTAATCACATATTCCTAAAAATTCCTCTAAATATTTCTATTGATTTTTTGTCGGTACATTTCTAACATCTTAAGAATTAACTTTTTTAACTTTTTGTAAGTTAGAAAAGTTTCTGATTCTACATTCACTATTTATTCCACTTTTCACAAACTTTCTTCCATGTAAGGATATGTTGTGAAAAAAATTATAATCCATGTTCCCATTGATTCTAGAACACAAATAATAATCATCAAATCATGATTTTTTTTATTGAAATAAGATCTTTCCTTATTGAAGCTTTATTGGGGTCCGTAACTTCTTTCATCTCTAACATACCCAAGACATGAACTGTCTTTTATTTTGAGTGAGTTATCTAATTTTATAAATCATATAGTTTTCTCACATTATTTATCCACCCAATATTTTCCAAAACTTTTTCTGGAAAGTGAAATGTAAAAATAATCAGATGAAATTTTTTTTCTATAAGATACTATTTCACCTGATTCTCTTATTAAGAATTCTCATAATCTTTAGAAGCCTCCATTTTTAATTTTGATGGTTTATTAGAGTTTTCATTCATCTTCCTCAATGAAATTTTAGACTCAAGTAGTTTTGATTGAATATTGGTAATCTATTATTACTTAGCTTCCAACTTCTTATTACGATCTCCAATCATTATTCAATGTTCAACAATTCTATGTTTGTAACTTAAAATCACATGAGAGTATTCATCCTCCTGCTTGATGACATATTTTCATTTATCAGAAACTTTTTCACAATATTTATTCCTTACTCTATTTTCATTCCAGGTAGTTTTATTTTGATCAAGAAATGTAACATGTTCTATTATAATATGATACTGTATTTTGGATTCATCGCCACATTCGTCACTCTTTGAGTAATCTTTTTTTATCAACTTTTTTTAAAAAAAAGGCCCTAATTTTTTTTATCATTCTTCTTTTGAATTATTATTGCCAGTTATTTCCGATTTAACTTTATTAATAAACATAATTATTATGTTTCCTATAAAATTATTCTTTTATTTGTTGGAATAATTTTCTTCTTTATCATTTTTGTTCCACTTATTCCATCAATGTTTTCATCAGAATCATCTCAACATTCTCTAACATTCTTCTTGGGGGAATTCATATAAAAGTTTCCAATTACATCACACTAAAAACATTTGAGAGGAAGTTTGCCTCCATACATTCCTCTTCCACTTTGATAGTTTTTAGATATAAGAGACATGATTTTATTCATTCAACTCATCATCATATTTTTCTGCAGACTCATAAGGATTAGCTTCTTCAACATCTTAGATTTTCATCTTTCTCATAGCTTCAAAATCCATTTAATCTTTCATATTCTTTTTAAACATTGTATATTAAATAATTTCATAAGAAACTAGAAATTTATGAAATTACTCAAGAGATAAATTTTCCTTATCTTCTAAAGAAGAAATTTTAGAATTAAATATGTTCGAAAAGTTTCTCATATATTCCTTCAGAATTATAGAATCTTCCAAGACATATCTAAATCCTATAATGTTGAGAACAATTTAATTTACTCTGGAGAATCTTTCATCAATTGTTTATTCATCCCTCATTCTGATGTTTTCATACTTACTAATCCAGATTTGTAACATTGCTTCCATAACTTTTTTATTCCCTTCAAAAACAGTTTCAATATTATCACACATAATTTTCTATGTTTTTATACCCATCCGCTTCTAATAAAAAATTTTTGATAAGGAATGTGAATATAATTTCTATCATTTCTATCATTTCTATCAACTTTTATATTTCTCTTATGACAAAGTTCATTGGGGAATATTTCTAAATAGGTGGAAACCTAATAGTAGAATCATTAACAACATCCAGGCAAAGAGATAGGAGATAAATAATCATCTTATTTTAGAATCCATAAATTTTTTACCATATAATATAGGAATTCCTCTATTGTTGAAAAAATTGATATAAACCATGATAAGGATTCCATAAGTTAACCTTTACTCTAATAACAATTGATGTTACAAAGGACCGAATAAAAATAGAGAATGGGGGTTGAATCCGTTTTTCACTTTTTATAAGTTTCAAAACATTTCAAAAATTAATACCTAAATCCTATTAATATTTATTTCCTTATCAAATTTTAGTAAATTCTCATTCATGAAAAAGTAAGAAAAAAAGTAAAGAAAACAAGATATAAAAGGTTCTACCTCAGTATGAGAACCATCATCCTTTCCATATCCACTCTCATGGTTCTACGGAAACCCGCTATTATGAATAATTGAGTACAACTTGTTCCAAATCACAATAGACATATTTTATTTACTGATAGGAAATATTATACTGAATATTATCTATTTAAAATTATTTCTTATAAAATAATTTATCCAACAAATGAGTAAATACTTTGTTGAAATTGCTCCACAATTTTTTATTCCGAGTCATCAGTTAGATTTGGATGGATCTGATTTTCTCAATATTATGAGTCTAGATCTGATTATTTCAATACATTAAGTATGGATCTAATTCTCTCAATATGAAGAATGTGGATCTAATTCTCTCAATATAATAAGTCTAGATCTGATTCTTTCCATACGATGGAATCAATACGATGAACTCATTCCCAATCTACCAAACTCAAAATCTTCTTGAATGATCAATACGATCTTCTTCAATCTGATTAACATAATCTGATTGAATAAATTTGATATTTCTTAATCCATTAAATAAAAATTCAGTTTTCTAATCCTCCTCATTATATCTTTGGGCGTCAATGACTTTCACCTGATTTCTTCAGTGATATGCCTTTTCCTCTTGTTTAAAAAACCACTGATGAACGAATGATCTGAGCATGTATTTATAGGGGACTCATAAATAAAAAGTGGGAAACTTGAAAAAATTCCTCAGATTTCAAAATCCTAAAAAATATATTTCATTTAAACTTTAATTATTGAAACCTTTTTAGATTTCATTGATATTTATGAAAATTTAATTTCATGTTTGACCTCTTCAATTCTCCACAAAACTTCTGGAATTTTTTTTATGAGATTTATTTTAATCAACTCATCAATAATATGTTTCCTTCTTAGTTATTAAGAATTATGTTTCCCTCTGAATGATTATGAATTATGTTTCCTTCTCAGTGATTATTAATTCTATATACTTCTTATTGATTATGAATTTTTTATCCTTCTCAGTGATTAAAATTTTTTGTTTCCATCAGCTCATTAGGATTTCTACTTCCTTATTCAACTCATTACTATTTCAGTTTCCATCTTTAGCTCATTATGATTTCTCTTTATTCTTTATCTCATTACAAAGTTTGTTTCCTCTTCATCTCAATCTGATGGAATCTTTATTAGGATGTAATTTTCATTATGATTGAATTCCCATTAAGGTGGAATTTCCATTATGATGGAATCTCAATGTTGAAACTCTGAAATTATTCAAACCTCTAAACCATTTCTTCAAAATATTTTGTCATCATATTTTTCATGATTTGTTGGAACATTAAGCCTATAAAATCATCGTCTCATTTGGATTAGAAAGTATGAATACTTTCTAACTCCTCACTTCACAATCTTCTTTTAAAACACTACAGAATCAAAATGACTTCTTCACTCAGTAACTTCTATCATTCTTTGATTGCGATAAAGTAAATATTCAAATGAACCAAAATTTCTACCTCTTATTAGATCCAATGATCTGAATATGATGTAGATGGATCCAATTATTTCTACAGCATTATAATTTCTTACAAAAACTCATTATGATAGTCTGGATCCAATTATTATATAATTAAATAATTCTTATACAAAAAGGGTAGCTATAAAAAAAATAGAACACTTTTTTTAGACAAAACACCACAAAGGTTCTTCAAATCCATATATGGAAAAAGTTTCATAGAAAAAAATATTATAGATTTTCATAAATTACTATGTATATAAATGAATCATACCCTAAATACAATATTCTTCTAGTAGGGTTATTGTCCTTCTTTCTGTAATTATATGACCACACACATCATCCTCTCTATAAAGGAAAGGTAAACATAATTACCCAACTATTGAGTTAAAATTATCATTTTGAATTTTGAATTTCTTTTTTTTAGGAAATCAAAAACTATTTCTAAAATATATAATTAACTAATCAAATTGTTTTTTTAAGAAAACATACTTTTCTACTATACTTATATTTCATTTTGAAGTATTCAAGAATTTAAATATATTACTTTCATTACAACTATCACAATAAGTATAGATCTGATCATGATCGAACTCACCTTTATCAAATCAAATTTGAAGACTTTTTGTTTCATATTCATACTATCAAATGTTTAATCAGATTTCACATTGGAACCAGTATCGTTAGATTCATACTCATAAAAAAATCATAATGACATACTATATGGAAATCCATCAGATTAAATACGATTCAATTATGAATAATGAAAACTATATTCTATCATGATGGAATACCTTTTTCACTAAAAACAAATAAAACAAAACAATTTCATGCATTATATTAGAATATTAGTAAAAAAATGATGGTGTATGTTTAGTTATAATATGATAGCTGAGGTTCCAGGTGTCCATGTCCTTGTTAAAATCTATGAGAAAATATGATCATTGGAAGGTCAAGATGATCATTGGAGGATTTTCTATAAATACCCAGTCATTTAAATATTTCATAAAAAGTGCAGAAAACACATGTATAAAAAAATTTCTGATTTTTATACTATATTAGAACTATGAAGATTACAAGAGTGAATATCTTGTTCTTTTTTACTTGAAACCTTCTTGATTTCGTAACTGCTTTTTGCGGCCGATTGTTTGAATACAATCGAGGGCTTCTAAGACTAGGAAGAAAGAAGTTTTGATCACTGTATAGATTGTGGGATTGCTGGAATAGCAAGATAGAGTCAATCATTATATCAATGGATACTAGGGTTAGACAGACAGAGAAAATATGATCATTGTAATGAGGGATCAAAAGGATATTAAGACAACCTGATCATCATATCAAGGGTTTTCTTGAGTAATGGAATGACATATAGTCTTGTAAGTATGAAATAGGGTACATTTATCCTAGGTTATTGGATACCCTTCTATTTGGGTTAAAAAAATTATATTCATTTTTTTCACTTTATATATTTTATGTTTTTTATTTCCGTTGCATATAATAGAAAGTGAATATTTTTATTTTCATATTTTGATTCTTTAATTCAATTTATTATAATATCATTCACTACGATACAATTTTTTTATTTGTATTTCTTTGTAAATAATATTTAATCTATTTATAATTATATACACTTTAAGATAGAGTCACTATTCTAGTAATACTCTGATTCATTATAACCGTTTAGATTACAATTCATTTTATGATTACTCTGATTAAATCATTTCTACTGTGAATATGATTAAACATTGATTACGATACCAATATTTCTTAAATATGATTCTATATGATATTTATATAGAATAAAATTATCATTATGACCTATGGACTTAAATATCAGGACCTAACAAATTATGACATTTCATTGGACCCAAGGGATAAATATGATTACCTTTAAAATACTTAATATGTTTTGTGATTATAGTTAGTTTAATCCTGCTAAACTAAGTTTCTTTTAAGGATAAAAAAATGTGTTTAAAATTAAAATTCACCCCCTTATGTATTTATCCATCTACATATAAATTTTGATCCAACAATTGGTATCAGATCTAGGTCTATGTTAAACTAATACTTACATTTTTTATCTGGGTGGTTCTCAATATTAATACTTTCCACATTTTACTTCTTTTATTTTGAAATTTAGTTTAAATTTTTGAAACCTATTTTTATAAATACATAATACACTAATGGGTATTGTATAATGGAATGATTTTATCTATTTTAAAGATGGTAAGAATCAATATTGGTTCAATAGATACCCTCAATCCAAATAGACCACCTATTTTTGATGAATCTAATTAGGAGTATTGGAGAGATATAATGAATAAATTAATTATAAATGATGGATTTGACAATTTGGTCAAGTTAAATAAAGATTATAATATCCCAAATAAGGAAGTAATTTATTTTAAAAATTAGGAAGAGAAAGAGTATCAATTTAATTACAGATTTAGAATCACATTATTTTGTCCTATGACCAGGAGCATTTACAATCAGATTTATTCTTGTGAAACATCTAATAGTATCTGGAAAATAGTTAGAGAATACTCATTTTGTAACATAAAATTTTATTGAAAATGTAAGATCAATTCTTAGAGTTGGATACCAATAATTTCAATTTTCTTATAGTGAACATTTTGTAAAGGTACAACAAAGGTTTATGACAATATTCAATAGTCTATAATCTATGGGTGAGAAAGTATTAGAGGATGAAATTATTTTTGAAAAGATTATTGATATCATGCCTAATGAGACAAAATCCAATAGAATAGTAGTTGAGGAATCTAGGAAGATTAAAAATATTACTCTTAATGATTTATTTGGAACTATTTTACAGTGTTTGGGATGTTTGAAAAGAGATGTCGTGAAAGAAAAGAAAAAATGATGGTGGAGTTTCTTTTTTTTTCTACATCAAACCTGATAAAATGCCAAACTCTTGAGAAGGTTTTCAATTAAAAAATTAAAATGGTTATTAGTCAATCTAATTCAAGTGATTATGAACATTCTAAGAATGAATTTTATAATTTCTTGAAGGATGAAAATGATTGCTAGTAAAAAATATTTTCAATATCGTTACAAGAAAAGTGATAATGAAAGGAATGAAAAGAAAGATTCTAAAGTTACGTTATATGAATGTGAATGAACTGGTCTTCTTCAAATAGATTGTCCCAAGTTAAAAAGAAATTACAAAAAGGATAGGAATTATGAAAGAAATTAAAAGAAGTATTATAAGTCAAAAAGTTATAAATTTCTTAAATATGCTAACACCTGGAGTGCCAGTAGATGTGATTCTTTAGAAAATTCCTCAAATAATGAATGTCTAGAGTAGAGGAATATTGATCATGTTTCTAAAGTTAGTATTAAAAATAAATTATTTATGTCCAAGGTAGACATGAATTATTCTTTAACTAATATGTATATAGGTGAAAATTATATATTACACCCTGAAATTCTAAAGTAAGAACTTTATATTTGATTGTGTGTATGACGTGCGACACCAAGTGCGTTATGAAATACAATATCCAGATACTTTATAATATATTTTCTATTTAAATAGATTATATATATGAAACACCAAGATAGATTGTGTTACATGAAATAGAGACCTTCCTTGATAACTTGCGTTATTTGCAAGCGAGACCTCCCTCGATAGATTTTATTAAATGCAAAACCGAGTTTAACCAAATAAAATATATTATTAAAATATAAATATTTAACATAATATGATATAAACCATATATTATTGTATCATTTATGAATATTATTAACTTACTTATGAAATTTTATGGTTTATAAAAATATAAAATGAATTCATGGGCTATCAATTAATGAGAAACGAAAATAAGAGAAAATTGAATATAAAAAGAAATATTATTATTTTTATGATTAAAAAGGAGTTTTGTCTTAATATACATAATTAATTTCAATTATTTAATTATTTGAGTGAAATATAAATTTTATATATTAAATAATATATTTTTTATGTTCATCAAATTTTTTGATAAGTATAAGATAAGAACAAACCCTAGTTCACGCATAAAAACCTATATTTTTATTAAGTCATTTTTACCTCCTTTTAAATGTGCACCTATTTTAGATATAAATTATGAAACATTTATGAATTTTTTTTGATAAAAAATTTCATTTTTTAATTCTTAATTTTAAAATTATCTTAGGGTTAATTTTTGGTAATTTTATGAGAAACTTCATTTTTTGATCAATATTGAAAATATTGCATTTTAGTTAAAAATTGCCTTTTTGTCAAAATAATTATTAATGATAAGTGCTATTTTAATTTTTTTTAAAGTCAAATTAGAAAAATTATAAATCTATTAATATAATTTACATTATTATAATAAATGTTTCTTTGAAATTGAATATAAAAACTTATCAATCTTTTAAAAACTTTTCTATTAAAACAAGTTAATTCATCTATCTGTGAGATTATCATTTATCTTATCTTTTTCAGATATATAATTTTAATTTATAAAATATAAAATAAACCATTTTAATCAATATAATATTTATATTGTAATAATACCATGTTAATTTTTTTACCAAAAATATTAGTAAAAGAGATTAAAATTAATCACAGCGAATAAGGTCAAATTATGTTTAATTAGGGACTAAACCATAATCTTAGAAGAAAAAATGACCTATACACTTGTCCAACGCCGATTTTATGGAAATATTTAGACCCTAAAACTTCCATTATTGAGTTTTTATGATTTTTTATGACTTTTAATTAGGTAAGAACATGTGTATACCTAACTTGTTTCAAACAATTCCAACTGAGTCATTTTCTGTCCCTATAAAAGGCCACCACCTCTCCCCCTTATTCACACCTTTGAAACCTCTTATGGTAGGACATTACCTACCAAAATAGTCTCCTAAAATACCTACCATATACCAAATATCATTTATTTGGGAAGAAATATTTATATGTAATCTATTTGGTATAACCCAGAAGAAGTTACCCGACTAAGAGGTAATTTATTCTCTCTAGTTTCTTAGTCTTAGTTCCATTATCCAATGCCTAAAATATTATTATTCTATGATTAAATAAAAAAAACAGTATCCTAAATATTCTAGGATTTTTTTATGTCAATATTCATACCTAAAATTAAACACACCTCTATCTAATGCATAATGAGACTATTGTTTCTGTTTACAGTGAATTACTAACTCACAAAATAATTATTGTTCAATTTTCATGTACCTCCTTTAATGGTGTCCATTATGATGGAAAATATGTTTATATATAATATATATTTTATTTATAAAGTCTTTATTATTATTTAATTTTTATTTATAATATACCTTTATGCTTTCCAAGTTGTGTAAATATGATAATTTCGATTGAGGAAGTGTGGACTACTGCCCCCTCAAAGTGATATGACTCATTCATGCCATAAATGGAATTTATAAAGAATGGTTTTAACAAACCTATGTGACATATAAAAAATATATATTCTAATAGAATTATAATATAAATATGAATAATTTATCATTCATTATTTTAATATGAAAAAGAAATGAAAGTAGCTTTCATACGTACGTATGGCCTACATACTCCATGAATGGCGCACTTCATTTCTAATCTCCAAAAATTATAGACTATTGTAAATACATATATAAATGATATATATGACATTAAAATCATGGTTTAGATTAATTATATTATGAAACAATGATATATTTAATAACAACTAAAAATAACATGTTAAATATATACTCGACAATCTGGGAAATTAACATCTGAAATAGTTAAAATAATGAAAGGTTACTAACAAACGGGTAATAAGATATTATAAGGGGAGCATATATGACACAAAAAATATTAATATTATTCTTTTATAAGTTAGTAACATGTTTAAACCCACTATACAGGTGTATAAATATTACACAACACAATGAAGTTTAAGGTAAGGGATTCTTATCTTACTTTTATTTTCATAAGGCATACACAATATACACTACTTATTTTTTTTAGTGTATCTAATTACTTTTTTAATTATTATAACATTAATAATTTTCATTAATGGTATAAAAAAATTCCTTCATGTTGATTATTACTTTAATTTTTCAATTGTTATGGGACACATTGTGATCTTTAATGATTAATTCTCAAAAACATATTCTTAATGATTATCTTTGCAATCTAGCTTACTTTTGTGATTCTTAACATTATCTTGAATAATTAAATTTATTATATTAATTTTTCATTGTAAATTAACTTGAATATAAATATTATCATAAAATTTATATCAATATTTCCTAAACTATATACCATTTTACATACGGTATCTACTTTGACGGTTATTTGATTATTTGGGAAATTATGGATAAAACTCTATTCCTTATCCAATATGGAATTTTGATAAGGAATATTATTCATTTTATTATTTGATATGAGTAATAATTTTATTGTAACTAATGGGTGGGGCTTGGATATTATATGTCCCCACAATTAATCGATAGGTTCTCATGAGGAAAATTAGTTGGCCAAATTAAACGGGTTTTTATCTGTAGTTTTAAACCGTCTTGGGAAGGTTCTTGATGGTAATAGGTTTTCATGTGCCTCGGACATGACATCCATAAAGAAAACATTTCCCTCATTTAGATTTAGTTATTATTCATCCATGAGATTTTTCATCGACATATCTATAGATACATTTTATTCTTAGTTTATTGATTTAGATGGAATGAGCTTCAGTTTCTTACCTTTACATACTGATATTCCCTTATCTTGTTTTTGAATGGCAGTTGTTATCCATCATTTACCTTTCCATGTTAATTAATTCTTAATAATTCATTATTGCTTCCAATTTACTTACTCATACTAAACATGTGATTTCACACTTATTATGTTTCTTTCCCCAGTTTATAAAGAATAAATATTTGAATAATCATTCATGGATGAAGTTTATTTCTGTTTATGGTGTTTCATGTTTTATTTTTCTCCAATGTATTATGGGTATCATGTATGTAATATATCTTTCTAAGATTTCTAAACTTAATGGTCCTTCGGGATTTGAATCCTTGTAATCATGTCAATGTAATGTAATAATGCACCAGCTCTGCGTTTCTGGGGTAATGAAATTGTAGTTGGTATTAGAAGAAGATTACAAGAAAACTTGGAAACTAGATTTAGAAAACATAGATTCTTTATAACAACCCTAAGATAGATTTTTAGGATGAGAATAGAATAACATCCTAAACTTTGGGGTAATGTTGTTACTATTTTCGTATTAGTATAAATACATACCTATTTGGATACTACAAGTGGAAATGGATCTGGTACAGATGTATCTAGAATAAATAACTCTAATAAGGTTTTCTGGGCCTGACTCGGGGTAACATAGTACACGACAATGAGCCTTACTACGCACATGGTTTGACACTCCTGGGGGATATGATTCAGATCACAATTTATTTAACTATCATTATAAATGTTTAGAATTAATGATATCTTCAAAAAATCCATGTTTATGATTACTAGATTACCTATGAAAAAAATTCTTAATTTATGTTATGCCAAATTTTGAGTTATACAAAGTTCATAATTTTATGAGCTAATCTAGTATATGAAATTTTCTAGAAATGTCTCATGGAAGGATGAATTGTGTCAAAACCCATAGACAATGTATAGATTTCCCTATAGAGGAAGTCAATGTATGTGGTATTATAACTGAGAATGTTATGGATATATTAGGATAGCTTAGTCAGGTTATGACAAAAAACCTTTTTCGAATGAATCAACCTTTTCCACAGAAAGAATATCTTATGTTTTATCACTTCATGTTGTATAATCCTTCATTATTTAGTGAGACTACTAATCCAATTATTGATGAGAAATTTATTAAGTCTTTGGAGAAGATATTTATGGACTTGGAATGAAGTGAAAAGGAAAATGTTACTCTTGAAGTCTATTGTCACCAAGGTGATACTGATCAATGGTGTTCTTTGATCCAGAATACTCAGGAGAAAGAAGAAATAGAACTCATGGAATAGAGAGCATTTTAGGATACATTGTTTGATAAATACTTCTCTCATGATAAAAAAATGAGATGAAGAGAAAGATTATTAGCTTAAAATAAAAGTATGAAGATAGTGTTCTAGGTTATGAAACAAACATTACAAGTTTATCTAGGTATGCTAAATATTATATACGTAACATAGAGTATAATATTGATCACTTCTTTGAAGGTGTAACATCCCAAGTATTTATAGAATAATACATTTTCATATCTATTAATATTTTTGAAGTTAATACTAATTTTAGTTTAAAGGGAGCTATATGTAACATAGCTTACGTGACACGAAACAATGGGTTTCTTCAAAATCTTATGTTACGCACAACAATGCGATATACCGAAAAATATTACAATAATAATATTATTATTTTCAATAGTAGTTAACACCTAGTTTTTGTATTGGTGGTAATGAATGGAATTAACTATTTTATGATTTTAAATATTTTTTAAATGTTTTTACATTTATCCAATTAATTTTAGAGGATTAAAATGGGAATAAATCCAATTTTACGTATGAAATGCTCTAATATTTTTCAAAGGTCATTTTACCGCCTTTTAATGGAGAACCCTTTTAAAAAATTCACTTTTATATTTTCAATTTGATAAAATAATCTTTTTTTTAGAATAGGAACATAAAAAAATACTTCGGTTCAAATTTTGGTATTTTTCTGACAAAATGAATATTTTTATGAATAGTGAAAAATACTATATTTTAATTCAAAACTGCATTTTCATATAATTTATTTATATAGATAGATTGTCCATTTAATTTTTCTAAAAGTGTAATTAGATTATGTTTTTATCATTTAATCCAATTATATTCATTTTAAGTAACTTTATATTTATATTGGACATAAACACATGTCAATATGTTAATAGTTTTTACTTCTTAAGAACCTTTTTTTAGTTTCGACAATGAGAATTAATTTTAAATTAATTACTAAAAATTCTATGTTTTGAATTTGGATAAATTTATTCCATATTTGTAATAATATGTACCAAATTTTTTAAATATATACCTTTTATTTTTGTACATTTTGAATGGTATCTTTTGTAATTATTTTTATTTACCACAGTTAAAGGGTAAATCTGGTAAATAAGGGTAAACAGATAATATTATAATAATATAAAACTACCCTAACACATGTCACAATCCTATTATATGATATATTTCCAACAATGGTCATCCTTGGGTTGAATTTAGGACCCCATGGAGCCACTTTTTGGTGATAATGACTTTTTATGATATTTAATTTAAAGAAAAGGGAAATATAACATAAACATGTATCTCCTAACTGAAACAATTTTAATTTCTTTTACATAAATTATCTCTCAGACTATAAATATTCATTAGAAATATAAAAATATTTCCTACATCATGGTATTTTATTTATAATTTTTAGACATTAAATAAATAAATATACTTATGACACAATGATGATGCAGTGATTACCTTATTAATGACATATTCAAATAAATGTTATTATAAATATTAAAATAAATGTATTTTGAAAATTTTGATGTCATAAATGATTTTTTTGGATCCCATTTATTTTTTAGGGATGATTTAATGCCTTTAGTTTGAAAGAATCATGTTTTTATGTCTTCAATAGAAATCAATTACTAAATAGTGTCAAAATTGACATAAATGAGTTTTTAAAACAAATACTATTTTATTAAATGATAATATAGTAATAAAAAATAATATTAGTAAAAAAAACTTATATAATGTTAAAATTTTCATTAATGATCCACTAATGGTTCTATTTTCATTTTATAGTAACTATATTAACCATATATTATAAAAATACAAGAAGACACGGTAATAGTTAATGTTTTAACTATGGGTTAAAGCTAAAGGATAAGGTTACTTTTTTGACTTAAACTTGTTTAAAAACTATTGTGTTAGAGTATTTTGACCCATAAAAATATTATATTCTAACGTTATCACTTTTTAACTATTATAATTCATAAATCAATTTATAAAAAAATAGTATTACAATAATTTCCAAAAGTGCTCCTACTCCCTCTTATAAAATGCCACCAACTCTACCCACTTACTCACACATATAAATCCCCTTGGATCTTCCAAATTCTGCTAAAATAAGTTCAAAAAATCCCTAAATTCCTCCTATAATCCTTACCATGGGCAGTAGGTAATTCAATAAATCCTTTTCGCTAAAATCAAAAGGAGTTGCCTAATTTTGATGTAACATCTTCTCTCAAGATCCTTTCATTTATTATCCTTTTCCAATGCCCTAAACTATTTTTATTACATTATTTTATAACAAAACCAGTATAATAAATATAATATAATGTTTTTATGTTATTGGTTCAAAATAAACTTACACACACCTCCATCTAATGGATATAGAACATATTGTTTCTGTGTACGATGAACTACTGCCTCACGAAACGATATTGTTCAATTATATCCTACCACATCTCATGGTGGAAATTATGATGGAACTTTATTTGTATATGATATATATTATATTCATATTTTCTCTACGCTTCTATAATTTTTATGTACAACATAACTTTATTCTTTTCATAATGTGTAAATATGATAATTTCATTTGCGGAAGTGTGGACTATCGCCCCCACAAAGTGATATGACTCGTTCATTACATACATGGAATGTATAATGGATAGAGTTAATAAAATTATAACACATATATAACATATATATTAATCTTTAATTATAATATACCAAATTATCTTTTATTTTTAATCCTTTAATATGACAAAGAAACAAAAGTAGTGTTCATGTGTACGTACGACCTACTGTCTCCATTAACGATGCATTTCATTTCTTATCTAAAAATTTCATAGACTATTATAAATACATATATAATATATATATATATATATGATATTTAAATCATGAATAATATTTTATAGATAATTTACTTATGACCACATGGATAATTTGCATCAAAACAAGCTCATTTTTGTACTCAAATACCAAACATCAACAAAACATCCGATCTGAAATCAAATAATTAACTAATTGCTATAAAATGGTGATAAGTGATATAAATGAATAATAAAAATTAAAAAGGTTATAAATAAATTATAAATTAACCTAAGTTTATTATTTTTTAAATTAAATAATGAACGAGAGAAGTCAGACTCAAGGTAAGGGACTTCATCTCAATCTCTTTTCATTAAGGCATTTATGGATAATATGCACCTTTATTATTTTATAATTTGTATATACAGACACTTTGACATTTCATATACATATTTTATCAATACTAATGTTATTTATTATATCATGTAGATTTATATTTAAATGCTAAATGTGGTATGGGAAAATTGAACATTTATGGATTTAACTATCAAATATTTTTGTCCATGATATTAAATTTCATATTTATTTATATGGGTTTGAAAGGAATATATTGGAAACTTTATGTCAATATCTAATTTCATACAAAATTTTCAAAAGTATTCTTTGCATAAAAATCATTTTACTTTATTTACAAAACAAAAAATAGAATTTTTTTTTAATATATACAGAGCCAATGACTTCTCCACCGCCATAACAGTTATTTGATAGTTAGCTTCCTCTATAAGCCTTAATATCTTATAAAATGAAAATAAATACCTCATTCGTTTATTTGGTTATATTGGTACTGAAAATGGGTTCTTAAATTAAAATGGTATTTTTATATGGAAATGTTTTTGATATGGGATTAGAAGAAGATTTCAAAAAAGCAGTTTTTTGATGAATGTGTTTTTTTCATGAAATGGTACAAGAGCATTATATGAAACATGTGAGCCTGATTTAGATTATACTAAGGGTTGATCCCCATTATAGCTCATAGATGAGCCTGAAATAGTGTATATGAAGTTTTGATTCCCATTATATCTCATGGGTGAGCTCGATATAGCTTATACGAAGGGTGATCCCCATTATAGATCTGCAATTTTGAAGTAAACAATATAGTTATTTCAATTGGAATATGTTTGAAAGGGTTTTATGTATATGGTTCTCTAAGTCACCTAAAGGAGTTTTAATTGCTTAATATTGGTTTTAGTGTTTTTTATTGAGTAAAACGTATGAGTGTTATTCGTGTAAGAATGTTTTGTTTCATCCGCTCAGAGAATATTGAATGGGTTATCAGGTTTTAACTAGACTAATGGTTTTTATTTATTTTTATGTACCTTACTAAGCTTTTTTTGATCATCCAAAGTTTTTAAATGTTTTCATAGTATTTAAGGTAGAATATTGTTAATTATGTAATCAATGAAAATTTTTTGATGACTAAACATGAAAAGAAACAATGTTTATTTTTGAAAGTTTTTATGTTATGGATGAAACAGATACTATTAGAAGTGTACACTTTGTATTTCTATGTTTTTGTTGTGTAATAGTTATGGACTAATTCTCTAAATCTCTAAACATGAAATTATTATCAATGTGAATTTGTGAAATAACTAAATATTATATAATGTTTAAGGTTGGGACCTTATAGAAGGTCTTAAGCCAAATATTCAAAGGGCACTGGTTTCTTATAATTTTGCATCCTATGAATAGATAGTTTTATGTTACATCAAAATAGAAAAATAATTCTCTTTATATTATGTATTAAAGGGAAACCAAGAGAATAAGAGGCCTTCTGAACACCCTGAAAATGGAATTAGTAAAAGAAGATGAAGAGAGAGAAGTATTTTTATAATTTTTATAACTATGGAAAGAATCACCTAGGTAAATTCTTTAATGGATTGGGAGTTTTTTATAAGTGTGGAGAAAAGGGTCACAAGTAAATAGAATGAAAGGGGAATAAGTTGATCAATGATGTTCATTGTTGCAACTACAAAGAGATGGGGCACTATGCTAATGAATTCCCCAAGCATCAAGGGAATATACCTCTGAAGAATATAAGCGATCATGGTCAAGCATATATTATTTTTACAACCAAAGTGGAATTATTAATGTACTTCTATATTTGGATCTAATAAATATATTGTAAAAGTTTTTTATTTATGTTGTTCTCATCATTTTATGCATGAAAAATGTGAGGATTATACTACAGAACATTTTCATTAAGGATTTGAGACCATATGTTGTATGGTACCAAGAAAGGGTATTAAACAGAACGTTAAAATTTTGATAAAACACATGATTAATGGAAATACAACCCTTAATATATTCCAAATATTTATATAATGATGAATAAATGGTTGATTTGGATTAGTTCTAACTACCTTAGAACTTATTAATGAATTATTAAAAAGTGTTATGTACTATCATTGATGGAGTTTTCAAGACTTTTGGATATACATAATATATCTAATAACATGTGTCTTACATATTGGATAGAGAATAATGCATGTTTCTAATAAGGTTTTATAGTAATTTCAGCTATTATCACATTTCAAGAAGATACATGATGAAGTTATTCACATGTTTGGGATGTGAAAATCTAGAGCAGCTTCATGTTGATTTATGGAAAATTATAAGTTATTTTTTAGAATTTAGTGACCTTCTTTACAAATTTCTAGATAAAACTATTTTGAAAAAAATGACCATTTATGAAATGGTTTAAGTTGATCTTCGGATTTGGTTTTAGAGATTGATATATTATGTCACTATACAATGAATCTTCTTCTATGATATTATGTAGAAATAATTCAAGTAATTAATAAAGGATTATATTTTATTTATATATATGTACCAATAGTATGTTTAATTATATTATTATAGAGTTAAATAATTCCTTAACTCCCAGAAAAATGATCTGGAAACCAAAAATGTTGTCTTGTTATCATCATTTTTTATGATATCAGTTACCTTTATTCACACCTCTGGATTATCGCTTTGTATTCTACAATTTTCATTTGAACATGATCTCTATAACTCTCCATCAAAACATGATAGTTATATTTTTCATTCATATCCATTTTTTCAATTCCCACTGATGTTCTCCTCTTAGGGATCCTAGTTACATGACAGTTGTACTTTCCTTTCTCTCTTATAAAGAATATGTGATATTAACCCTTTTTATGATGTGGTTATTTAGAATATAGTTTATTTTCAATCCCTCTATCACTAATATCATGTTGAAATTGTGATGATTCAATTTAATTAAGGTGGGTATAATGTAACACCCCTAAATTCAAAAGTAGAAACCTTGTATTTTTTAGTGTGTATGACACGTGACACCAAGTGCATTAGGGAATATAATATCCAGATACTTTATATTATATTTAATATTTTAAATATATTTAATATATGTAACACATATATATGTTTAATAATATTCAAGAGCAACCATTGTCGATAACTTTCATTACATGCATGAGTGACCTTCCTCGATAGCTTGAATTACATGCAAGATCGAGTTTCACCAAATAAAAAAGTATTTTTAAAATATTATTATTTAATATGATATGATATAGCCTAATTATTATCATTAATATTACATAAATTATGAAAATTTTAGGTTTATATAAATATAAAATTTTTTCAGGGGAGATCAATTAATTAGAAATGAAAATAAGAGAAATTTGGATATAAAAAAGAAATAGTATTATTATTATGCTTACAAAAGAGTTTTGTATGATAAAATTAATTAATTAAAATTAGTTAATTGTTTTAGTGAAATATATATGTTATATATTCAATAATATATATCTTATACCAATCAAATTTATTGGATAATAATAATATAAGAACAAACCCAAGTTCACACATAAAACCCTATATTTTTATTATGTCATTTTTACCACCTTTTAAAGGTGCACCAATTTAAAATATAAATTTTGTCACATTTATGAATTTAATATGATAAAAAATACATAATTTTTCAATTCATATTTTCAAAATTATCTTAGGTTTAATTTTAGTTATTTTTCTGAGAAACATCATTTTTTGATGAATACTTAAAAAACTGCATTTTGTTTAAAAACTGCCATTTTGTCTAAATAATTATTAATTTTAAATTTTATTTTAATTATTTTATAAAGTAAAATTAGATAAATTATACATCTATTAATATAACTTATTTCATTATAATAATTTTCCCCTTGAAATTAAATATAAAAACTTAACAATTTTTTGAAATTGTTTCTACTAAAACCAGTTAATTCTTCCGTCTGTGAGATTAGAATTAATATTAATTTTCCCAATTATGTGATTTAAATTTTTAAAATATCACATACAGAGTTTTAATTTGTATAATATTCAGAGTCTAATAATACCATGTTAATTTTTGACAAAAAAATATTAGTAAAAGTGATTAAAATTATTCACAGCAAAGAAGGTCAAATTAAGCTTAATTAGGGAATAAACCTTAATCATAGGGGGACAAATGGCCTATGCACTTGTAAAAAACCCCATTTTATGGAAATATTTTGGACATAAAAATTACATTATATATTTGTATTTGTTTGTTCTGACTTTTTATTAGGTAATAACATGTGTATGCCTAGATTGTTTCCAAAAATTCCAAGTGAGTCCTTTTCCTTCCTCGTAAAAGGCTATCACCTGTCCAAATTATTCCCCACTATAAAAACAACTTAGTATCAGCCAATAACTACCCAGATATTCTCCCTAAATCCATACCCTTTACATAGAATCATCCATTTGGTCATAAATCTTTCCAAGGAATCTTTTCTCTATAAACCAAATGAAGTTACCAGATTAAGAGGTGATGCCTTATCTCTAGATTCTTAGTTTCAATTCCATTATCCAACCCCTAAAATCTTATAATGATATGCTTACATAAGAAAATATACTAAATATACAAGAATTTATTTATGTTAATATTTATACCTAAACTTATACACACCTCCATCTAATGTATAATGAACATACTATTTCTATGTATGGTGATTTAGTGTGTCGCTAAATAATACTGGTTAAAACTTCCTTTGCCACCTATCATGGTAGGAATTATTATGTAAAATTTATTTATATATGATATATATTTTACTTATAATATATTTAACTTTTTCTTATTTTTTATTTAAAACATACATTTATTCTTTCCATGTGGTGTAATTATGATAATTTCATTTGAGGAAGTGTGGAATACCTCCCCCTCAATGCGATATGACTCATTCATGCCATAAATGGAACTTATAAAAGAGGGATTTTAAGAAAACTATGTAACAAATATAACATATATATTCTAATGTAATTAAAATGTACCTTTTTATCATTTATCTTTCATTATTTTAATATGAAAATGAAATTAAAGTAGCATCCACGCATTCGTACGAACTACCGTCTCCATGAATGGTGCACTTCATTTCTAATCTCCAAAAATTTTGCACTGTTAAAAATACATATATACTGGGTATATATGATATTAAAATAATGTTTCAAATTCTTAATATGATCAAATTATGATATAATTAACAATAATGACAAATAATATGTTAAAAAATACTCGATAAACTAGGAAATTAATACTTGAAATAGTTAAAGTAATGAAAGGTTATTGACAAACGGGTAATAAGATTTTATAATCAGATCATATATGATATCATTAATATTAATATGGTTTTTTTATAAGTTATTAAAATTTTTAAACCCACTACACATTTGGATAAATACTACAAAACACAAAAAAGTTTATGGTAATGTATTATTGTCTTACTTTTCTTTTCGTAAGGCATACGCCATATGCACCACTTACTTATTGATTTAGTGTTTTTACTAACCCTTTTAGACATTATATCATAAATAATTTTCCTTAATGGTATGAAAACTTTCTTTCATGGGGATTATTAATTAAATGTTTCAAGTGGTATGGGACATATTGGCTTGTTTAATGATTATTTTCGTAAAACACATCCTTAATGATTTTATTTGCAATCTCACTTACTTTTGTGATTGTTAAACTTATCTTGAAAAAATCCCATTATTGTGAAAAAATTTAATTGTAAATTTACTTTAATATCATTATTCTCATAAAGTGGATATTATTATTTCCTAAACCATATACAATATTACATATGGTATCTAATTTGACAGTTATTTGATTATTTGGGAAATTATTGATAAAACTGTATGCCTTATTCAATATAGATATTTGATCAGGAATATTATTCACATGGTTATTTGATATCATTAATGCTTTAGACCGGTATTTATGGATGGGTTTGTAACTTTACATTTCCCTCAATTCCTCTATAGGTTCTCATGAGACAAATTAATTGTCCAAATTAAATGGGTTTTTATTCATACTTTTAAACCGTCTTATGAAAGGTATTTCCTCTAATTTTTTTCATGTGTATCAGACATGACATCCATAAATAAATAATTTCCTTAATTTAGATTATTTTATTATTCACACATGAATTTTTGTGTCGGCATATCTATCAATACATTTCAATACCATTTTATTCAGTTAGATGGCATGAGTTTCAGTTTCTTACCTTAACACATTGATATTTCCTAATATAGTTTTTGAATGGAATGTGTTATCAGTTGTTTACCTTTCCATGTTAATTTACTCATATTAATTCATAATTTCTTCCATTTTACTTACCCTTACTGAGCATTTGATATCACCCTTATTATGTTTGTTTCCTACGTTATGAAGAATAAATCATTGAATAACAGTTCATAGATGAAGTTCATTTTAGTTTATTATATAGCATGTTTTATTTTGGTTTCCAATATATTATTGGTATCATTTATATAATCTAAATTTCCAAGACTCCTAAACTAAATGGTCCTTCACTATTTGAATCCTTATAAACATTTCAATGTAATGTAATAATGAACCAGATCTTGGCTTCTGGGGTTGGTGTGATAAATTATCATAATGAGAAAAATTACATATCTTTTAATGAAGAATCATCCTTATCCAGTGATGATAAAACTTTACCTTCTCATGAAGAAGTTTCACTTTTTTCAAATCTTTTATAAAATAAAAATTTTAATGTATTTAAAAAACATGACAAGAATAATGAAAAACATGAAAAAAAAATTATTCAAGAATAGATATTTTAACAAATAAAATATTTGTTTTATAAAATTATCTTGGTAAATTTAATTATTAAAAGATACTAATCTAATGATTTAGAAAATTTTATTTCTGAAAAATATAATTTATAAACTAGTTTTGAGAAACTCATTTCTAAAACCAACATAGATGTGGATAAGAATTTAGGTATAAAATAAATTATGAATTTTTTTCACTAAAGAAACTTTTATAATTTTCACTAATGATAAGTAAGGTTTTGATAAAATATATAAAAAAATATTTCCACATGGTACTAGTTCATGATGGTATATACTAATAGGAAATCAGTTTTTTGTAACAACTTATTTATTCCTAAAAATTCCCCCTTTTGTACTAAATTTCAATGTCAAGGCCACTGATAAAATAATTTTTCTTTAAATAAATTTCATTTTTAGTATTTAAAAAAACTTATTTTTTCAAAGATAATGGAGATTACAAAAAAATTACATGTTAACATATCTGGACCCAATAAGGATTAGTTTCCGAAAATCTATTTATTTTTTGTTTTGAGGACAATAAATAAAGTACCGACAATAATAATACATGGTACATGGATAGTGGATGGTCCGGACATATGAATAGACACAAATAATTCTTTAAAAAGAATATGAAGATAAAATGTGGAATGGTTTCCTTGAGAGATAATGCTCATGGATAAATTATCGGTATAGGTAATATTGTTCTTTTCGGAAAAGCCCTAATTTCAACTATTTTGTTTGTTAAAGGTATTAAGAACAACCTTATTAGAATAATTCAATTCTGATATGAATATTACCTTGTGAAATTTTGGAATGATAAGTGTATAGTACAAAATTTCAAGGATGAAATCATTCTTTTTACCCATCAACATTAGAATTTATACACACTAAACATAGAAGACCTTAGGAGCCAAGAGTTACCTTGACTTAGTGAAATGGAATATCAATATTGGTTATGGAATGAAAGTTTAGTACATTTTAATCTTTTAAAATTATGTTATTTAAATAATAATATTATTATTAAGGACTTACTGGATCTTATATTTAATTCTTCAAAAGTTTCTAACCCTTGTCAATATAGTAAGTAACATAAGTCTAGATTTGAATCTATTAATAAAGTCTCAAATTTTTATGATTTATATTCAGTTCACATGGATATTTTCCTACCCACAAAAACAAGAAATATTAGTGGAAAGTACTATGTATTTTTTTAGTTGATGATTACACTAGATGCACATAGGTCAATTTTCTAGAAAATAAACCTGAAGCCTTTAGTTATTTTAAAACTTTTGTAGCCAAAGTTAAAAATGATGATAACAATTTGTAGTGATCATGGTGGATAATTTCTAAATTTAAATATTAAAACTTTTTTGTTATAAGAATGGAATTACACATAAAATTTTAGCCCCTAAAACTTCTTAAAAATGGTGTTTTAGAAAGAAGAAATCATATTCTTCATGAAATTAAAAGAGCCACGTTGAGTTAATACTCAATTACTAATTTTTTTGGATAAATTGGATAGTACTGATTTTATACTATAAATTGAGTTTTAATTCGACATTTAATTAATAAACCCCTTATGGTTTGTGGACAAGACGAAAACCCAAATTTTTATACTTTAGAGTATTTGGATTCAATGTATTCATATTGAATACAAATAGATATTTTAAACAAATTCAAACCCTAATTTGATGAAGGTATATTATTAGGTTACTCCACTATGTCTAAGGAATATAGAGTTTTTAATAAAAATTCTTGTACTGTGGAGGAAATAGTATATGTTAACCTCAATGAAATTGACCTTCTTTCGTTAATACATCAAACTAACATCCTCGGATATGTTTTCCAAAATGGATCTTCAACCATTGATAGAAGATTATTATAATAAGGAAAATAATCAATAAATTTTTTTGAAGTATTTACTCAATAAGTATTTATACCTTATTTTTATGAACATACCTTAATAAACCCAAGTCTATTGTTTCATATGAATCATCCTAGTGATAGTATCATTGGTGTTGTTAATTAATTTATTAGGACTAGAAGTTATTTGATAAATAAAACATAAAATCTTTCTTTTTTTCTCAATTTGAACAAAAAAATCATATTGAATCTTTAAGTGATGAGGATTAGATTAAAGTGATGAAATCTAAGATAAATGAATTCAAAATAAATAATGTCTGAAACTTGGTTAAAATACATAAAGAAGCTTCCTTAATTGGAGTTAATTAGTTTTCATAAGAAAGAAAAATGTGATGAAAATGGATTAATCATATGAAATAAAGAAAGTATTATTGTTAAAGGTTATATTAAATAAGAGGGAATAGATTATGAATAAGTATGTGCACCAATAACTAGACATGAATCAATTTTTATTCTATTAGCCTTTGTAACATTCATTACTTTCAAACATTTTCAAATGGATGTGAAGTGATCTTTCATTAATGGATATGTATGGGAGGAAGTTTTTTCTGATCAAACTTCTAGTTATAAAGATAAAAAACAACCTAAATACATTCATTAACTTACCAAGGATTTATATTGCCTTAAACATGCCCCTAAAGCTTGGTATGATAGATCAATTGGATTTTTGTTATAAAACAATTATATTAAGAGAACTGATGATCCAAATATTTTTATAATGAAAGTAAAAAAACATTTTTGTTATTAAAATTTATATTTATGAAATTATTTTCAGATCAAATCAAAAATCATTAACAGATTTCATTTTCAATCCTATGAAATATGGGTTTCAGATGAGTACGATGGGTGAGTTAACATTATTCATTAGTTTTAAAATTTCTTAAAAACTAGAAGGTACTTATATATATCACCATAAGTATATGAAAGATAATATTAAAAATAATGGATATAAAAACACTAAAATTTTTAGTTTCCCATCAGTACCTTGAATACATTTTACATTGATGATGTTTGGAAAATAGTTGATCAAAAAACTTTTAGAGGTATGGTATGAAGCCTTCTATAATTAATAGCTAGTCATATATACTCCATGTTTTCATTATTCTTATGTGAAAGATATCAATATAATCAAAATGAATCTCATTTTAAAGTAGTTAAACGAATTTTTTGTTATCTCAATGGAACTATGATTTTTGACTTTTCTATTCTTCTGGAAATTATTTTCAATTAAAACGTTTCTTGGATGCTAACATTGGTGGTTATAGAATGGATATAAAAACTAAATATAGAACTTTTAATTTCTAAGGATATTTATTAATTTATTGGTCCTATAATAAACAACACTCAATATCACCTTACAATAATAAAGAAAATTATGTGGCAGTAGGAAGTTGTTGTGCTAAGTGTTTTAGACGCTACACACACTCACTGATTTGGGCATGAGTTTTACAAAAACTCAAATATTTTGTGATAACACAAGTTCCATAGAATTCAGTAAAAACTCTTCACATAAATATTATTAAAATCACAAATATATTACTCATAACATTCTTAGGTGTCACACAAAAAAGGATATATCAATTTATAATTCATCAAAATGCAAGAACAACTTACAGATATTTTTATAAACACATTACATTCTAATAGATTTGAACACATTAAAAGAAATCTAGTAATGATCACTATAAATTAATAATTTAGATCTATTTATTTCTTAAATAATATTCATACATTAAGTTAGTCATTTTCATTAGGTGTGGGTACATATTATTATTATTTTAACAAAATTTTAGTTTTTCAAAAAAATTATGTTTTCCAAAAAATTTAATAATAGGTTTTCTGGACACAAACTTTTAATACTCAAGATTTTAATTTTTTGGACTTGATTTTTTCCTAAATAATATCTGAAAAGTTAATTTATTCAAATTTTAAAATGGATTTGAAATGTTATTGTATTCAAGTTTTCAATTAATTTTATCATTTTCAAAGAAGAAGAAATTATTATATCGTTAATCCAACTATGAATGGTATTATTTTTTCCTTTATAATTTTACACTATTTCATTAAAAATATTTTAATACTTGTTCATTTTTATTAAATTTTTTAATTTTTCAATAGTATTCACCCAATGTGACTTTTTTTAAAAATACCATTACATATAAAAAAATATCTCTTTATATATATTCTCAACTGTCAGATCAGATAGATTGAATCTTCACTATCGAAGGGATTCTAGAATTCAAACTATCACCTCATTTTCCTATATAATGGGGTCCCCAAACATTATATCACATCATGAATTATCAGTTCTGTACTGTGAAGATATTTATCATTCAATATCCCCATTCCAATTCTTTGTTCATGTCTTAATCCTCTATCTCTTCTATGATATGATGGATCCTATGAAATATTTCATCAATTGGTTTTTGTTTTATGAAATATTACTTTAAATATAATTTTATAATAATTATGTTTCATATTTTAAGAGGATGATATATTTTCAAGGATGGGAATACTTATATGTGGAAAAAACAAATCCAGATTATGATTTGTTTTATCTAGATCTGGTGAAATAATTTTATGAATTAGAAAAAAATTTCAAAGAAAATCAAAAGGAAATATTCTCATTATGAATTTAAGGTAAACATTATAATATTAAACATAAGGAAACTTTTAGTGTTAATGGAATTTCATATGAAGGGGGTTATTTTTTCGCATCTCATAAGTTACTATATTCAAAAGGAAATTTTGTAAGAGAAAGAGCTGAGAAGTCATTGTTTATGAATACACCAGATGAAGATCCAAGAAAATACTCTCATCTAGTTTCGAATCATAGAGTGTTATTGATTTGGATGCACGGATTTATCATTCTTGTAAAGGGTGATAGAGATAATCTCAAAGTATCTGATATTTTCATTTTTTATTTCCTTATCAGTATGAGAATAATCAATCTCACTGGATTTCTTCTTTTGACTATTAAGAATATCATGTCCAAGTTGATTAAGTCTCAGATAAAAAAATTTCCTAGAATTATTAGTAATATTATTGAAAAGAGAATGATAATTTTCAATATTGCACCATGTATGAACATGTTAGAGAAAATATAATATTTATCAGTGAAGATACAATCAGAAGAAAGAATATGTTTTTTATTCAAAATAATTTTTTTTTTCAAAAGTGATCAGGTTTCTACATCAGAGAAGAACCTTTTTAAAAAAATATAAGTGATAAAGTATCTACAAAAAAAATCTATTCACTACATCTGAAAAAAGTTAAGAAAAAATAAATAAATACTCAAAAGAAGTTATTAGATAATAGAGAATGAATAAGGCTAGAAGAAAAAAAAGAGATCCTCAAATCATAATCAACCCTAATAAAGCATTTTCTACAAGGTTACATGGTCAAAATGTTTTATAAAAATAGAAAAAGGAAAATAAGTTAAACAAGAATCTTCAAATTTAATCCTTAGTTGAAAATTTGATGAAAAGAGTATAACATGATTCTATGAAATTTGTTCTACCACCTGATATTGATATATAAATTCAATAAATGGGGCTTCTTAATACTAATGTTACCTCTAATGTCGATAAGAGAAAAGTTGTTGTGGTTGATAAAGAATTGATTACTACTAGAAAAGTTGACTTAAAATCTGATTCACATATTTATGAATTCTTTCAAAAAGAAATGGAAGAAGATTCTATAGAATTATTTATTCTAGAAAAATCTAGTGAGTAAAATTAAGAAGACATTGAATCCATAGAAATAGAAGATTATCATGATGAAGAAGAATAAGAAGAAGTTTAATATGAAGAAGAAGGTGAAGAAATCCCATAGAAATAAAATTATAAAAATAAGGAAGAGTATAATAAATCCAAAAAGCTAACAATAAAGAATTATCAAGCTTCTTAAATGTAGTTATATTCTTTGGGTAATCATAATGAAAAGTAAATTAATATAGAGAAACCAAAATCCCCATCATTTCAAGAAATTGTATCTTCATCTTAGAGGTATGAAAAAAAATCAAAATCAAAAGGCTAAAGGAAGAGTTAGTGTTGATGCAATTGAAATATCAGATGGGAAACAAAATTAAGATCCAAATATAGGAAAAAAAGAAAGTGTTTTAGGAAGAGATAGAACCATTAAAAGATAAATTCAATCAGAATCAAATCATTTAATGTGATAATAGCTCAATGTTTTGATTATATCAATCACACCTTGAGCATATTGGAGAAAAAAAATTCATCATTTTACAAGGCTCGAAGAAAAAGTTTATTTAGTTATTGAATTCCTATAAAAAGATTTGGATTCGGTGAAGGATTTGATAAATAGGCTGATAAAGTTGCAAGTATATTTCAATATTTTTAAATAAAATTTTGGATCCCATGGGAAGAGTTATAACAAAATGATTAAATGCACTCATAATGTTGATAATGATATCAAGATTCATGATGATAATCATGGAATCTTTGAGAAGTATTTGGATGAAACTGATATTTCATTCAATAGTCTTACAAGGGATATGGACAATAAGATTAAATATCTTGAAACAATCAGAATCAATTTCTAGAAACAAACAAAAGATATCTTAGAATTACAAGTAATCATGAAATTTTTGTTCAGTGAGATTTATAGATTAATAGTCTACATAGATGAAATTATTTATTTAAAGAATTATAATTATGTTTTATCTGAGAATATTGAATCTTAGGTATATTAGACTAAACTTCTAGAATAAAATTTTCATTCTCTATAAGAAAATGTGAAGGCACGTGATGAAAGAATTCAGACCCAGGAGGAAAAGTTTTAGGAGCATGGAAATAAAAACTAGTCTTATGAGTAGTTAATAGAAAATGTTAAATAATACATAAAAGATTTTAAGAAGCTGAAGAAAATTTTCAGATCTTTAATTCCAAATAAATATTTAACTTCCTAAAACTCTAGTTTTTTCAATTAATTTTAATTTTAATTAAATAATTTTTCATTTAGATATATTATGTCTGAATTTCTACAAATCCATTTGGTTGAATGTTCTTTTATTAACTTTAGGTGATCAAGTACATTTTTTTTTCATATTTTTTATAGTTCTTTATCAATACTTTTAAGGTATTACAAGACTCTTCCCCATTCCTTTATTAAAATCAAAAATGGTGGGGAATTTATAATAATGTAGAGATACATTAATTAAGGGGGAGAAAAACATTAAAATAATAGAATATAATCTATGGGGAAATTATTATCCTAAGGGGGAGTTAGTTGTATTCACTATTATATTCATATGAGTTATAAATTCAAGGGTGGATAAGTATAAATTTTTAGGGCGGAATATAATGTATCTAAAAGATAATGGAATAAATCATTTCAAAGTTATTTTCTATTTAAGTCTTGTGGTCAATTATTTACAAAAGGGTGATTGTTGATCCAAAATTATCTTTTTTACTTTTACCTTCCTTCTATTTTTGAAATCACAAACTCTTTCTTAAATACTTAATTAACTATTTCATTCATGGCCAAAGTGTTTTAAATATTTTTGAATAAAATAATATTTTCTATAATACATTGAATTTTTTTTAATGTATTCATGAATTTGAATCTATTCTATTAATTAAAACTATAATAATGAGAATATATCTGATCATGATTTGACTCACCATTATTAAATCATATTTGAATACTTTCTATTTTTATTCATAGTGACAAAAGTTTAATCAGATTTGACATTGGAAATGGTATCATCGTATTCGTTCTCATAAAAATAATCATAATGACATACTATAAGGAAATATGCCATATTAACTAAGATTTAAATTTGATTATATAAAACAATATTCTATCCTAATGGAATACATTTAACATTTAAAACATGTAAAACAAAATTTTGTCATGAATTTAGTTAGAATATGAGTAAACAAAATGATGTCATGAATTTAGTTATAATATTGTTGGTCGGAGTAGAGTACACTAGTGGGGGTGAATTGAGTATCTATAGAAATTTTTGTTTGAAAAGTTTTCATAAAACGTTCCCCAATAAATATAAATATAGCCTAGCTAATCAAAGTAATATGGTTATGAAATTTTGACTATTTAAATAGCTTCTCAAAAGATTTATTAATTCAAATTAATATTAATATCAATTATTAATATTACTTTTGAAGCTATTACAATAAGGCCAAACAATTATAACTTCCTTCCAAGATTAACTATCAAAGTAAATTTAATGATTTATAAATTATACAGTAAGATAGATAAAACTAAATTAAAAAACATAGCAGATATAAAACAAGTGGTTCAGTCTCAAGTCGAGACCTAATTCCACTACACCTAGTGATCACTCGCCACCAAGAAGTTTATACTAATAAACTTGATCCAAACCCTGGATCGAGGTAAACAACAGTACACAGGACTGTCCAGGTCACACGACCTCTTCCACAGTTCTTTGTGGGTATAAACTAACATGTCACACATGGACCTTTTCCATAATTATCCCTGGGAGTAAACAAGTGTACAGAGATGTGAGAGGAAGGATATCTTGAATCCTCTAGTTTAATGCAGAAGACAATGTGTATTTTTATACAGATACACACACACTGCTCGAAAGCGAAAAATAATAAAAAAATATATAATAAATTATGAGATAAGATTAGAAGTCCTATGAGTGTTCTTATATGCATCTCTGGACTTCTAGGATGAAGCAGATGTAAGAATCATGTCCTCTTCTGAGAAACAGAGTATCTCAAGTCTTATGCTCTGGTTTCCAGTTAAATCTAGCACATGTTCTTCACGGAGTTTGTATTGAAAATATGTTCTTGACTCTGATCTATGGTATCCCATCTTTTTGGATTTGATAATGCTTTGTGTGTTCTTCGGATGCATTGAGTTTCATGTGTCAGTTCTTTTCTCAAGAATTCATGTGCTTCTTCGTTATCACGCATATTTGTTTCTAGGACACACTTCTATTTTTATTCTTGGAGTGCATGTGTTGGAGCCGACAAGAAGTATGTATTCTGAACCTTGTACCTCGTACTGTCTGGTGACATGTCTATAAAGAAATATTAATTATGTTAGTGCATTTAAAAGACTCAAATATGACTGTTATAAATTAAATTGAAAAATGAAAAAATAGATTAAAAAACGGTGTCACAGTCTATTTGGAAATAGTGTCACTTGGAAGTGGTGTCTCTATGAAATGGTGTCTCCTTATTTTCCTTTGATTGGTGAGATAGTTATGATGGAATTTTTTTATATAGATCAGGAACTTGTAGTAGGTGCGGTGTTAGGATCACGGTGTATCGGTCATGGTGTATGGTCACGGTGTCTGGGTCACGGTGTCTGGTCACAGTGTCTGGGTCACGGTGTCTGGGTCACGGTGTCTGGTTCACGGTGTCAGGTCACAATGTCTGGGTCATGGTGTCGAGTCACGGTGTTTGGGTCATGGTGTCTGGGCACAGAGTATATGTCCTTTTCTAGAAAAACATAACGGGTTGAAGACTCACGATTTCTCAGACTTATCCAAATATCTTTATACATACTTAAACAGTTATATTCACTAAATGGATTATACTTAATAATTCATCACAGAAATCATTATAGACTAATATTAAATATAGTTTAAAATAATCAAACATAATTTATAGTAAATAAGATCTTGTATAGGATTATTTAAAGAATAAAGAAACCAACCATCTCTACAGATGATTTAAGACATATTAAACATGATTTTTAAGATATATAGGATTTCTGAACATTAAAACATGATTACCACATGAGGAGTCTAAAAATATCCTTCTTTTTGATGATCAAAAATCGTGTGAGTGGGATATCTGGTCTTAGTTTATGTGACTCTCCCTTAGTGTTCATTTATAGTGCATGTCTCTCCCCCTTTTGGGATTGTCAAAAAGAGTACAAAATTAAGTAAGAGAGGAGACAATAAATGTTCACAATGAATTAGATTGAGAAAGAGGTGTCCTTACAATCAGTAAGAAACAAAATACAAAAAATATCCCCATAAAACGATAGTGTTCACTATTCTGTAGCACTGGATGTCTTCACCTTTCTCTTGCAAGAAGCATCACTAGAATCCACAAGAGAAGATGTAGAAGTGGAAGAAGGATGTGAACCAACTGTCAGAGAAGTTAGATGGAGAACTTAACAAATATAGGGGCCAATGTAGGTGTAGTGGAAGTCCAAGGCAATTTTTGTTCAATGAAAATAGGTCTGATCTGACTCAGATCCTGAGAGGCAGACATAGAAGTAGAGGCAAAGGCAGGGAATGAGGCAGAAGGAAAACCAGGTCGCAAGGGTGTAGCAGTAGGAGCCACAATAGCAATGCTCTGCACATGAAGAAAAGGCCTCAATAGCTTGATTAAGTTAGCAATAATCTCACCACCATATTACATAACTCTCTCAAAGTCCTCCTTGTTCTCCATGAAATTTTCCAACAAGAGAGGTAAATCCATCACCTTTTGAACCTGAGTTTTGAAGGATTGAGTGACAAGAGGGATTTCTAGATTCTCTACAAGGTACTTGAAATGTTTTTTCATATAATTCTTAGATAAAATCTTATTAAAGTAAAAATCCACATTCAAAGTAATTTCTTCTTGATCATCATTTTCAATCTTGGAATGAATTCTTATCAGATCAAGAACATGGTAATTGTTCTTTACAACCACAGATACAGACTCTGTCAAATCCACAGAGCACAGACTGATGTTCCTCTTCAATAACCATTCTGAGTAGATCACTATCCAAGGAAGGTTGAGATGACTGTAAAGAGGTATTAGAAGCTGTAACAGCTGAAGTAAGAGACTTCAGTTGATTCAGGACTTTCTGGAGACAACCCTTATACTCATCAGTAAACTTGTAAAGACCAATAACAAGCTCACACATATCTTGAACTATTTTCATGTTTCTTTGATCCACCTGGTCAGCAAAGGAAGTTAGTTTAGGTTGAATCAGGGAGGCTACATCTTAGAAAATCTAACCACTAACATCCTCAACAGAATGAGAAACAGGTTCTCATCTTGATTTCAGCACTTCCTATATATCTTCAACCATAAATCTGAGAGACTTCACTTCATCACTGAGTTTTTTGTTCTCAACTCTGTCTTCATGAATTTCATGAATCATTTTTTGATAAATCAACAAAATAATCATCTCTAACAATAGGTAATCATATCGTTCACTTATGTTAGTCAGAGGAGCGGGTTGCGTGTTCCGGAGCGTTTCAACACCATCCAATGTGGTAGCCCCAAATTCTTTCAAATCATCTTTACTCACCAAGGTGGAAGGTTCTTGTGAAGGTTCATGGATAAGATCTGAGACAGTCTCGGGTTCCTTTTTAGAGATAACTTCAAAAGCAGATACTGGTTTCAATTGAAACACAGTTGACAGATCTATACCTTTAACTGAGGCTCCCTATGAAACATTTACATAAAAATAGCTAGGTAATTTAGATAATGTATCTACAGAGTGTGGATCAACCGGATTAGGAATATCAACAATTTCCAGATTCAGGTGTTGCTCCCCCTAAATAGGTGCATCTTTCTTAGGACTAAGAGATTTAGATCCTTGATCTATTTCAACTATTTCATCCCTAATAGCTTCACCCATTTCTTTTCTAGCTAACTGAAAGGATTGATCCATTCTCTCTTTAGCAGATGGGATAATCTCATGAACAACTTATTCCTCTAGGTGTTCCTCAAGAGATTCTTCTTTCTTAAGAGAAAGATCATCTTCTAATGGTTCTTAAAGAATAGTGGTTTCCCTTTCAACACCAACACATTCTTTTTGAGAAGCAGGTTGTTCTTCCAGATCAACAATCTCTTTAGAGACATCTACTTCCTTCTCAATTAAGACTTGAGGAGAATCTTCACGATCTTCGACATCTAGGACAGTTTTCCCTATAGGTGCAACAATTTCTTCTCCTTCTTCCTCAACATAATAGTCATCAATCTCATCTGGCCCCAAACCAGGATTAGAAAGGTCCTAAGGTCATTAAGAATTCTCAACTGGGTTGAACATTTCATAAACCCTATCATTATATTCCACCCATGATTTTCTACATGGATCCCAACTAATTTTCATTCTCTTGATTGTAACTTTTGAAATACAAAATTCATATTCCTTAATGACTACTTCATCTTGTACTACCTACCCTTTATCATGAAGCATATCTGTGATTAACCTTGAGTAGAACATGGAGGTTGACTTGGATGTTATATTTATAAACTCACACATATGGAGTATAAAATATTTACTTAAGTTAATCCTATATCCATTATTCATAAGATTTATCAAAAATACATCATGATACTTGACTATAGAAAAATCACCTTTTCTGGGGATAATCTGATTCTGAACAATATTAAACAAAAGTCTGGTTTCCCCATCTAGCTCAGTAGCAATAGCTCTTTAATTTGTTTCATTTCCATTAAAGCTTCCCAAGGCTTCTTCTAAAACCAAGATATCACTTGGAGGTGGAGTACCTCTATGGTATTCCTCAAAAAATACCATCATGATGTATCCTTAGGCAAGAAGCCCATAACCTCAAAGAAAAGGTACTTCTTTTCCCGTTGATCCAGCTTCTCATAAACAAACAATCTTCTTGTGTCAATAGAGAATTGGACGAACTGATAAAACTGTGAAAATAGCTTTGGTTAAATAGGCATATCCTCGTTTGTGAACCAATATATACATCCTTTCTCTCTTATTACTTTCAATACTAAAGACTTACTTGACAGCAGAAACATGTGGAAAATTTCTTTTTTGTGTACCATTATTCTGTTCACCAGGTTTGGATTCAACGGACCTTCGGGCATTATCTTTGATGCTACTTTAATCTTCTTCTTTGATCTTCGCTTCTTAAGAGTTGATGACAATGGGCATTTCATTCTAGGAATTAAACAATGGTTCGATATAGAAATAAATGTTGAAGTAGGGGTAACTGTTTATGAGATGAGAGCTCAGGTGAATAAAAGAGTGAAAATTATTTTGTTTTTATCATTTAGGGATGTCAAGCATCACAAAAACAAAAGCATGGGAAAGTAAAAGAATAAAATAATTACTTACAGCGATACAGGTTATAATATGTAAATAAAATGAAAATGTGCCTTTATGGTGATACCAGAATAGACTTTCATGGTGAGACCATAACAGGTTTTCACAATGATATGTTTACTATGTGATTTCTAAACTATGCGACCATATTGTTTGAGACATTATGTACTAGATAGTAATCGAGAGATAGTAACTGTGAGATCGTAAACATGAAAAAGTAATTTGTGAAACAGTAAGTTGTGAAATAGTAAGTTGTGAAATAGTATGATGTGAAACATTATACTTACTACTTAAGATTTATCATTCTCAATTCATTAATGTTTTTGTCTATTCATTTAGAATTTAATGGTTTGGTGAATATATCAGCAAGCTTATATTTAGTTCCAATGAATTACAAATTGATATCACCTTTTTGATAATTATCTCTCAAAAATTGATGTCTTACATCAATATGTTTTTTCTTAGAGTGTGAAACATGATTTTTTGAGATGTTAATTTCACATTTATTATCAAAATTTATATGTACATGCTTGAATGGATATCCATAATCTATTAATGTTTGTTTCATCCACAAAATTTGTGCACAACAACTATCAGCAGCTATGTACTCATCTTCGGCAGTAGATAATGCAACAAATTTTTGTGTATTACTAAAGTATGATACTAGTGACTTGTCAAAAAAGTGGCATGTTCTAGATGTCCTTTTTCTATATAACTTACAATCACTGAAGTCAGCATCAGAATAACTAACTAACTCAAATGATTGTCCTTTAGGATAGAACAGTCCTAGATTGGGTGTATGCTTGAGGTATTTGAAAATTCTTTTAATAGCATTTAAATGAGATTCCTTAGGTTTTTCTAGAAAATGAGCACACATACATACACTATAAATAATGTCATGTTGGCTACCAGTTAGGTATAGTTGGCTTCCAATCATTATTCTATAAGTGGTTTGATCAATAGATTCTTCATATTCATCCAGATCAAACATAAAAGTAGTACTCATTGGAGTGTCTCTACTTTTAGTGTTATCCAAGCCAAAAAAAATTAGAAGATCTTTAGTATCTTTGATTTGTTTTAAAATAATACCATAATTATTTTGAAGGATTTGAAATCCAAGAAAGAATTTTAGTTTACCCATTAAACTCATTTCAAATTAGTTTTGCATCATTTTAGAAAATTCAATACATAAAGAATTATCTGAAGATCCAAAGATAATTTCATCTACAAAAATTTGACCTATTAAAACATCCTTGGAAATTCATTTTATAAAAAGGGTAAGATCATATATTCCTTTTGTAAAACCTTTATAAATAATAAAAGTACTTAATCTATCATACAAATCTCTTGGATCTTGTTTTAAACCATATAAAGATTTTGATAATTTAAAAATATCATTTGGAAAATGAGGATTTTCAAAACCAGGGGGTTTCTCAACAAATACATCCTCAGCTATATACCCATTTAGGAATGCACATTCAACATCCATTTGATATAGTTTGAAATTCAGATGTGTAGCATAAGCAAGAAAAATTATGATGGTTTCAAGTCTATCTTCTGGTGCAAAGGTCTCTTCATATTCATTTCCTTCTTATTGACTATAGCTTTCTGCAACCAATATTGCCTTGTTTCTAACTATGTTACCAGCTTCATCTACTTTATTTCTAAAAACCCACATAGTGCCTATGGTGAATGTCTCTATGGTTCTGTAAATAAGATTCCAAACATTATTTATTTCAAAGTGATTAAGTTATTCTTGCATAGCCATCAACAAAAATTCATCATTGATAGAATCATTAAAGTTTTTAGGTTCAAGTTGTGACAGGAAGACTTAATGTTCAACCTGATTTCTAAGAGAAGCTCAAGTTTTAGTTCCTTTATCTAAATCTCCTACAATAGCATCTAAAGTATGGTTCTTAAGAGTTCTACCAACTATCGAAAAAGAAGGACTAGTGATTTCAGGTTCTTCAAAAGGTTCAGGTTCATTAAGATCAAAATCTAAAGAATTTATAGAACCAAAAGCTTTCACAGATTCCTTTATAGGATGGTTATAGGATTTTGTATTGATATCCAAATTTGACACATCATCCTCTAAGTTCTCTAGATAGGTCTTAGGCTCTTGTAGATTTGTTTCATCAAATTTTACATGGACAAATTCTTCCACACATTTAGTTCTTTTTTTAAACACTCTATAGGATTTACTAGAGATTGAATATTCTAGAAATATTCCTTCATCACTCTTGGATGTGAATTTTTCAAGATTGTCCTTAGTATTAAGGATATAGACATTGCTACCAAAAACTTTAAAGTAGCTAACTTTTGGTTTTAAATTGTTCCATAACTCATATGAAGTTCTTTTAAGTGTGGGTCTAGTCAACACTCTATTAATAATACAGCATGTTGTATTTAAAAATTCAGCCCATAAATAAAAAGGTATTTTATATTCACTAAGCATGGTTCTAGAAATTTCTTGCACCGTTCTATTTCTTCGTTATACAACTCCATTTTATTGAGCTGTTCTAGGGGAAGAAAAATTATGACTATAACCATTTTGTGAACAAAAGGATTCAAACTCTTTATTTTCAAACTCACGACCATGATCACTTCTTGAGGATTTCATTCTAAGTCCACTAATATTTTCTACAGTTTTTTCATATTTTTTGAAATGAGAGAAGGATTCACTTTTGTGAGCCAAAAAATGTCTTAGTATATCTTGAAAAGTCATCTACAAGAATATAAACATAGTGATTCCCATTTAAACTATAAATACTAGATGGTCCAAACAAATCCATGTGAACTAGTTCATGAGGTTGAAAATTTGACACTTCTTTCTTTGGTTTAAAGATAATTTGGTGTTGCTCTCCCTTTTGACAAGGATTATACACTTTATTATTTAGAAACTCAAGTTTGGGTAGGTCTTTGACTAAACTCTATATATTTACTTTTCTAAGAGAGTGAATATTATAGTGTCTTAGTCTGTTATGACAAATCCAATACTCTTTGTGAAATACACTTAAACATAAAGCATTTTGAGAGACTAAAGAATCTAAGTAAACAAAGTATACATTTTCATTTCTTAATCTAGAAAACACTAATTCATTTTTAGAATTGAAAACATTTCAAGAATCATTTTTAAATTTAACATGAAGTCCCTAGTCACATGGTTGTGAAATAATAAGTAGATTATATTTCAATCCATCAATAAAAAGTACTTTGGAAATCAAAACAGAGTTAGAGTTACAGATTTGGCCAAGGCCAATGATTTTTCCTTTGGAATTTTAAACAAAGGTGACATTAAATTCATGGAGCATGAATAGTCCCTTTTCATGTGTCTTGAACACCCACTTTCCAAGTACCATAAGCTTTTATAAGATCTCTTTAAGTATCTTTCTTACAAAATAGTCAAATAAAAACAGGCATTGGTACCCATATTTGTTTGGGTCTAGTAATATTAGTGACTACTGCTTTAGGAACCCATATCTGCATCATAGGTTTCCTATATGAATTATGTAAAGTGCTTGAAAAATAAATGTTATTTGGTCCAGAAAATCTTGAAAAAGTAGAGAGTGTATCATAACTTAAACTAGCTGAATTTTTTCTAGATCTAGGAGTAAAGCTGTATGTCCTTAACTTAGAAACAAAATTAATTCTTCCAAAATTTCTTTTACCAGGTTGATAGCCAATACCAGTAGTATATTTAAGAGAAAACTGTTTACCTAGAATTTGTACCAAAGTATATTTACCATTATTAAACCTTTCAAGTCACTTTTTCAATTGCTCATTAAATAGATTTATTGCATTGTTTTTGTTGAGTAATTGATATTTTTTATCCCTTTATATAGTAAGTTTAGATTTAATATTTGAGGTAAGATCATTTTGTTTCTTTAAAGACTTGTATTTCTATTTTAGTTTATTAAATTTCTCTTCAAGCATATTAAAGTACACAAACATTTCTTAATTGGACATATTTTCAGAATCACTTTCATCTCCAAAATAATTGGAATTGTATAAATGAGATTCAAGTGTTACCTCAGATGAGTTTTTCATAGAACCCATGTTTTCATTATAAGCTTATTCATCATGTGAGATTCTGAGTCACTTTAACTGTCCTCAAAATCACTCCATATTACATTCATTTCCTTTTTATACTTTTTATCTTTATCCTCATATTTCTTTTTATACTTGATATTTTGGCAGTTAGACTTTATATGTCTCTTTCACTTACATTCATAGATTACTATCTCATCAGACTTGTCACTCATTTTTCAATCCTTCTTCCAACTTCATTTTTGATCATATCTTCCCTTGAAGTTAGGGTTTCTAAAAAATTTCTTCTTCTTATAACATCTCTTAAACCTTCTAGCTAATTGAGCCGTCTCCTCATCACTCTGAGGTAATGATTGTTCACTTCTGGAACTTTCTACAGAGACTTCCAATTTCCCTTTCTCTGTTTTTAGAGGTGGTGGTCTTAAATGAAACAAATTTTCTTTTGGGTTCATCCTCTTCTACATTGTTTACATTCAGCTTATCTTCATAAATAATTAGTTTCCCAATGATATCTTTTATAAGTAACTTCTGGATGTTGCATGATTCTCTAATATAGACAGAGGTTCCTCTCCATCTATCAGGTAGGCATCTGAGAGTCCTCATGATTTGTTCTTTGGCAGTGACTTCTCTTCCACGAGAAATCATTGTGTTGAAAATTTTGTTGAACCTGAGATACATGTCATAAATAGGCTCATCAGGATTCATTTTAAAGTTATCATATTTAATATTATAAGTATTAAGTCTCATTTATTTTACACTAGAAGTTCCTTCATTTGAAATAGACAAAGTATCCCAAATTTCATGGGCAGTTTTAAATGCAGAAATTCTGTTAAATTCCTCATCTCTTAAGAAGAAATATAAAGTATTTGTGTCTTAGAAATTGTTATTATAGGAAGTCTAGGATGAGTCATCCCAGGTAATTCTATCAGTAGAAGGAATCTTATACTCTTCAATAATTGAAGACCAAATTTCAAAACCCATACATTCTAAATGAATTTTAATTTTAATTTTTAATTTGGATTAATTGGTTCCATTATAGAATGGTGGTCTGTTTTTTGTAGAACCTTCTAGTCTATTATTCATAATAAATAAATAAATTGAAAGAGCTAGAAATTTAGAATTAATAGAAATTTATAGATCTTTAAAGTATAACTAAAATCACAGTTGAATAGTTTCAAAAAAAGATTCTTAACAGGAATAAAAAACACCCTTTGATACCAAGTGTTGTTCGGAGAAGATTACTCTAGAGGAGGGTGAATTAAGTATCTAGAGAAATTTCTTTTTGAAATTTTTTCTAAAAAGGCTCTCTAATAAAAATAAACAAAGCCCAGTTAATCAAAGTAATACAGTTATAAAAGTTTGACTATTTAAATAACTTCTTAGAAGATTGATTAATTCTCATTAATCTTAATTTCAGTTATTAATATTACTTTTGAAGATATTATAATAAGGAAAAACAATTATAACTTCCATCCAAGATTAACTATCAAAGTAAATTTACTGATTTTTGAATTATATTGTAAAATAGAGAAAACTAAAATAAACAACACAGTAGATATATGACAATCAGTCCAGTCTCCAGCCAAGCCCAAATACACTCCCCTTGGTGATCACCCTCAACCAAGTATTTTATATTAATAAACTTGATCCACACCCTGGATCGGGGTAAACAATAATACAAAAGAATATCCAGGTCACATGACCTCTTTCACAGTTCTTCGTGGGTATAAACTAAGAGGTCACAAATGGACCTCTTCCACACTTATCGGTGGGTGTAAAAAATTGTAAAAATATGTGAGAGGAAGGATATCTTGTATCATTTAGTTTAATGTTGGAGACAGTGTGTGTTTCTATACAGACACACACACACTACTCAAAATATAAAAACAGTACATAGTATATCAAAAATTATGAGATAATATTAGAAGTTCTTTGAGTGTTAGTCTATGCAAATCTAGACTTCTAGGATGGAGCATATGTAAGAATCAGGTCCTCTTGCAAGAAACAGAGTATCGCAAGTCTGATTCTCTATTTTCCAGCTAGATCGAGCTCATGTTATTCATGGTGTTGTTTTTGCAAAGATCTTCTTGACTCTGATCTATGGTATCCTAGATTTTTGGATTCAAGAATGCTTCGTGTGTTCTTCATATGTATTAAGTTGCATGGGTCGATTCTTTTATCAAGAATGCTCTTGCTTCTTCATTATCACACATATTTGTTTCTGGGCCACACTTCTCTTTTTATTCATGGAGTTCATGTGTTGGAGCCAATAGGATGCATGTATTCAGAACCACAAACCTCATACTGTCAGGTGACATGTCAACAAAGAAATATTAATTATGTCAGTGCATTTAAAAGAATCAAATATGACTCTTAGAAATTAAATTGAAAAATCACAAAACATGTTAAAAAATAGTGTCACAGTCTATCAAGAAACGGTGTCACTTAGAAGTGGTGTCTCCATGAAATGGTGTCTCCTTCTTTGCCTTTTAGTGTTGAGACAATTATGAAGTCATAGTTGTATAGAGATCATGAATCGGTATCCCAAATGCGGTGTTAGGATCAAGGTGTATGGGTCACAGTGTCTAGTCATGGTTTTTGGGTTACGGTGTCCAATCACGGTGTCCAATCACGGTGTCTAGGTCATGGTGTCTGGGTCATGGTCTCTGGACATGGTGTCTGGGTCACGGTGTTTGGTCATAGTGTCTGAGTCACAGTGTCTATTCACGGTGTCTGGGTCATGGTGTTGAGTCATGGTGTCTGGGTAACGTTGTCTAGACCCAATGTTTGGGACACAGTGTTTGCCAAAGTGTTTGGGTCCTTTTACAGAAATACATAACTAGTGACAGACTCACATTTTCTCAGACATAGCCAAATAGCTGTATACATACTTAAACAATGATATTCACAGAATTTATTAGACTTAATCATTCATCAACGAAATAATTATAAACTAAAGTTAAATATATTTTACAATAATAAAACTTGATTTATAGAAATTAAGATCATGGATAGGTTTATTTAAATCATAAAGAAACCAACCATCTGTACACATGATTTGAGATAGATTAAATTGGATTTTTAGGATATATAGAATTTTTGATCATTAAAACATGATTAACACATGAGGAGTCCAACAAATATGACCGTTGATATTCCAGGTTTTCAGTTCCTTGGAAAAATATCAGAGATAATATAGACATTATAGGATAAATATAACTATTGGAGGCTTTCCTATAAATACCTATTCATTTGAATATTTCACAACAAGTGCCAAAACACACATGTAGAGTCACTCTTCTGATTTTTCTACTACGTGGTAGCTCTGAAGCTTATAAGAGTGAACAAATTTTTCTTTGTAATTGTAACCTTCTTGAGTATATAACTTACTTGTGTGCCCGATTTAGTGAATAATATTGAGGGATTCCAAGGATGGGAAGACATGGGTGCTTATCACCCTATTGATTGAGGGCTTGCGAGGATAGCAAGGCAGAGTCGATCATCGTATTGAGGGATATCAGGGATAGGAAGAAATAGAAAATCATATAATCATATCGAGGGCTCAGGGTGATAGTGAGTAAGACAATCATCATATAGAGGTCCTTCTCAGGTGATAGAAAGATATAATTTACCATTATTATAAAACAAGGGACCTTAATCCTAGGTTATTTCATGCCCTTCTCGTTGGATGAAATAATTATATTCATTTTTATTTATGGATTTATTTTAAGTATTTTATTTCTGCTTCATATAATAGAAAGTGATTATTTTTATTTTCATCTTTATATTTTTAATTTTAATTCATTGTATATTTTATTATGATTCAATTGTTTTGATCTGTATTTATTTGTAAATAAAATTTACTCTGATTACAATTCTATTCGCTTTAATATAGAATCGTTAGTTTAGTAATACTCTGATTCGTCATAACCATTGTTATTACGATTCATTTTATGATTACTCTGATTAAATAATTTCTAATATGAATATGATTAAACACTGATTATGATACCACTACTTACTAAATAAATTTTTATATGTTGTCTAAATAGAATAATTTTATAATTTCAACTTATGGAATTACATATCAGAATCAACCTAATTACAATATTTCTATCATCAGACCCAAAGGACATGTCCTATTACCTTTAAAATACGTAAGGGGTTATGTGAATTTGATGAGTTTAATATTGTTAAACTAAGTTTCTCATAATGTTAAAAATGAATGTTTTGAAACTTACAATTCACCCCCCCCCCCCCCCTCCTCTTGTATTTATCCATCTATATATAAATTTTGAGGAAGGATAGGAAAATATCATCTCTATGAATGAGAAAAGAAAACATAACTACCCAACAAAAAAAAATCCCTAGTTGACTATCAAATATATTCCATCACATTCTTCATGAAAAATACTCAAAATAGACTACTCGTATGTCCAAAACTGACACCCGGGTGGAAATACATGAAGAGTACATAAATAATTCTAGTATATGGGTATGTACATATAGGGTAATTGGTCTGTAGGGTTACTCAGGATATATGTAATGTCTTCTAGATACACACTATGTCTCCTCAAAAACATTACATGTAATATATTTATAAAACATGGTGTATTGGTCCATGTGGCTTCTTAGATTTTACAACTTGAATACATTGAGTTATTACATTCCATATATATGATGTTTGTGAAGTAGAACACAACATATGATTCTATCTCAATGACCTGGTGTCTTCATGGATATATTTGGATCTATTTGATTAAGATATACATGCATGTGACCGGTAGTCACACACTATGTGATATATAATTCTTTACAAAACCTTACCTGACATGGTTTCTGATATATATGTAAGTTTCTTGAGGATACATTCCATGTGAAATGAATGACAACACATAGATATCATATAGTAAAAAAAATCATTTGATCAATTAATATATGTCATCCAGTTGGTAAAAAACTCAAATTTCTAGAAACTTCAATTTCACTCTATGAACGTCGCTATCACCTCCTCCTTTAGTGGTAATTCCACTACATGCCAAAATTGACACCCTAAAAGTCTCCACCACGCCTCATCAAATATTCTCTATCCATTTGATATTGACATCACATGTTTCCATCATCCTCCTCAATGAGGTTATGCTTAAAAACTTTTTTAATTAAATTTTCATGCTTCCATCATCTTATATGAACTTGTACATCTATCTAGTTATCATTGTAGTTCCCTATATCTGATAAAAAATAAAATCGTGATGTTGGGGATGAAGAAATAAAGAATGGTGGTATGTGGAATGACCAACCACTGAAAATAGGTTTACAATCATGTGAAATGAAGAACATGGAATATAGGAGAGACGATAAAAAATTATATTCTCAAATAGTTCATAAGGATTAAACTTTTGAAAATATTCCAATAATTATATAAAAGTCTAAAAATTTTCTATAATTATTTTTTCAACACGAAACAAATTCCCTAGTATAATAGTCCAATAAAAGTCCTCTAAATTCAAAATAATTTATCACACATGACATAAAAAAAACAAAATAAACAATAAACATAAAATCAATTTTCCCTATTTTATTAATTGAGATTATGGTTATAATCAAGTAATAATAATAAAAATTATAATATTTATTTTAAAATAAAAATCATAAACAACCCTCATATGAAAATTATTATTGGATCCCCAAAAAAATTCTTAAAAATTGATATTTATGAAATCAAATTTCACTTGAAACTTTATTAAAATATTAAATATTATATAAACACATAAATTCAATTTATGAATTATTCCCATTTAATTATTATTCCATGGAAAATTTTATAAACAAATATAGGTATTCAAAATAAGTTAAATTTAGTGAATTAATTTCTTATTTAGTGTAAAGAAACATCATATAGTTTAATTTACACAAAAAAATCAATTCCTTTTATAATTATTGTTGAATATTAATTTATTAATTTAGTGTTTTTAATTCTTAATTATATTATAAATAATATTCTATATAAAATATTGTGATTCAAATATACAGGGATGATTATTGAATGATGTCATGATTGCTGATTATCATTGACATGTCATTTGATAATTGTCTCTACATGAATAATGATCCTCCAAAGGAGTTGAATATTCTCCTAAAATTTTTCTCCCACTAAAGGTAGAGAGGGAGAGGGAAGATATTTTATTTTATAATTTTCATAATTTCATTTAGGTGATAAATTGATTCTACTTTATCATTTGTGCAAAACTTTTTATCGACTGAAATTAATTAATACCACTTATAAAACTCCCCTTAGTTCTTGGATAACTCCCTATAGAATATTTACACAGGTCTCTCTCAACATTTACATGTCATTTATATATGGAAACTTCCACACAGCAACATTAAATCTATAAATAGAAGTAATAATCAGTCTCTAAGTCATTTTGGGATCTAAATAAACCCAATAATTAATCAATCCATAGATAAACACCTGGTAATGTAATTTATACTTTTACTAGAAAAATAATAATATTATAGACACAACCACTATTATAGAATTTATATTAAATCTCCCATTTTGGAGGAATTAATTTTTCTAAACATAGAATAAAAATTTATTTATTTAATAAATATTAATTTTCATACAAAATTTATTAGCTCATAATATTTCCAAAATCCAACCCATGCGTAAACACCATTTCATGAGACAAATGAAATGATCAAAAAATGTTTTTTCAGTCACATCCCTAGAGAAATTACCATTTTTTCCTTTTAGAGACCTGAGGCATCAAAAATAAAAAATGAGGTGAGAATAAATTGAAAAAAAAAATTGGGTCGCAACATGTAAGATCAATTTAAAGCTATGGAGAAATTCCTTATCATTATACCATTGTGAAGAAATTGATGAGAATCCTCCTAGATGAATTTGATTCAAATATTTCATCCCTAGAGAATCAATACTTGGAGGTTGGACCATTTATAAAATTAAAAATGTTTTTTTAACTTATGGAATAAAAATTGGGATAGACTTAAGTTGAAAAAGAAAAGAAGAGAATGAGAAAGTATTCAAAGAATCAAAAGGTTAAAAATATATTAAACCTAAGAAGTCTCAGGAGGATGAATCTAAATAAAAATATGTTTCCATTTAATTTTATGATTTTAATTCATTATTATCCAAAATAATGAAATGAAGAAAAATAAAATACAAGGGTAAACAACAACTTATGTGTCTCAATTGTAGAAATACTATACATTTTTCAGGAAGTTTCTATATGAATAAACAAGAATATATAGAATATAGATAATCAAAAAGTTCATAAAAAAATAGAAACAAGGTGGAGACATGTTATAGTAGAGGAAACTTCTTCAAAGGAAAATTCTTCAAAGGAAAATCAAAGGCCAACATAACAAGGAAGAAGAAATTTCCCTCAAATCATGAAGCCATATATTGTGATGTGGAAAGTTAAAGTGAGCAAGATGACTCAAAGGAGAAAATACCAATATTATTTCTGAATAAATTAAATTATCCCAATGATCCTTTGTGTAAATAATGATATGGGGGTAGTGAAGAAGAAGAAATCATTGATGGGGATATAATGAATCTATAGAAGATGAATCATGAAAGGATCAACACTTATGACACACGTCACTATGAAAATATGGTCAATAAGATCTAAAATCAATTAGAGATCATTAAAAAGAAAATAATTGATTTTATACACTCAGACTTATTTTGTCAAGTGATCTTTAATTAAAATAATATTGATATGAATTTCATGAATTTTTTTGATGATTTCGATCATATGTTTTATGTTAATTTTGCGTTGAGTAAATCACAAGCTCTTGAGAGATTAAAAAACTTTTAGAGGAATACTTAGAATGAAATTAAATTTAGAATCAAAATATTTTACAGAGATAATTGATATTAATAAAAAAATAATACATTTTGTAATATCTTTATAATCATAAAATATTTCATGAATATAGTACTACATATAAACCCCAAAAATTGAGTAACTAGGTAAAAGAACTAGTGCTAGGTGGACATGTGAAGAACCATGTTATTAGAGCATGTAACTTTAAAATAATTTTGTAAATAAGACATATCTATATATTTATATATTCTCAATTGATTCATACACCAACTAGATTATACTAATAAAAATTTGTAGTTATTGTTTTTTAAGAGTCCATCATATATAATCTTGAGAGTGTTTTTAATTACTTATTATATCAGGATAAAAGTTAAAAATTTGGGAAAATTATATGATGTATATTATAAAGGTATATTTCTTAGATATGCACTTGATGGTTGGAGTTATCAGTGTTATGATAAGGATGTGATAAAAAGTATTAAATTTTTGATATAATTGGGTTTGAAAATTAAATACATCACAAACATCATTTCCAATTGATGATATTAATGGAGCTCTTAGAAAAAAATTTGGACTTCATTGTAGAATTTTGGATGCACAAACAGATTTTTAAAACTCCAATGATGATTCTAAAATATAAAATAATTAAGAAAGCATCAAGAATAATGAAACTAAGTTATAAAGACCTGTAAATCATGTGTAATATGAGAAAAATATTATATTTAATATCAATTTTATTCATAATTGGATTAGTTTTAGGAATTCCAACCATACTAGATATCTTTTTCAAGTTTAACAAATTATTGTTGAAGAATCATAATGATTGGATAGTCATGATGGAGGAATAGATTAATCAAATTTTAAATAATGACACTTAAAAGTTTGTTTCATTTTATAAATATAATATTATCATTGGTACTAAGTGTGTTTTTAGGAATAAATGCAATGAGAAAGGTGAACTATCATGGAAGAAATCTCATCTAGTATTCAAGGGACACTGTCAGATTGAGGTTATTGATTTTAATGATACTTCTTATTTCAAAAACATGAAATGATAAGTATTTTTTGAAATATATTCTCAATTAAATTAAAATGATTTATGAATGGAACTAAATTATTCATTTATTAATTATGAACTTAGAGAATAGGTCTACATTAAACAACTGAATTTTTTTCCCTTGATGATCGCTATCATCAAGTTTTCAAGCTAAAGAATAATTTTTTATAAGATGAAAGAAAAGCTCTATGAATGGTACTCAAATATTTACATTGACTTAAGTATTATGTAATTCAATAAATTAAAAGTGGATTCCAATATCTATGTAAAGGTATACAACCCAAACTCATGAATTATGATTGTCTATGTTGATAAGATAGCTTTTATTTGAAATAAAGAAGGAGTCGGTGAGGAATTTTCTTCCCAAATGTGAAAAAACTTATTGATGTATATGATTATAGAGATGATGTTATTATTTGGATTTAGTGTCAAATTTATAAGGTTATATATTTTTCTCAGAATATAAGTATGCTCATGAGATATTAAATAAGTTTATTATCGAATAATTTAAATAATTTTATACTTTTATAGCATAAAGGACTAATTTTTACATTGATTAAGAAGGAAATAGTGTATATAAAATTGATGTATAAAGCTTATTTATTATAAAACGTTATTTTATAGTTCCTAGATTGGACATCATGTTTTCAGTAATACTTTTTGTAAGATTTCAAATCAATCTAGGGGTGTCACATATTGTAGTAGTGAAACGGATCTTGTAGTACATCAAAGGGACTCTTAATTTTATTTTGAGTTTTGAAAAGACAAATAATTTCAAATTTATTTATACACTGATGTTGATTGGGTATAAAATATTAGTGATCAAAAGTATACTTCTGGAGTTGTATTCTTTACTGAAGGATGGTGAGTTGCATGGCACTCTAAGAAGAAAAATTTAATCATACTAAGTACAAAAAAAACTTAATATATTGATAAAACCCAAGAAATAATGAAAATAATGTGGATAAAGTATCATATTGAAGAAATGGGAGTGAATTTATCATACCAAATAATTATTGGGTGTGAAAACCAAAGTATATTCAACTTATCAAAGAATATAGTAGAATATTTGAGTTTAAATCATATTGAAATAAAGTACCACTTCATTAAGAAGAATGTGAATCACGCTGAGAATTCATTAGAATATATTTTAACTAATTATCTAGTCTTTAATATCATGATGAATCCTCTTGTAAAGGATGTAATCTATCAATTAAGGGAGTTTTTGGGATTTTATTCTCTTCCAAAATCCCAATAAGTTTTTATTACTTGTTTTTACACTTTTAATCTTTTTCATTTCTCAAATAAGGAGGATAATATGAAATATATTTTCATAAAAAGTTATAGACACTCTAGTTTTTTATGTGAAATCAAGGGGGAGACTTGAAAAGTTTATAGTTGAAGTAATATCTTGAAGAAGAGATCATATGTTTACTCTCATGTTTCCAAAAAATCTAAAGGTTGATATTAAAGAGACTTTAGGAAAATATTGAAGATTAATTAATAATAAGTGCAAGTTTATGAGTATTTGATATTGGAGAATCACCTCATGAAATTAGTTAACAATGGGGAGAAATGGGTTGACCTAAGTTGAGACATGGCTAACATAGAATTAATCTTACATCGAAGGATAGAGTAATCTCACAAAAGGTCATTCTATATTATGGTGTGGTGTCTAATTTACATCACATAAAGGAAGTGTATAACTATATTCCTAAGTTATTTTACATATGCATTATAGAGTTTGATAATATTTTATTTATTGAAAACATTCTCATAGATGTGCTGTAAAATCATTGGAGTTGAGTGGTGATAAAAAAGAATGAAGATATTCTAGGTCATAAATAATAACAGCATGAAAATTTTGATCACACCATAAATAGTTGATATTGAATTAGAGTTTTATTATTTAGTATAAGACTTATATATTAGTATAATTAGTTTCACTATGAATGATATGAGGTAAGGTATTAGGAAAATTTTATGCATGAGAGTCATTCCATAGTGAAATAGCTTGAATCATGAATCATGTACATGAGGGATAGTATGGAGTTGAATAAACCATGAATCTTATCCCATGAATAAATAGTGTATAGTTGGTTGGAAATATTAATCTACTCATTGTAAAATGTTTCATCTCATGGAACCAATTTTGTGTTCACACTACAATTAATGTATCTTGAAAATATAGTTCTTTACTGGATTTAAGGAAATCAAAGACATTGAATTTCAACCCATAGGGTTAAGCCTTAATGGTAATAACGTACATATATAAAATTTTAGGGATTAATTTTCTATATATTTATAGTCTAATCATTACATTGAAAGTAGGCTCACCATACTATAATGCTTCTCGATCCTATAAATTGAAGTGCGAAACACCCAGATCAAATTGAGAGCAAGTGCTCTGAAACTATAAGTTATATTTTTAATTAATTATAGGGATAATTAAAAGGAAGGATTGGATAAAAACAATAATGTAAAACAATGGTTCACACATGATCTAAATTCCAGAGTTACTTTAGGACAGGGAAGAAAATATTGTTTATATTTTTGTGATTTTCATTCTTTATTATATAATGTATTCTAGGTTAATCTTCCCACTCATTTCCTAGTTCTGTATAATAATAAATTGTAATTTGGGTAATGAAATCAAAAAAATTACACAATAAGGATTATTCACTCGATAATAATATTCGATGAACTAAGAATTCACCCTTCTTTCATATGTGTTCTTTATAAATATATCTCTTATCATCACATTTACACTATTAGAATCTGCATGCAATAATTAGAGATAAAAAACCAATTTTTTAGAGTTTTAGTTTTTTTTTAACCACTAATTCACTACCCCCACCCTCCTTGGTAGTAGTTTACTCTCTCTTGGGCCTATCAATATAGAATAAGGGAAGTGACCATGAATGAAAATTTTGGAAAAGGCATTAGGAATATTCAACTATAGATAATAGAAGTGTTTATTATATAGTATAAAACATGGTGACCATGAATTTTATAATTTTTCAATTATAAAATATGTCAATGATTATGATATATTGATTTTAAATAATGATATAATGCTTTTTATTATTATTTAATACTCTATTGAATTTTATTTAGAATTTAAATATGGTATTTGGTGATGATAATGTATTATTGACCATATTTTACTGAAGAGAATTTTTTTATGATTATCTATCTAAAGTTCCGTTATTTAAAATATTTTTATTCTTTCTATATCCTTTTAAATAATGAAAAAAATTAATATTTTCTTAATATATTTTTCGAATAATAATTTTTAAATACTAAAATTTGCTTTTAAAAGAGATATTGGTATTTATTTTTGAAGGGTTGAATAAATATTTTCTTATTTCTATATTTTTTCATTTTTGATATTATTATATAGAACATTCATTTCTATAAAATCTGAATATTTTAGAGATGTGGCCTTTTAGGCAATTTAAAATTCATTCAAATAAAATAAATCACCAAAATTTATAATAAGATTATATAAAAAAATAAAAAATATAAAATTAGTGATTTTTACCCAACCTTTTTAAGAGAGATTTACAAAAAGGAAATGGGTGATTACTAAAGGAAGGAGTATTATAAATCTTAAAGAAACTTCTGGAAGAAGTAAAAATATAATTATTATATATTTATACTAAATTATTTACCATTATATACATTATTTTATAACTATTTCATTAAAATATGTGGTATGCATGTTGATTTTTATGTGACATCACTATAAAATAATCGAGTTTATCTTTTTTCCCCTCAATGTTATATATTGATAACCAAATAAAGACTATGTGATGTGGTATAACAACTATTTATCACTAAGTCCAACCACTCATAAAGATTTAGTGAACCTTTTAAACAATTCTATGTTCTTATGTTTTTTCTTTTTGATATAATTTTTCATGTTTCTATAGGAATTTAGGTTGACATTTTATACTAATTCAAAATGATGGAAAATCAATTTAGTATAAAAGTTTTAAAATCATTGATTTATCCTCCAACCCCCTTAGTGTTTCCTATCACAACATGGTCACATCAATTAGTATCAAATTTAATTTTTCACTTAGAGGTGTTGAGTTTGTTTTCTATTATTTATATATTTTTATATTGATGTTTTTATCATGAAGCACATTAATTCTATCAAAAATAAGGTAATTTATAAGTTTGATGGAAATTTATTTCATTTGTGGTAGGAGAGAATGAATCCTTATATTGTATCATTGGGATTGGATGTGAGTGATATTAATAAAAATAGATTTATGTAACTAGATTAAAGTATGGGTTAATCCATAATATATTGGAAAAGAATTAAATCCAGTGTAAGACCACATGATACGTTGAATTTATCTTTCTCAAAGAAGTAACTAACAAATGTGATGGGTTCAAAAACCTTCAAATAAAAATGGAATAAACTCAATGATATTCATGAATTTTATAACAAAAGAATAAAAACTATTTATAAAATTATCTTGATAAATTATAAATGATAAGGATATCTCATAATCTATGTGAAAAAATTACATAGATAAATAATTTTTTTATCGCAATTTATAGTTTTAGAAAAATTCATGAAAATTTAATTATTTTGAAGAAATTAATATGAATTATTATGAATAAATTTTATGTGATGATTTTAGAGATTAAATATCAATACTTGTATGATTTTATGATTGAAAAATTAAACAATATATTTATCTCTTATGATATTAGAAGAGTCCAAGCCTAGAATAATATAGGTATAATAGAGAAATAATTTACTTTCAAAGTTTTCAAAGGTTTAATTATTCATGAGAAAAACAAATCTGATGATGAGTAATCTGAGAATAATTAATATATTATTAACTAAAATGAATTTATTCTATTTCGATCCAAATTATTCTAGAAATAAAAAGGTAAAATTCCATTTAAATTGTTTATTTTGTGGAAATATTTTATATTTTTCAACAAACTACCTACAGGGGTCATATGAGTATGATGAGTATGATTTGATAAAAGATAAAAAAGAAGAAAAAAAGGTTTCCAGTGATTATAGGAGAATAATTTACTAAAAAATAAATTTTAAGGCCCCAAAATTATCAAAAATATAAATTTTCTATAAAAAAATAAGTTTCATCTTCAGATGATTAATGTAAATCATAAGAGAGAAATTTATAAGATTAATATTATCATGATTTTGTGGATTAATTGAAATATTATAATTGACCATCAAGGGGTAAATAAATGGTGAATAAGATCATCAATAATTAGGGATAGATAAGGAATATTTATTGAGAATTTAAAATGTGGTTTTTATACAAATTTTTACAAATATTGAGGATGAAAATAAATCCTTAAAGAAATTAATTAACTCGCATTATGTCAAGTTAGATGTTAGATCTCATATTTTTTCGTGTATTACCCTCTTTAAAGTTATGTTTGAGTAATTTTTTAATATAAATGAGACCCATTCTAAGTGTGAAATGTGATATTTAAGGTGTCAAAGGGATCGGAGAAGTCTGTCTAGAGGACCATTAGAGGTGTAATGTAGGACTAGAGATGTGACCGATCCACTGAATAGCTAGAGAACTCAGTCATCAAGCTGATAGGATACCTACTAGATTGGTAAATCTATAATATTACCATCAATATGCTAGTGGGATTAGATAAAATGGGTATCATAAAGTAAACCCGTCATCTAGATAGTGGGGTCTTCAACCATAAAGTCATACTAGAAGAAACAACCATCTTACAAGTGGTGCACACCAGTTAGCTAGTGGCATCAGGATCAGCTACATAAGGGAGGGTTTGGAATGTATTTTTATACACTGGAAATCCTATTTAAGCCTATTAGTCCCCTATTTCAACCCTAATATAGTATTTTCTAAATTATGAATGCTCGAAAAAGCTTTTGTGGCTCCTACAACATTTCTCAATGCTTTACTGATCTGTTCTTCGATATGGTGATCCAAAATCAATAAGACTCTTTCAAGTTTGATGTTTTCCTATTAACTTCTCTATATATAATCTTCATCCATCCTTCAAAAGGTGTGTCAAATGTTTTACATATGGGATCATAGTGTTTCACATATAACAGTAAATCGATCATGGTTTCATTCCTCTTTGTTACTTGAGGTGGATGGTTTAAAACAAATCCTTAATGTATCTTTCACATTTCTAATATGTGAAACATGTTCGATCATGCTAACATGCCATTCATGTGACCTTGATTCATTAAAATTGATTAATTATTTATGACCGGAACTCCCATAGACCTATTCAGTTATTTATCATTGAGATCAATACTTTTGGCCACCCGAGAGATATTCTAACCCTTTACGCTAGGTTATAAAATTTATTAGTTAAACTTACAGGCCCATATTCAAATGGTTATTGATTATGGAATGGATTAATTATTGAGTATGCTTAACATGTGAATCGGGTAAATGAATTTGTAAAGTATAACTAGGATTAAAAGTGGTTAAATAGAATTTAATTGTATTTTGAATGTTAATATAACAAATTATGGATATAATGTCATGTTAATATAATGGTTCTAAATTGATATGGGTTATGAATATTACTGCAATTATTGAGATAATTCATAACATAGAATAATGGAATAAATAGTTGAATATTTTTACAGTTATTGTGATAATTAGTAACATAGAAAAATGGAATAAATGTTGATGATTGGTATTTGGATAAATTACCAAATGTGAAATATATCAATATTGTTGGCATGTTTTGTATAGTATCTTGAAACCCCATATCTGGTGCTAAAAACCAAATATATATATTTCTAGATTTTATGTCGATAAATGTGACCCAACTTTCAACATCTAAAACATAATACATAAAAGGGAAATATCAGATCACTTACATACCCAAGTATTTTTTAGGTTTATAGTTTTAGATAATTAGAAAAAAATCTTAACAACTTGGATTAAGTAACAACTTGTTCATAAATATCAACATCATCTCCCTTTAAACCCATATTTTTATATTCTATATTAAGTCTTCAATATCTCCTCAAATTTTCTTCATATATGAAACCTTTTGAGAATAAAACCATTTAAAATTATTCTTCATAACCTAGTTATTTGGAAACATTGGATGGGAGGGCTAAAATACTCATCAAGGGTATACATCAGCCTTAATAATTGAATTTTATCAGTGAGGGTAAGATTAGAATAATGGTATTATGAAATAATACTTGATAAAGAGAATAACATAAGGTAAATAACACACATAAATAAATGTATCATTTATAATGAACAATTTAATAAATATTTAACAAATTCAAGTGTCATTGGAATCAAAAATTGTGATCCATGTGATGTCAATCTTGATCAAAGGAAACATTTATAACCTATATCATGAAAAAAACATATTGGTATCTTAAAAATATTTCATATAAATCTGGAATATGGAGTATCTTTCATGGTTATAAGTGGAGTAACCCTCATGGTTACATAGGGTGTAACTACCACAGTTACACTTAAAATAACCATCACAGTTAGACTTTGAATAACCATCGCAATATATTCCTGTAAACTCTTAGGAGAAACCTAATTAGTTAACTTAATACCTTTACCCAATGCATTGGAGAGATCTAACAGTATCACCTAATGTTGGTTTATAATAGAATCACACATCTTTATAAATAATTCCCAATAACCATAATGTAAATAAAGTACATAGATCTTTAATTTCATTATAAAACTCTTAAAAAAATCAATTATTCCTTTCATTACTAGATTAAATATGTGAAAAAGAAATAATTTACCGGAAAATCACATCAAAAAAAATCATAATTCATCAAGGGAAATAATGGGGATGGTAAAAATACCAAATATCCCTAGTGGATCATAAGTAACATCAAGTTTTGTTGATGACGAGGAATGAAAATACCATCAGAAGTTCATTAATATAATTCTTTATAAAAATAACCTCTCCAATTTTGAAAATAACATTTAAAAAATAAAATTTCACAAAATATTGTGAATATAATTTTCTTTGAAAATAATATTATAAGATTATAAAATAATCATAAAATAATATAATGTTCATGATGGAGGTAAAATTCATTAATGTTGTAAACTTTGAAAATAAATATTATTTTTAAACATTTTTTGAAGGGGGACTTAAGTGACCCATTTAGAAAATGTTAATAATTTTAAATTCAAAAAAATAGAAGAATATAAAAGATCATGTTAAATATTTATAGGAAAAAGTTTATTTTTAGAAAATAATGTCTTTGAAAACATTTTATAGAAGAAGGATATGGAAAAGAAATATTTCTGATCTAAAAGAAGATACAAGATCAGTATCACTTACAAATGACATTCTTGATGTTTCTTTAATAACTAGAGGATTAAATTTAAATTAATAATGAAAAAAAAATATTAAATACAGGCGAATAAAAGATATTTGGTTCAAGAAAAAAATATAATATGGTTTCCCCACAATGACCCTTAATCATAAGAAATCCCTAAAAGAATAGAGATTATAACTTAAACCCTTTTCCACTTTGGTAACACTTAAATCATATTCCCTATAAAATAATAAAATAAAATGAGACTGTAAATTTCATCAAAATAAGGATAATAATTTTATATTATTTCAAAGGGAAATTATATTCACCTCATAAAATAAGACAAGTGCATATCATACACAATGTCTCGGGGAAAGGGAATTTGAGATGAATAACCCTTATAAAGATCACATCATTGAATTGAGTATTAATAAATGAAAAGATTACATGTAAAAATTTTAAATACACAAAAAATTGTAAATATAGAATAAATAAATTTAGAGATCAATGTAGTCATAATTACTTAATAACATAATCAATTAAGAAGAGTTATAACCCAAAAAATGGAAATCGAGTTAAGAATCTGTTAACCATTAGGTAACTTTAAAATAAAATTCTCATGGATGATATTATTAAAATTTAAACTTAAAATACCTTGAATTATTAATTATTCATGATATAACAAGTAAAATTGTAGTACATACACTATATAAGTGAAATTAGGTGCATAATATAAAACAATTCATCCGTGAAAGAAAATTGACACATAATCCCTTCTGAATCATCCCATATGTGATTTATATTTGTAAATAATAATATTATGTTAATTATTTACAATATTTATAACCTTTTTCAAGTATATTATACATTTTATTTCACTTATTACTATTTTATAAACTATTTATTAATCATTTAAGTTCACGTCAGATGTTTTGATGAGTTTGGTTCATAAGTCCAAAATGAATTTGCTAGGTTGACTATGGTCAAAGAGGTAATTATTACATAATACTATGAATAATAATTATAGAATAATTATAATTTTTATACATTAATTATACATTTAAATCCAACCATAAAATATAATTATGAAAACATTAACTATGTTGCAATCATGAAGATGGTAGACCGGACATATGCTTATGTAACGCTTCCTTTTTTCAATGATCATTATGGAAATAATGTGAGTATAATTTTATATTTAAATAATGGTAAAAATATCATAACTATAAAATAATTTCTTGAAATATACTTATATATTTAATTCATGTGATGTGGTAATGAAAAATGAATCGCATCGCCTCATGAAGGTTGTAGTCCATACATACGTACGAATGACGTTATCATTTTTCGGTGAATGAAAAGGTCAAAAAATAGGGATTATATCATATTGAAATAATTGTAAATATTTAATAAATTCCATATATATAAATTAAATCAATCATTATAACTATCCGTTAGAGGTGGGAAAGGAAAACAAATTACATAATCCTATAAGGAAGTAGTCCTTCGTATACACAGATGATGAATTACTTTCTAATTTAGTGAAGGTTGTAGATAGATATAGGTTATTAAAATAACATAATAAAATCTCAAAATATTTTATATTTTTATTTTCTAATATAATCAAGGTTTGATAACAATTTAATGAAGTGGAAGAAGAAATAAAATGAAAATTCTCAGTTAAGAACTATAAATCTTCTTGAGACAACCTCTTTTCTATTACACCTTAGTCCATCTAACGATTGTATTATAACAAAAATAATACCACTAGAATGTGTTAAATGTTGTAATAACAGTATTTTCATAGTTCTTGGATAATCCAAATGGTTATTTACGTTTTATTAAATGATAAGAAGATGTGCCTTTTATATGAGAGGAGAGGGTCACTTTTGAAATCTCTTAAAATATTATATTAATATATATTAATTTAGATCTAAAAATTGACCCAAAGAGATAATATTCAAATAAAATATTATGATGAGTCTAAAAAATCTCATAAAATAAAATTCAATCTTGTATAGATTACATTTTTACCCGTATCATTTTTTACCCTTTATTAACCCTTTTCAGACTTACCGAGACAATAAGGTTTTTTACTCTTCGAGGGTCATGATAGTTACTATAAATGGATTAAAAGCCTATAAATGGAATAAAGTTTATATTTTCAATCATATACTAATTTATTTTCTGAATTGTTTATTTTTACGAATTTAATATCATTTAATAAAATATTATTTTCATAAAATATCAATATTGTAAATTTTAGATCAATTCAATTACTTTGACTATTATAACATCACGAAAGAAAAATAAATTCAAATAAAATATTTTAATGCATCCAAAAAATAATAATTTTTATCTATAATATTACCGAGTCAAATTAAATATTTCAAATTATACTACTTTAAATATTTTTTATACCAATTATTTTATTTTTCCATTAAAAGAATCATTACTCCATCATCATTGTGTAAGAATTTAAGGTAATTATTTATTCTCTAAATGTATAAAAAATTAATATGATTAATATAAATCATTTTTATTTAAAATTAATATTTATAACCAAACATAAACTTTAGTTATCCCTAGGTAAAAAATATTATAGTTATTAAAAACAAGTGTGGTATTTTTTACTTTTCTTTACATAAAATATTATATAGGTTACAATCACATAAAAATTAAAAAAAAGGGTCCTATAAATGGATAATGGATGATTATGGATTTAATTAACTCATATAATTCAATAATTTCTATTTTTAGGGTCATTTTATACTCCTTATCATATTATTTTTAACCCCTGATTACTAAATTACTCTTACTATGAAACAAAAATTACGAATGTCACTGTTTAAAATGTACAAGAATAAGAGACTATTATTTCCTAAATTTAAACCCAATTATTCAAAAATATATAACACATTTTTTTAATTTCAAAACAGATAAGTGGTATAAATTAATTTAAAATTAAATTTTCAAAAAGTGATGAATAATAGTTTTAAAGAAAAATTCCCTTTTAAGTACAAAATGTTTTTATACTAAATACAAGTATAAATTTCATTTAAAACCTATGATTATATTATTATAAATAAAAATTAACTAATTATATTTTAGAAATTATCAAAATTAGAATTTTTCTTTATAAATTATTAATAATAAAGTATAATTTTCAATAAAAATTTGTATTTTTCACTATTTAATGAAAAAACAGACATTTCATAAAATTTTCAAAAAATAATAAAAATATAATATTTACATGATGATTTCAAAAATTAATTTAAATTTATTAAATACATTTTCTAAAAGTTCCATAAATTAATTATAATATTTTCACATGAAAATAAATAAAAATCAATTTTGAACAAAAATGATTTTTTTGAATAAAATGAGTTTACTAAAAATTGAGTTTTTATTTTCACATTAGTAATAAATATAATTATATTTAGCAGTACCATTATATTTATTCCTTAATTAAATTATTTCTATTCAAGTCTACCAATTCAGCGGCTATGTTATAAGAGTCATATTTAAATAATAATATTTTGGGGTTCATTTATGTTTGGTGTTGTGTATCTTGTATGTTCTCAAACATAGTTTTTATTTTAAATTTTGAAGATATTACACTATTACCCCACCCCTTTTTCAAATTGATTCCATAAAATCGGAACTTAGGCTTGATAATCAAAGTTTTAACATTTGAAAATTCCTTTCATGATATCCCACATCAAAATAGGGGTTAATAAAACATCCTCTTAAAATATTGAATGGAAAGTAAAAAAGGTCATATGGAATGACAGATAACTAGGTTTCCAAGTAGGATAACATCATTTGGTAGTAAAATTATCTACATGAAAGATGAAACTAATGCCTAAGGATTAATATAGAGTTATACATGACATGGTCATGAGAAATGTAACCATCACAAAACCATAAATATGGGATGGGTTAAAAGACCAAAGATTTTTTGGTAAGAAATGTAAATAAATAACATTCTTGTTTCAAGATCCTTTTTCCTAGAGTTTAAAAATTCATTTAATAACATACAGAAATATACTTACTTTACAAGTACAATTTAAACTTTTAATCAATTTCCACCACAATATTATCTTTTTATCCAAATAATGAGTACTCAAGATGAATTTATTTATATTTCCTTTTTTATACTTGAAGCACTAAAATTTAAATATAAAGTATCAAATAATCCAAAAAGGATAACAAGATATTTATATTGTATTTATACATTATTAAAAACCAAAATGGTTAGAATAAGGTAATATAATTCCCAAAATAAGTAAACCTTTATTTAATGTAACACAACATTAATCTTTAAATCCTCAACAATAACACATAATTTTCAACATAGAACATTTTGTAATTAACTCTCCTTAAAATTATTCAAAATATATTTTACTAATATTGAAACCCAAATATCACAAATATTTTATCACATATTATTCCAAGATATATTTAATGTATATTTTAAAAAAATAGTCTCTCAAAAATTTATATGCCCAGAGAGGTATATAAAAAATCATATAGCCTTAAAAATATTTTTATAATTTCCATAAGTAACTTGAATCACCACAAATACACATTAATATCATGTATTATTCCAAAAGATAATTCAATATTTACTTCAAAAACAATATGTTGTGTTAAACGTTACATATACTTCACCTAAATAAAATATGTCCCAAAATATCATTAGTCACCTTAAAATTCCATCACTTAAAACCTAAAAAGGGGTGTATAAGACTCTAAACATATGATCATCATCAAAATTATAAACTTGTTATGGAATCCATAACTCTTAAGACAACCTCACATTAAATTATCCTTGTCTGCAATGTTATACAAACTATAGTATCCTGAAGGCACACACCTCGATCTAGTGCTAAAAGAATAAATATTAAAATTCTATATTTGAAATTGATAAATGTGACCCATCATTTCCATCTAAAAAATACAACATCAAAATTAAATATTAGGTCACTTACATAACAAAGTGCCTTTTTATTTTTATAGTTTTAGAGAATTAGTAAAACTCTTAACTCCATTGATTCATAAATAACTGGTTCCTAAAGATCAAGATAATCTCCCACTATGCATAGATTTTCGTATTCCATATTATGTCTTCAACATATCCCACATTTTTCTTCTAATATGATACATTTCTAGACTTAGATGATTTAAAATCATTCTTTATAACTAGGGGAATATTAAATATAATAAGGGAGATCTCAAATGCTTATTAAAGATAAATATAAGAATTAATAATTGAATTCCATTGGTGAGGGTAAGATGAGAATAAGGGTATGATGACATAATCATAGTTCATCATCATAAAATAAGGTAATTCATACCCATAAATACTTGGATAATAAATCATAAAGCATGTAATAAATATTTAATAAAGTCACGAGTCATTGGAATCAATAATCATGAGCCATGTTATATCAATCTTCATCAAATGAAACATTTATAACCCATAGAAATAAAAAAAGAAAACAAATTGGTATCTAAGAAAAAATTTGTATCACTATAAAGTATGAAATATACTTTATGGTTATAATTTGATCAACACTTATAGTTACACATAGATTAATTATAATAGTTACACTTTAAATAACCATTGTGGTTGTACTTGTAATAACCATCACAGTATATTCCCATAATATCTTAGGAGAAACGTATTTGGTTAACTTTGTACCTTTACCCAATGTATTAGAGAGATATAAAGGTCTCACCCTACCTCGTCTTATAATTTAACCACTCATCATCATAAACAATTCCTAAGAACCATAATATAAATGAAGTATATAGAGCTTTTATTTCAATATAAAACTCTTATAAACATTCATTATTCCTTACATAACTTGGTTATCCTATGGAAAAGAAATGGGTTCCATGATAGTCTATTTGAAACATTCATAATATTTCCGTATAAATAATGGTAATTGTATAAATAAAAAATATCCCTTGTGTAGCATATGTTACATCAAGGTTTCTGACATTTATGAATGGAAATACCATTAAAAGATCATTAAAATCATTATTTAGTCTAATAACCTTTCCAATTTAAAAATAACTTTTGAAAGCTAAAAGAATAGAAAATAATTTTCATTTAAGATAACCTTTTAAAATTATAAATTAAGATTCAAATAAAATAATGGTTGCGAGAGTGGTAAAATTAATTCATGTTGTAACTGTTAGAAATAAATATTATTTTCAAACATTTTATCAAGGGATTCTAAAGTGACCCATTTGAAAAATCTTAAGTAATTTACATTTAAAAAAAATTAAAAGAAGCTAAAATATCATGTAAAATAGAATTAGGGAAATATTTTTTTCAAGAAAAGAACATATTTGAACACATTTTAGGAAACATTGTTATCGAAAAGAAAGATTTCTAATATAAAAAAATATAAAAGATCTGTATCACTTACACACAACATTATTAATGTTTCATCAATCAATAAGGTATGAAATGTAAGATAAACATGTGTAATACTTTAATAAATAGAGTATAATAAAAAAAATATTTGGTTTAAAAATATGAGATCATATAGTTTCCCACCCAATATACCTTGAATATAAACAACCCTAAAATAAAGATAGATTTGAACATAAAGCCTTTTCCACTTGGGTCAGTATTCAATCATAAGACCTATGAAAAAATAACATCAAATGAATCTTTAAATGTCATTAAAATAATTTTAATCATGGTATATTATTAAAAAGAGTCATTATATTCACCTCATAAAAAAATATAGGTTCATATCATAAACATATGTCCCAAGTAAAGAGAATTAGAGATGAATAACCCATTAAAATATCATATCATTTAATTTATAATTAAACAATTGAGATATTATATATAAAAAATTTAAATTCACAAAAAAAGATCAAATTTCGGATAAATAAATTTAGATATCAATTCACTCATAATAATGACATATTAAATTCAATAAAGAATGGTTATAACCCACTAAAATGGGATTGTATTAAGAATCCTTTTACAACTTCGTTACTTTCAAATCAAGTCCCCATGGATGATGTAATTAAAATTGAAACCTAAAATAAAATTAAAAATTAAGGATTCATGATATAAAATATAAAAGGGTATTATTTACACTATAAAAATAAATTAGATGCATAACATTAAAATATGACTCAATGAAAGGAAATTGAGATAAAATCCATTTTCTCATTTCTAAATCATCATGTATGTTATTTATCTTCCTAAATAATTATATTATATTAATTATTTACTTTATGGAGTACCTTTTTCAATTTTATTATTCCTTTTATTTCCCTTATTACCATGTTCTAAACAAATACCTAATCCTATAAGTTCACATAGGATGTTTTAACTATATTCTGTTCATAAGTCCAAAAAGAATTTGGTAGGATAACTATAGTCAAAATGTTCATTATTAAATCATCTAAAAAATAATCATAATGAAATAATTATATTTTTTATACATAAGATATTATTTTAAATCAAACCATGAAATATGGTTATGAAAAATTAACAATGTGACAATCATGGATATGGAAGCTCATATGTATGCATGTATAAAGTTTCAATTTTTCAATTATCTTTATAGAAATAAGGTAAGTTTTATTTTATCTTTACATAATGTTAATTATATTATAAATATAATAATATTTATTTAAATATACTTATATATATAATCTATGTGATTCGGTGATGTAAAATGAATCATATCACTTCGTAGAGGTGGTAGTCCTCGCGTACGCATGAATGATGTTATCATGTTTCAGTAAATGAAAAGGTAATAAAATAGGCATTGTATTATTTTTTATAGATTTATAAATATTTCATGAATATCATATATATACATTAAATCCATCATTATAACTATACATTATAGGTGGTTATGATAAATTAATTACATTGGTCGGTGATGTGGTAGTCTATCATACACACAAATGATGAATTCATTTCCCATTTGATGGAGGTTGGATATGGGTATTGTCATGACCTGACCCACTGTGGTTCAAACCATGACTACCCCAATCCCACCTCCAATAGGTCATGGTATGGTGACCAACTCTGAGTAGTCATTTCCCACAAATGGGAGGCATTATCCTAAATTACCTACACATGCACAGACATCTGCATGACCACATAGTGATGAAATGTCAAACAACTGAAATAGTGGATGAATACATATAAAATACCGAAAAATACTATGATATTAAAGTACTGAAAGTGGAAAAGGGGACAAATACAAGCCCAACCAAAACTATAAAGAGTCCAGCCTGATCAAATGTCGAGGACTAAGTCAAATTCAAGCTTCTAGTAAACACCTCAATCTAAAAAGATCCATTTACACTCCACCCTCTCCATATCATCTGAGGACACCATCAAAAGAGTCATTATCTGTATAAGACAAGACACATGTAGTCAAAGCTCATGTAGGTGAGAGTATAACAATACCAAATAGGAAAACCTAAAAACACTAAACAAAAAACCCCAAAGTATATTCAACTCATTAAAAGATATAACAACTTATGTATAAAAACACTCAGATACACTTAGTAATGACACCACACCACTAGGTGGTCATAACCAACTATCATCCACAAGATTATGCATGAATCAATAATAATTCTATGAGAATCTACTCCACGACCAATTCTATCATCGGAGACACTCAAGAAAGATGTCCAAATCATTGGGACCCACCCAATGAAATCTCACTAGTCTCAGAATAACCTGATTCATAGATATAATTTCATTCCTAGAACCATTGGGGGACACCATAAAACTTATTTGATCAACCCACTATATAATGGATTTTATGTCAATAATACAACAAACCGTATTAATTTGTCTTGCAATATGTAGGATCAATTCCCTACTTAGAAAGGTCACATCAATTTCAAAAACTACACCTAGGGAACAAAGGTCATAGAGGATTCTAGTCTAGTCTCAATGAGGGACACCACAACTCTATATGAGACTTGGCCTCTAGAGAGGATCAAAATCTTATTATATGTATTTCATGTTGTATTGTACCCTCAAGGAAAAGTACCAAGGTAATTTACTCAAACTATATTATCCCAAACTAATAAGATAGAGAGATACAAATACTCTTGAAGGGGGTACACAATGTGTACCAGGGGGTACATGGAGTGTCCCCTATATATGCCCATGTGTAAAAGCCACACACAACATGTAAGTCACTATATACATAGAGTGTAAGAGAAATAGAAATTGTTTTGAGAAACATGGTATCTTTACTGTGTCTTCTGACTATGTTCCTGTATTATCTCGTGTATGTCAAGCCACGTCTGTGTCCAGGTATATGACATTCCACTTGGCAGTGTACTTTTTCTCATGTCTATGTACTCTCTGAATTATACATTGATCCACACGAAATGGGATTCATAAAATCTTAAATGGGTCACATTTCATGTGATCATTATCTTTATCATGAAACTATTACTACCAATGAATGGTCCCCACAAAACTTGTCATCCCATGTAACATGTTATTATGCTTTATATTTTCCATATCTGGAGTTTCTCCCCTATTCTTCCTTATGCACCTCTTTCACCTTGTTTCTCTCCAAAAATCACACCATATATACCAGATGTATGGTTGAGTGTAATTCCCATTATCCATTCTTCAGAATTCAACCCTTGAATCGTGTTAGGAAAACCACATCTAATGTCAAAATGTATGGCGCCTCCCAGGAGGAAGAAGGACCCCCAATCTATTCTCGTTCTCCCCCAATCTGACCATTGTCTTCACCAATCCTTGAATCAAAACCTCCATCACATTCTGTAGTATTGGTTTCAATACATTTTTTAACAAACATTTATTTAATGATTGATAACCATGTATTACTCAAAACATTGACCAAAAAATACCGGTGATCATCGCACGAATAAATTAGGGTGAAATCCATAAAAATTAAATTTAAGGAATGAACCTTAGTATTTTTTCACATTTTTCCAATTCATTGTTGTATAAAAGGGATGAAAAAAGTGGAATAAATCAATGAAAAAACAAAACATTCATTAAATATAATTCTAATTACAATGCATGTATCAATTCTATTTATAGAATTGATTCATGTTCATCTGGGATTAAGAAACAGGGTGTAAATAAAAAAACAAGACCTCCTACCAAGATTTTGGATCGATCGTTGATGAAGAATGGTTTTGATTCCATCATTGAGGAGATCCTCTAACTCCGTTAGTGAAATGAGCTATGATCTAATCACAATCCATCATCATTCGCCAATAATTCTCTCCTCCAATGAATCCTAGGTCTCTAGGGTTTAGAATCCAACCCAAATACAAAACCCATAGCTGCTTATTTAAAAATAAAGTCAATATCTATGTTAAAAAATAATAAAACAAATTTTTTTACATAATTTTTTTATTTTATTTATTTATTTTTGTAAGGAATTTTTCACAAAGAGATTGTTCTGACAAATGTTATATCATGCTTAGGGTAAAATCTACATTTGGAACTCAACAGTAACCTCAGATTTCTAATTTGGGCCTCTATTTGAGAGTTATTCCACTTTTTTAGGGAAATTTTACACATGTTCTATTTAATATATTTAATATATTTAATATATTTAATATATTTCAAACATTTATTCTAGGCACATCAGGCCTCAGAATCACACGTCGTCTCAGTTATTCGTATGGAAAATAATCTATATAATATCCAAAAATAATGCATTGAAAATTTGAGACATTACATTCACCCCACCATATGGATTTTTGTCCCAGAAAAAGAAAAACCTACTCAAAAAGATGAGGATATTAGGCTCACATGTGGGCCTCCCTCTCCAATGTTCTCTCCTAAAGATTCTCATGCTTCCAACAGACATTCACAAGGAGAATCGAATTCCCATGAAAGATCCTATCATGTGAGTCCTCGATCTCTACTAGGTACTCTTCCAAGGTTGATCCATCCTCGATGTCCAGTTCACCCCAGTCAATGACATATGATGGGTGTAACACCCTAACCCCAGTTACCCAGAGTCGTTGCATTATTACATAACATTGTCATGAGCACAAAATATGAAGTCTCAAAATACCGATTAGTTTTGTAGCCTTGGTAACATTAGATACATTCATAAAGTTTACATTATATCATAAAATGGAAAAATGCAACAGCAATGTTTCCATAAAGAACACTAAGATCCCATGGAAAATCCCTACAGGTCAGTCATAAAATACTTCTTCACATTCTAGGAAAAATAAAACATAGAAAGGGGTGAGCTCTGATGCTCAGTAACGATAACAATATAGCGGAAACTTTCATAAACAAGCAAAAACATTTAAGGCAATGTATAACTAAAACAAAAGCCTATTAAACATGAATTGAAGCATAATATGGAAAAAATAAAATGAAATAATTCCATTTACATATTCACATGGATATTCTACTAGTCAAATAATTGCATTCAATATCAATAACAACTTTCATAATGATGGAATGCATAATGCCAGACTATCATAACCACATAGTCAAGGCCTTGTGCCAAGACTACAAATAAGATTTTTTCAAGGCCTTGTGCCAAGGCACTAGTTTGTCTCATGTGACCTAACGATGCATTGAGGAGCTATAGCGGGCTCCACCCGTCACTTATTATGTCCAATGCATTCCTCATATAAACAGGTTTAAAAATAACATAAACATTCGTATTAAAACTAGCATACGAAATGTCAACACTTTATCCATAAACCATGAATGGTATAAAAATAAAACATCCACAGTCAAACATATCACAAAACCTTAAATACAATATGGAAGCTTTGTATCATAATAAATCCACTTCAAATAAGTTTAAAATCCATCAAAGGATGTCGAAAGAGATGAAATAAATACTATTTGAGAGAAATAACTTTTTTTGAAATCATTTAAAATTAAAATAATTATAAAATAAAACATTTAATTTGAAAATATTCTTATAATATTGTAAGGGAATCTTCAACAATTTTATAACGGCATAAAATAGCCGCACCTGCCGTATAAGTTAGAAAAACATTCTTACCTTAATTTTTTCAAAAAGGTTAAAAAGGGCCTTATTTGGAAAACGACGGAAAGATTCATTTACAAACATCTTATAAAAAATCAAACAATGGTATAAATGACTTTAACCAATAGTATATAAAATATTAAGAATGTTTTGAATACATTTTTAAGAAACATGGATGTGGATGATAAAGAGGTCCCAGTAGATACTAACGTAAAAACAACCTCGGATAATAAAGAGATTGTGAAATTAACCCTTACCTTGTACTTTTCCTTGGTCAAGGGTAGGTTAACCTCCTGTATAATCGTGAAATAATTGTTATTAAATTATACAAGAATCATATACATTAATATGAAATCATATATGATCTCTTAACATTGTTTTGTTAATAATATCTTAGTATTATCATCATTTCGGGTGTTAACGGATTTGTTTTCCTTTATATTCATTGTTATTAGATTCATATTTGTTATGGATGGGATGTATATTATTCATATCCAGAATTATATCAAGTCTTTAAACATTATTTTTAATCATCTAATGAAAATTAGTCTTGAATGGATATTATGGGGAATGAATCTCATCGTTATGTGGAGACGGTAATCCGTACGTACGAACGAGCGACAATATCATTATTTTGATATTAAAATAGTACCTAATTGGATGTTATATCATATATAAAGAATAATTATCATGTTATATTTATTATTTACATCAATTATACACCATTATTATACCCATCCAAATAATAATGTATTGAATAACAATTACACCACGACGTGGAAACGGTAAGTCGTACGTACGCACGTATGGTGACATTGCATTCAAAGGATGGATAAAATAATTAATTTTGTTGTACCATATTTATAATAACATGACATTATATAGAATATACTGGACTTATTATTTTATAATGGAAACAACAAATAGAAAGGAAGTGGAAGAAGAAAGGAACTTGAAAGATGTGGTGAGATATTTACCTCTTCTTTGGGTTCTTCCTTTTGATTTGATCAAAAGGGCCCCTTAGGTTGTCTTTCTGACTAAAGTAAGGCCTATATGATTAATTTACGACAGTGGAGAGGGTATTTTGGCAGAGTTTGGCTGAACCAAAAGGATTTTAAGGTGTGAATTAGAGAGAAGGGGGAGTTCCCTTTTATAAGAGGGGTTAGGGGCACCTTAGGAAAAGCTAGAAATATTATTTCATAATAAAATCATTTTCGGTTTCTAATGGATCCAAAATGGATTATTTAAATTATAAGGTGTGTATGGGTCAAACACCACTCAAACAATAGGTTTTAGACAGGTTTGGGTCACTATATGAACTTTATCTTTTAGATTTAACTCTTAGTTAAATAGATTGACATTTACCATGTCTCTTTGTATTTTTATATTATATGTTTAATAAACTTACTATATACTTCCAAGATAACACCAAGTGGTTAATTAATGATTCAAATATCATTATATAAGTATTTTGGCCTAACCTTAGATTTTTATGAATATAATATCAATTAATAATATAATATTTATTTTAAAAACTCTTTTATGGCAATTTTGACACTCTTTTGTATTTTGTTTTTTCTAAATTCATAACAGCATTATTGCTTCAAAAAATATTCATCTAACCAACCCTAATATGTAATATTAATCTCTAAAATTATTTTAATTCATAAAAATTCTCAAATTACATTTATTTGGATATTTATAATATCAATTATTTTAATATTTCATTAATTAGGTAATTACTGAATCATATTGTGTCATAAATAAATTAAATTATTTAATGTCTAATAATTATAAATAAAATATCATTATGTAGGAAATATATTTATATTTCTAATGAATATTTATAATCAAATTTATCTTATGTATAACCTTATATTAAAAATATTTTAGTTATTAAACTTTCATTTTAACTCTTTTCACTCTTCTTTGAATTAAATAATATTAAATGTCCTAATATAATCCAAGTATACAAAATAGGTTAATATTTTATTCCTAAGGTTGTTTATGGTCGAATTATACTTATCCAATAGAATTATTACATGTATTAGGGTAATAATAATATCATTTTTACCCTTAATTACCCTATTTACTTTTAACCGTGGTAAATAAAAGTAAAACGTTACTATTCACCAAAAATTATTTTTGTCATATTAAACAACATTTTACTCCTTGATATTAACCATATCTTTAGAATTTTCGAAATTCAACTCACAAAAGTGGTAAAATTAAGTTTTATGTGAATTTTCAAATTCTCCTAAGAGGTGGGTGAAAGACGGTGAAAAGTTCAATAAAATTTTTAGATATCTAAAATTATTATAAACTAACTTTGATGAATTACATTGAACTTATATGGTTATTATGTATCTATTTTGACCTAAAATAAATTTACATAAAATAAATAATTATTTAAATAAAAATTCGGTTTTAAAATATAACTCAGGGTTTTTCACTATTCATCAAAAAATGAATGTTTTCAGAAAAATACAAAAAATTCACCCTAAGCTAATTTTGATATTATGAGTCCAAAAATGAAGTCCATTTTGAGAGATAAAATTTATAAAATTTCAAAAATTGGGTATTAATATTCAAAACGGCTAGTTTGATTGGTTGTGGTGTTTGTTAGAACTCGAAGTTGCGTACAACACACGCTACTGTATTATTCAAAGAGAAGCGTATCGTGGAAGCTTGGGGTGTTACATTCTCCCCTCATTCAAATAATTTCGCCCTCAAAATTTCTAGAATATTACTGCATGAAAAGACTCGAGTGGTTCTTCATCATAAGTTCCTTGGGTTCCCACGTTGCCTCTTCCATCTTATAGTTTCTCCATAGAACTTTTACCAGATGAGTTGTCTGATTTCTCAGCACTTGTTCTCTGGTTTCAAGAATCCTGATGGGCACTTCGTAATGAGATAGATCGGGTTCCAGTTATACTTCCTCATAATTGAGTACATGCGTTGGGTTGGGGATGTATTTTCTCAACAGTGATACGTGGAACACATTGTGAACTTTGGAGAGACATGGTGGCATTGCCAATCAGTATACTGCAGCCCCAATTAGTTCTAGAATTTTGAAAGGTCTGATGTACCTAGGACTCATTTTTCCCTTCTAACCGAAACGTATAACACCCTACCATGGAGATACCTTCAAAAAACATGATCTCCTACCTGAAATTCCAAATCCTTTCTTCAGTTATCAGAATAGAACTTCTGCTTACTTTAAGCTGCTTTGATGTGGGTTTGGATAACCTTCACCTTTTCCATTGTTTCCTCCACAAGTTCTGGGCCTACGAGTTTTCTTTCACCAACATCATCCCAACAGGTTGGTGTGCGACATCACTTTCCATATAATACTTCATATGGTTCCATCTAAATACTTGAATGGAAGCTATTGTTATAGGAAAATTCTAACAAAGGTAAATATTGATACCACGTACCCTGAAAGTCAAGTGATCAAGATCTCAACATGTCTTCTAAGGTTTGAATAGTCTATTCTGATTTTCCATCAGTTTGAGGGTGGTAGGCAGTGCTCAAACGAAGTTCAGTTTCCAAGGCCTTCTGAAGACTCTTCCAGAATCTTGTTGTAAAATGTGGATCACGATCAGAAACAATCGATAGGGGTACTCCATGAAGTCTCAAAACTTCATTAATATATAGTCTTTATAGACATTCAAGTGGTATATATTCACTTATAGAAAGAAAATGTGCAGACTTGGTAAGACGATCAACAATGACCCATATTTCATCGTTCCTTCTTGGAGTCTTTAGTAGTCACATGACAAAGTCCATCGCAATATTATCCCATTTCCACTCAGGTATGTGAAGAGGTTGCAATACTCCTCCAGGCTATTTCCTTCTAGATTTCACTTGTTGACAAACCATACATCTTGACACAAAATCAGAAATCTCCCTCTTCATGTTGTCCCATAAAAAATGTTCCTTCAAATATCTATACATTTTGGTGCTCCCAGGGTGTATAGAGAAATTGGAACTATGGGAATCATCCAACAATTCTCTTTTTAGATCAGGTACATCGGGAACACAAAGTCTTATCCCAAATTTCAAAATTTCATCTTCATACACAAAGCCACTCAATCTCCAATCATTCACAGCTTTAATCTTCTTTTGAAATTCTTCATCATCGGTATGAGAACTCTTTATCCTTTCTAGTAAAGATGGTTTGGAAACCATTTGAAAAATCATTGATGTTTCACCTTCAATGGTTATTCCCATGTCCATATTCAATAGAACCATGAAAATAGGATCCCTTTCAACTCTCATCTTGTTCAAAACTCCATGATCCTTTCTACTCAAAGAATATTCCACCTTATTTTCCTTCCCCAGGTGGTAGTGTATTGTGCAATCATAATCCTTGAGTAGTTCAAGCCATCTCCTTTTCCTCATATTGAGTTCTTTCTGTGAGAAAATATACTTCAAACTCTTGTGATCAGTATAAATCTCACATTTTTCACCATATAGATAGTGTCTCCATATCTTCCAAGAAAATATTACAACTGATAACTCAAGATCATGAGTAGGATAGTTTGGCTCAGGAATTTTTAGCTGTCGTGATGCATAGGCAATAACCCTATCATTCTGCATAAGGACACAACAAAGTCCTTTCATTGAAGCATCACTATAAATAACAAACCCATCATTCCTAGGTGGCAGAGTCAATATAGGAGCATTGAATAATCTTCTATTCAGTTAATCAAAACATTATTCACACTCTTTTTTTCAAACAAATTTAACCCCTTTACGTGTGAGCTTCATTAATGGGTTATCCAATTGGGAAAAATTCTAGACTAAACATCGATAATAACCTCCTAAACCAATAAAACTGTGTACCTCGGTTATACTCATTGGTGCTGGCCATTCTTGGATTGCTCTTTTCTTAGAAGTATCAATATAGATTCCATCCTTAGAGACAATATTGCCAAGAAAATAAATTTCAAGATGCCAGAATTCACACTTGCTAAACATCCCATATAATTCATGTCTTCACTGAGTCTTTAGGATAATGCGCAAGTGATTTTAATGATCTTCATAGATTTTGGATTATAACAAGATATCATCAATAAATACCACTACAAAGTCATCAAGATATTCCATGAAAACTCTGTTCATTAGATCCATGAAAATAGAGAGTGCATTAGTCAGCCCAAAAGGCATTACTGTAAACTCGTAATGCCCTTACCTGGTTTGAAATGTTGTCTTTGGAATGTATTCCTTCTTCACGCACAACTGATGGTATCCAAATCAAAGGTCAATTTTTGAAAAGTATTGAGCTCCATGAAGTTGGTTGAATAAATCATCAATGCGAGGTAGGGGATACTTGTTCTTTATTGTTATAGAATTTATCTCACTATAGTCAATGCACAACCTCATAGATCCATCTTTCTTCTTAACAAAAAGAACAGGGGCTCCCCATAGAGAAACACTAGGGAGAATAAATCCCTTATTACTCAATTCCTCTAGTTGTTTCTTTAGTTCCACTAATTCTACAGTGTCCATTCTATAAGGGGTCTTCGATATAGGCCTTGAACCAGGAATTAAATCAATAGAAAACTAAATTTCTCATTCTAGAGGATGTCAAATTAAATCTTCTGAAAACACATCAACATATTATCTCACAATAGTTACATCCTCTATTTGAACATTCCTTTCCTCACCCATAGTCATTTCATTCTCTTCCTCCCCAATAATGGAATTTAGTTGAGGTAATGGGGTTAGATCTAGATAAGAATTAGGTGGTGATGATTATTCTCTAAAGATAAGGTGTTCTTTATCATCATCATCAAAAATCATAACCACCTTCTTCTTAAAATAAATCTTCACATCATGGTCTCAAAGACAATCCATGCCGAGGATTATATCAAATTCAATCATGGGTATGACGATGAGATCAGCAGATAAAGAACATTTATATTCCCTAATGGGAACTGATTCATAGAACTTTGTAGCAATGATACTTCCATTATGAGTTTTTACTAACAACTCCCTTGTTAAAGAAAATTGTAAATATCTAATTTTCTTAGCAAACTAGGAAGATATGAAACAATTCGATGATCCAGCATCAAATAAAGCAATGGATAATCTTGAGGAAACCATTAAATTACCTGTCACCACGTCTTTCAGAACTTCTACCTCAGTAGTAGTGACAGCATAATCCTGGCCTTGATCCCTTGACCTTTTCTGAGATAAGTTCCCCTGACACTTAGGACATTCATTTTCATAATGTCTCATCTCCCTGCAATTCTAACATTGAACATCGGTAGCTTTTTTCTTCCCCTTACAATCACGAGCTTGGTGGCATTTTTCACCACACTTGTAACAGAATCCCATTCCCTTCAAGCAAGTACCGGGGTGTTTCTTCCCACATTTACTACAGGATGGATATTCAAATTTTCCATTCTCCCCTTAATTCCATTTCCAGATTGATCAGCAGATATCTTCTTCTCTTGATTTTCTTTAAAGTCGCAAGACTTAGAGAATTTCTTTTCTATATTGATAGCACATGAGACAATATCTTCGAACGATGAGAAGGGTTGTGAGACTAATGATCGATGAAGAAATGGTTTTATCCCATAAAAGAAATGATCAATATTACTTCTTGGGTTACGTATATAATCTGCATCATGCCTTGTTAACCTTGTAACGTTAGACTCATACTTTGTAACATTCTCTTCCTCCTTTTGCCACAGACTTAGAAATTGTCTTTCCATATCTGCTCGATGGTCACGAGGAAATTATTTTTCTAAGAAAATATCTTTAAACTCCCTCCATTATATATTTTATACTTCATCATCTTCTTTTTTTTTGAATCAATGACCATCATTGATCAGCATCTCCAGTGAGGCGATAAACTGCCATGATAACTTTTTCCCTTTCACTACTCCCCAAGGCATGGAATATTTTCTCTAATGAATTTATACATTACTCAACTACTAATGAATTTTTACTCCAATTGAATGTTGGTGGTTGTTGCCTCATGGAGCGATCTAACATTGATCCCCCACGTTGTGGATCAGGTTGCTCCATACAGGTAAGGTTATTATTCATAACCTGTGTGAGTTGTCCCAGTATAGTGATAAGCTGATCAGCACCTGTTGTATCAACAGCTCCACTATAATTATCTTGAGCAGAAGGGAAATACCTACATGGATTTCATGCATTGATACAGTTTCCATTCCTTCCACTAGGCACCATTTCTAAAAAATTTCATAAACTAGATTAGTTTATGAATCGAAATACATAATTCTAAACTTGTAAAACACTTAACATAAATTTGAACAGTTTATGGATATAATTCATAATAATAAAAAAATATTTTCTTTGAGGATTTATATACTCATAAACCCTTCATAATGGTTTGTAAACAAAATGAGAATTATCCTAATAATATCTCCTGAGAGTGTCATAACTAAGAGTGCAACAAGGCCCGTTGTCATGCACCAGTTCTCATTCGAGTCTAACTCAAAGCGGTGTTTTTGGGTTTTACCCCTAGGTAAATCTATGCCAGAGCCACCTCTACCTGATCATATCCAGACAGGGATTTATTTCTCAGAAAACTCACAAAATCTCTACAATACCAAAATTCTAGGAAGTTCTTATATACTAATCCTCAAAGTCCATCTTAGGTCTATGTGTTCTAATTAGAGTTTATCTACATCTATCTTCCAAGGTTTATACTAAACTTCCTCTGATACAAACTGTAACACCCCGACTCCAGTTACATAGAGTCAGTGCATTATTACATAACATTGTCATGATAACAAAATATCAAGTCTCGAAAGACCGAATTAGTTTAGTATCCTTGGTAACACTAGATACATTCATAAAGATTACATTACATCATAAAATGGAAAACTACAACAACATTGTTTCCATAAAAAACATTGAGATCTGATGGAATATCCCTGCTAGTTAGTCATAAAATACTTCTTCACATCCTAGAAAAAATAAAACATAGAAAGGGGTGAGCTCAGATGCTCAGTATGGATAACAATATAGCGGAAACTTTCATAAATAAGCATAAACATTTAAGGCAATGTATAACTAAAACAAAAGTCTTTTAAACTTGAACTAAAGAATTATATGGAAAAAATAAAATGAAATAATGTCATTTACTTATTCTCATTGATATTCTACTAGTCAAATAATCACATGCAATATCAATAACCACTTTCATAATGATTGAATGCATAATGCCAGAGTACCATAACCACATAGCCATGGCCTTGTGCCAAGACTACAAATAAGATTTTGTCAAGGCCTTGTTCCAAGACACTAGTTTGTCTCATGAGACCTACCGATGCATCAAGGAGCTATAGCGGGCTCCACCCGTCACTTACTAAGTCCAATGCATTCCTCATATGAATAGGTTTAAATATAACATAAACATTCATATTAAAACTAGCATACAAAATGTCAATACTTAATCCATAAACCATGAATGGTATAAAAATAACACATCCACAGTCAAACAAATCACAAAACCTTCAATACAATATGTAAGTTTTCTATCATAATAAATCAACTTCAAATAAGCTTAAAATCCATCAAAGGATATTGAAATAGATGAAATCAAAACTATTTCAGAGAAATATCTCTATTTTGAAATCATTTAAAAGTCACATAATTATAAAATAAAACATTTACTTTGAAAATATTATTATAAGCTTGTAAGGGAAGCTTTGACGATTTTATAATGGCAGAAAATAGCCACACCCACTGTATAAGTTAAAAAAACATTTATACCTTAATTTTCTCGAAAAGGTTAAAAAGGACCTTATTTGGAAAAAAAACGGAAATATTCCTTTACAAACATCTTAAGAAAAGTCAAACAAGGGTATAAATGACATTAACTCATAGTCTAAGATATAGTAAGAATGTTTTGAAATACATTTTTAAGAAACATGGATGTGGATGATAAAGAGGTCCAAGTAGATACTTACGTAAAAACAACCTCGGATAATAAAGAGATTGTGAAATTAACCCTTAACTTGTACTTTTCCTTGGTCAAAGGTATGTTAACCTCCAGTATAATGTTGAAATAATTGTTATTAAATTATACAGGAATCATATACATTAATATGATATCATATATGATCTTTTAACATTTTTTTGTTAATAATATCTTAGTATTATCGTCGTTTCGGGTGTTAATGGATTCATTTTACTTTATATTATTTGTTATTAGAGTTATATTTGTTATGGATGGGATGTATCTTATTCATATCCAAAATGATATCATGTCTTTAAAAATTATTTTTAATCATCTAATAAAAATTATTCTTGAATGGATATGATGGGGGATGAATCGCATCGCTATATAGAGACGGTGATCCTTACGTACGCACGAGCGACAATATCATTATTTTGATATTAAAATAATATATAATTGGATGGTATATCATATATATACAGAATAATTATCATTTTATATTTATTATTTACATCAATTACACATCATTATTATACCCATCCAGATAATAATGTATTGAATAACAATTACACCACGATGTGGAGACGGTAAGTCGTACGTACGAACGTATGGTGACATGTCATTCAAAGGATGGATAAAATAATGAATTTGGTAGTAACATATTTATAAAAACATCACAGTATATAGAAGATACTGAAGTTATTATTTTATAATGGAAACAACAAAGATAAAGGAAGTGGAAGAAGAAAGGAACTTGAAAGTGGTGGTGAGATATTTACCTCTTCTTCGGGTTCTTCCTTTTTATTTGATCAAAAGGGCTCCTTAGGTTGGATTTATGAATAAATTAATGCCTTTAATATGAAGGTAGGATAGATGAGAGGGTATTTGGGCAGATTTTGGCCGAACCAAAAGGCTTTTAAGGTGTGAATTAAAGAGAAGGAGGAGTGCCTTTTTATAAGAGGTGTGAGGGGCACCTTAGGAAAAGATAGAAATATTATTTTATAATAAAATCCTTTTCGGTTTCTAATGGCTCAAAAAATAGATTATTTAAATGATAAGGTGTGGATGGGTCAAAAACCACTCAATAAAAAGGTTTTAAACAGGTTTCGGTCACTATATTAACTTTATCTTTTATATTTAACTCTTAGTTAAATAGATTGACATTTACCATGTCTCTTTGTATTTTTATATTATATGTTTAATAAAAATACTATATACTTCCAAGAGAACCCCAAGGGGTTAATTAATGATTCACCTATCATTATATAAGTATTTTGGCCGAACATTATATTTTTAGGAATAGAATATCAATTAATAATATAATATTTGTTTTCAAAACTCTTTTATGTCAATTTTGACAATATTTGGTATTTTGTTTTTTCTAAATTCATAACAGCATTATTACTTAGAAAAATATTCATCTAACCAATAATAAAATGTAATATTAATCTAGAAAATTAGTTTAATTCATAAAAAGTCTCAAATTACATTTATTTGGATATTTATAATATCAATTATTTTAATATTTCATTAATTAGGTAATTACTACATCATATTGTGTCATAAATAAATTAAATTATTTAATGTCTAAAAATTATAAATAAAATACCATTATGTAGGAAATATTTTTATCTTTATAATGAATATTTATAATCGAATTTATCTTATTTATAATCTTATTTTAAAAATATTTTAGTTATTGAACTTTGATTTTAACTCTTTTAACTCCTCTTTGAATTAAATAATAATAAATGTTCTAATCTAATCCAAGTGGACCAAAGAGGTTCATATTTTATTCCTAACGTTGTTTTTGTTCTAATTATACTTATCCAGTAGAATTAGGACATGTGTTAGGGTAATAATAATATAATTTTTACCCTTAATTACCCTATTTACTTTTAACCGTGGTAAATAAAAGTAAAAAGTTACTATTCACCAAAAATTATTTTTGGCTTATTGAATCACATTTTACTCCTTGATATTAACTTTATCTCTCATATTTTTGAAATTCAACTCACAAAAGCGGTAAAATTATGTTTTATGTGAATTTTCAAATTCTCCTAGGAGGTGGGTAAAAGACGGTGAAAAGTTTAATAAAATTTTTATATATCTAAAAATATTATAAACTGACTCCAATTAATTACATTGAACTTATATAGGTATTATATATCTATTTTTAAGTAAAATAAATTTAAATAAAATAAATAATTATTTAAATAAAAATTCGGTTTTAAACTATAACTCAGTGTTTTTCACTATTCATTAAAAATTGAATGTTTTTAGAAAAATACCACAAATTAGCCCTAAGCTAATTTCGATATTCCAAATCCAAAAATGAAGTCCATTTTGAAAGATAAAATTTATAAAATTTCAAAAAGTGGGTATTACTATTCATAACGGCTAGTTTGATTGGTTGTGGTGTGTGTTAGAACTCGAAGTTGCGTACAACACACGCTAATGTATTATTCAAAGAAAAGCGTATTGTGGAAGCTTGGGGTGTTACAACGGGTCGAGCATGTACCTCCCCAGTTGTGACACATGGAAGATGTCATGTACTCAGTCCAACTGTGGTGGTAGATCTAAGAGGTATGCCACATAGCCAGCTCTATTTCATATTGGGAAGGGACCAATGAATCTCAGAGATAAATTTCCACCACATTAAAATCTCCTCAATCCATGTTGAGGTGATACTCTCAAGAACACATGGTTTCCATCCCTAAACTCCAAAGGTCTCCATTTTCAGTCTGCATAAGAATTTTGATGGCTCTATGTAGTCTTCATCCAATCCTGTATAATCTGCACCTTTATTATAGTATCTCACACCAACTCTTGGCCCCTGAGTTCTTACTCATCTGGATGAGTCCAACAATGTGGTAACCAGTAGTTTTTCCCATAAAAAATATCAAAAGGATCTATACAAATGGTGTAATGGTAGTTGTTCTTGTATACACACTCCACCAAGGGTAGGTGATCCTCCCAACTGCGAACAGAGTCCAACATGAAAGATTTCATTATTCTCTCCAATACCTAGTTGGTCTTCTCTATCTAACTGACATTTTAGGGGTGAAATGTTATTCCCAGGTGCAACTATGTCCTGATAGTCTCATGAAATCCCCTCCATAACTGATATGTGAAGTGATCATCACAGTAAGGCACAATCCTTGAAGGAACCCCATGGATTCAAATATTTATTTCACATCTAGTTTCTCCAATATCTCTATTAAACTCTGATGTTGAATGGATAATAAGTGTACTGACTTGGTGAGTCGGTATATGATCACCAAGATGAAATCGTCTATCCTAAACGTACAGGGTAATCCCATCAAGAAGTCCATATAAATTTTATTCCAATTCCACTCTAGAACCTCAAGGGGTTAGGCTAAACCCCTTGGAACCAGGTGCTTAATTTTCAGTTGCTGACAAGTGAGGCATCATGGGAGAAAATCTAAAACTCCCTTCTTCAGGTCTACCACCAAAATGGATGTCAGCGGTCATGGTACATCTTTTCCACACTTGGATTTACCACCAAAGGGGATATATGAAACTCCCCCATCACATCCTCCTGCAAAATCAATGGTACCATTTTTTTGTCCTTCAAAATGGATAGAATGATCCCAACCTTCATAATATCAATCAGGAGCACCTCAAGTGGATATATGAGTATGTAATGTCTCATAGTCGGCATCTACTCACTGAGCATTCCATACATACTGTAAAAAAAGTTGGTTAATAATCATCAACTAGATATATTAATCACCATATTTCCCCACTAAGGAAAATTGTAATGAGGATTACTACTCTAACATCTCGTCTAAAAATGAGAAAAAGATCTCATACTGAGAGCATCTTCCACTACTTTCTCATTCCCAGGAGTAGAGAAAATCTCTAATTCATAGTCTCGGAGGGACACAAGCCATCACTATATCTCAATTTAAGATCTTTCTATGGGAATATTTACTTGATACTATTGTGTTCAGAATAAATGATAAATAACTTTACCATCATGTAGTGTCACCAGATCTTCAATGTAAAGACTACCACTTCTAACTAAATATTGTGGGTAATTTAGTTCTTCTCATATGGTCTTAACTGGCATGAAACATAGGAAAAAATAACTAAACTATTCATCATAACACAATCATGTCTGGTCCCTCATGCATCATAGAACACTATGTACTTGACACCATATTCCAGTAATCTCGAGATGGGAGCACTCTTCAACCTCTACCTCAACTCCAGAATGAACACTTTTAATCTTTCTAACCACACGAATGGATGACCCTTCTGAGTAGAATCTATCAATTTTGATTCAAATCTTGATAAGTTGGGTACAAACCTCCGATAGTACCCTTGCAAGACAAGGAAACTGTGCGCCATAGTAACACTATGGGTTGGCTCCAATGTAGGAACTACCTAAATATTTTTGGGATCCACTAAAACTCCATCATATGAGATGAGGTGTCCAAGAATGTGGAACTCTAGAATCCAAAACTGAAACTTTGAGATCATACAATGAAGATAGTGTCCTCAGAATAAATCTTTGTCCATCCTTAATTGTCTCACGTGCTCCTCCTCAGACGTTGAATTTACTAGGATGTCATCGATGAAGACCACCATGAACCGGTCTAATAAAGGCTAAAATATCTAGTTCATGAGTCCAACAAACACTACTAGTTCATTCATCATATTGAATGAAATCACCAAGTACTCATAATGATCATAGAGACATCTAATTTTCCTCTTTGGTACATCCTTATCATGTACTCACAATTAGTGATAGCCTAATCTGAGGCCCATCTTCAAGAACCACTAGGCCCCTCTCAACTGATTAAAGAGTACGTTGATCCTTAATAGTGGATACTTATTCTTCATGGTCATCTGATTCAAGTGATTATAATTCATACATTACCTTAATCTCCCATCAACATTATTTATGGAAATCATTGGGGAAGTCGAGGGGGAAACAATGGGTCTCATAAATCCTTTCTCTTTCAAGTCCTCCAACTTCACCCTCAAATATCAAAACTCTTCAGGATACATCTGATATGATGGTTCTGATATCAGTGTCGTATCAAGATTCAATTAAATACATAATTCAAGATCTTTATGGGGAGGTAAACATCATACTTTTTGAAGAAATGCATCCTTGTTCTCAGCCACTACTGCATGAAACTAATACCCCAAAGCATACATTGCTCCAAGAGTCATGCTGGAAAACTGGTGAGTAATCGGCTACACTCTTTTATTCCTGAAGTCATCCTTGTTAAGTTTTACCTTTTAGCCACAAAAGAAAAATAGGAATCTTTCATTTCGGACACCCTGCATCCTCCACCTAAAATAGTTATTCTGACATGAACTATGGATATTTAGTTTATCCATACATAAAATGACATCATAAGGCCTCATTGACGCTACAAAGAGAACCCATGTAAAACTCTCACCTCCTAGAGTCAGATCACACTATTAGAATAACTATGAAATCACTGAGTCACCACCTTTTAGAGTCTACGACCACAAGGTTTGATCCAATGGCTCAACCAAAATATCTAAGTCTCAAACCATAGAAGAGAACAGAAGGAATTACAAGAACATGTGTCTATTAATACTATTTATATGGTAGAAAATAAATAGATATTACCTCATATCATGTATGGAGCCTCAGTTTCATAGGTATCCATATCCATCAGTTGACCTCATCCTTATCCAACATCTTTTTGATCCTATCATTGACCACCTAGTGGTAGTGGTGGTTATAGGTCGAACTTTCGACCACCTCCTACCACCCTATTAGAACCTATCCCAAATATGTTTCCCTATAGACTACCCTTCTCCTATCAATATATATATCTCAATATTCCCTTGAACATTTCATGGTTAGCTATATGATGGGTTAGATAATCATGATCCTGATGTCTCCAACTGTTTCAAGAGAAACACCACTGATCCCTCATCTGATTCAAGGAACCCTGAGAGCCCTTCACCACTGGTCCTAAGTCCTGGGATCCCCTCCAAAAGAATATGATACACTTGGATCTTAGTTAATACCATAGGATACCTACATCCAATGTCTCATCTATGAGCTTCCTACTACTAGATCCCACTATCAATTCCTACTCTACCAGAAATCTCTCCACCACTAGGTATGCCTCAAGTACCCCTGCATAGGTGGGGATGTAAAGGGATACCATTGAATAATTGATGTATTAGAATAGGATATTCTCAAAGGTATATATTTGAAGAAATAATCTCATACCATATCCAATAAGTAATATGAGAGAATTGTAAACCACATTTAGTCCTCTTCCACGGTCATACTTCCCTACTGTAGATGCAGAAGATCATGTATGCATACCGATCACAACATGGATGGATATAACTCCTCTCAAAAGAGATGCTCAGATTATAACTAGAAGAAAACTATATCATTGTGTGATAGAGTCACTAAGATCCACCATTACCCATAACATCCCTAAAGAAGACTCTTTTGAAAACTGATATCTAATCATCATGTTCCCTTACAAGGTAGAAAACACAAGTGATTGCCACTAGTCAGTCCTCATCCACCGAGGGGTTTGAATCTACCAGAAACCTAGGAGGTCGTTCCATATAAAACTTTTGCAATGTACTCAACATGCGTGTATCCACAACTAGTACTTCCAGTTTTAACTGCTTCTCGATGGGTGGTGGTATAGCTGGTAAACCACCTATAGGTGTTGTTTCTGGTATAGACCCCGGTACCGATACCACATCACTAGGCGGATCGACCTCATGATCACGCAATGGAATATTGGATGGATGTCTACATGGAGGCATCCTAAAATAAAATAATATATACCATACTCAAAATAGTATATCTTTGGAGATGACTCATGAAGGAAATGGAAAAAACCATTCCAATATGATGCATGTACCAAAACATTTCCCTTCAACCAATGTTTACAAGAACTGATTTGAAAAGAAGGTGATCAGAATCCTGGTGTATAGATATGTTTTCCACTTCACCAACACTGGAATCCATGTACTGAAAGCTGAACACAAAACCCAAACACATTGTTCCCTGAAACCAAACTCACAAACATTGATCCTAAGGTAGAACTTTCTACTCTAATACCACCCTACAATGACCCATCCAACTGATTTCTGACCAGTGACTACCCTAAGCTCACCTCCAATAGGACAGAGGCTGGAGACCATCACCGAGTAGGCAGATCCCACAAATGGGAGGTGTTATCCTAAAGTACATGTACACATGCACACATCTCCAAGCCCACAAAATGCTGAAATATAAAACAAATGAAACAATGCATGCATACATCTAATTTCCCACAATAGAGTGAAATAGTAAAGTAATGAAAGCAAAAAAATGGGTCAAATGCAGCCCCACCAAAACTATAAGGATTTAAACTTACTATATGGGTGAGTAATAAATCAAATTCAAGCTCCTAATAAATGCCTCGGTCTGACAAGCTCCAGCTACACTCCACCCACTCCATGTCCTACAATGACATCATCAAAAAGGTTATTATCTATATATGACATGACACATGTGGGAAAATCCCATGTAGGGTTGAGTATAAAAATAAACTATAGGACACCCCAAAAACACCAAACATGAATCACCATGAATAGTTAGATCAATACAAGATATAAAAATAAATGTATAACGAAAACACCTAGATATACTAAGGAAAGACATCACACCACCAGGAGGTCATAACCAACTGTAAGCCACAAGATTTTGCTCAAATAAATACTCATTAGGAAAGAATACACTCTATGATCCATGATATCATCAGATACACTTTATGAAGAGGTGTGGATCATTAAGCCCCACCCAATGAAATCTCACTAGTATAAGAAGACCCTGATACACATATAAGGGGTCACACCCAGAACTATTGGGGGACACCACAAACCCAATCTAGATTAACCCACTACATAGGGGATCATATGTCAATGATACCACAAACCATATCAATACATCCTTCTATATGGGGGATAGACTACCTGATCTTGGTGGTTACACCGATTCCATGAAATCCACCTAGGGAACAAAGGTGATAGTGTATCTCACTCCAGTTTCACAGAGGGTCACCACTAATATATTTGAGACTTGACCTCTAAATGGGATCACAATCCTGTGATGTGGATGTAATTCCACATTGTACCATAAAGGGAAAAAACCATGTGAATTTAATCAACCTATAATGGCCCAAACTAAGAAGATGAAGAGGTAAAAATACTCTTGAAGGGGGTACAGGGCATGTACTAGGGGTACAAGTCATGTCTAACTATCCCCATGTCTTTATGTGTGGAAAATCCTCACACAACATGTAAGTATCCATATAAATGGTGTTTAGAATATGTACATGGAAAGTAGAGACACAAGGTATCATGCCAGTTCTGTATGGTTGTGTCCATGTACTAGCCTATATATGACATGCTATGTTTGTGTTCAAGTACACAATGTACCCCCTGAATGTGTATGTTTTCCCATGACTATGTACTCTCTGAAGTACATTCCAAGACAAATAGATGCAGTCACATGCCATGTGAAATAGTCCACATTCCATGTGATCCTAATCCTTATCCTAAAACCCTAGCCTCAACTGAACCTGCCATACACTGCATGTAATCTCGAGTTGGATGTCGTGTTACTTGAGATTTTTCATATCTAGATTTTCTCCTCCATTCTTACCCACACACTGATTCCAACTAGTTTCTCACCAAAAATATCACCATAGATCCCATATCTAGGGTTGACCAACCTCACCATCATCTGTAAACTAGAATTCGTCCCTTTAATAGTGTCAGTAAAATCACCTCAAATGTCGAAATGTTGTGCACCTCCCAAGAGTAATAAGGACCCTTGATCCAACCTCTTTATCCCCCAATATAGACACCACCATCATCAATCCTTGAAACATAACCACCATCACATTCCCCACCCACAATTTCACTCTGTTATGTCGAAGAACTTTCACACAATGATTGGAAACCTGGTATTTGTCGAACTATTGGCCAATATGAATACCAATTATCATTACACAAAGAAATTGGGGAGAAATATATAAAACCTTAAATGTAAGGATTAACCTCATAAATTGTTCATTTGGACTTGATTCATTGTCCTATAAAAGGATGATTGAAGAGGAATAAATCAATGAGAAAACAAAAAATTCCATTAATCTAATTTTACTGACGACGTGCATATCAATTCTGTTCATATAATTGATTTGTGTTCATACAAGATTAAGAAATGAGATAGAAATCACAAATAAAAACATCGTAACTAGATTGTGGAATGATAATTGATGAAAAATTGTTGTGTTTCCATCATTTATGAGATCCTCCAACTTTGTTGTCACATCAATCCATGATCTAATCCTAATATGTCATCATTCTCCAAGAACACTCTCCTCCAATGACTCTTAAGTTTCTAGGGTTTTTCGGCAAACCCTGATACAAAATCCATAGATGTTTATATAAAGTGGAATATAGTCGCTACATTTTAAAATAATAAAACAAAATAATTTTTAAATTTATTTTAATAATTTACACGCACAATGATTTTTTCACAAACAGCCCATATCATGAAAGGTTGTGTCGCACCTAGGGTAAAATCCATGTTCTAAACTCATTGGTTCCCTTAGATTTTTAATTCGGACCTCTATTCAAGAGTTATTCCACTTTTTCAATAAGACTGTATGCACATGAAATTTAATATATTTAATATATGTCAAAATTTATTCTGGGAACATAAAGGCTTGGAATCTCATATTGTCTTAGTGCGTGGTCTCAAAAATTATCTATATAATTTCAAAAAATAATACACTAGAAATATGATACATTGCAGATATAGGTTATAAAATTAAAATAATAACATTTAATTATGTGGTAGATTATGATTTTATTATATCATAAATTTTGGTGAATATTTTAATGAATTGGAAGAAGAAATAAAATGAAAACACTCGGTTAATAAATATACCTCTTCTTCAGGCAATCTTCTTTGCATTGAAAATTAATCCCGATAAGTTTGGTATTATGAAAAAAAAATAAGACCTCTAGAATGTGGGGATAGATGTAATAAAGGTATTTGGATAGGTATTGGATAAACCAAATTGTTCTTGAGGTATTCATAATTTATAAGGCTAGGTTCCCTATTATAAGAGAGGAAAGGAGTACTTTTGTAATTTCCGAAACTATTAAATTAATATGAATTAATTTTGATGTAAAAATTGATCTAAATTGATAATATTAGAATATAATATGATTATGTGTATAAATAATCTCATAAAATAAAATTTTGAAAATTTAGGATTACATTTTTTAGCATTATTAGTTTGTTTGAACCCTTTATTAACCCTTTTCAAACTTATCACGACAATAAGGTTTTTTATTCTTTGAGGGTCATAACAGTTACTATAAATATAAAAACATCCCATAAATGGAAAATTGTTTATATTTTAAAAAATAACATAATCACTTCACTAAAGATATGTTATTTAGTAATTTTATATCATTTAATAAAATATTATATTCCAAAAATATCAATAATTTCATTTTTATAACTATTCATTTACTTTGAATTTTATAACATCAAGAAAACAAAATATATTTAAATAAAATATTCTAATACATTCCTAACAAGTTATTTTTATCTATAAAATTCTTGGTTCACATTAATCCTTTCACATTATACTACTGTTAATATTATTAATTATATTTATTTTATTTTTCTATTAATTGAATAATTACTCTATCAACGTTGTTTAAGTATTTAAGGTAATTATTTATTCTCTAAAAATTAAAAATAATTTACCATAATGAATAAAAATCAGTTATATTTTTTAATAACATTTATTACAGAACATTTTTTCTATTATCCCCATTTTAAATATATTATAGTCATTAAAAACAAGAGTTCACTATATTTTACTTTTCTTTAAATAAAATATTATATAGGTTATAACCACATTTAAATGGTGATAGGTCATATAACCAAATATTGGATGATTATGGATGAACATTACTCATAAAAAAAATTTGGTCAAGTGTTAGGGTCATTTTCTAGTCCTTGTCATATTATTTTTAACCCTTAATTACCTGATTTACCCCTATTGTGGTAAAAAATTAGTAATGTTACTATTAATTATATCCAAAAATAAAATGAACCTATTTACTAAATTTGAACAAACTATTACCAAATATAGAATTCTTTTTTAGCATCAAGGGAGTGGTAACCATCATATCCCTCACAGAGCTAAGCCGGAACTTTATAAAACTTGGGTTTGGTTGTGGAATGCTTGGATGGGGTTTTGACCATAAACAAAACATAATGGGTAAAATTAGAGGCTATCAGACCCTGTAAAGAGTTTTATATTGAAATTGGAAGCTATTTTTTCCTCTAGGGTTTCTATTTTATAGATATGGGTAGGTTCAATTTGATTCAGTGTATGGATTGTCAAGTTCTATGACAAGATCATATCAATTACAATAGAAGAAGAGTGGTCTTCTTATCACCAGAAGGGAGTAGCTATATCCATCGTGCATAATAGGGTCTTTCAGATGGTCATGCTTGACCAATTTAGTTAAAATTGGATTTTATTGTGACCCATATAACAAGAAATATTCTATATTATGGTGTGTTAAATAAGATTACCTTTACTCTAGTAGTGGATCATTTTCAGAATGTCATTATTGATGAGTTATCTATATTACCATCCATGTGGGGATCGAGTTAACTATTGAGTAAGTACTATGATCTGAATAATTTTCTATATCACCTTATAGGATGGAACCAGTATAGCTTTGTAAGTCAAAAATATAGTTGGGAGAAATAGAGGCTAATGGATTTATACAACCTAGAACTTCATTATGGCGGATCTACTCTTTTTTTCATAAGGCTTATAGAACTTTGTTTTTATGTGTGGATTATCAAAAGTTGAACTAAATTTCATTCATGAACTGGTATCTCATTTTATGCAATGATGAAATATTTGATAAATTTATAGTTTCCTAGGTTTTCTCTAAGATTAACTTGAGGTCAGGGCACCATCATTTAAGGGTTAGACTATCGAACATACCTCGAACAACTTTTAGTATTATTTAGGCATGTATGAGTTTGTGGAAATGTATTTTGGTCTAAAAAAATTTGCTAGTGGTATTAATGGCCCAAATAAGTCATATATTCCATCCATATTTGGATCATTTTGTGGTTGTTTTCATCAATGACAACTTGTTGTACTCCAAATCTACAGACGATCATTCCCAAAATCTTAAAATAATCCTAAGTATGATGATAGATCCTTGGATATATTCCATGAAATCTAAATATCACTTCTAGATCAAAAAAGTTCACCTCTTTAGTCATGTTATGTCATAGGCTAGATTTTTAGACCTTTTCTGGAGTTGTATATATTAGAACCAAGGTTGTTCCTTGCGGGAAATTGTGTGTGGTTTTTTTTTCTATCAATCCACATTTGGTTGATCAAGGAGTTTGTAAGAAAAGTTATCTTATAGTACATAACAAAGCAGGTTTTTATGGTGAAATAGTTTCCCAGTGTTTGCCAAATTTTTGGGCCTCAAAATTGGGATTTTTCTTTTAGAAAAGGAAGGATTTCTACAGACGAGTGAACAGTGCGAGGATCTTGAAGCATGGTTTGCAGATCACGTAGGATGTATGTGGAACTATGAGAAAAAATGAAAAAGGTAAGACTTTTATGTAGCAGCACTATGTGGACTACAAAGCGAGTTACACAGACCATGAATAAAAAAATAGTTCGCAGGATGGATATAGTTCGTGGGAAGGTTTTTAGTACACAGAAGGCAAGCAGTTCATAGGATGGCTCATCATTTTTGAAAATGAGGAGGTGATCTGTGAAGTCATGAAGGGAGAGAGGCGGTATGAAAACCATGTAGGGAAATGGTTCACGGAAAGAGTAGTATGTGGTGAAGTCTATACCACATCGAAGATTTATGTAAAATGGTTTAGAGATATTTTCATGTCTATTTTCCTATATAAGGAGCACTAATACCTTCATTACTTGGAGGTATTTTTTTATTATAAATCTGGGAAGAATTTCTTGAATTTTGAAGTGGTTCATAGGAAGATAACCCCATTAAGAAAAAGGTTTGCGAGGAGGATTATTAAAAAGGATAATTGGTTCAAGGGTGACAATCCACATAAGTGATTTTTCACCACATAGTTGATCTAGTCCGTGGAGCATCATCATCCCATGAAAGCTACGGTGGTCCGTGAAAGAGAGTCGCTCATCAAAGGAAGAATCAATCCACGGATTAGGGATGTTCCATGGAGGAGAAGTGGGCTACAAAGAACTCATAGTAAACAATACAGCTCAGTCTACAGTAGAAGTAGTATTGTTCGTGGAGGAAGCAAGAACTTCGCGGAGGAACAATTCACCAACTAACAGTGCATAGAAAAGTGGATTACATCTATGGGTAAAAATGAACCTTCAAAATATAATCTATCTATATATGTGGATTTATAATTTCATGCAAATTAAGGGACCTACATGTCCATAAAATGTGTGTGTATTCCTCAAAAGTTTGTGAGCTAGATGGAGTCGACAAAAGTGATCTGAGAGAAGCAGTGGGTTATCCCTAAAATCTTGTAATGGAAGTGTTCCTAGCACAAAGTGATTGTTTAAAAGCTTTTTTACTCCAAAACTATTTAATATTAGTGGATTTTGGTACAAATGACATAGTTTTGGCATATTCTCCTAGGACTATCCCTTAGTGGCGAACGAATTCAAATTGTTGTGTTTCCTCTTTGAATGTGATTGCTTGTTTACTATTCATTCTCATCAAATAGATTTAAGAGGTTTCCACCAACATGGGAACACGATCCATCACTTTTGAATAAAAATATGACCCTCGAATTCACCCCTCCCTTCTTAGGATGTTATGGGGTCCTTCAAGTGGTATCAGAGGTCAGAAGTTACTGGTGTTAAATCTTCTCATTTCTATCATGGAGAATATAGATAATGTAAGGGGAGTTCCACTTTTTTATGTAAGTGACTTTCAAATATAAAAGAATAGGATGATATCTCATCTAAGATCTATTTTAATGGAATACCTTTTTTCCAATTCATAATGAATATAGGTCACTGATATAATAGGCCTTTCTATGACTGATACAGACAAGAAAATTCTTGATGCATATGCTAAAGCACAAAATTCCCTCACTGCATATTTGTCTGATCAAATCTATCTAAAGGTGATTGGATTCACATCATTCAGGTCTATGTTGGAAACATTTGAAAATATATATAAAGGTAATAAAAAAGTGAAGGATCCCAAACTTCTAGTTTTACACAATAATTTTAATGATCTTAACATGCATCCTGATATAAATGCAGATACCTTTTTCAAAAATAATTATTCAAGATATAGTATCAATTTGAGGGTTTGGTTAATAAATCAAAGACATTAAAATGGTAAATAAAAATTCGAGAAGACTTCCACCTCTTTAAAATCCAAAAGTTTCTTCCTCTGAGTATAGAGACCTTTCAAAACATTCTTTGCATGTTCTGTGGAGTAGTTTGGTATAAATATGAAATGGCATTCAAACAAGAGGATGTAATGACTTGAGTAAACAAGGAAATGTATTTCAAAAACATATAAAAACATGAGATTTTATTAGGTGGTGTTAATTAATACAATGATAAAGATGAATTTATTTCCCTCTTTGGAATGAAATTAAAGAGAAGAAAAGGGAGATTTGAAGGAATGATACCCATGGAATGCTTTAATTGTGGTAGAGTTGGGCACATTGCCTCTCGATGCTCAAGGAAATTAAATGATGAAGAAAGCAATGTTGAAAACCTTCAAAACCCTTAGAAAGCGTTTTTCAAAAAGGGAGACTTCAAATTTAGAAATAAATTACAGAGAAGTATTTTTGTATGTAATTAATAAGATGATGTTAATTAATTCTTTAAGGAAGAAGAACAAGAATATAAATCTAGAATACAAGCATCCATGATGGCTATAGTTAAAAAATCAGGACCATCAAAAGATAAATCTAGAGATAATCAATTGATTATTGATTCTAATCTCAAGTTTCAATTAAAGGATTCTCTTGGTAAGCTTGAGAATCAAAGAAATAGATTCAAAAAGAGGAGAGTAGTTTTGTAAGATTCGTCAAAATATTTTGAACAAAAGGAAGCTAAAATTGATTGAATTGAGGAATTTTAAAAAGAACATTCAAGAACGTTTGAAATATAAGAATACATAGTTTTGATAAATCTCATAAATGAAAAACATACAAAGGTCATTAATTACCTTACATCCAGACTAGAGGAGAAGTCCAAAACTATTTAGGGACTTGAAGAAGAAGTAGTTACTCTTAGGAATAAACTTGAAAGTGAATCGAATTCAAAAGAAAAAAAAGAAGAAAATTGAGTTTGGAAAATTCTTAGATGTTGAGCTGCTGGAGAGAGCCAAGTGTGGTTTTTATGGAGTTGAAAATGTTTTGAATGATAAAAGACCCACATGAATGAGGAATAGTGGGATTGGTTGTGATGCTAAATCATCAAATATTAGAAATATAATGATCCAAAATAAATACAATTTGAATGTTGGACATATCGTAAAGTCACTGAAAGTACAAAGAAGGAATTTCTCAAATAAAACTATAAGGAGAACTAAAAACTATCATAAAATTTTGAAATATGATTAGTTTTCAAAATATAATCCCAATTAAGGGGAAATGAGGAGTAATAGAAGTTAAAAGACATTTCAACTTATGATATTTTAGTTTTGTCGCTTTTTGGGTCATACCATGTCATACTGTGAAGAGGTAAGGAGATATTTAAATGGGGAAGAAATAGAATGTTAGAAAAGGAGAAAAATTCATATCCTACTTCTTATAGAAGAAATAGTTTTTATGTATATTGTTTTAATTATTCTAACTTTGACCATAAAGTTGTTTATTATAGGCAGAGGAAAGTCATGAACAATACATAAATAACTCAGAGACAATGCAATACTCATCAACCTACTGATATTTATCTTTCAAATAGTTTTTCTCATCTAGAAGAAGATTATGAGTATGATGAACCTATTTAAATGTATAAGAGATGTTAAAGTCCATCTTTATCTTTAACTCACTCTAATATTTCATGGAAGGAAAAGATGAAAATGGAAAAATTCAACCTTTCTGAAGTATCCCTAAAAGATATAAAGAGTTGTAACACCTGGATTCTTGATAGAAGATTCTCATCCCATATGATAGGAAATGTATACCTATTAATGAGTTTTAAGAAAAGAGTTTATAGAACAGTAATTTTTGGTAATCATAGTAGTTTGAAGATTAATGGAAGTGGAAGTATTAAATTGGATAATGGAGAGATGAAGAAAATTTAAGTTCATTATAAGGATGGTTCACATCACATTATCATAAGTGTGAGTCAACTCTATGAATCCGGACATATAGTGAATTTCAATCAAAAAGTCTGAACTATAAATGTAAAGACAAGGAATTCTCTCTGGAAAGGTTTCAGAACAGATGGCAACCTATATCAAGTTGATAGTAAGGAGAACATTTTCTACACAACAGTTGAAGAAGAAAACAAATTGTAGAATTGGAGGTTGGGTCAAATTAATCAACAAGACATGGAAAAGATATCTAAACTGAATATAGTCATGGATATCCCAAATCTAAATTTTTAACGGTAAAAGGATTTTTATTCTTGCATGTGAGGAAAGTTGGTCTACAGTTCATATCGACTAAAGAAGAAAAGGGAATAAAATCTTCTTGAACTCATCCATATAGATTTATGTGTTCTTTTAAATTTTTTTAGAACATATAGAAAAAGGTAAATTATTATTTTCAATGATTATTATAATATAATGACTTGTGTGATGGTTTTACATAGTAAATTACAAGTGCTCGATTTCATGAAAGAGTATCCATGAATTTATGAGAATGATATTGGGCGGACAATCAAATTTATGAAATCTGAAAATGGAGGGTAATGCACATAAACTGAGTTTGAAAATTTCATAGGGAAACATTGAATACAACATGAAGTGGTTGTTGTGAGAACCCCCTAGAAAAATCAAGTTGTTGATTACAAGAATTGATAGGTGAAAAATAGGTCTATAACTGTGTTGATTGAATTTTATATTCCATGCCATTACTGAAAAGAGGCTACTTAAGCAGCAATGTATATTCAAAACCAAACATGGATTTATATGGTAGAAATGGAGACACCATATGGGTTATAGCATGGAAGTAATCCCTCCTTGAAGTGTTTTCATGTTTTCAAAAGTAAATGTTTTATCCGAAACAAATAAGGAAACCAAGGAAATTATGTGGATGTTGTGGATAAAGTAATATTCCACGGATATTCAAGGAAAATAAAATCCTATGAATGTTTAAATAATAATCTTGGAAAAATTTTGGAAATAATTACTATAAAAATAATTGAATATAAAACCACAAATTCCTCAAGTAATTCTTATATTGATGTGGTAGAAGATGAGGAAGAATGTGGACATGGAATAGATCCAAATACAGAAGTAGAGGAAGGTGTAAAAATCACTCAAGAGTCACATCATGATGTTGACTTAGAAGAATAATCAGAAGAAAAAACCCTGGATAAAGAAAAATATTTTGAACCTCATAGGAGAAATCAAAGAGTATAAATTGATCAATCCAACATCATTAGGTATTAGACTGGACCTAGAAAAACAAGGAGAATGAGTAACAATTCACAATCTACATTCCTATTAGTTATGGAATAATCCTCATTTGAATAAGATGCAAAGGATGAATCTTGGGTTAAATCCCTGAATGAAGAGTTGGATCAGATCGACAATAACCAAACATGGGATTGAGTTAAGAGATCTGAGAATCACAATGTGATTGGTACAAAGTTTATTTTTAAAAATAAATCTGATTAGCATGGAAATGTGATTAGAAATAAGGATTTATTAGTGTGTATAGGATATTTATAGATTTAAGGTGTTTATGGTGAAGAATCATTTGATTTGGTGGCTAGAATAGAGTCAATCAAACTTTTTCATGCCATGGAAAGTCAAAGAGGATACAAATTGTATCAAATAGATGTCAAAACAGCTTTCTTAAATGGTGTTATTGAATAAGAGGTATACATTGAATAACCATTGGTTTTTTACTTGGTAATGATGAAATAAATGTTTTTATATTAAATAAGGCACTCTATGGTTTGAATAAAGCATCACGATCATGGTATTCCCGAATGAATTCTTATCTAAAGAAGCTCAAATTTAAAATTGGAGGAGTGGATCAAAATTTCTATGTGAATAATTCTTATAATGGTCAGTTTGTGGTATTGGTTTATGTATATGATATTATATTTGGTGGAAGCAGGCAAGAATTAGTGTATAATTATTACAGTTACATGAAATTAGAATTTTAATTGTCTATGATTGGTGAACTCAAATATTTTTTGGGATACAATTGATTCAGAGGAAATACTACTCTTTTATTTATCAATAAAAGTATGCAAGATAGTTACTAAAGTAATTCAACATGCATGACTCCAAACCAATGTTGACTCTGATTACATTTATAACTCAACTTGGAAAGAACAACTATGGTATTAATATATATACCACCATGTACAAGAGAATAATCAGAAGCTTAGTGTTCTTAACTACAACATGGCCATATATTGTCTTTACAACATGATTAATGACTCTATTTCAACGTAATCCGAAAGAAGAACATTTGGAGGCAGTTAAACGAACCACGAGGTACATTTATGGGACTCATAATTATGGATTATATTTTGTTGCAGAAAGAGATAATGAACTATTGGAATTTTATGATGTTGGATGGGTGGGATATGTGGTGTATAAAAAGTTAAAGAATGGTGGAGCACTCTTTATTAGAAGGAAATGTATGGGACGGTTCAGTAAGAAACATGAAAGCCCTTCTCTCAGTACTGTTGAAGCAGAGTATACCTCCTCTCCAAAAGAATTTCACTTAAGTACTTTGGATAAAGCAACAACTAACTAATATTGGTGATGAGGTGAAAGATCCCATGGTGATTAATTATGGTAACAAGAGTTCAATTGATCTTACGAAGAATATTTTTCGTCATTATCATAAGAAACACATTGAAATCGGATATCCCTACATCAAGGAAAAAAGTTGAACAAGGCGTGGTTAAAATGGATCACATTGGAACTGATGATCAAGTGGTTGGTATACTGACCAATACATTGTCAGTATATGTGTTTGAGAAACATCGGTTGAACCTCATTATTCAACCACCTCTTAGTGCATTAGGATGTTACAGTTGGTCCCCTCTCCCTAGTTTGGTTAACTATTTTAATTTTTTTATGGTATCAATGTAGGTTTATAGGGGAGATACAATCCATGGAGTGTGTTTTGATCTCCCCAAGTTCAAAAATAGGTTCTTTGGGTTTATTTCCAATGGGGGATAATGGATAAATTCAATGCTATGAGGTTAGATGAGACATGATAAGTTATAGGAGAGTTAGGAAGCTAATAAAGAATAAAAAAATTGGTTTTTTGGTTACATGAAAAGTTATAGGAGAGTTAGGAAACAAAGAAATAATTAAAAATATGGTTTTTTAGTTATAGGTTTTTGACAAATAGATTGGAAAATTTTAATATTTCTAAGACATGAGAACCCAATTCATGCTTATCCTCTTGTTTACTGCACTGATCTTTTCTCACGTATACTTAGAGTGTTGGATGATTTGTTTCAAATGTATAATGTTTTGACTGGGGATGGTGCTTCAATGAATTTATCTATAGATTCCAAAAAAACCCAAAGGGGGGATTTTTGGAACCAAGGTTGTTCCTTTCTGTAAATTGAATATGGTTAGTGTTTTTTTCAATCTATATTGGGTTCATTAAGGATTTTGCAGGACAAGTGATCTTATAGAATAGGTTGAATCAGGTGTTTAAGTTGGCATAGTTTCCTAGTGTTTACCAAATTTTTTGGAATCATAATTGGGAATTTTCTTTTGGAAATGGAAGAATTTCCACAAGGATTTAATTGTATGAGGATCATGAAGCACAGTTCACAGAATACACAAGAGGTATGGAAAACTGTGATGAAAAATAGAAAAGGTTTGATTTCGGCATAGCACCGCTATGCGGACCGTGAAGTGTGGTATGAAGACAATGAACAAAAAAGGGGTGTGGGATGTTTATAGTTCACAGAAAGGTTCATAGTATCCAGAAGGAAAATGGTTCATGGGATAGCTATTGGTTTTCACAAACGAGGTGGTTACTTGTGAAGTTTCAATGGGAGAGAGGCGGTATGTAGACCGTATTGGGAAATAGTTTGCAAAATAAGTAGTGCTCGGAGAACGTTACACCTCATAGAATATTTATGTAAAATATATTATAGAGGTTATTAGATATATTTTCCAATATAAGGGGAACTAAACCATTCATTACTCAAATATATTTTTTTATTAGAAATCCATGAGGAATTTGGTTAAGTCTGAAGTGGTTCGCGGGAAGACAACCCTCCAATGGAAGAGGTTCACAATGAGGATTCCATGAAAGGAGAAGTGGTTAGTGGGAGATATTATATAGAAGGAATTTTTCACCACATAGTTAGGTTGGTCCATGGATCATCATTAGACTATGGAAGTTAAGGTGGTTCGCAGGGGAGAGTCTATCAGCAGGGGAAGAATCCATCAGTGAAGTAGGGATGGTATGTGGAGGAGAAGTGGACCTGAAAGCACACATGGTACATGGTTCATCTCAGTTCATAGAGAAAGCAGGGTAGTTCATGGAGCAATAAGGAAATTAATAGATGAAAAATTCACCGCCTAAAAATGCATGGAAAAGTGGATTACTTCTGTGGGTAAAAATCAAACTTCAACAAATCATCTATCTATTGTTGGGGGTGCATAATTTCATGTAAATGAAGGGAACTATGTGTCCATAATCTATGTATAGATTCCTCCCAAGGTAGTGAGCTTGTGGTAGTTGACAGAAGTGATATAAGGAACACATTTATCTATCCCTAAATTCTTATAAAGGTAGTGTCCCTAGAACAAATTGATTGTTTTAAACCTTTTCTACTCGAAAAATAGTGAAGATTAGTATATTTAGGTATGACTGACACATTGTTGATGTATGCTCCTTGGATTTTCCCTTAGTGGTGAACCATGTAAAATTAGTGTGTTGCCTCTTTTCATGTGATTACTTATTTACTACTCATTCTCATTAGATAGGTTTAATAGGTTCTCACCCACATGGGAACAAGATATGTCACTTTTGAAGAATAATTTGACACCCTGATTCACCCCTCCCCTCTCAAGGTATTTCAGGGTCCTTCAATATTAGGCATGTTCATAGGTACTATTTTTTATCATGTTGAGTTATTTTCAATTTTATTTTACCTTGGAGTGCATTTAGGTGAATTTTGAGAAAATTTTAAGGAAAGAGGGTTGTGCATGGTTGGTGCACAGTTAGGGAAAATTGTGTACCCCATCCCAAAAAATTGTAAAACCCAGGACAGTGGAGGTTTACATAACTAGTGCATGGTTTTTCAAACACTGCACCCAAAAAGGAGAAATTGTGAACCCCTAAAATAATAGGCGCATGGTTCGTAGGTGATTAGGTAAAACCGTGCACCCCTTCCCAAAAAACCAAGTGTGATATTTTTAGTGTCCCAAAAATTAGTTTTTAATTCCCCCAAACCACTAAAACTCACCCATTTCAACCTAAATTTATACCCTTATGGTTTTTAATGATTTTAAAAAAATTTAAAGGTATTAAAAGGACTTCAAGACTCCATTTTTCATGATTCGAATCCCTGATTGAAGATCTACACCTCTCCTGGTAAGAGGATCCTATCATGTCTTTTTTCCTATTCATCTCTAATCCTTCTCCATTTATTTAAGGGAAGATATTCTATATTCATGGTTAAATATATAACTAATATTTTATATCTAGATCTAGTATTTTTCATCTATATCCAAATTAAAGAGATCCTGATTTTTTTCATCCTAATTTGGGTTTTATATTTGGAAATCATTCGATATTGTTGTGCTTCTCAATTTTTGGGGATTTCTATTGGGTGATCGTTCATCAAAAAATAATGGTAGGTAATATATTATTCAATTCCCAAATTCATGATATTAATTACATTTATATGATTGTAGAAATTTTTATGTTTTGTTTAGAAATTAGAATTCCTAAATTGAATTAAATAATGTGGTCAATTAATTAGTTGGGAAATCGGGGTTTAAATTGAATAATGTAATTGTGGAAAAAAGATAATTAATTAATAAACTAACTATGAAAGTATTTAATTATGGAATTGTGGATAGTTAATTATTGTTTTAATTTATGTAATGTTGAATATTGAATTGATGGAAATTAATTATTGAATTGAAAAATGAGAATAATTAATTGGTGAAATAACTATTAGATGATGAGTTTGTGAAATGGTAAATTAATTTTTGAATTGATTAATGGAGGATGTTTGATTAATTAATTGGTGAGTTAATTAATGGAAATTATGTGGTTAATTAATTTTTGAATTAATTAAATGAAATTGATATTATTAATTTATTATTGAACTAATTAATAGACTTGGATTAATTGATTTATGAATTAATTATTGGAATTTGTGGTGGTTAATTGTGATAAGAGTATTAATGTTGTTTGATATTGGTTTAAATGACAATGTGAAAACATGTTACAATGAGATACATCTAATATTGTAATGTGTTATGATATATATGCATGGTTGGTAAATGGGGTGCAAGACATGATGATCTATGCCAATGATATATATGCGTAGTTTATAGATGGGGTGCTAGACATGACGATCTAATCCAATGATTAATATATATATATATATATATATATATGCATATTTGATAAAGTGGGTGTTAGACATGATAATTTATTCCAATGATATGTATGCATGGTGGATAAATGGGGTTCTAGAGATGACGATCTATACCAATTAAATATATGCATGGTTGATAATTGAGGTTCTATAAATTACATTCTATGCCCATGATATATATGCATGATTGTTAAATGGGGTACGAGACATGGAGTTTTACACCCAAAATATTGGAATTAGAATATGGTTCCATGTGGTTGTAATAATGAAATTTAAGTTGCATGGATATTCTAATCCCACATTCCATAATGAAATGTTAATTGAATATGTAACATAGTTCACACTCAGTGTGGGTCGAAGTAAGTATTGAGGTATGGGTGTACTAGGGAACCCAATGGTCTATGTGGTATAATAAATATTAATTAATAATGTGATAAATGTTTACTCTTGCATTGTAATTATTTCTTTATACAAATTTATACACTTTTTATTTAACTAGACTTGTTTTAGACACCATTAGTGGTGGCCTACTAAGTAGTGTTCACACCCTAATCAGCCTACCTGATTGGTGCATAAGAAGAATTTATTTTTGTTGGATAGGTTAAGGGAGAAGTAACTTTTTTAGATGGCTAATTTGGGGATGGAGAATGGTTGAGGGAACCATACATGGTTCAGGACCTATTGGGAGTCATCAACATCTTTCTTTTGGGTTTTCATTTTAGAAACCTAACAAAAACATTAGCATGGAATGTTTTCTACTTCAGTTTGGATATTGCATCTATTTCTTTGATTATCTTGAGATATTGGTATTTATTATGGTTATATATATTCTTATGATATTTTTTATCATTTATGTTGGTTTATTAATAAGATAAAAGAAGGTATAGTCTCATCATGATCAACTTATCAGATGCTTGATACTAGTCAGTGGCCTCTGTTATATAGGGTGGTATGCTTGAGGTCATGTAACCGACTGTCTTGGGGAATCATTGTGTGGAACCTAGAATGGGATGTTGTAAAGTGTTATCATAGGATTTTTCGTTTACTTTTATTTTGTGTTACTATTTATCGAAAGGAAAATAGGAGACAGTGAAAGTTAGGCCTTGGTAATGAGATCGTGTATGGGATTTTCAAACACATGTATGGGGGAAACCCATGTAGCCCAGGTGGGATTTTTGTTCTTGATTTTTGTTGTTCCAGATGAATATTATTTCACCTTGGGTGACACACTTGTTCTGTTTTGTGAAAAACTGTTTTCATATTTACTGAGAATTGACTCATGTCCTCAGATGGCATGAGATTTGTGTCTGCATGCATAATTATATATGCTCCGAATTATTTTTTGACATGTATCATTTCAAGAATGCATAATAAAATATCTTATGGGTTTGTTTTTGAACTTCAACTAATGTTACTTGATTTTGAAATTGAATTGGAAATGGTTCCTATCATGAAATTGAGAAAGAATAGTAAAATGATGAAAAATGAGAAAAAATGGGTGTCTAAATGAGAAACTTGTTATGAATGTGTTTACCCTTGTTACCAGGTAACTAGGTGTGGGATGGTTAAGTGTACTAGTAGCACCTCGGTTTTGACTACATGGTGAGGTTTGGGGAAAATACTTTTTGTGAGTTTTTGTGATTATTCCTCTAATATAAGTGTGATAAAGTGGTGTTATGATTCATAAGATGTGTGTTTGGAATTGTATATATATTCCTCCATGATGACACTTGTTGAAAGGATGACAGGAGATGATTTACCAATAGTATAACCGAAGGCACCGATACTTCTAGGTGAGGAAGTAGGGGAGAATTTCCAAGTGAACATTGCTCACTTCATGAAATTCATGGAAAGAGGCCTAGGGATGGTTATGAAGATCATGTATGACCTAAAGAGGGACTTTCGGGTGCATAAATTTCCAAATTTTACTAGATAGGGTGTACCTAAGAGATTTGATCTCTAGGTTGAGTCTATCAAGATGATACATGACCATTTGGATAATCTATATAAGAAGATATTAAAGCTTCATATTTATATTCTATGGGGATCAGTGATGTGATTGCGGTATATCCAGGTTCTAACTATACAGGCTGATGGTATGTTATAGAAGGACTTCTTAGATAGGTCCTTAGAGCACTTTTACCCAAATACGCTCAGGAAAGAGAGATTAACTGAGTTCATGGGGTTGACCCAGGGGAGTACGTATGTGATGGACTATGTTGGATGCTTTATAGATTTTTAGTGCTTTGCTCCAACATTAATTGAAGATGAGTCTACTTTATCAAAATGATTTCAAGATCGACTTAAGTGTTAAATTAATTCCCATGTGAATATCTTTAGGCTAAAGAGGTTTTCATAAGCGGTGAATCATGATCTCATCCCATAGGGGAACTAGAAGGAGGCTTCTAGTGGTGTAAAGGTGGTTTCTTATAGATGATATAGACATACATCGTTTGAGATAAAGAATCATCATTATGAAAAATGTATCCAGAAAAGTGGTAAGAAGAGTGTCCATTCGGGTGGATCATCCACTCAGGATCTTACCCAAGTTTTTTCCCACCAATGTGGTAAGGTGATACAATTAAAGAATCATTTTACTTGACCACCAGTGGAGTTATGATATTGTAGAAATATGAGAAATCTACATAGATTATGTAGGAACTAGAGACATATGGGTAGTGGTATAGAAGCTAGATAGAACCAGGGTGCAGGAAGGGGATCTTCTACACCATATCAACCCACTAGTTGGAGTTCAACTGGATGAGTTAGTATAGGTAGTGGACATGGTTCTTCTAGGAAAAAGTGTCCACATTATCAGAGAATTTGAACTCAGTATAGTCATACAACATCACAAGGAAGAGGGGAATGACAGTTACATGTCGTTCAGCCTACACTTTTGGATAGCAAGAATGGACCTTCGATAGTGAGAGATAATATTCTTGTAGTTTCTACATTACCTAGTGCCTTATTTGATATCGGGCCCTCCCATTCCTTTATATCTAAAAAACTTATTAGTGGTTTGAGCCTAGTAATCGATTTTGTAAGTGGGGTAATAATGATAGATACACTACTAGGAGTGTAGTCGAGAGACATCTGTTTGTGCATGGGGTATTCTCTCGAGATTAGAGATTACAATTTTCTTTGGGATCTCCATATTCTTGATATTTCAGGCTTTGACTGAATTACAGGTATGGACTGGCTAGTCACATACTGAGCCCGCATTTTTTGTTACAGGATGATAGTGAATTTTACATCTCTGAAGGGTGACAATTACATTCACGATGGAGAGTGGGATATCCAGGAAGGCTAGGAATGTCCAATTACTTAGAAAATGGGAGATTTCATAGCCCATGTTTCTATTTTATTACTGGATGATTTTGATACAAATAATGATGTATTTCCATCGGTAGTGGACCAATTTTAGGATTTATTTCCTAAATAATTATCATGGTTTCCACCTAAGAGAGATGTTTAATTTACCATTGAGATAATTCCTATGGATGAGCTATTATCTATTCAAGTATATATAATGTAACCCATAGACCTTCAAGAACTCAACACTCATTTGGAGGAGTTGGAGGATAAGGGATCTATCCGTCTGAGTATGTCACCTTGGGGATCCCCTATTCTATTTTATAAGAAGTATGAGGGGACTATGCTTGTGTATTGATTACTATAATTTGAACTACATGGCTAAGAAGAATTTGTGTCCACCTCCAAGTATCGATGATCTATTTGACCAATTGAGAGGAGCTTGTTTGTTCTCATATATCGACTTGAGATCAAGGTATCGTCAGTTGAGAGTTTAGACATCTGATATACCTTGGACTTTCTTCAGAATAATGTATAGCCAATATGAGTTTGTTATAATTTTGTTCGGTTTGATGAACGCACTGGCAGTGTTTATGGCCTTGATGAATAGGTTCTTTCATCTATAATTAGATTATTATTTTTTAGTGTTTTTAGATTACATCTTGGTGTACTCTAAGGCTTCTGATGATCATTCCCAACATCTTGACACCGTTTACAATGAGAGAGCATCGACTATACTTAACGCTATTTTAGTTTCAGTTTTGGATGGATCAGGTACACTTCTTGGGACATATCATCTCAAAATAAGGTGTGTTAGTGGGCCCAAACAAGGTTCAGGAAGTGGTTTCTTGGGATTATCCCAATAACATATTTGATATCTGTATATTTTTTGGATTAGGTGGATATTATCGGAGATTCATACAAGAATTTTCCAATTTGGAGATACTAATTTTAGTCATGGCCAAAAAGGGTATAAAGTTTTATTGGATAGAAGCATGTGAGAAGGCCTTCTAGGAGATGAATAAGCATATAAGATCGGCACTGATCAAGATCCTACCTGATCTAGCTTAAGAGTATACAGTTTATTTTGATTCCTCTAGGGATTGAACATAGAGTTGCGTTGATGTAGTGAGATAGAGTTGTGGCATATGGGTATTGGAATCTGAGTCCACGTGAATGGAACTACCCTATTCATGACATCGAACTAGCAGTTATGGTTTATGATATGAAATGTTAGTGGAATTGTCTATTGGGAGAAACATTTATGTTGTATACAGTCCAAAATATCTTCAATTATATCTTTTTTAATTGAGATATGAATCCTTAGTAGTAGATATGGGTTGATTATATATAGAATTTTGATTTTGAGTAGGCATATAATCCCAGAAAATGAAATAGTGTGGATGAAAATTTCTGAAGAAAAACTCATACTTAGACAATTAGGGAGTCTAGTGATGAGTGGAAGATTATTACTTTAATAGATGAGATGAATGTGGTGGTTTAGGATATTCAAGAGCAGATGAATCGGGTGTCAATTTCAGTGGAGTCTACACTTTTGAGATAGATCTGAGATAAGAAGTATGGGGATTTGTAAAGTTTGATCTTGAGGGAAATTCATGAATTTGGGGACTCACCTCATGAATGGAGAATAAATGAGGATAATATCATTTATGTCAGTAATTGGATTATTGTGCCTATGATCATGCAAGATGAGATCATTCGGGAATTTCATGCTTCGAAGAGGGTGGAACATCTAGGTGTGACCAAAATATACCATGACCTATGATGAGAGTTTTTGTGGCCATTCATCAAAAATGATATAGTAAGGTTCCTGAAAAGATTCTATATTTGTCAGTAGGTGAAGGTAGATCAACAACAACCTATAGGTTTACTGCAGTCATTTCCCATTCCAAAATGAATGTGGGTTGACATGAAAATCTACTTTATGGTGGGTCTCCTAAAAAAACTAAGGATGAACTGTATTTTTAGATTTTTTTGGATCGACTAACAAAATTATCACATTTCTTGCCTACATGGGAGAAATTAATAGTGGAGCAGTTGGTAGATCTATATGTTTGGGAGAAATGTAATCTTTATGGGGTGACACAAACTATAGTTTTAGATTGTAACACAAGTTTCACTTCATTATTTTGGAAGTGATTGTATAATGCATTTGGTAAAAAGGTATTACTGAGTACAACCTTCCACCCATATATATATGGGTAGTCGGAGCATACTATACAGATGATTGAGGATATGTTGTGGGAATATGTTCTTTAATTCCGTGGTTCGTGTGAGAAACATTTATATTTGGTGGCGTTTTCCTATAAAAAAGTTATCAGGAAATGATACAGATTTAACCATATAATGAACTTTATGTTAGGCCATGAAGATCACATTTGCGCAATATGGAGGTAGGTTACTCTGAGCTATTGGTATTGTGTCTCATCTAGGATACATCGGTGCATGTACAACTGATTCACAAATGCATTGTTATGGACCATATTAGTTATAAGTTGTATGATGATAAATTTTGATGGCCCCTATAGCTTTCAAAGGGTGATCATGTATTCCTTTGGGTTTATCCTATATTTTTTCACTACAGGATATTGAGGTACAGTAAATTGGAACCCTGGTTCATTGGACCTTTTGAGGTTGTGGAGAGAATCGGGTTGGTGGCATACTGATTGTCTCTACCATAAAAATGTAGTGTTATGCATGATGTTTTCCATGTATCACAACTTTGGAACTACTACACTAACCCTTATCATGTGATCGATGTGTATGATGTTGATCTTGAGGTAGATGAATCCTCTAAGGAACATCTGATATGTGTGTTGGATCGTAGTGAGAAAGTGTTGCGGAGAAAGAATGTGTTGATAGTTTGTGTATTGTGGAAATATGGGCATGTGAAAGAGGAAACTTGGGAAAGGTAAGTAGATATGAGGGCTTATTGACCCAATATTTTTGTCTTAGAATCTTATGGAAGAATGGTAGTTCAAATCAAGGATGATTTGTTATAAGGTTGGAAGATTTTATGATTCTGACTTTTCTAGAGTTGTTTTAGGTATTTTTATAGGTACTATTTTGCCTCTTGTTGAGTAATTTTCGAGTAGGTTTTAACTTGGGGTTTGTTTTTATGAATTTTGATAAAAATTTATGGAGAGAGGGTTGTGCATGGTTGGTTCATAGTTAGTACAAACTGCGCGTTGAAGCCCTACAAACCATGAAACCGTAGATGGTGGGGAGTTGCACAGTAGGCATACGATTTTTCAAACTATTCTCCCTAAAAGTATAAAACATGAACCACTAAAATAATAGGTGCATAGTTATGGAAAATCATGCACCCATACCAAAGAAACCATGTGTGATATTTTTAATGGTGCAAAAATTAGTTTTAAATTCTCCTAAACCCCCAAAACTCACCCATTTCAACCCATATTTGGACCCTAATGATTATTTATGATTTTAGAGATTTGTGGGGGGATTACAAGGCCATTTGACCTTTGTTATTCATGATTTGAAACCTTTATCAAAGATTTAAACCTCTTTTAATAAGAGGACCCTATCCCACTAGCTTTCTTGTTCATCTCCCATCCTTCTCCCTTTCATTAAGGGAAGTTATTCTATGTTCTTGGTTATATCTATACCAAATATTGTAGATCTAGATCTTGGATTTTGTATCTAGATCTAGATTAAAGATATCTTGATTTTATTAATCCTGGTTTTATTTTTTATCAGGAACCCTTTCAATATCATTTTGCTGCTCGATTTTTAGGGATTTCTATTGGGTGATCATTCGTCGATGAATGAAGGTAGGTGGTCTATTATTAAATTCCAAAAGACTTGATATTAATTTTATGTAAGTGATTTTATAAATTTCTAGGGGGGTTTTAGAAATTGGAATTACTAAATTGAATTAATTAATGTGGTAAATTAATTAATTGGGTAAATTGGGGTTTTAATTGAGTAATATAATTGTGGAACCAAGATAATTAATTGATGAATTAATTATCAGAGCATTTAATTTTGGAATTTTGGATAGTTAATTTTTGGGTTAATTAATGAATGTTGAACATTGAATTGATATAAATTAATTTTTTAATTGTAAATTGAGAATAATTAAATGCTGAGTTAACTATTAGATGTTAGGTTTGTGAAATGGTTAATTAATTGTGGAATTGATTAATGCAGGTGGTGTGATTAATTAATTGTTTAATTAATTAATGGGAAAGATGTTGTTAATTCATTATTGAATTAATTAAACTAAATTGTTATTATTAATTAATGTAATTAGATTATTTAATTTATTTATTAATTAATGGAAGTTTTGGTTGTTAATTGTGATCAAAGGATTAAAGTTTTTTAATCTTGTTTGTCATGACAATGTGAAAAACATGGGATAATGGGATGCTTGTAATATTATAATGTGTCATGTTATATATGAATGGTTGATAAGAGGGGTTATAGACATGAAGATCTACACCAATTATATTTATATGCATATTTGATAGTTGGGGTTGTATACATGACGATCTATGCCAATGATATATATATATGCATAGTCGATAAATGGGGTTCTAGACATGATGATATTCACAAATGATATATATTCATGGTTGATAAATGGGGTGATAGACATGTTAATCTATGACAATGACATACATGCATGGTTGAGAATTGGGGTTCTAGACATGACGTTCTAGGCCCATGATATATATGCATGATTGATAAATGGGGTACTAGACATGGTGTTCTACACCCAAAATATTGGCACTAGACTATGGCTCCAAGTGTCCATAATAATGAAATTTAAGTGACATGGATAAGTTAATCCCATGTTCCATAATGATTAACTTATCAGACACTAACTACTAGTTGGCAGCCTCCTGTATACGAGAATGCATTCTTGAGGTCATGTGACCGACTCGCTCAGGGCACCGGTGTGTGGCACTAGGGTTGAGATGTTACAAAGTGTTATTAGATGATTTTTCTTTTCTTTTTATTTTGTATTACTATTTTGGGAAATTTAAATAAGGGAATAGGAAAGTTATTCCTTCGTAATGAGATCATTCATGGGAGTTTCATCCCATGTACTAGGGAAACCCAAGTACCCAGGGTGGGATTGATGTTATTGATTTGTGTTGTTACAGTTGAATTTTATTTCATCATGGGTGAAACACCTGTTGTGTGATGTAAAAAAATAAATTGATATTTTTTTGAAAATTGACTCATGTATTATGATGGAATGACAGTTGAGTTTTCATGCATCATTCTAAGTACTCGTGATTATTTTTTGGAATGCATCATTTAGGAACACATAGTAAAATGGGTCATGGGTAGGTTTTTGAACTTGAACCATTTTTTACTTACTTGTGAAATTGAATTGGAAATGGTGCCTAATATGAAATTGAGAAAGAATGGTAAAATGATTCAAAATTTGAATAAATGGGTATATAAATGAGAATCTTTATATTAATATTTTTACCCTTGTTAAACATGACCTTGGTGTATGATTTTTAAGGGTTCTGATAGCACCTCGGTTTTGACTACGTGGTGAGGTTTGGGGAAATGACTTTTCATGACTTGTTGTGATTATTACACTTATGTAAATTTGATAAAGTGGTGTTATGATTCCTAATATGTGTGTTTGGAATTGTAGTGATATGTCTCCACTATGAAGAATGTTGAGAGGATGATAGGAGGATATGTGTGGAGATGATTTACCAGTAGTGAAACCTGAGCCATTGATAGTGTCGGGTGAGGAAACAGGGGATCAATTCCAAGAGAACTTCGCTCGCTTCATAAAATTCATGGAATATACCTAGGGTGGGTTGTGAATATCATGTCTGCCCTAATGAGGTAGTTTCATTCGTATCACCCTTAGACTTTTACTAGAGAGGGTGGACCTAAGGGAGCTGAGTTCTATGTTGATTCCATCGAGATGATACTTGACCATTTGAAGACTCCGACTAAGAAGAGATTCAATATATCTACTTATATACTTTGAGTATCAATAAAGCATTGGTGGGAAGTCCATGATCTGACTAGATAGGCTTATTGTATGTTATGTAAGGAGTTCTTAGTGATGTTCTTGGACAACATATACCCAAAGAAATTGAGGCAGGAGAGAGTGACTTGGTTCATGAGGTTGAATCTGGGGAGGACACTTTTAGAGATTTGCAGCACTTTGTTCCAATGTTGGTGGTATATGAGGCTACATTAGAAAAATTAATTTGAGATGGACTTAAGTGTGAAATTAAGTCCTAGGTGAATATCTTCATCGTGAATAAGTTTTCAAAAGTGGTGAATCGGGTTCTCATCTCAGAGGGGGTCCTAATAGAGGATTTTAGTGGTGGAAAGGTGGTTTTTTACAGTTGATATAGAGGTAGGTATTTTGAGAAAAAGAAGTTTCTTTATGAGAACATTAGCCAAAGTAGTGGGAAGTAGAGTGGCCAGTCAAGTGGATCATCTACTTAGGATCTTACCTAAGTGAATACACACTACTGTGGTAAGCTGAGACACTTCTGGAAACATTTTCCCTAACCACTAGGGGAGTAATGATCTTGCAGCACATGGGACATCTATATAAGTTCTACAGGATCCTGAGATTAATGGTTAGTGATGAAGTATCTTGATAGAAACATGGTGCCGGAAGGGGATCTTCTACACCATATCAGTTTGGAAGCTAGAGTTCTACTAGCTGAGGCGGTAGAGGTAGTGTACATGGTGCATCAAAGAAAGAGAACCCATATCATCATAGTGGTTCAACTCTCCAGATTCAGACGACATCACAAAGAAGAGGGTAAGGACAGTGTCATGTGGTGCATCTTACACTTGTGTATAGAGAGGTTGTACCTTTTAGAGTGATAGGTAATGTTATTATATCTTCTACACTATCTAGTGACTTATTTGGTACTAGTTCCTCTCATTCCTTTATATCAACAAAAATTGTTAATGGTTTGAACTAGGTGGTGGAGTTTCTAAGCGGAGTAATGATGATAGATACATCATTGGTAGTATGGTTTAGAGACACATGTTTGTGAAAGGGGTGTTCTCTCAGGATCAAGGATTACTATTTTCTCTAGGATCTCTATATTCTTTATATGTTAGGATTTGACCTAATTATGGGTCTGGACTAGCTAGTCACACACCAAGCCCACATTTATTATTACCAGAGGAGAGTTACCTTTACAACTCCGAAGGGTGAACATTATATTCATTGTGGAGAGTGGGATATCTAGGCAGGCTGACAGGGTCCAAATACTAAGCAACTGGGAGAGCTCATATCCTAGGTTTCTAGTTTGTTGTTCGATGATGGTTATAAAAAGAAGGATTTCTTTCCACTGGTAGTGGACCTATTTTAGGATGTCTTTCCTAAAGGATTATCAGGGTTTCCAACTAAGAGAGATGTATAATTTACCATTGATCTCATACCTAAGGCTGATCTTATATCTATTCCACCGTACAAAATTTCACTGATAGAGCTTCAATAACTCAAGAATCAACTCGAGGAGTTGTAGGATAAGGTATTTATTTGTCTGAGTACATCACTTTGGGGATCAATTGTGATATTTTCTAAGAAGTTCGATGGGAATATATGCTTGTGAGTTAATTACCAGAAGTTGAACTAGATGAATGTGAAGAACTGGTATCCTCTTCCATATATCGACGATCAATTTGACCAGTTGAGAGGAGCTTGTGTGTTCTCAAATATAAAATTTTGATTTAGGTATAATCAGCTGAGTGTTTGGAATTCTGATATATCGATGACTACTTTCAGAATAATTTATGTCCAATGTGAGTTAGTTATAATGTTGTTTGGTTTGAATAATGCACCAGTAGTGTATATGGGCATGATGGACATGATCTTTCATCCATACCTAGATAATTTTCTTGTGGTGTTCATGGATGACATCTTGGTGTACTCCTAGACTAATGATGATCATGTACAACATCTTGACATCATCCTAAGCCCACTGAGAGAGCATCATCTATATTCCATACTCTCTAAGTTTCAATTTTGGATAGATCAGGTACACTTCTTGGGACACGTCATCTCAGAGGAAGGTGTGTCAGTGGACCCAGAGAAGGTTTAGGCAGTGGTTTATTGGGAGCATCCCAAGAACTTATTCAATATATTTATCTTTCTTGGATTAGATGTATATTATTGGAGATTCGTCCTGGACTTTTCCCATTTGACAGTACCACTTTTGGGATTGACCAAAAAGAGATAAAAATTGATTGGCCGAAAGCATGTGATAAGTATTTCAGGAGATGAATAATTGTTTGACATCAGCACCAATATTGATCCAACCTGATCCAGGTGAGAAGTATGTAGTTAATTATGATGCCTCTAGGGTTAGACTCAGAGCTGTTTTGATGCAAGTATATTGATTTGTGGCCTATGGGTCTCAGTATCTAAGTCCACATGAATGGAATTATCCTATGTATGACCTTGAGCTAGAAGCTATGGTTTATGCTTTGAAACTTTTATGGCATTATATTTTGGCTGGAAAGTTTACTATGTATACACATCACGAGAGCATGAATTATATCTTTTTTAAGTGATATCTGAATCTTTGGCAGCATTAATGGGTTGATTATATGTGGTATTTTTATTTTTATATGACATATGAACCCAAAAAATGAAATAGTTTGGTTGATAATTTGAGTCGGAAAAACATAGATTCAGATGGTTTGGGATTACATTATTATGAGGAAGATGGATAATTTAATGGATTATATGCATGTGGTGGTTCATGAGAGTCAGGATCATATGAATCTAGTATCAATTTCAATGGATTCAACACTTTTGAAATGGATCTGAGATAGGTAGTATGAGGATCCAGAATGTTTGGACTTTAGGGAAATCCTTGAAGTTAGAGAGTCACCATAATATTGGAAAATAGATGATGATGAGATAATCTATACTAATAATTGGGTTATTGTGCTTACGATCATGTGAGAGGAGCTCATGTAGGAATTTTGTGCTTCAAAGTGGGTAGTACATCCAAGTGTGACCAAAATGTGACATTACCTATGATGATAGTTTTTTTTCGAAATGGAAAAGGAGATATCAGGTTTTGTGACATGATCCTACACCTATTAGAAGGTGAAGGAAGAACATCAACAACCTAAAGGTTTATTGTATCTGTTTCCAGTTCCTAAATGGATGTTGAATGATGGGACAATGGACTTTGGGGTGGGCCTCCCAAATAAAACAAGGAATAATGATTCCATTTGGTTTAATATGGATCTAATAACAAAAGTAGTACATATTTTTCCTGTACAAGGACATTATTAGTGGAGAAACTGGGATATTTGAATATTCGGGAGAAATTTCATCTCCACGGGGTGCTAGAGACTATTGTTTCAGATCATGACTCATGTTTCAATTCATGCTTCTGGAATTTATTTCAGAACGGTATCAGTGGATAAGTATTATTGAATATGACCTTCCACCCATAGACATATGGGAATTTAGAGTGTACTATAAAGGTGCTTAAGGATATGTTGTGAGAATTTGTTCTTAACTTCAGTGGGTCTTCGTATAAACACCTTGATTTCATGGAGTTTTACTATAAAAATATTTATCAGGAAGTGATACATATGGCACCATACAAGAAACTTTATGGTAATCCATGCAGATCACCTTTATGCTGGATGGAGGTAGGTGAGTCTGAGTTGTTGGGACCAAGTCTCGTGTAAGAGACATCAGAGTAGGTATAACTAATTCGTAAATGCATGAATATGGCTCAAAGTAGACATAATTTGTATGATGATTAACATAAATGACCCCTAGAGTTTGAAAAGGTTGATTTTGTATTCCTTCATGTGTTTCTTAGGTTGTGTCACCATAGGATATGGAGGTAGGGTAAGTTAATTCCTAGGTTCATTAGACCATTTGAGGTTCTGGAGAGAATCAGGCTGGTGGTATACGGATTGGATCCTCCAAAAAAAGATAGAACTATATATGATTTTTCCCATTTATCGAAACTTCAATAGTATCACCTCAACCCTTCTCATGTGATCGATGTAGATGAAGTTGATCTTGAGGTAGATTTATCCTATGAGGAGAATTTGATGCATGTTTTAGATTATAATAAGAAAGTGTTTTAGAGAAAGATATTACCAATAGTTTGTGTTTTATTGATAAATGGGTGTGTGCTGGAGGAAACTTGGGAAATTTAATAACATATGAGGTCTCGGTGGCCCAATATTTTTGGATCGTAATCATAGGTAAGCTTGGGAGTTCATCTCAAGGATGATCTATTATAAGGTGGAGATATTTTAAGATCCAAACCTTTTTTAGAGTTGTATCATGCATGTTTACTGGTACTCTTTCACCTCATGTTGAGTGATTTTTATTGGATTTTACTTTGGGGTGTGTTTGGTGAATATCGAGGAAAAATGAAGGAAAGAGGGTTGTGCATAGTTGGCGCATGGTTTGTGAAAATCATTTGCCCTATCTCAGTGAACTATGAAACCCTAGACAGTGGGGAGTTTCTGAGTTGGGGTATGGTTTGTCAGACTGTGCGCACAAAAAGGAGGAACCATACACCCCTAAAATAATAGTCACACAGTTAGAACATGGTTAGGCTAAATCATGTTCCCTTACACATGAAACCATGCACGATATTTTTAATGGCCTGAAAATTAGTTTTTACTTCCCTGAACCTCTGAAAGTCACCCATTTCAACCAAAATTTGTACCCCCAATATTTTTGATGATTTCAAAGTTTCTAAGAGGTATTCCAAGGCCATATGACCTCCTTTATTTGTGATTCAAATCCCAGATTGAATATCCTCACCTCTCCTGGTAAGAGGATCATATCCCACTTTCTTTTGCATTCATCTCTCATCCTTCTCCCTTTATTTAAGGGAAGATATTCTAAGTTCTTGGTTAGATATAAACCTAATATTGTACATCTAGATCTAGGATTGTTGATCTAGATGTAAATTAAATAGATCATGAGTTTTTTAAATCTAATTGAGGTATTAAATCTTGAACCCATTCTAAGTTATTGTGCTGCTCAATTTTTATGATTTTTTATTGGGTGATCGTTCATCAACCGATATAGGTAGGTGGTATATTATAAAATTCCCAAATTCATGATATTAATTATTTGTAAGTGATTGTAGAAATTTATTATTTTCATTTAGAAATTGGAATTCCTAAATTGAATTAATTAATGTGGTAAATTAATTAATTGGGGAAATTGGGGTTTTAATTGAGTATTAGAATTGTGGAACCAAGTTAATTAATTGATGAATTAATTATTAGAATATTTAACTGTAGAATTGTGTATAGTTAATTTTTTCATTAACTATTGGATTGTGGAATATTGAATTGACGAAAATTAATTTTTGAATTTTGAATTGAACAATAATTAATTAGTGAATTAACAATTAGATGTTGAGTTTGTGAAATGGTTAATTAATTGTTTAATTGATTAATGGAAGAAGTGTGATTAATTAATTTTTGAATTAATTAATTGGAAATATGTAGTTAATTAATTTTTGAATTAATTAAATGAAATTGATATTATTATTTAATTATTGAATTAATTAATGGGCTCGGATTAATTGATTTATGAACTAATTAATGGAATTTTTTATGGTTAATTATGATAAAAGGGTTAATGTTTTTTAATATTGGTTTTTTTGATAGTGTGACAACATGTGATAGTGAGATACATGTAATATTTTGATGTGTTATGATATATATGCATGGTTGATAAATGGGGTTCTATACATGATTATCTATTCCAATGATATGTATGTATCATTGATAGAATGGGTTCTAGACATGATGATATACGCCAATGATAAATATATATATATATGTGTGTGTGTGTGCATAGTTGACAAATGCAGTGGTAGACATAATGATCTACGCCAATGATATGTATTCATGGTTGATAAATAGAGTGCTAGACATTATAATCTATCCTAATGGCATATATTAATAGTTGAGAATTGGGATGTCATACATGTCATTCTACGCCCATGATATATATGGATGATTGATAAATGGGGTGCTATATATGGAATTCTACACCCAAAACATTGGCATTAGAATATGGTTCTATGTTTCTATAATAATGAAATTGAAGTGACATGGATAATATAATCCATGTCCCATGATGAAATTTTAATTGAATATGTAACATAGTTCATACCCGCCACAGGTCGAAGCAGGTATTGAGTTGTGGGTGTCCTAGGAAACCTGATGGTCTATGTGGTATAAAATAAAGATTAATTAATAATTTTATAAATGTTTACTTATGAATTTTAATTGTTTCTTTATAAAAATTTATAAACTTATTATTGTATGTATTAGTTTTATACACCATTGGTGGCGTCCTACTAAGTAGTAGTCACACCATACATGGGATTTCGGATTAGAACTCAAATATAATTTATAGTTATAGGATAGGTTAAGGGATAAGGTCATGTTTAAGATGGCTAATTTGTGTGTGGAGCATGGTTGAGGGATCCAAATGTGGTTTGGGTCCCACTAGGAGTCATTAGTATATTTATTTTGGGTTTTCATTTTATAAACTAGACACATACATTAGCATGGGATGTTTTATTCTTTAGTTTGGATAGTGTATCTCCTATTTTTATTTTATTGAAATATTGTTATTTTTTATGGTTATATATATGCCTCCACTATTGTTTATTATGTCCACTAGTGTATTGCTATGATAAGATAGGGTATAGTCTCACCATGATTGACCTATCTGACCCTCACTACTAGTTGGCAACCTCTAGCATACGGGGATGCATGCTTGAGATCATATGACTGACCAGCTTAGGGCACCGATGTGTGGCACCTGGGTTGGGACGTTGTATATTTTAGGCATGGTATCTTGGGAATGACCCAAGAATTCCTTCAAGATTTGGATATTGTCAGGACTCAAAGGATATTACCTATGATTTATCCCTAACTTCTCCCATAATGAATTTCTAAAATCCAAGATGACCAATAAAGGGGTGAAGTTTGTTTTGTCATATTCTTATGAGAAGAATTCCTAGAAATTGAAGAATGGGTTGACCACAACACCAATCCTCACCTTATCTAATCTATGTAAGAAATATACCATGTAATATGATGCATCTAGAATTGGAATTGGATCCATTTTAATATACAAGGATTGAGTGGTTGTTTTGTATCAATATATTTGTGGCCACTTGAGTGGAACTATATCACACATGATCTGAATTTTGATGCATTGGTACACACCCTAATATTCTAGAGATGTTATCTTTTAGGAAAGAGGCATATGGTGTACAAATACCACACGATATTAAAGAATATTTTTTTGTAGTGTAACCTAAAACTTCATAATAGAATATGGGTTGATTATATATAGTATTTTGACATCAAGTTAGAATACACTCCACGTAAGGGAAACACTATTTCTAGATCTTTGAGTAGAAGAAAGCAAAAAAAATAAGTATGGGGGTCTTTTTATGAGTGGCAGATAATTGTGCTATTTTAAAAAATTCATTTGGATGTTTTGGTGTACCATGGGTGGGTAAATTAGACTTTTATATTTTTTTCTCTTATTATTATTTATGGGATCAAGTGATGGAATTTATTTAATCTGAATGGATTAGCTATAAAGAAAACATATATGGTTGGGAACCACCATTGAGTTAGTATCTTGGATGTGATGATGCTTTTCTTTCCCATGGTTGTATCTCGGTTCCTATAATCTTATGCAAGGAACTAATAATAAAATTACATGCTTCCATATGGAGAACATATCTTGGGATGAGAAATATGTATCATGATCATCATAGTTGATGCAAGTATCCAAGGATGAAGGAAGAGATAGTTGGCATGATGTTTCTTCTTTTAGTAGGTGATTTTCGAGAGTCCGTGGCCTACTAGGTTACTATAGCCTTTACCCATTATGGAATGGAAATTAGATGATATAAATATAAACTTCATAATAAGATTACCCAGAAAACACTAAAATAATTATACAAAATGGGTGATCATATATTGACAAATAAATCTATCACACTTCTTACATATCAAAGAGACTATCACCATTGATAGTATGGGTAGTCTCTAAATGATGGAGATAGTTTAGATTCATGGTGTTCTAATGATTATTGTTTTGAGCTAATATCCCAATTTTACTTCATGGTTTTGTAAGGGCCTACAAAAGGCACTCGTATTGAGAGTTTATATAAGCATATCCTACCATCCCCAGACTAATGTCCAATCTAAATAGACAATTAATGTTTTGGAGGAATGTTATGAGCCTATGTTTTGGAGTTAAGTGGTTCTTGGGAAAAGTATCTAAAAACTATGTATTTATCTTATAACAATAGATTCTAGTCACTAATACAAATAGATCCTTTTGAGGCTTTGTATGGAATGTTATGTTGTTCACCTCTTTACTAGTTATAGGCTGGTGTGGTAGTTCTCATTGGAAGAAGTCTCATGTAGTAAACATCTAAGAAAGTTAAGTTGATCAAAAATTAGTTGTAAACCATGTGTAATATGAATAAATCATATGATTATCATTAAAGATTGGCTCTAGGGTTCATGGTTGTTCACCAGGATTTTCTTTAGGTGTCTATTAGGTTGTGGAAATTTTGTATCCCTAAGTAGGTAAATGTAGTGACTAAGTTCATCTGTCCATTTTAGTTTGTGTAGATAATTGGTTCAATTTCATACCAATTGGGACTTACATGGTGCTAAAGTTCCATGAATGATGTGTTTTATGTGTCATAGCTTTAGATATATCACCTTGACCCTTACCATGTGATATATGTTGATGATTTTGAGCTTGATGTTGATGTGTCCCTTGAGGATCATTTGATCTATATCATGGTATGAAGTGAGAAGAATCTCTGAGGGATGATCGTGCCTCTAGTGTGAGTGTAGTGGTAGCATGGGTGAGTACCAGAGGAGACCTAGGGGAGGGAGTTTGATATGTAAGCATATTGACCTAACTTTTTCATAGATACCCCATAGTGATGATTGAGATCATAGCTCATGGATGGTCTATTATATGGGGGGAGGTTGTAAGATCCTTTATTTTTCTAGTTATGTCTATCTTTAAGGGTTTTTTTTTGAACTCCTAATTTCTATAAATGAGACCCCTTACTACTATAAAATGTGGTATCAAATGTGTTTGAGGGATCAAATAATCTAAGATAAATAAAGGATGGAGGTTCCATGTGGCACTAAAGATATTTCAGTTCCATTGGGTAGTTGGTTCCCTCCACCGTCCGGCTAGTAGGCTACCCATTAGCTTGGGAAAGATACTGGAATCCCACTGAATCATTGATGATACCCACCAGCCTGATAGTGGGTTTGTCCAGAATTGGTCTCCTAAAGGAGACCCAATGGTCAGTCATTAGGGTCTCCATCCATGCATTCATGTAGGGAGACACCATTGTTGATCTGGTGGTTCCCCCTAGCTAGCATGTGGCATCGGGCTAGGTCAAAAAAGGTAGATGGTAGAATATACTTTTACCCTCACCCCCCCCCCCCAAACCCATGTTTCAGCCTATTAATCCACTATTCCAAACCTAATATGAGATTTTGAGAATTTTTAAGATTCCCCAAATCTTCTTTGACTCCTTCAATTCTTCTCCTTGATCAATTGATTTGTTCTTAGATCCAGGGATCTAAAATCAATAAGTCTCCTTTAGTTTTGATTTTTTATTCTTATCTTCTCCTTGGATACTGTTATTCCATCCATGACTAGGTTTTTCAACCAAATTCAATAGGGGGTCATTATGTTGCACATAGAATTTGTTCTGGGTCATGGTTTACTTCTAATTAGTTTTTAAGATAGGTGGTCTAAAGAAAATCCCTAAAGTCTATTTAAATTTTCTAGTATGTGAAACCTATGTGATTGTGTAAGAACATTGTGCACATGAACTTCCTTCATTGTAATTCATTAAATATTTTTTCTTAGAACTCGCATGCCCCCATTGAGTTTATTATCATTGATACTAGAACTTTTGGACACCTGAGAGTTGTGTCAACCCTTCAACCTAGGTTTGAAAATCGATTCATTGAAACTAGACCCCTATTTTGGATTGAGAATTATTTATTCCGTGGATTTATTTTTTATTTAGATTAATATGTGAATTGGGTAAATGAATTGGTAAAGTATGACATGGATTCAAAGTGTTTAAATGTAATGTAATTTTCTTTGTCATGATAACCTGATAAATTGTAGATATAATGGCATGTTAATAGAAATGGGATTAATTGATACATGTTTTGAATATAGTTACAATTATTGAGATAAATGATAACTTGGAAAGACGGAATAAATGGTAAAATATTGTTACAATTACTGTGATAATTAGTAACTTGGAAAATAGAATAAATATTGATGATTGGTAATTTGAATAAATTACCCAATATTAAATATAACAACATGTTTGGAATGTTTGGTGACATTATTATAATTTGATTGTATGGAATATTATCTTGTTATAACTCTTGATTTTGTATGATTCCTGAGTGCTAGTTTCATGGTTATATACTACCTGAGGGATAAATTCATGCTTACATACCTCTTGAGGGCTAGATGCAAGGTAACATACCAACTGAGGTCTAAATTCTTTCTTACACTCAGCCTAAGATAAAGAAACATGGTTACATACCGCCTGAGGGATAGATGCATATTAGCATACCACCAAAGGAATAAATTCATGGTTACAATCAACTTTAGGTATATCTAGATGGGTATATACTCTCTGAGGTTTAGGATCATGGATACAGACTGGCTAAGGGCTAGATGCATGATTCCATGAACTACTTAGGGAAATATTATGTTTATATTTATTGACTAAGGGTGTGATTGTGGGTTGTACATGGAATTCCTTCCTCAATATATGTACAAGGTTACAAGGATAAAGATATATAGAATTAGGCCAAAGAAGGTTTAGTTAACCTTGGGTGTTAGACGAGAGCTCATGTGGTTTGCAGTTTATTTGATGTTATATGTTAATTAATGAATTATTTCCCTTGTTTAATGTATTTTTTTTATGCACTATATATTCAAACCAATTTATTTTGACACCATAGGTGTCGGACTACTGAGTTTTACTCACACTCTATTTGGGTTATCATTTGGTGCCCAGATAGATTACATAGATACATGTATGGACAAGGGTAAGGGACCCAATACTTTATTGATTGCTTTGTGGGATGGTATTGGATACTGGATATAGGAAAGATAATTTGTTTCAAAACCGATATATTTATGAGTATTTATTTAATATTTTTCCTTTTATTTGTTTTCCTATATGTCTTAAACATAAAATTTAGTTGATATTCATTTTTTCATGACCTTTTTTATTACTATTATTTATATTATTGGTATTCATATGTTATCTAATTTAGTTTTTTGTTTAATTATTTATCATTATTATGTTTTTATTAAAACTATTTCTTGGAGAGTATAGTCTCATCACTATATCCTTACACCCTTGCTACTAGTTGGCAGCCTTTGGCATACGGGGAGGAGTTCCTGAGGTCATGTAGCAACACATCTTGGCCACGTGAGGTATAACTAATTCTTAGATGTTACATTAGATATTCTTAAAAGAGAGTTATTGAATAATATTAAAGAAATAAATGTCATTATTTCCTAAATAAATTAAATTATTCATGGAATTTATTCTTTATTGTTCATGATAAAAAATAGGTTCACCTAGTTTAAGTAAATTTTCTTGAATCTAAAAATTCTCTAAAGAAAACATTTTATGACTTTGTGAATTTTATTGAATCATTGGGAGAATAATCTAAAACATAGTTTAATATTTTCAAATATTTTAAGAAAACTAAATATTACTTAAAATAAAATAATAATCACATTCTATGTTTATTCAAGTAGAAGATTTTGATGATGTTAGTTATAATAAAAAGGAAAATATTGTGATTTTTCCTAATAAATATGATTTACCCATTATTTAATCAAGTGGTTATGCTAAAAATTAAGAAATAAATAGTTTGTGGATATATAATAAGGGAAAATATTAGACCAATAGAAATCAATATAAAAGTTAAGTATTTTTCAAGCATGTAAAAAATATGAAATCATCAATGAAAGAAAATGGTGAAAAGGTTTCAAGAGGAAAATGAAAAATATTTTTTCCATCCTATGAGAATATTAAAACTTAATATATATTTTTTGTGTTTTATGTGTATATTTAAAGGGAATAGATGTGATTATATAATATGTGTCTCTCAACAACTGAGGGGCTTTTATTCAAAGGGGAGATAGCCTCAAAACATAAAGATCAAACCAACTCAACAACTAAAGAAAGATGTGGGAGTAAAAAAACAATTTGGGGAACATGGGGTGGCTAATTGAATATTTGAAAAGAATGGGTATACTACAAAAAAAATATTTATCGATGGTTATATAGAAAGGATTTTGGAAACCTATACTAAACGGTTGAATATTTTATTTATAGAGATTATTTTTAAAAGAATTATAAAATTATGTATTTAGAAAAAAGTAACCTATAAAATTTTACTTAATTATAATTTAGAAGTGGATTTTATTTAAACAAAAACTAATTTTTATTAAAAAAACACCCCTCTATATTCCATTCCTCCTTAGCCTCTAACTGATCCCTTATCACACACATCTCCTATGGGTCTGACCTCTCATCACCATACACACCAATTTCACCATATTTACCTCTCTAAACTTCATTTTATTTATGTCCTAGTGTATATCCATTCCCACTTAACCTTATACCATCCCAATCCATGAATTCCTCCTCAATGGAAAAACTCTTATAGTCCTCAACTTTCATATCACTTACCCTATGTAACACCCCGCCCCAACCTCATTGGATTTAGGAGGCGGTGAGGGTTGCTTGGCCTTAAGAGATGTTCCTAAGGCGCCAAAGGATGGAAATAAATGCTGAGGGCTTCGAGAAAAAATTGGGGAATGATTTTCCCTTAAGAAAAAAACCAACTAAACCATCCACTAACAGCCACTATATGATTCATGTCAATGAAACATTCAAGAATTTATTCCCAAAAGACAACCAAGTTGATCCCCAATACAACCCAAAACCAATATAATTCAACATGATATCATAGTACTTTGCGGAAGACTAAACAAGAGACCCAAAATAAACCAAGACACAGTCCACGACTCCACCCCAAGCTCCTTGCCCCAAGCACCACCACATCTCTCAAGCATCACCATGAACCACTAGTAATGATATTCCTTACCTTTACCTGTTTCTCGGAACACGGCATCTGCAAAAGCACCAATGTTCCAAAGCAGGGGGTGAGTACTAATACTCAGTAGGTTTTCCCCAAATGACTCCCCTACACACGCCACTAGGATAAAACCATTAGTACATTTATATAAAGCAGTTTATAAAAAATAATCACAAGTGTAACCATTACTATAATCCATACATACCCTTACCAAGCCAAACAAATCAAGGGAAATCCAAAAAAACATGCCACAAGAAATTTCATCATTTCAAATTAGCACTCAAATTTCTATCTAGAAAAGAAATGCACCACACAAGGTTTCACAACCCAATACTGGTATAAAAATCACGGTGGCACATCCGTCCAACCCATTTATTCCTTCCTTAATATAGTGGAACTTACCATCCACTTACCATTTATGGTGGCCCTTCCATCCACTACCCATCCCCTTATTATAGTGGTACTTCCCGCCCGCTTCCACACAACATTCAAACAAGCCATAACCAAAAATATAACCCACCAAGGTCACCAAAATATGCAATTAACCATTTCAATTACATGTCGAACCACTTCTATAAATCAAACATCTATTGAAAACACCCTTCCACCCTTTTTACACAACAATTCTTATTTCAATAAAACAACCACTTTATTGAAAAACGATTTCACAAGCCAACTTAATTAATTTAATAAAACAACCCATTCTAAAAACACAATTAGAGAATTTTACCCAAAAACCCCTTTCTTCCAAAAAATCCCCAAAACACCACCGAAGGGATTTCCAATAAATTTCACACATAAAAAACAAAATTAATTTTAAGCAAAACAAATTAATTGTAACCAAGCTTCAAGTTCTAGAAAAGTGGAGTCAAGAGAGAAGCCACCTACCTTTAGGGTTCCGACAAAATCAACCAACAAGCTACCACACCTCCTCAAATTCGGCGAACGCACCACCAAAATTGCTCTATATCCCCTTCCCTAACATCCACAAGTTTTAAAATCAACACCCAAGGAAACCACAACCCTAGATCTACACACAACGGGTGTAGATCTAGAAAACCGAGAGAGAGAGATGTAGATCTAGAGGAAAACCCAAAGAAACCAAGGGGAGAGATTTACCTGGGAGAAACCACCTTTAACCCGCCTAGAACCCCCTTTTATTTGCTTCTAAAATGTGCTAAAGAGCTCCCCCAACCTCTGAAAACTGGAACTCCTGCGTGAGTCACGAGTGGAAGGAATACTGAGGGAAAAAATGGGAAATCCCGAGTGGCCCGAGACTTAAAACCCCAAACTTTATGTGACCACACGGTTACCCCGCATGGTTTGGTAAACTGTGCGCCAACAGTGCGGTTTCCACTGTCTCACTCAGGGACTTCGTACAGCTCTCCCACATGGTCTGACAAACCGTGTGCCACCCATGTGGAGCCCACTATCAAGGGTGCACAGTTTCCTGAGATGGCCACACGGTTTGTTTAGACCGTGCGCCAACCGTGCACCCCTGTACAACCTCCACAACTTTAATATTTTTTCCTAGAATTGTCCAAACATCAACCAAAAACTTCAAAAAGCACAAAAGAACCGAAACAAGGGTCACATACCTCAAACCAGGGGGTAGTACATTCTCCCCACCATTGGAATTTTTGTCCCAAGAAAGTAGTGAGCCCACTATTTGTCGAAAGAACTCAGGCCATTTCTCGACCATATCTTTCTCCCACTCCCAAGCCTCCTCTTAGATCTGGCCATGCTACCACAAAACCCAAACCAGACTGATGCTTTTCCTCGCAGGACTTTATCTTGCCTATCCACAACCCGCACTGGCACATGCACCAATGAATCATCTGGCTCTAATTCAACATGATCCCATCAAATAACATGGCTCGGATCCAGCTAATACTTTTTCAACTGTGACACATGAAACACATTGTGCACTACACTGAACCTAGGTGGCAAAGCAAAACAATTAGCCACCTCACCAACCCGCTCAAGAAACTCAAAAGGTCTAATATACCTTGGATATAACTTTCCCTTCTTCCCAAAATGACGATGTCCCAACCTAGGAGAGATCATCAAGAAAACATGATCACTCACCTCGAACGACAATGGCCATCGACGATGATCCGTATAGGATTTCTGACTACTCCGAGCTGTCTCCATTCTCTTCCTAATTAACTTGATCTTCTTGGTAGTCTCATGGACAAGGCTCGGTCCAACCATTGAGGACTCACATGTTTCCACCCAGCATAGTGGAGAACTTCATGGCCGCCCATACAACTCTTCAAACGTGGCCATATGTATGGATGCCTGATAGCTGTTATTGTACGAGAACTCAACCAGTAACAAGTGCTCCTCCCTTGAGCCACCAAAATCCATGACACAGGCCCGCAACATATCCTCCAATGTTTATATCGTTCTCTTGGATTGACCATCCATGTGAGGGTGATACGCCGTAGTCATGGTCAACTTAGTTCCAAGGGTTTTCTATAAGGATTTCAAGAAATGAGATGTAAACCTCGGATCTCTATCGGATACGATGAAAATTGGAACACCATGCCTCTTTACCACCTCCTGGATATATATTTTGGACAGATCCTCCACCGTATGAGATTCAAGAATTGGAATGAAATGGGCTTAATTCATTAGTCGACCCACTATCACCCAAATGAAATCTTTCTTTCTGATCGTTCTTGGGAGACCTGTGACAAAATCCATCACAATTTTCTCCCACTTACAAACAAAGATTGGTAAAGACTGTAACATTCCCGCTGGCCTATGATGCTCTTCCTTGACCTGCTGGCAAGTCAAGCATCACGAAACAAGCTCATCCACTCTTCTTTTCATACCAGCCCACTAGAACTGCACTTTCAATGCTTTATACATTTTCTGAATTCCAGGATGAACAGCCCACCTAGAATGATGATACGCCCTAAGAAGATCCTTCTGAAAAGCAACTAGTACAACCATCCGATTCCGAAAACAAAAAATTGAATCTCTATTCTGTTTCCAACCCTCAATGGTCTCCCCACCATTGAGTTTTGACCTCATGGTCACATACTCAGAATCAGATATTTGTGACTCTTTAACTAGTCCAACCAAGTCAGTAATCAACAAAACCAGAAAGAAGACCACTATATCGCCCTGGTCCTCACATTCCAACCGCATGTCATCTATAACCGACATCAACTACCACTGGTCTGATGCCTGTTTCACCACCTGAGAATATTATTTTCTACATAATGCTTCTACCACCAAATTTCCCTTTCCTAGTGTGTACTTCAAGTCAAAATCAAACATCTAGAGATATTCCATCCATATCCTTTTCCTCAAGTTCAAATCCCTTTGTGAGAAAATATGATTCAAGCTCTTATGATCTGTATATACCGTGAATTTCCCACTGAAGAGATAATGACACCACACTTTCAAAGCATTGACCACTACTGCCAATTTCAAATCATGATTTGGTTAGTTCTTCTCATGCACCCACAACTACCATGAGCCATATGCAACCACATGATTCTCTTTCATGAGAACGTACCCCAACCCTGATCCTGATGCATCGCAATACACCATGTACCCTTTTCATGGTTCTAGAAAAAACAAGATTGGTGCTGATGTAAGGAAACCCTTTAGCTATTCGAAACACTATTGAAATTGTTCATTCCACTAGAATGGAACATTTGTTCTAGTCAAAGATGTCATCAGTGAATCCAAACGTGAAAAAATCACGAACAAAACACCGATAATACCCATCTAGACCGAGGAAACTCCATGCCTGAAACACATTCTTTGGTGGTTGCCATGAGATAATAGCCGCTATCTTTTTCAGATCTACTGAAACACCCCTTTCAGAAATCACATGGCCAAGAAAATGGACTTCCTGTATCCAAAAGTCACACTTTGACAATTTTTCATACAAATGATGATCCATCAAGATCCCCAACACTGCTTCCAAGTTCTGCTAATGCTCCACCCTTGTCTTTGAATACACTAGAATATCATCTACAAACACCACCACAAATTAATCCAGATATCTCTAAAATATCTGATTCATCAATGTCATGAACACTGTTGGTGCATTCATTAGACCAAAGGGAATAACCACATATTCATAATGGATATATTTACTTCTGAAATCTATTTTAGGAATATCATCCTTCCTCACACGAAATTGACGATATCCCTACCTCAGGTAAGTCTTGGAGAACCACTAGGCTCCCCTCAAATGGTCAAAAAATCATCAATTCGTGGAAGTGGATATCTTTTTTTTATTGTTACTTGTTTAAGTCTACGATAATCATCACAGAGCCTCAATGTTTCATCCGCCCTTTTCACAAACAACACCGATGCTTCCCACAGAGACGTGCTTGGCCAGATAAACCCTTTGTTTTCTAACTCTTCCAATTAGACATTCAATTCCCGCAATTTTGTAGGTTCCATTTAGTAAGATAGAAGTGACATAGAACTGGTCCCCAAAAAGAGATCAATTGTAAACTCCACTTATCTTATGGGAGGTAACCCAGAGAATTCTTCAGGAAAAACATCCATGAACTGATCTACCACTGCTGGAAGAACACTATGCTCAACACCCTCTGCCGATTCCAATGAAAACACCGCAAACTGATACGATAACTTTCCCACTATAGTGCCAACAAACCTGTTACACCCTGCTTTTCATGCCTATCTCCTCTAAAGAGATATCTAACATCATCATGTGTCGTAAAAGCCAATGTTCTCACATTACAGTCAATGTGGGCCTTAAACGCCACCAGTCAATCTATTTCCAAGATTACATCCTACCCATCTATCTCAAGCACTGATAAATTCCACATTAGCTCAACCTTGCTCACAACGATACAACATGCTCTACACAAGAAGGCTCGACACTCTCTTCGACCTAGAGGAGTTTGAAGTTTCAAAACCAAAGGAATTATTTCTACCCTTAAACTCAACAACTCAACCATGCGTGCACCAATAAAAGAGTGTGAAGCACTTTCATCAAACATAACTTGCATCAAGGTAGAATTTAAAAGAATAATACCTCAAAATGTGGATGGTCTCGACTGATCATCCACCACAACCTGCTCGACTCCAAACAACACCTTGGTTTCCACACTCTGATCTTTATTGCCCTGCTGAGGAGTTGTGGTTTTCCAAGAATCACCATGACTAGATTTTCTCTTCTTGTGAGGGGTATGCTACTATCCCCATCCCATCGAAGCATACGACGCCTACGATCCCTGAGGAGTATCACGCATACCCGACCTCGGAGCATTCATACAATAGCGTTGAAGATCCCCATCTGCTTGAAATTGTGACGTGCTTGAGGTTGTGTCGTATAGTCCCACTTGATGTGTGTCGTAGAGCCACACTAAAAACATCTTGGTTTGCTCTGGGGCTTCGGAGGAAGATTTACTAATCCTTTCATCAGATTATGGTCCATACTCACACCCCCAGAATAAGTGTCCCTCCTCTACTTGAACCCAATGTTAGAGTTCCCACTATTCCCCATGGGTACCACCATGCTTCCTCTGCCCGGAGCTCCCAATAGATCTCACTCAGCCACCGATGCTCTATTCACCATTTCTATGTAATCACTGATACACAGCACTGCTCTTTTTGAATGGATCTATTACCTTAACACCGCTACGAATATCCTTTCTTTCAACAATGTGCTACCCACCAACTCGATTGAAAACTACACTAGGCTCATATACTTAGCTGCATACTCCGTCACAGACATATACTCTTCCTTCAGACGGAAGAAATCAGTTCTGCGCTGAATTATGAACATATCTAGGTATAATTATTTATTAAACAATTCCTCAAAGCCTTCCCATGTCATACCCTAGTCCGTCCCCACTCAAACTACCAACTCGCACCACTGAAGAGCAAGATTCTATAGCTTATATGTTTCCAGATTTACATTCAACTCTACCAGTGTCCCTAAGAATTCGTAAATTCTGTTCATTCTGGACAGCCATGCCTTTTCCCTTTCCAGGTCCGAATCACCCCTAAAGACCGATGGATCCTTCTTTTAAAACTAAGGTGCATAATCAATATGATTTGGCTCTTCCACTCTATTCACACTTTCCTTATCTTGGAAAGCTTGCACTATGCTCTGGACTAACTGCTGGTTCACCTGGGGCTTAAGTGCAACCACGTTCTCATTGTCGACTTCTGGTTGGTCTCTATGACGCCTACCTAGTGCCATTTATATAAACAAAAAACAAACAACCATGAGTCTCACTTTCATAGACATCAATAATTCCCATTTCAAATCACATTACATAATACTATCGCAATGAGGCTTTCCACCTTTCCACATTTTCCATGTTTCGCCATTTTTGAAAACCAAACCATTTTAAAAATAATAAATTTATTCACATTGTAGTTTCACACATCTGAAAATCCATTTATCAATTCTGCCCATAAATCATTATGCCCAATAAAATATGCATCCTAGAGGGAAGTCATTTCTACCATATATACCATGCACATCTCATTGGCTACACCCATGAAAATGAGATTTCCAATGCCTATAAGTGTCTCCAAAATAGGTATGTACCCAACTCCCTGGTAAATTGAAGTTCAGCCTAAAAGGGTTAGCTACATTCTTTTATGCTATACATTCCATGTTCCAACATTCCTACGCCTTGATACCATCCCGAATCAAGGAATATACCACAACGAATGTCAACTCGAAATCTGATAATCAACTCCAAAGGACCGAACAAGATAATACCACTTGTTACACCCCACCCTTACCTCTTTGGATTGAGGAGGCAATGAGGGTTAATTGGCTTTAAGCGACGTTCCCAAGGTGCCAAAGGCTAGAAATAAATGCTGAGGGATTCGAGAACTAATTGGGGAACGATTTTCCCTTCAGAAAAAAACCATCCAAACCATCCACTAATAGCCACTATATGATGCATGTCAATGAAACATTCAAGCATGTATTCCTAAACGACAACCAAGTTGATCCACAATAAAACCCAAAACCAATACAATCCAACATGATATCAGATTACTATACGGAATACTAAACAAGAGACCCAAAATAAACCAAGAAACACTCCATGACTCCACCCCAAGCTCTTTTCTCCAAGGACCACCACATCTCCCAAGCATCACCACAAACCACTAGTAATGAAATGCCTTACCTTTACCTATGTCTCGCAATACGACATCTGTAAAATAACAAAAGTGACAAAGTATGGGTTGAGTACTAATACACTGTAGGTTTTCCCCAAATGACTTCCCTACACACGCCACTAGGATAAAACCATTAGCACATTTATATAAAGAATTTTATATAAAATAATCACAAGTGAAACCACTACTATAATCCAAACATACCCTTACCAAGACAAGAAAACTAATGGAAAGCCAAACAAACATTCCACAATACATTTCATCATTTCAAATTAGCACAACAATTTCCATCTATCAATGCAATTCACCACACAAGGTTCCACAACCCAATATTGGTATAACAATCAAGGCGGAACTTCCGTCCAACCCGTTTCTTCCTTCCCAAATTTAGTGGCACTTCATGTCCACTTACCATTAATGGTGGCCCTTCCATCCACTACCCATCCCCTTATTATAGTGGTACTTCCCACCCACTTCCATAAAACATTCAAACAAGTCATAACCAAACATATAACCCACAAAGGTCACCAAAATATGCAATTAACCATTTCAATTACATGCCAGACAACTTCAATAAATCAAACATTTATTGAAAACACCCTTCCACCCTTTTTACACGCCAATTTCCATTTCAATAAAACAACCCCTTTATTGAAAAACTATTTCACAAGCTAACTTAATTAATTCAACAAAACAACCCATTTTAAAATCTCCATTTTAAAATCACAACAAGAGCATTTTACCCAGAAACTCCTTTCTTCCCAAAAATCCCCAAAACACCACCAAAGGGAATTCTAATCAATTCCGCACATAAAAAACACAATTAATTTTAAACAACATAAATTAATTATAACCAAGATTCAAGTTCTATCCAAGTGGAGTCAAGAGAGAAGTCACATACCATTAGGGTTCTGATGAAATCGACCCACAAGCTACCACACCTCCTCAAATCCAGAGAACGCACCACCAAAATCGCTCTATATCCCCTTACCTAATATCCAAAAGTCTTAAAATCAATACCTAAGGCAACCACAACCCTATATCTACACACAACAGGTGTAGATATAGAAACCCAAGAGAGAGGGAGAGATGTAGATCTAGAAGAAAACACAAATAAACCAAGAAGAGATACTTTCCTGGGAGAAACCACCTTCAAACCACCTTGAAACCCTTTTATTTTCTTTAAAAATGTGCTAAGGAGCGCTTCCAACCTCTAAAAATTAGAAATCCCATGTGAGCCATGAGTGAGAGGAAGAATGAGGGAAAAAATGGGAAATCCAGAGTGGAATGGGACTTAAAAACCCAAACTTTAAGTGGTCGCACGGTTACCCCACACAGTTTGGCAAACCGTGCGCCAATCGTGCAGTTGCCACTGTCTCACCCAGGTACTTCGCATGGATTTCCTACGTGGTCTGACAAACCGTGTGCCACCCGTTCAAACCCCACTATCAAGGGTGCATGGTTTCCCGGGCTTCCGCATGGTTTGTTCAGATTGTGTGCCAACCATGCACCCTTGCACAACCTCCACAACTTTAAAAGTTTTTCCATAATTTTCCAAAATTCAACCAACCACTTCAAAAATCACAAATAAACCGAAACAAGGGTCACATACCTCAAACTGGGGGTACTACACCCTGCCTCACTATACTAACTATTTTCGATTTCCTAAGGTCTAGATTCCCATGTAGTTGTTAAAATAATGTTAGAACAAAATTTCCTCACATATTTACATTTTTGGACGACAAATTTGGCACACAATCACCATTTATGGATTGATTCATATCAGTAATGTCTTCATCTCTCACAATGGTGATCTAATTTTGCTTCACTCCTCTGTTAAAACTAAATACCTCACCACATGTGTTGGCCATATCCATTAAACTATGTTTCTCTATATCATGGTATAATTACACTAAATCATGGGAATTTATTGTATGATCTATAAGAAAATCTAGGGAATAAATAATGTATTTCACTAATTAAAAATTTGGATGTTATTGAGTTTCCTAGAAATTTATTCAAATGATTAAATAAAAAGTAACATAATTATAGTTAATTAGTTTAAATTTTTTGAGGATTCTGTTGATAAGTGGATCATGGATCCATTTTAAATTGTTTTCACCCCTTTTGTGGGAATTTCCTTATCATTATAACTCTTAGTGAGTTTCCTATATTTAGTTTGATTATGAGATTTTTTATTGGTTGTTTTTTTATTATTTTATTCCTCTATATTTGTATAACTATATATTTATATAACAATATAATTTTGTAGTAATATCACACTCTAAGTGGTATAGAGATGGTAGATACTCTATGACATAGGAAAACTATTATACTCACAGTACCAAGAGTGAACTGGGACTACAGATGATTCAATCTACCATTATTGTATAGGATCGACAAATTGATGGACAACCATTCTATTCCTGCAACCTAATGTACACATGAAATATCGGATAGTCAATGTACTAATTTTCTATAGTTTATAATTCATTAAATACCTTTTGTTACTAAATTATCTTATCCTATTATAATTTCTTTCATAGGTATCAATAATGAGGATGTTGTAGTATCAAACATTCATATAGAGACACAATTACCATAGAGAAGATATAGTTGTATCACTATTATCATAATGTATTCCAATGTTATAACATTAGTTTCTTAAATATTTATACTAATTGATTAATTTATATATTCGACATAAAAAACAATATTTGAATTGAGACAAACATCAATATTCATGATGTTTGAAATTTCATATACTTAAATATAGTCATCACATTTGATGTATAGGGGTACCCATTAGGGATGCTGCAAGAATATATTGTAAGATCCTGTGACAATTAGCTTCTGAGGTGGTTTCCCTCCAAAATCATTATTCTGTTTAATGGAATATTCCATTTTAATAGAATAATGAGTTTTTTTATACTCAGATAATGACGTTATCTTAATTACATATTCATATATGATTAAATTGAATAGTATTTCCTATTGTGTTAATAATGTAATGAATTTTCTAAATTTTATTTTGCAGATATTGTATTATTTTTATGTTCTTCTTGTAATTTATCACCCATGTATGTTAAAAAAATAGACAATAAATTTAAATATTTTTAGTGGATATTGTTGTAGGGATTTATTTACACAATTTTATCTATGTCATGGATATATGAGAGGGTCCCTAATGATATTAGTAGGGACTAATTGAAAATATTTGTTAATAATCACTAGGTCAAATCACATTAGTTATATCATTATATGTTATTATATTAATAAAATTACTTTAATAACATTCCATAATTTATTTATATGTAATTATTTTAGGTGAATTATATGATAAATTTGGTTAGTTGTGATAAAAAATTAATTCATCACATATATTAGTTGAATAATTTCACTAGGAAATGAGATGGCATGGTTCTATTTGTTTTATTATAATATTTATTTATACTACTTAAGGTAATATTGTTTTTATAAATTTTATTTATAAATTTTTATTATACAATTGAAGGAGTTGGGTCTTCCTATTAGAAAAAATAAGATAGGTATTGATGTACATAAAAAGACAGAAGTTTTGTGTATCACTCTATAGAAAACAATGGGGGTAATAAATTTTAATAACTTTTTATTATTATTAAATTATTTTAAAATTTTATTATGTTTTTGAATTTGTATAAAAAATAAATTATTTATGCAATGATAACCCTTCCATGTCATTATATGTTATTATATTAATAAAATTGTCATAATAACATTAAAATATTTATTTATATGTAATTATTTTAGGTGTATTCTATGAGAAATGCAGTTATTCATTAAAAGCATGTAATTCCTAACTTAGCTGGGTCGAAGAGTTTCGTTAGGAAATGAGATGGCATGGTACCATTTTATTTATTAAAATATGTTTTTATACCACTTCTAGTAATATTGTTTTTATAAATTTTATTTATAATTTTATTTATACAAGTTAAGGTGGTAGGTCTTCCTATTGCAAAAATGTAGATAGGTTTTTATGTTCATAAAAATATGGAATTTATGTGAATCACACTATAGAAAACAATGGGGTAAGAAATTTTAGTAACTATTTAGTGTTATTAAATTAATTTAAAATTTAATTATTTTTCTAAATTTGTATCAAAACTCAATTATTTATGGGATGAGAACCCTTCCCCATCATATTTAGTATCCTCAAAGTATGTTATGGCTAAAGTTTTATGAAAATAGAATTATGGTCATGTGATGGGGATGGGTTTTGAACCATATTCTTCACGATTAATTAATAGGTCACATATATATTTATCATCAAAATTATCTATAATTGGGGTTAGATCAATTGGTGAACCAAAATCAAAAGTGTAAATTTATACACTTAAGAATACTATTAAATATCTAGAGTCACTTATTAAGGTATAGTAAAACTGAGTTTTAGCTTTGTGGTGTGCATTAACTAATGTGTTTCATAATAAGATAAGAAATATTCCCAAAAAATGGTGAAAATAATAGGGTATTTGTGATCTAAAAACTTCATAAATTCACACTTATGTTCTAAATTTTATTAATTTAATTTTTTCAATAGAGTAGCCTCATTCTCTAAACACATATAAACTTCATAAATTCATACTTTCTTTATTTTTTTTCTTTATTTTGGGTATTTTTTTAGTTATATTCTCATTTATTTTATTCAATTAAATTCAAGTATATTTGATTCATTTCAATATATTTCATTACAATGCGATCTGATATGGATTGGGTGAGTTTAGCATAATTTAATTTAGTTTGAGTATGATATAGCCAGGTTAGGTCAACTCAATTCCATTTTTAATAGTTCAATTTGGTTCTATTTTATTTGGTGTGGTACATTTTTAGTTGGCTCAACGTAGTTTCGTTCAATTTAGTTTGATTAATGTTTACTTAGGTTCAATGTTTTTATTTTATTCAAATAATTTCAATTAAAATCTATTCATTTTGGTTCAACTAAGGTATATCATTTTCAATTCAGTATAGCTTAGTTTAACTTAGATCAATTGGATTTGTTTTGGTCTAATTCATTTAATTTTTTTTATATGTTTGTTTGGGTTAAGATTGATTGAATTTTTTTATTTGTTTTTGCTTAGATATAATCCATTTGGATCAGTTTGATTTATTCTAATTTTTTTCATGTTGGTTTACTTTTATTTTATTTCAGTTTTATTTTATTTTAGTTTTACTTGGTTCGGTATGGTGTGGTATTAGTTTGATTTGTTCTATTAGCATCCAGTGACATAATTCCAATTCATGTTAGTTTGGTCTCATTTTATGTCTATTTATATTAGTTCTATTTTTTTAGTATAGTTTCATATTTAGAAATTATGTTTTATTTTATTCGGTTATCATGGGATTCATTTTTTGGATTAGTTAATTTCATCTGGTTTCTATTTGGGTAGGTTCAATCTTTGTTTTTTTGCTTAGTTAGATTTATTTATACTGGATTTAATTTTTTTAGATTATTATAGTTAGGGTTATGTTAGTTTGGTTTAATTTGGGTCAGTTTGGATCCATTATTTTTTGATCAATTTGGTTTGAATGAGTTTAGTTGAACTCTATTATATTTTTTTGAGATGGTTTAGTTCAGTTTGATTAAACTATGTTTGAGCTACGATTATTTAGGTTGGATTAGTATAATTTCAATTAGTTAGGTTTTATTCATTTTTTTATACAATAAAATGAATTTTGAGTTGGCATGGGTCTAGTGGGGTTATATTGGGTCGGTTTTGTTTATTTTCATTTGGTTGATTTAATTTTGTTTAGGTTACTTAGAATAGGTTTATTTCTATCATATTTGGGAGAGTTTAGGGAAATTCAATTAATTTTGGATTATTTTAGGTATGTTTTGTTAGGTTTATTTTATGTTATCTCATTTCAACGTTATTTAGGTTAGTTTTAATTAGTTTGATTCGGTTTACTTCCATTTTTTAGTTTGTTTTAGTTGCATCTGGTTCAAATCAATTTGGTTTGGTTCTATTCTACTCAATTTTGATCAATTCAATTTAGTTTAGTTCTATTAACATTTCCTCAATTTTGGTTTGTCCAGTTCCATTTTCTAGAATAATTTTCTACAATTATTAAAATATAAATTTTTACTATTAAAATATGTAACTCCATTGCTCAAATAATAAATTAAAGTGTTAAAATTCATAACTGAAGTGTAGAAATATTAAATAAAAATTTTAAATTGATTTTTGAGACTCTATTTTTTCATTTCTTTTTAAAATAATGGATATAAAATATTTTACTGCTCAATTCATGTAAATTGAGTGTTAAAATCTAAATATCAACTATTAAAAAAGTTTTTAACACACACTTTTAGAATTGAAAATTTTTCCACATTTTTACACTTCACTTCCAAAAATAGTATTCTCAATATCTAATTTTAGGTTTTTGTTTATGCAGTGTCCTATATTTTTAACTAGATGAAAAATCACAAGAAATTAATTTTTTCCCCTCAGATGGGCATGTTGGTTTTAAAACCAAGTGTCATAACTTTTTATTTCTGATAGTTGACATTGTGATGTTTCTTTTAACTAAATTTTATCAAGTTAATTTGATTAAAATTAAAATGGAAATAAATTAAATAAAGGATAAAAGTATTTTTTATAACTTTGAAATATTCTATGAAATATATTCAGAGTTAGACAATAATTCAGTGTTGGTTTCCGAGGCCCGTAGACCCTCGACGTTGATAGAAGAAAAATGTTAAATTTATTATATCCATACATGTGTGTGTGTGTTTTTTCAAAAAATGAATTAACTCTTAAAAGGGGCGTCGTATAATAAATCTGAGACCGCTGTTAGGTCTGTAAAGCTGGGTTTACCCTAAAAATGGTATAACATTGTTGTGCGTCAGGTTTTTGGAAACCTCACATGTGATAATACCCTATTTATTTTTAATTAATTTATTATTACAATTTTTTAATAATAAATAATTAATTTATCTCAAATGGTGTGTCATATTAGAAATATGAGACCACCGTTAGGTCCGGTACATGGGGTTTACCCTAGTCAGGGTATAACTTTTGTGAGCATCGGACGTTTTGTCAGATCACACCCAAAGATAATTTATTTGGGTTATAAATATATTTTTTTGATGGGTAGTTAGATATAATAATAATAATTTTATTATTAATATTATAATTTGCGTTGAAGATAAAAAAATGAAAATGTATTTCCACAATTAATAAATTGTTTTTTGGGTGTAAATAATAACTGAGCAATGTGATAAATGTTATAATATCAATTGTTTTAATTAAATACAATTGTGAAATCAATATTAATTTATTAGGTGTTATAGGTTTTTAAATGGTTGTTTTCATTAAAATATTAATTGTGTCATTGATAGGTTGAATTAAATAATTATTATTTTAATTATTGTTAATATTATTATATTAGGACAAAAACATTGATATATATATGTATATGAAGTATATATATATATGGAATTAAATATATATATATATATATAGTTATATATACAGGTGTGGATGTATATATATGAATATACAGATGTCTATATATATATAACATATATATATATGGTTGGATATTTATTTTAGGGTTAGATAAAACATTATTAATTGCCCATATAAATTCTTGTAACGTCTCGCCTTAAATCAAGGTGCAGACCGTTTAAGTTTTTAGTCAAAAACTTTAAAGCGACCCTGGGCGCGCACCTCTGCACCCTGTTGCAGGTCCTGGGCAGCTGTTAAAATTAATTAAATAATTTCTCTGGCATTATATAAAATTTTTATGTCGTGATCTAGTGTTGTGTTCAGGCTAAAAAAATTAATTGAGTTAAAAAGGAATAAAAAGAATTTATAGAAAATTAATTGAATTTAAAGAGAGAAAATAAATAAATAATAAAATAGAAACTCTTGGAGAGAAGTTAAAAATAATTAAAATGGGGTAAACCCATTTTAATTAATTGTTTCATTCATTAAACAATTTTGTGTTTATTAATTTATTTCTCTTTTTTCTCCTTTATTTTCATTTTTTACTTCATTTTTCCTCTCCTCCACCCATCCCTCTCCCTATGCATCGCCCATGTACCCCCCCCCCCCCCTCGACAGTGCGCCTCCTCTCCTCCTTCAGAAGTCTGCTATGACCCTGTTTATCATACATTTTCTTTGTCATCATTTGTGTAGTAAATCTCTCGGTAAGTCTGACATCACACACCAAGAATCATATGATCTCTTTCCAGATCTGTTGTACAATCTGTCCATGAAGTATTTTACCTGAAATCAGAGTTTTTCTAAAATCATATAGTTTCTTCCATTTTAGTTCAAATAAAAGATCTCCATGAAGCATAGAATCCTCTACGGGTATAAGTTAGGGTGTCTACTCTCTTTCCCTTCATTTTATTTCATCATTTAAATCACAAATTGTGCTTCTCATTGGTGCCTACTAGCGAGGTCTAACTTTTACCCTTTCTAAATTAAATAAACTACTTTTTTGAACCTTCTCACCTTTGTGTGAGACATTTTAACCCATTTAAATTATTTCAACATCATTGGATACCCCTTTGGGTGTTCCAAATATCTTGGCCTATTTTTCGTTATCCCCAAATTAATTAAATTAATTAATTTTACATGTTGTGTGATATCTTTTGTTGAGTTTTAATTAAATAAATTATTTTGGGTAATTTTGAAAAATGATATTTAGTTGTGTGGGTTAATTATTTCTTAATTATTTTCTTATTTTTCAATTATTATCTTGTTTTTCCATTATAAATTAATATTTTTGTTTTTACTTCTTTCGCTGATAAATTGATTTGGCTATAGCTGCTCAGTTTAAATGATCATTTTTTGTGGTAGAGTTACCTATACTAATTATTTGCAATTATAAATGAAAATATGTAATACCTATTCTATAAAATCTAATTAAATATACTGCGGTGAGAAACTGGGGTTTTTTATTAAGGACTCATGTTAGAACTCTCTGTTCCTGACTGGTTACCTTTATGATCTGGTGGGGGTGATGTCTTAGGATTTTCTAGGAAAGTACTTCCTTATGCCTTCTATATACTTTTGGGTGACACCTGTTCTTGAAGGTATCATCTAGGATGAACCACTGTAAAGTGTCTATGCCAAACCTCAGGTGATACTTGACCCCTTCAGTACGAGATCAAGAAGAACTCATGGTAAAACCATGCCCCGAGCGTTACTTGGTATTTCGATAGATTGACTTGGATGGGCTCAGTGGTATTAGGTAATTGAAGGATTTGTTGTATCAATACCCTCGGGATGAGATCAAACTCCAACTCTAAACTTAAACCTCATCATAATAAAATTTCATGGAAAAATTTTTCTATTGCAGCTTCAGTTTTCCTTCTGAATTGTGATACTTTTCTGATACTTTGACGCACCTTATTGACACATGAATTAAACCCAAGACAAATAAAAAGCATAGGGTATGTTTCCTTTTTTCTGCCTTATGTTTTATAGCCTTTTATATACATATATACACCTCCTTCTTTATTACAGGTAACGTCTTCAGATTTCTGGCTTAGGCCAAAGTAGGTGGTATGGGACGGGTGAAATTGGGAGCCTGGACCAAGTTACATTTATTTTATTTTGGTTATTTAATTGATTTTATTTATTATATATATATATGGAACACTAATATTTTTTACAATGCTAAATGGAAAGGTTTAGACATTGTGGGTGTCGTCTTACTGGGATTTTAACTCACTCCATGATCTGGCATCATTTTGTACCCAAGTAGACTTTATGCTCGTAGGTATGGATTACAGGAAGTGTGCCACTTCTGGTGCTTGAGTGTTGTTTACTGCTTAGGATAGAGATTTTGTAAGAGGATCGAGCCTTTTCTCGAGATTCAATTGTTTATTTTTCACCATTTCCCTTTTAGTTTAATTGCATGCTTGTATTTCCATTTTCCGTATTTTTACATTAGCAGAGACATTATAGCATGACATCATTGTATACCTAGTTTTTTTTCAGATTTCAAATTTATAATTAATCAGTTTCTTCTACTTTAGTTTTCTTGTTTATATTCTACCGCTATTTTTATAATTTTTTCCCTTCTGTTTTGAATTACCTTCACCTATGAGGGCATAGCCTCCCACAAAAATATGTTAAAAAGGACCTCACTGCTAGTCGGCAGCCTCTGGCATTCGGAGAGACACACTTGAGTTCATGTAACCTATCAGTCTGACCACTTTCTTAGAGTTGATATGGGTCGAGATGTTACAAAGTAGTATAAAATGAGGTATTTTTAATTGTCTTACTATTTTGGGTTGGTAGACAGGAGACTAGTAATGTGTCGGAACTTGGTTAATAATCGTACTTGGGACTGATAACCCCACATATGGAAAATAACCATGTGGAAAGGGCTAATAATTGATGTTCATGATTTTTGATATTACAGTTGATATTATTTCACCTTTAGTGATTGATGTAATTTTTGCTTCTTATGATTTATAAACCTTATAGTAGTTTACCCTTTTCCTGTTATGTTAAGGATGAAGCATTCCATACATCATAGTAGGAACATATAAATTCACATGCCATTCATAGTTACATGCCATGTAGTTTCATTTTAGGCTACCAGTTGATTCAAATTGTGTGCCTTGAATGTATGCTAGGTCTTGTAATTATTTATCACTCCTTTTTAGATACCATGTTTTGGTGATATATTTATCATTCTATCCAATTTCCATATTGCTTGTTAAATACCATTTTTCCTTATATCCTACTTCTGTGCCTATTAGCATGTCTCTATGATTAAAATGGTATGCTTATATGATTACAACATGTATTTCTATATTATCTTCTTGTGGTTACCTACTAGCTTGTTTGTTATGTAATTGATTTCTTTACTAAAATTTATTGGTTTCCTTTTAATATGAGATAAATTCCAAAAACTATAAAGTGTATAGTAGTTTATTAGGTTGATAGAGACCCATATATCTAGGTTTATATGTTTTCAAGCATGTTCTAATTTTAAATTAATATGTTAACTACCTAAAGGTGTAACTGCGAACAATTAGGATAGTTGTGCATGTTCCTTATGAGATAACCCGGTATGAGTGTTTTTGACTCTTAATAATTAAAAATATATTTTTGGGTTGCATTCTAATGAACCCAAGTAATCTTACTTGGACCCTTGTAGGTCACCTTATCTGCTTAATAGGAAATTATGTGATAGATTTCCAAATTAATGGAGTGATTTCAATTAATGTAAAATGTTTTAAAATAGATATTTATAAAACATACCTATTTAGACCTTGAGGAATTGGTTAGAATCAAGTACCTTGTGTTTTGTTTTGAAAAATGGTACTCGATGTTTTCATTAAATATTTTTATGATTAAAGATTAAATGTTATTAAATATAAAAGGCTTGGATATGGAACATGTAGTAATGTCCTCAGTTTAAGACCCTGGTATAAGGACGGTTTGAGATTCTCCTTGAGTTTCTTTCAAATAGAACCATTCTCATGTTGTTGTCCCTACTCGGACCCCCTTTCTTAAAATGAAACCCCTGTTCGGATGGGTGGTCATGTTTTCCTTGACTTTATTTGGGATTGAGAATCAGTTGATGATCATTTCCATCAAGTTAGGCATGCCTTAGGAATGGTTAGTTTCTTCTTAGGTCGCTTCACCCTCTCTTCTCCACAACGATGGATGACTCAGTACGTCGTCATCTGAATTAAAAGTCATCTTGCTTCTGTATTATCTCGTGGTGGCACTACTAAAAATATGGCTTATAATAGCACTAAAAACCACCTTTAATAGTGCTAAAAAGTGAAGTTAATCTCAGCGAAGATAAAGGGGGGGTCCCCTTTATCAGTGCTAAAAATAGCGCTGATAAAGGGGGACTTTTATCAGCACTAAAAAAAGAGCTTATAAAAGTGACCCTTTATCAGTGCTATTTTTAGCACTGATAAATGTATAATATATCAGTGCTAAAAATAGCGCTGATAAAAACTACCTTTATTAGCGCTATTTTGAGCACTGATAAAAACTACCTTTATCAGCGCTCAAAATAGCACTGATATATTATCCATTTATCAGTGCTTAACTATCACTGATAAAGTCCAATGATCCTGTGCAAAACCAGAACCTGCACAGAACCTGCCCAGCACCTGTACACATTACAACACCTGCACAGAGCACAAACAACACATGCACACAGCACAAACAATACCCACACACAAAGCACAGAAGAACAAAAATAAAACATACATATACTTGAAATCATGAATAAAAAAACACACTGCTATATACATTTCAAACATGTTTAATTTGGTTACAATTAAATTTATCCAACAAAAGTTAAAAAACAATGATGTTCCATCCTTTTTGCATCCATCCGCTCTAAAAAATTGTCGTCCATGGTGGCGGTTTCGGAACAAAGCATTAGAATCGAGGAAAAAATATTTCACCTACATAATAAAACAAATATTATGTTAGTAATACAATAATGAAATAAAGAATGGGGTTTCTAAATGGAATTATACTAGTGAGGCACAAAACCTAAAATAACCAGTTAACGAAGAGACACAATTTGGTCAATGCCCTTACCTCAACCAGAAGTCCAATAAACTATCTTCAGTTCATACCAACCACAACTGAGTCCATGATCACATGTATTAAGGTCCAACAACATTAAATTATATAATTAATTAATTTTAACCATAAATCCAGCATGGTATAATAGGCACCAAACTCATCGTGTAATCCAACAAAGCCAGAATGCTTAGAAACTAGGTGTGATCCACTCCTGACACACCCCTAAGCCTAGAAAACACTAAATCTCCAATCTATATTACTAAATTTATGAAAACTTAAGCCTAAATTTTTGAAAACCCATAAATAAATCTTCCACAAAATATAATCTGCATCAAATAATGATTGATTACTAGTTTATGAAATTTTGAGACATGCTCTAACAGTCATATATAAAAGTCCCATGAAGAACAATGATTTATCCATACTATGGTATAATAATTAAACCTATAACCCTAAAAACTGAATTCAAATCTTTGATCAAGAAGTTAGAGAAGAAAGAAAGATGTAGAAGAAGATACCACATTGATTCGAAATGACGAACAATCGATAATCCACTCAGGTCTAAGGGGAAGGAAGGAGGGGAACGGGGTTTGGCCACCCCCTAAGAACTTGGTGCCCAAACAAATAAACCTAAGGAAGTTTATACTTTATAAACCCACACCCATAGAAAAATAAGTTTTAAATCATGTAACATGAATGAACCAAGTGGTGACATCACTATATTTTGGGTTCAAACCCTTACTTGACCCATTTTCCCCATTCATAACCATTATCACCCTATTAAATGCATTCATGTTGTGAATTACCCTTTCACACTATAAGTAGCCTAATGCTAATACATTTCAATAGAATGACGACCTAAATCATACTTGATATCCTCACAAAACCCAATGACATCCCTCTAGCCCGAATACATGTCTGAAACACCTATTAGAACTGGTATATTGTACCTTTTTCGATGATTTTTTTTGTTATTTTGGAATTCCATAATTCCCCATTGGAAGTGTACCAATGTACTAATCAGATGTTGTATGATATAACATGAAGATTCTTGTGTCCATTTATTAGATGATATATCAATGAAAATTTATCTCATTATTATACACACCAACACATCAAATCCGTGTTTTAGAGACCTTCAGGTTTTCTTCAACTACTTCCTGTTCTAACATGGAAGTGGGACAAGATTTCTGTTGGATAATAGGTTAGGTTTTCATGTACCCCTCGATGGAAGAATTAAATATGGGTATGGATCAATTGGATGACCAAATAATCTCAATTTATATACATTTTATAAGAAAAAAATTATAATAAAATCAAAATTCAATTTTTAATTGAGATTATCTTTTTACATGGATTTAATTCTACTATAGACTTTGATAGGGAACGTCATTTTACATCTTGTTTTTTGAGAGGTCTATATGAGAAAATGGGGTGCCATGTATGATTGATAATGACATATGTTTCCGACACTTTCTGCAGGGGCACATTGCCTGGAGCATGTTAATGTTCGATGGCGGTGCATTGTACCACACATTCATTCGTTAAAAAGGTGAGTGACATTCATCACTTATAAAGTGATGTCTTCTCCTTGATTGAAACAAGGTGATGGGATGTCTTTCATTCCATCCATGGATTCCTCCTCAGAATTCATTACCTAGTACAAGTCTCCCTTATAGAATAAGACGTTGTTCGTGAAACTTGTTCCTGGTTCCATATCTTTATGGATGATGGTTAATTACAATGATTATATCAGGACATTCCAAAGGGTCATTCCAGGGAATAATACTTCGGATAGGAAATTATTCACATTGGGAATCAGTGGAATGTATGTACACTAGAACATTGGTCACATGTATTCATCGTCGTCAAAGGGATTCTCAACAAAATGGAAACCCATGTTTAACTTGTGGTATTCCATGAGTTTAACATCCCACAAGGATAGAGGGTCATGATTTAATGTCTTACAGAGATCTAATGGGTGGATCAAAACACTTATAAAGGAGGATCAGGTAGGTACATCTCTAGGAGGGAGCACCTGGAATGTTTACATGATAGATGGATCAAAACGCCCAATGAGGTCTGACCCAAGTGTGGTGCATCCCATAAAGGTAAGGTTTATCATTTTGAAGACTTATTCGGACACCACTAAGGGAAAAACTGGAGGGAAAATAAGTGAAGGTGTACCCAAGTGAGGCGGTCACCATGGTTTACCATTGGTTGGGATTTAACCTCATGGAGGCTTCCTACGTACCCTATTTAGAATACAAGGATCAAAACCCATATATTTAAAAGAGGTATGGTGTGGGTATTACCCATGGTTAGCTTCCCTTAACACTAAGAATACTCTTGGTTGGATGAGTATGGGTTTTTTGGGGCTTATGCATTGTCAGATTCCCAGGTTCTTCCAAGAGTAGCAATGGGATGAATGGGACATATGTGCTAAGATGGACCATGTGAATGGCGTGATCCTTGTAAAGAGACACGAGGCACAAAAAACATGTGTAGATGTCTGTAAACATTATTTATGGTGGCCATGGGGCTCATCAGACTCCCCATGCCTTCCATAAACACCTCAAAACATCACGAGGACCAGATTCTACATGATGGTGCATCACATGGTTGATTATTTTGATGATGTACTGGTCGTTTGAGCTTGGATTTCATCTCAACCAGCCTTTGCCTTGATTGAATTATCCTGGGACACATATTTTGGTTCCAAAAAAATCCCTCAATGATACTAATTATCTCATGAATCTACCTAGAAATAATTGTGTAAGTCAAACAACAACACATGTGCTCAAATACAAGTTCAAACAAATGAGATACAGAATATTGAAATTTCTTAAAAATGAACCCAGGGGTACACATGTGCTCAAATACTATCTCTGCATGTTGAATTTGATCCCTCTACTTTAATTTCAGCAATATTTATATTTAGGCCCTATATCTAACTGAAAATGGAAGATATATACCATATTTGTTGTTTCCATCCATCGTTTTTTGGAAAATGGATTTTGTTGATCCTCGGTGGTTTCGCTGTTCACCCCATATGCACTGCATACCATCATGCCTTAATTCAATATTGATTTGTTCAAAGATCAATAATATGAATCCGTGGATACAAAACAATGAGTAATAAATTAAGATTTCAATACATCAGAGTATTCTCAATTCACCAAAGAAGGTTGGAGGATAATCAATGATCATATATAGATAACATAAGTAGTAGGAATTCACCTTTATCATATTTGTGTACAATATTCCATCAGGTATGTTGCCCATTCATTTCTAAACACATGTATATCATCTTCTGAATATGAGTTTTTGCGACAGTCATGGTAGTACTGAAAAAATATAAATACACAAAGGATTAGTAAATATTTTAAATGAACTCATAATTATTTTCGAAAATACCTCATCCGGGATGCTAGTTTGTTGATGAAATACGATCTATTTCATAAATTTACAAACATAATAACCATAGTCCTTTCCATATGTTTGTTTTGGACACTGCATAAACATCAAAAACAATAAGTAATTAGTTTTGATATGTGTTTGGATAGTGCAATGTCATTATATATACCAGGATACTTTTCCAGTTGTAGATCTTGTAGGCTTACTCATCCTTATGCCCTGGATTCATTCCATGAATTAGACGATATTGATGCACCACCCTATCATAACAGAATCCTCATTAAAAGATAACATAAATTATATAATAGATGTTTAGTTTTAAAATGTTGGATCTAGTGTATTACAAATTAACAAACACCATCATGCGTGGTCGTTTTGTTGGATATCCATGCGTTGAATCCATAAAATAAATAATTGGAGTATCCAAATTGACTGCAATCAGCATCCAATGCTCCCTAAAAATACAAAAAGGAATAAGTAAATAAAGAAATGAAAATATAGTTGATATGATTAAATTGTATAGTTTTACCCCTGCATCGTTGGTATTAAAAAGAGTCTATCATCTGTAAAAAAAATTTCAAACAATTTGAGCAGGGATGACATTATTGCAGCCACTTCATCAGAATCTATTCTGTCTTTTGAAGAGGTGGTGTGAGGACTAATGAGTCAAAATTTTTGTTCGTGGGAAATCCCTTCAATTGTTTTTCATATATACATCTGTGACAAATATAAAATGTATTTAGTCATAATTATCAAAGTATATCAGCTTTTGTAAAATCAAATCATGAAAACTTACCTCATGTATACATTTATAACTAAGGCACCTAGCCATTCATACATGAGGAGTTCATTTACATTTTTAGCACTAATTAAATCTGATGTTTCCTCTCCATACATTTTTTTTTGAAATCAACTGTGTGAGTATTGTCATCTTTCAACTTTGTATCCACATGAGCCTGCAATGATATTAACTGTGGATATAGAACGGGCGGGGTGAAGGTGCTCTCAGTAGACCATTTCAATCGGTTGGTTGATCTTTGAGATAGTTTTGAGTTGATATTTTGTTTCACCCCATAGTATTTGTCATTATTTAATAACATTCATCGTTTTTAACCTTTTTTCATAAAATGTTAAAGTTCCAGCTTGAAAAATAAATTGGAAATGGATACCTTTTTGTTGACATGTTTTTTTACAAGAATTGTCGGCCATGTGGTGAATGTTTTAACAGCTTGTTCAACCATATGAATGTCGTCATCGTCATTTGGAATAGGTATCTCGGCACTCGGCTCATTAGCTACGTTAATTGACACTCTAAGATGATCTATTGGAAATTTTCTATTGTGTAGAATGTCATTTTGCGTATTGAACACCGTAGCCCTTGCTACAAGGCGATAGGTGGGATTTGATAAATATAAATCATAGTCATTTTCACCCAGTGGAATATTAGTATAGGAAAGGTATCAGTGTCTATGTAAATCAAATTTCACGGAAACAATTATTAAAACATTGATTACCTCCCCTAAGTCAGGTTTTTAGGGGAATTTCTTGCCTCAAAGTTAGTGGGGGTGGGGTGGGATCATCACACATGGGTTTTTGTTGAGTTATTTCTTCTCTTTGCCTCTCCCACATCAATTTTTCTATCATCTCTCTATGTTATTGTAATTCTTCTTTAAAAATAGATAACTGTTCTTGCAGCTTTACAATTTTTTCATTTTGATCCTCCAGTTGTTTTTGTTTTTGAAAATATGTTCGGGGTGTCACCCCAAAACCTGCACCTCTGACGTGGCCATACAGTTCTAACTGCTTCAAGGTTGCTGAAAGTATGTCTGCATCTGGTGTGGTTGTTGTTGATTCTTGTAACTATGTCAGATAGAAAATATAGAAAAATAAGTATTTATTGTAATGTAATTGTGATTTAAAGAAAATCAAATTTATATTATGTCATACCTACACATGTTTCCCACACTTTTGTGTGTTTTCATCTATCAATATCCCCTCTTTATTTACACGAGCCTACTTCCATAGCACATGGCATGGGATGGATGTGGCTTTCAATTTCGATTCATCAATCTGCATATAAACAAAGAAACATGGTTATAGTGTTGTTTTATGTCACATACTAGTAGTAGGATAGATTTAAAAGATGTACCAATTTTTCTCAATTTCAGCATACCCCATCCTTGATTTATGGTAAGGGTACGCTGGTTCTGTTGCGCGTTTTTTATTTTCAGCACTCAGTAGCTGTTTCATAAATAAAAAATTGTCAATCAGAGTGATGAATACAAGAAAACGTCAAACAACTTATTACCCCACACAAAATACCTGAAAATTCTACTCCCTATGACGGTTTCTAAATGCATCCCCTGCTCCTTGGGATATCAAATGTGTGTAAAGAGGAGGTGGGTGCGGCTTGATTTTCCCTTCTGCATCTTTAAGATGATATTTTGTTAAAATTGTGCGAAAACCTCTATAAATCCTTCCTGAAACTCTTAATACATATTCCTTGTGCAAGACATCTACTATAAATGCACTCTACAATGGATGATGAAGAGTAAGTCAATGTTTTGGTATTTTATTTTATTTTAATAAATTAAAAAAATGATATCATAATGTTACTGTAATCTCTTCCCAAATTAGTGTCTTCAGCCTTGTGACAACATGGTGCCACGACTGTACATCAATCGGCACGCGTTTCCGAGTGAAAATTCCAATGTAGCTACTAAATATGGCTCTATTGGGGTTAACATGTTGGCCTTGATTATTCCATCCCACCTCAAATTTGATGTCTTTTTCTTTTTCCTTAAGGATTTTGGCTAACACTGTCAAACTACGCCGCTCTTGTTTTTTTTTTTGTGCTTTTAGGGTTTCATTTCCTACCATTTCCTCAGAAGTAGCATCAATATCTTCCCCCGGAGTGCTAGCATCAGCAATGGGACCAGTAGCAATAGGTTGAGAAACCTGTTGAACCTCAGCACTGTGACCAGCAACAATAGGTTGAGAAACATGTTGTTGCTCTGCACTGGGACCACCAGCATCTGGTTGAGAAACATGTTGTTTCTCTGTAGTGGGACCACCCGCTGCTGGTTGAGAGACCTTTTGTGCCTCGGTATTGGGTGCATCAGCAGGTGAAAAATTCATTATCTGCAGAAGTTGTTTAATATTTAATTTAGATTACATAAAAATAGCAGTGAATAGATAATAATATAATTTAACACAATGTATGTTACAATAAAAAAATAACCTGATTATTGTAGTCTCTTTTTTTCTTTAAAGACTGAAGAGATTTTACTCCTCTATCGACTATGTAAATCACTTCATTGTGTTCTCCTCTAACATAAAAAACACCATCTACATTGGGACCATTGTGAAATGATTTTGAAGTTCCTATAAAAGGTTCAACCTCTGTTGAACTTTCATCTGACCCTTCAGTTTTTTTGGTCGATAACAGAACAATTGACCAATTTTGGTTTGCGGGGTCTGGAACATAAAATACTTGTACTTCCTGTGATGCCATTATAAATGGTTCGTCTTTCTCCCCTTCCTTACTGAAATCAACTTTCACGAATCCTAATTCATCTATTTTAACTGAACTCCTGTTATCAACCCACTTGCATTGAAAAATCGAGACTTTGAATTTCGTATAATCCAACTCCCATATTCGTTTGATGATGCCAAAGTATGACATATTCGCATAAATTGGGTTTTTTTCCTTAGCACCAGAAACATGCATCACCTCAGCCACAAGTGTAACCCCACTATTCTGCATGGTACTATCTTCATCATGTTCGTTAGTATAGAATGTATAACCATTAACTGCATAAGCATTGTAAGATAATACGTACACACTTGCTCCTCCGGCTAGCCATCAAAGTCATTCTGAAATTGAGTCTGTATTTTCGTCTAACTGCTTAAAAATATTGTCTTGAAACCATCCTATAAACTGTCTATTGTGTGTATCTAATATCCATTTTCAGCCCTAAAAGGATTCAAATGCCTAAGAATTTCTTTGTGGGTTCGAACATATGGGTCAACAACGAAACTGTTATGAAAAACATAAAGGTGGGTCTGCTCCCGATCTGTAATATTGATTATGACAACCTCTCTTCCAGAAATTCCTTCACCCTCAAGCCGCTCAGTGTGATGATATTTCAGTAGGCCAATGATTTCCACACCATACAGGTATTCAGTACAAAATTCAACAGCTTCCTTAACAATATATTTCTCCACAATACAACCCATTGACTGACTTCAGTTTTTGACATACCCTTTCAAAATCATCACATACCGTTCAATGGGGTACATCCATCTATAATGTACAGGACCACATAGTTTAATCTCTCTCACCAAATGAACCATCAAATGAACCATCATATCGAAAAATGTCGGTGGGAAGAACATTTCCAATTCACATAATATGACGGAAATTTCTCTTTTCATAGTTGGAAATTTCGCCGGGTCTATAACTTTGTTGCATATAGCTTTGAAAAAGAAACAGAGCTTTGTTAATGTATGGAGAACATTCTTGGGAAAAATTCAATATAAAGCTATAGGAAATAGATCTTGCATCAAAACATGGAAGTCATGTGATTTCAGACCCTTTAATTTTAAATCGCTCATTGACACGATGTTCTTGATATTTGATGAATACCCCTCTAGAACCTTTACGTCATTCAAGAAGTTGAAAAAATGATATCTCTCCTTATTAGAAATAGTATAAGTAGCAGGAGGAAGAAATGTTCATTTTTCACCCTTCACTAGTGCCAACTCTTCTCGTATTCTCATCTCAACCACGTCCAATCTAGCCTTAATTCCATCCTTTGTTTTGTTGGTTTCATTTAGAAACGTGCCGATGACACTATCACATACATTTTTTTTCAAAATGCATAACCTCAAGAAAATGTCTGACATACAGACAATTCCAGTATGGTAATTCAAAAAAAACTGATCTCTTTTTCCAACCTATTTTTGTAAGGTTTTTCGAAAACAGTTTACCAAAAGTTGTGTCGAAATATTTTACTTTCTCAAACAATTAATCACCTGTTAGTGGAGACGGTGTTGTACGTTCTTCTGAACTTCCATAGAATGATGTCGTCCAAGATCGGTACTTATGTCATCGAGGTATAAATCAGTGATGTCCTAGAAACACGGTTCTAGATGAATGTTTCAACCTAATTGACTGTGTACCTTGTTTGCAAATGGGACACCCTTGAGTTCATTTAATGCTATATCCTGACAAATTTCCATAAGCAGGAACGTCATTTTTCATCCCGTACAACATGGCTTTCAAAGTGAAATTTTCATTTTTGTAAGCATCATACAACGTAACACCTGAATCCCACAATATTTTCAAATCCTCGATCAATGGGGCCAAATAAACATCAATATCATTGCCTGGTTGTTTTGGTCCTGATATAAGCATAGATAACATGATGTATTTTTGTTTCATGCATAACCACGGTGGTAAGTTATAGTTTACCAACATAACCGGCCATGTACTATGACTGCTTCTTTGAAAACCAAAAGGATTCACCCCATCTGTAGATAACGCCAGACGAAGGTTTCTCGGCTCGTTCCCAAATTCAGGATACTCATGATCAATTCTATTCCACTGAGGAGAGTCTGTCGGGTGATGTAGTTTCCCATCTTTAATTCTTGTATCTGCATGCCATGTCAATTGTCCTGTTGTCTCCTCACTTCCATATAGGCATCTAAACCTAGGAATGATTGGAAAGTACCATACAACTTTCATAGGACTAGAATCATCTTTCTGGTATCAGGAATCACCACACTTTGGGAAATCTTTAAGTGATTTGTGGTCCTTGAGAAACAATATACAGTCATTCGGGCAAGCATGTATTCTTTTAGAGATCATAACCATCGATCGTAGCATTCGTTTGGCACCATATGTTTGGCTTGGGATTTCATTATCTTCTGGGATCATGTCATTCAAGAGACCAATTAGTTCTGTAAAACTAGCGTCACTCCACCCATTGCCTGCTTTCAAATTATACAACTTCAATATGGCTGACAATGTTGTATATTTAGTGCAACCAGCATACAATGGCATTTTTACACAACTCTTTAACTTCTCAAAAAAAAATTGGGCAATCACAAAGTTCATCTTCAACTATCCTTGTCATTTCCTCAATACAATCTTCATCATCATTCACATCTGTAATCACACCCTCCATACGTCCGTCTTCATTATTTAATCTTCTAATCATATCAGATGATCTATAAAATTTCGTGTTCTCTGATTCACTACCTAGATTCATTTTTTCCCCATGTTTATTCCAACATGTATAACTTCGATCTATTCTGTGATAGATCATGTGTTCTTCCAACTCCTCTGGACTAATTTGTCTTGAATAACAACAGCGTAAACACCAAAAATGGATTTGAGAAGGGTCACATGCATGATCTTCTGGAAACTTGATAAACTCTTTCACGTCATCTTCATACTCTTTTGTTAACCGATTGGCATTCATCCATTCTTTATTCATATTCATTATCTTTATGGGTTTGATCTCGAACTTGCCTAATATTATGTTTTAATTAATCATATAGCATTGTTTGGGTCTTATAAAAACAAATCATGGTGCAAATGCCTTTAAACACATGTGAAATCCATATACATGGTGTGTCTAGTAGGGTGAACATCGTGTATGTATAAGATACCTGATTTAATCTGACATATATCAAATTTATTCCAAGTTAGTCTTACAAAGACTGAATGATTCCTTTGAAAATACATGACATTTAGAACAACTTGAGCTAAAGGCATGTACTTTAGATACATATTCAGTCACCTCACCGCTATGCATCACATTTTTGTGGAATACATGGTTTTTAGTCCTTACGTGACCGCTAGGGGTGTATAGTCTATACACATCAAGTCTCTATGGTATCTATACATGGTGTGACTGAAGTAAAACACATGTCATATGGTTCTACCATTATTTCATGGCATGTACATTGTTTCATGCTAAAGTATATGTCTTGGAGATACATTCTGTGTGACCTAGGTTCACATGACATGTAACATTTAAAATGAATCTTATTCCAAGTTTCAGTCAGAAGATTATTCCAAAAACCGAAACACCATACAAAAACACAATCGTGATCACAATCGGAACACCATACAAACCAAAAAATCAAAATTTTAGATTTTACAAAGCATCCCTTATTCAATTTTGATTGTTATTTTAGGGGTTATCACAGAAGTTTTATCATCCTGGGGTGTTCATTCATAAGTCAAGTATACTTAAATTACCAATTTATATATTTCAATGTTCAACAAGAACCAACCAACATTCAATTCATTTAGTGCACAAAAAAGGACCACCAACGGCCACGATTTTCAGTGGGGTGTTTAGCCCATACATTTCACATTATAACCATCAATATCAAATAGTAATAACATGCGAACAAGAGGAAACCAATGAGTAACAGGAGAAAACTCACTGCAAAGGTTTCGTTTGGCACACGGTAGAGGAGCGTTCATGGCAGAGGAGAGGTGCACATCATAAGAGATTTCCAACAGAAAAGAAAACATAAAATAGGGGAAACCCATGAGAATAAAATAATCTAAAACCAAGTACACTATTTACCACATCCCACAAACCCCAAAAGACAATGCATGCAAATAAATTTAAATTTATTGATAGAAATCACTATCTGATAAATAATTTTTATCCAAACCATAGGTGCAAACAAATCCAAATAAGAGTCAAAAGGATCACATACCTCGAGAGAAGAAATCCAACCACAATAGTGATCAAGCATAGAACAATGTGAACTAGATGGGAGGGAGTGACCCAAAATATCATCGGGATAAAGATCTATCCAAGAGGATAATTTTGTAACAAATATGAATCCTCAAGAACTCTATGGATCCCAAAAAACCTTTTTTGTGACATTGACACTACATGTAATACATTTACACGTCGTGTAATCCTCTTGACTAAAAAACAAGTCACTTTTTATTTAAATGATATGTAACCATTACAATGTTTATAAAATTGTCACATTGTGCATCCAATTAATGTGTCATTTTTGGAGGTCATTACATGTCATGTACTCCATTTACACGTCATGTAATTTATTAGAATATAGTAAAAAATGTTGTTTTGTTTCTAAAAATTCCCTAAAGATCACTAAATTTACCAATACATCTGTCATCCAAATCCTTTCTCAGCATTCCTCAACCAAAAAAAATTCAAAAAATGTTAAAACATACCTCACATAAAATGTAATGTGACAAACCAAGAAGTCTTAAAAACTATCATAGTTTTTCTAATATGATAAATTACTATTTTACCCTAAAAACCACATACGAATAGAATTTCAAATTTCCCTCGATTTTATCAACCCATAACATTGTTAGTCAGCAAAACCTCACTCATAATGATTATCTTACATGAAAAGCCTTGGAGGTTAAACAATATCCATGATTTCACCTTAGATACCATCAAATCAAATGCCACCTTGAATATCAAAAGTTCCCCCAACACTTCCAACATGATGTTCATTCATCCAGGACTATTTTTATTCTTCCCATCATGGGAATATCATTATCATCACCCCATAGAAGAAATAATAAACCCCGACAACCCGTGATCTATATAAAACTGAATGGAATGATTAGAAATTATTGAATTGGTATGAAAATAGTTTCCAATCACAATTCTCAGATCACCATGAATGAAATCCCACATGTTCAACAATCCACTTATATTGAGGATCACAGTCTCCAATGACCAATAGTGCACTCCTCCCTATATGGATTCCTAGAAATTTATCCTTAACTACTCACCACAACTATCCTTTTCAATAAAGAGTGAATCCCCAAGAGCCTCTCATTGGTCCTCATGAAACCTGAATGAAAAACTGGGATCAGACTCACATGAGTCAGACAGCAAAAAAAATAGGCTAGAACACACAATCAACCGACTATTCCCCTATAACATGTTAGTCCCAACCAGCCAGAGCACTTTCATTTATCATATTCAAAATTAAGGCATATTCCTCATACCAAGATAAGACACATGACTACACACCACCTAGGTATTGATCTAGAATCATGCATTACAAACCATACTTTGATCATGTTTCCTGAAGTGAAACCAAAAATAGAATAACCAACATATAAAAGCATCTAACCACACCCACCTTGTCGGCAGCGGCAGAGGCAGAGGTAGAGGCGGCGGTGGTGGAGTTAGCGCCGGAGGCAGAGGCAGCAGCGGTGGCAGAGGCGGAGGCGGTGGCGGTCGTAGAGGCAGTGGCAGTTGCGGCAGCAGGGGTGGAGGCGGCAGAGGCAGTGGTAGTTGCGGGAGCAGGAGAGGGGGCGGAAGCGGTGGCGGCGGCGTAGGAGGAGGGGGATGATGAGGAGGAAGGACGAGGAGGAGGAGGATGAGGAGGACAAGGAGGAAGAGGGAATTGCGGTGATGGGCCTGGTTCATCTTCCGCGAAAGCTTGACCGCGTGTGAGCGAGGATGGCTTGTTAGGGTTATTAAATAAAAACTGACATAACCTTTATCAACACTCATTAAAAGTGCTGATAAAGGTATGTTTTATCAGCAATAAAATAAAAGCGATGATAAAACATTCATTTATCAGCACTTTTTTAGCACTGATAAAAAGATTCCTTTATCAGTGGTTTTAGATAGTATTGATAAAGGCATACCCCTTTATCAGTGGTTTTAGATAGTGTTGATAAAGGCACTCAAGTGTTTTGACAAACCATCCATTTTGGTTGTGCTTTCATGCCAATTATATAAAAAAATCATTTTGGTAATATCTAAATCCTATTAGCGTACTCTTCCTTAAGTGATGAGCATGTCCCTTATCATGCCTTTGTCCTTGATACACTAATAGAGCATCAGTCTCACACCATACTAAATCTTTAAATGTTATTGGGCTTATTTAGGGTGGTTTTCCCAGTGTTTCACATTGATGCATCATTCTTATCAAGGATTTGGTTAGTATTGAGTGACCCTTGGATTCCTGTGTTGGAATTATTTGGATGAACTCTTGTACACCAGTCATTTCTTCTAACATGACCACCAGGTGGATGTCACTTTGCGCTTAGTCAACGACCTGTTTTGGATGTCTTATCCTTGTAACAATGTCTCACTCAAAAAATGTCATATGGACTACCTTAGATTATCTCCTTATACTCATGTCGAGCTGATCTACTATTACCATAGACTTTTTATCGAGCTTGGTGATGCCTAAATCAAGGAAATTCACTGAAAGTCATGTATGATTTTTTTGGATGTGTTCGTGGTAAATATAGGATACCTTTGAAGAATACATCACTGATTATTTTGTAAAATGCTAACTGTCTAAGTCGGTAGCCATCTGAAATGGTTGGATGAAGTGGTTTGGCTTGTTATCTCTCTTGTTCAATGAAGTGGTCAGTGAGAGACCTTTTTATGGAATGTCATTAGTTGAGAGGAGTACGGTTTGGGTTGATCAAGGATTTTCATGAAAATATGGCTTAATATGGTCTTTTTGGTCAATAGGAATTGACAGTTTTATCTATTTTGGAAATCAAGTGAGAAGCATCGCTAAAACTCTTATGGGTGTGTCTTGTAGGAAATTACGATGGTGGAAGGTGTTATGTCTCATAATTTTTCCTTACTAGCATTAAAAACTAAGGTGCGAAGTAACTTTGACAAGATATTTAATAAGATGATGATATGGTCATGTCTCTAGCTAAATTATTTTTGGTAAGTACCATCTCTGTGTTTTAGTTGGAAAATGAGTGTTGACTCAGATCTTAATAGTTTAGGTGTCGCTTACCTAACCAATGTTTAAATGTGCGTTGTACATTTTGATATGCAAAGCGACCTTTTGAATGAGACTTCATGACCCTGTAGATTATGTGAGAGTTACGTTGTTCCCAAAGCCTTTATGGGGACGAGAAGTTATAAAGTGGTAAGGTTTTAATGTCATGTGTTTTGAACAGGATGAAAAAGCGCAGGAAATTAATTTTTTTCCATTAGCTGGGTCGGTCGGTTTTAAAACAGAGCATCAGAACTTTTTATTTTCGATAGTTGACACTGCAATGTATCTTTTAAATAAATTTTATTAAATTAATTAGATGAAAATTAAAATTTCAATAAATTAATTGGAGGGTAAAAGTATTCTTTATAGCTTTTAAATATTCTATGAAATATTTTTAGAGTTATAAAATGAGTCAGCGTGGGGTTCCAAGACCCGTTAACCCACGACATTTATAGAAGAAAAATATTAAATTTATTTTATCCATATGTGTGTGTATTTTTTTCAAAAAATGAAATAACTCTCAAGAGTTGCATCATATGATAAATTTGATACCACCGTTAGGTCTGGAACATTGGGTTTACCTTAAAAAGGGTATAACTTTTTTGTGTATCAGGTGTTTGGAAACCTCGCATGTGATAATACCTTCATTATTTTTAATTAATTTATTATTCTTGTTTTTTAATAATAAATAATTAATTTATCTCAAACGTTGTGTCGTATCAAAAATCTGAGGACACAGATAGGTCTGAGATGTGGGGTTGACCCTAGGGAGGGTATAACTTTTGCAAACATCGGATGTTTTGTCAGATATCACCCAAAGATAAGTTATTTGGGTAATAAATATTTTTTTTGGGCAGTTAAAAATAATAATAATAATTTTATTATTAATATTATTATTTTCATTGAAGATAAAAAATTGAAAATATACTTCCACAATTAATAAATTATTTCATTGTGTAAATAATAATAGAGCAATGTAATAAATGTGATCATATTAATTATTTGAATTATATAAAAATATGCAATCAATATTAATTTATTAGGTATTATCGGTTTTTAAATGGTTGTTGTCATTAAAATATTAATGGTGTCATGGATGGGTTGAATTAAATAATTATTATTTTAATTATTGTTAATATTATAATATTAGGACAAAAACATTGACATATATGTTTATAAATTATATATATATACATGTGTGTGTGTATATATATATGAATATACATATGTGTGTATATAAATACAACAAATATGTGTGTGGGGGGTGGATATTTATTTTTGGGTTAGAAAAAACATTAATATATGCCCACATAAATACTTGTAACGTCTCGGCTTAAATCAAGGTGCAGACTGTTTATGTTTTTAGTATAAATCTTTAAAGCGACCCAGGGAGCGTGCCTGTGCACCCTGTTGCAGGTCCTAGACAACTATTAATATTATTTAAATAATTGATTGAGATTTATGTAAAAGTTTTATGTTGTTATCTAGAGCTGTGTTCAGGATTAAAGTAATTTAAATTTGTTGAAAAGTAATAAAAATAATATAAAAAAATTAATGTAATTTTAAGAGATAAACAAAATAGATAATAAAATAGAAACTGTTGCAGACAAATTAAAATTTATTAAAATGGGGTAAACCCATTTTAGTTAATTGTTTCATTTATTCCACCATTTTATTTTTATTAATATATTAATATATTTCTTTTTTTTCTCCTTTTTTTTCCTTTTTATTTCACTTTTTTCCTCTCCTCTCCTCCCACTTAATGTGTGTTTCCCATGTAGCGCCCCCTGATAGTGCACTGCTTCTCCACTCTACTCCTCCTTCAGAAGCCCGTTACGACTCCGTTTCTCATCAGTTTTATCCGTTGTCAGTTGCGTAGTAAATATCTCAGTAACGTTAACCTCATGCACTAAGAATTATATGATCTCTTTCTAAATCTATCGCACAATCTTCCCAGGAAATATTTTACCATAAATTGAATTTTTTCTAAAATCATCTATTTTCTTCCATTTTAGGTCAAATAAAAAATATCCATAGAGCATAGGATCATTTATGAGTATAAGATAGGGTGTATACTCTCTTTCCCTTCGTTTCCTTTTGTCATTTAAATCGCACGTTGTGCCACTCGTTGGTTCCTACCGGTAAGGTCTAATTTTTACCCCTTCTAAATTAAATAAATCACTTTGCTGAACCTTCTCAACTTTGTGTGAGACATTTTAACCAATTTAAATTATCGATACATCGTTGGATACCCTTTTGAGTGTACCAATGTTCTTGGACTATTTTCCATTATCCCCAAATTAATTAAATTAGTTAATTGCACATGTTGTGTGATCGTTTTTGTTGAGTTTAAATTAAATAAATTATTTTGGGTAATTGTGAACAATGATCTTTGGTTGTGTTGTTTAATTTTTGCCTAATGAATTTATTCCTCATTAAATTATTATCTTATTGTGACTTTATAAATTAATATGTGTTCTTTTACTAATTTTGCTACTAAATTTTTTTGGCTATAGTTGCTCAATTTAAATGATCATTTTTTTGGTAGAGTTACCTATACTGTTTAGTTTCAATTATAAATGAAACTATGTGGTACATGTTCTGTAACATCTAATTAAATTCAGGGTGGTGAGAGAATAGGGTTCTATATTAAGGACTCATGCTTGAACTCTTCATTTCTGACTAGTTACCTTTATGTGCCTATGGGGGCGTTGTCTTATGCTTTTCCAGACAAGTACTTACCTGGGCCTTCTATATACTTTTGGGTGACACCTGTTCCCAAGGGGGTTATCTAGGATAGACCATTGGCAAGTGGCTACACCAAGCCTCAGGTGATACTCGAATCCTTTAGTGTGAGAACGGGACATACTCATGGTAAAACCATGCCTCAAGCGATACTTTGTACTCCGATATATTACATTGGATGGGCTCGGTGGTATTGGGTAATTGAAGGATGTGTTGTAGTAATACCCTTGGTACAAGCTTAGACTCCAAGTATAAGCTTAAAACTCATCATAAGGAAATTTCATGGAGAACTCTGTTTGATTCAGGTTTAGTTTTCCTTGTGAATTGTTATACTTTTCTAGTACATTGACACACCTTGTTGAAACATGAATTAAACCTGAGCCAAAGAACAATCTTGGGGTATGTTTCCTTTTCCCTTATTTATGTTTCCTTTAATTATTATATACATATATACACCTTCAACTTTATTACAGGTAACTTCTTTAGATTTCCATATTAGGACAAAGAAGGTGGTATGGGACTGATGATATTGGGAACCCAAACCAAGTTATATTTATTTTATTCGGGTTATTTAATTACTTTCATTTATTATATATATATACATATATATATATATATGGTACACTTACATTGTTTAAAACATAAAATGGAAAGGTTTAGACATCGTGGGTGCTGGCCTACTGTGATTTTATCTCACTCCCTGCTCGGGTGCGGTTTGGGACCCGAGTATACTTTATGCTCACAGTTATGGATAACGGGAAGTGTTCCCCTTTTGGTACTTGAGTTTTTCATTCTAAATAGGATAGAGATTGTGGGACAGGATCAATCCTTTTCTTGATATACAGTTGTTCCTTTTGCGTTGTTTCCCTTTCAGTTTAATTTCATGCTTGTATTTTCATTTTCTGTATTTTTACATTAGTACAGACATCATAGAAAGACATCAGTGTATGCCTAGTGTCATTTATTAGCTTCCTCATTTAAAATTTATTTAGCTGCTTCTTCTGTAGTTTTCTTTACACTTCTGCTATTTTTTATAAAAAAAATTTCCTTTTTGTTGTGCATTCCCTTCACCTATGAGGGAATAGTATCCCCCATGGACATGTTAAAAAGGCCCTCCCTACTAGTCAAGAGCCTTTGGTGTTCAAGGAGACATCATTGAGGTTATGTAAACAACTGGTTCAGCCACTATCTTAGAGGTGATCCATGTCAGTATGTTACAGTTTACATTTACTTGAGATAGTTTTTTGGGTTTGCATGAATTCTCTTATTCCTTCATGTTATTATTGGCATCTTTGGAATATTTTTATTACTAATATGTGTATAACTAATTAAAATTTAGGTACTAATGGTTGTTAATAATCATTGAGGTAAGAAGAATCATAACCCATACAGATAGAGTGAATGTTGGGGGTTAATGTATTTGGACAAACACTAAAAAATTATATGATTGATTAACTTAATATGTTCATAATTTCAATATTATTTAATTATGTTATACATAGTTTTTTATGTTGATATATGATAATTTATATTATTATCTTTTTATATTTGTGGGATAGTTGATTTTGTATTTATTTTTTGATGGGTGGAGTGTATTAGGGATTCCTAAAAAATATTTGTGTTTCTATACCATATTTAGTGGTGATTTTAACCACTGAAAAATGTTGTATAGAATTCCTTAAATATACCACATTTTTTATTAGTTATGTAAACTTACACTAAATATAGATAGATTTTGCAACATTTTATAACCAAAAAAAATATGACACATTAGGGGAAACTTTAGTGATGGTTTTTAAAAGCATTTATAAACAAGAATGATTGTTGTGAATATTTTATTAATGATGAAATATATTAAACAACATAAAATAATCATCAATGTATAACATAACTACAATTGTTGGAAAACATCCTAAAATGATTTAGTGGAGATTTTAACCCCCTTGAAACTGAAAAAAAACACCACTAAAGGTATATTTTACTTTAGTCGAATACTACTTATTATTATCTTTAAATTATATTGGATAATTTGATTTAGAATATAGACTTCCAATATTATAAAAATATTAGTGATCACAAACAAAAAATAATGATTGAGATTGTTTATGAAGCATTAAGGAATGAGAATCCTTAGAGCCTATATTGTGGTTTCTCATTACATACGACTAGTAATGAAAATATTTTTAATGAAATTTATATGTATCATGTTGTTTTTTTGAAATTTAGTAATTATAGCGTAACTGCATGATATTTTGTGAATAATTTTTTCAAATTAATTTAATCTTTTTGATATTTTTCATTTCACAAAACACAATTAAAATAGTTTGTTTTATATTAAATTAGTATGTATGTCTTGAATTCTACACAACACCAAGTTAGTCATGCACTACACAAAACATAAATTTTATCTTTCTCTACACAGAACACCGAGGTTAGATTACATTACGCACAATACTCACTTTTCTTGATGGCTTGCATAACACGCAAGATCGAGTGTTACCAAACAATAATTCATTATTAAAATATTATTATTTAATAATATATAACATAACTATTAAATTTAATATTATAGTATAAACTAACTAATAGTTGAATTTATATTTTCCCAATTAATTAGAAATGAATATGAAGACCTGTTGAATATAAGGAAAAATATTATTATTTTATGGTCACAAAGCTATTTTACCAAAATAAATTAAATTAATTACAATTATTGAGTGATATTAAGTTAATATATATATATATATTATTAAATAAAATATTTTTTATATTCAAATAATACATTTGATATAAATATGATAATAAAAACCCCAATTTTATGCTTAAAAATATATATTTTTATTAATACATTTTTACCACCTTTTAATGGAGAACCCATTTTAAATCCAGTTTTTTCGCACTTTTATAGATTTAATATGTCAAAATATACTTAATATTTGAAATAGGAACATAAGAGTCAGGTTATGGTAAATTTTAGTTATTTTTCTCTTAAGTTTTATTTTTTAATGAATGTTGAAAAATACTGAATTTTAGTTCAAAACTACTTTTTCATATAATTTATTTATAATAGTAAATTAAATTTTAAATTATTTTAAAAGTTTAATTATATTATATTTTTATCAATAAATCCAATTTATCTCATCGGAATAAATTTCACTTTGAAATTGAATATAAAAACATATCAAACTTTTGAACCTTTCTACCTTAAAAACTAACGTTATCAACCCAACTACATGATTAAATTTAAATTAATTTATACCACTTAAATGATTGGAATTTGAAGAAATGTATTCCATATTTGTAATAAATTTAATTTATAACATAGAATAAGTTTGACTTAGTTTTTGACCAAAAAAATTTGGGAAAGTAATTAAAATTAATTACATCAATTAAGGTAAAACTTAGCTTAACAAAGGACTAACCTTAAACTTAAGGGACTAAATAACCAAGAAACTTGTAAAAAATCCATTTTATGGCCATATTTTGGCCCTATAATCAATTTTATAGAATTTGTAACATTATTTAATCCAATTTACATGGGAACAACATGGGATTAATTCTCTTTCCCATAATTTAGAAGAGTTTCACTCCTCTACTATAAAAAGGTCTCCTCTCCTCCCACTTCCTCGCACCTCTAAAGACACTCTTTCTTCACCAGGATATTCCCAAATATCTCTTAAAAATCACTCTCATCATTCTAGAATCCTCCCCTGAGTCGTAAATCATTATATTTAATCCCTTTGGTGCAAACCAAAAGGTGTTACCCAAATAAGAGGTATCATTCTTCCTCAAGTTCTTTTATTTTATTTACATTATCCACCCCATAAAATATTATTCTTCCATGATTGTATAAAAAACACCAATATACAAAATATAATAGTATGTTTTTATGATAAGGTTTTTCATTACACTTACACTCACTTCCATCTAATGTGTATTGAACATAATGTTTACATATATGGCGAACTACCGCCTCACGAAAAGATGATTATTCATTTTTCTTTTGATACCCCTCATGGTGGACATTATAATGGATACTATATTTATATCTGATATATATAATTTCTTTATTTTTGTTTAATTTCTATGTATATCAAACCTTTATTCTTTTCATCTTGTGTAAATATGCTAATTTCGTTTGAAGAAGTGTGGACTACCGCCGCCTCAAAGCGAAGTGATTCGTTCAAACACTACATGGAATGTGTAAAGGATATGTTTATTGAAATTATATTATATATATGATATAATAAATCCACTATAATAATTTTATATATATATACATATACTGATATTTTATTTACTATCTTCCTTCCAATATGGTAATAAAATGGAAACATCGTTCATGCGTACGTACGACCTACTGTCTCCATGAACGGTGTATTCCATTTAATACTTATATATGATATATATTCTTATAATACAAAAATAATTAATATAAATGATATTTATATCATGTTTTACATTATTAAAATCATGATATAAGTATAAGGACCAAAGATATTACAAATTAATGTGCATATGAAGAACAAAGCGAATATTACCCGAAGTGAAACCTTAACATAGAATTGTTAACAAGTGGGTAGTATAAGGTCATAATAAAGGTTTATATGGTATTATATATAATAATATTATTACTTAAAATATTTATAATAAATTTAAACTTATTATATAGTAATCTTTTATGAGTACGAAGAGATTCATGACACGAGGTAAGGGAATTTTATCTCAATTTTTATTTCTATGAGACACATGATTTATTCTCCACCAATTCATTTTGTGTGGTGTATATACTTCACATGGATATATTCTATGATTCTTAGAATTTAATTTATGGGTATTTACATATCCATTTAATGATATTTATATCATGGGGTCTATGTTTCAAAAGTTATCAAATCGGTAAAGTGATTTTGTCCCAATTTGTCTTCTTTAAGACACATGCCATGTTATCCACCTATATTTTTCATGAGGTGTATATACTGACTTTAAAATGTTATATAATGAATATAATTATTTTCATAAAATTTTATTCTTCATGTAAGGTTATTTGTTCCAATTTTTTATGATCTAAATTTTCCAAATTTGTAATGGTTTATTGCTACAATCTCACCATTTATCAAGATTGTTTATGATTATTCCCCCATTGATGAAATATTATGATCCATATCTCAAGGAAATATTATGAGCTTTATTTACCATTGGTTATTAATGTTATATCCATGTAACGGTTCCATTTTTTTTCTCTTTAGTACATAAGATGATCAAGAAAGTGTTTTTAAGAAAGTCTAACTTTACCTCTCTCTTTGGTCAGAAATCTATGTTCCTTCAAAACCATGTTTTCAAAAAAATTGTTTAGAAGAATATTATACTATTCTCCTATAATCTTTAAAATAAAATTCTATCCTTTTTTTCTTTTACCAATGATTTCAAATTAATATTCATATCTCTTTCCTAACAAGTCGTTTTTCTGACCTTTTTACTATGAAAAAGAAATATTCTTTCTACCTCACATGGAATGTATAGATTAAACAACTATCATTACTTTAAATCTTACTTTTAATTTTTAAGAGGTTAATTTTTTATAAAATGTTTTTTAAGAATTAATTTTCAAAGAAATTTGTTTTCAAAATGTTTTCAAGCTTTCATTATAAGTTTTCAAATTATTTTTAATTAAAATTTTTTTAAAATTGTTTTCAAGCTTCCTTTATATGTTTTCAATGAAAATGGATTTCAAAATGTTTTAAAGATTTATTTATAATATTTCATGTTTATTTTTTTATAAAATGGTTTTAAAAAGGTTTTATATTTTAAAGTTATTTATTTAAAGAATAAAGTATATTTTCCCGAATAATTTTTTTTAAATATATTTCAAAATTATTTTCCATCTAAGATGACATATGTTTATGATAATAATGATCCAAATGTTCTATTAATATTATTTTATTAATGGTTTATGTTTTTATGGAATGATTTTTATGACACATATTTCTCTTCCACAGGTTATATGTTTTTGATTTTTTCTACCTTTCAAAGGTTATAATTTAATGAAATGATTGGGAAACTTATCTATTTTTCAAAGGTTATGATGTGGTGAAATGTTAATGATACCCATTTAATTTTATGGTTAATTATTTTTTTTATGGAACCCATATCTATTTATGGCTTATGATATGATGCAAGTTTTATTATCCTGTGGTATATGTATGTATGATTTTCTTATGTGGTGGTTGGGACTAATATCTATGTCCAATTCATTGGGTAATGATAAATTGTATATGAGCTCGAAGAGTACAAGGTTTATATCCCAAGACTAAAAATATGAGGGTTCACAGGTTGTGTCCCGATCCAAAAAATAAGAAGGTACACTGATTGTAGCCCAATACTAAAATTAGTAGGGTGCATGGGTTATAGAACAATCCCAAAAATAATAGGGTACACAGGTTGTTATCCTAATCCCAAAGTAGTTATACGGGTATTATCCCAAGAAAAACATATTATGATGGTCTTGGTAGGTAGAATTGATATAGTACTTTTTATGTTTATGTGTATGCCACAATTACATGTCTTACTCCTATGTTATGTTTTCAAAGCCTATACTCATGATTACCGTGTGATTCATGTCTTATGATATACAGATACTTATGACATGATTTATTTTTATTATCTTTGAAATGTATGGTATGATATTTTAATGTTATGATCATGTTCTCATACCCTTCTACTCATGTTTATGCTTACATATCTCCCTTGTTTACCCTTATTGAGCATCTGATCTCACCCCTTTTTATGTTTTCTTCCCCGAGTTATGAAGCTATATTTAATGTATGATATGTATAAGAGGGGTTCTTGTCTTGGATAACCTAGTTGGAGATTATTTATCTCACCAATTTACTAGTGTTTATGTTTCCATGTTTCCAAAGGCACTAAACTATATGGTCTTTGGGTATCCATTTGTATAATTTTTTAAGTATTAAGAAAAATATATGTAACATCGATGTATGTTAATACTGGTTTTTCATAGTTGGTATCATATAAAATATTTAGTTAAACTTTGGAAACTACGATGTGAAAACATTAGTGAGAAATCTAAGGACATGTCTAAGTATAAATCTAAGGATAAGTAAAAGTATTGGAAAATGTACAGGAATTTTGGTAAATGATAGAATGAGTGGTTTCCCAGAAATACATACATATTTAGTTACTATAAGTGGATGTGGATTTCTCACAGATGTATCTAGGAGTAAAAACTCTAACAAGATATTTTGGGACTGACTTAGGGTAATCTGGTAAATGACAATGGGCCTTGTTGCACACCTGGTCTGACACCCGTGGGGGATATTCTTTTGGAATTCACAAACTCTTTACAAACCATCAAGATAGATTTAAATGTAATTTTCCTATGAAATCCTAGGATAAACCTATGGTTTTATATATTAAATAATGTATCATGATTTAGATATCCTAGAAGTCATTTTTCTTAACTATGATTTTTTCTTCTATGATTTGTGTTTCTCACCCAATGCCTTCTAGTTTTATTCAATGGGAAGAAATAGAACTAAAATGGTTAACATTTAATGTTTCATATGTGGAAATTATGGTAATTATGAAAATAAGTTTCCCATGTGTAAATATCATAAATAGAATTAGGAAGTTGGTATGAGTATTGGTTATGCTTTCAAAGATAAAGAGACTAAAAATGACATGTGAAAGTTATGTGATGTTCTTCCAGTATTGTTTACATTAAACATAAGAATCATGATTATATTGAGGTTTAATAACCTTAAGAAATGAATAATATTTTATATTATAGGAAATAAGTATTTAAGGAATAAGTTGATGAATCCAGAGTAATGGTTGAAGAATAAATATTGAGGAATTAGGTATTTCTATTTTGTAATTCAAAGATTATGTTATATGAATCGTGAAATATATAATTATTTTCTAGTATAAGTTTTCATTAAGGATTTAAAAGTATATTTTTAATGTTTATGAATAATTAGAGAGGGTATATTTTGATTAAGGGATAGTAACCCTTAATTCGATCAAGATGTTGAGAAAATTGTGTTTCTCTTGGATAAAGAGGAGATTAATTTAGATAAAGTAAATTTGATAGAAATAATTACCTCAAAACTGATTATTGAATGGTTAAAAAGTAGTCTATGTCATTATGGATGAATTTTACAACTTCTTGGATTTAAGTAATATGTCTAATAAACTTTGGAATAAGGAAGTGTGCATGTTTTCCAAAAATATTTATGGCAATTCAGGTTATTTCCATGTTTCGAGAGAATATACGATGTGGTTATTCACATTTTCGGAATGTGACAACTAAGAGCTAATTTTTGATATATAGGAGATCAATGATAAGATGATTTTGTGACTGTATTTCTAAATTTCAGAATTTTTTTACTTTTTGAAGGGTTATAAGGTTATCCAATTATGGAAAGTTAATGTCAAACATCAAATGAAGTATTTATGTAGTGAGTTTCTATTGACACTACTAAAAAAAGACCTTTAGCGACCGCCTTGCGACCGCTTTTGGCGGTCGCAGTTTCTTCGTCGGTAAAGACCAACAGCGACCGCCAATGGCGGTCGCTAAAGCTTATATAAAATATTCCATGTATCTCGTTCCCGGGACAAGGCATTGGGTGCGAGACAGATGCGGGGGGACTGGCGGTATGGTGAGGAAGACCTTCGAAGCTTGGTCACCGTCCATGGTGGATTTACGGCGGCCGGAGGGAGGGGCAGGTGCGACATCGAGGGTATCACGGTGGGCGGTCGAACATTGGGGGGCTTCGGGTTCAGCATCGAGTGTTGTAGGAGTGATGTGAGGCCATGTGAGGTGGTGATGGGGGTGATAGACAGTGGCTGGATTGTGGTGGGGGTGATAGCGCCAGTTGCAGCGGTGGTTTTCGGGGAAGACAGTGGCGAGGGCTGGAAAATCCTGCTAATTTTTTTTCCGCATTAGCGGCCACCAATGGAGGTCGCTAATACTTTCAATAGCAACCACCAATGGCGGTTTCCCATTTCCCTAGGCGTAGAAGCTAATTTATCTAGTAGTGTGAAAACCTTGGTTAAAAGGCTATTTAGTGATTAACCTTATTTGAAGTATGTTCATTTTATTTTGGAAGTTATATTAGTGTAGTTTTAGAAAATTATATCATGTATTTTAGGTGACAACCAATAATTTTCATAATGGTTTCGGGTCTTGAACCCATGACCAAAGGACAATAAGTGTTTCATGCCTACCACTGACCTACGTGATGTCATGGTTAATGTGTAATTATTTTTTATGAATAAATTTTAATGATGAACCAGTAGAGTTACTTTTGATTTTAGATATTAATTTATTAAACATATTTATATTGAATAATAGTTTTAGACAAATATTTATACTTTTCATTCTTTTATGGTCCTTAAGATGAGCTAAAAGTGTATTTTAGTACTTCAGAAATTGAAGTTAATTTTTAAACATCCATTTCCTAAAGTAATAGATGAATTAGAAATTGATAAAATCACAACCAAAGAATAAAAAATATATATAAATGTATAATATTTGTATATTTTCACATATTCTTGGTCGAAAAACGAATTACTCAACATTAGGAAAATGATTAAAAAAATATTATTTTCCTAATACCTTAAATCTTGTTAAACAGGTGGACTTTTAAATCATCATAGATTTATGGATTTGAGTCCCTCAACTTTTAAATGATAATTTAATAGTTTATTATTGACGACCTCAATAAAACCCTATGAATATTCAATCTTTTCCTCTAAATCCATGTTTACATTTTCCACCTATGTTCTCTTATGTGGAAACCTAGTTATATATTATTTTAGGAAACCATTATGTTTCCAAATTTTATTTTTGAAAGAAAGTTTTAGGATTCATTCTTATGCTGAGGGTTTCTGTGAATAAAAATTTCATGTATTAAAACATTGATAACCCAGACTAATTTTGAGGGTTAAATTTATTTTAGGGGTAGAATGTGAGACCTTGAGATTTTTTGGATTATATTTTTTCAAATTAATTTAATCTTTTTTTACAATTTTTCATTTCAAGAAACCTTGAAAATTGTTTATTTTATATTAAATAATTATTTCTATCTTGCGTTATACATAACACCAAGTTAATATTTCACTAAAAGAAACATAAATTTTATCTTTCTCTACACTGAACACCATGGTTAGCTTACATTACATGTAAGACTGACTTTCCTCGATGACTTGTGTAATACGCAAGACCGAGTGTTATAGAACAATAATTAATTATTAAAATATAATTATTTAATAAGATATAACATAGAAATTAAATTTAATATTATAATATTAAATAACTTATTTTTTAATTCATAAGTTACTAATTAATTAGAAATTAATATGAAAATTGATTGAATATAAAGGAAAATATTATTATTTTTATGGTCACAGAGTTGTTTTACCATAATAAATTAAATTAATTAAAATTATTGGGTGATATTAATGTAAAATATATATTATATATACAATAAAATATTTTCAATATTCATCCAATAAATTTTATATACATAATATATGAACAAACCCAATTTTATGCTTAACAACCTATATTTTTATTAAGGCATTTTTATCACCTTTTAATGGAGAATCCATTTTAAATACAATTTTTTTCACCTTTATAGATTTAATATTTAAAAATAAACTTCATCATTGAAATTTTAATATAATACTTATGTTAGAGTAAATTTTTGGTCTTTTTTGGTATTGTTTCATTTTATAATGAACCGTGAAAAATACTGAATTTTAGTTCAAACTGATTTTTCATCTAATTTATTTATAAGGTTAAATTACATTTTAAATTGGTTTTAAATATTAATTATATTATATTTTTATAAATAAACCCAATTTAGTTCATGTGAATCAATTTTACTATGAAATTGAATATAAAAGCTTAGAAAACTTTTGAATTTGTTTACTTTAAAAACTCGTATTGTCAACCTGACTACGGGATTAAATTTAAATTAATTTTTGTCACTTAGATGATTGGAATTTGGAAAAATTGATTCCATATTTATAATCATAACTGTTTATAATTTGAAATAAGTTTAACTTATTTTTTGACTGAAAATATTAGTGAATGTAATTAAAATTAATTGTGTCGATTAAGGTAAAATTATGCTTAACTAAGGACTAACCTTAAACTTAATGGCCTAAATGACCTAGAAAAGTGTAAAAATACCATTGGATGTCAATATTTATAAAATATAATCCCTTTTATCTACTTTTTATGATTATTTTATCCATGTTTCATGGGAAAACGTGGGTGTAATTTCCTTTTCCAAAATTTATAAGAGTGTCCCTCCTCCTCCACTATAAAAAGGCATCCACTCCTCTCACTTCCTTACACCACTCAAGAAACTTTGGATCAACCTATATCTTCTAAAGTAGCTCCTAAATATCCCTAAACTCACACTATAATCCTCACATTGGTAAGAAATTATTCTAAATAATCCCTTTGGTGCAAATTAAAAGAAGTTTCCCAAATAAGAGGTAACATTCTTCCTCAAGTTCTTTTATTTTATTTCCATTATCCACCCCCACATCTCTTATTATTCCATGATTGTATTAAAAAAACAGTATCCTAAATGTTCTAGGATATTTTTATACTAATGTTTCAACCTAAACTTATACACACTTCCATCTAATGGGTAACGAATATACTATTTATGTGTACGGAGAACTACTGCCTCACGAAACAATGATTCTTCATTTTTCCTTTACCGCCACTCATGGTAGAAATTATGATAGAAAATATATTTATATATGATATATAATATATTTATAATTTCTTTATACTTCTTTAAATTTTATTTAGGACATACCTTTATTCTTTCCATCTTGTGTAAATACGGTAATTTTGTTTGAGGAAGTGTGGATTACCGCCCCCTAAAAGCGATGTGATTCGTTCACACACTACACAGAATGTATTAAGGATAATTTTAGTGAGATTTTATGATATATATGAAATAATAATTATAATTTAATAATTATATATATATAATTATATTTTATTTACTCTATTTCTTCTAATAAGATAATAAAATGGAAACAGAGTTCATGCATATATACAGCCTACCGTCTCCATGAACGTTGTATTCCATTTCACACTTTTATATACTATATATTATTATAATAAAAATATAATTAATATAAATTATATTTATATCATGTTTAACATTCTGTAAATCATGATATAATTATAAGGCCCAAAGATATAGAAAATTAAGAAATGTACGAAGAACTAAGTGGATATTACCTGAAGTGAAACCTTAACAAAGAATTATTAACAAGAGGGTAATATAAGGTCATAATAATACCATATATATAATTATATATAGGAATATTTATCTTTAAAATATGTATAATAAAAATAAATTTATTATATAAGAATATTTTATGAGGACTAAGAGATTAAAAACACAAGGTAAGGTAATTTCATCTCACTTTTTATTTTCATGAGAAACATGCTTTATTCACTACCCATCCCTTTTGTGTGGTGTGTATACTACCCATAGATTTATTATAAAAATATTATAACTTAAGTTATGGGTATTTAAATATCAATTTTATGATATTTCTTTCAGGGGTTCTATGTTTCAAAAGTTACCAAATCGGTAAAGTGATTTTATCTCCATTTTCCTTCTTTGAGACACATGCCTTGTCATTCAACAATATTTTTCCATGAGGTGTATATACTGCCTTTTACATGTTATATCCTAAAAAATATTATTTAAATGATATTTTAATCTTAATTTAATATTATTATTTCCATTTTTTATCCAAAGTTACCAAATTTTTAACGGTTTATGGCTACAATCTCACCATTTATCGAGATTCTTTATGATTATGATCCCATTGATGGAATATTATGATCCATATCTCAATAAAACTTATGAATTTTCTTAAAATATGTTTATTCATGTTATATCCAAGTAATGGTTCCATTTTTTCCACTCTTTGGTACATAATATGATCAAGAAAGTAGTATTAGAAAATTCTGACTTTACCTCTCTCTTCGGTCAGAAATTTGTGTTTCTTCAAAACCATGTTTTGAAAAAAAAAGTTTCCAAGAATATTATAATATTATCCTGTAATAATTAAAATAAATTTTTACCCTTTTTTACCATTAATTTAAAATAACTATCCATTTCACTTTCCAAACAAGGCATTTTTTCTTCCTTTTTACCATGAAAAATGAATATTCTTTCTACCGTATATGACATGTATGAATTTACTAACCATCATTTCATTAAATATTCTTTTTCATTTATAAAATTTTTATTTTTAATAATTTTTTTATAAATTAATTTTCAAAGAAAAATGTTTTCAAAATGTTTTCAAAATTTCTTTATAAGTTTTCAATGTATTTTTATGAAAATTGGTTTTCAATTTGTTTTCAAATTTTGTTTTATTAGTTTAAAAGGAAAATGGTTTTCAAAATGTTTTAAATATTTATTTATAAGATTTAAATTTATTTTTTTATGAAAATGTTTTTCAATAGGTTTTATGTTTTAAAGTTCCTTTTTCAAAGAATAAATTCTATTTTCCTCAATAAATGTTTATAAAAGATATTTCAAAAGTATTTTCCATATAAGATGGAATCTTTTGAGGATACTCATGATCCAAAGGCTCCATTCATATTATTTATTAAATGGTTTATGTTTTCATGGAATTATTCTCATGATACCCTTTTCTCATCCATGGGTTATATACTTTTTATCTATACTTCTTTTCATGGGTTATTCTTTAATAAAATTATTAGGAAACCTATATATTTTTTATAGGTTCGGATGTGATGAAATTTTAATGATACCCATTTTTTTCATGGGTTATGATTTTTTTTATGAACCCCATCTCTTTTTATGGTTCATGATATTATAAAAGTGGTATTATCTTGTGAAAGCATGTATGTATGATTTTGTTAGGTGATCGGTGGGACTTATATATCCCTCCAATTCATTGGGAAATGATAAATGGTATATGGTATATAAGGGTGAACAGGTTATATCCCAATCTCAAAAACAGGAGGGTACACAGGTTGTATCCCAAGCCCAAAAATATTAAGGTACATGGGTTGTACCCCAAGACTAAAAGTAAGAGGGTGCGTGGGTTTTATCCCAATTCTAAAAGTAAGAGGGTACTAAGATTGTTATCCCAATCCTGAAGTAGGTATGTGGGCCATATCCCAATACTAACATGTTATAAAGGTCTTGGTAGGTATCCTTGAAATAGGATTTTATATCTTTATGTGTATGCCTCAATTACATGTCTTAATCTTATGTTATGTTTTTAAGGCCTTTGATCTTGATTCCCTTGTGATTCATATCTTATGAACTTTAGAGCTTTATTCCATGATATATGTTTATGATCTCAAAAATGTAGGGTATGATATTCTAATGTTATGATCACGTTCTCATAACCTTATTCTCATGTTTATTCTTACATATCCCCATTTTTAACCCTTATTAAGCATATGGGATCACTATTTTTATGTTTCATTCCCCAGGTTATGAAGACATATTTTATGTATGATGTGTCTAAACAGGGTTCTAGTCTTGGAGAACCTAGTTGGAGATAATGTATCTTACCCATGTATAAGTGTTTATGATTCCATGTTTCCAAGGACACTAAACTAATACGGTCTTTGGGAATCCATTTGAATAATGTTTTAAATATTACGTAAACTATTTTTATTGTCTATGTATGTTAAGACTAGTTTGTTATGGATTACTCCCTAAATGATAGACACATTAAATTCAATCAAATAAGAAAAAATGATATCACTTAAAAATATGATTTCTTTGTCGATGGGTTGAGAAATAATTTTTTAAGTGTATATCAATAATATGAAATTAAAAAAGGGTAAAAAAATTAAATAATGGATATGTCAATATAATATTTAATGATGAAGTATTATTATGATAGGATAGTAGAAAAGTGGGAATATTTTTCAAATCAAAGATGAAAATAATTATTATTTCTTAAGTTTGAAATAATAGAATTTGTTATGGAATTAAAGAATTTATCACTTGTGCTAAAAGAAAATTATAATAATTTTCTATCATTATTCTATTTGAAATATCCCAAATATTAATCATTAAAAACTAGATTTATTTGAGGATTGACCAAAATTAAATATAGATACTAGTAGTTAAAAGATGGTGGAGATCAATACACTAAGGCTAGTTAAACTTATGCTCTTATATGTGTGTGGTCCTATGAGGTTGAAACCAACCAATAAAGAAACATTTTCCATAATGTTTGATGATGGGTTTACTTATATGATTTATATTTATTTTATCTTAAGTATACAATAGTCTCTATAAAAAATTTATAGTTATTGAAGAAATAAACAAGATATTTCGTCAAAACATTCAATATAATAATGAGTATTAATATAAAAATGGGGATTTTAAGACATATGTCAAGAAGTATGGAATAAGGAATGATTCTAGTTCTATCCATAGACTCCTCAACAAAATGTATTAGTGGAGCATAGAGATCATATTTTAGTTTATATGGGATGGAAATGTTATTAGAGCAAGGAACATTAAATAATTTTTTTGAGATAATCCATAATAATGGGTTTCTATATTTAAAATTTTTATTTAATTTGACCAAATTCAATCAATACAAATTAAAATTGATAGTTTGAAAAGAATTAAGAACTCATTAATTTTGGAATTTATAGGAATCCCATTATTTATAATGGTCAAAGGAATAAATTTTATAAAATTTGATAAATGAGCTGATGAGGGGGTTTTTGTTGGTTTTATTCCTAGTGTAATAATTTAATGATTTAATAACAAAAATATTAATAAGATTGTGGAAAGATATAACGTTATTGTCTTAAAGGAAAATAGTACTAAGAAATCATTTTCTATTGAAGTTGTAATTTAAAATGCTCTTTGAGATTATATAAATCAATGAGATTCTATATAAATTAATGTAGATGATTTTAATAGAATAAAAAATTACTCCAAATCCATTTTTTCATTTTCTAAATAAACCACTTTCTGGGTTTGTGGGAACCACAGAAATTACTGGATACTAATTCAAATTACACAAAAAATCCACAATCAGGAAACAACACCCAATCCACAAATTCAAATTTCAAATAGAAACCAGGAGAATAATGTGATAGGGAAGAAATAAAATTTTAAAAACAAACTAAATCATAAATTTTAAGTACCATTGAAAAAATATTATTTTATTTTGTAATGAATATGTTCAAACATGGAATATTGATTTTGATGAAATTTTTTCTCCAATTGTAAGACTTGAAATGATAAAAATATTTATTGATAGATATTCTCAAAGAAAATAAATTATCTTATAAATTAATGTAAAATATTTATTCTTGAATGGGGATCTTAATAAATAGGTTTACATTGAAAAATCAAATAGATTTATTCAATATTGTGATGGTATCCAAGTTTAAACACTAAATAAAGAAATTTATGGGCATACACAATAACTTTATTTTTGGTATTAAAAACTAGGTAGTTTCTTGAAGAGAATTAGTTTTAAAAGATAATAAGTGGAAAAAAATATTTTTGACAAATAAAGCAAAAATGTAACAATCATTATGATAGTGTATATATGTTATATTATTTTGACCAAAAAATAAATCCAAATCATGTGAATAATTTACAAAGAAAATAAACAAACATATTAATATTTAAATGATTTTATAAATAATATTTTTATGGGTTTTTAATTAAAAAATATGGTATATTTTATTTTATTATCATAAGAAAAATATGAATGTGAGTTTCTGAAATGGTTTACGATGGAAGAATTAAATAATCTACTCATATTTCAATTATGACTAAACTTTACAAGGATGATGATGGAAAGTATGTGAATCAAATTGAGTTTATAAGATTAACTTGAAGTTTGATGTACTTTATAGTATCTAAATCCAAAGAAAATGTTGTTAGATTATGAGTATGATTCCAAAGGAACCTAAAATTTTTTATATTATTGTTGTGAAAAAATATTATGTCATGTTAGAGGAACTCTAGAGTATGGATTGAGGTATGGTTAAAATAAATATATTTAGATTTATGGTTTGACAAATTTATATTAGGTGAGTGATATTGGATATGTAAATTCAACTTTTGGAGGAACATTCTTTATTAGAGGTTTTTTTCTTATTTGGAACTTTGAGAAGAAAATTTTAGTCACTATAAGAACCATATAAGATGAGTTTTTTAGGGTTTCATAATCCACAACTCAAGTTATTTGAATAAAATATTCAGAGGAAGATATTAGAGTTCATTTTTTTCAACCCATGAGTGATTTAGTGTGACATCCAATGTGTGATTAACATTTCAAAGAATCTAGTCGAACATTTGAGATTATTACTTATTTATATCAAGTGTAATTTTTTTATAGTGAAGGTGATGTGTGGTGTACTCAACTTGGAAAAGTTTTTAACAAAGTAAAAACTCAAAAATACAATATAAAATTTCTAAATGAAGGATGATATTAAAAACTTTTCAGCATTATTAAGAGTCCATTCGGTCCCCAAATCCCTATGATTACATTTTTATATTTTCCCACTCAAATTTATTTGTATTTTTTGACAAAGATCTAGGATATTTGGTATTTTTTCCAATTAAAAGGTAAAGTGTTCCTAGATGAGACAAGGGGAGAATATAGAGATATTAATGGATTGCGTTGAGCTATATAGACTGATTGTTCCATGTGATAATAAGTCCAAATACACAAAGATTGTTGGATTCAAAAATAATGGATTTTGCCGTACATTTGTTGCACCAGTAGATTATGATTTGGAAAATAGATCTTTAAAAAATATATTTAATAATGATTTTTATATGATTATGGAATAAATTACAGATTAAATATAAATATAATAAAAAATTTAAATAAGATATATAAAAATTTAGAAAATTTTGTAGGAGGGGAGAATATTAAGAAATTTTTTGGGAGAGTGAGACTCAATTTTTGGAATTATTTACTAAAAACTCACCTTTTGATGTATTAAATGAGAAAAGGTGTCAATGGGAGTATAATTTTTTTGAACATAGTTTATTTTATTTTCTATATTTTAACATGATTTATGTTATTACCGTGTAAATTAAGTATTTTATTTTTTATCTTGACCATAGACAACTTGTGTTATTTTTTGGCCCATGCTGGACCTGTAGACTATCTATAGGTTCATCCATGTGGGTTGTAGGTTTTAAATACTATATTTTTTTTATCCCATATATTTAAGGGATCAAATATTAATGGATCTAACCAACAAAAAATCATGGTCTAATATATCATCCCATGTGTTCATGGATTTATATATAGCTCTAGGTGAATATGAAGCTATGTGTAACTCTCTTATGGATAAATGGGTGAATCAAATTCATTTCATAAAATAAGTACTTTAGTTTAATTATTTAGGGGGAAGATGTTGAGTAATAATTTGAGGAAAAATGATGGAATTTTATTTCATCCCGGGGTTTTTAAAGATGACATATTGGAATTATTTTTCGATTTTAGGATTTGATTTTGTTTCATGATTTATATTTAGTATCATTTTATCAAAAAAAATAATGATGGAGATTTATCATCCTCTTAAAAGATTCATGATGACCATGAGAGCTAATGAGAATTGATTAATATAGTATTTTTCTTGAATGAAGAAATGGATCTATATCAAAAATATTACTCTATTCAATAATATGTTGTTTTGATAATTTTCAAATTGAGAGAATACTATGGATAGGGATCTTGAGTTGATGATTCATTATTTATAGAATTTATTTCATATTTTATTTATTATCAACATTATAATTAATGTTTTTAGGTCTGTTTATAATTTTATAAAGAAAATTGAACTATGTAGTTGATCGTGTTATACATTCTGAGGCTATAATAAGGAATTTAGAGTTGACCATACAGAAAAATAAAGTGACTATAAATAAAATTTTGTCATAGGTAATGGAAAAATTCAACCATAAATATTATTAGAGTCAACAATATAGTAAAAGTCATGGAAACCATTAATTTTATACTTTACCAAATTTAAGGCATGATTCTAAATGAAAATGTAATTATTTATTTTAGTATTATTTCATATTCTATTACTTTTCTTCAGAATTTGAAGATGGGACGTAGTTATGATGTTTTTTTATTAATCATTGTTGACTAGGGAGATTGTATAATGATTCTTGGTTTGAGAATATTTTTATTTAAATGTTTTTTATTATTTCAATATCTTAGTCAAATTGTTTCTAAATTTTCAATATTTTATTCAGAGATTTTTTAAATCATATTTTTCTATGATTAAATGAATATTTTAAGAGATTATCACCAAGATTTTTTAAGGATTGATTTTTTATTTTTTTATATTTCAATATTTACATGACAAAGTTTAAATTTTTACTAAAAATATTCACTATTATAAAATTTTAAACATTATATATATATATAATTTAAAGGTAATTTGGAATTACAAAATATTTGATAAGTCACACATATTTTTGAGGTTGTTCTATAACAAAAATAAATGAATCAAATTAGTGAGTTTAGTGCCCAACCATTTTTGAGATTGTTATAAATAGAGGAAATGGATTAATATTATATGAAGAACTAGTGTTCATATCAAATACACTTATGTAAGAAGTAATAAGATTATTCTTTATGGTTTAAAATTAATTATTGATCATTATTCATTTTGGTATATAAAAAATTCATTGAAATGTGTAGAGACATGTTGATTATCAAGAGACATCATTATAAATGGTTTTATTTCATCCCCATATCCTTGATGTTCTATTTTGGAAAGAAACATTAAGACAATGTGACATGGGATAACAACTACTGGTCACCAAGGGATAGATGCACATAAATATTTAGTGAAATTTATAAGAAAACCTTTTGTTCTTGTGCTTTTTTTCTTTGCTTTATTCTTTATCATGATTTTAGAGAATAAAATGTTGATCATTTTCACTAATCATAAACAAGGGATGTCATTTGAGGAAAATTTCTTGAAGAACTTATTCATATAACATTTTATTTCCTCTCATTCTGCTTTGTCACATCAACATATATATATACATGTGAAAAATTTATACTTTTACAAATTTAAGGCATGATTATAAATGATAATATAATTCTTCATTTTAGAATTATTCATATTTCACTATTTTTGTTTAGAATTTGAATATGGGACTTACTGATGATGGATTGGTGTATACTAGCATTGACTGAGGATGTTTCAGAAGATCCTTTTACCAAGATTCGTTTGATTTAGAAAATTTTTATTATTTCCATATCATGGTCAAATAATGAATAATTATTTAGGATTTTCTTTATATATTTTATGAATAAAAATTATTTTATACTAAAATAAGATTTTAAGATAAAGTTTGACCATGATTTATTAAGGATTAAATTTTTTCTATTTTTTGGAACAAATTTGAGATTTTTATTTTTAATGATTCACTTTTTAAAAAAATTAATATTATATAGATATGATTTTGGTGGGAATTTGTAATTTTAAAAGATAAAATAAGTCACATCACTTTTTTATGCAGTTTTGTAACAAAAATAAATGAACTAAATTAGTGATTTTGGTGCCCAACCTTTTTGAAAGACTTTTGCATAGAGCAAATGAATGATAGCTAAAGTAAAAATCTAGTTCACATCTACAAATAACTTATTAAATAAGGAATAATATTATCCATTATGATTTATAATTAACTATTAATCATTATTTATGTTGGTTTCTAACTCTTTCATTAAAAAATGTGAAGGTACACTGATTATTTAGAGACATCATTATAAAAGTTTTGAGTTCACCCCCACATCCTTAATATTCTATTATGATAATAAAATAATTACCATGGGATTTGTGATAACATCCACTAATAACTAATGTATAGCCGCTCATTATGATTCGGAAAAATTTAAAATAAAATTTTGTTCATGTTATTGTCTTCTTTTTTTATTCTTCATCATGATTATGTTGGGTGAAATGTTGATCATTTACACTAATCTAAATGGGGGCTGTCATTTTCTGGAAAAGTTTTAGGGGCACTAATTCACCCCTCATCTTAGTGTTTCTCATTCTTCTTGGGAACATCATAAAATATGTGAACTGGCTATATGAATGAAAATTTTGGAAATGGAATTAAGTATATTTGATAGTAAATAATAGTAGAGTCAAATATATAGTACAAAACAAGGTGACCATGAATTTTAAACATTTTCAAATTTAAGGTATTTCACCGATTATGATATATTGATTATAAATGTTGATATAATGATCGATTTTATAATTATATCATATTCCATTAATTTTTTCTGATAATTCTAAGATGGGGCATAGTGATAATAATCTATTATTAACTATATTTAACTAAATATATTCTTACATGGTTACTTTATCAAGGTACTATCGATTTAAGAAATTTTTATTATTTCCATATCCAGTTTAAACCACAATTAATTTTTTAGGATTTTTTTTAGATATTTTTTGAATAATTTTTTTCAAAATAATAGGATGGTTTTAAAAGAGAGTTTAAAAAATAATTCTGAATGATTAAATATGGATTTTTTTATTACCATATTTTTTTGATATTGATATTATTATTTAGAAGATTCATTTCTATCAAATATAATTATTATAGATATTTTATTTCTAAGGGAATTTTAAATCACTAAAGAAAAATTAAGTCATCCAACTTCCTAAGAGAGTTATATAATAAAAATTAAAGGGTTAAATTAATTATTTTTCTACACAACCTTTTTAAGATATCTCTATAGAGAAGGAAAAGGTTACTTCTGAAGAAATAATTAGCATGCATCTCAAAGGAACTTATAAAAGAGGGAAGAATATCATTTTTAGATATTTATACATAATTATTGATCATTATTCAAAAAAATACAATTCTTTAATTAAAATATGGTTTATACAGGCTCATTTCTATGAATCATCATTGCAAACGAATTTATTTCATCATATATCACTTAAAATTTTATATTGAAAAAAAATAAAGAATTTCTGACGTCGTATAACAACTATTTATCACAAAGTACCAACCAATCATAAAGATTTGGTGAACCTTTTAAAAAATCTATATTCATGTGTATTTTATTTGATTTATAATTTTATTAATTCTATAGGGTTATAGGTTGATCTTTTATACTGATTAAAAATGATGGAAAATATATTTTGTGGAAAAACTTTATCTTTAATGATTTACCCCCCCCCCCTCTTCAGTGTTTCTTATTCCAACATGTACACACAAATTATTATCATGATTCAAATTAATTTTTTCCAAAAATAATTAAATACATATGTTCAATCGAAATGGATTTCATTTTTCAAAGTATAATATTCTCCTTAATTTTTATCATTTGTATTATATGTTATTTATGTTTCTAAAATTATATTTAATACACCATGATAAAGTTATTATTATCCATTAATGGATTGGAATAACATTTAATCTAGTGTAAGAGAACACAATATATTATTTTTATCACTCTCAAAGAAGGAACTATAAATGGTGATGGGTTCCAAAATCTTCAAATCCAAATGGGATAAAATCCATCCTATTCATGAATGTGATAAAAATATGAATAATAATATATATAAAAAATATTCATAAATCTCTAGACATAAGTATATCAAATAATCTATGGATAAAATTACAATAGTAAATAAATATTTTTTCATAATTTATTGTTGTATAGAAATTATTGAAAATTCAGTTATTCTGAAGAAATTGATGTTAATTATTCTGAAAAAAAATTATGTGAATATTTTATATGATGAATATAAAATCTTTTATGATTTTATGATTGATAAATTGAATAATATAATCACTTCTTATGATATGAGAATAATCATGTCATTAACTCTGATTGGTATAATAAATAATGAAAATTATTTCAATGGTCTCCAAGAAGTATGAGAAAAAGAAATATCGCTATAAAGGATTTATGAATAAAGAATATGAAATTAACTATAATGATAATATTTCACTTATATCTAAAGTATTATAATTATATAAAGGTAATTTCAAAGTTCAACTTCCATTTAAATGTTCTAAAGATAGAAATCTATGATATGTTTCAACTAACTACCTAGAGAATTCCAATGAGGAGTTTGAGGATGGTCAACACAAAATATCTACAAAGAATAAAAAAATAAGTGGTCAGTGATTACAATGTAATAAATTCCTAAAAAGGAAAATAAAAATGTTCTTACATTATTAAAGTAGATTAATTTTATATAAAAAAATTAAGAGTCAACTTATGATGAAGAAAGTGAAGAAAAATAAATAATTTATAGGATGAAGAAGATCATGATTTTATAACTCAATTGAAATATTTTAAAGGATACTAGAGGGAAAAATAAAATTCTTAATAAAGTTATGAAAAGTGGGAGATATATAAGGAACACGAATTGATAAAATAACTCATCATTTTAATTAAAAAACTACTATGCTTGAAGAGGAAAATACAACCTCAAAGAAAGCCATTGACTGACAATATTCCATGTTGGAACCCAAAAAATGAGAGTTAGTGAGAAATATTAATGATATATATTTCATTATTTTCTAAATAAACAAAATCATTTATGGAACAACAAATTTATTTTCCATGACAGAAGAAGAGGTTCCATAAATTTAAGTATAGTTGTTTGATGTTAAAAATTCTCTCAAGAAAACTTCATATGATTTTGAGAATACGATTAATGTAGTGGGATAATTATCTAAAGTATAGTTTAATATTTTTAAAGCTTCTGAGAAATATAATTATGACTTAAAACAAAATCATTTATGTTCTATAGACATTTTAGTAGAAAGTAGTTGAGTAAGGTAGTGACAATAGGATGAAAATATTGTAATTATTTCTCCTATGAAAGAAATTTTATTTATTTTCTCATCTGGTGGTGATGATAAAAATATAAAAAGGAACCATGTTTGAATGAATAAAGAGAAAAATATTGTCCCAAGGGTAAATATATAGAAAATATAATTACATTTGATGCATAAGAAAATTATAAAAATGACCAAATAAAGAAAACAATGAAAAAGAATAAAGTTGAAAACGATCAATATTTATTCAATACTATAGGAATATTTAAATTTGATATGATATTTTGGTATTTTTTGTGTATAGTCACAAGCTATATGTGTGTCTTAACAAATTAGGTACTTTGATTCGAAGGGTAAATAGCCTAAAACATGGATAAATAACCAAATAATCAACCTAATAATGAGGTGAAAGAATATATTAAATTTGGATCACCTCATAAGACTTATGGAATATTCTAAAAACAAGGGTATACTTTTAATACCTTTAGATTTAGAAAAATAATACTACGCATGATGGCATACATGACACATAATAAGGAGATTAAACAACCATGAAATATTATTATGTAAATGTGATTGTTATAATGTAGATATAAAATTGGAAGATATGAAAAATGACTAAACATATTATAATATATATATATAATGGTCCTACTCAATATAAATTTATTGATTAATTCTTAGGAAATGAGCACTCATTTTTTAGTAAAGTTTTTTTATGATTCAAAAGTACGTGTTCATAACAAATGTTCTTTATTTACTTTTTAGAGTGAATATTATAATTAATTTTTTCTAATTTGGTAAATTTTATTTTATTAAAAGGATAAAGTTTTTTAAATCATCATATTAAATTTATCTTAGGGTCAAATTTTTGGATTTTTATAAAAAATTGATTTTTCAAGGAATAATGAAAAATACCAATTTTTGTAAAAGTGTCATTTCTTTTCATTGAGAATCAAATTATGGTTTTAATTTTTAATTAAATTAATAAAAAACTAATTTAATTAAAAATATTATTATTAATTGCATATTAATCATTATTAAACCTGATTTTTGTATAAGTTCATTTCTCGGATTAAAAACTCATTTTTTTTAAACTTCTTATCATTGTGTTTTACACATTTATATAAAAAAATATTTATGATAATTATATAGATTGAATATTTAATAATGTATTCAATATTTTTGGATCATAAGGTTCAAATTTGTAAAATATTTCTAACTTATGATTAGTCATTATAAATAATAACCATAGTAAATATTTATCACCTTGGTGAGGGTAAATAAAGTAATTAAAATTAAAATATTGTAATAAGGATTTAAAAATATATCTAATACTAAAATTATTTTTATTTTATGATTTTGTTTCAGACGATATCATCTAATTTTACAAAATATAGCAACTTGGCATCATTTTTCTTTGATTATAACCTTTATATTATTTAAATTAAATGTTGAATTAAAAATTTCACTCTCTTACCTTTAATATATACAATATTTTGTGATAGGGACAATAATAATAATTTATGTTTGGTTTAAATAGTTATTTTAAATTTTAATAAATTTATTTTATCATTTTAATTTATTTTTAACATTTAGTAATGGAATAATTACCTTAAGTGTTTATGCAATGTTGACATAGTTCATGTTCATGAAATAGAAAAATAAAGTAAATGATATTAAAAACATTAAAATAAATTCAATTTGGATAAATTATAGTTTTATATGAGTTTTATAGACACATATAACATATTAGTGATGTTTTAAAATTTTATATATGAATTTAATTACTATATTGATTAATTAAAGTCAAACTATGTGAATAGTCTTAAAAATTACTTTAATGGTATATTATGTTAAAATTATTTAATTTAATGATTTAAAATTCATAAAAATATTAAAATTTACCAATTTAATTTTATATGGTTTATAATATCAATCATTTTCCATTTATTGTTCACTTTTCATTTTATATTAACATTATTAACCCATAAAGAGTAAAAAACATTGATATCACAGTAATCGTTAAAAAGGTCAACATGGATTAAAACTAAGATCTAAGGGTTAAAATCACCTAAACATAGATAATTTTTATTTTATGAGATTATTTTGATTCATAATCATCATATATTGTAAATTGTTTTAATTTTTTCCACTTTAAAATAAAAATTTGTTTATATTAATTTAATACTTTAAGTAGTTCCAAGGGTGTCCCTCTCCCTATTATATAAGATCTCCTACTATCCACTCTTCCTCGCACCTTTTGAGTAATATAATTTTTCCAATACCTTCCTAAAATCACTAAACATATCCTATGAGTCTTATTTTTTTCAAAATTACAACTATATATTTTATAATTTTTAAAGAAAAGGAAGTTGTATGATGAAGTATAGCTTTTAATTGAATGTTTTAGTTTTATTTATTTTTCTACCTCATTAAAAAATATTTTAACCCTTGTAATATTATAACATAAGTATATAAAACATAATTATATTTTATTAAGTTTATGTATTAACTTTAATCCACATCCTTCTTCATCTAATGGGAAACAAAACCATTATTTGTGTGCACGAAAGTATACCACCTCGCCAATCGATGTAATTATATTTCCATCACTACCTCTCAAATATGTTTATAATTATAGATTTAAAGTAAATATATTATATTAATAAAATAGTAACCATTATATAATGATATTATATCATCTATTTTCTTACTTTCCATCCATTGAAAAAATGATCACGTCATTCATGCGTATATGTGGATTAACGCCTCCCCAAAGCGATGTGATTAGTTTTTCATCACCACCTCATATGGGTGGTATATATAAGTGTATTAAAGTAAATAGTATGACATTTAGGATAAAATAATTATTATTTAAATATAAAATTATACTTAACTTCTTTCCTTCATGTTCATGGAAATGTTACTAAAGCATACATACAGACTACCATGCTAAGTTATAATGTAATTAATTTTTCAGAACCACCATATATGGTTGGTCGTAAAAGTATAATTAATGTATAAAAATGATAATTATTACATGATTATTAATCTTTATATGATTTAATAATGACCTCCTTTACCATGGTAAACATACTGAGTTTTTATAAAATTATGAATTAACATCCCCAAAATACCTAACATGGACTTAACTGGTTGATTAATTAAATATTCCATTGAAATAAATAAAATAAACATTTTAATGATAATGTAATAAAATTATAAAATTTTATAACTCAATTTACATTCACTGTGTTATATAAATTATTCATTGATTATATTATGATAGTATTATGTTTGAAATGGCCTTTTTTATTTTTGTTTTATTTTCTCTTATTTTGTGCGTATGTAAAACTTTTACCCATAATAACTCCATTGATTAATTATAAATTCAATGATATGATATTTTTAATGGTTATTCATATCAAAATTTTCTACTTTAGGTTATATGTTAATGTTATACACTTTTCTTATTTTACAAGGTGTATATACATACCTTAACATGTTATATTATAGATCTATTTATATTCATGGTATTTAAAGTTTCATTTGAAATAATTTATTTTATGGTAATAAGATTAAAAAGTTCCTAAAATAGTAATTATTTTTATGATACAATCTAATATTATTTTGGGATTCTCAGGGTTCAAATATCCATTGGGAGGGATCATATTCTCTTATTTTATTGAACCACACATCATTTATTCTACTATAAATATGAATGTGGTTTAAATTTTTAATTTACATTTCCTCCTTTATCATTTAAATAAACATCAAGAAAGTTATTTCTATATCATAGGGATCATGTATCTTCTTTTAGATGAAAAATATTTCTCTTCCATAAATATTTATTTTGTAAAAACATCAATGATTTTATTATATACACTTCAATGATTTATTAAGTTTATTTTAAATTATCTTTTACTTTATTTCAAAGGTTTTAAAAATGAATTTTTAAACATTATTTGTGAAAATTGTTTCGACTTTCTTTACCAAAGTGTGGAAGTAATGTTATTTTTAACATATATGGCTTAACTTCCTTTTTAATCCACTGTGAAAACTTTTTTTAAGAATAATTTTAAAGTTTCAAAGTTTTTTCTCATAAAAAAATTCATAATATTCTATAAATGTTTTGTTTTTGAATGTGATTTTCAAAGTGGAATGGGTATTTTCCTCAAGAATGTTTTTAATGATATTTTCATGGTATTATTATCATCAACAATAGCATCCCATGATGATTCTTATTCTCCACTGGGTATATTATGTAATGATACCAACCTTATTCTTTCTCTAGATATTTTATTATTGTTTCAATGAGATTTCAAGGGAACCTATTTCTTTTTTATAGGTAAATTAATCTATAGTAGTTTTGATAAATTACAAGAATAACTATGATTTGTTTCATGATATTATACTTGGGAATAAATTATAAATGTGGTATTGGGGAGTAAACTAAAATCCTAAAGGTACTTTTTCAGATATGTGAAGTGTTGTTCGGTTATATCCCTCCAATCGATTGGGTGAAGGGATAGAGTTAATCAGTTATAGTTTTCTCCTAAGATATTTTTTTAATTTATCGAGTAAGTTATTACATTTTTAAGAGTGATTATAAGATTAATATGATAAAGATGATCCAAGATACTAATATGTTTTCTCTATGTCTTCTATGAGTTTCTAATGGATCCTTTACTCACATATTGTTTTCACATGGCTCATAATTGTTAAATTATATGAATCTTGTCTTATATTAAATCTATATTCCATGTTTCATGATTTATAATCAATGTTTTATGAGTATGAATTTTATTATGATATACTCATCCACTTTTAGTATGTCTTCATACACTTATCCCAATCTTATGTTAACTAATGGAATTCAATTTTAAATGCTTATGTTTACCCCTACTGAGTATTTTATGTCACCCTTCTTATGTTTCCATTTCCCTATGTTATGAATAATTTTATAGGAGATGTTGAAGAATTAATGTGGAATAATAAATTATGGGTATAGTGGGAAAACTTATCACCTAAATATATGGTATTATAATGTAGGAGTTTTTCCTCATTATCTAAAACTCTAAACCTAAAATGTCTTTATGTATGTAATTTATCCAATATTTCCATTTGATGTAGTAAGTTTTGGATTACTAAAGTAGGGTCACATTTATTGGAATCAAATTCAAAAATGTAAAGATTATGTTTTAAGTGAAGGATTACAAAATTATGGGCTTTATATTATTATAATAATACTAATTATTATATTATAGTTATATCATATAATTTAATGTAAAATATACACTCCAAATCGTATAAAAATGGATGGATCTTGAATACAAAATTATTATTGAGGTGTTTTACAAATCATTGAGGTATAAAAAGCCTTAGATCCTAGATAGTGTTTTTTCATCACCTATGACCAGTAATGAAAATATTTTTAAAGGAATTTAGATTTAGGATGGAGATATTAAATATTTTTGGGAATATATCTATCTAAATTTTAAAAACAATAAAAGTACTAAAATTTGTGAAAATGATATCACTTCAAAAGAATTTTTCTTTTATGATGGGGTTATAAATAATTTATTTAGTTTATCTAAACTATAAATAAATGAAAGAAAAGTAGTTTTTCAAAAACAATGGATTTGTAACTATAATATTGAATTATGAAATTATAATCATGAGATTATAGTAGACAAGTGAGAATATATTTCAAAAATCAAAGATGAAGATAATTATTGATTCTTGATTATAAAATAATATAATGAGCTTTAAAATTGAAGACGTGATCACTTGGGCCAAATAAACATGAGAATAGTTTTCTTTCATGATGTTATGAGAATCATACCAAATATTAATTAGTAAAAATCAAATTCAAATGTAGTGGGATGCAATTTAATAATAGTGAACAAAAGTTGCAAGATGATGGCGATCAATACACGAAGTCTAATTGAACTTACAGACTTGGATGTGTGTGGGAATATAAGTTTTAACCCTACCAATAAAGATAATTATTTTATAAATTTTGATGATTATTTTACTTATATGACTAAAATTTATTTTATGTCATGTAAATAAATCTGAAAAAAAAATGTAAAAGTTATCAAATAGATGTTGATAAGTATACAAGATATGTCATCAATAAGTATCAATATGATAATGGAACTGAATAAAAAAATTGAAGAGTTTGAAACATAAATTAATAATTAATAAATAAGGAATTAATATGTCTCTCTTCATACAATCCTCAAAAAAATGGATTAGTGGAGAAAAAAATTATTGTTTTGTTGAAATGGAAAGAATAATTTTATTGCATTGTGTAAATTTAAATTATTTATATAGATAAACTACAACAATAATATCTTATATTCAAAATCATTATTTATTTTGATAAGATTCACTTAATACACCTTATAAGCTAATGTTTGAAAATAATTCAACACTAAAAAATTTGTAAGTGATTGTAAGCCTCCGATTTATTAGGATCAAAGGGAGTAATTTGATAAAGTTTGATAAATGGGTTGATGAGGGGATTTTTATTGGTTATATACATGGTGTAATGAGTAATCTATGTCAAAAAAATCATCTCAAGAATATTTTTTACAAATATAAGTTAATTGAATTAGAGGAATAAAGTGCCCAACAAACATAATTTCCTACTGAAGTTTACATTGAATAGTATTATGGAGAATATAAAAATAAACATGATTCTATATCAATTAGTATAGATGATTTGAATAACATAAAATCTAATCAAAGGGTATATATTTATTATAAAGGCATATAAATAATTGGTTCCAAGTTCTTAAGACTAAAAAAATATGTAAAACCAGAAAAATATACTTAGGAATAATAGTTATGTGTCTAAAATTAAATAACTTTAAGTAATTTCAATCACAAAAATGGATAGGAATAATACTAGGGATTTGGTGTCAGTTACCAATGAGAAGAATTTGATAAGTATGGAATGAATTTTTAGAAATAAACCCAATAATAAATATAAAGTTTCATGTAATAAATCTCATTTGGTTTACAAAGGATATTTTCAAACTTATAGTATTGATTTTTATGATATTTTTTTAATAGAAAATCACTATAATGAATTGGATTTATTTTTAACTAAAAATTCATTATATAACAAATGAAGAATCATGAAATCCTATGTGAAGATGTTTTGATTAAAAGCAGGTTTTTGGAGGCAGTGATCTCCACACCCATCACCATGTCATGGTAATATCTATGGATATTTGAAAACATCTATAATGAATATGTTCTAGGTGTTTTGAAGTAAATTTCAATTTATCCACCTTTTATTTTGAAACGGACTCTATGGTTATGTCTTGTTCAATGGTGTTTTGATTAAGATCATTTACTATTAGAAATGGTGAAGTTTTATATGTATTACTTAAATTCATGATGGTCATGGTCAAAGAGATTATTTTTCTTGGAGACCTGTAGTTGATAAAATGGGATGAATAAGCCTACCATATCGTAGAATCAATTATGGTGGTTGTGAAATTATGAGAAGGATGACGTCACACTATAGTGGAAGTAATTTTTACATGGGGGTTTACCTCTAGAAAATGGGTAGACCAAGCTTGGTAGTTGAGGTTATCATAGTTGAGGTTCAAGGAATTATGCAATCAATTTGAGAAAATGTAGGAATTTCATGCTTGTCAAAGGGATTTCATGCCAGCTAGGAAGACTATAAAAGAGGTGGAAGTTTTGTGATTATAGATCACCAGTGGAGTTACTTGTAAATTGTGAGAGTGGAGGTGATTCATTTTTCATGTATGGAGTAGTTTCATGAAGTATTAGTCTCACCTATAAATACCAGCTAATCCCTTCATTAGGTATAGAGGCAATAGTAATTAATAATACATATAAGTTAAAATTATCTAATTATTTTTTGAAAATGGACCTATCCAAAAAGAAAAAATAAATATATTAAAATATAAAAGATATACAATAGTCTAACATGAGACTTTTTATACTAATCATTATTCTAAAAGGATAATATGTCAGAAAGAACATCATTATTCCAAAACATTTCACTAGCCTCCACAACTTTGTTATCCAATCCACCATCCACAATATTTTCTTCACAAAAGTTATGTGAAATGATTTAACGAGATTCCAATAAATTTATGCACCAATCAGTAAGATTCTAGGATAAATGAAAATTTTCATTTTTTATTTCCTGCACCATAGTGGTCCAATCACACTCAAGTAAAATATCGATCCATATATTATTTTTCTCCACTTCAACCATATTAATGATACCAAGAATTTATGCATCCAGATAATTATTTATTCCACAAGATCCATAGATACATCCCCAAGATTTGCATGTGTGATCTCTAAAGATGGAATTATACCCAGTATAACCTAGATTACCTTTTGAAGGACCATCTGTATTACATTTAATCCATCCAATAAAAGGAAATTCCCATTAAAATTCTAAAATAACATGAGTAGGGTGATAATTTCCAACAATTCAAAATCATTTTAGACCAATGAAATCATTCATAGAGTTTTCACAAAATCTAGATTAAAAATAATTTTCCCATTTTACAGAAGCAAGAATATATGCTAGAGAAGATTGAATATTAATCTTAATTCTTTCATGGATGAACCTATTGTGGTTGTTACATATTATTTAATGTATCTCCACACAATACACATGTATTAGATTTTTCATTTTTTTTAAATTTATAACTAAAAATAGGCTTCCAATTAATCATAAATAAAAGAACACTGAGGTAATCATACCTAGAATAGATCATCAATACAAATCCATAAGTAAGAGTCTATAAAACATATTAAAATGAGATTATCAATTTCATCCTAGTGTTTATTACACCAAAAAAACTTTTAAAAATTATAATTCCATTATATTGAAAAAAATTATCAGTAGGTAGCCTTGAATAAAAAAATCAACATGCAAGAGTAAAAGGGGATGGAAGAATCCAAGGCTTAATGAGATTATTTATCCAATTACTATTACGTTCCAGAATAGTTTTTTTATAAAAATATTTTTTATGATAACATCCCATTAATAGTATGTTCCCATATAATAATTTCATCCCCACCAATAAAATTATAGTTTATGACAATTTCTTTGATCGGGATAGGAAGGTTGTCAGTAGGCAATCCAGACAGATTTTTAATTGAAATATTAGTATCAAAAGAAATGATATGGGATGAAATGTTACTAAATATAAGGGTGATAGACCAATTATCCTTCCAAAATTTAATAGAATAATGTGTTTTGAAAATCCAATGAGTTTTATCTATAATAGAGGAATAAGAATTCTTAAAGGAACACCAAAGGGATGATACCATGTTATTGACATTTACAGCTTTAAGTTTACAAGAAAATATTTTTCTTAAAATGGTAAGACCTTAATATTTTATATTATTAATTATCTACGTAAGACTATAATGTAAATTATAATTTAAATTGGTTAGATTTTTAATTAATAACCCTCTTAATCAATTGGTTGACAACATTTTTTCCAAGGAACAATAGAAATTTTCTTTCATATAATGATTCCAATCCAAATAAAATATTTAATAGTGGTGTAAATAATTTTTATGAGAGAAGATAGAAAATTATATACCATGAAATAGTAAAAAAATTAAATAATTATATCTTTGACAAGACAAATATGACTAGCCATTGATAAAAATTTACCTTTCTAGGAGGATAATTGGTTCTGAATTTGGATTAAAATATGAGAAAAATAACCAACCTGAGGATTACCCCAAAACATAAGAAAACCAAGTTAATTAAAGGGTATGTTTCCTCCTCTAATCCCTGGATCATGGATAATTTTCATCTTCCTTGTTATAGGAATTATTTTAACAAAATAAAGAAAATATTTTTCATAACTAATTTCCTGACCTAAAACTTTTTCATAATGTAGAGGATCATTTTTAAAAAAATTGATGTTATTTTAATACCCTACTATTAAAAAATGATGTCATTCACATAAAAAAGATGAGTATTATCAGTTATATCTCTTCCAAATCTGATATATACGATCTTATTCTTAGTCACCAATCTAAGAATCAGTCTTCCCAAGTAATCTTCTATAATGGGGAATATAATAATTTAAAGGGGATCTACTTGAATTGTTGCTCTTGTACAAGTGAAGTATCCCATAGGGTATCCATTTATCAAAACCAAAATTTGGTAAGAACTTAATAGTATTTTTACCCAATTAACAAAGTCATCATTAAAATATCATAGATAAAACCCCAATCAAGAGTATCAAATGATTTTTTGACACCTATTTTGATCGCAATGTTTACTAATCTAGTAGGTCTTAAAAGGAGGTTAAGACATTTAGAAGATGTGACAAGACAATACCGTATGTTTCTACCTTTTATGAAACTAAATTGATTTGAAGAAATTATCTTATTATAAATTCTATCAAGCCTGTTGTCTATAATATTTAAAATAATTTTATAAATTGTGTTAACAAGGGAAAATGGTCTAAAAATATGTATTTTATTAGAATTTAAAATTTTAGGGATGAGGGACTATAATTGAGAATTAATCCCTTATTTAAGGTGGCTATTTATAAAAAATTGATTAACCAATTTTCAAACATCAATGGGAATATTGTCCCAAAAGTTTTGAAATTATTTGTTTGTAAAATCATCAAGTCTAGGAGATAATCCATAGTTTAACTAAAAATAGCCTCCTTAATTTAAAAATAAATATGAATAGAATATATATTGTAGTTATACTCTTGGGGGAAAAATTTTTGAATAACGAATTACATAGATTCATTGGAATTATTAGAAGTAACAGAAATCCTCATGTAATAGGAGAAAACATGTAATGAAAGGTCTTTCCTGTTTTCAAAGAAGTTTCCATTATCAGAAAGAATGGTCAAGGGATTGTTAATTTTCCTTACCCTTTAAAGTGTGTTAAAGAATTTGATTTTTTTGTCTCCACCCTTGAGTTATTTCACTTTAAAATATTCCCTCTATATGTTCTATTTTATATTAATTAACACATTCAGATCATAAGTAACTTTTTTCCACATCAAGAATAGTAAAATAATCATTTTTAGTGTTTTCCTCTTGGATTGGAAGAATCCAAGATTCAAGATATGATATTTTTCATAAATGTTGCTCAATAAATTCATACTCCATGATTTAAATTTTCTTAAGGATCGTAAGTTTTAAAATACATTCAAGAGAATCATTTTTAAAGTGGAAGGAACTTCATGTCTCTGGAATTAGAATTTTACATTCAGGATGAGTACTCTAGGAATTATTAAATCTAAAATGTAAAGGAGGTATTTCAATTGTATAGGTAAAATTAGATAAAATATGGTGGTGGTCATAATTGAATTTATCAAGGGTGGAATAGGAAATAGAGGACCATGTATTGAGGTATTCATCATTTATAAAGGCTCTATCAAGTTTTCTAGCAACTAATGATTAGAGATTCTTTAAATATCAAGTATATTTTGATCATATAAGGTTTATTTCATATATATTACTATACTCAATACAGGTTATTGATTTTCTAGTTTAGGTAGAGGATATTACCATGCCAATCCTCTCATCCGAATTTATAATATCACTATAGTCCCCTATGAGAACACAAGGACAACTAATAATCCTACTTTTTCCAAAAATAGTTTTCCAAAGGTCTATTTTATCTTGATATCAATTAAAGGCATAAATGATGAAACTAAATTTTAGAATATCTTTATATTTAAAAAAAAATCATCAGCTTATAAAAAATAATGGAAGATATTCCTTTCAACCTAATATGAGAAAGAACCTAAATTCTTTTGATGTGATTCCTGAACAAATTAGATCTAACCAGCCGATAACCCAATCTTTCAAGAGATGCAAATTTTTCTGAGAAAAAATTTTTTGGTTTAGAGACACCCAAAATATCAGTTTTATGCATGCTAATACAAATATTAAGACCTCTAATAGTTTCATATTAGGAGATCCCTTGATAATTACAAAAAAGTATTTTCATTTGAAAAATTGTTTGGAGGAAGGAACTCTATTTTTCTTTCCATCGTAATTTCTATTTATTATTGATTTCCTAGTAACAATATGTTTTACCATATTTTTTATTTTTTATTTCTTTGGGGAGTGATTTTATAGGTTTTTAACATTACAAGGAAATATTCTTATTGATATGATTCTCAGCATTCAATTCATATACCACAGTATCATTATAAGGATCCTACTTATAATTAAAATCATGAATATATTAAATATTTGAGCTCATTGCTTTAATATATTTCTTATAGGTATTTTTTTCAGAGTCATCTATGAGAAGATCATTAGTACATTGATCCTTCCACACTGAAGGAATTTTATAATTTTTAGTGTGGGAGTTAATTTATTTTTCAAAATGTTTAGAAAGAGAAATGTAGAGATTTCTTATTATATTATCAGATAAATAAATAGGAGGAACATAACTATATATTTTTTCCTCTATCATAAGACCACTAAAAATAGGATAGTATGGTTTCTCAAAAGGATGAGATGAATAAACATTAAAATTTAAAGGATCAACATTCACTGACTTGACAATGTTCATAACATCCATAGAGATATCCAAAATAATTTTTTCATCCTCATTTAGGGAAATTTATGGGTTCACATATTTACTTGAGGTATACCAACTATCCTCTTCTTCTTCCTCATCTACAAGAGATCCCCAACTATTCCCTTTAACATTTTTTACATCAAAAATTTATGTTTTCTTTTTAATACATATTCTTGTATAATTTTTCTTTGGGGAATCACTTGCAGCTAGGAAAATATCCTTAGTATAATTTTTATTATAGACATATTTCCATTCATTTGGGATAGAACTAGGTTTAAATTGTTTTTGAATGGGTCTTAAATTATAAATTTTATGTCCAAAAATCTTACAAAAATTATAGAAAGGAGGAACAAACTCATATTCAATTTTAACCTCTGTTTTAATATAATTAAAAATAAAGCTTATAACATATATAGGTTTAAAATCAATATATACTTTAATAAGGGTCCTATCATACATCCCTACTTCACTATTTATCGTGAGATGGTAAATTTTTAAAATAATACCAACACAATCATCAATATCATTTAGAATTTTGGGATGCCAAAATACCCAATTCAACCCATGAAATCTAACCAAATCTACATTTTTTAATTATTTTGAGTAAAGGGATTGAAATTTATATTCCATTCATAAATACTATGAGTATCAAGTTTGATAAAAACATTATCGAACTTCCAGACAGCTTCATGATCATCTTTACTTTTCAATAATATGTAGAGGAAACTCCTTATAAGTATAATCATCTACTAGTCTTTATCTCTTATAAATGTGAAATATAAAGATTAATATCATCATAAGACCATGGTTTGTCCCCTTTAGAAAACATGATATGACCAAGAAGGGATAATTTTCATAAATTCATGCTTTTTTAAGTGCTTCTGGATCATTCACTATTGTCAAATAACTATCATTTGTCTTCTTGAAAGCAACAGGTTTAGAAAGATCACAATAATATGCATTAGATTCATGAATAGCTTCCAAAAAAGAGATTCATCTACTTTTAGTTGTTTAAAAAACACCCTTTAAATTCATATTTTCTATTGGATTCTTCATAAAGCCATATGGATCATGATTTTCTCGATTGAATGATATCTCTCATTCTGGATGAAAAGAATCCATGAATCTTGGATTCATATTGAATGGGATTTATTTTTGAAACTGAAAAGGAATCTAATAGATTGTATTTGGTTCTTCTTCATCGAATGCATGAGATCCAACTTCTTGGATTACAATCCCATCCAATGTTCAAAAAAAACCAAATAAAACACCAATATCATAAGATGATGGGAGGATAATAATAATGTGATAATTCCAAATTTGTGAGGAAGAATATGATTCAATATCAAAATATAGCACTTAATTATGAGATCTTAACACCACTATTGATCTTGATATCAAGGCAAAATGCTGAGATGATGTCATCAAGAATGTACATCCACCTGATATTTTAAAGAAGATGAAACCTAGGGATCCTCTAAGTCAAATTTGATGAAGAAATGATGTTTCTTGAAGATGGTTCAAGCCGTCGAAGTTCGATGAAGCATCTATGAAGAATATAGACTCTCAAACCACAAAGAAAACTGAAAAAAAATATTTTATCTTGAATAATAATTTATAAACCCATTTTGAATGGATATCATTATGATAAATATTACCCAAACACTAAATTTATGTCCTCAAGGATGCAGATCCACCCAATTTTTCAAAGATAATGAGGCATGGGGATCCTCCAAATCAAATTTGATGAAGAACCGAGGGTTCTTGGAGCTGGTTTGAGTTGTCTCTAATTATGATACTTATTGTTGATCCTGATAACATTGAACCAAATCTGAAATCTGACTCCCAATACTGATTGAATGTCTAGAGGGGTGAACTGTGTCTAATCTCTAAGGAATAAGATGATTCAAATATTTCTAAAGAAGCTAACTCAAATCACACTTATGAGCACCACTAAAATGGTCTTCTTTTATGAAAGGAAGTTTCATAAAGATACCTAAGAATAAATTATTAAGCATAGATACATTTATGAATATGGTTTCACAATCTATTCTTGCATGAAATATACTTGGGTAAAACTATCTTGAGAGAACTTTTTTGAGTGAAGGAAGTTGAGAAAACTTCACTTGGGTAAACTCACCTTTGCGAAGGGAGTTTTTTGAACATCACTTTACTAAGAAATAATGATACAATAAGGTTATTTTAAAGGAATTAATTGAACTCTCTTGAGTTACCCATATATAAGAGATGGTACCTAAGTGAAATTTTATATTTGAGTGGGGTATTCCAAGTGGATGTTATTTTTATTATAGACTAATTTGTAGCATCACACTCTATAATACATTATAAAATACACTCAATGCATTATTAATAATGTGTAATGACCTCTGTGTCAATAAACCAAGGAGACTACCATCCATATAGTAAGAAAAGTATGAGTATTTTGATGTGATCCAAGGGAGTAGGTTGGATAAACCATAAATCAAATTGTAAAGGAAGCAAGCCTGGAACATATGATTATGATAAAAAAATATCTATAAAAATATTAAATATTAACGGAATCTAGTACACCAAGAAAACATCATGTGTATTCTCCTTGGATTATCATTTAGTGGTAAACCATATAAAAACATTTTACTTTTCTTTAATTTTATCTTTTTTATTATGGTGGATGTGCAACTAAAAATGATATGTTTAACAAGTTCCTACCAATGTGGGAATAAAATCCAACTAAAAGAAAGAAAAATTTGACACCCTAATTCACATATCCCCACTCAGGGTGCCCTGGGTTACAATAATTGATATCATAGTAATGGTATGAGGAATTAAATAATTAAACTAAAGCTTAGTATAGAGAAAATAAGGAATGTTCAATGGGTTTCAATATTTAATGGAAACAATTATCAAATTTAAAATAATGGAATGATAACACACTTATGATCTCTTAGGATATATGTTTATTTTGATAAAATAAAATGGATATAGGATAGTGATGCATCTGAACTATCCATGACTGAAACAAACATGAATTTATTTAATGTTGATAGAAAATCTAAAATTTTATTATCTAGATATTTTTAAAATTAGATCTACATAAAGGTCATGAGTTTCACCAATTACAACTCCATGTGGTATAAATTGTCCGAAATATATGAGGTTGATAACAAAATGAATGAGTTTACACCTAAAGTGCTTCAAAATATGTTTGATGGTTTGAGGATGTTCCTAGATTATAATATTGATGAATTATTCAACCAAATAATCATAGTTATTTGAGATATTTAGGGGGTTTGTAATAAATTTATATTGTTAAAAATATCATGATAAGACTTCAAACTCTTTATAATATTAAGGTATCAACTCTTAAAGAGAGGAACTTGGAAGAACTCTCAATGGATAGTCTAAAAAATATTTTTGTTATATATGAGATATGGGTTGAGTGATAAGGAATATACATACACTCAAATAACTAAAAAATTTTCAAATCCATATAAAAACTTGATATTCATAAATATGAAGATGAGGAGAATAAGTAATTGATGATTTATTATCTATTATAGAAAGGAAGTTAAATATAGGTAAGGGTAGATTTGAAGTCCAACTACCCATGTCATGTTTTTAGTGTGGTAAATTTGGGCACATTACAGAAATGGATCCTAGGATATTTGATAATGATATAAGTAAAGAAGAAATTATATAGAATATGCATAGAAGGCTTCCTCTTAAAAGAGATTTCGAACTAGGAAACTCATTCGGAAATAAGGTTCAAAGGAAGATCTTGGTGTTAAAAGATGAAGATGAATATAAATATTATTTTAAGGGTGTAAAAATAGATCTCAAATCAAATGGAAAAATATGTTATTATTGCTACAGTTGAAAAGGAGGTATCTAAATTGTAGGAGGACAATCAAACCAAAGATGTAGAAAATATATAAAATATTATATTCAATCTTAAGGTGGAACTATATAGGGATCTTGAAGAGCTTGATGTTCAAAAAAACTAAAAATATAAAAGTTAATGGGTTATTGAATGAATCATATAAGAATTTTAATTAGCATGAAACTAAGATTGAATAACTAGAAAAGGAACTATAAGATCAATCATTCAGTCAAGTTAACTCAAAAGAATTAGTGAACCTCAAACTGGATATTATTAAACAATCTAAGGTGATTGAGGACCGTAATACTTTTTTTGGGAAGTGAAAAAATAAGGTATAATCTCTTATACAGTAGGTTAATATATTAAGAAATAAATTCAAATCTAAAATGAACTCTACATATTCAAATAAAAAGTTGTATTTAGAAAAAGTCTCAAATGATGAAATGTTAGAAAGGGATAAACGAGGCTTAAAAGGATTTGAGAAAATACTGAATAGAAAATGACCAAGGATTATGGGTAAAAGTGTATTTGGTTGTAATGTAGATAGAAAAAATTAGAAATAACAATAGGCTAAGATAAAGGAAAGAAGATGGTTGGTATTTTTAGAGATAATACTATGATGTTGGAAGCATAAAAAATGATTGCTCTAAAAAAAGGAAATTAATTGTCTTATGGAAATCCTCATACATCAAGGGTTAATAAAAAATCAATAATCAATTAAAGGGACGTGTATGTGAGGATGAATGACTGAGAGAATTCATTTCCTCTTATAAAATGTCAATTTTGTGGAAACCTTGGACACAGCATGACCTATTGTGAAGAAGCAATGAGTTACTTGAACATAGAATCACCCATAATTCAGTAAATAAAAATGAAATCATATCATTCATCTCATAGAATAATGAAATAATAAATAACTAACTAACTAATTATGTCCCAATAGTGACAACTAAATATTGATAATTTTGTGTTTTTTATAAATAAAAAATAACTAACTAATACCCAAAGTATATCATTATAAATTTAGATTTTATATACTATGAATGCACCATAAAAACCTTGTCTAGAAGAAAATACTACTCACAATCCATCAGCATGATCTACTCAAAAAAATACCCAACATAAACAATTAAATTATAATGAAAATGAATAATGTAGTATGAAGCAAGTCACCTTCATCAACATAAGATTATAAACTCAAATATAAAAATGTAAAACCAAAAATCATTATCTCATTATACCTTTATATGTTCTAAGTGTTAAGAAAATATCAGTTATAAAATGAAAATGGGTTTTTATTGTTCAACTAACAACAAGAATCCATCACAACTGATGTGGAAGTCAAATCTAGGATAAAGAACTAGAAAATCAAACAAATAGTTTTACCTCCAAAATAATTCCTTGACTCAAATAAGGGATATAATATTGAAAAAAATTGGGTAATCACTTATTTCTTTGAATATTGGAAGTATAAAAGTATAAGATTAAAACATTTTTTAAGATAATCACTTAGATTCTGCCAGAAATCCTTTTCCTCACTTCCCCCATGGTCTTTCCCCACCTACAATTCTTAGTGAACTTGCACCTAAATTTTTTGTGTCCATGTGTGCATGCCCCATCTTTAAAAATTTCAAATAACTGTAGAATAATTATAATTTTTCCAAAGTACCTATAATGGTTCATATAAATATAATCTCATTAAGAAATAATTAAGAATAAGTATTCCTATGGATAGGGATTGTAATTAATTTTTTTTTACAATGCTCTCAAAATAAGAAAGATCCAAAATCATATCAATAATCTCAAAGTTGATGATAGGGTATTAAATTATAAAGTAAATAACATTGAGTATATTGTTAATTACTTCAAATTTCATCTCATAAATCAAAGAATAATAGCCCATTCAGGAAATGTAAGACATTGTTTCTCATTTTATGATGAAGGAAGATAATAGATACTGTTTTAGTTGTCCCATAATAGAGGAGATGAAGATTTTTTACATTTTATTAATTATAGAAACATATATAGAATATATGGTTTTCTAAACAAATTATATATGGGATACTGGGACATTATTCATTTGGACATTGAACTAATGATCACAGGCTTCTTTATCATTGGTCGATTTACACCAAGCATGGATTCTTAATTCATTTCCATTATTCCAAAAAAACACCACTATAAATATTAATGATTTTAGTCATAATTATTTTTGAAATATAATTTATATGATCATAATAAAAAGTTTGACAATAATACTTGGTGAAAATATAGGAATAATTTCCCCACCATTCCAGTATTGATTCATTCTGATATGAAAGGTGCAAGATTATATTTTCACTACATAAATTTTTTAAATCATTTTAAAAATAAATCAAAAGTGGTGAACATTAAACTCAAATTAGATATCTCAAATGTGTTTGTAATGGTATGAAAATTGTTGGTTCGGTTTAAAATAATAATAATTTTCAAAACCTAGAAAATCATACCAATGATTTTTAAAAAACTGGAATGGATTCTTTAGGAACCAAAACCAAAATAACCAAAAACAAAATGAACTTAATTAATTTACTTGTTTAAAAATAATCAAAATAAATAATAATAAAATAGTATTGAATTTTGTAAAAAATGAAAATACTAATGCCCAATGTTTCAGGCCTCATCTCTAAATTCATATCACCACCTATATTCCAAATGCCCAACCAATAGTATTCCAAATTCCTGATAACAATATTAGAACTCCTTAAAAATTTCAATATCATAGTTAATATATATTATCTATAAAATATTACAAAAATACTTTAAGAAAATAATGAGTTCTCGGAAAATTAATCAAATTGAAATTAGGATTCAAAAGTCTTTAATCAAATGTCCTAATAATTGGATGGAAAAATGATAATGATATATTTGTAAATTAATTGTCATCTAAATTACTTCATTTTTAGTATGTAATAATAGGGTAAATATCATGACTAAAACATTATTAATCAATAGCATGATTAAAAAACTAAAAATACAATAAATATGTTCTTCAAAGCCTATGATAAATGGTAACCAAACTCCAAATAAGAAAATACAAATGAAAAATGTGAATAATCAATAATGAATTTAAAAAACTACATAGATCAAAAATTTGTGCTTAAAATATTACAATAAATGATATGACAATTCTATATTTGACTCACTTGATTATTTAGTGAAACTATTCATTTTTATCTGAATAATCAAAATCAGAAATCCACATTTGTATTAAAAATAAAAAACACCTCAATTAGCAGTAATAATTTAAAAATTTCCCATCATACTAGAGTATAAATTTTAAAATTATAACCTACAAAGATCCTATGGAATTGAAATATGACCATTACACTGATTAAATCCAGATAACACCCAAATATTGATATGAATAAATATAATTTTAAATCTATACATTCCTACTTTAATAGATATATGTTAAATATGATATCATACCAAAAATATAATCACAAAGAAATATAAATTTTTCAAATAATTCATTCTAAAATATATGAGTCACATTTGAAGTGTATAACTTTCATGTAATCATAACAAGGATCTTCATCAATGAAAAATGGTCATCCAAAAAGGGTAAAAACATAACAGATATATTCATTGATGAAATAAAGTGATGTGAGAGAATTATATTGAAAATTAAATTAAAATAAAAAGACATCCCTAGATATTCATGTAGTGTCAAAAGCCATCCCATACACCTTAGTACCCTAATACCTGTACTGAACTTAACATAGCCCGAAGGGCATTCTCGATCCCCATGGGTTGGAGACTAGCACCCGGAATCATACAAAATCAAAGTGGGAATCCATTTCTTAAAAATATTATGGAATAAAGATAAACAAGTCAAAATTAATAAAAAGTAAACTCCATAAGGATTCGTGTACCATAAGTAAATCAAGAAAACAAACCCAAAGGTATAATATCAAAATACCAGAAAAACACGACAAAAACCCAAGTTCTAGTAGACACAACTCTCCAAGCTCAAGGATCAACAACTTATACCACATCCTAGTGGAACCTTACCCTTCATCAAACCTGGAATAAAATAATATGAAAACACCTGAAGGAACCGGTAGGGTGTGATCTAAAATCCCAGTAGGATCTCACCAAGGATTCCATAAAAGATTCCAAAATTTAATTAACTAAATAAATCATTCAATTTTAAATAAATAGGTATGTAATTTCAAAAGAATATTTTAAATCATTCATGATTTAAATTTAAAATTTTGGAAATACTTTAAACAATTTTCTTAATAAACATTTTATATAAAAAATGTATAAAAATTCAGAAGGAAAGGTAAAATAGTTTAAAAACATTGTCATATACATATTTTAAATGAAAAAATAGCGAGTTACATGGTCATCTACCAAAATGTATGATAGTTCCCGGGTATGGAACTCCCACACACTCAAATAGTTTTCATGATAATATGTTTACACACATCCTCCCAGATACTGCATAGAGATGACATGTTTTCATCACATCAAGGATGTGACCTACTGTGTATGTACTATGAGTATTGTAAATCATAGGTTTTTTCCTGAATAACTCAATAACTACCTAGGAATACATATACTTTAACAAAATAAAATTATGGGTAATTTATTTTAATACTACTTAAAATAAAATTCATACCATTCTACCATTTCATATATAAAAATTTACCATTAAAAATCAAAACATGTTATTAATTAAATCATGCATTTTCAATATAAAACTAATGGGTTTCTATCAAAATTATTTCAATATAATTTTCTGAATAAAAAATTTTAAATAAAATTCACAATTAAAATCCCAAAAACCTATTTTCAAAATTTAATTTAAATTATTTCCATAAAATTTCACAATACACATCAATTCAATTGAAATAGGGGTTTCCCCAAATTCAATCCAAATCCAATTTAAAATCCCCAATTTAATAGAATTTGATTTTTTAATCAACTAATAAAAATCAATTTCATTTATATCAATCAATTGAATTTAAATAAAATATATGAATTTAAATAAAGAAATTTAGGGTTAATTAAATAGACCAATCAAAATAAAACCGCCTTCCTCGGGATCATGGGATCACGAAACACCAAGCCCTAATCAAGAAACTCAAATAAGAACATTAGAAACGACAATATGAGAATAAAACCTAGATTCAGGATCCTAAATAGTGTGGATTATATACTCCAACAACATAGAGATCTATATAACCCTAGGTATGAATGTATAGAGATAATGATAAAGAGAATTAGAAAATGAAACCTACTGGGTAGAGATCAAATGTCTTTTTCCAAGCTTCGATCCACTTCTAGAGGGGTGTAAAGGGGCCAAAATAGCCTCTTGGGTGATCTTGAAGAAGAAGAAATAGTATGAAGTCGATCGAGGTCCATTAGGAACCTATAATATAAGGTTTTTTGAATTTTAAAAAATATGTTTGGATTAATTGAATTCCACACACATTTTTTTAGGCTGGGTTTCATGTTTAGAAAAATTGTACCCCTAACTATGTGCCAATTTTAATGGGATTTCTCTATTTCTCCTAGGTGGGAATATATTTTTTCAAAATATTCCCCAACCATGGAAACCAATACTATCTAGTTTTTCATGGTTTCTCTTAAGTGGGAGCACAGTTTGGGAAGACCATGCATGAACCAGCACTGTCCAAAAACCTTCCACATTTTCCAAATTTGTCACCTAAATTACCCTTAAATGAAACCCAACCAAAGAATAATAAAAATAGGGATTTATTAATTCCTTAAAATAGTAATAAGATTTCATAACCTCGCACCAATAGAAACTTTTTATCCCAAGAAACCCTACTTAGAAGCTTCCAAGTCAAAATTATGGGGCCACTACTCTCTCACCAGTGCCACCCTCTCCCATGTCTCATGAGAATCAGAACCATGATGCCATCATACTCAAACCAAAGGCATCATCATCCCACTAAAGACCTTGGTTTCATAACCAAATATCCTTACTGGACATTCAGTCATGGATAAATCAGGTTAAACCTCAAGATCAGTCTAGCTCGGAACATGAGAAGGATCAGATAGATACTTTTATAGTTGAGATACACGGAACATGTTATGTGTCAACATTAGCTATAGTGAAAGTTATATATGGTAATATACTTCCCCCACCATCTAAAAAACTTTAAAAGGTCTCAAAAAATGAGGATAATGTTTCTATTTCCTCCCAATCCTTTGATGACCCAAATGGGGTGAAACATTCAAGAGCACCTAATCACCAACTGAAAATTCCAATGGTCTGTGATGATGATTATCATAATACTTATATTGTCTCCATGTTATCAACATTCTCTAATGAATCAACTAAATATTTTATGTCGTCTCTTGGACCAAGCTCAGTCCAACCAAGGAACTTTGACCAATCTCCAACTAACACAACAGTGATCTACAAGGTTGGACATATAAGGCATAAAAATGAGCCATTCTGATTGCGAATTGGTAACTATTGTTATAAGAAAACTCAACTAGCCATAGATGTTTATCCCAAGATAAACCAATGTCAAGCACATAGGTGTGGATCATGTTCTCAAGAATCTTTATAGATCTTTCTATCTTTCCATCCAACTGTTGATGGTATGTTGTACTCAAACAGACATGAGATCCCAGTTTCTCCTGAAGGCCTCTGCAAAAATGAGAAGTGAATTGAGGATCCCTAACAAAGACTATAGAATATGAAACTCTATGAAAAAAATAATCTCTTTCACTTAGATATTTTCCAACCAAATCTTCTATAGAGATCTCATACCACTTTAAAGTAGGCACTATAAGTGGATGAAGAAAACCTAAAGGTTTCTAGTACTCATCCTTGACCTGTTGGCATGTATAACAATGAGATAGAAATTAAGTGATGCCCTATCTCATACCTATACACCAAAATCTTCATTGTTTTTCATAGAGAATAATCATGGGTCCTGGGTTCACACCCTGCTAGGAATTATAGAAATCCCCAATCATATATTTCCTTATCTCTAAAATCATAAAAAGTGATTCTAAAATTATAGAATTCCCTATTTGGAGAACAACCACTCAACAACAGTCTGACCACCACAAAGAGAGTCTCTAATGCTATGGAACTCATCATCAAGTTGTTTTTTCTGAAGAATCATCACAAGAATAGAATTTTTCAACTAAAAACTATCCATGGAAACCTCGAACCATAATTCCAGAACTCTAATATGAAATTTCATAAAGAGATCCATCAAGTTCCACTCTCCTAATGATTCCTGCACTGCTTGGGTTGAATGTTTCCTGATTAATTCATCTGCAACAACATTCCCTTTCCCTGTGGTATATGTGATGTCAAAGTTCAATGATTGTATGTATTCCACCCAATGCCTCTCGACAAAGTTCAAATATTTATGAGATAATATATAACTGTAGATATTGTGGTTAGAATAAATGGTAAACCTTTCTTCGTAAGGGGAATACCGCTAAATCTTAAGCACATGCATCAAAAATGTGAGTTCAAGGTCATGAGTTAGATAATTCTTCTAATGTGGCCAAATATTACAAGATCCCCAAGCAACAACATGATCACCTTCTATATGAACACAACAAAAACCCGAACCTAATGCATAATAGAAGACAACATGGCCCTTTTGGCCTCTGGAAGAGACAACACTAATGAAGTACTCAAATGACTCTTAATCTCAAAAAAAAATCATCCTAATAAAAATTTACCCCCTTTCAAGTTAGATTAGTAATCAGAGAATCCTTTTATAAACTAGCTATAATACCCAACTAAACCCAAGATCCAAATCTCGGAAGCATTTCATGGTTTTTCCCATTTCATAACAAACTTCACCTTTTTAGGTTCAAATGAAATACAATGTTACCAAAAAATTTGTCTCAAGAACTTTACTTCCTAAATCCAAAAATCACATTTCAAAATCTTGGTATAATGTCAATGTTTTCTCAAAAATTCTATGAATTCTCTCAAATGATGCACATAATCCACTTTAGACATTGATTAAACTAGGATGTCATCCACAAAGACTACCATAAAAGTATCAAGATTCTCATGTAAAGTCCTTTTCATTAAATCCATAAAGACTATATAAGCATTGTTTGAAATAAATGGATTGAAAAGGTACTCGTAATGGTCATACCTTCTCCGAAAGGTGGTTTTCAGAACATTAGATTCTTTTATCCTCAACAGATGGTAACCATATTGAAGATAAATATTTGAGAACCACTTCTCCCCTTTCAAATGATCAAATAGATCATCAATAAATGGAAATGGATATTTATTCTTTATCATGACTCTATTGAGTTTTCAATAATTAACAAAATGATGAATTTAACCATCACCTTTCCTGGAAAATATAATTGGCACTGCCCAAGGTGACACACTTGGTCGTATGAATCCTTTCTCGAGAAGATCATCAAACTAAGTCTTCAAATATTTCATTTTAGCTGGTTTTATGAGGTAGTAAGGATTAGATATCAGTTTAGTACCATACACTAAATCAATAGAAAACACTACCTCTCTTACCAGTGGAAAACTGGAGAAGTTATAAGGAAAAATGTCAGGAAAACAGATGAAAACTAGTGGAAGATCACCGCTCAATGATTCCCGCTCTATATAAAAAGAAAACCCTGATATTACTTTCCACAAATATGGATTATAAGGTCCTACTCTACTCATACCCAGGTCCCATTCTCCTGGAAAGATTCAGAAAACCCCATCGAGTTTTGTAAATGAGACCCATTGAAGATAAAAATCAATTCAATATTTATTGGAAATGAGCCAATCCATCCCAAATATGATTTAAAGAGGTTTCATGTAGAGTACAAGAAAACTCTAAGAAATATCAAAAAATAATAATGGAAAATCACAAGTGATACTATGAAGACACTAATATCTCTTTTTTCTAAGGGGTTTAGTAATATCCATTGCATAAGATAAAAGATCTATATAAATATTTAGCATATTAACAATACGGGTTTAAATAAACAAATGAGATGCACTAGTATAAGATAAAGTAGTCACTAATGTAAAATCTATAGTAAAAAGGGACACTTCTAAGAACTATAGAAGGTATAGAAAATACTTTCTATTGAGGACCACCATGAGAATCATCACACTTACTTTTTCCTTTAGAGGAACCTTCACCACCTCTATAAGAGAAATAAACTCTTGACAACCCTGAATTTCTATCTAGGTACATTTAGACCATCAATGCTCTATCCATCACATCAGTATAATAATATAGCTTCAGTAAGAAAATATGAGAATGAATATCATATTGAAGTACAAACTCAAACCGTCAAGTCTTCATATTTTCATTTGATATAATCTCAGGTGGAAACTACAATAGCTCTGCAAAATGGTTTTCATACTCAGTCACAGTTTTTTCAGCCTACTTTATTTTAAAAAACTCAATAACCTTGTCTAACATCATTGAATTGATATAAAAATAGTCTGTGAAAAGAGCCTTTAAGTATTTCCACTCCAAGAATTTGTGATTCCTCTCTATCACCATTATGTCCCACTATCTCCTACTCAATCCCTCCAGCATGGAGGTGGAACACTTCGCATTTATTTCATCAGGTGTCTCTAAGAACTAAAATAATCACTACATCATACTCATACATTACTCAACCTCTTAAGGATCAATGGAGACTTTTAAAACTGGTGGTTTCTAGAAAAGGAACTCTTGAGTATGATTTTAGAAAATATCTCTCTGATGTTCCACAGCTAGAGCCCGAATAGAAACTGGTGTAGGTTCTTATCTCATATCTTGAATATTACACACAATCATCGAACTATACTCAGGTCCAGAAGAGGATTTGATCACTTTGTTTCATCAGCAGCTTCCTACTTGATCTAATTCATGCATCTTATTAGAGGCATGATGCTACACAACATCAACTAAAATCATAGAAGACATTATATTAACACTCAAATAGATAAACAATAGAAATTAATCTCAATAAATATATAGAAAATATTTTGATTTCAATCAATCACAATCAAAAGTAGGAAAAATAATAGAACTAATCCAAAATACCCATTTCCCAAACTACCCCCGGTGACTTAAGTTTCATTGAGGTGAGAGCGGGCCAGAAACTCAGTCACAACTACCACCTATGTCCAGACAAGATTAAAAAATTGCATAATGACATCAAATAAAGAAGCTCAATCCCAATCAATGATACCATTTTATCATGAATAGTCCTAGACACCCCAGTACCCTGATGCTCAGACCAATCTTGACATGGACCAAAGGGAATTCTCGATCCCAATGGATTGGTGACAAGCTCTTGCAATTATAAAAAATGGAAGTGGGAATGAATTTTCCATTAACATTGTAGTTTTAAGATAAAAAAGTCATTATGAATATAAAGAAAACACCATAGGGAGTAGTTTAACATAATTCAATCAAGAAAACAAACCCAAACGTACAATAACAAAGTAATAGAAAAATAGGATAATAACCAAAGTCCCAGTGGACATAACTCTCCAAGCCCAAGGATCAACATCTACTACCACCTCCAAGTGGAACCATACCCTTTCCTGAACCTAGAAGAAGATAATAGAGAAACACCCAAAGGCACATGTAGTGTGTGGGATAAAATTCTAGTAGGTTCTAACCAACGATTTCATAAAGGATTCCAATATTCAATTATCCAAATAATGATTTCAAATTTAAATAAACGGGTTTGGAATTTCAAAACCATATTTAAAACAAATAATTCTTTAAATTTTAAATAATGGAAATATTTTAAAAAAATTACTTAATAATACTTTTATATAAAACAGTACATATTAATTTATAATTCATGGTAAATTTCCTTACAAACATTGGTATATATATATTTCAAATAAAAAAAGTGATCAACAAGGTCATCTACCAAAAGTTATGATAGTTTCGGAATATGGGACTCCCTCACATTCAAATAAATGTAATGGAAATATGTGTAAACATTTCCTCCCTTATAATGACAAGAGAGAACACTTCACCAGCCCATCGAGGATGTGATAGGCTGCATATGAATTATTAGTGTTGTAAATCGTAGAGTGTTGTAACAAATAACTCACTAACTATCTAGTAATTCATGTACATTAATAACATTAAATGATGGTAAATTTATTTTAAGACTACATAAAATAAAATTCATCCCAATATACAATATCAAATGTTCCAATTTTACATTTAAAAACCAAAATGGTTTTATAATCAAATCATGTTATTTCAAGATAAACCCAATGGGTTTCTATAAACATAATTTAAAGTTATTTTTCTTAATTACCAATTTGAAATCAATTTCATCAAATCAATTTCATAATTTAAATTTCACCATTAAATTACAAAATTTAATTTAAATGATTTCCATCCAATTTCACAACACACCCCAATTTGATGGAATTGGGGGTTTTCCCAAATTCATGCCAAATCCAATTTCAAATCCCCAATTCAAAAGAATTGGGTTTTTTAATCAACCAATCAAAAGAAATTTCATTTATATAAATCAATTGAATTTATATAAAACAATTGAACATAAATAAAGAAATTTAGGGTTAATCAAAATGGAAAATTAAAATGAAATTTCCTATCTTGGGATTACATGATCATTAAACACCAAACCCCAATTAGGAAAATCCAATTAAGAAAGTTGGAAATGAGAATCCAAGAATCAAATATAGATTAAGTATTTGAAACAGTGGTTATTAGATCATCCAACAACATGGATATCTACAAAACCCTATAGAGGAAAGGAGAGGGTAAAGATAATGGGATAGTAAACCTACCGGGTAGAGATTGAACATTGTTTTCAAAGATTTGATCCACTTGTAGAAGGGTGTAGAGGGTCCAAGATTACCTCTTGGGTGCTCCTTGGGATAAAGAAACTATATAAGGTCAATATAGATCTGTTAGGCATCTAAAAAGGTTTAGGAATTTAAAAAATATATGTTGGAATTAATTAAACCCCATGCATAGTTTTCTTGGGTAGGTCTGCATGGTTAGACAAACTATACGCCCTAATTTTGAACCCCTTTTAATGGGGTTTCATGGTTTCTCCGAGGTGGAAACACATTTTTACAAATCGTGTTTCATCCATGTGACCCTTAATGTATGGGTTTGAACAGTTTTCCTAAGAGGCTGCATGGTTTGGGACAACCGTGCGCCAACCATGCACAACCCATAAACTTTAAAAAAATAAACAAATGCCTGAATTACCCTTAAACAAAACCCAACCCAAGAATGATAAATATAAGGGTTTATGAGTACCCTAAAATATAAATAGGATGTCACATTAAGATAGACTTTGTACACATGTTAAGTGGATGATGTTGGGGTTATTGAAAATTAATTAAATGGTTTAAGATCTATTTATTTATGTTGAAATTGTAGATAAACACTGACGAAATTTTAATATATAAAGCATAAAGGATTTATTAATATATTATGATGGAAGTTCACTAATGGTTTTGGATTTGTTCTACCATAGATGACTAGATCTTTCTATACCATACATGACCTTATGTTAGGGAAGTAATACCAAGAAAGTTTAGTCATAAGTAAAGCTTCTAGACATTTATTAAAAATCAAGAAAAAAGTTAATAAGGATACCAGATAGGGCACACAAAAATTTCCCACATCTAGAATAATGAAAGAATAAAAATATTAATATTAAAATTCATTCCCATAACTAAACTCATCTGTATTTTCCCATTTAGATTGAGAATTATCTTGATTTAAGATCTTCTGCACATTTGTATTGACCTTTACTGATACCTTATAGGAGGACCTGGTAGACATGATCTTTGGAACATTAGATTAGTCATTCATCAATCTTCTATTTATGGGGGAAGAGATAAATCCCTCGCTATCAACCATCTTCTTCTTCCCATTTTTGAAGATATATGTGTATGTGTCTTTATCATGGTCCAAATATTTGAGGGGGATTTTATGCATCACTCGGCCATTATTAGGAACATCCTCCCACTGATCTGGGGTTGTCAAGGATTTAAAAATTTTACGAAACTCCTCCTAAAAATTAATGGTTTGTACATTAGTTTAATATTCCCCATCCTTTGGGTCCTTTCCTAACTTATATTCACTCATCTATAAGAATTATCACCCCATAAACTAAGTCTATGTATTGGTATCTTCTATATTCACACATTGAGTAACCTCACAAGTATTGTGACTATTATTTACTTCCTCATTAACTTTATCATCCTAAAAAATACTGAAAGACCCTCGCTTCATGACCAAATTAACATCCAAGGAGGTCATCTAATATCCAGTTTTGATATAAGCATACTGAGGTTCCCCCTATACCCATTACCTTAACAAATCCATCCCCTGCTACCTCATTATTGAATGAATGAACCACACCTGAGTGGGGATAAGAAACTTTATCACCCAAAGCCACTCCATTGCCCTCATCCATCACTACAACTGGAGATCTTACACCCCCAGATCACATTTCAGCCTATTGTAAATATCATTGACTATCAGTTTAGGAGGAAGGGCCTTTGAAGGTTTCTAAAAATCCATGACTACTTTCTGAGAATTCACAGGATCAGCATATTGGCCAAAATACCCTCCATAATTATCTTGTTGAACCTATAATTCATCCAAGACAACTTTCTTGTCCATCAAGATCCCATATCTGCAAAACTCTATCGTATTCCCCAATTTATTTCACCAAGGATAGAAGTCACACCAATATTCAATGAAAACTGATTTCATATAACAAAATTCCTATAAAACAGAAACCCAAAAGGATTCAATGGGTGGATTCAACACATCATTTCAAAACAAACTCTCTGTGATATTGGGTGACACACAAATCTAGTTCTACTATAAAAACAATGATAATTCCCTACAAGATTACCTAACATATGAATAATGGAAGGATTCTATAAGGGAATTGGAATATTTTGAAATCTAACCTAGATTTCCATAGATAGAGAATAATATTCATATGGAAGTCGTATGTCCATTTGAAGAGAAGAAAGTGGGATCCATCATAGCTTTTAGGCGCTCCTGACTAAGCCAAAATCGGATCGTCTTTGGAGGTTAATCTTATCATAATGTTCATGGAGTCAAAAAGCCATATGTTCTCTCACTCCTATAAATCCTAGGATCCAAAAATAAGACAATAGAAAGAATCAAACAATGGTTAGTGTCATTTAAAACACACAATCAGCATCAAATGCAGCAATGAAGATGATTTAGTGAATTCCAAAGCTGAGATCGACAATTATGGGGATCCATAAAAAACTCTAGAACCTTCAAGCTAAGGGAAATATAAAGGAAGGAAGGAACAGTATAGGGGTTCAAAATGGAGATAAGTGTGGTGGTCGATTTCCATTAAGGGGCATTGGATGTCCCTCTCCCACCAGGGGGGGAGGGGTCAGTGTAGTGACCATCACCACCTAGGGTATGGATCGGAGATCGACTAATCAAGTGGTGAAATCCATTTTCCAACCCCTCTTGAGAGAACTAATATGGTAGTCATTCAAGAATGGTTTTATGATTCAATTATGTTGTTCATGGACTCTGTATTTGGAAAATAAAAATAGTTATCTGATACACCATATAAAAGGAAAATATAATAACTTAAATTAGAGGATAGAATATTAAATTTGGAATTTTTATATGGAATTTGAATTCTGTATTGGAGTAAAAGGTCTACAGATTCATTTATGTTGTGAAAAATATAAGACATACATTGCAGTATCAAAATCCATACACTAAAAAGAAGGTAATTCATTACCAATTATGGAATTACTATAATACTAGTTTAGAAGAAAAAAAACATACACAGTGAATAAGCTATCTTTATGGATACAACAATATATCATCACTTATAACCAATGGTGTATCATACTCAATGAGAGTGTTGTAAAATCATTTGTTTATTAATATCTTTCTTTACAATAAATTATTATGCATGTTAATAAAATATTATGGTCATATTTTTACCTGGGTTTCATATCATATGAGAAATAAGGGATCATAATAACACTATAAAGATCTATTTTTAGAACTAATGACCACTATACAATTTCAAAAACAGATAAACAGGAAGGGTATTGTATGTTTCTATCACTTATGCATTGGACGTCGAGTCTTCTATAGTTATCATGTTTGTACAGTTTCTATAATAATTTTTAACAACTTTTACATGGAAAGAAATGTTTACTTCACACATGAGGAAAATAATTTCCTATACTGATTTTATTTTTTCTTGAGGATCACACAATATATAGGGAAACAATATTTTCTATAAGATCATGGTGGATAAATAATTATATATGAATAAATGTGTGAAAAATGGGTTGTATTTTATAAATGGGTGGTTCCATATGTTACAATGAAAGGGTTTTTTACCATTTTTCTTTGACCATAAAAGATGCCAACCTCTATGAGATGGAGGAGGATATGGTTTCAATGAAAAAAATCAAGAACTAGTTTTATATAGTGACCCACACTTTTCATACATAAATATTACATCTTAATAGATTAATATTCATTTCATAACACAACGATCTGTGCAAGAATCTTTTTGATCTGGTGCCTTTGGAAACTTGGGAACATAAAGACATTGTTTATAGTTAAACTATTATATCTCCCACTATGTTCTTCATAAATATCTCCCTTATTAGACATATCATACATAATAATATTCTCCATAACCTAGATAATGGAGACATAAGAAAGGGTGATATCAAATGATCAGTAAGGGTAATAAAGGGATATATCAACATAATGTGATCATAAGGGTATGATAACATGAGAATAACATTTAAAAACCATACCCTATATATCATAGATCATAAACATGAGTCATGTCATAAATCTTGGTAGTTTATAAGACATGAATCATAATGGAATCAAAGAGCATGAGCCTTGATAGAATAGCACTGTCATAAGACATAAATTTGTGGCATACACATAAGAATAGAAAATATTATGTCAAGGATACCCACCAAGACATTATTAACATGTTTGGATTGGGATAAATACCCATGTAACTACTTTGGTCTTGGTATAACCTCTTATGTGCCCTCTTTTGGTCTTGGGATAACCTCCCATGTACCCTCTTTTGGGCTTGGGATAACCTCCAATTTACCCTCTTTTGGTCTTGGGATAAAATCCCATGTACCATTTGATATCATAAAACATTAATCATTAACAAATATATTATAGGGATATATAGGTTCCACTTATCACAAAATACACACATTTTTTCCATGAGATTATAAAACATTCATCATAGCCTAAACCATAGAAATTAAATGGTTCTTATAAATATTTCATCATAACATAACCCCTATAAATGAAACAGGTTTCATAAAACTTTTTAAATCATAAATATAAACCATCTAGGGAAATAATAAGGATTTTATCCTTCAATCATATCCCCATTAAAGATTAATTAGCATCAAATTATTTCATCTTAGATATAAAATTATTTTGAAAGAACACTTGGAAAATTTCTTGATGAAAATAACCTTTCAACTTTGAAAAGAATTATTTAAAATATAATAATTTCACAAATATTAAAGAAAACATATTATTTTTAAAATATCCTTATAAACTTGTAAAGGAATATTTTAATCATTTAGTGTTCATGATAGAGGAAAATATTTTTCATTCCATACATGTTAAAATGAATATTCCATTCACATTTTCGATAAAAAGTGAAAAAGCCTTGTTTGAAAAATGACAAGAATGATCCATTTAAAACATTTTTATGAAGATAAAAAATGGGTAAAAATTGATTAAAAATCATTTTATAACAGTTATAACCTTCTATAAAACATTTTTAGAAAACATGGACATGCAAGAAAAAGGATATTCGACCACTAGTAGAAATAAAGTCGACTTTACTTAAAACATTATTTTGAAATATTGAGTACATAAAGAGAATAAAATGAAATTAAAACATTCATTTTCATGAAATATATAGAGTATAATTAAATTATTGAGTTTCTTAATAGATAGATCAAAATATTTCATCATTGGAAACCTAATATTAAAAAATCATGATAAATAATAGGAATGTAACATAAAACCTTTACCACTTTGGTATATTATGAATCGAAATCCCCATGAAAGAATTGAAATTATATGGAAATTTATATCCCATAATTATGTGATAATAATAATAAAATACAATAATGGGTTTTATATATACCATACAAAATAAAAAAGTGGTGAATATGGCATGTGTCCCCCAGAAATAAAAGTGAGATGAAAATTCCTTACCTTAAGTTTTGAATTCCTTCATACACATTAAAACCATGTATATAATCAATATATGTTTATTATGAATATATTCAAGAAAAAAATCATATATATCATACCATATATGATTTACTTACATCCTTTTATTCCCTTTTTATTAACAATCTCCTTGTAAAAATCATGTTTTGAGTAATAATTGCATCGTTTTTCATAATTGTTTTAGTTTTTTATTTTTGATCCTTTTACTTTGATCATGGTTCCATAATCTAAATAATTTTAACCATGATATATATATATATATAATAAACTAATTAGATATGTACTTATATTAATCAATTAAATTTATATATAGAAAATTAATTAAACCGTTCATGGAGATGGTAGGCCGTATGTACACAGGAACGTTGTTTCCATTTTATCGACAGATGAAATGAAATAAAGGTAAATAATATATTAAAATTAAATAATAATTTGTTTTAATATATATCAAATATTTTCATTAAAACTACCCTTATTACCTTCCTTAAAAATTTTAAGTGAAAAATGAATCAAATCTCTTTATGAGGTGGTAGTCCGTCGTACATAAGAGCGACGTTACCGTATTCCCATAAAATGGAATGTAAGAATGTATATTTGATATTATAATTATAGATGTATAATTAAATCATAAATATCATATAAATACGTTAAATCCATAATTATATTCATCTGTGATTTATGGTGATGGAAAATGAATTACATCGATTTGTGAGGCGGTAATTCATCGTACACACGATCGATGGTTTTTTTTACTACTTTATAGAAGAGGAGAGATATTTAGGTCATTATATTAACATAATACAATATCATTATATGTGATATACTGATTTTATTACATCATCATGTTTTAAAAATATTTTAATCATTTGGAGAAAGAAATAAAATGGAAACATGTGGTTAAGGATTATGCCTTTTCTTCAGAGAACCCCTTTTGGTTTACACCTAAAGCCTTATTAAGAGGGTTTTCTAATAAAAATAAGGAATATAATATTTGGGTATATAATTAAGGAAGATATTTGGGAATTTATTTTCTAAACCAAAAGGTTTTGGAAGTGTTAATAGGAGAGGAGGGTGGTTCCCTTTTATAATTTGGGGAAAGGACATACTTGGTTTTTTTGAAAATAAAAATTGTACCCAAGTTTTAAACATGACACATGTAATGGCTCGGACCTCTCTGGCCCATTCCTTTGTCAAAAAGAAGGTCACGAAGTGTTTTGGAGGGTAAAATGGACTTTTCCCACACTTTCCAGAATTTTGAAACTACACGCCGTGTAGTTTGAGTACATGTCAAGTACCCCCTTTCTGGGTATACCCCGTGTTGCAGGCCGTGTCCTTACCGTGTGAAAGAAATGGGTACACACCGTGTGGTCCCTCCCCGCGTATGTGTTACCAGTCAATGGTCGTGTGCCATTTTATAGCTGTGTATTTTCCGTGTGAAATAAATGGGTACATGTCGTGTGTCCAAACTACACACCGTGTAGTCCCTCCCCACGTATGCGTACCCTCAAACTGTGTGTTGACCAGTCAATGGCCATGGAGCCGTGTTGGAAGCCGTGTGGAGACTATGTGAAATAACTGAGTACATGTCGTGTACCATAAATTACACGTCATGTACTTTTTCGTTTCTCTCCTATAAAAGGAGGGGTCCCCTCCTCCTTTTCAACTCACCCCTCTCCTCCCCTTTCCTCTGAGCAGAGTTCTCCCAAGAGACTCTAAGGCTCTTTCTTTCATAACTTCTTCGCCTGAGCTCCGATTTATGATCTGTCAGTGGCCACGGGATCGTAACGATGAGGCAGAACTTCCAATCTTGGATCTGTTGTCTTTACTTTGGCCTTTCCTTTTCTACTTCCACCTGAGGAGGTTTTTCTAGGACCCGACAGAAGTGACAGACACTGATGGACGTCTTCTAAGGTGGATTCGGGGGAGCATTGCGATCGGAACCTGTTGAGGTAGGAATATTACCTTCTTCTCTATAATTTGTGCATCATGAAGTATGGGTATCCTCTTGTTTTCATGAGAAACAGTTGAACCATTAAATAACGATAGAAACTGGTTAAAGAACGGGGATGGGGAAGTTGTTATGTTTATCTTTGTTTATATCCTGTGATATTATGTTGTGAATTGAATAGGATTATTACTACTAAAAATCGCGATCATTGGGGTCCTTTTCTTGTACAATTAAATGTTGCCCTATCTTATAGAGCATTTTTGTGAATGGAACTTTGTTGAATGTGGAATTTGGTTAATCACGTAAAGTTGGCTGATTTAAAATCTAGAACCCTTGTGTGATCACCCTGGTTGAACAAAATGGAATAATGAACTTGTGGGTGTTGGCTTGGATATATGGCATGTGATTGGGGTTTTTTGTGGGTTGTTGTGGTTTGGGTGAGCAGCGGGGCTTCGGTTGACTTAGTTGTAGGTTGGTGTGAATGTTATGTTGGTGACGGGTAGTGGGGCTACGATAAATGGTACTAAAGGGGATAATGATGTATGGGTTTCAGTGTGATTGTGGTTATGGTGGTTGGAAGCGGGGCTGCAGGGATGGGTTTGAATGTGAACGGGCTATGGGTTGTGAATAACAAATAAAATGTGGAAGAGTTAATGAATGGTGGGGCGTGGTAATGAAACGGGAACAATAATCATGGGTTGGTTGGTTAATAAGAAGGACTTGGTTGTGTTGCTTCTGTTTTCCTAACTTGATTTGCGGATGGCAGGGATATGTTTTACGAATGATCGATGTGGTTGGTTGTGGACAGTTGCCCAATAGTTAAGGAACTAAATAAACTAATTCTGCTGAAACATGAAAACCTAAATGGGGTTGGGGTTGTTTGTTGTATGCATTCTTCATGGTAGCAGTGCCAAGGCACGTGCTCAGTTTCTCTGTTTAGAAGCCATAGGTTGGTATGATTGTTTGGTATATATATATATTTGTATCTTTGTGTTTTGACGCACCCCACCCATGTTGAGGACATAGTGTCGAACACTCCCATTTTATGAGAGAGGGTGTTTTCTCATAGTTACTAGCTCCTTACTGCTCCTTCTTCCCTAAGCTGTGATGGCTTGAGGCGACCTTACACCTAAGACCCTTCAGGTAGGTTTCGATTGGGGTGGTTTTATCCCAAGACTCTTCAGGCACGTTCTACTGTTTCCCAAGAACCTTCGGGATGAGGCCCAGGTGTGTGTGGGTGGGATACGTGGTTGTGAGGCCTAGGTGTGTGCGGGAAGGATACGTGGTTGTGAGGCCTAGGTGTGTGCGGGTGGTATACGCGGTTGTGAGGCCCAGATGTGTGCGGGCGGGATACGTGGTTGTGAGGCCCAGGTGTGTATGGGTGGGATACGTGGTTGTGAGGCCCAGGTGTGTACGGGTGGGGAGAGTGTGGCAGCGTCCGGACGTTCGCTATTAGGAAGAGAAGCTAACTAAAGGGAAATGGTGTGGGGTACCCAAATACTCTTGTTCTTATATACTACCACTACCTGTTGTGATTGTGTTTTGGTGAGTGTGGATGGTGAGGTTGGGTGGATATAATTCCTTTCTAGGTTTCTTCTATAGTTCTCACAGGACATTAGGATGTCTCCCCACTTGTGCACAAGAGATTTAGGTTTCCCTACTGAGTATACTTGTATACTCACCCTACGTTTACTTTCAATTTTCTAGGAGGACTACTAGGGCTGTGCGGGACCCTACTAGTTGGACAGTTGGAGTTGTTGTATTTTATGTACTCTTGTTTTCTTTTGGTATTGTACTTTGATCTTTCTTGTACTTTCACCTTGTTATAAATTTGTTTAAACATGCATGTGGGATTGGTTGGGTTTATTTATATACACTTGTTCTTTTCCTTTTTGGTGGTTGAATTGTCCTATTTCCTGATCTTAAAATAATAAAAAGGTAATGCCTCCCATATTTGTGAAAACTCATACCCTTGGTTCTAGTTGCCAACCCGGGGCCTACTGGAGGTGGGACTCGGGGGGGTCATTATCTCCCTTTCACCATTGCCAGCTCAGGAGGGGCATCTTTGGTGGGATGGGGTCATGACAGAATGGTATCAGAGGTTATAGTTGAGAGATAGGATGGAGTCTGGAGTAAGGCCCAGTGAGGATTGCATGGGATGGTAGGGAAACAGTGTTGGTTAATCTTGGTGTGTGACATAGGCCAGGGAAGACCAGCTAGTACATGGGATTTTAGGGCCCCCCGTGATCAGATGAAAGGACTCTGAGCCTACCGAACAACCAAGTGAGACTACATTGATTGCAGGGTAGATACCCTAGGGAGGGTACATGTATCATCGTGATTTTGTTTTACTTGATTTGGGTGTTCTGGGAAAGAAATTGAAATAAAATGATAAAATGAAACCGTGAGAAATTTCCTTGCTACTCGGGCTTTCATTCTTTGTTTACCGTACCGCTATGGCACCTGGTCGACATCAGAGAGGCAGAGGAGCTGGGTGTGGACAGTTTCACGCAGCAGAGTTGACAGCTCCAGCAGGACCAGAGGTGGTGTGAGGTACGATTTGTTTGTTCAGTACTCTTGTTTATGCTTTGTTCGATTCGGGAGCTTCGCACTCTGTTGTTGCACCAGGTCTAGCCCATGCCTTGGGAATAGACATAGAGAGACTTTCCATACCACTGGTTCTGAGTACACCAGTTGGAGGCCAGACCAGCGTATCTTGTGTTTTCCGGGGATGTGGGTTGACGTTGGGACCACATTGATCTAGTGGGGACCTTCTTCTATTACAAATGTAGCCATACGATGTCATCTTAGGCATTGACTGGTTGTTTTCTGTTAGTGCTATTATCGACTGCTTTCGGATAAGAGTTGTGTTCTCCGACGTGGATGGGAAACGCGTATCTTTTGTTGGCGAGAGGAGCTATCAGGTAGGAAGCCGGCATGTGAAGCCTCTCCTTTCCTTGTTAGGTGGGTTATCAGTGGTTCCAGCTGATAAAGAGATGATGGATGTCTCGGAGTTTGTTGTGGAGTTCCTCGATGTTTTTCCTGGGGAGGTTGTGACTCTACCATCTGATGTGAAGTTGAGTTCGGGATAGACTTACAGCCTGGTGCCCGTCCGATTTCGATGGCCCCTTATCGGATGGTACCTTCGGAGTTGCGGGAGTTGCAGATTCAAATTGATGATCTGATGGAGAAGGGTTTTGTTTGACCCAGCGTATCGCCATGGGGTGCTCCAGTTTTATTTTTGAAGAAGGCAGATGGTGGTCTCAGCCTATGCATAGACTACCGAAGGTTGAACCAGGTAACGGTCAAGAACTGTTACCCCCTTCCAAGGATAGATGATCTCTTCAACCAACTGAGGGGAGCAGGTTGGTTTTCCAAGATTGATCTACGATCTGCATATCATCAGCTGAGGGTAAAGGACAGTTACATCTCGAAGACATATTTCAGGTGCAGGTATGGGAACTTTGAGTTTGTATTAATGTCGTTTGGAGTTACGAATGCACCGGCTGTGTTCATGGGACTTATGAACTTTGTCTTCCGAGAGTTTCTGGACCTATTCGTCATTGTGTTTATCAATGACATCCTGATCTAATCCAGATCAGAGGAGGAGCACGTTGAGCATCTTAGGTAAGTCTTGGAAGTCCTTAGACACCACCATCATTATGGGAAATTTTCGAAGTGTAAGTTCTTGATGCAATAAGTACACTTCCTTGGGCACGTGGTGTCTTAGCATGGAGTGTCGGTGGACCCGTCGAAGGTGGAGGCAGTTGTTTCTTGGGTAGCACCCAAGAGCGTGGTAGAAGTTCATAGTTTCCTGGGGTTAGCAGGTTACTATCGGAGGTTCGTTTCGAACTTCTCTTGAGTTGCTGCTCCATTGACTGCTTTGACGAGGAAGAACCAGGTCTTCCTATGGAGCGAGCAGTGCTAGAAAGCTTTCGACTACCTGAAGGAGAAATTGGTCAGTGCTCCCATACTCAGGTTTCCAGAGGAAGGGTTGTTGTATGAGGTGTTTTGTGATGCTTCTGGCCTTGTTCTAGGGTGTTTGATGATGTAGAAGAATGGAGTGATATGTTATGGGTCTAGGAATTTATGCCCTCACGAGCGTAACTATGCCACCCATTACCTAGAGCTTGCAGCAGTATTGTTTGCACTGAAGTTGTGGAGACATTACCTCTTTGGGGAGCACTTTTTGGTCTTCTCGGATCACAAGAGCCTGCATTATATCTTCTCCCAGTGTGACCTGAACCTGTGGCAGTGGAGATGGGTCGAGTTTCTCCAAGACTATGACTTTGAGATCTCTTAAACTGAAGGTAAGGGAAACATTGTGGCTGATACCCTGAGTAGGAAGTCGCATAAGGAAGTGGTTCGAGAATCCAATGATGCTTGGAAGGTGATGGGAGAGTTGGCTGCCTTGCACTTGGATGCTAGGGTATAAGGTGTTAGAGGCTGTTTGTTTCAGATGATGGTGTAGTCCTCCTTGTTGCAGTAGGTGGAAGAGTCTCAGTGGGGGGACTTCGAGGCGGAAGTGATGCGGGATCATGTCGATCAGGGAAACGCTCCAGAAGGATAGTCAGAGGACAGCCGACATCGAATGCTTTTCCATGGAAGGTTGTTTGTTCCAGAAGCGATGTGTGAGGGTGTTCTCCGTGAGTTCCATAGCTCAACCTTGGTGGTACATCCAGGAGTTTCAAAAATGTACCGAGGCCTGAGGGAACAGTTTTGGTGGCCCGGGGTGAAATGGGCAGTGGCGGAGTTTGTGGCTAAATGCCTAGTGTGTTAGTAAGTGAAGGTTGAACACTATGTTCCCAGTGGTTTGTTGCATCCTTTAGATTTCCCCAAGTGTATGTGGGATGACATCTCAATGGACTTCGTCATAGGACTACTCAGAACTCAGGGTGGTTATGATGCTATCTGGGTAGTGGTGGATCGACTAGCGAAATCAACTCACTTCTTAGCAATTAAGGAGTCAGGCCCGGTGAGTACCTTAGCACAGAGGTACATAGACGAGGTGGTGCATTTGCATGGAGTTCCAAAGACCATCATGTCAGATCAGGATACTCGGTTTACCTCACGAGTCTGGAGGGGGTTACAGCATGCTTTTGGCACCCAGCTACGCCTTAGCACTGCTTTCCACTCCTAGACTGATGGGAAGACAGAGCGGAATATCCAGATGTTGGAGGACATGCTGCGAGCATGCGTTCTGGATTTCAGAGGATCATGGGTACGACACTTTACTTTAGTAGAGTTTTCCTACAACAACAACTTCCACTCTACTATTGGCATGGCACTATTTGAGGCTTTTTTTGGAAGACCATTTTGTTCACCCATTTTCTGGGAAGAGGTTGGTGAGATAGGTGCTATTGGGCCAGAGGTAGTACAGATCACCACGGAGAAAGTCCAGCTTGTATGTGAGAGTATGAAAGCGGCTCAGGATCGACAGAAGTCTTATACTGATCATCGGAGGAGGCCCTTGGAGTTCGAGGTGGGAGATCATGTGCTCTTGAAGGTTTCCCCTAGATGGGGGCAGTGGAGGTTTGGGAAAGGGAGCAAGCTCTCACCTAGGTTCATCAGACCTTCTGAGGTGCTGAGGCGAGTCGGTGAGGTGGCATATCAGCTGGCCCTGCCACCTCAGTTGGAGAAGTTTCATGACATCTTCCACATCTCCCAGCTTCATCGATACATACACGATGACTCTCACATTATCGACTGGGGAGAGTTAGATATGGGAGATGATGTGACCTTCGAGGAACGACCAGTCAGAATCAAGGATCATAAGGAGAGGTGCTCTGTGGACAAACCATTTCGTTGGTTCGTGTGTTATGGAGGCATAGCGGACTCGAGGAGAGCACTTGGGAGCAGGAGACCCAGATGCACGCTCAGTACCTGGAGTTGTTTTGACTTGTTTTTCCCCTTGTTCTTCTAAGATTTGTGTTGATGTTATACTTTGTACCTTTGATATATGAAATTCTTGGCTTATCGGTTGTGAGACCTTTTGTTTCCTTGTTCCCTGGTAGTGTGTAACATGTCCAGATGTGTGTGGAAAGGGAATAACCTTATCCTTAATCAAGACTCATTAATGTGGATGCAATTGAACCCGTGCGAGCGAGTCAGTGCTACCTAAAGTAGATAATATCTCGACATAGGAGAAGGAATTTTTTTCCCCAAACCACATGTTCAGGCAGTGTGTTGGTTGTGCGGTGTTGGGGGTAGTGTAAGTTGGAAAATCCTAATATATGGAATTGGGAAGGCCCAATCCTTAATCAAGACACATTAATGTAGATGCGATTAAACCCATGCAGGCGATTCAGTGCCGCCTAAAGAGGATAATATCTTGACATAGGAGAGGAAATTCCTAACACATGTGATTAGGGTTTTTGGTTGGGTTCCTCTTATAACGAGAACCCTAAGAGGTATCTTGTTGGGTTCCTCTAGTTTGGTTTTTGAATTCTCAGGGATGAGAATGTTTTAAGAGGTATCTGATGTAATGGCCCGGACCTCTCTGGCCCATTCCTTTATCAAAAAGAAGGTCACGAAGTGTTATGGAGGGTAAAATGGAATTTTCCCACACATTCCAGAATTTTGAAACTACACACTATGTAGTTTGAGTACATGCAGTGTACCCCCTTGCCGGGTATACCCCATGTTGCAGGCTATGTCCTTACTGTGTGAAAGAAATGGGTACATGCTGTGTACCCTAAACTACACGCCATGTAGTCCCTCCCCACGTATGTGTTACTAGTCAACGGTCATGTGACATGTTGGAGCCGTGTCTTTGTCGTGTGAAATAAATGGGTACACGCCGTGTGTCCAAACTACATGCCGTGTAGTCCCTCCCCGCGTATGCATTACCCTCAAACCATGTGTTGACCAGTCAACAGTTGTGGAGCCGTGTTGGAAGCCATGTGGAGACCGTGTGAAATAACTGAGTACACGCTGTGTACCATAAAGTACACGCCGTTTACTTTTTCTTTTCTAACCTTTAAAAGGAGGGGTCTCGTCCTCCTTTTCAAATCACCCCTCTCCTCCCCTTTCCTCTGAGCAGAGTTCTCCCAAGAGACTCAACGGCTCTTTCTTCCATAACTTCTTCATCTGAGCTCCGATTTACGATCCTTCAGCGGCCATAGGATTGTAACAATGAGGCGGAACTTTCGATCTTGGATCTGTTGTCTTTCATTTGGCCTTTCCTTTTCAAGTTCCACCCGAGGAGGTTTTTCTAGGACCAGATAGAATTTATGGACGCCGACGGACGTCTTCTAAGGTTGATTTGGGGGAGCGTTGCGATCAGAACCTATTGAGGTAGGAATTTTACCATCGTATCTCTAATTTTTGCATCATGCGGGGTGGGTATCCTCATGTTTTCAAGAGAAACAGTTGAACCATTAAATAAAGATAGTAACTGGTTAAAGAACTGAGATGTGGAAGTTGTTATGTTTATCTTTGTTTATATCCTATGATATTATGTTGTGAATTGAATAGGCTTGTGCCTACTGAAAATCACAGTCGCTGGGGGCCTTTTCTTGCGCAATTAAATGTCTCCCTATCTTCTAGACCATTTTTGTGAATGGAACTTTGTTGAATGTGGAATTTGGTTAATCACCTAAAGTTGGCTGATTTAAAATATGGAACCCTTGTGTGATCACCCCGGTTGAACAAAATGGAATAATGAACTTGTGGGTGTTGGCTTGGATATGTGGCATGTGATGGGGGAGTTTTGTGGGTTGTTGTGGTTTGGGTGAGCAGCGGGGCTAAAGTTGACTTGGTTGTAGGTTGTTGTGAATGTTATGTTGGTGATGGGCAGCAGGAATGCGATAAATGGTATTAATGGGGATAATGATGTACGAGTTTCGGTGTGATTGTGGTTATGTTGGTTGGCAGTGGGGCTGCAGGGATGGGTTTGAATGTGAATTGGCTATGGGTTGTGAATAACAAATAAAATGTGGAAGAGTTAATGAATGGTGGGGCGTGGTAATGAAACGGGAATAATAATCATGGGGTTGCTTGGCTAATAAGAAGGACTTGGTTGTGTTGCTTGTGTTTTCCTAACTTGATTTGTGGATGGAAGGGATATGTTTTACGAATGATCGATGTGGTTGGTTGTGGATAGTTTCCCAGTAGTTAAGGAACTAAATAAACTAATTCTGCTGAAATGTGAAAACCTAAATGGGGTTGGGGTTGTTTGTTGTATGCATGCTTCGTGGTAGCAGTGCTGAGGCACGTGCCCAGTTTCTCTTTTTAGAAGCTATAGGTTGGGCTGAGTGTTTGGTATATATATATATATATATATATATATATATATCTGTATCTTTGTGTTTTGACGCACCCCACCCATGTTGAGAACTTAGTGTCGAACACTCCCATTTCATGGGAGAGGGTGTTTTCCCATAGTTACTAGCTCCTTCCTGCTCCTTCTTCCCTAGGCTGTGATGGCTTGAGGTAACCTTACACCTAAGACCCTTCAGGTAGGTTTCAATTAGGGTGGTTTTAGCCCAAGACTCTTTGGGAAGGTTCTACTATTTCCCAAGAATCGTCGGGATGAGGCTTAGGTGTGTGTAGGTGGGATACATGGTTGTGAGGCCCAGGTGTGTGCAGGTGGGATACGTGGTTGTGAGGCCCAGGTGTGTGCGGGCGGGATATATGGTTGTGAGGCCCAGGTGTGTGCGGGCGGGATAAGTGGTTGTGATGCCCAGGTGTGTGCGGGCGGGGAGAGTGTGGCAGTGCCAGGACATTCGCCGTTAGGAAGAGCAGCTAACTAAAGGGAAATGGTGTGAGGTACCCAAATACACTTGTTCTTATATACTACTACTACCTGTTGTGATTGTGTTTTGGTGAGTGTGGCTGGTGAGGTTGGGAGGATATAATTCTTTTCTATGTTTCTTCTATTGTTCTCACGGGACATTAGGATGTCTCCCCACTTGTGCACGAGAGCTTTAGGTTTCCCTACTGAGTATACTTGTATGCTCACCCTACGTTTACTTTCAGGTTTCTAGGAGGACTACCAGGGTCGTGCGGGACCCTACTAGTCAGACAATTGGAGTTGTTGCAGTTGTTGTACTCTTTTTTTATTTTGGTATTGTACTTTGAGCTTTCTTGTACTTGCACCTTGTTATAAAATTGTTTAAACATGCATGTGGGATTGGTTGGGTTTATTTATATACACTTGTTCTTTTCCTTTTTGGTGGTTGACTTGTCCTATTTCTTGATCTTAAAATAGTAAAAGGGTAATGCCTCCCATATTTGTGAAAACTCATACCCTTGGTTCTAGTAGCCAAATTGGGGCCTACTGGAGGTGGGACTCGGGGGTCATTATCTCCCTTTCACCATTTCCAACTCAGGAGGGGCATCTTTGGTGGGAGGGGGTCGTGACAAAAAAAGGCTCAAAAATGGTTCATTTTAGAACATTGAATTATATAAGGTGTAGATAAGTCCGTAAAATTAGTTTATAAAAGTTTATAGGCCATTTAATGCCTTATATATTGAGTCTAATCCCAAGTAAACCTGTTTTAACCATAACCGGGATAATTAATTTTTACCATTTTTACTATTTATTTTGACCAAAAATTAAGTTGAAATTATAATATAATATTAATTATTCTAACTCCAAATATATAATCCATTTTTCCAAATTCCATTCACATAATTAGAAAATTTTAATTTAAAATTAAACCCACAGATATGGTAAAAAACGGTTTACCAAAGAAAAAAATTTCATTAGTATAGAATGATTTAATATAAAAATTCAATGTGAAATTAATTCCAACAACATAAATTGTATTTATAAATATATTATTTTACTAATGTTAGTTTTTAAATCATATTAAAATAACATTTATCTTTTAAACGGTTAAAATTAAAAGACAGTTTTTAATAAAAATCAATATTTTTACTATTCATTGAAAAATTAATCTTTGCATAAAATTCTCAAAAAATCACTCAAAGATAATTTTAAAATGTATATTTTAAAAAATATTTTTTAAAAAATATTTTCTAAAAAAATTATTTTATTATTTCTTCACAAAAATCAATAAAAATGTTTTTTGATAAAATAGTATTTTTAAAACATATAGATACTTTATTAAAAATTAAGTATTTTTTTGTCAATATGTATTATTTATATTAAAAAATTATACTTAATTTTTAAAATGTGATTATTATTATTCATACCAAAAAGTTTAATGGTTAGGTTATAATGGTGATGTTTAAATAAAAATATTAATAATATATTGGGGTTCATTAAAACTCAATGTTGTGTGTAACACAAGAAATTGAAGAAATTAAATTATTCAGAAAAAAAATATATTTCCTAAAAACTAAGGGTGTTACATTTTATCCCCCTTAAAATTAATTTCATCCTAGAAATTTATTACTCTGATATAAACATATGGGGATACGTCTGCCTCATCATATCCTCATGCTCTCATGTAGCTTCTTAAAATTGGATGTTTCACCACAAAACTTTGACCAGGGTGATCTTTTTAGTATCACTTTCTCTCTATGATCCAAAATCTACACCAGTTATTCTTCATAAGAGAAATATTGTTCCAATTTTATGACATCTGACTTCAGTACATGTGAAAAAATTGCTATATAAAACCTCAAGAGAGATACATGGAACACATAATGGACTTGATATAGGTTCGTTGGAAGCATCTATCAATAGGCTATCATCCTAATATGATGAATAATTTCAAAGGGACCCAAATACCTAGGGATTATTTTTAACCTTATTTCAAAATCTTGTTACCTTATTTCATGTATAAATTATTAGAAACACCTTTCCCCCAACTTCAAATTTCATATCACATCAGTGATTATTAGAATAAATTTTCTACCGAATATGTGATACCCTTGTGTATTGTTGAATGGCCCTAACCTTCTCCAAAATATTGTTTGATAGCTTAGGTCCTAATAGATTCCTTTCACCAACTTCATCCTAACACATTAGATTTATACACTTATTTCTATAAATGGATTCATAAGGGACCATCTAAATGATTTAGTGAAAGCATATCTCTACTCTTCTCTGCTTTTTTATGATGACCTAGTAGCGGTTATGGCCTCTTCTTCGGTCCCTCCCCCACCAGAGGGGGAGGGATCATACCCATGGGAGACCATCGCTCATTTGTCCACTTCTCCGATCCAAAATCTATTCCCACTTTCCCATTCATTTCTCTTAGCCCTAAAGTTCCTGACTTGTTTGAGGGTTTTCTGGATCTACTGATCTGGACATTATAATTTATAGTCACTTCATCTCATCTTAGCTTGACTCCAGTAGTATGATTCAAGCATCATCAACCTTCAGTGGATGTGTTTGACTATTTCATTTTTTGTTTAATGGGGTTTTCAAGAGTGATTTATTGTCGGCCTTCTTGACTGAAAGTACATTAAGATTTACTTCACATCAGAGAGAGATCTGATACATGCCTAGTCTTGTGCTCCTCATACCTGCATTAGATCTCACATCTTCTTGTTCAAATGGTTAGATGACTTCTTCATGAAGCGAGGCTCTCCTAATGCGTCGATCTAGGTTATTTTTCCCAAGCTTCCACTCCCTTTCCAAAATTTCTCTATTATCCGGATGCTAGGTAATCTATTAGGTAGATTTCTATGCTCTAATACTAGAACAAGGGTCATTTTCCACCCTATTTCTCCACAAATATTTGTTAAGGTTGATGTTTCTAAAGGACCAGTTGAATTCATGTGGATTATTGTTGGTGAAGAACTATGGTATAAACAACACATTGTATTTGAGATATGGATAGATTTTTATTCATCTTGCATCAAACAAAGACACCGGAAGGAATTTTGGGCATAGAAATGGAAACAATATCCACATGAAGGAGGCAGAGGGTCCATTTCTTAGTATTAATGATCTGACGACTATGTTGGATAGGAGTTTGAAGGATCATATAAGAGGGAATAGGTCTCTTGTGCTATAATCCTTTGGTGCCCACCCAATGAACCACTTGAACCAAATGGATAAAAGTGCTATTTACATCTAGAAGGAAGTAAGATTTAATCCTAATCCAAAGGTGGTGGACATATTCAATAGGATGAGAAATGACTTGTCTGGGCGTAATCTATCTGAGGAGGTTGTTCTGGGGTCAAGGGTTACCGGTGCAGCGGATCCTCTGCAGTATGAGTCTTCTAGGATTCCTTCTACACATAAGTTTCTCAGTTTGGAAATGTACTTGAGTCAATAGAAAACAAGGGTCATAATTCTCATTTATAGGAAGTACGAGGCAATTTGAGGAAGTGGGTGAATGGTGGGGGATAAGAAAATCAGAGATCAATTCTATCCTTGATTAATATTAGTAATAGTTTCGATGTCTTAGGTTCTGATACTCTTGATAAGGAGCCAAATGGTTCAGGGTGTTTCTCCGGGCTAGAGTCGGGGGGTGGGGAGAGTGATGTCCAACTAATGGAGGACAGTGCAAAGGGAGAATAAATTATAGGGATTCACATCCCAAAGAGGAATAAGGGATAGGATGAAAATAGGGAATCAGGTAGCTATATTGTGAGAAAGTTGAGGAAATCCAAAAGCTGAAAGTAATACTCATACCTCCCAAGATCCATAGAGATAAGACCGGCTAAAAAAGTTAGGAACAAGGTAATCGAGTGTGATTCATCTATAATTGAACAGGTGAGGGAGGTCAGCTTGAATTTGGTGAGTGGAAGTGAAACATTTGAAGGTCCTGATAATAAGGATCATGTTCTATAGAAGAAGGATGATATATTAAATGAACATCCTTGAATCTTGGAAGAATCAATGGTTTTTTTTGACCCTCTAACTGCTTCTCAGGGGATGTCTGAAAAGAAGGATGATATGGTTGAAGTTTCATCATTAATCACGATTGGCTCACAGTAGTCTGTAGATGCAGAGATAATGGGAAAATCATATGACCTTTTTATTCACTCTAAGTAAGAGACGATAGGGAAGGTCTTGATCATTCATGATTCTAATGAGGATGTGTAAAGGATGAATTGGAGACCGATCGAAGTTGAAACAAACAATGAGCAAGGTGATTTGATTGACAAGTAACATTAAATCCTGACCAGAGGCTTTAATGCTAAGAAGATAACATTGGAAGAGTTCTTATAGATATGGGACAAAGTTTCCTATAAATTTGAATATATTATCTAAGATGATCCCAATAAAAAGGAAACAGAGTTTTCTTTGAAATTATATTGGGAGGATATATCTAATTGGTTGAAGTTTTCTTTTAACATATCATACATCTGCTTTAGTGACTGACGCTCTAGTTTTAAACTAAATGATTCACACTTTTTTCCACAAAATTGATTTTAATAAAAATTTAACTTTCAGAATGATAAATCTATTATTGTAATAAAACTCAACTAAGGGAAGGTTTTTATATCAACCACCTTTTAAATCCATAGAAAATTATCTCAACATATCTTATAGGGTTTGAATTGTTCTCTCATATTGACCATCAATCTAAGAATGATATATAGTGATAAACTTAATTTTTTATCAATATATTGTTGAAGGATTTTCCAAAACATCAAGTAAAACCTTATATCCTGATCATATATAATAGAATGTAGTAATCCATGAAACCTTACCACTACCTTAATGTATATCCTAGAAACCTGATCTAGATATAAATATTTCTAGTATGGGTAATGAGTGTAACATACCCATAGACTTTTTTCTCTCATCCTTAACTTTATAATATAGAAAGAACTGATAAAAATATTCTAAAATATCTCTCTTCATGTATTCACACTAGAAATTCTCTTTCAAATCTCTATATATCTTTGTACATCCAAGATAAATAGAGAATAAAGAAATATTATCCTATTCTAACAACTACTTATTTAAATGTGGTATAGATGGAACACACACATGGTTCCTGAAGCTTATCATTCCATAAAAATCATGGTTAAACTGAAGAATATTTCTCACCTTCTTAATAAAATATACATCCTCCTTATTAACCTCTTTGATCTTTACATAGATAGACAGTGGAATACTTATTTGAGAAAGGTAACATTTCTCCCCTTCCTTCAAGATTTTAAGAAATATCATTTCAAAATAAATAAATGTAAGATCTTTTTTATCCACATCATGGATAATATCTCATGTTATTTTAACTCAAATCATCGTCCACCTTGTTTGCTTTCCCAATGAGGTAGTGTACTTAGTAGTCATGATCTTCAATTAGCTCATACCATATTTTCTAGAGCATATTCAACCACTTCTATTTGAATATACACTTTAAACTTTTATGATCAGTATATATGTCACACTATTCTACATAAATATAATTCATTAATGTCTTTAATAAAAATATCACTATAGTTAACTCAAAATCATTAGTTGGGTATTTTTTGTGAACCTTTAATTTTCATCAGGTATAAGCTATCACCATATCATTCCACATGAGAATGATTCCCAATACATTAATTGATGCATCACTATAGATTACAATCCCTTCTTCAATATAGGGTAATGTAAGCATGGATTAACTAACTACCTTCTCTTTAGTTCCTTAACATTTTCTTCACATTCATCTGTCTAAAAGAACTTGAATCACTTTCTAGTTAACTTGGTGATTATATTAGATAGTCATGATAAATTATCTCTAAACAGTTGATAATATCCAGATAAACCAAGAAATATTTGGATCTCAGTCACAGTGGTTGGTCTGGACCAACATTCAATAACTTTGGTCTTTAATGGATCCACTAATATACCCTCTCTTGAGGTTATATGACCCAAAAATGAAACTTTTGTATCCAAAATTCATACTTAGAAAATTTTTCATACAATTTCTCTTTCCTTAAGGTATTCATATCAATCCTTAAATGATCTTTATGCTCTTCCTTTATCTTTGAATATATAATAATATTATTTATAAAGACTACCACAAACGGATCAAGTAATCTCTAAAGACTCTATTCATTAAATCCATGAAGATAAAGGGGTAATTTTTAAGACCAAATGGAATAATTATATACTCTAGTGTCTATACCTTTTACATAATACTATCTTAGATATATCCTTCTTATTGACCCTTCATTTATGATATATAAAAAGAAGTTCAATATTGTAAAAGTATTGAGCTCCATGCATTTGATCAAACAAGTCATCAATACGGTGTAGATGATACTTGTTATTTATTGTGATATTGTTCATCTCCAGATAATAAATACAAATTCACATCAATCCATCTTTATTTTTAACAAAAAGGTTCACCCCAAGGTGACACGCATGTCCAAATGAATCCCTTTTCAATATTAGCCTGCAGTTTCTTCTTAAATTCTTGCAACTCGATCGATGTCATTCTAGAGGGATTATTTGAAATGGGTGTAGCACCAGGAATGAGTTCTATTGAGAGATAAAATTCCTGATTTGGTAGAAGAATATAAAAATCTTAAATAAATACATCAAAAAATCCCTTAAAATAGGTATATCATTGATGTTGAGTTTCTCCCCAAGCATCTGAGACAAAAATCCCCTTTTGAATGGGAATCAAAACCCATAAAATGGATGTCATTTCTATTGGAAGTTCATATTTATCATCATACTGATAGATGATCATATATTGGTTTGGAATATCAAACCTGACTTGTAACATAAAATTAATTTTTTTAGGATTTCGTTGACCCTTTTGTTTCATCCTTATAAATTGGTGTCTCATATCAGGGGGTTTTGGGTGATGTTTGGATAGTTTTTAAGGATTTATGGGTTGTGCATGATTGGAACTTGGCTTGACTAAACGGTTCCCCCTAGTGAAAACCATTAACCCCCAGATATTGTGGGATGTATGGTTGGTTCACAATTTCCCAAACCATATGCCCACCCAGCGGAAACTGTGTGCCCCAAAAAGTAGGGGTGCATGGCTAGTTCACTGTTTTCCCTAACTATGTACCCCCCTCTAGTTAACCATATATATGGGATTTTATTTCATTGAAAATTTAATTAAAAATCATAAACCCTTCAATTTAACCTCTAATCACCTCCATTGAACCTTAAAATTATTTTTTGGCTCTTGGAGGCTCTCAATAGGTGAAATTAACTCCTCCAAACCCTCCTCTTGGTAGATCAAAGTGTTGTTGATCTTATTCAATATCTTCTGGATAAGTGGATCTTCTCTCGAGTGTTTTCTTCTGATATATAATTATATAATCCTCAGAGTTTTATATATCATCATGCGATTAATGGATCCAAAATCAGTTTTATTGTATCTTGATTCTAATTTGTTTTCCTAGACATTTCACGCTCTCATTCTTTGTTTGTGTAACATCCCCAAATGATAAAGGGTTAAATGACTAAATGATACGATTCATGTAAACAAGGTGCACCTTCCTTTTTAGGAGCCTATCTTATTAGAACTCCACAGTTAAGCGTGTCTGGCCTGGAGTAGTGATCAGGATGGGTGACCTTCTGGGAAGTTCCCAGGGTGAGTGTGAGTGAGGAAAAAGCACACTAGAAAGGACATGTGTTGGACTGTGGGGACTATCATTAGTCAGATGACCCGTTTAGGCTCATGGGTGGATCCTTGGGTGGGGACCATGTGCCTGCGGGGAAACTAGTGGTACCTGGTAGGCGAGGACCCGATGACCATGTTAAGGTGGGGTGTTTGTGCTATCACTGGGACCCAGTTGTCACATTTGGTATCAGTTGTGGTACCCAGCCTTAAATGTGGTACACTGCCTGGGTTGAGATGTAGGGCCTACAATGAGGGAGTTGTGCTCTAAAGGGGGGTTCATAGTTAAGTGTTCTTGGCCTAAAGTAGTGATCAGGATGGGTGACCTTCTGGGATGTTTCTCAGGGTGTGTGTGAGTGAGGACAAAGCACACTAGAAAGGACATGTGTTGGCCTGTGGGGACTCTCATTAGTCAGATGACCCGTTTAGGCTCATGGGTGGACCCTTGGGTGGGGACCATGTGTCTTCGGGGCAACTGGTGGTACCTGGCAGGCCAGGACCCGACAGCCATGTTAAGGTGGGGTGTTTGTGCTGTCACCGGGACCCGGTTGTCACATTTGGTATCAGATGTGGTACCCAGCCTTAAGTGTGGTACACTACCTGGGTTGAGATGTAGGGCCCAAAATGAGGGATTTGTGCTCTAAAGGGGGGTGATTGTAACATCCCCAAATGATAAAGGGTTAAATGACTAAATGATACGACTCATGTAAACAAGGTGCACCTTCAAGTGGGGACTCTCATTAGTCTGATGACCCATTTAGGCTCATGGGTGGACCCTTGGGTGCGGACCACGTGTCTTTGGGGAAACTGGTGGTACATGGCAGGCCAGGACCCGACATCCATGTTAAGGTGGGGTGTTTGTGATGTCATCGAGACTCGGTTGTCACATTTGGTATCAGATGTGATACCCAGCCTTAAGTGTGGTACACTACCTGGGTTGATATGTAGGGCCCACAATGAGGGATTTTTGGTCTAAAGGGGGGGTGATTGTAACATCCCCAAATGATAAAGGGTTAAATGACTAAATGATACGACTCATGTCAACAAGGTGCACCTTCCTTTTCAGGAGCCTATCTGATTAGAACTCTACAGTTAAGCGCGCTTGGCCTGGAGTAGTGATCAGGATGTGTGATCTTTTGGGAAGTTTCCAAGGGTGTGTGTGAGTGAGGAAAAAACACACTAGAAAGGACATGTGTTTTTCTGTGGGGACTTTCATTAGTTAGATGACCCATTTAGGCTCGTGGGTGGACCCTTGGGTGGGGACCACGTGTCTGTGGGGCAGCTGGTGGTACCTGGTGGGCCAGGACCCAACGACCATGTTAAGGTGGGGTGTATGTGCTGTCATCAAGACCCAGTTGTCACAGTTGGTGTTCCTCGTAGTGGGTGTTGTGTATTTGGGTCCCTTGATTTAAAGGTGGGTGGTTCCAAAAAAATCCATATATTACTTGACTAATATAAAATTTGTTTTTAAATTATCTAAAAACATTTATTTGAGGTGATTTTATTTTTGATTTGAAATGGTCATGGTAATTGAGAAAAAACCCCAATTTCATTATAATAGAAATTGTGGGGTAGATTTTTGAGAAATGATGGATTGAGTTGGAAATAATTTTTAAGCAATTATTTTTTGTTTATCTTGATAAAATGGATTAAAATTTAAAGATAATTTAAAATGGAATGAAATGATTAAAACCCGTTGATTTGGTTTTGAAATGAAAATGGTGTGTTGAAATCTAAAATTAGGAAATTGTAATTTGAAATGATTTTAAATGAATGATTTATAATTTGAATGATTGATTTATTGATTGATTGAATAATGTGTAAGCATGTGTAGTTAGAAGTTAATTGGGACAATCATACTAGGATATTGGTCCCCTATAACTATATTTATGATGACAACACTAACTAAACCACGTTCGTCTTGACTGACTATACTAGATCCCCAAATGGGGTATAGATTGATAGGGAACAATGGCTCCCTAAATGGGGTTTTTATTTGAGTGTGCACACATTTCTAGATTAATGTTGAAAAATGAGAAGTGTTGGTATCCTATTACCAAAGAAACTAACTTACCACAAGGCTCCTTTTCATTGTTCTTTCTTTACTTGATTTGAGTGTACAAGCCACTGATTTTGAACTATTTTCTTCATTCCAACTGATTTATATAATTTTTTTATATAAAATTATTATTTATTCCTTTGATGATATATATTTCATTTTTCTATTTGAAATATTTTTTTATTAATAATATGTATGTTTTATTTTATGTCGTATTTGATTTAAATTGACAGCATAACTGGTTTATTTTTTTATTGTTTATAGTACACTTGGTGAGACCCTAATAGGATTTATAGCTCACACCCTAAATTTTCCTTTAGACATTTATAGATTATATTTTTCTAGGTATTAGAAAAAGGGAAATCAATACTTAGAGGTTTTGTATGTTCTTGATCCATTTCACCCATAGTTTTGGAGGTGACCGGTGGATATTATATCCACTTGTTGGTTGGTATGGTTGAGTTTTTATCTTATTAGTTACTGAGTACTTTTATGACATACTATTTTTTGTTTTTGTTTTACCTAATTGTTTTTTGTACTTATACTTTTTGAGTGTTGAGCATACAAACTTATATCTTTTTTATTCCATTGTTTTGTGGAAAAAAATTGTTCTCTCTTTCTTTGATGTGATGTAAGGTGCTCGTGGACAACCCATAGGGATTGGGAACTCCCTTCGGGCTATGTCAGTGCTGAATCGGGTATTAGGGTACCAGAGTATTCGAGTTGGTTAATGACAACGTGGTATCATAGGGAAGGTTGTGCATCTTTTCTTGATGTTTATATGCAATTTGGACTGTCCAGGTAGACATGAGGTAGGATTTTCAGGACTTGGTAGGTAGTTGTGAGTGCCTGTCTAGCCATCTCTCATCATAATAGGCCTTAAGTCGCCATAGTTGTTCAAGAAAATGCATCATGAGAACTAATTCAATCTGATTATATTATTTTTCCTACTTTTTATTTAGGTATGTTAAAATCTAGATATTGAAATCTTACCTGATGGGATTGATACTCTCATTTCTCTTGTTTGAATTGTAGATTTGAGTGTTTCAGTTTGGTTTGTTGATGCTTTGTAGTATCATGCATCCAGAAAGTCATTTGAATATAACAAAGGAGGAATCTACTGGTGAAACACAGTGAGTGGATCCTCTCATGGACCATAATATTTTTTATATTGTTTTTTCATGTTTTACAAGATCTAGGATAGGCACCTATACCCATTCTCATTCAGGATCCAATTGTTGAAACTCGAAGGGAGGAATGTCATAATAATGCTCAAGAGTTTATTTGCTAGAAGTATCTTACTTTCCAAGGATCTAGTAATCCTAAATAGATTGAGGATTGGTTGAACAATATAGATCACATTTTTGATTACTTGGAGACACCTGGCCTGATTAAGGTGATATGTGCTACCTTCAAGCTGGAAGGGCCAAGTAGGATAAAAAGGGATTCGATAGTAATGGTGAAGAAGCACGAGGTTTTTTATTGGAAGTAATTTAGAGTTCTTTTCACTAATTAGTTATTTCTAGAACCTATTGAATTGCATAAGGTTATGGAGTTTTTCAACCTATTATAGGATGATAGGACCGCGATTTAGTATGTGAATTTATTTTTTGAGCTTATGAAGTTTTCACCTAATATTGTATCAAATGATAAAATGAAGGATTGAAGGTTTGAGATGGGCCTCTGACCTAATATCCATTTAGTTTTTCTTACTAAAGATCACTTCATATGATGATGTACTAGATATAAAATTCATTGTTAAGAATTATTTGGATGGTAAATTAGGGTTGATGGGAGTTCCTTTTTTCCAATTGGTAGTTCTATGAGTTCGTTTAATGTAAATAGAAAGCGTGATGAGATTTGTGGTAGATATAGAAAATAGGGGTCTTCCAGACCATATATAGAGACTAGTAGAGTCCCTTTGACATGCTTTTGGTGTATCAAGTTAGGGAATTCAAAAATGGCTTTTCCCTGAGGAACCTAATATCTATAGTTCATACAGCCACTCGGGCCACCTAAAAAAGTTTTACTATATGTTTTCTGCTCCATATAGTAACATGAGATCATCAGTTCCAAAAAGTGATACAGTACAATCATATGTATCACAAAAAAAGTGGGTTCAGCCATAGGAATTAGGAAAAAATATTCTTCATGTAGTGCAAGAGTCTCTAGAGGAAGCAGATATGGGTCCTATGACTATGAGAGGTACCATAACTGTAGCTTCATCTTTATTGACTTATTTATTTTATACTTTTTCATCTCTCTTGTTTATATCTTCATGTTTTTTGAACCTTAAAAATATTACTATGAATATTTTATAATATGTTATGGATATTACAACACCCCTCAGAACAAAGAGAGATCAGGGTATCCATTGTCATGCTTGTATCTTCTCATTATCAAAGATTAAGGTTTCATGGAATTTTCTGGTTCACAACACGAAGTCTCTTGATTTCATCCCCAGTATAGATTGTCTCATTGTTAATAAGTCCCGAATTAACTATTCCCTTCATCAGGTCTCATTTACTACACCCGATTAGTTGTTCCCTCTTTATCAAGGATAATGGGACTCAAGTTCTTGTAGATCCGGACCTTCTTATTTTTATTTGAAGAAAGTAATATTGGTGTTTTATTTTTATCTATATTTAAAATATTTTAGTGATGATCTCTCTCCAGTTTTTTTCATGGTTCCCAATGTGTTTCCTTCTTATTTTTCTAGTTTTCCACTGGTAACCGAGGTATATTTTTTCATTTATTTAGTGTCTAGTACTCAACAAATTTCAACTCCTTATTACCATTTGGAACCATCTAAATTAAAAGAGTTGAAGAATTATTTGGATGACCTCTTAGGGAAATTCTTTGTTTTCTTGAGTGTGTAACCATGGGTGGTGTCTTTTCCCTTTACTAATAAACGTAATGGAATACTTTTCCTATGTTCTGATTAACAAAAACTCAATAGAGTTATAGTGAAGAATAATTATATGTTACCATATATTGATGATCTATTTGACTAGTTGAAATGGTTTAAGTGGTTCTTGAAGACTGGTCTTTGATCTTATTATCACCAGTTGATAATAAAATAATTTTATATTCATAAAACCACATTTTGAAGAAGGTATGTCCATTATGAGTATCTTTTCATGTCATTTGGTCTAACCAATGCTCTTAAAGTATTTATGGAATTAATTAACATAATTTCCCAAGAGTATCTTCATACATTCATGGTGGTCATTATGGATGACATCCTAGTTTACTCTCAATCTGAGGAGGATCATATGAATCATTTGAGACCAATTATGAAAATGTTGAGAAATTACCAACTCTATTCCAAGCTATCAAAATGTGATTTCTCAATTTTATAAGATCTTGTAACACGGTATTTAAGTTGATCCTGAGAATTTTCAAGATATTATGACATGGGGGAAACCATCAAATGGTTTCTAGATTAAGATTTTCTTGAGTTTAGCAGTGTATTATAGATGGTTTTCAAATGATTTCTCTAAGGTGGATTCTTTGATAACCTATCTCACTTAGAATGGGGTAAAGTTTTCTTGGGATGATAAATGTTAGAGTTATTTTTTGAGATAAAACGTATTTTGACTTTTTCACAAGTGTTTACTCTTCCAGAGGTTGCGTAGGTAAATGTGGTCTTTTCTGAAACATTGGTTTTGGGTTTGTTATAATTTATTAAATATGGTGATCATGTGGTATACTATGGTTCTTGAAAAATTATGATGCATGATAATAATTATCTAACCCATGACCTTGAACTCATAGTTGTGATGTATGAACTTATGATTTGGAGGCATTATCTTTTTAAAGAAATGTTTATCGTGTTTTCTGACCATAAGGGCTGGATTTATATATTCTATTATAAATACTTGAAACTTTGGTAGAGTTTTTAGGTGGGGTACCTATAGTCTTTTGATTTCAACATTTCTTATATCCCGATGAATGGGAATGTCATGAATGATTCTTTAATTAGGAAACTTATGTCCCATGATGTGAATGAATCATCAACAGAGTGGAACTTGATGGCTCTTTTTGTATAGTTTTATTTAGGAGTCAGGGAAAAAGAATCCATGAATATTATAGAAATTTTTCAGTTGATATTTTCTATTATTAACATAATTATTCAAGATAAATATCTTAATGAAGAATTACATGGCATTAGGGACTCTATTTATGGTGGGGAGACCATTGGTGAGTGGTCGTTCTCTTCTGAGGGTGTCCTCTATTTTTTGAACCGGTTCATTGTTCCTCTTTAAAAAAAATTGATGGGGGGTTTCCTTAATTCTTATAGGGAGGTGAACTTGGGTACCATAAATATGGTCTATGACATGAATTTATGATTATAGTGGCCAAGTATGAGACGGAACATTGCTGATTTTGTTTCTCATTATTATACTTTTAGACAAGTCAATTCTGAGAATCAGAGACCTTTAGGTTTACTTAATCCACTTCTAGTGATGACTTGGAAGTGGGATGATATTTTTATGGAATTTTTGGTTGGTTTTCCATGTACTCTTCATGGAAGTAATTTAATATGGGTTGTAATTTATAGGATTAAAAAATCGGCTAACATTATACCCATTCATGATACAACCAAAGTTGAGGAGTTGGGAAATCTCTATGTGAAAGATATTTTTCATTTTCATAGAGTTATATATTCTATAGTATTTTATATATATCCTTGTTTTACCTATCATTTTTTGTGATACATTTAGGATTTTATGGGGTCTTATGTTCGTTTGAGAATGACATACCATCTGCAGACAAATAGCTAGATAGAGAGGGTTATATAGATTCTTTAGGATATGTTACAAGCTTGTGTTATCAACATTGGGGGTGATTGGGATGTCCATTTGGTATTGGTTTTTTTTCTTATAATAATATTTACCAATATATAATTTTGATATCCCCCTTTGATTCCTTATATGGTAGGCCATACAAATCTCTATTGTGTTGGTTAGATATTGGTGAAACTTCCTTAATTAGACTGATTTTGGTCCAATAGATGACAGTGGATATTCAATTGATTCATTCAAGAATGTTGAAATCATATATATAGTAAAAAAATATTGTTCCTCATCACCATATATTGTTGGAAATTTTTGTTGGTGACTGAGAAGTTTCTAGAGTTTCACCCCAGTTAGGTTGCAGACATATTTGGAGGAAAAGGATGCTTTATCCTTGATTTATAGGTTCTTTTTAGATTGTTTAGTGGGTTGTGAAAGTGTATTATCATTTATCACTTACACTATATTTTACTATGATCCACAATGTGTTTCGTATATCTTAACTTTAAAGTGTATTTATTACCCATCTCAAGTTTTGAGCTAGAGTGATCTTGATGTTGAGCCTAACTTATTTATGATTGAGCATCCAACCATGATTATTGATTATGAGACCAAGGTTCTTTATGGAATGATGATAACTTTATTCAATGTTCTATTTCGTCATGGTTTTGATTCTCATGATACTTGGGAGTGTGGGGCACTAATGAGAGAGAAATGGGCTCATCTTTTTAATATGGAAACTTCTTGATAAGCATTCTGGGGAAATAATGTTTTTATGGTGGAGAGGTTGTAAAATCCTATTACTCATTTTAATTTATTCATTAACCCTTTTTAATCCCTTTAATGTTGGGTCTTATGTAGGGGTGTTTCATGTGATGTTTGGATAGTTTTTCAGACTTTTTGGGCTTTTCACAGTTGGCATACAGTTTGATCGCATTAGGTACCCCCTAGTGAAAATTATACAACCCCAGAAAGTGGGGGATTCATGGTTGGAACATGGTTTCCAAAACAATGTGTCAACCCAGGGGGTTATTTTTACCCCCAACGGGATGGGAACATAGTTTTTCCTAACCATGAACCCCCCTAGCTAACTGTGCGCACTGGATTTTATTTCCCCAAAAATTTAATTAAAATCCTGAAACACCCCCCCCCCCTCCAACACGGTTTAACATATAATCACCGCTATTCAACCCTAACACGAATTTTTGTCTCTCGGAGGATCTAAACAAATGAAATTGGATCTGCTAAACCCTCTTCTTGGTTGATCAAAACATCGTTGAACCATTCAATCTTCTTTGGGTAAGTAGATCTCCTCTAGTGTGTTTTCTTATGATCTCTACTTATCTTTGACTTATAGTTTGATAGGTAAACATGTGATTAATGGATCTAAACTCCATTTTATTAAATCTTGGTTCTATATTATTTTATTAGATCATCCACTCCCTCTTTCCTTATTGGTATTCCTCGTTGTGGTTGTTGTGCATTGTGATCCCCTAATTTAAAGGTATTTGGTTCCATAAGTTTTCATATTCAATTAAAACCCTATATTTCTTGATTGATTTAAAAATAGTTTTTAAATTATTTAAAAACATAGATTTGAGGTGATTTGATATTTTTTTGAAATGGACATGGGAATTTATAAAAACACCAATTTCAAAGGAATTGAAATTGTGTGGTGGATTTGGGAAACATGTTTCCTTGATTTAGAATTTTTTTTGAATAAATGAATTGATTTTGATCTTGATAAAATGGATTAAAATTGAAAGATTATTTGAAATCACTTGAAATAAATAAAAACCAATTATTTTTTATTGAAAATAAAAAGGGTATATTGAACACTGAAATTGGGAAATTGTAATTTGAAATGACTTGAAAATAATGATTTCTAGTTTGAATAATTTATTTATTTATTTATTTAAGCACATGTACAACTATGTAGTTAGTAGGTAATTGGGATAATAATGTTAGGATCTTGATCCTCTATCACTATATTTATAATTATAACACTAATTAAACTAATTTCAGCTTGAATGCCCATAATGGCTCCCTGAATGGGGTGTATATTTATTTCTAGTAGTGGCTCCTCTAATGGGGTATTGGTTTGAGTGTGCACACTTTCTTAGATCCATGTTGTAAAATGAGAAGTATGAGGATACTATTGTAAAAAACTAATATACCACATATATATTTTCTTGGTGATTACTTTACTTGATTTTATTTTACATACCACTGATTATGAATAGTTTTATTCATACCAACATATTTATATAAACTGTTTTATATAAAAAAATTAATTCTATTGTGATGTATCTACCATATATTTATTGATGATATTATTTTATTGAAAATATTTAAATTTCCTTCCATGCCTTGTTTTATTTAAATTGATAGAATAATCAGTTTATTGTTTTGGTATTTCTTGTGAGATACTTGGTGAGACCCAAATGGGATTTCTAGCTCACACCCCACCTTTTACTTGAGGTGTTTTTAGATTATCTTTCTTCAAGTCCAAGAAAAAAGGGAAATCACCACTTATAGGTGGTGGATGTTCTTGATCCTTTGGACCCAAATTATTTTGTGTGATTAGTAGAGATTTAATCCACTAATTGGTTGTAATTGTTGAGTTTTTATCTACGTAGTTGTTAAGTACTTTGATGATGTACTATTTTGGGTTTTTTACCTATTTGTTGGTACATTATCCTTTTTGAGTGTTTAACATATTGACTTCTATATTTTTTCTTTCACTATTTTCTGGAAAAATCATTCCTTGTTTCTTTGATGTCATTCCAAGTGATAGTCACCAACCCATGGGGTTTGGGAATGCCCTTTGGGCTATGTTAGTTCTAGCTTAGGTATCAAGGTACCATGGTATCCAGGCTAGTTCATGGAATAACTTTCCTTCCTTGTAAATTTATATGGGGTTTGTGTAGAGAAATAAAATTAATGCCTAATATAACATTGAATTCAAACAAAGGGAGAATAAAAAGATTTATAGGAAAAACATTCCCATAAAATTTATTGGGAGAACAATCATATACTTGAGATGTGATCATCATACCATTATGGGTTTTCATTGATTATTAATCATTTAATTATTAAGGATATTAATTAACATCCCTATATACCTTTTTATGTTATATATGAATGCATTTAACTCAAATCAAATAAGTTACATAGATATTTGAGAATACCTATTACTACCTCAACTTTATTATTCTATCTTCAATAATATACTATAACCAAAATTTTATCATGATTGTCAATAATACTTGGTAAAATTGACCAATAATTAATAGGATGTCTGAATCAAGAAACATTCTTTTAAATAAATGACACGTTAGGATTAACCTAGGTCATTCATGGTCATATTATATTCAAATACATCATGGTGGTTGTTAAATATTGTGAGAATTTCCAAAGCATATCCCCCAGGAGTGTAAAAACAAGTGTGAAGAAAGGCTCATTTTCATTCACTAGGTAATGATCAAGTCTAGATCAATTCTCTTTTTTCAGAGTTATTAACTCTAGGTACAACTATGCCATATCCATATCCACTTATAGTATCTAGACAGGGATATAATTTCTTGGAACCACTCACTCTATCCTTCACTAAAATTCCAATACATTTCCTATAATTATACTTATCCTCAAACATATACTTATAAATATCCATAGGGATCCCACTAAAGTTTTCTCATCAAATTTTCCAAATGTTTAACTAAACCTTGATCTGATACTAACTATAGAGACCCAAATTTTTCATATAAAAATACTACATATTAATAGACAAATTTTTATTTTATAACATAACAATCCATTCTAGAATTATTTAGGTCTAGTTCCTTTGGAAACTTGGATACATAAACAACTAGTTCATAGTTTAACTACATCATATCCCATTATGTTCCTCATAACTAGAACCCTTATTATACATATCATACATAATACCATTCTTCAAAACCAGGGGAATGGAAACATAATAAAGGGTGAGATCAAATGCTCAGTAAGGGTAAATAAGGTATATTACAATATAATGTGATAATAAGGGTATGATAACATTAGAATAACATTTTAAAACCATAATATTCATATCATGGATTATAAACATGTGTCATGTCATAAATTTTGGTAGTTTATATGACATGAATCATAAAAGAATCAAATATAATTACCCATGAGAGTATAAAATTGGAATAAGACATATATTTGTGGTATACACGTAGGCATAGAAAATCTTGTTTCAAGGATACCCATAAAGACATTTATAACTTGTTAGCCTTGGGATAGACACTAGTGTACCTACTTTTCACTTGGGATAACATCCCCTATAGAATCTTTTGATCTTGGGATAACCTCCCATGTGCCCTCTTTTGGGATTGAGATAACCTCTTTTGTACCATATTTTAGGCTTGGGACAACCTCCTGTGTACACTTTGAGATCATAGATCATTAATCATTACCCAATACATTGGATTGAGATATATATTCCACCCACCATATAATCCATACATTTTTTGTGATATTATAAATCATTCATCATATCATAACCTGTAGAAATTAAATGCATCTCATAAATATTTCATCATAACATAACCCATGGAGAATAAATAGGTTTCATAAACATCTTGTCATCATATATATAAACCATCCAGAGAAATAATAAGGATGGTATCATTATATCATATACCTATTTATTCTTAAGTAACATAAAAGGATCTCATCCTATATGGAAAATGATTTTGAAAGATTTCTTGGAACATTTCTATATGATAATAACGTTTTCACATTAAAAACTTTTTAAAAAGTCTAAAAAATCCCCAAATATTAAAGAAAATATTTTATTTTTAAAAAACCTTCGAAAATTTTAAATTAATCTCTAAATCATTAATCATTCATGATGGTGGAAAATATTGTTCATGGCGTACACGTTAAAACAAATATTCCATTCACATTTTTAGTAAAAAGTCAAAAGAGTCTTGTTTAAAAAAAGAAAAGAATGTTCCTTTAAAAAATTTAACAAAGAAAAAAATGAGTGATAATTATTTTAAAAATTATATAAGAATATTGAAAATATTCTTTAAAATATTTTTAGAAAACATTTACATGGAAGAAAAATGAGTTTAGAATGAAGGGAGAAATGAATTTGGTTTTCCTTAAAAATGTTATTTTGATATCATGAGTATATAAAGATGGAAAATTTAAATAAAAAAATTATTTTAATGAAATAAATATATAATAATAAATTTCATATGTTTCTTGAGTGATAGATCATAATATTTCATCATCAGAAACTTAATCTTAAATAATCTTGGTAAAAATGAGATTATAACATAAAACCTTTATCACTTTGGTATATTTTGAATAATAATACCCATGAAAGAAAGAATATTATATGGATATGTATATCCAATAATTCCATTATAATAATAATAAAATAAATTATTATTAAATATATACACCACACAAAAGAAACAAATAATGAATATGGCATGTGTCCAATATAAATAAAAGTGAGATGAAAATCCATTACCTTAAGTCTTGAATTCCATTATACACATTCAATCCTTATGTATATTAAATATAAGTTTATTTTAAATATATTAAATAAAAATAAGATATATATTACCATATATTATTTACTTACATCTATTTATTACCCTTTCATTAACAATTTTCTTGTTAAAATTATGTTTTGAGTAATAACTGCTTCGTTTTTCATATATATTTTGGTTTGGTTTTTTTCCTTTTACTTAGATCATCGTTACATCATATCAAGAATTTTAACCATTATATAATTATAATATATATTCATTATATGTTTATTTATATTAATCCATTAAATTTAGATAGGAAAAATAAATTATACTATTCATAGAGATGGTAGGTCGTATATATGCATGAACGCTATTTCCATTTTCTCAAACGAAGAAATGAAAGAAATGTAATTAATATATAAAATTTAAAGAATAATTTTAATTTCATATATATCAAATATTTTTATTAAACCAATCCCTATTACCTTCTAGGTAAATTTTAAGTGAAGAATGAATCTCATCACTTCGTGAGGCGGTAGTCCGCCGTACACACGAGCAACATTATTATATTCTGACATAATGGATGGTAAGAAGGTATATGTGATAATATAATTAAAAAAGTATAATTATGTCATAAATATAATATAAATATGTTAAATCCATTATTATATCGATCTGAGAGAGGTGGTGATAAAAAATAAATTACATCGTTTTGTGAGGATGTAATTTGTCGTACACATGAAAAATTAGTATTTTTACTATTCATCAAAAAACTAATATTTTCATAAAATTCTCAAAAAAATCTCAAATATAATGTTGAAATTTATATTTAAAATTTTATTTTATTTTTTCAAATAAATTTTCTAAAATTTGGAAAAATTACTGTTATTATTTGTTCACAAAAAAATGAAAACAAATTTTTGGGAAAATAGTATTTTTAAAACATATAGAGACTTCACTAAAAATTAAGAACTTTTTTTATCGAAATATTTTATTTATATTAAACCATTACACTTAATTTTTAATATGTGTTTTTTACTATTCATATATATAATTTTGATTTCTATTTTAGAAAGTTCATATTTAAATAATAATATCAATAGTATATCGTAGTTCGTTAAAATGTGGTGTTGCGTGTAACACAATATATCGAAGAAATTAAATTATTCAAAATGTTATTTCATAAAAACTCAGGGTGTTAAATTTTCTATGAACATTGGTGTTCTAATCTACAACATATATATGTCATACTCTATATTATGTGAAGAATGGATGTTGTTATGCATGAAAGGATTCTATATGGGAAATATGCTTATATGAAAGAAATGAAAGTAGTGTAAAAAAAATAGTTTACAAGAATTACATGGGAAATATGATTATATGGTATGTAATATACTATTCCATATATGTTATTTTCTATGCTAGGATCATATTTTTGTAGTTACTAGACCTAGAGATTCATATCATATCCAAGATAGTCATACTCTTTCTTACTTTATCCTTGGGTTAGATTCTACTTTTATTTATTTATAATACATTCTATACACCTCCAAATGTTAATTTATAATTATCAAAAATCAATTCATCATTCCCTTGATCATTTAAAATAGTCTTTCAATCTTTTTAATTAAAATAGTTTATTTCTATAACTCATATAAACTGCCAATTTAATAATTTAAGTATAAGTATTTTTCAAGGAAGGAAACCCCTCATTTTTTCACAACACTTAACACAAGTGAAAAATAATATATATTTTTTCAATAAGAATGACCCAAAAAACCCATACATATATTTTGTTTCAATATATATTAAAAGAATTATATTTATTTTATACATTTCCTAAAATATAGTAACTTTAATTGAACAAATTATTTTTCAAATGTTTGTTATCACTATTAATGATGCTTGTAATATTTTATCTCATAAAATCATCATGATTTTAATTATCATATTTTAATTGTAGTTAATTTTTTTATAAAATTAAATAATTATCATAAAATTAAAAAATATATATAAAAATATATTAATAATTCAAGCATATCAGGGAGCACATGGAACATGAGGAAAACATGGGTATGAAAATTCATTCTTTATGAAATTCCCACCCATACACTTCCATATTTACAAAACAAACTTCCAAGATTTCCATTATTTATTACAAACCAAAGTTGATGGGAAATATTTTGAACTAGTTAGGATAAACTCATGATCTTCTGTCATATAACACAGAAATTCTATAAGTATTTAGACATAATGTTTTGGATATTATGTTTTGTAAGTGTTCCTATTATATATATAATAGTTAGGATTGATGTTACAAAAATATAAGTAGTAAATAATTTATGATTCAAATTTTTTGGAATCTAAAAATAAAGAAATTTTTACCAAGACACGGGTAGAAGGCCTATGTGTTATTACATGCGCATCTTGTTATAACTATAATTAACAGTAAATCTTCCTCTCATATTTGTGTTAAAAGACATGTTATTTTTATCATAACATGGATGACATTACATCATGTATATGAAAATATACTTGACCAGTTGACGTAGTTAAAACCAGATTTATTCTGAGCCTTTTATTGAATCAACACAGCACATCAATTTAGGTATAGGTAGTGTCATCACCAAGAAAAAAAGGACCAGAGAGAAATCATGTGAAGACAAATGTTTTTTGGATGTGCTCAGATGTGAAGGTGTGTTACTAAGATCTAAGACGGTCTTAATTTTAGATTTTTGGAATATATTTTCACAAGGGTGGGTATATAGTAGTAGTTTCATACTCCTTCCCCTCAATGATTTCTTATTTTATATGGGTTCCCCATACTAAATTATTGTCATTTATAAAATAAATAAAGGAAATATATATATTAGTTTTGATTTATAAAGAAAAATTATAGAATTTTTTTCCACCTAAAAAGATATTAAAAATATTATACTATAGGAAAATAAAAATGGATGATTATAAAGTATATGTAGGGATATAAATTGGAAGGGTGACAGATAGGAGAATAAATGGTAAGAGTTTAGTTTTTGAAAATAAAAAACATTATGATTAAAAATGTATATTATAGATGATATCAATAATACATGATATTAATAAAAAAAATCCACAAAAAATCCACTAATGAATTATAAATAGAAATTTATAGGTTATAAAATAGAGACACCAAATTACTTTTCCAAGAAGAGAACCCATATAAACCATTAGATATTAAAAATTAAACCATAATCACCTTATAATGGTTATATCTAGTACAGATTAGTATATAACGATTAAGAATATCAAACTACATGTTTTTAAAAAACAAAAAGTATAAATTTTAATTTTTTTGACAAAATGATTCCATGTAAAAGTGGTCAAATAAAATTTTTAAATCGTAACTTGTTATCAGGTGGTCATAATTTTTAAGAATGTTAAGTATCCTCATAAGGAACATATGTGTTAATGACCAAAAAATTATTATTTTGGACAAGTATATAAGAGATATAGCATAAAATAGTTTCAAAAATGTTGAATTCTTTTCAAATCCACAAGAATATATGCTGAAAGAAATTATCTAACCAAAAAGTACATCATGGTAAATATAGATAATGACTGGTTTTTATTCATTAACTTCATTGTAAACTTGAAAAGGGTGATATTTGGATGAGAATTTCTATAATATAGTTTAACATGTAAAGTTGGTTATCAACATCCATATTTTCACAAAATATTTAACACTTCATAGAGTTTATAGATAAGGGAAAATCTTATGAAAAGTATATTCAAAATTATTGTTGTAAATATATGGAATTATCACTTTTAAAACACAAACACACTCCCATAGAAATCATAACCCTATAGATAATGAATAGGGGATTCAATATAGATGGTAAAACCCATGTAGCACTAGTTAGGTATTTCAATTCCATGAGAAAATTTAGCAATTTCACATCACTGATGGATTTATATAATATATAGGTCAGTAAGAAGCTAGAGGATTCATTTGTGAAAAAATTAATTGACACTATCATTGTATTGATGTGGATTACCTAGATCAAAGATGATCCAAATAGGTGGAAAATAAAAAAATCACACAAAAAATGGAGAGGCTTTAGAAAAGTATGCAATTAGCATAGAAAAAACACAAAAAATAAACAAAAACAAAAAAAAATTCATCTAAAGTTCAGAAAAACACTAAGTAGAATTAAATTCATAAATTTTATTCACATGATTTCAAGTTATTAACACTTTAAGTGAAGAAATACATAGTTTTCGGATCAAATACATAAAAATTGAAAATGAAATGGGTTTCATTACATTTTATTCCCAACATCTCGTTATTATAGTCAAAAGGGGGAAAATCCATTGAACATCAGTGAACATGGTGGGGGTATAGTATATGTTAGAGATTCGAAGGTGTAGGTTTCAGTGGAGCTGAAAATAAGAAATTGGGTGTGTGATTGGGGATTTTTCAGGAATAGATGGCTAATGTGAAGATGTGATTGATGAAGACATAGGGATAAGGGATGCATGACTGCACAGGGAATACTCGAATAGGGGAGGGAATGTGTTTTTTAAGGATTATTCATTAAAATTTTTCATTTCAACTTTTGTGGAATTTTTTTAAACCTCTGGTTGGATGATATATTTCATAAAAAAATATCAAAAGTGTAATTTTAATTGAAACTAATATATGATATAATTTACAAGAAATTTTCAATCTTTTATAAATTTTTTTAATTTTTCTTAATAGATACATATTTTTTAGTGATTAAATTAAAATCTTATCTTATAAATTTTTTATTTTTATCAACAACAACATGATTTTTTTGATAAATTTTTAATTGATCATAAAAACAATTTTTTGAAATGATTTATATATAGTGAATAAATAATAGTGATATTTCTATGTTTTGAACAAAATTTTTGATAATATTAATTATTTATAATAGATATATTTTTTAGACAAAAAAATATCAGTAAAGTAACAGATTTAATTATGGATAAAATATTTGATGGTATTAAATAATTAATATCAACAAATATATTTAGTGGTAAAGGTAAATGTTGGTACTTAAATTTAACATCAAAAAACTTAATATATTTTGTAATTGATCCATTTTACCAACATATATAGTAACTTTCATTGTATTTCTATTAGTATAAGTCATTTTTAGTGAAAGTTTTGATAATCCTTGAGGAATAGAGAACGCCCAATGGAATATGGCTTGGAATAAAACCTTATTTGAATCATTTTCATATATATGGAAGAAAATTTTATATATAGAATAAATAGGGTAATAAAGTTAAGTATGGGGATATTGTATATTAAGGGGTATTTTTAGGCTACTCTATAATGAGTAAGGTGGAAAATTATTTAAAAAAATTGAAAAAAATTAGAAACTGAAAATGTCAAATTCATTAAGGATAATAAAGGAAAGAAACCTAAAATTTTTAACTTTGATGAATTATAAATTTATTATTATTAAGTTTATATGAGTCATATAGTTGAAAAATGTTCCCCAAAAGATGAAGACTCTGTGGCAGAATCATCGGAGGAGACCATTGCTGAAGAAAGTTAATCTGCACCTCAGAGGACGAATAGGAAAATACATGTTGATTCATCCTGTATAACCAAAGATTAAATTGCTCAAAATTAAACATAGATTATATAAAATTTAGATAATGGTGCTCAATTTTAAATAGTATAACCAATATAATTTGAGTAAGTGGAAAAAATGAATCATGGGTTATATCCATGAATGAGGAACGAGATTAAATTGATAAAAATAAAACATGGGAATTTTTGAAGAATATATAACATCAAAATTTGATTAAAACCAAATGGATATTCAATAATATGTTCCTAGAAGCATGATCCAAATTAAGGAACAGCTAGTGTGAAAGAGATATTTTCAAATTGAATGGGTTTCTATTGAAGAAACCTTTACTCCTGTGGCTCAACTTGGGTTGATCATGAACTTCTTCGGTAAGGATATTCAAAGAGTCTTAAAGATGTAACAAATGGATGTCCAAATAACATTATTTAATGGTGTACTCAAAGTTGAGGATTATATTGAACATCTAGTGGGCCCCTTGGTTATAAATGATTATACCAAGGTGTGTAGATTAAATAAAACCTTGTATAGTCTAAATAAATCACTGTTAGCATGGTATGATTGGATAGTCTCGTACTTAAAAAAGATAGAATTCAAAAGGGGTGGTGTAGACCACAATATTTATGTGAAAACATCAATGTAAGAACAATTCATGTTGCTCGTTTATTTGGATGAAATCATATTTAGTGTAAGTAGATAGAAATATATCAAGTAATTTACTAATCTTAATAGTTCATAATTAAAAATTTCTATGTTTGGAAAATTCACTTATGTTTTGGGGCCTAAAGTGGTTCATAAGAACAATTACACTTCTATATCTCAGGATAAGTATGTGATGGAGTTTCTAAAAAAATTATATATGCATAGTTTCAATATAATGTGGACTTATATTGAGATTGGAGTAATCTTAGGAAACATGAGGATGGGAAATTTTTTGAACTGGCCTTTTATAGGAGGATAATGAAATATTTCTATATTTGATTAAATACACCCAAATATTGTTTTTGTAACATGTTTGGTGGCGCATTTCCAAATTAATCCAATGGAAGAGAAACTTATAGAAGTTAAAAAACCCAGGTACATCTGAGGTTATCCCAATTTTGTATTTCTTTTTAACGAAGGAAAGGATCATGAGTTATCTATGTTTTATAATACAGATTTGGTTAGTGATATAGTGGACCAAAAGTCCAAAAGTGGTGTGGTACATTATTCATAGGAAGTAAATGTGTAATATGGATAAGTAAAAAGTATGAAATCACTTCATTAATTATATAAAAATTATAATATATCTCAATGACCAAGGAAAGAACATAGATTCTATGGATGAAGAAATAGTTGGAAGATATAGTTTAAGAAGTGAAATATCCAATGGAGATATTTTTTGACAATAAGAGTGTGATTGATCTCACAAAAAATCCAATACAACACTCTTGTACCAATCATATTAAGATCATATGTCACTTTATTAAAATAATTGACCATGGAGTGACCAAAATAGAACATGTTAGAACTTAGATATCATTTTAGGGAGGGGATTACAAAGAAACAAAGAAACAAATTCACCTATAAGTAATCAGGGAGAATTGATCCAGAGACCTAAAACAATACTCCACAAAGGTGTAACCACTAGGTAACTCTCCTAGGGAATAGATCATGTTTTAACTAATGAGAAATTGGTAGGTATTATAACTAAGATATTGAAAACTCCTACATTTTAGAAACATTAGCTGAACCTCAGTATTAAACCACCTGCCTCAGCTAGAGGAGGTTCAGATACTCCCCTCTCCCCATTATATATAATGAAGTATTTAAAAATTTCTTTTTCTTACGGGCTATTATCTCTATTGATAGTGATATTATAAGGGAGATACTATTTGTGGGGAAATAAAAACAAGAATGGATACTTAAGGATTCTGGACAAGATTGGGGAAATTGGCATACGTTCTTTTTTCCTACATCAATTTTTGACTCATGTGGGATTATAAATTATATTAATAAATCATTGCTCATTTTTTAGCATAGATGAGTTATTTTTATTTATAGTATATAGTAAAAACTAAAATAAATCAACCATTTTATATTATCAAAGTTAGATAGAATGATTACAGGGGGAGAATCTATTACAGATCTTCGAGAATGAGTAAGAATAATAACTTTAAGGTGGCATTTTCTACCAAAATATTAAAAATGTTGGGATAGGATATAAGATATAAAATAATATTTATAGGATTGAAAATAATGTGAATTGAGAGGATTGAGAAAAAAATATAAAGTGTAAGATTATTATAACCAATAGTTGTAATATGTTTTCTTTTTTTCAATCATAAGTTCATTGGAATACATATGAAGAAGCTTGAAAGCATATGTAATGTTGTTTTGTTTGGAAGTAGGTTATAGAATTTGATGATCACAACACCCATAACCTTGTTATGGAGATAGCTATAGAGCTATGAAAACTGATATAATGAATATACTTTGGATGTTTTCGATGCTATTTCAATCTAGAATCATTTTGGTTTGAAGCACCCTCTCTGGCCATGCCACGGTCAATGATGCTTTGATTAATATCTTTAGATGTGGTAAATAGTAAAGTGGTATATGAGGTGGTCAAATTCATAGTGTCCATGGTATAAGAGAAAATTTTCATAAAGTCTTGGAGTTGAAAAAATATAATAATAAGTAGACCATGTTGTGCCATAGATTGTGGTGGCTTTGAAATGGGGAGAAGGTTAATTCCATGTTATAGAGGATGGTGTTTTGACTTGGGAGTTTTCCTATAAAAATGAGGATATCCATCATGGGTGTTGTGGCTTTCATGGTTGAGGTTTAAGGTGTTGTGCAAGAAATTGAAGTAAAGTTAATATTTTCATGCTTATCAAATGGATTTTTCACTAGTCAATAAGACTCTCATGAAAGTATAATTAGTGTGATTAAGGTTTATTGGTAAACTTGAGTAAGAATTTTGAGAGTATAAGTGACACATTTCTAAAGAATAAAACGATTTCACAAAGTAATAGTCTCACCTATAATTACCCACAAATCCTTTCACTAGGTAGAGAAGTAATAGTATATAAAAATTTAGATAATGGAAAATACACTTCATTCATGAAAGAAGATGGTGAAAAGATACCTCAGTATAAATACTTGAGTATAAATACTAGTGAGAATAGGTTTATGAAATCTATTATTACACAAACCATACTTTGGAGAACCTATCTTTAGTAAAAAAAAATTAATGAAGGAAATTATGAAAATTTCACTTGAGAGAACTCCCCATAGAAAAGGGAGTTACATGAATAGCACTTGAGAGAGAGCTCTAGGGAAAAGAATTTTTCATGAAAAAACTTAAGAGGACTTTCTTGATGTAACAATCCTGACTATAATAAACCATATCTTTTGGTTACTTTTTTACATTTTCACAAGGTATAAGGTATTTCATCATGAAGGACCAAATAGTTTAGAAATATTCGGAGACCAGATGCATGCCTGATTTTTGTATTACATTGTAAATTTAAAACACATCTTATAAACATTATAAAAAAATTATTCCTTTATTAGAACCTTTAAATCATTCAAATATCCCTTTTTTATACCCTGGGGATAGGAGAACACAATAAAGGGTGATCTCACATACTTATTAAGGGAAATAAAATAGTAGAATATATCATGAATACATAAGGAATAATCAATATGGTATAGTAAATAATAAATATATATGACATATAATCAATAACTTGATCATGAAATATATTCATGGATAACAATATCACATGTAAAAAATAACTGATTTCATAATGATAGAATGAAAAATGTAAAACATCTTAATCCATAAACCAAGACATCATGATATTTCCATCAAGGATTCATGACAAAACATCATGATCTTACCATCAAGGGCTCATGAAAAGTAATCTTAAATATCGTCAAGGACTCGTACCAATATATTCTCATTGTATAGGTTGGAATACATCAAAAGATACTCAATCTAGTTTGTCTCATGATTCTTACTAATAAATTCAGTATAAATCTAATATAATTCCCCACCTATCACTTACACTTGTCTAATTCATTTCTTATATATTTAATGGTCACTAAAATACATAATCAATATGGCTTATTAATCAATAAATAACTATATTTAATCAAGTGTACAGGATATCAATATTTTCCTAGCCAATGGAATAAATTTATTAGTATGATTTATTTAATTCATACAGTATATAATAATTAGTATATGGTTTAGAAAACATTTAAATGATGCTAAATATATCTAGGGTGTAAAATAACATTGGTTTAAAGTGAAAAATAATGTAAATATAATGATGGATAGTGATTGGAAGCATACAATAAATACTTATGTTTAAAATGAGGTATAAACCATAAATTATAAAGTTATTAAAAAAGACCATAAATTAATTATAAAATAAGATTTTGTATTAAAAGAACATCCTTTGGAAAATTGGAGTGGAAAATATAAGTAAAACTTTGAAAATAACATTCTTTAAAATTCTACAAATTTTTTATAAAAATAAATTTACAAACTTTTGAGCCTCCTTTTTGTGAGTTTGTTTATTGTTAATGGTTTTCAATGAAGAATTATTTAATTTATATTAGTATATTGGAGGTGTAATAAAGAATAAGTATCTTATTTGTTTAATGGATATGGTGGAGATGGTGATGATGACATACTAATCATGAATGGTGAATTAACCAAGCATGTCGAATAAGATAATTTCCCAAGTATTGTAATCATTAAAGTTTTTCTTTGATGTTTCTTGTCATTATTCTTATAACAAAAAAATATGTTCTTTCCTTGGAATTACATGTTATATTATTATAAGAAACATTGAATTTAATATTGAATTTCTATAGAGATTTTCACATTAATCATTCTGTATCACTATGATGAAAGGTTCTTGAAGTTTCAATCCACATGTGTTGAATGATGTTTGAAGCTAGTAAAAGGTTAAATTTTATCTGAAATTCTATACATCAATAAAATAAATAAAGAGGTTTGTAATTATTATTGATGGATCACAAGGTAATGTTTTATAGTACTTTTCATATTTTTGGATTTGGATGAAGAAGTGGATGTCATTCACTGGGTTTAATTTTATTATTAATGCATTAATCATGTTCAAACTTGCATTTTCATGTGAGGTGAAGGTGTTTGGATACTTATTTATATGATGCTTAAGTAAGTTTATATTTTTAAAATATCACAAAATAAATTCCTGATGAAATATGCCAAAGTAATGAGGTTTATTATGAAAAATATGTTACTACATCAGAGAATTTGATTGGATACTATGATAAAAAAATCGGATTTGTTGTTTTATTCCCTTGTAATTTTTAATACCACCACATCATAATTCATTACTACATCACAAATGGGGATTGTTTAATTCTTGGTGACTCCATAAATTTTACAAAATCTATTTTATAAGACACTACTAATATGCAATGAGAATTTTGGTAATATTATCATGATGTAGAAGAAGGGTTATATTGTAAATGAGAATATCTAGTTTATTTCGATATCCCAATAATTTTGGAGGCGTTGGTACTATAATTTGTGTCAACATCGTAGCCAACTAACATCAAGTTAGATTGTTCCACAATAGAAGATTATATGTTAAAGTTCTTGGTTCTTAGTAACTTTTTGTTTCTAGAGATTTTGAGAACTCCATAATTCAAGATGATTCTGCATCATATAGGAGGTTGGGTTATTTTTTGTGGTTTTGGAAAATCCGGGACCTCTATGTTGCAAAGATCCATTACACCATGGTGACTTCAGATAGTTAAAATTTAACTATTGAGAACTACTATGATATGTCATAAAAGAGTATATCATACTATAAAAATGGTTTTCTAGTAAAACTCTGGAAAGTTCTTGTAACACTCCAAAATTTTAATATATGGTCACTTTTAAATAATTCAATGTGTTTGATAGCTTTCTCCACACACCGTGATATTTTTAGATAAAATATAAATATTTAAGTATGATTATTAAAACCTAAAAATAAAATTAGAAATAATTAATAGGAGTATCCACTTTATGAGATATATGTAAAAATAAATTAAATTAAACTTTAAATATAAATGAAATTCCATTAGTTTTCCTAAAATGACCAAAAAGATCATTTATTATTTAGAAACATATTTTTCAAAAAATTGACTAGTTATGTTATATGAATTTATATTTATAAAAACATATGATTAATGATTATAAATTATGATTTATATTAAATATTTTTCAACACCAAATTCTTTTATAAATGATATGAAATAATAATGAAAATAATTAATATTGAAAATGTCATTTTCCAATGAAAACGGTTTTTTATTATATTTTATGATTTAATTAAGAAATTTAATTTATAAATTTTATAGTTTTAATATTAAATTATGAGTATGGAATTTTTATTTATTATAAAAATATTATCTTAAGATAATTTTTTTGTATTTTTCTGAAATAATTGGTTTTTAGGTGAATAGTGAAAAATACTAATTTTTTTAAAAACTGTCACTAATGTAACATTATCATAATAAAAGAATGAATTAAATGTTTTTAAAACTTTTTATATAATTTATATATATTTATAAGTAAAATAAATCATTTAAAATTACTATTTTTTTATAAAACCCATGTATATCGTTTTGGAAACATAAGTAACATTTTATTCTAAAAATTGTTTCTGTTCACTTATATTAAAAATTAATTTTCATCCCTTGTAGAAATTAAACCTATAAAAACGGATTTGGTATTTTAGATCAACATGATCATATTATTTAATAATTTATATTTCAATTTTGGTCATAAAATTATGAATACTATGATTTAAGTTAATAACCATGATGATGATAAAATTGTTATTTTCCAAGAATTTATTTATTAATATTGTATAATTTATGTTTAATAAATTAAATTAATCTATTTAAAATTATGAATATAACATTATTTTTAATCACATATATAATTATAATAACACAAATTTAAATGGTAACCAATTCAAAATAATATTAAGAACACATAATGTTTAAAACACCATTTTTCTATAAAAAAATGTTTTTTATATATATAATATTTTAATTTAAAAGATAATTTTAACTTATGTAGAAATTGAATTAGATTAAATGTATACTAAATTTAGTTTCATAATAACCAACTTTATTATTTGGTATTATTTTATATTTTTATCAAAATATAAAGTATTTAGTTAAAAAGTAGCTACCAAGGTAAAAACAAAAAATGGTAAAAGTTAAAACCTACAAAAAAATAACTTCCAAAATGTTTAGAAAATTTTAGTAAATGCTTTTTTGAGGATTTATCTTTCAAATACCTCCCCAAAATCCATTATTTGTAAATTTTGGATTCTTTGACCCTTGAATAGTGGAATGATATCATTCATAATTAAAGGTGTTAACAAAAGTTCCCTTTTCACCACTAGTAAAAGAGAATCACTTAAACCCGTTAAATTTTAAATGTAATAATATTATCTTCATTTAACATATACCCAAAATACATATATTATAATTAATTTACTCATCCTTAATCTCCTGGTCTCTACAAGTAAGCCTAAGGCCTTCAATTCCAAGGAGATCACTCAAGGAAGATCAAGTCTGCAACATAAGTATTACATACTTTTTAATAATTTATTGTTAATATTCCTCTTACAAACATCTTATATACATACCAATATAATAAAGTTAGTGTAATTATTATACTCATATGTTATTATATGAATGAAACAACCATTATTTATTCATCTCTATCCACTAAGAAAAATAAAAGTGTCGTTAGAGCATATGCAAACTACTACCACTATGAAGTGATGTCTTCTGTTTTTTGTAACCACCTCTTATGATTGGTTTTAAATATGGTATTTATGAATAAATATGATATATATAATATAAATATTATTATTTAATTTAAAATTATTTTATTCTTTATTTACCTCTCATTTATTTAGAAATGGAAACATTAATCATGTGTGCATGCAAACTACAGCCTCCACATGCAATGTGTTTCATCTGTAATCGCCACCCATATGAAACTATTTTATGATATTTTATACCATGGTTCTTGTAAGTAAGAAATTATGAAACAATTGACCGAACAACCTCAAGTATCCAATGTAGGCAAGAAAAATGAATAATTAATAAATAAAATATGATAATAAATTATATATATTAAATAAAATATATATGAAAAATGTTCCTAAGAAGGTTTCCAAAAACAATAATCTGATTATTTAGGTACTTAGGTGTATGTACATAACAAATCTTGAACAAAGTAAGGGTTTTCATCTTAAATTCTTCTCTTTGAGACATTTTTTATATTATTAACATAATTTCATTTATATGGTGTATATAATTGTAGACACTGAAAAAAAAAGTCCGTAACTCCAAGAGGAAGTTTCAAAATGATGAAGCGAAGTCATATTCGGACTCAGAGGCCCGGTCCGGAGGGCCTGGAAGTGGTATGCGAAATTAAAGGGTACTCATGCGGAAAAATGTTGTTCGCGTGAAGGACTCCCGAGATTCGCGAAAACGAACCGGTGCGGCGCGCAATTTTGTGTGCCCGGTTGCGCGAGGGGAGGCCGTGTGCGCCGATGCGTCCTGGTGTGGAAGATTCTGTGTGCTGCCCGGATTCCGCAACGGCGAATTCCTATAAATATAAGGCGACCCCAACCGTTTTGAGGTTAAGGAATTCGGACCAGCTCCCGTGCGCACAAATCAGACTCCCGTGCGCGCAATATGACTTCCAGGTAATAACCCTTTTCACGCAACCTTGCCTCGGGGTTCGCCTTTGCCCGCAATCCCACTGGCTTAAGTGAATTTTCCAAGTACTCAGGGTTCCTCATTTGCGCGTAATCCCTTCCCATTGCGCGCAATCTCCTCCAATTGCGCACAATCCCTTCCAAATTGCACGCAATCCCTTCATTATGTTTTTCCATACCTTAGGGATCAGAAATTTCCCCCACGCGCAATCTAGGACTTTTGCATGCAATCCCCCTAGTCACGAGCAATCCCTCTGCCACTCTTGCACGCCATCCTAGTGTTTTGCGTGCAAACCTTCTCTTTGCGTGAAAACCCCCGGAACCCTTCACCTTTATTCCCCCAGGTTCCTTCCTGCATAGGCGCACAGTTTCCTCCATACCGGGCATGCAATCCATGCATTGTTTTCCCGTACGAACTTCATGCTCGTATGAAGTAACCTCAAGGTCCCTTGGGTGGTGTTTCCCATTGTGTTGCTTTTCCTCAGGCTTCTTTTCATAGGCATGCTAATGGCTATTGCTTCTTCACATAACCACGCTAACGTAGACACCTCGATGGTTTGCCCTGTGGCCCCCTTTCTCCACGGCCTTGCCGATGCCTTCCCTTCCACAAGGGGTAGAGGGTGTTGGGCATGTAAGCCCTAGGGGTGTGGAGCGAATCCACCTTGTCCGAGCTGTAGGACATTAAACTGCCAAGCACCTCATCCTCAACACATGACGTTATACTGTGATCTGACCCCGTGCCTCACATGCAGGGTCCCCCCGACTCAGACATTCTTTACATCGCTCGTCTCCACAGGAATGGAATCTTCCTTACATGGAATGATATCCTCCTTTTGGAATGGAATTTGTCCATGGAGTAAGGGCTGCCTCATAGAGTAAGCCCCTTTCCTCTCTTGCAGAAGGTTGAACCCATGCACCTCTGTACTTCGCCACTGCCAAGGCCAGTGGAGTCCCTTTCCCACAGTGCTTTGTCTCACCACGGGCCTCCATCCTAGAGTAAGTCCCGACACTAAGGGCTGTTAACCATGCGTAATCCCCTATTTCCTCTTTGGTCCGCTCAACACGTAAGCCCCCTCTCCGCTTCTCACAGATGCACCCTTCGCGACGTGATCGTCTGGTCCATGTTGCCTCTTGTTTCTCACACCGAGCATGACTCACATGGTCTTAGAGTGAGAATCGACCATGACAACCTCTTATGGGCTGCCTCATAGAGTAATCCCCATCATAGCGAAATATGGGGACTTTGATCTATGCTAACTCATGGTACGTAGGAAGCCTCCATGAGGTTCAAGCCCACCACCCAGTCGGTCCGACTTCTTCACGTTGGTTCGCCAACCTTTTGGGCCGCCTCAGAGCGTAATCCCCAAGCCCTCATCCCACATGACGTTAAACTGTATTCCCTCATCCCGCATGACATTAAACTGTATTCCCTCGTCCCGCATGATGTTAAACTGTATGCCCCCATACCGCATGACTTTAAACTATATTCCCCAAACTACATGGACTTTGATCTATGCTAACGCATGGTACGTATGAAGCCTCCACGAGGTTCAATCCCATCACTCAGTTGTTCCGACCCCTCCGCGTCAGTTCACAACCACCGTTATGGGCCGCCTTAGAGCGTAAGCCCCATGTCCACCATCACGGGCCGCCTCAGAGAGTAATCCCCCATATCCAACACCCACATCTCATCCTGACCTCTCCCTTGAGCCCACGTGCGTCGGGAAGCTCATGCCCTAGCTCGGAGGTCTTACTTCCTCAAGGCTCCAATCCATGCATTAATTATCATGGGCCGCCTCCTCAGGTGTCCCACTATATCACCGAACTATGCGGACTTTGATTCCCTGCCATGGGGATACGTAGGAAGCCTCCATGAGGTTCAAGCCCCTCTTCACTCCATCACCCATCCTGATCCTTACCCGGGCCACCACATCTCGGTGGGATCATGCCACCTCATTCCACTCCATAGTATCCGGAAAGCTGCCCACGTGTTGCCCCAATATCGGCGTTCCCTTTAGGGGGTCCTTCAATCCGATCCACTCTCAATGTTCTGATCAGTTCGATCTGTCTCCGCCATACATTAAACTCGTGGCATACCCCGTTTTAAACATGGGAAGCTGAGCAAAACCTCGGATGGCACACAATTCCCCGCGTTCGATATGGGATGCCTCAGGCTTCCGCACCCTCGATAAGCCCTATAATAAGGGAGAGAAGACAGACATTCCAATCCCCTAGTGTCAAGGTGCACCAAAGACACCCCAGCGTGACCATTCTCCTCACCGAAGGTTGCTTCCCCAACCAGACCCCTTGGAGCATCTCAACGGAAGCAGCGTAATTAACTAGTGTCCATGAAAATATGGCACCAGGAACGAGGTTCATGAATACGTCTTAAATCTATGAGAGAGACCCAGACTATGTGACGAGCTCTGAGGAGGAATCCACAGAAGGAAGAACCGACATCCCATCATCTCAGTTTTGATCAAGGAGCATACTTCCCTAAATAAGGAAAGGATGCCGCCCGCCTTTGGAAAGCGGGAATGCGGAGCCACAAACCGCGCGTCCTCCCCCTGCATGACGAACTCGCGCACACCTCGGCGGAAATCATTTGAAACATAAAATGGTGAACCCGACGTGAACCTCTTATCCTCGATATGGATACTGGTAGCGTTCAAGGTGTCGGAAGATTAGCATGTCACCAGGTCCGGGAACCTAGCACCGGGATGTGAAACCCGCCAGGGGTTGTGGCAGTCAGGACGTTGAGCACTCCATTTCTCTACGTCGTCTACGTGGATCCCTCTTACCGACCACGGAAGATGGAATGGTGTTGGGCTATTGGTTGTCGATTTATTTTCCTATTAGCGCTAATGGGTTCATCTCCCTGCTTCCAGGAATCAGATCGCTACATCCAGAGCTCGATCGCCAACTGCCCAGCGGCACAGGGGCAGGGGCAGTACTGATGTGGCCACCCCACGTGGTCCCGCCTTTTCCACAGTTGATGCAACTACCACGACTGTCGGGCGCTCACGCCCCCTCTCCTCGTCAGAGATCATCCAACGAAGGGTGATCAATGACTTGGTTCATAGGTACGAGGAGGAAGGGGTCATCCCCACTAGGGACATGGCCCATTTGGATCTAGAGGCAGCTACGCCTCACGGCCATCGCCGCCCCCAGGGGCCGCGCCGGGATCCACCGCTCCCCACTCCGATGTTCAACTGTTTTGGGATTTTATCCCCATAGCGCCTTGACACCTCCCTTCCCTACGCCGATGAGGTAGGGGATGTCCAGGTTCGCCCGATCGGAGACTCGCTTCAAGGGTCCATGGAAAGGGCCGCTGCCAGGCTGCATCGACACTGCCGCCTGACTCCCCGGGCCGAGGAGCAGGCGATCTATGTGCCCGCACTACCGGCTCCAACCCATCTGACCCGAGGCCAGCGTCAGGCACGAGCGGAAGAGAATGCCCGCCCTAGGGCACCAACGTCAGCAACCTCTATGGCCCGAGCCACTGCTGACTCCTGTCATCAAACCCCCGCACACGTTGAGCAGGGGCAGTTACATGCCTGACCTGGATTGAGGCCCCGACCGCCCCGCAGGTAGGTTGGGTCGACTCTCCTGGTCACTGGCACAAGAAATGGATGTCGCGGACTAATTCTCGATAGTGCTATCCACCATGAAGGCCTACTCCATGCCACTGTTCTATAAAGTAAAAGGCTTCCCCGTGATAGCTACACTCCAGGTATGGCTCTTTCCAACACCCACTGTACGGGGTATGAGGTAACTTCCCCTACCGCTGGCCGCGAGTATGGAGCCGTTGCATATCTGGTCACTCGCCAACATAGAGGTCCTCCCCATGTCCCTTTCGACATCTGTCTCGATGCTCCTCGCACCCCAGCCTTCGGTCCTCTTGGATCCAGCACTATTGCAGCTAGAGGACTCCATGAAAGAAATCATCCTAGCCCTGAGGATCCACCCAGGGGTAGGAAGGCGGGACATCGTCGCCGCAAGAGGAATGTCATGGAAGTCTGGAAAGAAATCAAACCAGTCCATTTCTCAGACTCTGAGGCAGAGTATGACTCAATGATGGAACCTTCCCCCTGGTCCTTTGAGTCAAGGGAAGGGGTAGGGACGCGGCATGTCAGCCTCATACTCCCCGAATGTGAGATCCGCATGATTCCCACCTCCCTCCAAAGGTATATTCAGGAGGACGAGGACTTGGCGTACCCCCAGTGATCAAACTTGCAGTTACCATTGGCCTCTCCGGAAGCACTTTCCACCTCGGTCAGAGAGGGTGGAGAACTTTTTTGGGGACCGATGGAAGAGTTGCGACATGACACACCCTCAGAAAGCACTGACACTATGATAGGAGGCATGTTCACCAGCCCATCCTATCGTGATGTGACGGTCGGGATACTACATCCCTTGGAGGACGACTTAGGATTCGAAGGCCAATCGGCCTGCTCGCTGTATTCTCTGTCGGCCAGCCCATCGGCCCAGCGGCCTGCCTCAGCACCGCTGCTAGTTCCCCATCCATTCTCAGTTGATGAGCAGGGGCAGCAAGGGCCAGATCCCAAACCAGAGTCGTGGAGCTTCTGGACCGTCCTCGCAGTAGGCCACTTCCCCAAGAAGTTTTGGCCGGTCGTAGGATCAGATTTTGATATACCAGAATCGCTCACCCCATGAGAGTTTGAATGTTTCCACCAGACTCTCTGGGTGACTCACTCCCGTCTTCACCATTAGAGAGTGCCTTATCCTTGGAGTCAAGAACATCTCAAGGATATCGGTGAGCAATGTCGTCGGGTCGACATGGCCGCGCTCCCCGCGGTTCGGCACCCCGAGTCACTTGGCCACCACAGGGCCCTCCAACAACAATGCATCCAGAGTTTTCAAATATTCCGCAAGGTTATCGAGGAGGCCACCCCCCCCCCCTCACGCACACGTATGTGGATGGGGGCAGTACGCTGCCCTTATTTTCAGTGCAATTCGCCGACATCCCGACTCAGTGGGTGGCTCTGAGGGAATGCTTCCAAGAGTAGTGGCGGTCAACATGGTCGACACTTTGGTAAAGGGAAACGGTGTGGAACTCCTTGACGAGGACTCACCCCTTGAGGAAAAGCTGCTACTGGATCCATCAGGGAGAATTACTCGCCAGTAGAGGAACCTCCTGAGCCTCCCCACGCCCACTAAAGCATTAACACTGAGCCGAAACATTGGCAAGGGTAAAGAGCACGTCAGGGCTATCAAGATCTCTGACCCATCTGCCTCAGTACAGAAGGAAGAGGATGATCCTAAGAAGTTCACGCTGCGCCAATAGCTTGCTGAGTAGAAGAGACTGGTCGATTAGCTTCTGGACGAACGCATTGCAGAATGGTGGCCTTACTACGGTTATCCTAGGCCAGGACAGCAGGGGTAGGAACAACTACCCCTCGACGATATTTTCCCAGGAAACCGCGATCATGTTGTGTTTGCCGATAGAGGAGAGGCTGGGGCTCATGGAAAGAGGTCATGATACGTTTCGCTGAACCCTCCTGAGCGGCATGATCACCCAAGGAACCCCGCTCGGTTTCCTCCCGCTGCCCCAAGAGTCGCTCCGCCAGCCTCCCCGCGAGCTGTTGAGCTTGACAACCAGATTGAAGAGCCTGGAAACACACTTGTGTTTAGGTATCCCCGTTAGGACAGGGTCCCATGTCCAGATGATCCGATGGTAGACCTCATCGCCCTCTTAGAGGCTCTACAAACTTGACAGGTGGAAATCCCACCGGACGGAAAGCCATACCCAGCATGGGTGGATGATATGTCGGCCCTGCCGGGATTTGGGAACCCCACTTTTTCCCCATTTAATGGGACCGGAGACCTGCCACAGCACCTGGACCACATCAACTTGAGGTGCGGGCCTATGTTAGGAACTGCGGTGCAGCAGGAGGCCGCCAAGCTCCATTGCTTCGTTTAGACACTAGAAGGACCAGCATTCGTCTGGTATAGCCAGCTCCCTGTCGGATCTGTGACTAGCTGGGAGGACCTTTGCTGGCAATTCCTCTACCAGTTCAGTTCCACAACCCAGAAGAAGAACATCGCAGACCTCTTCAGGTGCAAACAAAGGCCCGACGAGCGAGTTGCGGACTTCGTCGCCCGGTGGAAGGGACTCACATACTCCATTGACATGCCACTAACTTAGGAGAAATTACTAACAATGTGCATAGAGAACGTCAAGGTAGAGATAGTTCCTTCTCTGATCACTCAGAATTACCACGGAGGGTTCCGGGACTTCTCAGACAAGGCTCGGCACCTCGAAGAAGCCCTGCAACAGGCCAACCAGGAACACCCACTGCCTCCTGTAATCCCTGCAAGGAGAGCCGCCAGAGTCGATCCCACTGCTGTGGCCCAGATAGAGTCCCCTAGGTAGCTAGAGTTTCTACCAGTGAGGCCAGCTCCGCAGCCCCACAGGGGTCCACCTCCACGGGCACAGCTCCCTTCCCAGCAGCGACCGCCTCAAAATCGGTAAGCACCCCTACGTAACACACCGCCACCACCTAGGAGAGATAACCAGGGTCCGCCTCCTCGGCATGCTTCTCCGACCCCTCGTCAGGGCCAGCCTCCAAAATCCCCCTTTCTAGACAGAATTAATCAGACCTACTCATTTCACGAGTCCCATGTCCCTGGTTACTTCCATAGTGCCTTGGAGTAGAGAATAGTGTGGCTGCCTGAGTGCCGGAAGAGGTGCATCTCACTGATCACCCCAACTACTGCCCTTATCACTGGACCCAGGGGCACACCATCCAGTGATGCTACGTGTTCAAAGACTGGCTCCAAGACCATATTGACAGCAATGTAGTCAGTTTGGGCCTAGCCCCGGCACAAGTGGCAGGTGTCTTTGTGAGATCAGATGGTAGTAGTGGCGACGAGGATGAGTGGCAGCTGGTTTCCGGCCGTGGGTCCTGGAAGTATAATGACTGGATGGCCCTCAAGATGGTTTCCCACGTCCATGGAATCATCTGTGCCCGCCTGAATCATCTAGAGCCCTCAGAATCAGCATCGTCATCCCATCCTACCTCCTCCCAAAAGAGAAAGAGGTAGCGCAAGAAAAAAGAACGTGCCCTGCCAATGCCATTGTCATCCCGCACTCTTGGCGATTTTATGCCCCCAGAAATGGGGATCCCTCCGAGACTCCGTCTGGTAGTGGATGACTCCTCAAGTGACAATCAGGGGTACACTTCGGTTAACACCATAGAGTTGGTAAATCCCTTTTTGACTTCCGACGATGAGGAACGCCAGGTGGACCTTCCCAATGTTCCCAGCCGTCGCCAACGTCGGCGGAGCCGTGGCTACATAAATTGTTGGGGCACGACAGTTGACACCTCGAGCCAGGCCGTGCACACTGCTAAAACTAGGCATCATGCCTAGTACAGAGCTCAGTACATGCGGCCCCTTCATCCAGTGTCGACAGGTTCGCCTCCACCACCGTTTGTGTTGCTGGATCAGGAAGAACCACCTCAGCCATGCCACAACCATTTCTTCCCTGCCACCAGCTGACCCCAGCCTTCTCGTCCTAATCTCCGGGCCTCGACTAGTGAACAGCGAGACGTGCCTAGTACCAGTCAGTCACCGGTCCAGCCGGCGGATCCCGTCATGCCTCCAATCGCAGAGCGACCTCATGTAAGAAGAATCTCGCATTTGGCCCAAAAGTATGATGTCCTAAAGCACCTGGTCGGCATTCCAGCAAGGCTTTCTATCCTTGAGGCTCTTTTCCTATCGTCTGAAATGCGTAAGGCACTCACCGAGGACCTAAGGATCCCCCTCCAGTTTGAGACAGAGGTAGCGGCTGCAGAAGCCTTCCACGCCGAGGCGATTGAGAATTCCGAATGTCAGGAGGTTATCTCATTCTCCGGTGAAGATGAAGACCCTCCCATACAAGGGAACATTCACCCACTGTATGTCACTGTCCAGTTCAATGGTGTGGAAGTACACCGCTGTCTTTTTGACATGGGTTCTAGGATTAACCTAATCCTAACTCGGACACTGCGAAAGTTGGGGTTGTCTGAGGATGATTTAACTCCCTCCAACCTCAGGATCCAGGGGTACGACAGGACCGAGAAAACTCCACTCGACAAGATTTTCTTGAAGACCCAGTTCAGTGGCCTAATTTCCTTCACCGAATTCATGGTTGTCTCTCAGTACACCGCCTACAATGCGTTGATGGGCAGGTCGTGGCTCCACCTTCACGCAGTGGTCCCCTCATCGTATCACCAGTGCCTCAAATAATCCCTTAATGGTCAAGTAGGCATGCTCCAAGGAGATGCATCTCCTTTTTCCTCTTACGAATCCTGTTATCTGGATGCCGACTATTACAAGAGCAAGGATAAGTAGGTTCTAGCAGGTGAGGTCGAGCCCGCCACTGTCACAAGTGATCGATGGGCGGGTTCGGATGATGCTTATGTCTTCCCAATCCATCGGTTGGAGGCCACAACCCCCGACATGGGGAAGTGCTTTGTGGTATCAGGTACCAGAGGAAGGAATATTTCTAGTTCCATGTGGCGGCAGGAAATCACCTCGTACTCCTACACCAACCAGGCTCAGGTGATCCCCTAGCCTCCTACCCCTGTACGATATCGGGACATCAGACTCATGGCAACGGTGGTACGTCATACGTGTCTGTTTTGTTAGGCCAGAATCAACCAGCTCAAGCCGATGCACCACTACTGCTTTGATGTCATAAAGCATGGCCCCTTGGACTAGAGACCAGATGGGATTGGATCAACCGCCTTTGTCGCCATGGTCTCTGTAGTGCATGAGTCTCCTGATATGATGACCACTGTCGCTCAGGCCGATATCAGCTTCCCATCAGGGTATGGTGGCCCCGAAGCAGCTCCCCCTGTGGATGATCCCTCCATAAGCGGAGAAGAGGACATGGAAGATTCTCCCCCTGCCTTTGAGGAGGGCATCTCCACCATGGTCTACGAGTTAGAACAGGTGAACCTTGGTAGCGAGGAGGACCCAAGACCCACATTGGTCAGTGCCGCTATGCCCCCCGAGGAGCAGAAATAGTACATAGACTTTCTTAGAAAGCACCGTGATGTGTTTGCTTAGAGTTATGACGAGATGCCAGGATTAGATCCTCAGGTATCCGTCCACTAACTTGGCCTTCTGGCAAACCATCGCGGGTTCAAGCAGCCTCCCAGAAAGATGCACCCCTCTCACGATGCCCCGGTCGAGGCCGAAGTTTATATGCTCATCAAATCCAACTTCGTCAAAGAAGTTCAATACCCTAGGTGGCTAGCCAACATTGTGCCGGTCAGGAAGAAGAACGGACAGATCAGGGTCTGTGTCAACTTCTGCGATCTCAATTGCCACTGTCCGAAGGATGATTTTACCCTTCCAGTGATAGAGTTGTTGATTGATGCCACGGCCAGGTTCCAAGCTCTCTCCTTCATGGATGGGTATTCCGGGTACAACCAGATCCAGATGGACACTGAGGAAGAAGAGTTCACTGTCTTCAGGGCCCCCCAAGGTACTTTCTGTTACCAGGTTATGCCCTTCGGCCTGAAGAATGTGGGTGCCTATCAAAGGGCCATGCATCGTATATTCAAGCCAATCCTTGTCACACTGGTGGAATGCTATGTGGACGACCTGGTGGTTAAATCTTGCCATCTCTAGGACCATCTCAAGGACCTTGAGAAAGTGTTTGACTTCCTTCATTCTCGCCACCTGAAGATGACCCCATTGAAGTGTGACTTCAGGGTCACCTCCAGAAAGTTTCTTAGCTTCGTTTTCAGATACCGAGGCATCGAGATCAACCCGAAGAATATCAAGGACACTTAGCCTATATACTCCAATTCATTGCGAATCTGGACGACAAGTGTAATCCCTTTTCCCACCTCATGAAGAAAGGCGCCACCTACAAGTGGGATGAAGAGTGTCAGATCGCCTTTGAGGAAATAAAGCAGTATCTTCTCTAACCTCCGGTCTTGATGCCACCTATTTCCAGAAAGTCACTAGTCCTTTATGTGACCGCCCTAGAATGGTCCCTCGGCACACTTCTCGCCCAGAAGAACAATGAGGGAACAAATAATAGCCTCTACTACCTCATCTGTATGCTCCTCAATATGGAAGTTAGATATTCTCCCATTGAGAAGAGCTTCCTGGAGCTTGTATTTTCCATGTAGAAATTACGGCACTACTTGCAGCACCACGGGGTACAACTGGTCTCTCGGGTAGACCCATTGAAGTACATCCTGAACCGACCTATGTTGACCGACCGACTAGCGTTTTGGGCGGTGATCCTCTAGTAGTTCAACATCAGGTTTGTACCTCAGAAGTCTATCAAAGGATAGGCATTGGAAGACTTCTTAGATGCTCATCCAACCTCCGCAGATCAGCCACTGGATCTAGGCATTCCTGATGAGGTAATCATCTCAGTTGATCATGTCATCCCATGCTGGCAGATGCACTTCGATGGTGCCTCCCAAAGCCCCAACGGTAGAAGGATCAACGATCCTAGGCTCAGCAGAGTGGACCTGGGTGTCATCTTCATCACCGCGAAGAAAGTCGTTTAGCCGTATTTGTTCCTATTATCATAGGGCTGCACCAAAAATGAGGCAGAATATCATGCCATCATCATTGGCCTTGAGCTGGCTCTTGAGATTGACGTGCCCCATCTACATGTGAAAGGGGACTCCGAGCTGGTCATCAATTAGATCAATAGTGACTATATTTTTTAGAAATCCATAACCCGTTCCATTGTTGGAGTGCAGCCTCCATCGAATGGCTCAGTTCCCTTCTCGGCCGGAGGTTGTTCATATTCCCCGATCGCAGAATAGTGGGGTAGACGCTTTGACCAGCCTAGCCGCATCACTTACGGATCCCGAACAGGACAACCTGGCTATCCACGTGGCACACTAGAAATTGATTGATCCCATTATCTCGGAGGATGATCGTGGCCCTCGGGTGAACCATCTCACCGCTAGTGCCCCTACGTCAGGATCCCCGGGACTTCAGATGCGGTAATAGAAATAGTTCCTGATTGGAGGACACCCTTGGTTGAATATCTCCAAAACAGCAATCTTCTATTGGACTGAGCCAAGCATGAGCGAATCTGATGTTGTGCACTGCATTTTACCCTTCAGAGCGGTCCCAGCCTTGAGCAGGTCCTTTACAGATGTGGATTTTATGGTTTTATCCTCTGTTGCCTTCAAGGAGTAGAGATCCCATGGGTCATGCAAGAAGTTCATGCTAGTTCTTGTGGTTCCCACCAGGTCGGGTCGAAGTTGTCCCACAAAATTCAGAGGCTGGGGTACTTTTGGCCCTCCATGATCCATGACTGCATCGAGTTCTCCAAGAGGTGTCATGCGTGCCAAGTTCATGCTAACTTTGTGAATCGGCCACCGAAACCCCTTCACACTACCAAGTATTCTTAGACCTTTGCAGTCTAGGGGTTGGATGTCGTAGGACCCTACCCACTGGCGATAGCTCGCCAATGTCGGTTCATTCTGACCGCTACGGATTTCTTTTCCCAGTGGGCAGAGGCAATTCTGCTCAAGGAAGTCAAATCCTGTTCTATCACTGACTTCGTGAGTTCCAACATCATCTATCGATTTGGAGTACCTCACGCTATCCTCACGGATAACGAAACCAGATTCCGAGCAGCCGAACTGAAGAAAATGTACTCCAAGTACAACATTCACTCTAACCATACCTCCCGCTATCACACACAGGCGAATGGAAAGATCAAGGCATTTAAAAAAACCCTCTCTAACATTTTGCAAAAAATGGTTGGTCGGAATAAGAAAAGTTGGCCGGACAAGCTCCCCAACGCCCTATGGGATTATTGTATGATGAGTCATAATTCCACCCAGGTGACCCCGTATTCCCTGGTGTACGGAGCTAAGGTCTTCCTGCCCATTGAGATTCAGTTTCCCTCATTTTGCATGGTGGTCTACGACCAGAAAGCGCCAAATAGAGTCGCTGAAAGCCGTTTAGCTGAATTGGAAGCATTAGACGAGAATATGCTTCATGCTTTGCACAACCTGGAAAGGCATCAGAGCAGGATGGCTTGAGATTTCAACAAGAAGGTTTGCCTCTGCTCTTTCCTGCAAGGCGATCTGGTACTGGCGCTCAGGGTGCCAATGATTACTGGCAGGAAACCACCCAAGTTGGAGACCAAGTGGGAGGGGCCTTTAATCATCCATAAGGTCTATCCCAATGGTGTGTATTCCCTGGTAACTATGGATGGTGAGCATGTAACTCCTCCCACCAACGCCAAGTTCCTCAAGTAGTACTTTGCTTGAGGTCTGTGGGTCCTGCATGACCCTAAACTGCATTTGGTCCTACATTTGGGCCCTAGGGGTCCCCCATGACCTTAAACTAGATAGGGGTCCCCCATGACCTTAAATTGGATAACGGTCCAGCATGACCTTAAAATACATTAGGCCATGCATCTGGGCCCCTTTGGCTGAGTTCTAAGACCTTAAACTAGGATCCTTGTGGTCTAGCATGACCTTAAAGTGCATGTTCTTCCTTACAAGACGTTAAACTACAAGTTGGTCAGGTCTCCCTGACTGAGGCCCAGCCTCAGGCCCCTTGGCCTTCTTGGGCCCCTTAGCCCAGTCCTTACTTGGAGTGTGTGGTGTAGTGTAAGACTATGTCCTCATCCACCATGGGTTACCCGCCACGCCGTACACATTCTTGGAAGAAATGCCCCTTATCGTCCTACATGACGTCAAACTGTGCTTCTAGAACTATGTGTGGCTTGATTACCATCCTTATGGGATACATAGGACCGCATGAACACCTATATTTCAAGTCCAGCCCCATCTCTTATGAGATCCCATGATCTCCCAGTCACCTCGGCATGTCCCTCCCCCTGGGGGGATACATAGGTGTGGTACAGGGTTTTTGGCACCATGCCCCCCTCCTCCCAAGAATCCGCCATCTTTTGGCCGCTCTCAAACTGATCCCTTCAACCCTTTCCAGTGGTATGCTAATGTGCTCAGAGTACTGTGGTCTAGGACCTGGAGTGTCAGATTCGACTTAGGCAAGTTTTTTTCATCTTGCCCAGCTTCATGCTCCCTTTCATCTGGGCCCCCGTTATCTCTCACACCCGGAGGAACCCCCAAGAATGGTTTGGATACAACACCTAAGGGCTCTCCAACCATCACGGGCCAATGTCCCCGAGGGTTTTAGAAAACAAATTGATACAAATCCCACATTTCAAACATGGTCATCGGTCGATGATCATTTGTTTGTCCCCATTTTAGGCTAACGCGACAGGATGTTGTGTTGCGAACATGGTCAGCAGTAGTCTTCAGTCGCCATGCCGGCTCCTTCGAGCCTTGAATGTTGGTTGCATGATTCACATTATGTTCCACCCCATCATGTAAAGGTGGAATCTCGACACTCCTTGCACTAACCCTCAGTGCACCCCCACACGTCAGTCAGACAAAGCTGCGTAACGGCATCTCTCGGAGCTCTCACGATCCGAGCACCAAGGTTATGTGCTTGGGTTTTCTCTAAGGATCGTGTGTAGCTTGACCCTCATCCCCATGGAAAATGAGGAGACACCCAGACATTGCATTTTGGGCCCAGCTCAGCTGGAAGCTAGCGTCTTCTGCCCCCCTGATTGTTGGACCCTCGTCGGCTCCTTGGCATGAGGCTCCTCTCTCGGAATCACGCGTAGTGACGGTATGAGGATATGCCCTCATACACATTGGGTACGCCTTATCGCATCGTGCATATTCCCCCAGGTCCAATCCATATGACCTTAAACTGTGTTGTTTGGTCCCACCACATTACCATAAACTGTGATGATACCGTCCGACCCGCACGAAAAAAAAATAGCACTGCATTATGGTGACCTCCCCATAAGGGACGTCACGTCGGGTATTGGTCAATTGCAATACCATTTTTCAATGCCTATTACAGCTTGATTATTGTGGAAACACCAAGGATTTATAACCTAGGTAGGTCATTCCACAAAAGTAAAACCATTCACCTTCAAGGACAAACAAGATATATCAAATACCGCTTCTTTTGGTGTGAGGGCTAGACCCGCATACCTCCTTCGTCCTTTACGCAGGTGCCATGTCGTGCCATGCCACCCCTCAAGAACTACGTATGGATTGATTCTCATCCTTATGAGATACGTAGGAGCACCTGGGTACTTCTCCACAGGCCCAGCCTAACTTTAGTGTTCGGTCCCTTGGCCTAAACACGTCCCCAAAGAGCACATAGTAAGCAGGGGCCCATCCTCATTCACGATGGGTTTCTTCAGTCACTTTACTATGCGTCTCCTGCACTTCTTACGGATCCCTGGTCCGATCTCTAAGACCATAAAACTAAGATCTCCCAAGAACTATGTGTGGCTTGATTCTCGTCCTTATGAGAAAAGTAAGAAAGCCAAAACCTCCTGTCTTTGGGTCCATATCAAGTTCAGCTAGTTCATCTCTTCGATCCCGCCTTCGGGACCCCAACCACGGGACTGCATGATGGAGTGCGGGATTATGTCCTCATTCACATCGGGTTTGCAATAGTTGCACCACGCGCACCCCGTTCTAAGGATTATCCCTCCTATGTCATGTCCCTCATGACATTAAAAGGCGCCATCAAGAACTACGTATGGATTGATTCTCATCCTTATGAGATACGTAGAAACGCCTAGACATTTCGTCTTGGGTCCAGCCCCAGGGATTACCAAATCTCGTCCCTCCTTACTATTGTCCCCTCGGCCTGACTTCTTGGGGAGTGGTGTAATTGCGACATCTACCCCGAATATGTTCGGGATGCCCCATAGTGATCATGGGAAGTGACAGTTCTCTCTCCAGAGAGGTCCTGTCTGAAAATTGGGATGATCTGTGACCAGATTATTTTGTCTACCTATTGTGCCTCCACCACGGTGGCGCAATTTTGGGAGTATTGGACTTTGTTTGAAAAAACCACCACTCCACTTTCCACGCTTTGTGTTCCCCTTTATTCGGATCCTTGTCCTCTTTCATGTTTGATGGGACCCCCTAACAGTATTGATGATAGACCTATGGTCCGTCTATTGTCCCAGGCCAACGTCTCGGAAGACTGTTCAAGTTTTATGGAACCCCCTAACAGTATGAGTGATAGACCTGTGGTCCACCTACTGCAACAATATGGATGATAGACCTGTGTTCTGCTTGTTGTGACGGTGTGGATAATTGACCCATGGTCCGACTACCGTCCTGGGCCAACGTTCCGGAAGACTGATCGACGATATTTGAGTTAGGCCCCGTGTTGCAAACATGGTCAGTGGTCAGCCCTCATTTATTGTCCCCATTTCAGTCCAATGCGATATGGATGCTGCGTTTCCGCCACGGTTAACAGTTATCCTCCATCATCGCACCCTTATAGTATTCTAAATTCAGGTAACATGATTCACCTTTTTCATCTCCCTATGTTCATATGGATTTCAATTCCCCCGGCATTGCCTCACTCGTGTGTTAGAATGCATTGAGAAGATGGTATATCAATCGGTCTGAGGTCCTCTCCTTAGAAATCCAGGTCTGATTTCAGATGCCTGAAGCTTGGTCAATGCCCCACAGTTGGATGAAATGATAACACAAGTATCCTTTATTTCTCACGTTGGGTGTGAACCACAGGAGATTAGGGGTGAGTTTTTATTCATTTCAGAATTATGGTGAGTATATTAAACCAAAGGTACAGATAAATAGATTGGTTCATACATTGGATCAAAATATTGAGCAATGAAAGAAAAAAGTTCATGATATGGCCAAAACAGAGCCCTTAGGGATCAGCGTGTTGGATTGATCTTTCCAACGCTGCTACCCTTTGGCTGGTAGCCTCCAGGACTACTTCTCGCTCCTGGAAGACTCTCTCTTCATCAGCAGTCGTAGATCGTAGCTCGCCAACCCTAGCTTATGGATGCGCCCGCTTGGTTTGAAGTACGGTCATCAGGTGACTCGCCTCCACCAATTGTTATTGGGTGTTAGCCAGTTGGGCCGTCAGTTGCTCCACGAGCTCAGAGCACGTTTCAATAAAGACCTCCTTCTCTATCGCCTGCCCTTTGAGGCACCAGACCTCCGACTCCTCCCTCAGAAACGCTTGGGTGCTCGTCGATCTTTCCCGACACTGGGCAGTGTTGGTGTGCCGGATACTCTCGCGTATCTTCTCGGCCATGTAATCACGGACCGTCAGATGAAGGCATTGAGCGTCAGCCCCTCCGGCACACAGGAAGCGCAGCTAGGTCTGGAATGATCTCATCCACATCAGCCAATCCGTATAAGGCTGCCTGAGAAAGCACTGGATACAATTTCACCCTTTGCATCGTGTCATCCGGCTCTCCTCGACCTTTTTCGAGTCTAAATCATCTATATCCTCGGGATCAGCAGGCTGATATGCAGGAAAGGCAGCCAGTGGGTTAGCAGCAGGATCTGCCTCAGGGATGTCTTCATGAGGGATAGGACCCTCGACGTCCGGGCAACCTTCCTCTCTCGCCCCGATAGCGACGGTGCCTCCGTTAGCTTCCAGCCTCGCCCCAATGATAGCACCACTGATGTCTGCCGCCCCCTTCTCACCAATTACCAGGGCCGACTTAGTACGAGAAGTATGTTCTGGATGAGGTGGTATGCCCGCCGTTGGTTCACTCACAGACGGCCCGAGCTCAGCACCCCGACGAGCCTCCAATGTTGAGATCACTACCCAAGGCGCACCCTAATTAGTTGGGATCTTTGATAGCAAGCACCACTAGTGAAGCATGGGACTTACAAGAAACCATAGCGTCAGCCTCCAGTGTTCTGGCTGCTACAGGAGCTGTCGTAACAGGAGACCCCTCAGCGCTTGTTAGTTCAATGATGGGCGTCGGAGCCCCATCCTGTCCCATCGGTGCCTCTCCTCCCTCCTCTATTGGGGACGCCTGATCAACACCTAGGTGCTCCTGAGTGAGATAAAGATATGGGTTAGAAATAGCAGAAGAGAATGGACAAAGAAGGAAAATGAATAAAGAAAGATACAGACCTCGAGTATCTCGGTTATGTCAAGATCAGAGCTGACAATCTCTCTGCTCTCCCGGAGACTCCCTTGGTAGGCCTCCCCCTGTGACCCCTCACCTTCGGGTTCTCCTTCTCCGTCTCCTTCATCTTCTCCTTCGCCTTCATCTTCTCCTGTTTCCTCCTCTCCCTCTAACTCCTTGCCACTGTCGCCTTCTCTCGACAGCATCATTTCCGGATCGTGTTCTTGGTCGAGCATCACTTTCACCAGGAAAGTTGGCTCTGCACGCCGACCCCTTTGGCGCGCATATGTGTCCATGGCCATCAGATAGGCATGCCGTCGATGGAAGTTTACTCTGTCGGTAATTCGAATGAGCCCAACCTCTGGCAGTTGGATCTCATCCTGCATTGTCTTCATCCAGATGGCTTCAATGCTAATTGACTGCCGCAGGGTCATCCAGGCCGACCACAATGCCTGGAAAATTGCATCGTGGGAAGGTTCGAGCAGGTATCTTATTTTCTTCTCGGGCAGCTCCCTGGCTGCCTCCGGTGACCCCCCTCCAGGCAACGAGGTCGCGGAAGCACCGTGTGATGTCCCCACTGCTGAGGTCCTGGCCTACGTAGGCCTCGCTGCCTGGCACGCCCCTGGTTCTCTCCTTCTAACAGCACCTTGCCTCCCCCGTCGCCCGATTTCCACGCAGGTAGTCTCGAGTTGCCGAACTTGCTTGTGTAAAAGCCCCTCAGGGTACACAATGGTCCAGTGCTCGGTGTACTCCATTGCTAGGCCAGCGTCGACCCTGGTGGGAGGAAGGGTGATGACGTCACTGGAGCCAAAAGTGGTGAACATCAACCACATCTGGCACAGGACGTAGGGATTATTCTCCTCCCAGACAGCCGTAAATACCTTCTTCGGCATTCATTGGAGGCACCCAAATTGCCTGGCGAATCGGGATGGCACGTAAGGCTCACAGATCACCTTCCCGTCGATCCGAGCCACGAGCACCCAACCCCGGATGCTCTGAAAATACTCATGCTTCTTCAGCGATCCTCACCCATTGTCCACCATCTGGCCGACCGGGGTGGGGAACGGGCTGAAGTTGAAATTGGTGTGGTTACCGATTCGGATCCTTACGCCCTCCTCATTGAGCGTCATCGGCGCCACCCTGACAATGTTCAGCAGAGATGGTCGTAGGCCGTTGCCTGGAGGACGGATGGAATTTGGGAAAGTATACCCACTGAGATGAGCAACCACCCAGCCGTGAAAGATTGGGAAGGGTCCACATACCCTCCGAGGCGACCCCCCTCGTTATATGCATCCTAGAAAGGTATACAGCTTGGCCAGTACGGGGACCCCAAAATTGAACCTTTTGTTGGTGGCCATGGTGCCCGCCATCACCAGTGTTGTTGGACAGACGCCCATCCTCACGTCCCACACCAGTTGGAGCCACCCACTCAGGAAGGCGGCGAGGAACCCGGCGTACCATACGTTCGGGTCCTGAGCCTCAATGACACAGTATCCCCACGATTGGTATTTCCCTGCCTCTAGGACCCTCCAGTATGACTCATTCCTGCTCCTCTGGGCCGCGGTTGGGCACCATTTACCCTGTCCTGGCATCTTGACCATCGGGTCCTTCTCCAAGAACTGGCTGAACCAGTCCTTATAGGCAATGTCCTTCTAGAAGTCCTTGACCCCTAGCCTCTCTTTATCCAGCTCCAATAGGTTCCACGTAAGCATAGGGGTCCACGACCTGTCTTCCCAGGTGTTCATTGGAGGAACGAACTCATCGTATTGGTAGCCCTCCAGTGGGATACCTCCGATGTAGTGAACATCCCAGAGGCTGATGCCAACTTCCCCATGGTGAAGGTGGAATGTGTTGGTATCAGGGGACCACCGGGTGAATAGATCCGGCCAGAGCTCAGGTTGATGGTGCAAGTGGAACTGCGACATCCATAATGCCTCAAACAGTCCAATATACCGCAGCTCGACCCCAAACTGGTTGCAAGTATGGTGAACCCAAAATGCCCAAGCCCACTCACTGGTAAAGTTTCCCCCAGACCGTAGGTCCCAATCTTTTAGCCAGCCCTTGGTGTCATCTGTGATGCTCTGAGGGAACGTGCTTGCGTAGAGGGCCGAAGAATTCTCCATGGAAGGCCCATCCCCGGTAATGGTCCTGGTCCTCGGGTTCAGGACATATACGTCCATGTTCTTGGTTTCCCTGGCAGGATGGCCATTGTTGGTGATGTTGTAGCGGGGAAGCTCGTCCTCCTGGGTCACCCACGCGGTGTGTCCACCTCGAAGCCCGGCAGGGGAACCTCCTCCAGGATGCCGAAGTTCCAAAGTGGGAGGTTGTCAGACAAGGGATACTCCTAGTCAGGGGTCAGTAGGTTGAACAAGGTTAGGTTGTTGGAAACAACCACCTTGGCACCATAAACCTCCTCATTCGCCTCCATTTCAGCTCTATGAACGGCGTCTTCCACCTCATCAACTTGGTTTGCAGCCATTCTGAATTTTCATGAGAGTTGCACGAAATCAGGAAGAGGTGTGCGGAATCGGAAAGGGTTGCGCACAATTTGGACTTGCGGCGTGCAATTCAGGAGTTAGTCATACAATCAGAACCATTGGCGCGGAATACCCCGAGTTGTCACATAAATGCAGTCGAAATTCGGAAGGAATTACACCCTGCCAAATAATTTTTTTCACGCAGCCGCGGAAGCAATTTCACGCATGAGAGCGTTGAGCCTATCATGTGGAAAATCTTGAGTACGGAATTTGGGACCCAACACCCCTTTTATAGGCGAGGCCAGTGTTCCGCGCCGCGCGGAAAGTGAATTCCACGCTGATATGGAGTTTTGCGCACCCCATCGATTTTTTTCATGCAGAGTGCCCAGGAGATCCACCACTTCGGCGCTTCCATCGGAATCTGATCGTTGGGGCCTCTCATCGATCCAATTCTGAGGGGGGGCATTTGTAGATGCCAAAAAAAAGTATGTAACTCCTAAAGGAAGTTTCGAAATGATGAAGCGAAGTCATATTTGGACTTAGAGGCACGGTCTGAAGGGCCTAGAAGTGGTGCGCAAAATTAAAGGGTACTCGCGTGGAAAAATTTTATTCACGTGAAGGACTCCCGGGATTCGCGAAAACAAACCGGTGCGGCGGGCAATTTTGCGCACCCGGTTGCGTTTGGGGAGGTCGTGCGCACCGACGGGTCCTAGCGTGGAAGATTTCACACGTCGCCCGGATTCCGCGACGGTGAATGCCTATCAATATAAGGCGACCCCAACCGTTTCGGGGTTTAGGAATTCGGACCAGCTCCCATGCGTGCAAATCGGACTCCCGCGCGCGCAATATGACTCCAGGTAATAACCCTTTTCACGCAACCTTGCCCCGGGGTTCGCCTTTGGGCGCAATCCCACTGGCTTAAGTGAATTTTCCAACTCCTCAGGGTTCCTCCTTTGCATGCAATCCATTCCCATTGCACGCAATCTCCTCCAATTGCGCACAATCCCATCCAAATTGTGTGTAATCTATTCGTTAGGTTTTTCCATACCTTAGGGATTGACCATTTCCCCCATGCGCAATCTAGGCCCTTTACATGAAATCCCCCAGCCGGGCGCAATCCCTCTACCACTCTTGCGCGTCATCCCGGTTTTTTGTGCGTAAACCTTCTCTTTGCGCGCAAACCCTCGGAACCCTTCACCATTACGCCCCACGGGTTCCTTCCTGCATAGGTTCCTGGTGTCCTCCATACCTATCATGCAATCCATGTGTTGTTTTCCTGTACAGCCTTCCAGGCTCATACGAAGTAAGATAAAGGTCCCTTGGGCGGTGTTTCCTATTGCGTTGCTTTGCCTCATGCTTCTTCACATAGGCACGCTAACTGCTATTGCTTCTTTGCATAGCCACGCTAATGTGGACCCCTCGATGGTTTGCCTTGCGGACCCCTTTCGCCACGGCCTTGCCGATTCCTTCCCTCCCACAAGGGGTAGAGGTTTTTGGTCATGTAAGCCCTAGGGGTGTGGAGAGAACCCACCTCGTTCGAGCTGTAGGACATTAAACTGCCAAGCACCTCGTCCTCAACACATGATGTTAAACTATGATCTGACCCCGTGCCTCGCACGCAGGGTCCTCTCGGCTCGGGCATTCTTTACACCACTCATCTCCATGACAATGGAATCTTCCTCACATGGAATGATATCCTCCTTTTGGAGTGGCGTTTGTCCACAGGGGAAGGGTTGCCTCAGAGCGTAAGCCCCTTGCCTCTCTTGCAGAAGGTTTCACCCATGCACCTCCGTACTTCCCCACTACCAAGGCTAGTGGAGTCCCTTTCCCACTACACTTTTTCACACCACGGGCCTCCATCTTGGAGTAAGTCCCGATACTAAGGTCTATTAACCACGCGTAAGCCCCTGTTTCCTCTTTGGGTTGCTCAATGCGTAATCCCCCTCTCCGCTTCTCATGGACGCACCCTTCACAATGTGATCCTCTGGTCCTTGTTGCCTCTTGTTTCTCACACCGAGCATGAGTCACGTGGGATTAGAGTGATCATCAACCCTGACATCCTCTTATGGGCTGCCTCAGAGCGTAATCCCCATCGCAGCGAACTACGGGGACTTTGATCTGTGTTAACGTGTGGTACGTAGGAAGCCTCCATGAGGTTCAAGCCCACCACCTAGTCATTCCGACTTCTTCATGTCGGTTCACCAACCCTTTGTGCTGCCTCAGAGTGTAAGCCCCAAGCCCTCATCCTACATGATGTTAAATTGTATTCCCTCATCCCGCATGAAGTTAAACTGTATGCCCCCGTCTCGCATGACGTTAAACTGTATGCCCCCATCCCGCATGACGTTAAACTGTTTTCCCCGAACTACGTGGACTTTGATCTGTGCTAATGCATGGTACGTTGGCAGCCTCCATGAGGTTCAAGCCCATCACTCAGTTGTTCCGACCCCTCTATGTTGGTTCACAACCATCGTTATGGTCCGCCTCATAGCGTAATCCCCATTTCCACAATCACGGGCCACCTCAGAGCGTAAGCCCCCATATCCAACACCCACGTCTCATCCTGACCTCTCCCTCAAGCCCACGTGCCTCAGGAAGCTCATGCCCTTGCCCAGAGTTCTTACTTCCTCCAGGATCTAATCCATGCATTCATTCTCATGGGTCGCCTCCTCAGGTGTCCCACCGTATCACCGAACTATGCAGACTTTGATTCCCTGCCATGGGGATACGTAGGAAGCCTCAATGAGGTTCAAGATCCTCTTCACTCCATCACCCATTCTGATCCTTACCTGGGCTGCCACATCCCAGTGGGATAATGCCACCTCATTCCACTCCATAGTATCCGGGAAGCCTCCCACGTGTTGGCCCCAATATCGGTGTTCCCCCTAGGGGGTCCTTCAATCTGATCCACTCTCAGTGTTCAGATCAGTCTGATCCATCTCCGCCAGACGTTAAACTCGCGGCATACCCCTTGTTAAACATGGGAAGCTGAGGAAAACCTCATATGGCACACAATTCCCCACATTCGATGTGAGATGCCTCGGGCTTCCGTGCCCTCGAGAAGCCCTATAATAAGGGATATAAGACAGACATGCCAATACTCTAGTGTCAAGGCACGCCAACGAAACCCCAGCATGACCATTCTCCTCACCGAAGGCTGCTGCCCTGATCAGACCCCTTGGAGCGTCTCGATGAAAGCAGCATAATTAATTGGTGTCCATGAAAATATGGCACCGGGAACGAGGTTCGTGAATAAGTCTTAAATCTATGAGGGAGACCCGGACTAGGTGACGAGCTCCGAGGAGGAATCCGCAGAAGGAATAACCGACATCCCATCATCTCGGTTTTGATCAAGGAGCATACGTCCCTGAACAAGGAACGGATGTCGCCCGCCTTTGGAAAGCGGGAATGCGGGGCCACAAGCCGCGCGTCCTCCCCCTGCGTGACGGACTCGCGCGCACCTCGTCGGAAAGCGTTGAAAACAATAATACCTATATTTTATATCATATCATGAATTATATTTTAATAATGGTATTCTAAGTTCAATTTCAAGCCCTATATCTTAATGGGTTTTGAATTTAATATTCTAAAGACATAGGGATTTTCTTGGTCTCAATTTTGATTCTCTGAGACATGTTACAAGTTAGAAACATGTTTACTTTGTATGGTTATATATTTATTTAAAATATCATGACTATTAAATAATTTATTTCCTTGTAATTCATATGATATACTAATCTAAATCGAGTTCTTGTCTTCAAATGTATCTTGACTAAATTTTTACCCTAATCATAAGAGTTTTTGGTAGATCATTTTTTATTCATTGAGTTATGATCATTATCTTAAAATTATTTCATATATTTTTGGTAAATTTTATCCTTTAACTATATAATTTATTATTATATAACTTTTTTATATAGATATACATTCCTACCACATAAACCCTTTGACAAATATTTCTCGCTTCTTGGGATATGTTGCCCGTAATGGATATTGGTAACTCAAATATCCTTCTTTGAGTTATAAAGTTTAATCGTGAACATTGCTATTCCATATTGGGTTATCCCAACCTAATATTTTATTATATGTTATTTTATAATTCTCATTAGGAAAATAAATTTTTAATATAAATATGGTTTTATTACTTATTTTACTATATGAGATTTGATCGAAGGAATTTTTCAAAATATTAAAAAGGGATTTTCCTTTCACTTTCATATATTTTAACTTCCTGTAAAAATTTCTACAAGATAAACCTTGTGAATTTTCAAGGCCTAATTATTAAATTTTATTTTTAAAAGTAAAATTTTTCAAAGAGTTTTCATTTCACCTTTTGAAAAAGACTTTTAAAAGTGACTTATAACTTCCTCTTTTATATTAATGTTAAAAATGTTTTAAAGAACCTCTTTTAAGTTTTTACTTCTATTTACTTTTTCATTTTTAAAATAATTTACCCAAATAGGGTTTATGTTTCACTATTTATTCTCTAATATATATTAGTCTTTTGGTGGAATGAATTTATTTTACCAAAAACCCCAATTCCTGATCCCTTCTTAGGTGGCATTGATCAGGCATTATTTTATAAGAATGTTTTTCATATATGTCAAAATAATTCTAGGTTTCCTTTGTTACACAAGGGATATATTCTTTTTAAACCATCAAACATATCTTTCTTTATGGATTATGATCATGTTATTTAAATATTGACTTATCCGTATAGTCAATTATATATACGGTGTGAACATCCTATTCTACATTATTCTTATCCAATGTGGTTAAACTAAAAATAATTATATTCTATTGATATGGGTAAAATTATTAAAATTATATGCATTTTTATTCCAATATAGAAAATTGTTGGCAAGGTAACTATTTTTTGTTTGACCATCCACCTTATTTCTTAGGATGGGTTATGATTTTCTTATCTATTTTATTGACATGAGTGAAAAGTATTAGTGTTCCTTATATTGTTATCCCAATATAGATGATTATTGTAAATTTGAATATATATTGTTTGAACATCCACCATCTTTATCAAAATGGTTTATTATCATGTTATCCCTTTTATTTGGATAGGTACAATTGTTTAAATTATTAATGATAATTGATTGCTAACATAGGTTGATCATGTATTGATATTCTTTATTCTTCATTATATGGGTAGTTATGTTTTATTTAGCCAAAGGTTCCTTAGGGAATGGTATGAAAGTTCTTGTTCAACCTTATGTTGAATGAATTAGACTTAATTAGGTGACAGGTGGGGACCAAATTTTATATCCCCTTAATGTAAAGATAATTATTGTAAGACAAAATAGTTTTGGTTTTTGTGTATACCTCTTATTATAACAGAATATTGTACTAGCACAAGGCCTTGACTACGGGTTTTTGATATCCAGTATTATAAATTCCATAAATATGATATCAACATTATTTATATTCATGTTTCCATTTATTGACACAGATATATAATTATCTCAGTTTTAATTGATTATGGTATTATTTATATTATTTATTCCTAACATATTAATCCTATATTTTGTATAGCTTCAGTTACATGTGTCCCTTACTGTTCGTTTGATCTCATCCATTTATTATACTTTCCATTCCATGGGTTATGAATTAAATTATTTCACATGAAATGATTATAGGTATAGCACATGTGGAAGAATTTTTGGGATATGTTGAGTACTCGTTGTGGATTAAGTATTTTATTATAATGAATAAAATTTTATATAATATAATGAACACTGTCTATTCTAGTTATTATTTTGTCCTAATTCTATATAGATCTAAAAGAGAAAATATCATTGGGGTGTAAGAGATGAAGTAATAATTATTTATTTTTTAATTAAGTATATTTATTTCTAGGATTTTACAACTGGTGTCAAAGTGAGTATGTAAACTTTGTGTTTATGGAACAGGATCCAAGAGTGTGGGTGCAGGGGTCCATATTTCAATTATAAATGTTGACTTAGATTCATATTCAAATTTTGGTGGTTATTTTAGATAATTTAAACTACCAATTTTAATTATAAGTTAAATATTAAAATAGTATATGATTTGAGGGCCATTTTAAAATAATAGTATTTAAATTTGAAATTATAATTTGAATCTAAGAACAAGTTGGGCTACTATAAATTATATTAATCTTATATTAGAGATAAGAAGTAGGGATCTATATCAAAGAGAAGAACTATTTATATGAAGTGTATTAGGATTTAAAAATTATTATCTCAAGGATAATTTCTATGTGCTTGGAGTGAGAAGATCTAATTCCAAATTCTATCAGAGAAATTATTTGGTGTGAAAGAAGATGAAGAAGAACCAGTGTATCCTTTTTTGTATATTGAAGTTAAAAATTAATGAATAAAAAACCTAGTTAAATCCTTTTATGCACTATAGTTAGAAGAGGAAATAAGAATAAAGTAGAATAAGAAGTGTCTTGAAACCTATACATAAAATGAGGCCATCACTTGTTGTTGTGAAGTGAAACAATAAATTTTTTGAATTACTACTTTACTTAAAAAAAAGATAAGTCCTTGTATATTTTTTTGCAAGTGAAAGAAGAGAAATAATAAGAAAGGAAGTCATCACATTAATAGATTTAAGAGATATAAATCATTGATACTCTCTTCTTGCAACCCTAACTGATACAATATTGAAAGGTGTAGGATGAAATTACGTAAGTGATGTACCAAATCATGGTTGGGATAAATACAAAAGATATTTTCAATGTTATACCCTACTCATTGTACTCACATGATGATTATAGTGGGTAGTGTGATCTTTTAGGATTCCATATTAGACTAAGGAATATCTATCTCAGATTGAGTGGTGAACCTTATAAATCAGTTTGTTCTTTATGCTCATGTGTTTGGTTGTGGTGTAAGAAAGAAATAATGAGATATAAAACAAGGGTGATTCATACACCTTAATAAGTGATAGAGGAAAATTGAAAAGAGTTTAAAGTTAAAATTTTAATTTCATTCTAAGTCACCAAAACTAATTCACCCCTACCTTATCTCATTAGGGTTCATATCCCAATTTTTTGCCTCAATTGTTATCAAATCCATAGGTTCTTATATGTTTGAATTATCTAGGATTGGAAGTTGTTCTCTTTGAATATTTGAAGATGGAATTATAATTAAGTGTAGTTTTATATAATTATTATCTATTTTATATTAGAACATAGTTTCTTATAAGTATTTGAAGAATAGGAAAAATAAATAAAAGAAGAAAATGAAGAATGTGACCCCCTTGTAAAAATAGGAAGAAGTTTCAGGTTCTCCAAAAAAGAAAGTTAAATTTATATTGGAAGTAGAAGAAAATGTGTTTAGATATAACACCAAGGATTTGAGGAGAATTTATACCTCAAAGGGGTCAAGGTATTAAATTTATCCTAAATTATATAAAGACACTTATTTAAAATATCTGAAAGAATAGTATTCAAGTGGTTATGATCATATATCAATAGATTTATCTATTAAATCATTAAGTGATATGATGTATTATTTTCCCAAAGAAATTATTACTTTAATTTATGGGATCTTTAAAACATGGTAATAGGATTTTACCCTACTTGAAGGTAAAACATATAAATTGAATAAATATTTAACATAAAGGATTTTAACTTGTATAAATCTCTCAAAAAAATTATTTTCAAAGAATATATGAATGAGGAGATTAAATAGAGATTCTCCAAATTTTAAGAGGGTTGGATCAATGTAATCTTGTAAAAGTATGAGTCCTTGATTTAGTGTGATAATTTGATCCATGAATTGGAAGAAAATATGAAAAATAGTAGTGATTTCAAGAATGATCAATTGAAAATCAAATCTAAGATAACAAAGGATATTGACTCATTATTACAAGAGAAGATTATAATGCCTAAATAGGATTCTGAGAAGATAAGGAAGAATTGTGAAGATAAGGTTTTATTGATTGAATACCGAAAGAAATAAATAAATATAAAGTGTCTTGAATTGGATATTCAACTATCCAATCTTGAAATGAAAAATATTGATCCTTCATAATTGAAGAAAGAATGAGTAGTAATCATATTTTATTATAATTATGATTCATATATAAAAATTACACTTTTATGTAAAGAGGAGATCATGAAATTATTTAATTATATTTCCCAAGAAGTTGTGTTGAAATAGGTATCATCCATATCTCATTATAATTATCTTTATAAATTTTCATTTATAAAAAATATAGTTTTGAATATAATTCTCTAAAGATATTGATGAGTAGAAATAGAGAGGATACACCATCATTTATATGGTGGATATAAGAATATGTGTGAGTTTTGGTTCCCTAACTGAAGCTAAACAAATGATAAAGAAGGCTCATAATAGCATGCTACTGAATTTGAAAAATCTAGATAGTATGTATTGAAGAAGTGACTAATAATTTTTATTGGGAAAATCTGGTGGTGAAATCAGTTTGGTCTTGTTGGATTAGATTATTGGTACAATCCAATCATTTAGTAAACACAAATAAAATCTATTTCTAGGGGTAGAAAGGATAATAAGATTCAACGTCCAAATATTCATAAGAACCTATATACCTCAAATAGGGTTGATAATCTTTGTGACATATCTGATACATTTAATGGTTCTGGATTTTTAAGTGGTGAATGCATATCTAATAGTGTATCAAAATTTGATGGGAAAAGAACACCATAGGAGTTGGTAAAGAATTAATATTCATCCTTGGGAAGAAGATATAATACTATTGAATGTCATAACTTTCCCAATAAGATATCAACTAATATAGGTGATAGGTCCTTAGATAAAATATCCAATAAGTTTAAGGATGGTGATACATCTTAAGGGATAGATATGAAGAAGTGAACTCATGAGAGTTCATGTGGACATTCTAAGAATGATGTCAACATACCCAAAGATATCTTAATAATTGGAATATTAATTTAAATAATGAAAGAATGATGAAAGAGACATGCGTAAAAACAAGTGCCAATGTAGAAAAGTTTATTACACATGAGTAAGATGAATGTTATGATATATTTTCAAAAAATTAAAACCCTAGAGATAAAGATTTTTTGTATAGGAGTTGAAGTATGGTTAGACATAGTGCTAAATATTTTTTAAAAATTATTCTAGCCCAAAAAAATTATGTATTTGGAAATTACTTTGGCTAAAAGGATGAAGAATAAAGTAGAACATCATATAAATAAGATTTTAATGGATCCATGATTTATAGAGCTAATTCAAGTCTAAAGAAAAAAATATAAGAGCATGTAGAATAAAACAACTCAATTGACAATATCCTCTCAAAAAATCTATTAAAATTAAATAATAGTAAGATCCATCATATTCCCTTGACATATGATTATTATAATTGTATTTATAATGGTAAAGAATGGTCAAAAGGTGATAACCTGAGAATGAGTGAGTTTGGTCAAAAACTAGAAAGCATAGTTAAAGAATTCTCCATATTTGAATGATTTCTTAGTTATTATTCAAAATAAAATATGAGGGAGTATCATATTTGATGAATTTAGAGTATTTTTTGACAACACTATATAGGAAGGAGATGAATATCCCATCCTAGATTTATCTAACAAGTTTTTATTTCAAAAAACATGCATTAAAGTGGTCATCCTTGATGAAGATGTGGAAGTTTTCAAATATGGATATCCAAATAATGAATTCCATTTTGGTATATTCTCATCATATAAATTATAAATCATACCTATCTAATAGATTCATCATTATAAATATCATTAGAATTATTTACATGAGGGGATACAAATGAATAATATTGAAGAATCTACCATACTTTGTATCACATGAAAACTTGAATACTCTATAAGTTTCTTACTAATGATGTCATTAAAGATATGTGTATTATTTATCTCTAATCCATGACAATCAAAATCATATTCAAAACCTAATGGGGAAGAAATTTTTTTATCAATTACATAAAATTATAATGTTGAATAAATTGCAATGTTTTTGTATCCTACCATTTGTACTTGAAAGTTTTTATTTTGTGTATTGAAATTGATTTAGGAAAATTCAGGTTGATATATTTCATGAGGAATTTTTATCTCAATTTTTATCAACATTTCCCATAGCCTGAAAATATTTGGATAGTCCTTGAAGAAATTTTGTAAGTTATCCTATTCCATTTGGTATCATTTCAATTTTTAAGGGACAACTTAGTTGATTAAATCAAACTCTCTTTTTTCTACACTAAGCATGTATCAGTATACTTAGATTGGAATGATTTATGACACTATTATAAGTATGAATTGATACCTTTCCTGAGTACTTTTTCTTTATTTTCAATAATTTAGAGAGAAATAAAAATGAAAGTATTGATGAGAAATGGGGGAGAGTGAGAAAGTTGGAGAGATTAAAATGAAATGAAATATTGAAGAGTATGTATTGACATATATTTTTATGTGGGTATTTATAGACAAATAAAAAAGGGGATATTTTTTAGCCCACTTTGTTTGAGTTGTATATTTTTCAATGGTTTTAAGCGAATAATGATTTCATTGATGTCAATATGTTGTATATATAGTAAATAAGAAGTATCTTGGATGTTTAATAGAGATAGTATAGATAGTGATGATGAATTACTGATAATAAATGATGAAGTATCTAACCTTTTTGAAAAATAAAATAATTTCCCATGTATTATTATCTTTGAATTTTATATTTGATGTTGATTTTTATTATTATGATGAAAAGAAATATGTTCTTTCCTTGGAAGCACTTGTTATATTATTGCAGGAAATAGTGATTTAAAAATTGAAGATACATATATAATTTAATATTTTACATTATTTATCTCAATGATGAAAGTTAGTTTAAGTTTCCATCCATATGAGTTGTATGACGTCTAAATCTAGTCAAAGCTAGAATTTTATCTCAAGTTTCATAATTCAATAAAGGAAATCAAGAGGTTTTGAATTATTATTGATTTGTCACATTGGTAATGCTTTATAATATTTTCCATATTTTTTTAATTAGTTAAATAATTGTATGTGATTTATTGGACTGAATTTTATTTTCAATGCATTAATCATGTTAAAACTCATGTTTTCATGTGAGGTGTTGGTTTTTGGAGACTTATCCAGATGATCATTAATATAGTTTGAATTGTTTATATATCATAAAAATATGGAATGATGGAAGCTACTGAAGGATGGAATATCACATTGAAAATCATGTTACAATGTCATAGAAGTTGATTAAATAATAATGTATGTTCCATATATCAGATACAATACCACATAAGAGGATTGGTCAGTTTTTCAAGTTCTTATAATTTTTAGGACCTCCACTTGTAAATTATTACTATGCTAAAAAGGAGGCTGGGTTGATTCTTGATAACCTTATACATTTGGATATATCTATTCCATAAGACAATAATATGTCAAAATTAGTGTATTAATAAGATTCACATGTTTTGGAATAATGTTTATGCAACAAAGAATGAGATCATGTAAATTTCAATATCCCTAGAATTTTGGAGGTTCTTAGGCCATAATTTATTTCCATGCCATAGCTAACCAACATAAATTCAGATGATTCCATAATATAGGATTCCATGATAAAGTTTTTGGTTCTCAATAAATTTGTGTTTCTATGGATTTTGAGACCTCCACAACATAATATGATGATACATTGTAGGGGTGGTTGGGTTTTTTTGGTGGGCTTGGAAATTTTGAGACCTCCACATCGTAGAGATCCATTATGATGCAGTGAGTTTGGTGCATTAAATTTTAACATTAAACAACAACTATGATATTCCATAGAAGAGTATTACAAACCATAATAAATGGTTTTCTAGGAAAACTCTGGGTGGTTCGAGCATCCATGGTGACTCAGATTCAAATTTTAATTTTGGTAGTTATTTTACTGTATTTCAACTACCAATTTGAATCTAATGGTCAAGATTAAAATAAAATATTATCCTAGGGTTATGTTTGAAGAAGATTATTTGAGTTTGAAATTCATATTCAAATCTAAGAAGAATTTTGTAAAGACCTGGAATTCCCATGGAAAAACAATTAAATACATGGGAATTTTATGAGTCTGCAATTTCTAACGACACTTGATTCTGAAGACCGGTGTGCCCGGAATCAATTTCTGACATTTTTTTTGGGTACATTCAGTAAACGTACGATTTGGTTTTTATAACTTTTGACCGGGTGCTCGGAATTGAAATCTGAGGGCACCGTTGAACTCGCAGCGCCGGTTTTCGCTTAAGAAGACTTTCACCCCGACGGCGGATGATCGGGTATGAGAGTTGGTTTTTGGGTTTCACGTGGATTAATAAAATAAAATAAGTGACAACTTATTTTTTTTGTTGAACCCGCACCATGTGGTAAAGTTGGTTAAAAGCTCCACGTGGGAGTTGGTGGTGGGACTGCCACACCCTAACCTTCCATGGGAGGATAATTGGGGTGGGGACCACCTGAGTAGCATAACCTACCATAAGAGTTTATGACGTGGGTTCCACAAGGGGCTTAACCCCCCCCCCCCCCCCATTTAATGGGAGAAGAGAAAACCTCTCAACTCTCCCTCATTAATGAGGGAGAGCCTCTTGGCCTCTAACTCCCCTCTTAATAAAGGAGGATAAAACCTCCTCAAAACCCCAATTAAATGGAGGAAACCCCATGACCCTCTTCATGTTTAATTAGGTGGGGACCAACCAGGCCTCTAATCCCCTCAAAACTCCCCAAATTTAATATGCCAACCTCTCGTGCAATTAATTTAGTGGAGCCTCTCCTCTCTTTTTGATTTTTGAATAATTGTGCCAATGACATGAACTTAATTAAGTGGGGCCCATGTAATAAATTCACGCCAACATGCATAATAGATTAAAATCGATTATTTTGGTACGTTTATTCACTCTTTAGTGGAGAGCATGGGAGAATAGAATCCTCCAACGAAGAATGCGAAGACACCGATGACAACGCTTCTTCCTCGGTTTTTTCCTTAGACCCCCCCCCCCCTTCGACGTGGGATCTCTTCGACGACCCTTCTTCCTTCCTCTTCGTCGTCAATGGACTGACGCACGAGCTTTGAAGTGGAAGCATACGATGAACAATGACAACATCGTCTTCCCCCGTGATGAATTAACGTCCGACAATTAAAAAGGTAGGGGTTTGTTTTAAGTTGTTTAAAACTTTATCCTTTCACGTTGAATCAACTTCATGAGCCTCTTGCTATTGTTCTAATGTGGAGGGTTCAGGCCGAACGAACATGGCCCGACCCCTCCGCAACCTTTTTGGTTTTGGAACCTTGATTCGACGATGAAGTAACGACGGCATGGCAATGAGGCGACTACAATGAAGACGGAAAATAAAGGTCATGCTACCCGCGGCATCCGCGAACCGTGCTGCCGGCCGAGCGGCGCCCAACCAGCATACTCACGCACTGACTGGCGCACACCCCAGCCAAAACTGCGGCCTTCCTGGCCTGTCAGAACCCTGTTCGCGCGCCCCGCCCACTGCCCGGTGCACGCCCCAGCCGAAACTGCGGCCTTCCCGGCTTGTCGGCACCCTGGTCGTGCCCTACCCGTGCCCCGGCTGCCTGCCCGGTGCCCAGGCCGCCTGCTCGATGCCCAGGCTGCATGCCCGACAACCTCCCAGCGCCCTGCTCGACACCCCTGCGCCCAGGCCGCCCTGCCCGGCACGTCCCGGCACCCTGGCTGTGCGCCCCGGCGCCCTGCCCACGTACCCCGACGCCCTGCCCCCCCCCCCCCCCCCCGCGCCCTACCGCGCCCCTACGACCTACCCGCGCCCCACGAGGCATGTCGCTGGCCTCTCGGGCCGAGCTTCCTGAGACGCACCCCTCACGTCGTCGGCCAAACCTGCCACTGGCCTTCGGGCCGAGTCGCCCACGTGGTGACTTTCGACTCTAATTGTCCACGCAGTTTGCTGGGCTGGGCCTAGCGGACTAGGGCCGCACTGAGCAGACTGACCCACCCAACGTGCCGAGTCAGACCCAAAAAGTCATTCCTGGTCAACTCAGACCAGGTTCACCCAGACTAGGTTGGGCCGAGTCAGTCAGATTGTGTTGGACTGGACCTGGACCCATACCGCTCCCTTTACATTATTGGGCCATATATTTGGCAGCGAATGTCCATTTAACGAACCATCAGCGGTGCCGGTATTCTTGGAGCATAGTTGTCCCTTTGAGTATACCCCACTGGATTTCGAGGTATATTTGAGTCACGGTCATGCTGGTTCGTACACGAATCCCACCGGGCCCCCGGAACTAAAATGCTAATAACTAACAGACCAGGCATCTGATTGACGTGTCGTCTATTGCTCTGAGACCCTTATGATGTGGCGGACCTTTAAGGTACTTCTTTATGGGACATCGTGACACTTGGGGTATCGACTTGTAGCTCGTGGAGCGGACCCTTCCGGAGACGAGTGAGCAGAGTAGGGAGACCTAGTAGCTGGCTGAGACTTGACGACTGCTTGACCGATTCGATTCGGAGTGGCTCGACTAGACCAGTGGGGAGCGCTATTGTGTGAGGCGGCAGAACCATGGTGGAGGAGCACTACTATGTGAGGTGGTAGACCCTAGGTGGGAAGCATCTCTGTGTGACATAGTTGTCCCACATTACTCTATAGGAGGAGTACCTCAGCAGTCTAAGGTTAGTGAGTAGTACCTTGGAGTCGCAACAGGGCCACTGTACTCGATAGTGGAGGAGTTCTCCAGCAGTTGTGGTTTCGTTAATTAAAATCCTGGTTTGAGCTGAGTCAATGACCTTTGTGTTTTCCTCATGATTGAGATGGTTTACTTGATAACTTAGGTATATGTATGGTTATATACCTAAGTAATGGTTATACGTTGAAATCATACTTTGTGGTTTATCCTTTTTGGATTTCTGTGAGACCTTGAGGGTCTCGGGGTCCCTACTGAGTATCTTTATACTCACCCCTGCACGGGCATTGCCAGCACCTCGTTATGTTGGATGCAGACGACAGACAGCGCTGACCGAGGCGGAGTGTATGAGGATTGGATGGTACCCGAAGGTGCAGCTCATGACAAGTCGGTATCCAGAGGATTCAGACAGACGTGGAACACTGATGAGGCTATTTGTACCTACCCTTTAGGTAGGATCCGTAGTGGACTATCCAGAAGCTACTAGACACATTTCATCTGTTTGTCTTCTTAGTTGTACATTTTTGTACTTTCCTTGTACTTTACTGTTGGTCTTGTATTCTGGCCCCCTTTAATTTCAATACACTTGTTATACAGCTTTCAGTACTTGTTTTACTTAGTGTTTGCTTCCGCGTGTACTCTGGTTGTGTGTTCATGTTTTATAAAGGAAATGCCTTCCCAGTTTTAGGGAAATACGCCTTTGGTACTGGTCTCCAGCCCCTAGCCTATGGAAGGCAGGCTTGGGGTAGTCACGATACGGGCCCCAGGGTACGGGTCATGAAAAATTAGTATCAGAGGAGTCGGTTCTACCGCAGAACTTAGGACTCTAATATTTCATTTATGTGAAGAAATAGTGTTAAGGGTACTAAGTGTGGTTTTCAGTTTAGGGAGTCCAGTGTTGGTGCAGGCGGCCGGCGTATCCATACACCAGGACCTTGACTTCTGATTTCTGACTCAGTGAATGAAAACACTGATTGTGTGTGTGTTTTCAAAAGTTTTCTTTAAGTCAGCTCAAAGTAGGTCAGCTCACTAGGTATAGTCTTTTGACCGTCTCACATCTGTTTCTTCCAGGATGACTCCCCGTGGACGACTATCTAGAGCCCTGAGATTTGTACGTACGGACATCCAACTGAGCGACGAGACCTCAGTACAGGGCCCTCTTCTAGTTGAGGCACTAGCGGAGGCACTAGCGGTACTACTCCCCATTGGGCCACTGATGCCACCATCCCCAGCAGCAGAAGATGCACGCCACTTGAGCACGTGGCATGAGTTCCAGTGCCCGAGGCCACCCAGGTTCCGAGGAGAGATGGACCCATAGGTGGTTGAGGATTGATTGGAGGCTGTGGTGATAGCCTTCAGGCTAGTAGGGACACCAGCATACTTTATGGTGATTCTTGCTTCCAGCCTCCTTCAGGAATCAGCAGGAAGATGGTGGAGCATGATGCTCCAGATTCAGGACGAGGCGACACTTCTATGGGAAGACTTCGAGAGCCTATTCCAGGAGGAGTTTGTTCCAGCCACCCTTCGAGCAGTGCGGATATAGGAGCTACTGCATTTACAGCAGGGTAGCATGACGGTGGCGCAGTACTCAGCGAGGTTCACTGACCTATCGCGCTACTCCACTGATATGGTACGAGACCCATTCTTCAGGGCCCAAACCTTTGAGCAGGGACTCAGGTGAGAGATCAGAGCTTCATTTATTTCTCACAGCATCCTGACACAGACAGGGGTGTTGGAGTGAGCCCTATTAGTGGAGAGTTTCCTTGTTGATCTGTCTCCAGCATCGAGACCCACCTCTAGCCGATATTTAGTGGAGTCTTCTGCAGCTGGAAGTAGACAGATGATGCAGAGGTCCAAGAGGACCATACCTACAGGTGGTCAATCACATGAATCAGGATCGGTAGTGAGGGGCACCCAGAGTGGAAACAGAGCCAGACCTGTTAGGCAGTGTTACTCATGCGGCGGACAGGGTCACATGGCTCATGACTGTTCGACCCGCTATACGGACGATCAACAGTTAGTTGAGGGACCTCTCAGGTAGAGGCAGAGGATTGATCGAGATGGTCCACAGGGCAAAGACAGACGTGGCAGAGGATCCACTACTACAAAAACGGGCAAGGGAAGCGCCCCCTTATATTAGCTCTAAGAAAAACCGCTGATACAGGGTAACCTTTATCAGTGCTAAACAAGTACTGATAAAACGACCCTTTATCAGTGCTAGAAAAGGGCTGATAAATAATCGTTGTATCAGCGCTAAAATTTTAGCGCTTATACAGGAAGAATTTATCAGCGCTTTTGTAGCGCTGATAAAGAGTACCATTATCAGTGCTAAAAAGAATAGATAAAGGATACCTTTATCCGCGCTAAAATGTTAGTGCTGATAAAGGTAGTCTTTATCAGCACTTTGTTAGAGCTGATAAAACCTTAGTCCATTTTTTTATAAAGTCGGTCGCATAGTGCACTCATTTTATCGCGACCTAAAGCTCTCGCGGTACTGGATCCCTACGACTCCCCTTTTTCGCCTGCTGAGTTCACGTTGTCGGACCTCCGCTGCCCTCGCTTCTTGTTGCCGGACCTCCACTGCCCGCTGAGTTCATGTTTTCGGACATCTGCCACCCTCGCTTCTCGTTGTCGTACCTCCGCCTCCCGCTGATTTCATTTTGTCAGACCTCCGCCTCCCTCACTTCTTGTTGCTGGACCTCCGTCGCCCGCTGAGTTTGCGTTGCCAGACCTCTGCCGCCCGCAATGCCCTCTTCGGTTTGCCGGACCTCTGCCACCCGCAACGCCCTCTTCGGTTTTCCGGACCTCCCTTTAAGGCATGTTTTCCAAATACTTTTTTAATATTGTTCTTATTATTGGTTGAATCATTTATGGATATTTATTGTGTTATTTCATTTGGATTCATTGGTCTATTTTGGGTGTACCTTTCCTTATGTTTCGAATTATTCTCTTAGTGGTTCTTCATGGTTAGTGGTTTTAGTATCTTATTTGGGTGAAGGGATGTGTTCTTAGTATATTTATATCTTATGTCCCACAATTTTAGTGAAAATTTAAATGGTTGGGTGACCTATGCTAGGTCTCTGGACATTATTGGGATTTTCTCTCTTCTTAGTGATGTAGACGAGTCATTTGGAGATGTATGATGTTCTTGGAGGATATACATTAAGGGTTCTTGGGAATATTGGTTATCTGTTCATTTTAATTTTTTCATAGTGGTCCTCTATTCAGTGAATCTTCCTATATTTTTTGAATTTCCCACAAAATAATTATTGTGTGGAATTTATTTTTGTCTCATCATTTTCTATCCTTCATACTAGAATAATTATTCAGATAAAAATTTGAACGATGGGGAGAATTGTAACATCTCAGTATATCATTCATCAAAGAAATGCTCTTTGAGTTTTTTGGGTTTCTTGAGGGGTCATAAGATGTCCCAGACTGTCATAGAAGGTTTGGACATGAACATGTAGGTTGAAAAGCTCCATTTGGTCCACCGAATGGCCGGTGATGGTAATTGGCTAGGAAATGGGATTCACGATGGTTACAAAAAAAATCTATATCCATCAACTAGCTAGTGGGTCTGTAGTGACTAGCCAGTGGGATAACCTATGGTTATAAAATTTATACTATAACCACAATCTAGCTGGTGAGGGCCGCTATCTAGCCAGTGGTGTCATTGTATATGAGAAAGCATCGAGGTAGTAGGGTAATTGCACCCCGATACCCCCATTTATTTATTTTATCTTCTCCCTCAAGTTTAACTCAACCCACTCAAGCCTTGGGAGACCCTTTGGATAGTTTGGCTCTTCTATCCTCATCACTTGGTGGATTGAAGTTTCATTCGAATTGGTGATCCTCTTTTGGTATTTATTTCTTTTCTTGAACTTCAATCTCTCTTCATCACTTGATTCTTTGTTCCTAGGGGCTATGGAAGCCTTGGTATTTACTAGACCTATAATTTTTATGGGGAATTATGGTTATAGTGTCTCTTTTACGTTTTATTGAGATCCCTTTTATTTGATTCAATGTTCTTCATTTGAGTAGACTCATTCAGATTCATTGTGTTTTGATCCCAAATATTCCAAGTTGGTGTTTCTATACTATATATTCTTTTTGGGATTCATGTGTTTCATGAATTAATAGTTTATCTATTTTAAGTTGGTTAGACATGTTTTGATCATTTTAAAGCACAAAATAACCCTATTAATAAAAATAATATATGGAATGGATGGTATCTTGTTGTGAATTAACCTTTTTCATTGAAATAAATTAGGTTTCCTTCTACCATTGGTGGATTTGATATTATAAATGAAAATCATGGTTTAAAATAAAGATAAGTTGATTATTTAAATAAAATTCCAAATGGTTTGGCATTTTTTTGTTTATTGAATTTTTTTGGGAATGATTTCCAAAATAAATTAAAATTTATTGTTTTTAAATGGTTTATGGTATTGGTATTTTAAAAAATTGAGGGGGATTGATTGTCCTTTTGAACAAAATACCTTTGATCCCGGCCATCATCCATTGTTTGTTGGGGGTGAATTTAATGTCATTTACAACCCAAAGTGAAAAAAGGTAGAATCCCATTCCAGAGGAAGGCCATCATGGAGTTTGTTCAGTTCATGGCTGGGAAGGGCCTCATTGATCTCAGCTTCTCATGTGACAGTTTCACCTGGTGCAACAACTGCAAGGGCCATCACCGCGTGTGGAGTCTATTGGATAGGTGTCTATCCAACATGAAAGCCACTAAAATATTCTCAAATACCAAGTTTTTCCATCTTGCTTGAGGTATTTTGATTCACTCCCCCCTTTTGGTTTCCATTTCTTCTTGGCATGATCATCAGGAACGGTTTCACTTCCACCAGTAGTGGGTTAACATCCTAGGGTACTAGGACATGGTTTGTGAAATATGGAATGAACCCTTTTAAGAGTATCGGGCCACCTTCAACCTCAGTGACTTGACCTCAAACCCCGATAGGTTCGTGTTCTCCCCTTCCTCCTCATGAACCTTCACCACCTAGGACTACTGTCGCATATGGGATCCTTCAGAGTATTTTGATCGATGGAATGATACCTTTGGTTTATTGGATTATTAACACCAGATTGAGATTTATGTGTGACTATATACTTATTATATTTTCTTATTATTTCTTACACACCACCACTTGAGTCGAGTAACCTGATTGAAATCTATATTGGTACTTTGGCTCTGATGTGGATATGGTTTTTTTTTGTGTTTGTGACATGTATATGTGTGGATATGTGGGTACTTAGGCATGATGATATTGAATGTAGGACAGAGACCTAGGAGTGGTAGATGTATCATTCTTGATTATTCTTGTGTTAGGTCTGGGGTGATTTGAGGAAACTATAATGAATCTAAAGTAATTATATTTAATGAAGATGAATAAATACTAATAGTTAGGCTCTATTAATCTCTATTTTTATAAGGAATTGGTTCTCTTCTACTATATTTGGAAGTCTTGTTTTGTGTACTTGAACCATAAATACTAATATTTGAGATTCAAATAGGATGAAGATGAATAAATATTGGATGGATGTTAATCATTATCAATAGAGTACGATAACAGAGTGAAAGAGTTCATCATGTTTTCAAAGGATCACGCAAAGGATCCTTCTCAAATCCTTTGTCCGTGTTTACGTTGTTGTTATTCTAGACTACTTACTCCAGAGGAGTTGGAAGAACATTTGATATGTCACGGAATAGATAGGAGTTATAAATGTTGGAATAAACATGGAGAAAAAGCGAATGTAGCTACTGGCTGGGATAAAACTGCGTTTTATGGATCATCAGATATGAATACAAATATGGATAATGAATAAGACCGTATGGAGGATGTGATTACAGATGTCAATGATTATGAAGATCATATTGAGGAAATGACAAAGACAATTCAAGATGAACTCCGTGATTGCCCAATATTGTTTGAGAAGTTAAAGAGTTGTGCAAAGACGCCATTGTATGCTTCTTGCACTAAGTATACAACATTGTCAGCTGTACTGAAGTTGTATAAATTGAAATCAGGAAACGAATGGAGTGATGTCAGTTTTATGGAACTACTTACTCTATTGAATTACATGCTTCTGGAAGATAATGAGCTCTCAATCCGGACATATGAAGCTAGACGAATGCTACGCTCGATGGTTAGGATTTCTGAAAGAATACATGCATGCCCAAAAGACTGTATATTATTTCGAAAGTAGAAAAAATAACTTACAGAATACCCAAAGTGTGGTTCTTCTCAATACAAGAAAGATAAATCCAATCCTACGAAAGTTGTATGGTACTTTCCAATCATTCCAAGGTTTAGGCGTCTATATGGAAGTGAAGAAACTGCAATACAATTTTCATGGCATACAGATAAAAGAAATAAAGATGGGAAATTATGTCATCTGGTCGACTCTCCTCAATGGAAGAAAATTGATCATGAGTATCTTGAATTTCGAAAAGAGCCAAGAAACCTTCGTCTTGCGTTATCTACAGATGGAGTGAATCCTTTTGGTTTTCAAACCAACACTCATAGTACGTGGCATGTTATGTTCGTAAATTATAACTTGCCACCCTGGTTATGCATGAAGTAGAAATTCATCATGTTATCTATGCTTATATCAGGACCAAAACAACCAGGTAATGATATTGATGTTTATTTGGCTCCTTTGATTGAGGATTTGATTTTATTGTGGGACTCGGGTGTAATGTTGTATGATGCTTATAAAAGTGAATACTTCATGTTAAGAGTGATGTTGTATGGGACAATAAATTATTTCCCTACTTATGGAAATTTTTCAGGCTATAGAATTAAAGGAACTCAAGGGTGTCCTATGTGCGAAGAAGATACATAATCAATTAGGTTGAAACATTCATTGAAATCTGTGTTTCTAGGACATCGTAGATTTCTACCTCATCGGCATAAGTACCGATCTTGGATGACATCATTCAATGGAAGTTCATAAAAATTTGCAACACCATCTCCACTAACAGGTGATCAGCTATTTGAGAAAGTAAAAGATCTGAACACTATTTTTGGTAAACCATTTTTGAAAAACCTTACGAAAATCGGTTGGAAAAAGAGATCAGTTTTTTTTAATTACCATACTGTAATTGTTTGTACGTCAGACATTTTCTTGATGTGATGCATGTGGAAAAAAATGTATGTGACGGTGTTATCGGAACGTTGATAAATGCCCTTGGAAAAACAAAATATGGAATTAAGGTAAGTTTGGAGATGGTTGACATGGGAATACGAGAAGATTTGGTGCCCGTGAAGGGTGAAAATAGAATGTTTCCTCCTCCAGCTGCTTATACTCTTTCTAGGGCGGAGAGATATCAGTTTTGCAACTTCTTCAATGATGTAAAGGTTCCAGAGAGGTACTCATAAAATATCAAGAACATTGTTTCAATGAATTATTTGAAGTTAAAAGGTTTGAAATCACATGATTTCCATGTTTTGATGCAAGATCTAATTCCTATAGCGTTACGTTGCATTTTTCCCAAGAATGTTTGTCATACATTAACCAAACTTTGTTTCTTTTTCAAAGCTATATGTAGCAAAGTTTTAGACCTGGGGAAATTGCCAGCTATGTAAAAAGTAATTGTCATCTTATTATATGAATTAGAAATGTTATTCCCACCAACATTCTTTGATATGATGGTTCATTTGATGATTCACTTGGTGAGAGAGATTCGACTTTGTGGTCCTGTGCACTATATATGGATGTATCATGTTGAATGGTATATGAATATTTTGAAAGGGTTTGTCAAAAATCAAATTCGGCCAGAGGGTTGTATAGTGGAGCGATATATTGTTGAGGAAGCCATTGAATTTTGCACTGAATACCTATCTGATGTGGAAAGCATTGGTCTCCAGAAATCTCGTCACACTGGATGCATTGAGGGTGAGGGAATTTCTGGAAGAGAAGTTGTGACAATCAGTATTACAGACCCGGAGCAGGCCCATATTTATGTTTTTCATAACAGTTGGGAGGTTGCTCCATATATTGAAACTCACAAAGAAATTCTTAGGAAGTTGAATCCATCAAGGGATGAAAATGGTTATTAGATACACATAATCACCAGTTTATAGGATGGTTTCAGGACCATATTTTTAAGCAGTTGGATGAAAATCTGAATTCAATTTCAGAACAACTTTGATGGCTAGCCATTGGACCAAGTGTGTATGTATTATCTTATAGTGGTTATGTAATTAATGGTTATATATTCTATACAAATGAACATGATGAAGATAGTATCATGAAAAATAGTGGAGTTACACCAGTGGCTGAAGTAATGCATGTTTCTGGTAGTAAGGAAAGAAATACAATTTATGAAAATATGTCATATTTTGGTATTATCAAACTAATATGGGAGTTTGATTATACGACATTTCAATTGATGATTTTTCAATTAAAATGGATTGATAACAACAGTGGTGTTAAAATAGATGAATGGGGATTTGTGAAAGTTGATTTTAGTAAAGAAGGGTACAAAGACGAACAGTTTATAATGGCATCAAAAGTGGTACAAGTTTTTTATGTTCCAGATCCCGCAAACCAAAAGTGGTCGATTATTCTATTATCATCCAAAACTACTGAAGGTTCCAATGAAAATTCAGTTGAGGATGATCCTTTTAGTGGTATGTCGCAATCATTTCAGAGCGTTCCCAATGCAGATGATGTTTTGTATGTTAGAGGAGACCATAATGAAGGGATTTAGATAATCGATAGAGGTGTCAAATCCCTTCAACCTTTGAAAAAAATAAAGAGAGTTCAATAAACAGGTTATATTTTTTTTGGTAATATAGATCTTGTAATCTCATGTTATTATCTTATCATTACTGAATTTATGTAATCTGAATTAACTGTTCAACCACTTTTGCAGATAATGACTTCTTCACATTCTGGTGCTCCTAACCTTGAGGCTGAACAAGTCTCTCAAGCTGCTGCTACAACGGCTCCTGCTGCTCCTGCTGCTCCTACAGCTCATGCTGCTACTGCTGCTCCTGTTGCGGCTCCTGTTGCTCCTACTGCTCCTCCTGTTGTGGCTCCTGCTGCTCCTATTGTGGCTGCTGCTGCTCCTGCTATTGCGGCTCCTGCTTTTGCGGCTCCTACTGCTCCTAGTGTTGAGGTCCAACAACCATAAGCACATGTTGTTGATACCATTCCAGATGAACATATAGATGATGTTGATATCGATGAAATGGTCGGGAATGAAGGACTGACATCGCAGAAAACATAGGTACGTCGTAGTTTGACAGTGTTAGCCAAAATTCTTAAGGAAAAAAGAAAAGGAATCAAATTTGAAGTTGGATGGAATGCACGAGGCCAACATGTGAATCCCAACAAGGCTATGCTTAGCATCTACATTGGAGTTGTCACTCAGCAACGTGTGCCGATTGATATAGATTCATGGCACCATGTTGTTTCCAGGATGAAGGTTGGGATCTGGGAAGAAATTACGATAACATTATGAATTTATTTGTTTAATTTACTAGCAAATAAAATAATGAAACAATGTAATACTCTTCTCAATCTCTTACAGAGTACATTTATAGTAGACAATTCACACAAGGATTATGTACTAAGGCTTACAGGAATGATTCATCGAGGTTTTCGCACTATTTTAACAAGATGTCACCTAAAAGATTCTAAAGTTAAAATAAACCCATACCCACCCATTGTCTATGCTCACCTGATATCCCAAGAATCAAGGGATACATTTATTGGCCGCCATGGGGATGAGAAGTTTCAGGTACATTGTGGGTGATAATACGTTGTTTGAGGATACCTGTATTCATCACTTTGATTTTCAATATTTCATTTATGAAACAAAAACTCTGTACTGAAAATAAGGAACGTGCATCAAAAACAACAAACCCCTATCGTAAATCAAGGATCGAATATGCTTCATTAGAAAAGAAAATGGTACGTATTTTAAATTTACAGTAATATTGTTAGGTGCCAATAAACAACATCATAATTATCTTTCTATGTTTATATATAGATTGATGAGTCTAAAACCAAATTCACTTCCATCCCACGTCATGTGTTATGGAAGGAGGCACGTGTGAACAAAGAAGTGAAGTTAGTAGATGAGAACACACAGAAAGTGTGGGAAATATGTATAAGTATGACACGACGATAAAAATATTTGTTTAAAATTTCTATTACATAAAAATAATTAGTTATTTTCCTATATCCAACAGTCACAGGAATCAGCTACTCCTGTAGCGGATACAGACATATTATTGACGGCTTTGAAGCAGCCAGAAAAATACAGTCGTGTCAGAGGTGCAGGGTTTGGGGTGACACCCAGAGTATATTTTGAGAAGAAGAAAAAAATGGATGATACAGATGAAAAATTGGAACAAATGAGCAAAAAAATAGCAACCCTTGAAGAACAATTGCAATGGTATGGGGAGTTCCTAGAAACTTTTATGGGTGGGAAGCAAAGGGAGGACACAACTCAGGAACAACCAGCGTGTGAACATCCCGCCCCACCCCCCACCAGCTTTGAGGCGAGCCATTTTCCTAAAAGAACTGTCTTAGGAGTGGTAATCAATATTCTAATAATTGTTCCCATGAAATGTGAATCAGACAAACACTGATAATTTTTCTATACCGATCTTCTACAGGGTGATAATTATTGTGATTTATATCTGTCAACACCCACATATCACCTTGTAGCGAGGGCTATAGTGTTCAATATCCCAGATGTCACACTACATAATAGACCACTTCCGAAAGATCATCTGAAAGTGATGATTACTGTAACTCATGAGCCAAATGAAGAGCTACCTATTCCACTTGATGATGATGATATTAATATGATCAAAAAGGCTATTGGGAAATTCATTGCATGGTCTTCACAACTTATAAGAGTACATGCGAACAAAGAGGTATTTATTTCCCTTTTTTTCAAGCTAACCCCTTAACCATTAATGAAAAAAGGGTCTGAACCAATGATTGTTGTTATAGACGGAGAAAGGGAAGGGGGTGACAAACGTCGGCTTAAAACCATCTAAAGGATCGACCAACCGATCCCAAGGAGATACTGAAAGCACAATAACACCACCTGTTCTCTATCCACATTTACTAGCATTGAATACTCGTGTGGATATGAATCTAAAAGATGGTAATTGTCATATAGTGGTTTTCTAAGAGAATATATATGGAGAGGAAAGTCAAGATTTTGTTGCAGCTGAAAATGTAAATGAGATCCTTGAAAACAGTTGGTAAGGCATCACAGTTTTAAATGTATATATGAGGTATGTTTCCATGAATTGATTTTCTAAAAGCTGATCTAATGTGCAAATTATGACTAAATGAATTATATATTGTTTACAAACGCATTTATGAAAAACAGTTGAAGGAATTTTTCCATGAGCCAAGATTTGGACTCGTTAGTAATCATATCACATCAACACACCTAACAAAAAAAGAACCATCAAAAAGGGATGCAATAGTGAACGTCTTGCTAAAAACATTTGAAAGAAAGATTACAGATGATAGACTTTTCCTAATACCAACCATGCAGGGGTAATACTCTACGATTAAAGCATATAAATTATATTTTCACTTATTTTATTACTTATTCCTTTTTGTGTTTTTAGGCAACATTGTTTGCTAATTACGGTGAACTTGGATACTCCAAAGATTTATTTTCTGAATTCAAAACAATGATATCCATCAAACCAACCACACATGATGGAATTTGTGAATCTGTAAGACACTACATCTTACGTTTTAGGTCTAAACATCAAGTAATATAATTTATATTATCTTTTACTAATAATTCTATTATGATAGGGCGGTGTATCATTATCATCTAAAAAAGGAATGAGGATAGGGTCCAAGCATAGGGAGGCGAACAAATACTACGTCTGGACAAATATCAGGGTATATATAATAAAATTTCACTATCCAAACACATCTCAACACAAGTTACTTATTCTCCTAATGATCAATTTTTTTGCAGTGTCCAAAACAAACAAACGATAATGATTGTAGTTATTATGTTTTTAAATTTATGAAAGAGATTGTTTTTCATCAACAAACTATCATCCCTAAAGAGGTATTTTCAAAAACAACTACTAGTTCATTTAAGTTATTTATTAGTTATTTCTTTTTATATTTTGTAGTACTAATCTGACTACCGAAAATCCTCATACTCACAAGAATATATAGATGTGTTTAAAAACAAGTGGACCGCATACCTGATGGGAGATTGTACGCAAATACAATGAAGATCTTACTAGGGGACATGTACAATTAGTGGTCATTTTTTAGAGGGGTTAAGGGGATCAAAAGATGAAACATTGTTGTATGTAAATGTTCGTAGGAAAATTGTAATTGTTATTAAATAAAACATCTTTTCTCCAATGAGTCATTTTCCCATTTTAAAAAATGATAATCACCAACAACATGCAATAATGATGAACCACTCAAAGGGTCTCTATTTTGTTTAAAATGGACATGATTTTAAGTGAAAACAACAACTGACCTACGGAAATATGACCAAATGCATTAGGATTGGGTTGATCCTTTAGGAGAACGATCCACGGGTCCTTAGTGACATGTATGAGTCATTTCTTCCTCAATCTAAGGCACGGTGTGGCCGGTACCACTCAAAGGTTCTCTATTTTGTTTAAAATAGACACGATTTTAAGTGAAAACAACAACTAACCTACGGAAATCTGACCAAATGCATTCATATTGTGTTGATACTTTAGGATAATGATCCAAGGGTCCTTTGTGATGTGTATGAGTCATACCTGCCTCAATCCGAGGCATAGTGCGGTCGGTACCACTCAAAGGGTCTCTCTTTTGTTTAAAATGGACACGATTTTAAGTGAAAACAACAACTGACCTATGAAAATCCAACCAAACGCATTCAGATTGCCTTGATATTTTATAAGAATGATCCAATGGTCCTTGGTGATGTTTATGAGTCATACCCACCTCAATTAGAGGCACGGTGTGGCCGGTACTACTCAAAGGGTCTCTGTTTTGTTTAAAATGGACACAATTTTAATTGAAAACAACAACTGACCTATGAAAATCCGACCAAACGCATTAGTATTGCCTTGATATTTTATAAGAATGATCCAAGGGTCCTTAGTGATGGGTATGAGTCATCCTCACCTCAATATGAGGCACGGTGTGGCCGGTACCACTCAAAGGGTCTCTCTTTTGTTTAAAATGGACACAATTTTAATTGAAAACAACAAATGACCTATGGAAATCTGACCAAACGCATTCAGATTGGGTTGATACTTTAGTATAATGATCCCTGATTCCTTGGTGAAGTGTACGAGTCATATATACCTCAATATTAGGCGCGGTGTGTCCGGTACCACTCAAAGGGTCTCTCTTATTTAAAATGGACACGATTTTAAGTGAAAACAACAACTGACATACGAAAATCCAACCAGACGCATTAGCATTGTGTTGATCCTTTAGTAGAATGATCCAAGGATCATTTTTGACGTGTAAGAGTCATCCCCGCTTCAATATAAGGCAAGGTGTTCCTGATACCACTCAAAGGGTCTCTCTTTTGTTTAAAATGGACACGATTTTAAGTGAAAACAACAACTGACCTACATAAATCCAACCAAATGCATTTTTATTGCCTTGATATTTTATTAGAACGATCCAAGGGTACTTGGTGATGTGTAAGAGTCATCCCCGCCTCAATATGAGGCATGGTGTGGCCGATTCCTCTCAAAGGGTCTCTCTTTTGTTTAAAATGGACACAATTTTAATTGAAAACAACAACTGACCTATGCAAATATGACCAAATGCATTCATATTGCCTTGATCTTTTATTAGAACAATAAAAGGGTCCTTGGTGACGTGTATGAGGCATCCCCGCCTCAATATGAGGCATGGTGTGGCCGGTACCACTCAAAGGGTCTCTCTTGTTTAAAATGGACACGATTTTAAGTGAAAACGACAACTGACGTATGGAAATCTGACCAAACGCATTTAGATTGTGTTGATACTTAAGGATAACTATACAAGAGTCCTTTTTGATGTGTATGAGTCATCCCTGCCTCAATCCAAGACACGGTGTGGCCGGTACCACTCAAAGGGTCTCTCTTGTGTTTAAAATGGACACGATTTTAAGTGAAAACAACAACTGACCTACAGAAATCCGACCAAACGCATTCGGATTGCCTTGATCTTTTATGAGAACGATCCAAGGGTCCTTGGTGACGTGTATGAGTCATATCCGCCTCAATATGATGCACGGTGTGGCTGGTACCACTCAAATGGTCTCTCTTGTTTAAAATGGACATGATTTTAAGTGACAACAACAACTGATGTACGAAAATCCAACAAAATGCATTAGGATTGAGTTGATATTTTATAATAACGATCCAAGGGTCCTTTTTGACGTGTAAGAGTCATCCCCGCCTCAATCTGAGGAATGGTGTGGCTGATATCACTCAAAGGGTCTCTCTTTTGTTTAAAATGGACACAATTTTAATTGAAAACAACAGCTGGCCGATGAAAATCTGACCAAATGCATTAGGATTGCCTTTATATTTTATGAGAACAATATAAGGGTCCTTGGTGATGTTCACGAGTCATCCCTTCCTCAATCCAAGGCACGATGTGGCCGATACCACTCAAAGGGTCTCTCTTTTGTTTAAAATGGACACGATTTTAAGAGAAAAGAACAACTGACCTACGGAAATCCAACCAAACGCATTTGGATTGTGTTGATCCTTTAGTAGAACAATACAATGGTCCTTTTTGATGTGTATGAGTCATCCCTTCCTCAATCTGAATCACGGTGTGGCCGGTACCACTCAAAGTGTCTCTCTTTTGTTTAAAATTGACATAATTTTAATTTAAAACAACAACTGGCCTATGAAAATACGAACAAACACATTCGGATTGCCTTGATCTTTTATAATAACAATACAAGGGTCCTTGGTGACGTTTAAGAGTCATCCCCGCATCAATACAAGGCACTGTGTGGCTGGTACCACTCAAAGGGTCTCTCTTTTGTTTAAAATGGACACAATTTAAATTGAAAACAATAACTGACCTATGAAAATCTGACCAAATGCATTCGGATTGACTTGATATTTTATAAGAACGATCCAATGGTCCTTGGTGACGTTTATGAGTCATCCCTGCCTCAATCTGAGGCACGGTGTGGCCGGTACCACTCATAGAGCCTCTCTTTTGTTTAAAATGGACACAATTTTAATTGAAAACAACAACTGACCTATGAAAATCCGACCAAACGCATTCATATTACCTTTATCTTTTATGAGAACAATAAAAGGGTCCTTGGTGACGTGTATGAGTCATCTACTCCTCAATACAAGGAATGGTGTGACCACTATCACTCAAATGGTCTCTCTTTTGTTTAAAATGGACACGATTTTAATTGAAAACAACAACTGAACTACGGAAATTCAACCAAACACATTCAGATTGTGTTGATACTTTAGGAGAACAATCCACTATTCCTTTTTAATGTGTAAGAGTCATCCTTGCCTCAATCTGAGGCACGGTGTGGCTGATATCACTCAAAGGGTCTCTCTTTTGTTTAAAATGGACACAATTTTAATTGAAAACAACAACTGACCTATGAAAATCTGACCAAACGCATTCAGATTGTCTTGATACTTTAGGAGAATGATCCACGGGTCCTTTGTGAAATGTAAGAGTCAACCTTTCCTCAATCTGAGGCACAGTGTGGCTTCTAGCACTCAAAGGGTATCTCTTTTGTTTAAAATGAACACAATTTTAATTGAAAACAACAACTGACCTATGAAAATCCGACCAAACGCAGTCGGATTGCCTTAATATTTTATAAGAACGATCCAAGGTTCCTTGGTGACGTGTACGAGTAAACCCCACCAACCCCCAAGACCGCCCCCACCCCCTGGACACCAATCCACCACCTGGACACCCCCCACCCCTATAAAGCCCCCCCCCCCCCGACACCTTGGACACCAGCCCACCACCCCTGGAAAGCCCCCCTGGACACTAATCCACCACCTGGACCACCCCCACCCCCCTGGACACCAATCCACCCCCTGGAAACCCCCACCCCTCTGGACACCCCCCCCCCCACCCCCTGTAAAGCCCCCCTGACACCTTGGACACCAGTCCACCCCCTGGAAAGCCCCCTCAAACACCAATCTATCCCATGGACTTCCCCCCAGCCCCCCCTGGACACCAATCCACCCCCTGGACACCCCCCACACCTCTGGACACCCCCACCCCCTGTAAATCCCCCCCCCCCCCCCCCGATACCTTGGACACCAGACCACCCCCTGGAAAGCCCCCCCCCCCAGACACCAATCCACCCCCTAGACCCCCCCTCCACACCTTATACACCAGCCCACCCCCCTGGAAAGCCCCTCGAACACCAATCCACCCCCTGGACCACCCCCACCCCCTGGACACCAATCCACACCCTGGACACCCCCACCCCTCTGGACACCCCCACCCCTTGTAAAGCCCCCCCTACACCTTGGAAACCATCCCACCCCCTGGAAAGCCCCCCGAACACCCCCTCCCCCCCCCTTGGACAGCCACCCCAAATCCTTGAACAGCCCCCCAAACCCCTGAATTCTGAATTGAATTCTTTATGTACTTAATTAACTTATGAATTATGTATTAATGGTGTACGGGTATACTTGTTGTATGGTTATACTTGGAAACCAGCCCACCCCCTGGAAAGACCCCCAAAAACCCCCTACCCCCCCTTGGACAGCCACCCCAAACCCTTGAATAGCCCCCAACCCCCTGAATTCTGAATTGAATTATTTATGTACTTAATTAACTTATGAATTATGTGTTAATGGTGTACGGTTATACTTGTTGTATGGGTATACTTGGTCTAATTATCTTATGATTTATGAGTTAATTTTGTATAGGTATACTTCCTTTAATTAGCTTATTGAGATGCTGATTTTTTTTGTAGGTGTTCAGGTGTACTACTGCAGATTTTTTCGTAGTAGCAGAGAGGGAATTTATCAGCGCTAAAAAAGTGCTAATAAACTACACCTTTATTATTGCTAAAGAAGTTCTGATAAAGGATCAGTTTATTAGTGCTAAGGGAGCACTGATAAAACACTCATTTATCGGCGCTCTTTTAGTGCTGATAAAGGGTTGTTTTATCAGCGCTCCTTTAGCACTGATAAATTATACCTTTATCAGTGCATGTTTAGCACTTATAAAGGTTTCATTTATCAGCGCTGATAAAGTACACCTTTATCAGTGCTCAGTAATCACTGATAAAGGGTACCCCCCTTTATCAGCACCGATCTTTACAGTGATTTTTTAGCACTATTAAAGCCCGTTTTTAGCACTGTTAATGCCTGTATTTGAAGTAGTGAGCTGGTCGTGTAGCTGGTGGTGGACGACACTTCGAGGTGTTTCCACCACCACCACCTGGAGGTTTACCCTGACCAAAAAGAGTGGGAGAACAGGGGAGAGCATAGCTTCAGGCAGCTTAATCATACGACCATGGAGCTTCGGAAGCAGGTGGACAGGAGCGGGACTAGTTCCAGGAATAGGGTCCTTTGTTCATGATGCTTCTATCTTCGTTGATGTCGTTGTTTATGGTTGTGTTGTGTCTTTGTACTTTGAGATGCATTAATAAAAGACACTTGTCCTTGTGATGTTTTTCTTCCCTGCCTTTTTGTGTGGTTAATACTAAGAAGTTCTGGTTAAAACTGTTGACTTGACCCTCACTTTTGAGTTTCCTACTGGAGGATATCCATTGACCACACACTGATGTCGATAGTGTGACTCGACCCTTGGAGGTGAGAGTAATGGTTGGATCTCTTGGTAGTAGTTTCGATGCCTTACGACGTCGTCCATGGCATGAATTAGTACTGTTCATGTCAAGAATGACTGTATTAGGAAAAAGATGTGGTTCATCCAGGGGATGAGATCGGATTTCTCTTATCGGCAAAGGAGAAATCTTAGCAGCTTTTGTAGAATGTAGGCGAAGAAGGGGAAACCCTTCATGTGGTTGGAGAGATGCTAGCAGAGCTTTCAGGAGCTGAGGCAGAGGCTGACTAGTGCCCCCATCTTAAGGTTTCCAGAGGAAGGCATAGGGTACGTAGTCTACTGCGACGCATCAGGGACCAGACTTGGGTGTGTCCTGATGCAGGAGCGAGAAGTGATCGCATATGGTTCTCGGCAGCTGATACGGCATGAGTAGAACTACGCTACCTATGACCTGGAGTTAGCAGCAGTGGTCTTTTCCTTGAAGATGTAGTGGCACTATCTTATGGGAGAACATTTTACCGTGTACTCTGATCACAAGAGTCTCAGTTATATATTCTCTCAGAAGGACCTGAACTTGAGACAGCGTCAATGGCTTGAGTTCCTCCAGGACTATGACTTCGAGATAGTCTATACACCTGGGAAGGGGAATGTAGTAGCAGATGTGCTTAGCAGGAGATCAGGCATCCAGCTGCTAGGAGAGGTGACCGAGCAGCTGGCCGCGTTGTAGTTATCCTTTGTAGATAGGGATGGAGCATCCTATCTACAATCTCTTACAGTAACTCCCCCACTTCTTCAGTGAGTCGGGGAGTTGAATCTTGGGGACGCTGACTATGAGACGCGATGTCCTCAGATATCCATAGGGCAGGCACCTGAAGGATTTTTTGAAGGTGGGGAGCACTCTATCCTCTTCAGAGGACGTATCATGGTACCAGTTGCACTTCAAGAGGAGGTGTTGAGGGAGTTCCACACTTCCCCTCTAGCGGTACATCCAGAAGTGGCGAAGATGTACCAGGACCTTCGACAACAGCACTAGTGTCCATGTATGAGGAAGGTTGTAGTAGAGTTTGTCTCTTGGTGCTTCACTTGTCAGTAAGTGAAGGCGGAGCACCAGATACCAGCAGGCTTGGTTCAGCCTTTAGAGGTCCCAGAGTGGAAGAGGGATGTGATATCCATGTACTTCATGATGTGTCTCCCACATATATCCAGGGGTCATGACTCGATAAGGGTGATCGTCGACCGACTCACCAAGTCGGCCTACTTCCTACCGATCATAGATCAGGGCTCAATTGAGAGCTTGGGATGCCTCTATGTGCAGGAGATAGTGTGTTTTCATGGAGTACCTTCTTCTATTGTCTCTGACCGTGATGTGCGCTTTACTTCCCAGCTATGGAAGGGGGTGCAGGAAGCTTTTGGGACACAGCTTCACTTGAGTACTGCCTTCCATCCTCGGACTGATGGTCAGACTGAGAGGAACATCCAAACCCTTGAGGACAAGCTTCGTGCTTGTGTCCTCAACTTCAATCACAGCTGGGAGGACCACTTTCCTTTAGTGGATTTTTCCTACAACAACAGCTATCACTCGACCATAGGGATGGATCCTTTTGAGGCCTTGTATGGTCGACCTTGCAGATCGCCATTGTGCTGGATAGACCCAGGGGATTCATCACTAGTGGGACCAGAGATGGTGCGAGCTACCATGGAGAAGGTGCAGATCATCCAGGAGCAGATGAAGACTGCACAGAGCAGGCAGAAGTATTATGCTGATAGGAGACAGAGACCTCTGGAGTTTGAGGATGGCGACCACATCTTCCTACGGGTCTCACCTCAATGAGGCCTATGGATATTTGACCGAGGAGGCAAGTTATCTCCAAGGTTCATCAGACCTTTACAGGTTCTCAGTAGAGTAAGCGAGGTGGCTTACCGCCTAGCTCTTCCACCTCAGTTGCACTGGGTGCATGACGTCTTCCACGTATCCCAGCTGAGGAGATACGTGCATGACCCTTCCCACATCATCGACCATGGGGTGTTGGACATCGATGACGGGGCAACTTACACGGAGGTTCTGGTAGAGATTGAGGATCAACTGGAGTGGGTCCTTCATGGACGGTCGATTCATTTGGTGCGCATTCGCTGGTAGCACGGAAACCTCCAGGAGATCACATGGGAGCGGGAGGCACAGATGCGTGCTCAGTACCACTTTTTGTTCCCTTAATGTGAGTTGTAGTTTATGGGTATGTAAATCCCTAAGGTGGGGAGAATGTAAAGAACTAGAATTTCCATGGAAAAAAAATTAAACACATGGGAATTTTATGAGTCCATGATTCCTGACGGTGCTTGATTCTGAGGCCCGGTGTGGCCTGAATCAATTTCTGAAGTTTTGTTCAGGTACGTTCAGTAAACGTACGAGCAGGTTTTTATAAATTTTGAATGGGTGCTCCGAATTAAAATTTGAGGGAATGATTGAACTCACAGTGCTGGTTTTCGTTTTAGAATACTTTCACCCCGACAGTGGATGATCGGGTATGAGAGTTGGTTTTTGGGTTTCACGTGGATTAATAAAATAAAATAAGTGAAAACTTATTTTATTTTTGTTGAACCCACACCATGTGGTAAAGTTGGTTAAAAGCTCCACATGGGAGTTGGTGGTGGAACCGCCACACCCTAACCTCCCATGAAAGGATAATTGGGGTGGGAACCACCCGAGCAGCATAACCTCATGCGAGAGGTTATGATGTGGGGTCCACATGGGGCTTAACCAACCATTTAATGGGAGTGGAGGAAACCTCTCAACTCTCCCTCATTAATGATGGAGAGCCTCTTGGTCTCTAACTCCCCTCTTAATGAAGGAGGATAAAACCTCCTCAAACCCCCCAATTAAATGAAGGAAACCCCATGACCCTCTTCATGTTTAATTAGGTGGGGACCACCCGGGCCTCTAACCCCCTCTAAACTCCCCAAATTTAATATTCCAACCTCTCGTGCAATTAATTTGGTGGAGCCTCTCCTCTCTTTTTGATTTTCGAATAATTTTGCCAACGACAAGAACTTAATTAAGTGGGGCCCACATAATTAATTCATGCCGACGGGTATAATAGATTAAAATCTATTATTTTGGAACGTTTATTCGCTCTTTAGTGGAGAGATTGGAAGAATAGAATCCTCCAATGAAGAACGTGAAGACACCGATGACGACGCTTCTTCCTCGGTTTTTCCTCAGAACCCCCCCTTCCGACGTGGGATTTCTTCGGCGACCCTTCTTCCTTCCTCTTCGTCGTCAACAGACCAACGCACGAGCTCAGAAGTGGAAGCATACGATGAATGACAACAACATCCTCTTCCCTCGTGACGAACGAACGTCCAACAATTAAAAAGGTAGGGGTGTGTTTTAAGTTGTTTAACGCTTTATCCTCTCACGTTGAATCAACTTCATGAGCCGCTTGATATCGTTCTAACGAGGAGGGTTCGGGCCGAATGAACACGACCTGACCCCTCCGCAACCTTTGTGGTTTTGGAACCTTGAGTCGATGGTGAAGTAACGATGGCATTCCAATGAGGAGACGATGACGAAGACGGTGAATAAAGGTCATGCTACTCGCGGCCTCTGCGAACCGCGTTGTCGGCCGAGCAGCACCCTACCAGCCTACCCTCGCGTTGCCCTGCGCACGCCCCGGCTGAAACCGCATTTTTCCTGGACCACCGGCACCCTGACCGCATGCCCATACGATACTGGCGTGCCCTGCACCCTACCCGGCGCCCTGTCCGCCTGCCCGCCGCCCCCCGGTGCCCGGGCCGCCTACCCGGCACCCTCCCAGCGCCCTACTCGTGCGGCCCGATGCCCTGCCATGCGCCCCAGCGCCCTGCCCGGCGCCCCTATGCCCTAACGCACCCTCGCGGCCTACTCGTGCGGCCTGTCGCTGGCCTCTCAGGCCGAGCCACCCAAGACACTCCCCTTGCGGCGCAGTCCGAACATGCCACTGTCCTTCAGGCTGAGTCGCCCATGTTGTGACTTTCGGGCCAAATTGTCCACGCAGTTTTCTAGGCTGGGCCCAGCGGACTAGGCCCGAATTGAGTATACTGACCCATCCAACAAGCCAGGTCAGACCCAGCAAGTCAGTCCGGGTCAACCCAGACTAGGTTGACCCAGACTGGGTTGGGTTGAGTCGGTCCGACTGGGTCGGACCGGACCCGGGCCCATACAACTCTCTTTACTTTCTTGGGCCATATCTTTGGCACCGGACATCCATTTTATGAACCATCAATGGCGCCTGTATTCTTGGAGCATAGCCATCCCTTTGAGTATACCCCACTGGAGTTCGGGTTATAGTTGAGTCATGGTCGGTTTGGTTTGTACACGAATCCAACCGGGGCCCCGGGACTAAAATACTAATAACTAACAGACCAGGCGTCTGATTGACGCGTCGTCCATTGGTTTGAGACCCTTATGACATGGTGGGCCTTTGAGATACTTCTTCATTGGACTTCATGAAACATGGAGTATCGGATTGTAGCTCGTGGAGCGGACCCTTTCAGAGACGAGCGAGCAGAGTACGGAGACCTAGTAGCTAGCTGAGACCTAATGCCTGCTTGACTGATTCGATTGGAGTGACTCGACTAGCCAAGTGGGGAGTGTTGCTGTGTGAGGCAGCAGACCCATGGTGTATGAGTGATACTATGTGAGGTGGCAGACCCACAGTACTCGACAGGAGGAGTACCTCTGTAGGCTATTAGGGGGAGTGCTACTGTGTGAGGTGGCAGACCCCAGGTGGGAAGCATCTATGTGTGACGTAGTTGTCCCACATTACTCGACAGGAGGAGTATCTTAGAAGTCTAAGGTTAGTGAGTAGCACCTTGGAGTCATGATAGGGCCACTGTACTTGATAGAGTAGGAGTTCTCTAGCAGCCTTGGTTTCGTTAATGAAAACCCTGGTTTGAGCTGAGTCAATGTCCTTTGTGTTTTCCTCATGATTGAGATGGGTTACTTGATAACTTTGGTATATGTATGGGAATATACCTAAGTAATGGTTATTCATTGAAATAATACTTTTTATTTTATACTTTTTGGATTTTGTGAGACCTTGAGGGTCTCGGGGTCCCTACTGAGTATCGTTATACTCACCCCTGCACGGGCTTTGCCCGTACCTCGTTGTGTTGGATGTAGACGACGGACAACGCTGACCAAGGCGGAGTGTATGGGGACTGGATGGTACCTAGAGGTTAAGATCACGATGATTCGGTACCTGGAGGAGTTGGACGGATGTGGAGCACTGAGGAGGCTATCTGTACCTGCCCTTCAGGTGGGATCTGTGATGGACAATCCAGGAGCTGCTAGACACCTTTCAGCTATTTGTCTTTTTAGTTGTACCTATTTTTCCTTTCCTTGTAATTTACTGTTGGTATTGTATTCTGGCCCCCTTTACTTTCATTACACTTGTTATACAGCTTTTACTTAGTGTTTTCTTCCGCTTGTACTCTGGTTGTGTGTTCACATTTTATAAAAGCAATGCCTTCCCAGTTTTAGGGAAATACGCCTTTGGTGCTGGTCGCCAGCCCCTGGCCTATGGAAGGCAGGCTTGGGGTAGTCACCATACGGGCCCCGAGGGACGGTTCATGACAAATTTGGATTTTTTTGAAATATATTGATCTATAGCAGAGAGAATAATTACTGATCTAAAGTGTAGTGGGAGTTCAACACTATTATCATAGAGATAATTTTAGGGAGCTAAGTGTGAGAAGATCCAACACTATATTCAATCAATGAAATTATTTGGTATTGAATAAAATAAATAAGAACCAGTATATCCTTTACATTAAAGTATAATATTTAAGAATAAGGGATCTAGTATAATCTTTCTAAGAAATGAATTTATAAGTAGAAATAATATTAGAGAGGAAGAATTGTATTTAAACGTATGTAAGAAATGAAGCCATCCCTTTTTATTGTCCAGAGAAAGAATATATTTTGGGAATTTATACTTTTCATGAAAAACATATAAGTACTTGAATATTTCTATGCAATTGAAAGAATATAAAGAATAAAAATAAAATGCAACACATAAACAATATTAAGAGATCTAAAGTGGTGACACTCTTGTTATTACCACAATTAATAATGCATAAAAATGTGTATGATGTACCTATGTACTAGATATATCAAATCATTGTTAAGAGACATGAAAATGTGAGTTTCAAGGTTATACCATGCTCATTATTCTCTCATGATGATTCTATTGGGTATTATGATCATGGAGGAATCCATACCACATTAAGGACTAGTTATATCACATTGAGTGGTAAACCTTATAAATTGTTGTGCAATTTGTGTGCATGTTTTCATTTATGATTCAATAAAGAAATATGAATATATATAAAATGAGTGATTTTTTCACCTTAAAAGAGAAAGAGTTAAATTGAAAAGGGTTAAAATTTAAAATTTTAATTTGATTTAAAGTCACCAACATTGATTCACCCCCCCCCCCCCAGTGTGATTCATATCCCAATCGGTTCCCTAAAAAACAATTTACAAAACTATTTTAAAAAGTTTTAAAAGATAATTTTAAAAAATTATTTATAAAATAAATTTACTATAATGTAATCTTGAAAAGAAACTATTCTTAATTGAGAAAATATAGAGGGGAAAATATAAGTGTAATGAAAACCTGTTTTAAATCTTTTATGAAAATAATAGCCTTTTATTTAAAATTAATAATAAAATAATGGGAATAGATATTACCTTAAAAAATATAAAAACATGGAAATGAATATAAATAATAAATAATTTTCATGTTGTAGGGAAGATCCTTTCATGTGGAAAATGTTTAAAAATATATTGTTTTTACACTTCTGTAAAGAAAGTCATAAATGAATTGTTCAGAAAAAATTAAAAATATTACTTTCAAAAAATTTCATATATATTCATTATTAATATTAATTAACCTCAATAATTCATTTAATTATATAAAATAACTTTATTGAAACAAAATAAAGAACATGGAAAAATAATATAAACATTTATTAACCCAAAAAGAGAAATAAGTTTATTGTTTCTTAAAAACATTATTTTATGCCTTTTGAGTACTAAAGAGGGGTAAAATATAAATAATACTTGAAAAACTAGAAATAAAAAAATCAGAAGAAAACATGTGGTTTTAACTAGATAATTTTCATATAATTCCCACAATGAAAATTTAAACATAAATAATCCCGAATAAAATGGGATTATAAAATAAACTATTACCCTGGATTCCTACTTGGTTGAATGCATTCCAAACTCATGTATAATAAATTTCAATTTATTATTAATATATATAAGATCCATATTTATATCTATCTCACTTTATATCATTTATTCATAACTTATTGTTACTAATTTACTCATAATTCTTTGTTAAACTCGATTATTTAGATGTTAATTGTTTGGTTTCTCATGCATCATTTTGATTTAGTGGTTTATATACTTTCACCTTGGTCATGGATTCATCACATAAATTTTTTTGATAATGTAAAATATATCATATTAATACATTAAATTCACTTTTATAACATTGTATTTAGGTATTATATGAAAAATTAAATATTTCGTTCACAGAGGCGGTAGTCTACACATACGCATGGGTAACATTTTCACTTTTCAATGGATAGAAATAATGGTAGGTAGATAATTATTTATATTTATAGAAAATTAATTATTTCATGAATATCATATTTATTTATTAAATTCATCTATATGACCTTCTATGTGATGTGTTGACCAAAAATTAAATATGTCACTTCATGGAGGTGGTAGTCCACACATACGCATGGGTAACATTATTATTTTTCATTGGATGGAATGGATATAGAAGATAGTTATACCATTAACATAAAAATATTAAATTATATAAAATATATTTATTTTTAAAATTTTAATATGGTTATATAATATTTTTATGAGGTTTAATAAGAAATGAATTTGAAAGAATTCAGTAACAATATATACCTCTTCATTGGATAAGTTTCTCTGAAAACACATTAAGGATTCTTATATGGGTATTTTGGTGTGACTAGGACCTCTAGGATGTGACTTGGGGTTATTTTAAGATATTTTTTGAGATAAGGAGCTAAAATAGAGTGGATAAGTGAGGATAAGAGGTTCCCTTTATAAGTGAGAGGATTGGAAATCTTGTAAATACACTTCAATTTTAAAATATAATAAAGTCTTTTTTAGGGAAAATGGATCCAATTTAGTAAAATTTTTAATATATGATATAATAATCTCAAAATACACTCAACTAATCAAATTAAAAAAAAATTGAGTGATATTATAATCCTTATATCTTAGCTTAACCCCCTTGTTAACCATTCTAACCCTTACTATGGTGACAAATGTTTACCATGGTAACTATTCATTATGAATAAAAATAAAATGGCCATTATTACCTAGTTTGAACCATTTGATTCCAAATATTAAATCAATTTTACAATATTCAATTTTTTGTGCTGGTAAAAATTAATTTTTATATCAGTACGTAAAACACAATGATTTTTTTTTTAGAAAAATGTCTTTTTAAGATAAAAAATGATTTTACACTTAAATAATGTATATAATTTACTCTCATAAAATTTATTGTTTTATAAATATAAAAATTATATTTATGTAACTTTAAAATAAATTCAAAACAAAATGTAAACTTTTAATTACTTTATTAAATAAAGTAATCAAAAATAGTTTGTTTATGAGAATAAAACAGCACTTAGGATCTAAAATGTCAAACATTGGATTAAAAATTCATCATTATATTTTTAAATAATTTTTCACTAATTTAATACATATTTTTTTGAAAAATATTTTTTTATAAACTTTTAAGTCATTATTATGTCAGGATGATGTCTTAAAAGTGATGAAATTTGTAAAAAATATATTTACACTATTCACCTAAAAATCAAAAATTTCAAAAAAATCCCAAAAATCAAACCTAATATAATTTTAAAATTATTAATTCAAAAATTAAGTTAATTTAATCAAGTTAAAATTATAAAATATATAAATTTATCATTTAAATGAAAATATTAAATATAATGAAAAAAAATATAGAAAATTTATTTTAAAGTTCAAGTGTTCTTAATATTATTTCATATCAGGTTATAACTAATTGAGTGTTAATTTATTAGTTAATATGTTGAATTATTTTAAAATTGACAAATTTATTAAAATACACAACACTTCAAAAACAACTCTTATAAAAATATCCCTTTAAACATTGAATGATTTTAATCATATCTCATTATTTATTTATTTTCATATCATTAAATTTAAATAATACAATTCAAGAATAATAATTGGTTACCATATTTCTACTTACTAAAGTTTTATTATTCTTGTAATTGTAATATGTCATGAATCATCTTATTTCGTTATTGTGTATGTTATATGTTATTCAAGAAAGTATTTATTAAAAGGGAAATGCATTCTAAAATCTTGGGAAGTCATATCACCCACAAATAATTATATCCCTATAATTTTAGTTATTAATTACTAATAAAATTATCTAACAGTATCTATAAGAAATATATGACTCAAAATATAATTTATACTAATATATCAATCTCAATATCTTAGTTATGACTAGAAAACTTATCATAAATATTTATTAAACCATAAATGTATCTTTATAAGTATTATAATTGTGAATGAATTTCCAAATATACATAGTTGAGTTATGTTTTCCACGTAATATATTTATCCCCCTTGAATTTATAGAATATGGGAAAAATACATAATTGATTCCTTTTCTCTTTATAATTGTAATTTTTTCCTTTGGTTAAGTGTATTAGTTAGTTTCCACTTTTGATTCTAATGATGAATAACTAAGAGGAATTTTTCATTCCTAGACAATGAAACCCACCCTTTAATGGATCATAAGATCCACAAAAGAAATGCATGTTATTCCACCTGTTTAAAACTAAAAATGGTTATCAAATGTTAATATATTAATCAATATGAGTAAACCTTCATGTAAAGAAGTAATACATTAATTCCTAAAACATCAATAATAACACCCAAAGAAATGTTATAATATATTAACCTTTAAATTATTTATTATATAAAATACCACTAGCTAAACATATATAATTTTATAACTCATATATTAATTCATCATTTCCTAATCCCCAAAAATCAGGTTTATTTTAAATTCAACCATGGGTATAACAACAATGTTTTAAACTAGATAGTATCTATGAATATTGTAACATCCCAACCTGAATCATTGGGTCTGATCCGAAGTGTTACATGACATCATGCGCACCTCCCTGTATGCAAGAGGCTACCAACTAGTGGTGAGGGTATCAAGTGAAACTTTGGGGAGACTATACCCTCTATATCAAGTCATAGGATCAATAATCTACAAAAAAATATAGATACTCAGATTAAAATGAAAAAATGTAAATATGGAATACATACAATGTAATAGCTCCCAAAGTGGAAATCAAAAGAAAAAACTAGAAAGTAAATAATCAATCATCTGTGGAGTTCTCTAGTTCCTGTCTTAGTCTTCTCCAGCTCCATGATTCACTGCTCAACCGTCCACCATAGGGACATTTCCCTTCATCGGGTCTCTAGTCAAGAAATCTACAAGCGCATTGAAATGCCCAAGTAGGGTGTGAGTAAAATACTCAGTAGGACACCTCCAATTCATACTCAACCAGATTTAATCAAAATACAATTGTATTCCATAATAAATAATGTGTAATAAATATAAAATTCAAAGCTGAGTGGTTGTGCGCTAACTAAGTTGCCACAACCCCCAGCCGTACCTACTTAGGCTCTATGCTGGATGGATAACCAAGGTTTTAGAAGAATCAATGATTAGCCACTAGGTTAATGAATCTTGTTTCTCAGCATTGTCATGTGACACAATATTAATTCTCTATAATAATATATGTTTCTCTATATGTGCAAGATAAATGAGAGCTAATCAGCTCCCATTAATCATCGAGTTGACGTACTTAGGACCAAGAGTTAATAGTGTCCCTTGGCATCGAAGCACACCATCAAGAAGACACACTAGGGACCGAGAGCTAGTCATCCCCCTCTTCATTGAGTGCATCATAAGGAATCAACGTATACTCATGCATCCTAAGGAATCAACGTATCCCTCAATACTGGATATGCATATCTCAAGACATCATCATGTTCATTCCTCATGTATTGGACCATTTTCTTCATTCATGTGAATCCCCCTTTATAGGATAACACAAGTCACAATGGTCCACTACATGTCTTACCCTAGGCATTATCATGTGCCTACCTCATGCATTAGACCCTCTTCATCAATCATGTGCATCCCTCCTCCAAATGATAATGCAAGTTGACGGTCTACATGTCTTGACTCTAAGAACAAAACCACAAGGTATACGTAGCATGGAATGATATATATATATATATATACATGAATAATCACATCATCATGAGTAAAGTAGTACCCAATGTACACATAATCACACAACAATGTGAATGAATAGCTAAAAATACTCATGGAATCAAGTGTAATATAGAGTTTATAAGGCTGCACACATACCCACATGCATTCATTATCTATCATGGTCATTAAACATTTATCCACATCATATTAATGGAAAACATTCATAAACAAAACCAAATAGGTAAGGAACTTCCTACCTCAATAGTTGGTAAAAAACTCTTGTGGTTTTTCCTAACGTCAGAGCAGCACATCTTTTTTTTACCGAATGGCCCGAAGGCCTTCATTTTTTATTATTTTTGATAATCCACCTTTCAAGGGATGAGTTGGAACCCTTACAAGGCCCGCAGGCTCAGAGACAATTTGATGGCCCATAGTTCTTAGAGGGAATCACCCAGACAAGACAACTTGGAACTACTCCTCCCCAGCATATGTCATGATGATCAGCACTCCACCTTCACAGGGCCGGTCGGCTAGCTGTCCTATGCAAATCTGCATAGGCCCGGTACCAATGGAAAAGCCATACTTTCTCATTCTTCCAATTCTGGTTAGCTCTATTCTAGTGAATGTGCCTACCCTGAATCCTCATCTGGAGCCTTGTCCCTTGTATTCTGACTGGTACGTCTGCATAATCATGTGTCTTGAAGGCCTTGGGGTGGCCCTAAGGCCTTAAGGTAACCCGAAGGCCTCGAGAGACAACTATCCCGAAGGACTTGGATGGCCCAAAGGCCTTACAGGACCCAAGGGCCAAACCGGTGGCCCAGAGGCCCATATGGGTGAATATTTCAGGCTGCTACAGTACCGAATAGTACCTGCTAGAGTAATGCTACAGTGCCTACTACATTACTGCTACAATAACCTAGAAATATGCTTCCACCCAAATTTGATCTCGGGTCTCTTCGATGCACTTGCAAAGTCCCCACCAACCGGGTTGAGGCTCATGTGCAGAGCAACACGTCTAAATCTCATGTTGTTGGCATATCGATGCTTGAGGTTTAGTAGAGGTTTTCCTATAATCATAACATTTATTTTATTTCAAAAGAGATAAAACATCATGTGTGATAATTCTTTCTCAAATAATTCCCAAATTATCTATACATTTATTGCATGTGCTGATAAATTTTAATTATCACTTTACCTTTTAATAAGCCACATGAAATGGTGATTCATGACTTTTACCTTAATTTTATCACATGCACTAATAAATTAAATTATTATTTTATAATTTCTTAAATATCACATGAAATGATAATTTATTACTTTTAATTTTAATTTTATTACTTGTGCTGATAAATTAAATTATTATTTTATAATTTCTTAAATATCACATGAAATGATAATTTATTACTTTTAATTTTAATTTTATTACTTGTGCTGATAAATTAAATTATTACCTTATAATTTCTAAAATATCGCATGAAATGATAAAGTTTTTATCTCATGTGATGATAGTTTAAAATATTACTTTATCATTTTAAAAAGGGTCACATAAAATGATAAATTTCTATCACATGTGTTGATAATTTAAATTATCAATTTTTCTAACAAAATGATAATTAATATTTTTAAATTATCCTTTAAGTCATCATGTGTAATGATAATTACAATTATTATCATTGAACTCTCTTATGCATTGATAATTATAACTTCAAATTGTAAATAAATTTTCAGTTGTGTTGATAATCATAATTTTTAATTTTTCTTTAAATTATCATGTGTGTTTGATAATTATAAATTCAAATTTTCATTAAAATTATAAAATGATAATTTTATTAAAACATATCCTCTAATTATTTCCTATATATACCCTTTTGGGTTTATATATATTTACACAAAAATATATATATATACATATACATATATGTGTGTGTGTGTGTTTTGATAATTTTGATAAATTATTTTCAATAAATCACTACAATTATCATTTAATAATTAAAATGACCATCCTTTGATATTTTTGATAACCTTTTTATGTGATAATCACCTCATAATTATATTTTCAATTTTTATATAAAATTATTCCGGATAATTTTATAAAATAAATCTTTGTAATCATCATTTGATAATATCACATAATTATATTTGATAATTTCAGGTGATTTCTATTTGAAAAAAAATTATAATTGTCCATTAATAATAATTTATTTTCATTTTATTTAAAACACCGTTTTTTTCCTTTCTCGTTTCTTCTTTTTTTTTCTTTTATTAAATATCTATATTTTATTTTAGTTTTTCTAATGAAATAAAATAATAAAACAAAATAAAAAAAGGAAGAACTTACCTTGGAATCACATCGCCACGGGCTGTAAGACCGGAGGTGCCCCAATCGGATACTCGTTCGGTAGTCATTATCCCTCTTAAATGCTTTAATCGTGAAGTAGTGAGGATATTGGTTGGGGTTCCGAGTTTATATAGAGGTTTTGTCGTGTGAATCACCGGTTATTTTTATCCCTAACATCAGTTTTCTAGGTGAAATTAAAACACTCATTTAAATATGTTAATCACTGAAATTATGGTGGCGGAGACATTTAATCTTACCTAAAAACGTGTTTTTGGATTTTATTATAGTTGAAACGGACCGCAATTGTAACACCCTAAGATTTTGAAAATAAATTTAGTATTAAATGTGTGAAACAATAAGTCTAAAAAATACCACTTTTATATAACCAAGCCAGTAAACATAATTTTTCCACCTCTGTTATTTTAATTTCAAAAAACTGACATACACAGTTGTGTTTAGTATGATATTTAGATTCAGATAAGCCAAACTAAATTTTTGATGAATAGTAACAAAACCTTATGAATAGTAACATATCCTTATGAATAGTAATGTTACTCATATGAATAGTAATTAATATTAAATCATCCAAAAAAATAGAAACTTCTCCCATGAATGTATAAATACAATTTAGATGTCTTATAAGTGAAAAAATGATCATAGTGTGAGTATTGGTATTTTTGTATGCCATAAATATTTTAATTAAAATTTTATGATTAATTTAATTATTTAAAATGGAAATTTATTTTCATAAAATTTAGTCATAAATTATTACTTTATTTTCTTATGGTTATAAGATAATTTTATGGTACCTTGATTAATTTCTCAAGGTTTTATAAAATTAGTTATAGTTTTAAAGTCATTTTTTTGGAATAAATTATGATTTTATTTAAAAATTAAATTTAAAAAAATTAAAAAATTATTTTAAAAAAATGGATATCATTTTTTAATTCTACATGTCGAAAAATTGTTGGGGTTAATTTTTGGGATTTTTCAAAAATACTTGAATTTTTCATGAAAAGTAAAAATATAGTTTTGAGTTTTTTGTATGTTTAATGACATCATAATGATGTAATAATTAATATAAAATTCTCATCAACTTTTGTATATTAAATTATGATATTAGGTGTACCAAGTGGCTAATAACATGAAAAAATTCCATGGGAAAGCCCATGGTTTTTCGAAAACTACTAATGAGGTATCCTTTGAAATTAATAAAAAAAACTCCCTCACATTTACTATAAATACCCACTCATCCCTTCATTTTAATTCATTCCAAACTCATCATCCTCAAATATCTAGTAGTTTTACCTCCCTAAAATTACTTACAAGCTCTCCCCCCCCCCCATGTCCAGAGTCCCTTGGTCTCATATAAAGACCAAAACCTCTCCCCTAAATAGGCTCTCAAAGAAGATTACTTCAAGAGGTAAATTCCTCTTTTCATTTTTTTATTTCAAGTTCCTTTCTTTTATTTTTCTTTCCTCACATCTTTTCATACAAATGTTGTGATTAATCCATTACCTTACTGTACTAGAATTTTTTTATGATAAAGGAATAATTCTTCATCATCTCTCTTTTCCCCTTCTTTTATACTAGAAATGAAAACACTATCTGATATGTGTTAATTTATCACATTCAAGGATGGCGGGTTTTCAATTTCTATTACCATATTCAATTCTGGTCATGAAAAAAATTTAATGGTTGAACCAGACTATAATATATGTATTATAACTTATTTAAGGTTCTATAATCCTTTTTTACACATGATATTCATTAATAAATCAAAAAGAGTTTGTTGTGATCAAGAACCGCCAATTAACCCAAACAATTGTCATTAATGTTTTCTATAATGGTTTATCTTCACTCCTAATAATGAAATAAATTTTATAACCATGTAATATTTTTTTTAAACTAATAACATAAAAAATATATTCTATACAACCATTCTCATTCTAAATGTTTATCCGTACATGAATATAAGTAAATCGATCATGAAAACCAAGGAAGAAAACACTCCCAAACAATGAAATTGGATCTATTAACCCATAAAAAGGACATGAATGAACCAAATAAATTTATGAAAAATAAATAACACGTATATTAGGTTCTATAATTATTAATTTATGAACCTAAATTTGATTATTTAGGTCATTAATATCAAGCTGGGAACACCAACGGACTTAAGGTAAGGGTTTTCTGCCCGAACCTCCATTTTCATTCGGGTTACTCTTATTCTATAGTTACCTAAATTAAATTATTATTTATTAATATATACTCCTAATATATTCTGTTATAATGTTCTATATATTTGTACAAACCAGAATCCTTATTTTTTTATGGGGAGTTATATGTTTTAAAAGCATCTTCCAAAAAATCTTCCCGTAATACAAGCCCGATTCAAGGGAATTTCTCAAATTCCTACCTGTTTTAAAGGGAAATATATAATATTTTTTTGGAAAAAATTATCATTATAAAATATATTATTTTATTATAAAAATTCTATCTTACTTCAATTCTAGTTTTGTACAAATATTTTTCCAAAATAACTCTTCTTTTTAAAGTAAAAGATTATTTATCTGAAGAATTACTCGTTGATTTTATAAGAGTATCTTCATCTATTTGAACACTATTGTTGATTCTTATGTATTGTGGGATTAATATTTTATGATATAATCTACCATATTTAATTTAATGGCTTAGGATTATTTTTACTATGTATGTGCTATCTTAAAACCATTCACCAATTTACTCCGTATAGTTAGTGTTTATGCTTAATGTTTAGGGAAAGTTATTTACATTTCATATGTTAGTTTAAATGTGAATGTATAAGTTGTTTATGTTTATCCCAATTCATATGAGTATTTCATTGGACTTAGTAAATGTTGTTTGGGGCCTGCTATATCCCCTTTGTTTATTGGTAGGTCTCGTGAGAAAAAACTATTTTCTTGGCACGAGGCCTTGACAAAATGGATATTTATAGTCCTAGCATAAGGCCATGAAGGTATGGTTATGATGTCCTGAATTAGGAATTACCTCATTTTGAAAATTTTATTTTTAGTTCATGTGGGTATTTGACTAGTATAATACCCATGATTATGTTTTATCATGGCATTATTTATTCATCTCTTCTTCCTGCTATAATTTGTTCAAGTTTATTTTTAAAGGTATGTGTTTTTAGTTATTCTCTTTGCCTAATGTTTATGTTTATGATATATTTCGTTGTATTTATTACCCTTAGTAATGGTGTTTTAGATCACCCCTTTCTAATGTTTCATTTTCTCAGGAAATGAAGAAGTTTATTATGATTAACCTTTAAGGATAAACTTAAAGTTGTGGATGTTACAAACAAAACTTATATGTTGTATTTCATTTCAAATTGTAATGTTTAATGTATGTATGTATCTTTTTTCCAAATCTACTAAAATACTTGGTCCTTAAAGATTCATATTCCTTGTTTATATTCTGATGTAATAGAATAAGTCACCATCTCTGGGAAACTGGGGTCAGGTCCTTACAGTTGGAATTAGAGGAAGTTTAGTAGGAAACTTAGAAACTAGATTTAGAAAATTTATATTAGGGAATCAAACCATAAGATGGTCTTTGAGGATGAACATACAATAACATCTTGGAATCATGGTAAGGAATAGATTATGTGGATCTTTCAAGAAAATACAACCCCATATGGATACTATAAGTGGATGTGGTTTTGGCACAGATGTACCTAGGAGTGAAAACTCTGACAAAGATTTTTGTTTTGAACTAGGGTATCCTAGTGCATAACAATGGGCCTTACTACACACCTATTTTGACACTCCAGGGGGATATGCTTAGGATAATTCACATTTTCTTTACAATCCATTATGATAGATTTAAATTTCAATTTTTACTCAAAGAAACCATGTTTATGATTATGAGATTAGCTATGTATAGAATTTAAATTTATGATAATAATTTTTCTACGTTGAGATTATACATTATGATTTATAACCTAAAATAGTGTATTCCATAATTTATAAATGGTTTCTAGTGGAAGGATTGGAAACCACATGAACACGGATATCCCATGTAGGTATTTCCCTCCGATGAAAGATAATGATGTTGGATATGGATCTACGACTAGTGTTGAGCAACTTATAACTATACTGGGAAAACTGATTCATGTTATGAACAATAACCTTACCCATATAGAGAATCCCGATCCACAATGTGGAAGAGCTATGTCGGATCACTTTATGTGACAACAACCTCCATCATTCAATGGGACTAAAACCCATTTTTAGTTGAGGAGTGGATAAGTTCCCTAAACAAGATATTTCTTGATTTGGGATGTAATGAAAGAGAGAAGTTTGTCATGGTATTTTATCATCTATTGGTAGATTCGGATCAGTGTTGGTAATTAATCCAAAACACAAAGGAGGAGGAAGAAATAGGAGACATGGAATGGAGGTATTTTAAGGAAATCTTCCTAGAAAAATATTTTACCTGTGAACAACAAGAGGATATTGAAAAGAAATTCTTGAATCTGAGGCAAAAGGAGTATAAAAATGTTAAAAAGTATAAAGATAACATCACAAGGTTATAAATACATGTCATGAACTACATACGTAATCCAAGGAGCAATATTTATTGATTCTTTTATGGTTTAAAACCATTCCTATGAAGGGAACTAGTATCCCAAAGTTTCCCTTTATATGAAGATATAGTCTCAAGTGATATCAAGATAGAAAAGTAATTTTCGAAGTCTTGTGAATTTAAAATAAAAAAAAAGAGAATAAAATGGCTTCTAAAAACTCTAGAAAATGAAATAAGGAAATGGGGAAGAAGGGAAGAGTTGACCTTCCATCCTGTAGGAATTATGGGAAGAAACACCCTGGAAATTTCCTGAAGGGAATGGAAGTCTGTTACAAGTGTAGTGAAAAAAGTCCACCTATTTCGGTATTGTAAGGGGAAGAAAGAAGCTACCAAGGTTCAGTGATACAATTTTAGGGATATGGGACATTATGAACGTGAATGTCCTAAGCTTTAGGGAAACATTCCCTAAATAAGGCCAATGGGATAAAGGCCAAGCTTATGCAGTCACAACTACAGAGGTTGAAGTTCCTAACGATGTGGTGGAAAGTACTTTAATCATTTAATCAAACTTAGACAACTCTTTATTTTATTCTAGATCATTGCATTTGTTCATATCTTCCCAGTTTTCCAAAAAAAATAGATATTTCCAATTTGATTTAATAAGGGATTTGTCAGTCAAAACTCCTAAGGGAAGTATCATTGCAACAAAGTTGTGTCAGGTAGTCCCCATTATGGTATATAAATGTTCTTTATCTTCTGATTTTATTGTCATACCCATGATTGACTTTGATATAATCCTTAGTATGGATTGGATTTCTAACCATTATGGGAATATTTATTGCAAGAAGAAGGATGTTACAATTTTTTAGGATGATATAGAATCCCTTATCTTTAGGGTAGAAACATCACCATCTAATTCTCATCTAGATTCACCCCTAGTAGATATACTGAATTCAATTATTGGGATGAAGGTAATATAATAACTATTGGAAAGGAAAATAATGTTCAAATAGAGGACGTACCTATTCTGTAATAATATGTTGATGTATTTTCCATATGATTTACCTGGACATCCTCCAGAGTGAGAAATTGAGTTTTCCATTGACTTAATTCCTGATTCAAGGCCCATATAAAATACCTCTTATAGAATGGACACTGTGGAATTAGTGGAAATGAAGAAAAAACTAGAGGAATTGAGTGATAAATGATTTATTCACCCTAGTGTTTCTCTATGGGGATGCCCTGTTATTTTTGTCAAGAATAAATATGGATCTATGAGGTTGTGTCCTTATGAAGAATAATATATTTATTGCCTATGAATAAAGGTAGTTAAAAATTCCTGAACAAAACTATCCTACTCATGATCTTGATTTAGCTGTTGTGATATTTTCTCTAAAAATATAGAGACACTATCTCTATAGTGAAAGATGTGAGATATCACTACTAGAATTTAGAGCTACAGCTACGGAGATATACCCATGGACAATAGGAAACATGGCTATATCCTATTTACATCCATGGAAATTTCCCTGTCTGTGGCAATTAACCCACCTCCACTCCCAAATTTACTGTAACCCTCTCGCTCCCCTCCTCCTAACACCCCTCCTCCTCGCCACTCTTCTCCCCGAAGTTCTGTGATCCTCCTCCTCCGACGGGCCACCCAACCTCCCCACAATCGTCCTCCTCTAGCGCGGCCACTCCACTTCCCCATCGTCGCTGCTCCGATGTGGACTCCCCACCTCCTCTGATGACGTACCTCCGATGCGGCCACCCCACTTCACCGCGATTCTCCTTCTCTGACATTGCCCTGACACGGCTTTGATGCTGCCCCAACCATCTCAGACGCAGCCACTCCACCTCTCGGGATCCTCCTTCCATGTGGCCACCCCTGATTCTTCTCCTCCAACGCAACGGACCCACCTTCCCAACTTCTCAGTCGAACCAAGTCCTACCTTGGCATCCTCCTCCCGTGATTTATCACTGATCCCACTCAGGGCACCCTAGCGAAATCCACCCTTCTTCAATTTCTCATGTGAAATCCTTGCCTGTTGTACTTCTTGCCTCACTAGGTATTTTCTGATTTTCGGCTCCAACGTGGTATTTAGGTCTCATGTTGTCCCTTCTCTAGATCGGTGGTTCAATTTATTCTAATCTTGGGTTTCATGGAACTAACATCCAAGAGGAATTGTCATATTTTTAATTAGGCATGTGATCCTAGTTCAGTTGTGACGTGAATTATGGAGCTATGAGATGGGTTGCAACTGGGTGGTACGGGAGCGTACACCTATTGAATTCGACATAAGTTGAGTAAGCACAAACAATTCATGCATGGAATTTGTGTATTTTTTAATCAGTTTTAGATGACATAGGGTAGAGTATTGATGGAAATTTTAGTGAGATTATCATATGTGAGGTATCCTATAGCTTCAAATGAAATGGAGGAAGTGCCTTATGAAAAAGGGCTCTTTGGAAACATATTGTGTATGGTTACACCAGATCCTAGTTAAGGAAAAGTGTTTACTAGGGTGATTTGATAATGGCTTGGGAGAAGTGGTATATGGATTTAGATTTGGATCTTCGAGGTGTTTCTTGTGGAGAAATGTTAAGTAAATCCATGTGGTGAGTGCACCAATGGATGGTGTGGTAGGTGATAATATTTTTTTCTAGGAAACTCATCACATCCTAAGAATTTAATTATCATGCACTGAGAATGGGTATTGAGTAGTTTTTTTGTTATCCCTTAGGAACGCTTGGGTTTTGGATGAATCCAGTCATCCTGTTTGGGGATAGACAGGATGTGGGTTGTGGTGCTTGGATTTTGATCAAGTGATGTTTTGACAAGGGTTATCCTATAGTGGAGAGAGTGACATCAGTCATGGGAAATATAAACCCATGAGGGTAGAGCCCTAGTTTTGGGAGACCAATAGGTAGGTATTTCAAATGGAAATTAGGTTCAAATGACCCAATGAGTACCTAAATTGAGTTGGTTTTTCTTGTAGATTAGAGTTCGAACATGGGAATTTGGGTTGAGTGGAAATAGTAAAGATCCAAGGTTTCTTTAGATTTGAAAATTAATTGGTTCTTATAGAAATCATGACATGGGATTGATCGACTAATGACCCAAATGAGGGAATCGCACTAGTTTTCAGACTTGGGGTGGTTTTGATGATCCAAATGTGTTAAATCATGGTTATGTCAAAGATGGCAATATGGCTTTATGGTAGTCTAGTTGGTGGAGGCCCAGAACTAAGAATTTCACCATGTTTCAAGAGTTTAATTCATTGGTCTATAATGGTGAACATGATGTGCCTCCTGAAATAGGGGGATTGGGAATTGAATGTTCTGAAAATGTGGTGACGTTTGGAGTCTATGCATCATCATCAGGATCAGGATGGCTTGTGATGAACCAATATGATTGGGTTAGGAAATTTCAGTGCTTTCAATAGAGTACAATGATAGGTTTATATGGTTGAAATTTTAACCTTAGATCCACACCATGATTTGGAAGGAATATCAAAGTGCCAAGTTATAATAATGGAATTGAATTCACTTATTATTTAGTTAAGAAGTATCTAGAGAAGTATGATAATGCTCAACAAGCTACTGTAATGTAGACACCCTAATAGAATGGGGTGGTTGAGAGGTAAAGTAGAACTGCCAATAATATAACACAAACTATGGTGATCTTTAGTGGTATTACAAGGTATAAAAAAGTTTCCTTCTGAATTAAGGTTTAAAAGGAAACTAACATTGAAGTATTTATGAGTCTTTGGTAGTAAGTTCTATATTCTTAACATGGAAGGGAATCAAGAAAAGTATATAAATAACACGATGAAGATATATTTCATATATATTTCTTAAGAAGAAAGTTTTATAGATTTTTTAATAATATTCTCATTAATATTTTGGAATTAAAATATGTAATAATGGATAGGAAATAAAAAGGAATCTATGACAGGATCATTGAAGATAATGTAGAGAAAAGTGAATCTTTACAAGATCCTAGAGAGTCTCTTAGGGGTAGTGAGGACTCCATCATAGAGTTTTTTGATGAATATGAGAAAGAAAAAGACATAAAGATTCCAATTACACCTAAAAGATTTACTAGAACTAAACATATTGATGAAGAGAACATTTTGAGAGACAAATATGTTTTAGTATAAACTAGGAGGATGTATATAATTAAAAGAAATTCCCTCTTATATTTATTTGAGTAAAAAATATTTGATTAAGCATCTAATGATTAAAATTGGATTAAAGATATTAATGAGGAGTTAAATTAGACAGAAAATAATGACACATAGAAATTTGTTCCACAAACAATAGATGAAAATATCATATTCACGAAACAAGTATTCAGAAATATGCTTAATGAAAATAGAGAAGTTATAAAATTCATTGTCAGAATTTTGTAAAAGGGATATTCATTGATTGGTAGGGTGGTTGTAGATAAAATATTTTCACCAATTGATTGTATTGAGGTTATAAAATTGTTTCTTACCATAGTTATGTAGATAATATCAAGGTATATCTAATGTATATAATAAAAAGTATTCTTTTCTCATTGGATTTTTTTAAGGAAGTTTAAATTGGTCAACTATGTGGATTTAAAATAAATGATGATGATAATAAATTTTTCATTTTTAAGAATGATTTTTGTGGCTTAAAACAAGTACAGGTATCTTGGAACTCAAGGCTTGAAAATGTTCAATTTTTTTGTGGTTTATGAGAGTAGTTGACTATAATCTCTATATTAATAGGATTTTTTTTAAGGGAACAAAGGCCTCTTTATTTAAATTATAAAGAAAAGGAAGAAAGTTCAGAAGAAATACAAGAACAAAACACTTAAAAATCCATCAACCCATTTTAGAACGGGTATTCATACTATGAAAGGGAAGTCTTCCACCCCTGTCGCGGGAGTTCTGACCTCTCCTCCTGGTCCTGGCTTGTATCCATGGACCTTTACCATCAATATCATCCAGGTTCTCCACAATAGTATAATTCCTTATGGTTTCATCTTTATTAACTCTGTCACTTTTATTCCCATCATCATCACTGTTAAGTAAGGAAAGTATTTCAAAAGTGTTATGAGTACCAACATTTCTATTTGTTCGGGTCCTCGATGCTTGAGGTGGGGTGCTGATTGTAAGAGAGGTATAAACCTTTGATCTCAACAGTTCAGCATTCTTCATAGGTGTATGTGCCTCTCTTTCTAGAGGAGGCATTGTAGTTGACTCTGTCACATTGTGTGTTTGTCCAATTGTCTTGGAAACACCCAAAATAGAGATGGGGTCCGAAAGGGAACCCTTTTTAGAGCAGAATTTTCCTCATCTCGAGCAGGTGTTAACTCTTTCATCATATTAGAATCAGGCTGGATTCTCAGCCTCAAGTTCTTTCCACTATGATATAGATGACTTTGGGTAGGAATCACCCCTTCTATTTTGATGGGTATCTTAAACTTCTCCAGTAACTACTCATCGATGGGAAACTTATATGCCACACAAATGGGTTGAACATCCATGCCATGAACTCCTATAGAAGTTCCAGCAAGATTACTATCAGGGTGAGAACTGGACACCAGTTTGGGTCCAAATTCAGCAGAATAGTGATTAACTTTACTTCCCACCATAGGAGGGTTAATTCTCAAACGTGAAACTTACAGATTTATAGAAACATGCAGCACCCAATTAGTTGCAAGAAATTTTTTAACTCCACTTCCCACTGTAGGAGCAGGTTTCGGGAGACAAGATTTTTTTAAAGTCGCACCTTGTGTTTTTTGTAATTCCATTGAAGGGCTAGCAACATCATCCTTTTTCACAGATTCATTGGACTTGGAAGGGCAGGGGACCATTGCATTTCCATTGTCAGTAGTCACTTCCTTGGATTCCTTGTTTGTTTTTTTATTCTTAACCTTACTTGAGGTCGTTGTCTCTAACATGTGCTTCACTTTTTTGCATTTTGAAGAAAAAGCAGTTTTCTCATGCCTAATTATTTCATCAGCCTCAGTTTTTGCTAGAATCTATATCTCTATTTGATTATCCACATATTCTGTCTCATTTTGATCTTGGTTCATGTCTTTAATCATCACATCTTTGAAAGATAGGCCCACTTCAGGTGAGTCACTTTATTCTACTAAATCAGCCCAAGTGACATTGGGTCTATCAATCAACTAAAAAGAAGGAGGTTCTGCATCTTTTAGGATGACATAGGTGGAGTCCAACTTGGGGATTTTACTATGATCCTTGATCATATGTTCAGTCTGAGACATTTTCTTAACATTTTTAGAGATTAGGAGTCTGTTGCGAGAGCTGTGAGAAATCTCATTTGTATCTTGTTCCGAAGATTGGACATATGTACCTTAGGGAAATTTATTAAAATCTTTTCTTCTGAAATGAGACTCATCATTCCCATTCAGCATACATCTAGTACAAAAAATATTGGAACAACAGTTGGACCTTGAGTATCCAATCATACAGCAGACTTCACAATACAATGGCAACTTTTCATACACAATACGAAGATTAATTTCATCATGTGGTGTGGATAGAACTACCTTATCAACCATGTTAGAAATTAAATCTACCTCAACTAAAATTCAGGAAAAATGTCCATAGAAAAAATTTTCAGTAGCCAAATCCATCTGGATTGGAATGCCTATCACAGAGGCGATGTCATAAAGAATTTCAAAATGCCAAAAAATCCAATTTAAACCATAAATATTTATCCAAACCTGGGAAAAAGTGTCTTTAAAATCATAGAGACAAAAATTTAGCTCCCATTCATGGATCCTAAGTGTTCCTGGCTTCAAATTTATGGAACCAAAGATCCATGCTTTACCCTTAAATTCAGCAAAGGGAAACAACAAGTGAAAAAACCTCTTTCTAACGAAACAAATTTGAAGTCATGAAATCCCCAAATAATAGTAATACGAGCAACTAAATCATAAATTTTCCAAGGTTTTGTACCTTTAGATAAAGATATTTGGGAAATAAAGGAGTTCTTACAGAGATCAAAGCATTCCAAAACTATATTAATAGGAATTGTTATAGCCAAATGATCGCATAGGTTTATACAAATTAAACTATCTGAAATATGTTTGTTGGATGAGCTGATAGGGCTGTGAACTTCATATTCATTAGGTGTTTCTCATTTTTAGGAAGTCCAATAGACAATGCATTTCCTTGGAGTTCAACAAACTAAGTGCAAGGGAGTGATTGAATTATAAATTTCATAAATGTTTATATGTAATTCATTGTTTTATTCCCTCAAATTCCATTAAAATCCTTGGCATTGCTATATTTTTACATTTTGTATGATTTTATATGAGTAAAATAAATCTGTATTTATTTTTTGATTTTAGTGATAACCTTTTTATGTTTTCAGTAATTAAATTTTTTTTCATTAATTAAATGTATTATAATTTATTTGTGTTCAGTTTATGAGGATTCTTCTTCTCCTGCCATTGATTTAGGTGCATATGCCAATGTGGATGTTGATGCTGATGGTGGTCTGAGAGGAGGAGATAATGATGTTGGTGTTTCTGAAGGAGATGATGAGGATCGTGATGGTTTTGATGATACTGATATTGAGTTACATTTTAGATGTAAATTTTATTCTTGGTTTATACATTTAATTATACCATATAATGATGTTAGTGTTTGGTAGATGTTGTGGTGTATACATGTAGGAAGAACTAAGTCGAGTAGTTTAGAAAATATGATTCAGTTGATGAGATCAACCAAAATTAGAAGACTGGTTCAAATGTATGGGGTTTAAATTAATTATATACTTCTATTGAATGAATAGAAACATGAAAATCCAAATTAAACTATGATTTTTTTATTCAAATTAGTGGAATATTCCATGAATAAAGAGATGACTTCTTTGAAGTTAAAAAAATCAGATATGGTTGAACTTTAAGTGGGTAAAAAGGAACTTGAAAATAAGTTGGTTTGCTAAATTAATTAATAGAATGATTTTTATAAATGATAAAAATTATGGATGGTAATAATGTGTTATTAGTAGAATGAAAATTTTTATTTTTTGGAAATATTCTCACTAAATATAAGCATTATATCATCTAAACAATTCTAAGTATGGTGGAATTGGAATATATGCTTCTAGATTTGGTGGAAATCAAGACAAGTTTGCTTCATGGTGAGTTAAAGGAATAAATCAACATGAAACAACCGATATGAGTACCAGAAATTGGGATCCATGACTTGGTTTGTATATTGTATAAAATCTTGTATAGAATAAAGCAAGTACCATGATAGTGGAATCAAAAATTTGAATCATTTATCACTGATGAAGGATTTGATAGTTTCAATAGAGATAATTACTTCTACTGAAATAAATGGGATAATGGTACCTTCATAAATTTCATATTGTATTTCAATTACATGTTTCTACTTGGACTAGATGATTGAATGATTTAGAAATCTATGGATAATTTTTTGGAGGTTTTGTGATGAAAAATCCCAAGAAATTCAAGAAGATATTGTGGATAAGTATAGAAATAGATAATAAGAATGTAGATTTAGTAATAAACCAGAAGGAACATATAAATAGGATCATCAAAAGGTTGGGTATGAATAGATGAGAAACAGTTACTACCCATCTTTCACTTCAACTTGACCAAGGCATAAGAACTCACAATGGAAGAAGAGTGCCAATACATGGAGAAAGTTCCATATTCCTTGGGTGTTGGAATTTTAATGTATAAAATGATATGTACTCAATAATTTATTGTGATTATAGTGGTATTTGTTATCATATTCATGTAAAATCATGTAAATGGACATTGGGATGTCATTATATAGAAAACCAACCTATTTGTACATGTCTATTATATATTTTTTAAGATAAATAATATAATAATACATTCAAGGATTTAAATTTTTAGTATCATAGGAAAATTTGGTTCATTAAACACTTGTACATAATACAAAAACATTATTTAGCAATTGGAAATAGATGGAGGGGGCGGGGGGGTGCAGGGGGGATGTGTAGGCTAGGGGGCTGGGTGGAGGGGGGCAGGGGGCAGGGTGGAGGGGGGCAAGGGGGCAGGGTGGAGGGGGGATGGGGGGCAGGGGGCAGGGGGAGGGTGGAGGGGGCAGGGGCAGGGGCAGGGGGTGGAGGGGGGGTTGTACAGGCTAGGGGGCTGGGTGGAGGGGGCAGGGGGCAGGGGGAATGGGGTTGACCTGCTAGAATTTTCCAGCTGTGGACAGGTTAACAACAGCCCCTGTTCAGGGTTTGAAACCTAAAAATTATTTTATATTTTCTTTTCTTTTATTTACTTTAGTTATTTTACTATTTAATAACATTTTTCTTGTGTTTTCTGGGCACGAAAAAAGTTGGACAGCACCTCATGCACCTTTTGAAAGATCGAATCATACTGTTGTTGGAAGTAGAAAGAACATACAGGCTCGTGTTTCTACATTGTTTTCAATGTTTTTTATGTTTTCCACCTTCCTATTTAAATTGTATATGAGACATTGCCAATTTAATTTGAAGGTTTCTGTAAAAACCATTTAATGTGTGAAGGTGTGTATACCTAGTGGGGGAGCAACAACTTTTAGTTAGAAAGCTATAAAAGCCGAAGTGGGAGGTTTGGTTCTACCTTGGGGTAGGATCCCTCTTCTAGACTCTTTAATTCAAGAAATATTTAAATTGAATTTAGCTTCTTTCTTAATTCTATTTAATTATATTTAATTGCATATCTTGAATAAGTTTTCTTTAATATAATTGTTTCATTTGATAAAGTCGTGTTTTTATAATAAAACCCCTCCAACGGAGGTGCGATGTCTGCGAAAACTCACAGTGATAGTTATGTTGATCTAGTTGCTTAAATTATTGCATTTCATTTGTGCTGAATGAGTTTTATAATAAATGTTAAATATAATTAAATAAATTATGTGATAAAGAAATTCCATTATTTTATAATAAAACCCCTCCAATGGAGGTGCGCTTTCTTCTAAACCAAAGAGTAGTGATTGTTATTTGTATCATGTTTAGATTTGGTTTGAGTCTTTCATATTCCTCTTCCCACTCCCTTCAATCCTGGCCAGATGATGTTGCCCCGCGGATGTCGCTAGACCGGGCCAACACGTCGCGTTCATGCCGCAGTCACACCACGGTCACGTTGCGGTCATGTCGTGGTCACGCCGCGGTCACGCTGTGGTCACACCGCGGTCACGTTGTGGTCACGCCATGGTCATGCCGCGTTCACGCCATGGTAATGTCGTGATTTTTCCCTACTCCAGGATGAAACCTCGCGGCAGTTCACAGTGATAGTATTCCATGAGTCTTGTGATTAATGTTGAGACTGGATAATCACAATTTCTGCCGGTGGAGCGACGGCCAGAATGTTGCCCCGCCTCCTCCCTCTCCCTTTGCTCCTGGCCAGATGATGCTGCCCCATAGATGTCGTTGGACCGGGCCAACATGCCGCAGTCACGTCGCGGCCATGCCGCGGTCACGCCGCGGTCACGCCGCGGTCACGCCGCGGTCACGCCGCGGTCACGCCGTGGTCATGCTGCAATCACACCGTGATTTGGCCCTGCTCTAGGACGAAAACCCATGACAGTTCACAGTGATAGAATTCCATGAGTCTTGTGATCAATGTTAAGACTGAATAATCACAATTTCTGCTGGTGGGGCGATGACCAGAATGTTGCTCCGCCTCCTCCCGCTCCCTTCACTCCTGGCTGAAAGATGATGCCCCGCGGATGTCGTTGGACCGGGCTGACATGTTGCGGTCATGCCGCGGTCACTCCTTGATTTGTCCCTCCTCCAGGATGACAACCCCCTACAGTTCGCAGTGATAGTATTACATGAGTCTTGTTATCAATGTTAAGACTAACTAATCACAATTTCTTTCGGTGGGGTGATGACCAGAATGTTGCTCTGCCTCCTCCCGTTACCTTCGCTCCTGGCCGGAAGATGTTACCCCGTGGATGTCGCTGGACTGGGCCAACACACCGCGGTCATTCCACGGTCACACTGCGGTCACACCGCGGTCACACTACTGTCGCGATCACTCCGCGGTCACGTCGTGGTCACACTGTGATTTGGCCCTACTCCAGTCACATTCAGTCCACACCATCACCCTTCCACCTTCATTTCAGCCCACTGCCACCAGCCTTCCATCCTGCAACATCCCCCCAGCCTCCTTTGAAGAAGCCCACACCATCCCCCAGCACCTGCAACCATCCCCCATCCACCAGCATTCCATCCCCCTTCCACCTACATTCGAGCCCGCACCAGCCCTCGGCCACCTGCAATCCAGCCCGCACCAGCCACCACCCCCCATCCTTCTGCAAAACACTCATGCCAGCCCTCTGCCACCTTCAAAATATCCCCAACCACCGGTTCCAGCCCTCACCAGCCCCCGGCCTCCTACATCCCAGCCCGCACCACCTACATCCCAGCCCGCACCAGCTCCATTCTGCTCCATCCTCCTTCCACCTTCATTCAGTGTTAGAGAACCAAGCATTGTTAAACCTAAAAGGGAGAGGGAGTTTCACAATTTTTTTGGACACATTAAAAAAAATATCATGATGATAAAAGTGGAGATTGTGGAGGGTGGTTCTAGAGATGGTGTCTATAAGATATTCTAATCTTTTTATTGGTGTTTCAGATCTTGGTCTTTTTCTAATTTATTTTAGAAGAAGTTGGGGAACTGTTTGAATTTTCTGCCTTATTATTACCCTTGGAGGAATCAATGCAGGGGTTATTCACAAGTAATTCCATAGAGTCTTTACTAATATAGGTAGTATGGTCAAAATCTTGATTAGTAATCAGGTTCTCATATTTAGTAGGAATATTAATGTTATCTGAAGTTTGAGAAATACCAATAGTATGATTGACAAAAGGGGGAGGAGATGTACCTGAAATATTTGTAGCAAGGTTGTCATGTGAAGTACCTGAATTTTTTTTCATATTTTTCTAGAACCTGGGGGAATCTTTGGTGTGTCCACTAGGTTCAGTTGCTCTTGATAAGATGAAAATATACTCCTCTAATTCTTGACCAATTCAATTGGAAGATTTGGGTTGGCATCTTTCTAATATTTCAAACCCGAGGCAACCCAATTTTGATTTGGTTAACTGTCCAGAGCAGTATTTGAAACACCTAGAACTTCAGGTTCCATGGCCATCTCCTTGGGAGATGCACTGTCCTAACCAAGTGGGGGTTAAGGGGTCTGTTCATAACTAAAGTTATTCTCCACATAAGTGTCACTACTCAAGTGTAAACCCCCAAGAGGGTTTCATTTGTTCTACTTATAATCATTATTCAAAATCATCTTGGTCTGGTCATCTTGTTTTTCAAGTAGTGTGCCAACCTGTTTTGATTCACATCCCAAAGAAGAATAAGGGTATGAAGATTGACCATTGTCAATCTTCATACCATTAAAAAGATCATTATAAATGTGATGTGATTTATTACCTTTAGAGGGGTCCAAAAGAGTATCCCCTGCAGCTAAAACTTCCAAGGCGGGGTTTGTCGTAATATGCAGGTCTCCAGGCAGTGATGATCCTGTATGATCACATGAATTCAAATCCTATTTAATATCCCTATCCAGACCCAAAGGTGGGTTTGAGTGGCCTTGCATGTTGGGTGAATTGGTAAACCTGATCTAAGAAAAGAGTAAGCATGATGAAATCCAAGATAATATCCTAAAGCCACTGAGAAAACCAGTAAACCCATCATCTATATCACCACTAAACCCCAACCTCTTAGCTTTCAATCAACAGCCAACCCCTAGTGGAACTGGAAATAGTAGTAGCTTGTTTGACACCAGAAGTACTCCCCACCAAGCAGCAACCTACTATAATCCAAATAACACTAGCCAATAGAACATGTACTATAGAAAACCCCAATAACAATTAGAGTTTTAGCAGTAACCCACTCAAAAGTAATAGCACCAACACCTATAAGCCAACAGCAATGTCCATACACTAGGAATGTACTCAAATTTACATCCCAAGCCACCAGCACCAACCCATGCCACTCCTGTAATACACCCCATCAAAGAGGCATCCTACACCACACAAAAAACCCATCCAACAACCCATTTACCAATTCAGAGTCAATAATAGCACCCAATCTCTGTTAACAAACCAGTCCATGGAAACAAAACCTCCAGCACCTCTAATCCAACACCAGCCATAACTTTAGCCTCTACACCCATCCATCACCAAACATCCATCTTGATGTTCCTATCTAGAAGCTCACAGAACTACTCAACAACATCTCCCAGTATCTGTAGCACCAAAAATAATCACCCAATATTTTGAAAATCTCCCAGCAGCCACACCACCTCCTAGAAACCGCGACATCACCCAAAACCCACCTACACCAACATCAGAACCCAAAAATAGTAAAATAAAATAAAATATGGACACTCTACACTAGAATCCACTGTTATAGAGTAATATATCATAAAAAACTAAAACTCCCACCAGGGGGGTTCTGTCCAGGGGGCTGCTGTCCAGGGGGGTCCAGTAGGGGGGCTGCTGTCTAGGGGGTCCAGTAGTGGGGGGCTGTCCAAGGGGGTCTAGGGGAAGCTGTTCAGGGGGGTCCAGCAGTGGGGGGCTCTGTACAGGGGGGTTTAGCAGGGGGGTTGCTGTCCAGGGGGTCCATCAGGGGGGGGCTGCTATCCGGGGGGGCTGCTGTACAGGGGGGTCCAGTAGGGGGGTTGTTGTCCAGGGGGTCCAACAGTGGGAGGGTCTGTCCAGGGGGGTTCAGCAGGGGGAGCTGCTGTCCGGGGGGGCTGTTGTCCAGGGGGTCCAGTAGTGGGGGGGCTGTTGTCCAGTGGGGTCCAGCAGGGGGGATGCACTATTCTTGTTTATTGAGTTATATTCTTTGTGAATATTCTAAGATTTTTTGTTTTACCATAATTTTAGGGGATGAGCACTACTATGTTCTACCTTGTGTTATAGGTACTTTTGAGATGGTTCTAGACTTCTTTGATAGTTTGTCTTATAGGGAGACTCATGTAAGTGCAGTTATGTGTTTTTTTTTATATTTGGATTTTTTTAATTCTTATTATGTAAGGAGCTTTTGTGTATAATTTAATTTGGAGGGGACTGACAGGTGGGGTAGGGGGAAACTGGTAGGGGGAGGGTACTAGCAGGGGCTGCAAGTGGGGGGCTGGTAGGGGGGTGCAAGTGGGGGCTGGTAGGGGTAGGGGGAGGGGAAACGGGCGGGGGGGGGGGCAGGACTGGGGGGTTTCCAGGAGGGTGGGGGTGGCAGTCCAGGGGAGTGGAGGTCTGGGCTGTCTAGGAGGATCTGTCCTGGGTATGGGGGTGTCCAGGGTCTGGGGGGGTATGGGGTGGTGTCCAGGTTCTGGGGGGGTTCCAGGGTTTTTCTAGGAGGGTATGGGTGGATGTACAGGGGAGCGGAGGTCTGGGTTGTCCAGGGGGATATGTTCAGGGTCTGGGGGGTGTCCAGGGGCTGTTCGGGGGGGTGTCCAGTGTATGTCCGGGGGGTGTCTTGGGTCTGTCCGGGGGGTGTCCAGGGTCTGTCTAGGGGTGGCCAGGGTCTATTAGGGGGATGTCCAGGGTCTATCCGGGGGGTGTCCATGGTCTGTCCGGGGGGTATGGGGTGGTTTCCAGGTTCTGGGGGGGTCCAGGGTTTGTCCAGGAGGGTGGGGTTGGGGTGGATGTCCAGGGGAGTGGAGGTTTGGGTTGTTCAGGGTTATATGTCCAGGGTCTGGGGGGTGTCCAGGGGCTGTCCGAGGGGGTGTCTAGGTTCTGTCCGGGGGGTATCCAGGGTCTGTCTGAGGGGTGTCCAGGGTCTGTCTGGGGGGTTTCCAGGGTCTGGGGGTGTCCAGGGGCTGTCTGGGGGGTGTCTAGGGTCTGTCCAGGGGGTGTCCAGGGTATGTCTGAGGGGTGTCCAGGGTCTGTCTGGGGGGTGTCTAGGGTCTGTCCTGGACACCCCCCAGACAGATCCTGGACACCCCCTGGATTTTTTTTATGGTTTTTCAGACCCTATAGCCACAGTTTCTAACCGTGGCTATAGGTCTATTGCCACGGTTAAAAACTATGGCTATAGGTATAATGCCATGGTTTCTAACCGTGGCAATAAATTGTGTCCCTCCTATAGTATATCCACGGTTTAAAATCGTGGATATAGAGATATTACCATGGTTAAAACCGTGGTTGTATACCTATAGTCACGGTTTGAACCGTGTCTCTAAACCTATAGCTACGGTTACAAATCGTGGATATAATTCTAGGCCTATAGCCACGCCAAACTTAGCCATGGTTCCTCAAACCGTGGCTATTACCTATATCCACGGTTTAAAGACCTATAGCCACGTTTTAAAACCGTGGCTATAGCTTGAATTTCCAGTAGTGTATATACGGATCACAAGAGTCTGAAGTATATCTTCTCATAGAAAGAACTCAACATGAGGTAAAGGCGAGCGATCAAACTACTCAAGGATTATGATTTTACCATACACTACCACCAAGGAAAGGAAAATAAGGTAGCTAATGCATTGAGTAGGAAGGATCATTTAGTTCTCAACAAAATGTGGATTAACAAGGATCCTTTGTATATGGATCTAATGAGGATTGATATGGGAATTATCAAAGAAGTTAAAACATCACTAGTTTTTCATTTATTTTCCCAACCATATTTATTATAAAGGATTAAAATCTCTCAACCTAATGATGAGAACCTACAAAATAAAATTAATGTTTTGAAAGATGGGAAGTTGGCTGACTTCGTAAGTGAAGATGGAATTCTAAAATTTGGGAAGAGGCTATGTTTTCCCTCTATACCCAGGATAAAAAGGGAGTTATTGGATGATTCCCTTAGCTCAATTTTCTCTATACACCCTAGCAGTACTAAAGTGTATAGATATTTGGAGGAAAATTTTTGTGGGACAACATGAAGTAGGAAATTACTGATTATGTATCAAGATGTTTAGTCTTTCATCAAGTGAAAACCAAGAGAAACATCCTAGAGGATTAATTCAACCTATACCTATTCCTATAGGAAAATGTTATTACATCACCATGGATTTTGTCACTATACTAACCAAAACACCAATAAATAAAGGTGAAATATGGGTAATTGGTGATCGCCTTACAAAATATGCACATTTCCTCGCTATAAGGGAGGATTTTCCACTAGATCATCTTACACGGCTCTATATTAATGAAGTTATAAGACTTCATGGAGAACCTATTTCAATATTGTATTATCATGATCCTATATTTACATTGAAATTTTGGAAAAGTATTTAGAAATCTTTGGATACTGATCTTTGATTGAGTACTGCTTACCACCCAAAAACTGACGGGCAATCAGAAAGAACAATCAAGACCTTAGATAATATGTTGGAATCATGTTATCTTGACTTCCAAGGTAATGTGGGATCAATAATTACCTTTAGTGTAGTTTTCTTATAATAATAGTTTCTATTCAAGTATTAAAAAAGCACCACCTGAAGCATTGTATGAAAACATATTTTGTACACCAACATGTTGGGATGAAGTTTGTGAAAGGAAACTAGTAGGGATAAAACTTGTGGAGAAAATAATAGTGAAGGTAAATACTATTCAAGTCTATATCAAAGAAACTCAAAGAAGACAAAAAATATATGTTAATAATCGAAGTAAGGATTTGTAATTTCAAGTGGGAGATCATTTTTTCTTAAAAGTATCTCCATGGAAGGGTGTTATAAGATTTCGAAAGAAATGGAAACTAATCTCTAGGTACAAAGTCCCTTTTAAAATTCTGGAGATAATTGGAGCTGTTGTATATCTTTTGGCTATACCACCTAGACTGTCTAAAGTACACAATTTGTTCCATGTCTCATTGTTGAGAAATTACATGATAGACCCAACGCATGTCCTCACGTTTGAAGGTATAGAATTGTAACATGACTTATCTTACTATAAAGAGCCTATCTGGACTCTGGAAACCAAAGAACAAGTGTTGAGGAATCATACGACTCGACTAGTAAAGATACTTTGGAAAAATCATAAATTCAAAGAGGCAACATGGGATCCTGAGGAGATTATGATGGATAACTACCCAAATATTTTTGTGAGGTAACATTCTGGTAATTTTGAGGACGAAATTTTTGTAAGGAGGGGATGATATAACACCCCAATATTTTGAAAATAAATTTAATATTGAATGCATGAAACACTGAGCCTCTAAAAAACACCACTTTGATATAACCACGCTAGTAAACATAATTTTTCCACCTCTATGATTTGAATTTAGAAAACCTGACATACACGGTTGTGTTTAGTAAGATATTTAGATTCTAATAAGACAAACTTAATTTTTATGAATAGTAAGATACCCTTATGAATCGTAACATAGCCTTATTAATAGTAATATTACTCTTATGAATAGTAATGAATATTAAATAGGCTAAAAAAATATAAACTTCACACATGAATGTATAAATACAATTTAGACACCTTATAAGTGAAAAAACGATCATAGTGTGAGTATTGATATTTTTGTACGTCATAAATATTTTAATTACAATTTTATGATTAATTTACTAATTTAAAATGGAAATTTATTTTCATAAAATTTATTCATAAATTTACTTTATTTTATTATGGTTATAAGATAATTTTATGGGACCTTGATTAATTTCTCATGGTTTTATAAAATGATTTCTATTTTAAATTTGTTTTTTTGGAATAAATTATGGTTTTATTTAAAAATTAAATTAAAAATATTTAGAAATTTTAAAAAAAATGGATTTAATTTTGGAATTATACATGTTTAAAAATGTTTAGGGTGAATTTTTGGGATTTTTTAAAATACACGAATTTTTTGGGAATAGTAAAAATACAGTTTTGAGTTTTCAGTATGTTTAATGACATCATAATGATGTAATAATTAATATAAAATTTTGGTTGACTTTTTTAAATTAAAATATGATATAAGGTGTCCCAATTGGATAATAACATAGGAAAATACCATTTTCAAGCCCATGGTTTTTCAAAAGCCACTAATGATGTGTCCTTTGAAATTAATAAAAAACTCTCACTCATTTACTATAAATACCCACCCATTCCTTCATTTTAATTCATTCTAAACACATCATCCTAGAATCACTAGTAATTTTACCTCCCTATAAATATTCCCAAGCTCCTTCCCAACATAAAACAATCCCTTGGTCTCATATAAATACCAAAACCTCTCCCCTAAGGAGGCTATCAAGGAAGTTTACTTCAAGAGGTAAATTCCTCTTTTCATTTCTTTTATTTAAAGTTCCTTTCTTTTATTTTTCTTTCCTCGCCTCCTTTGATCCAAATTTTGTGATGACTCCAGTAACATAAATGTATTTTAATTTCATTATGATAAAGGAATAATTCTTCATCATCTCTCATTTCTCCTTCTTTTATACTAAAAATGAAAACACCATCTGAGATGTATTAATTTATCACATTCAAGGACGAAAGGTTTTCAATTTCTATTACCATATTTAATTATGGTCATGAAACCATTTTGATGGTTTAACTAGACTATAATATATGTATTATAACTTATTTAAGGTTCTGGAATCCTTTTTTACATGTGATATTAATTTATAAATCAAAAATACTTTGTTGTGATCAAGAACAGCCAATTAACCCAAACAATCGTCATTAAAGTTTTATATAATGATTCATCTTCACTCCCAATAACCAAATTAATTTTATAACCATGTAATATTATTTTTGTTCACTAAAAAAATAAAACTTCTATTATGGAAAACCATTCTCATTCTAAATTTTTATCCGTACATGAATATAAGTAAATCGACCATGAAAACTAAGGAACAAAACACTCACAAACAATAAAATTGGATCTCTTAACCCATCAAAAGGCTATGAATGAACCTAACAAAGGTTATTAGAAATAAATTAAATGTATAGGAGGTTTTGGAATCATTAATTTATGAACCAAATTTTTTTTATTCAGGTCATTAAGATCAAGTGAGGAACACCAATGGGCTTAAGGCAAGGGTTTTTCACCCGAACCTCCATTTTCATTTGGGTTACTGTAATTCTCTGCGCACCTCAATTAAATTATTATTTATTCATATTTAATCCTCATATATTATGTGAAAAGGTTATATATATGTGTACAAACCATAATCCTACTTTATTTTATGGGGATTTATATGTTTTAAAAGGATCTTTCAAAAATTCTTCTCGTAATACAAGCCCGATTCAAGGGAATTTCTCAAATTCTTACCTATTTTCAAGGGCACTCTATAATATATTTTTGGAAACCATTATATTTATAAAATATTTAATTTTATTTTTAAAATAATATCTTACTTCACTTTTGGTTTTGTACAAATAGTTTTCCAAAAGAACTCTTCTTTCCTAAGTAAAATAGTATTTATCTCAAGAATTACTCGATGATTTTATAAGACTATATTCATCCATTTCAATAATCTTTTTTATTATTAGGTATTATTGAGATTAATATTTTATGATATCATATACCATATTTAATTGAATGTTTTATGATTATTTTTACTGTGGATGTGCTATCTTAAAACTATTCACCAATTTACTCTGTATGGTCAATGTTTATGCTTAATGTTCGGGGAAAGTTATTTGCATTTAATATATTAGTTTCAATATGAATGTATATGTTGTTTATGTTTATCCTCATTTATATAAGTAATTCATTGGACTTAATAATTGTCAAGTGGGGCTCTCTATAGCCCCCCGGTGCTTCGTTAGGTCCCGTGAGACAAACTATGGTCTTGGCACGAGGCCTTGACAAAATGGATATTTATTGTATTGGCACGAGGCCTTAATTATATGGTTATGATGTCATGAATTATGAATTTTCTCATTATGAAAATACTATTGATAGTTCATGTGGTTATTCGACTAGTATAATACTCATGATTATGTTTTATTATGGCATTATTTATTCATCTAGTATTCCTGCCATAATGTGTTCAAGTTTATTTTTAAAGGAATATGTTTTTAGTTATTCACCATGCCAAATATTTTTGTTTATGATATCTTATACTGTACTGATTACCCTTACTGGGAATTTGAGCTCACCCCTTTCTTATGTTTCATTTTCTCAGGACATGAATAATTTTATTATGATTGACCTGCAAGGAAAAACTTATAGTTTGGATGTTCCCAACAAAACTTATATGTTGTATTTAATTTAAAATTGTAATGTTAAACTTATGTATATATCTTGTTTCCAAATCTTCTAAACTACTCAGTCATTCAAGATGCATATTCCTTGTTTATATGCCTATGTAATAAAATAAGACATTGGCTTTGGGTAACTCGGGTCAGGTCCTTATAGTTGGTATCAGAGAAAGTTTAGTAGGAAACTTGGAAACTAGATTTATAAAATGTAGGTTATGGAACAAAACCCTAATATAGTATTTGAGTATAAACATACAAGAAAATATTGGAATCTTGGTCAGGAATAGATTATGTGGATATTTATATCAAATACATCCTTGTCTGGATACTACAAGTGGACGTAGTTCTAGCACAGATGTACCTAGGAGTGAAAACTTCAATAAAGAGTTTCAATATTGACTCGGGGTATCCTGGTACATGACAAAGGGCATTACTATGCACCTGTCAGGACACTCCCAGGGGATATTCTTAGGATAATTCAAATTTTTTACAAGACATTATGAAGGATTTAAATGTAAATGTTTCCTCAAATAAACCATGTTTATGATTATGAGATTAGCTATGTATAGAATTTCAATTTATTTTAAGTATTTTTCTATGTTGATATTATACATTATAATTTATAACCTAATATAGCGTATGAAAATATTTTGAAATGGTGCCTAGTGGAAGGAATGGAAACAGCATGAACACACATATCTCATGAAGGTATTTCCCTATGATGCAAGATAATGATGTTGGATCTGGATCTATGATTAGTGTTGAGAAACTTATAACTATACTAGGACAAATGAATCAGGTTATAAATTATATCCTTTCCCATATAGAGCATCCTAATCCACAATGTGCAGGAGCTATATTGGATCACTTTATGTGAAAACAGCCTCCATCATTCAATGGGAATATAAACCCATATGTAGCTAAGTAGTGGATAAGTTCCCTACAGAAGATATTTATCACTTTGGGATGTAACAAAAGTGAGAAGGTTGTCATGGAAATTTATCGTTTATGAAGATATGCAGATCAATTTTGGTTGTTAATCCAAAACAAAAAGGAGGAGGAATAAATAGAAGAGATGGAATGGAGGGATTTTAAGGAAATATTCCTAGAAAAATATTTTCCCCGTAAACAACAAGCAGATATGGAATGGAAATTTCTCAATTAGAGGCGGAAGGAGGATGAAAATGTTTCAAAGTATGAATTTAACTTCACAAGGTTATAAATACATGTTGCGTACTACATAATTAATTCAAGTAGAAAGATTGGTCAATTCTTTAATGGTTTAAAACCATTCCTCTAAAGGGCTCTATTCTGAAAAAGTTTCTCATCATATGAAGATATATTCTAAAGTGCTATCAATATAGAAAAGGAATTTTCTATGACTTCTGACTTTAAAGTAAAACAAGAGAAGAAAAGGGATGCCAAAAACTCTGGAAAAGGAAATAAGAAAATGGGGAAGAAGGGAAGGATTGACCTTCCATCCTATAGTAATTGTGGGAAGAAACACCCTAGAACTTTCTTGAAGGGAATGGGAGTCTATTAAAAGTGTGGATAAAAAGGCCACTTATCTCGGGATTATAAGGGGAATAAATAAGTTACCAATGTTCAATGATAAAATTGTAGGGATATGGGACATTATGAACATTAATGTCATAAGAATCAGAGAAACATTCCCCAAAGAAGGCCAAGGGATCAAGGCTAAGCTTATGCGGTCATAACTACAGAGGTTGGAGTTCCTAACGATTTAATGGCAGGAACTTTAATCATTTCCTCAAACTTATCCAATGCTTTATTTGATTATAGGTCATTGAATTCTTTTATATATTCCTAGTTTTCCAAGAAAATTAGATATTTTCAATTTGATTTAATAAGGGAGATGTCATTCAAAACTCCTATGGGAAGTATCATTGCAACAATGTTGTGTCAGGAAGTCCCCATTATAAAATATAAAAGTGCTTTATCTAATGATTTTATTTTCATACCCATGGTTGAATTTGATATAATCCTTGGTACGAATTGGCTTTAGAATCATGATGTGAAAATTTATTTCAAGAAGAAGGAGGTTACAATTTTTTAGGATGGTGTGGAATCCCTTATCTTTAGGGAAGAAACGTTACCATATGATTTTTATCTAGATCCACCCCTAGAATATCTACTGAATTCAATTATTATGGAGGAAGGTAATGGAATAACTATTGGTGAGTAAAATAATGTTCAAATAGTGGAAGTACCTATTTTGAAACAATATGTTGATGTATTTATAGAGGATTTACCTTGATATCCTCCAGAGTGGGAAATTGAGTTTTCCATTAACTTAATTCATGATTCAAGGCCCATATCAAATACCCCTTATAGAATGACCATCATGGAATTAGTGTCACTGAAGAAACAACTATAGGAATTGAGAAATAAATGATTTATTCTCCCTATGGTTTCTTCATGGGGATCCCCTATTCTTTTCGTCAAGAAGAAAGATGGATCTATGAGTTTGTGTACTTATGCAGAATGATAGAGTTATTTCTTATGAATCAAGGAAGTTAAAAATTCATGAACAAAACTATCCTAATCATGATATTGAGTTATCCATTGTGATCTTTTCTCTAAAAATATGGATACACTATCTCTATAGTGAAAGATGTGAGATATATACAAATCTCAAGAGTCTGAAGTTTATCATCTCACAGAAAGAACTCAACATGAGGAAAAGGAAATGGCTCTAACTAATCAAGGATTATGATTATCTCATACACTACCACCCAGGAAAGGTAAATAAGGTAGGTGATGCATTAAGTAGGAAGGATCATGTAGTTCTCAACAAAATGTGGATTGGAAAGGATCCTTTGTACATGGATCTAGTGAGGGTGGATATGGGAATTATCAAATAAGGTGAAACATCACTACATTTTCACTTGGTTGCCCAACAATATTTATTTGAAAGGATTAAAATCTCTTAGCCTGATGATGAGAACCTGTAAAAGAAAATTAATGTTGTGAAAGATGGGAAGTTTTCTGACTTCGTATGTGAGTATGGAATTCTGAAATTTGGGAAGAGTCTATGTGTTCTCTCTATACCCAAGCTAAAAAGGGAGTTATTGGATGATTTTTATAGCTCGAATTTCTCTATAAACCCCAGTAGCACTAAAATGTATATATATTTAAAGGAACATTTTTTGTGGGAAAACATGAAGCAGGAAGTTGATGATTATATATCAAGATGTTTAGTTTGTCAACAATTTAAGACCAAATGACAGGATTGTAGATGAGTCATGTAACCTATACCTATTCCTACATATAAATGGGATGACATCACCATGGATTTTTTCATTGGATTACCCAAAACTCTAAGAAACAATGATGCAATATGGGTAATTTTTTATCACCTTACCAAATTTCCACATTTCCTCACTATAAGGGAGGATTTTCCACTGGAGAGTCTTGAGAAAATCTATATCAATGAAGTATTAAGACTTCATGGAGCACCTATTTCAATAGTTTCAGATCAAAATCCTCAATTTACATCAAAATTCTAGAAAAGTCTTTAGAAATCTTTGGATATTGAGATTCGATTGAGTACTACTTACCCACCATAAACTGAAAGGAAATTAGAAAGGACAATCCAAACCTAAGAGGACATGTTGATATCATGTTAACTTGACTTCCATGGTATGTGGGATCAATACTTACCTGTAGTGGGGTTTTCCTACAATAATAGTTTCCATTCAAGTATTCAAATGGCACCAAATGAAGCATTGTACAGAAAGAGATGATGTACACCAACATGTTGGGATGAAGTTGGTGAAAGGAAGCTAGTGGGCCTAGAACATGTGGAGGAAACAATAGAAAAGTAAAAGACTATTCAAGTTCATATCAAATAAGATTAAAGTAGACAAAAATCTATGTTCATAATCGAATGAAGGATTTGGAATTTCAAGTGGGAGATCATGTTTTCTTAAAATTATCTCCATGGAAGGGTGTTACAATATTTGGCAAGAAATGGAAACTGGGCCCAAGGTACATAGGCCCTTTTTAAATTCTAGAGAGAATTGGATATTTTTCATATTGTTTGGCTATTCCACCTAGCTAGTCTAAATTATAAAATGAGTTCCATGTCTCATTGTTGATAAAGTACATGCTAGACCCAACACATGTACACACTTCTGAAGGTATGGAATTAGAACCTAACCTATCTTACTATGAAAATCCTATTCAGATTCTGGATTCTAAAGAACAAGTGTTGAGGAATTGGATGATTCGACTAGTAAATATACTTTGTAAAAATCATATAATTGAAGAGTAAACGGGGGAGCCCGAGGAGCTTATGATGAAGAACGAGCCAAATCTTTTTGTGAGGTAACATTATGGTAATTTCAGGGATGAAATTTTTTTAAGGAGGGGATGATGTAACACCCCATGATTTTGAAAATAAATTTAATATTGAGTGCATGAAACACTGAGTCTCTACAAAACACCACTTTGATATAACCTAGCCAGTAAACATAATTTTTTCACCTCTATGATTTGAATTTTGAAAAACTGACATACACAGTTGCGTTCATTAATATATTTAGAGTCTTATAAGGAAAAAATAATTTTTGATTAATAGTAACATACCATTATGAATAGTAACATACCCTTATGAATAGTAATTTTTCTCTTATGAATATTAATGAATAGTAAATCAGCCAAAAAAATAGAAACTTCATCCATGAATGTATAAATACAATTTAGACGTCTTATAAGTGAAAAAATGATCATAGTGTGAGTATTGGTATTTTTGTATGTCATAAATAATTTAATTATAGTTTTATGACTAATTTAATAATTTAAAATAGAAATTTATTTTCATATAATGTAGTCATAAATTATTATTTTATTGTCTTATGGTTATAAGATAATTTTAGGGGACTTGATTAATTTCTCAAGGTGTTATAAAATGAGTTAGAGTTTTAAAGTTATTTTTTTGGAATAAATTGTGATTTTATTTAAAAAATAAATTAAATATATTTAGAAAATTATTTTCAAAAAATGGATTTCGTTTTTAATTTTACATTTATAAAAATTATGCGGTTAATTTTTGGGATTTTTTTAAAATAATTGAATTTTTTTTAATAGTAAAAATACAGTTTTGAGTTTTCGGTATGTTTAATAACATCATAATGATGAAAAAATAAATATAAAATTTTAGTCTACTTGTGTACATTAAAATATGATATTAGGTTTCCCACATGACTAATACCATGGGAAAATTTCATGATAAATCCCATGGTTTTGTAAAAACCACTAGTGAGGTGTCCTTTGAAATTAATAAAAAAAACCCTCTCATTTACTATAAATACCCACTCATCCCTTCGTTTTCATTCATTACAAACTCATCATCCTTGAATATATATTATTTTTACCTCCCTAGGAGTCATTCCAATATCCTCCCCCACTTTCATCATCCCTTGGTCTCATAGAAAGAGAAAAACCTCTCCCCTAAAGAGGCTCTCAAGAAAGATTACTTCAAGAGGTAAATTCCTCTTTTCATTTCTTTTATTTCAAATTCCTTTATTTTCTTTTTCTTCCCTCACCTCCTTTTATATAAATGTTGTGATGACTCCAAAACCTTACACATAAAAGAATTTTTTTATGATGAAGGAATAATTCATCATCATCACTTCTTTCCCCTTCTTTTATACTATAAATGAAAACACCGTTCGAGATGTGTTAATTTATCATATTCAATGATAACAGGTTTTCAATTTCTATTACCATATTCAATTCTGGTAATGAAACCATTTTTATAGTTGAACTAGACTATAATATAGGTATTATATCTTATTTGAGATTTTGGAATCCTTTTGTACAGATGATATTAATTTATAAATGAAAAAGAGTTCGTTGTGATCAAGAACCGCTAATTAACCTAAACAATTGTCATTAACGTTTTGTATAATGATTCATATTCACTCCTAATAAACAAAAGAATTTTATAACCATTTAATATTATTTTTTTCACTAATAACATACAACTTCTATTCTGGACAACCATTCTCATTCTAAATGTTTATCCGTACATGAATATAAGTAAACTAATCATGAAAACCAAGGAAGAAAACACTCCCAAACAATGAAATTGGATCTCTTAACCCATAAAAAGGCCATCAATGAACCTAATAAGGTTATGATAATTTAAATGTATAGGAGGCTCTGGAATCATTAATTTATGAACCTAAATTTTTTTATTTATGTCATTAATATCAAGTGAGGAGCACCAACAGACTTAAGGTAAGGGTTTTCCACCCGATCCTCCATTTTCATTCAGGTTACTATTATTATCTACTTACCTCAATTAAATTCTTATTTATTCATATTTTCACCTTATATATTTTATGACTGTGTTCTACATATGTGTTCAAAGCAAAATGCTACTTTCGTTTATGGGGAGTTATATGTTTTAAAATTATCTTTCAAAAATTCTTCCCATAATACAAGCCCGATTCAAGGAAATTTCTCAAATTCTTACCTTTTTCAAGGGAACTCTATAATCTATTATTATAAACCATTATCTTTATAAAATCGATCATTTTTTTTAAATACTATCTTACTTAACTTCTAGTTTTGTAAAAATATTTTTCCAAAATAACACTTCTTTTCAAAGTTAAAGAGTATTTATCTCAAGAATTACTCAATGATTTTATAACATTATCATCATATATTTCAACACTATTTTGGATTATTATATATTATTGGGATTAATATTTTATGATTTCATCTACCATATTTAATTGAATGGTTTATGGTTATTTTGACTGTGGATGTTCTATCTTAAAACCATTCACCAATTTACTTCATATGGTTAGTGTTTATACTTAATGTTTAGGGAAAGTTATTTACATTTCATATATTAGTTTCAATGTGAATGTATATGTTGTTTTTTATCCCAATTCATATTAGGAATGAATTGTTCTTAGTAATTTTCAGGTGGGGGTTGCTATATCACATTGGTGTGTCGGTTGGTCTCATGAGACAAACTATGGTCTTAGCACGAGGCCTTGAAAAAAATGGATATTTATGGTCTGGGTGTGAGACCTTGATGGTATAGTTATGATATTCTGCATTATTCATTCCCTCATTATGAAAATAGTATTGATAGTTCATGTGGTTATTCGACTAGTAGAATACCCATGATTATGTTTTATTATGGAATTATTTATTCATCTCTTATTCCTTCCATAATGTTTTCAAGTTTATTTTTAAAGTCAAGTGTTTTTAATTATTCACCATGCCTAATGTTTATGTTTATGATATCTTCCGCTGTATTTATTACCCTTACTAAGTGTTTGAGCTCACCCCTTTCTTATGTTTCATTTTCTCAGGACATGAATAAGTTTATTATGATTAAACTTCAAGGATAAACTTATAGTTTTGGATGTTCCGAAAAAAACTTATATGTTGTATTTCATTTAAAATTGTAATGTTGAACTTATGTATGAATCTTGTTTCTAAATCTACTAGACTATTCAGTCCTTCAGGATGTATATTCCTTGTTTATATTCCAATGTATAAAACAAGGCACCAGATCTAGGAAACTGGGGTCGGGTCCTTATAGCATTGTAGGTTCTATGAAGCTTCCAATTCCTCCTATGGAGGAAATGAGGTGTAACGCATTGGGGGAAAGAAAAAGGTAAATGAACAGTGTTTTCTAGGTTTATTGAATTAATAAATTAAATTGTTTAATTCAATTATATAAATAAAAACATTTTTATGGGAAACCTTACCGTATGCCCATTTTTATAAAATTCATGATCTTTTTAGGTTAACCCCCCCACCCCCGTTTCGGACACAATGGTGGTGTTAGAATTTTCGTGCGACGTGTCATTCATGAGATATAAAATTATTATCTAATAATTTAATATTTTAAACACTTTATTTAAAAACATTAATTAGCGATTGGGGCATCCAAATTACCACTATCTTTTAAGGTTATACTTCCACTAGGGTAAACATTATATTCTGGATCCAACATTGGTATCGGTTTTATCACCTGACACACCATTTGGATGAAATAAATTCATTTTCATAAATAAACTAATAAAAATTATTAGATAAATTATTTTAGCGAGCGAGGCCTCCAAACACCTAACTATTTCAAGTTTTATACTCTTCCTAGGGTAAACACCATATTATGGACCCAATGGTGGTCTCGGTTTTGGAGTTATTCAATTATTTTGAATAAATTTCCCTTACTTTAAATAATATATTTAGGATTTTTATTCCATATTCACCCATCTTTACAGACCTCAAAAACTCATACTTACTAAGTGTTTAACTCATAAAATATTTAATTGAATATTCCATAGTATAAATTTGGTGTTTACACTTTCATGATGAATTTAACAAAAACCAAAACGTTTTTGCTGATAAAAGTTTTTTTCACACTAATAATTTATCATAATAGGACTTTATGATTATTTTAAAAACCATGATTTTACAATTATCCCCCTCTATCGACTTCTCATCCTTAGGAATCATTTATTTTAGTCTTTTTCAAACAACTGATACCACTAAGTTCGAATATCAAACACATGTTCGCTTGTCTCTTCCAAAATCTGTCAATGTTTCCACTAAATCTGGACTAGTGGTATCATCTTTCCTCTCAATGCCTCCTCACTTTGAAATATTTTCCACACTGACGTTCCTCACAATATGAATCAACCTTCAACCCAACATGCTCACAATATGTGACATGCGTAGGGTTAGGTATGCACCTCTAAAACTGGGTCACATGGAACATGTCATACATACCTTGATAGAGAGAAGGGAGGCCTAGATGATACACCACTACCCCTATCCACTGAGTAGGTCCCTTATCAATATCTTAATAAAAGAAGTTCTGACCACCACCGTTTAAGATACTAAGGTCTTGTGTCATTTTTTGATGATGTATTAGAGAAAAGGTAAGTTAGGGAAGCATAACTCTACTAGAAAATCAAGTCCAGACATGGCTCACAACTATAGGGAAAACAGTAGGATTAAACAAGGAATAAGATCAAAAGGGTGTGCATTAAACCATACCTCGTACAAAAACAATATCATTATCACCATCAGTTGATGCTAGTTTCATTACATATAAATTTACTTCTTAGCTTCATGATCATTCCCATGAATTTTCTAAGTCATCATCATAAGGGAAATTTTTATCCTCTGTTAGGTTTCTCTATTGGCCACAATTATAGCACTTTCCTAAAAATGTTATTTTTTTAAACTGACTATCTATCAGTCTGAGGGTGGTATTCCGAGCTCAATCTGAGCTGAATCCCTATGGATTTATGCAATTCATGCCAAAAGATTGATGTAAAACGAGAATCTCTATCAGAAACACTACTCAAGGGAACTCCTTCTAGGTTCATAATATCTCAGACATAAAGTTTTTTCAACTCCTCCACCGAGTGAGTCTCTCTAATCGATAAAAAGTGTATAGTGTTCATTAACCAATCGAAGATCACCCAAACTACATCATGACTCCTAGGGGTTTAGGTTAATCATGTCACAAAGTCCATACTAATATATTGTCACTTCTACATAGGTATTGGGGGTGTCTACAAAAACCCTCTAGGACGTTGGTTCTCATCCTTCACCCTCTGACAAGTGAGGCATCGAGAGACAAAACCTACAATGTACCTCTTCATACCTAGCCACCAAAATTATAATATGATGTCATGGTATATCTCCGTTGTGTCAGGATATACCATCCATCTAGATATATGGTAATCCCTCATCAGTTCCACTATAATGGAAATAGGAAACACTATTCTTCCATGGACCAAGATCATTTTATTATTGTCCATCAACCATCTGGGTATCGATTCACCTCCAATGATCCATTATCTCATCATAGTACACTCTGATTCTAAATCCTGACCAGTCCTCACCCTTTCTATAAGGAAAGATGTAATCATAAATGTAGAGAAAATCATAGATATGTGATCCTCTGAAGCATCAACCCTCTGGTCAGCCAATAAACACATAAACCTCCACTACTCCTCTAAGGATTTCTCTCCAAGTTCCTCCTCATACTATATCCTATGGCTAATGGAATCTAATAAATCATTTCCCTTTCCAGTGGAATATTTCATCTTGAAGTCGAATGTCTTTAGGTACTCGACCCGACATCTCTACCTCAGATTCAGGTCCCATTGAGTGAATATATAATGCAGTCTCTTGTGATCTGTGTAAACAATAAACCTTTAATCAAAGAGATAATGTCTCTAACATTTTTGTATGTAGACCACTGCTTCTAGACCAACTCTTGATGCATCATAATACACTGCATAACCAATCCTAGGCTCTGGAAGTGTTAGTATTGGAGGCATCGTCATCATTTTCTTTAGATTAAGGAAGGACTCTTCACACTGGTTTGACCACTAGAATATTAATCACTTCTTCTTAAAGTTTGTCATGGGTGTTGATAGCCAAGATAAGTCTCAGATAAACCATCAGTAATATCTTATTAAACCAAGGAATTTCCTCATCTCAAATAGGTTTTGGGGATGTGTCCATGACATGATTTCTTTTAACTTCTCTGGGTTTACTAATATACTAGTCTCAGACACCACATATCCTAGAAACATCACCTCTTTAATCCAGAAGTAACATTTTGACACCTTAGCATAAATTATGTGAGATCAGAGCATACTAAGGACTATCTCCAGGTTCCTATCATGTTGTCTTGACATTTGTGAGTAGATGAGGATATCGTCAACAAACACTATGATGAAAGATTCTAAGTATGGATGAAAGATTTTTTCATGAGGGAAATGAACACAAATGGTGCATTCGTTAATCCAAAAGGAATTACCAAATACTCATACATCCCATATCTACTCTGAAAAGCTGTATTTGGAATATCCTCCTCCCCAACTCACAACTAGTGGAAGCCCATTCGAAGATCAATCTTTAAGAAACATCGGGCTCCTAGAAACTGATCAAAATGATCCTCAATACTTAGAAAATGATATTGGTTCTTGACCGTCACCTAGTTTAGCTTTAGATAATCAATGCATAGTCGAAGACCTCCATACTCTTTTTGAAAAACAAAACAGGCACACCCCATGGTGAAGTGCTAGGTTTAATAAATCATTTTCTCTCCATGTTTTCTAGTTGAAATTTGACCTCCTTTAGTCTGGTTAAAACCATACAACACGGGTATTGAAATGGATCTCTTTCCTAACATGATCTCAATCTCAGCTTAACGTTTCAGTCCTTCAAATTATATACTAGGTCATAGATTTCAAAAAATATTTCATCCCATTATTCAACATCCTGAGATCCTTCGGTGCTCTGGAAGGATAAGGAATATTGGAGTTGAAATTCATGTAAAACTTGATGATAGTACCGAACTCCTATTCTTATGAAAAAACTAATTGAAAACATTCAATTGAAGAAACCATGCTGCCTAAGTCATAGATAAAGTCTTAGAGCATGCTCAACTTCATTATCTAGCACATCTTGTGGTAATTCATACACATTCTCATTTGAAGAAACGTTTCTTCATGCTTCCCAAGAAGTCCCATAAGACTCTGTAGAGGAGAAATATTTTTTAATGTGAAGGAACATGATTCAGAAATAAAAAAAATCGTTAGGATAAATCCTAATTAGTCTATGGGGTCACATAAGGTTTAACCTAACCAGTCTATGGGATCAAACATGTTTTTCCTAGGATTCTACCCTTAACCCAAGGTATACCCCTCCTAGAACTAACCCATGTTTTTTTCCATACACATTAGTCACAATCATCATATATATACTAACACAAAAACATTCTTTGTTCAACTAATTAATACCAATAAAGATATATCACATAGTATGTCAATATAGATATATCACATAGAACAAACTATCCCAAAAAAATAATAAAAATCAAGGAATTTAATTAATAAACTACTATGCATCACAGCAATAGGTATATATGTGGTATGTGAACCTATGTTCCAAGTCATGATGCATAAACATATGTGAAATATCATAAATCACATACAATATCATTTGTGTCAACCAAGATGAATCAATAGTAACAAAAAATCACAAATTTCACACTTTATGGAAACTTAGAGGTCCACAATGTAGTGTTGGCCAAGAACTGACATAGTTCCACTACCTGAGTCCCAACCATCCTAACTCCTTTCTAACATATCCCAACCCCAGATGATGAGGAGAAACAAGTTAGTAAAAACCTAATCCTCTGATACCATTTTGTAACATCATGACCCGAATCACTAGGTCTGATCTGGAATACTACATGACATCGTGTGCACCTTCCTGTATGCAATAGGTTGTCGACTAGTAATGAGGGTCTCAAGTGGAACTTTAGAGAGACTATACCCTCTGTATCGAGTCATAGGATCAATAATCAATAGAAATAATATTGATAATCAGAGTAAAATGAAAAAATGTAAATATTGAATACATAAAATGTAATAGCTCCCAAAGTGGAAAGAAAAAAAATATAAAGTAAATAAAAAATCATCTGTGGAGTTATATGGTGCTTGTCTCTGTCTACTCCAGCTCCATGTTCCGCTACTCAATCATCCACCATAGGGACCTTTCCCTTCATCAGATCTCTGGTTAAGAAATATACTAGTGCACTGAAATACCCAAGTAGGGTGTGAGTACAAGACTCGGTAGGACACCACCAATGCATCCTCAACTTGATGTGATCAAAATACAATTGTATTCCATAATAAATAATTTGTAATAAACACTAAATTCACAATCGAGCGGTTGTGCACTAACCAAGTCTCCACAACCCCCATTCGTACCTTCTTTGGATCTATGCTAGATGGATAACCAAGGTGTTAGATGAATCAATGATTATCCACTGGGATAATTAATCATGTTTCTCAACATCGTCATGCGACACGATATTAATTCTATGCAAGAAGATATATTTCTATGTATGTGCAATGGAAATGAGAGCTAATTAGCTCCCCTTAACCATTGAGTTAACGTACTAAGGACTGAGAGATAATTGTGTCCATTAGTCATCAAAGAACACCATCGAGAATACATACTAGGGACCGAGATCTAGTCATTCCCCTCTTCATTGAGTGCATCCCAAGTAATCATCGTATGCACGTGCATCCCAAGGAATCATTGTATCCATCATTGTCAGACATGTGCATCCCAAGGAATCGTTGTGTGCCTTCCTCATGTATTGGACCCTTACTATCATTCATATGAATCCCTCCTCCATAGGATAACAGAAGTCACAACATTCCACTACATGGCTTCCCCTAGGCATTGTCATGTGCCTACCCATGCATTGGACCCTCATCGTCAATCATGTGCATCCCTCCTCAAAATGGTAATGCAAGTTGACGGTCCACTTGTCTTGACTCCAAGAACAAAACCACAAGGTATACATAGAATAGCGTGATATATATATATATATATATATATATATATATATATATATTCTTGAATAATCACATCATCATGAGTAAAGTAGTACACAATTTACACGTAATCACATAGCAATGTGAATAAACAGCTACAAATACTCATGGCATCAAGTGCGGTATAGAGTTTTTGGGGATACACACATACCCACATGCATTCACTATCTAGCATGGTCATTAAACATGTATTTGCATCATATTAATGAAAAAAAAAATTGTAATCAATCCCAAAAAGTTAAGGAAATTCCTACCTCAACAGTTGGGAAAAACCTCTCGTAGTTTTTCCTGACGTCAGAGTGGCACATCTAAATCTCAATTTGTTGGCATGTCGATGCTTGAGGTTTAGCAGAGGTTTTCCTAGAATTATAACATTTATTTTATTTCTAAAGAGATAAAATATTACATGTGATAATTATTTCTTGAATAATTCTCAAATTATCCTTACATTTATCCCACACACTAATAAATTTAAATTATCACTTTACCTTTTAATAAGCCACATGAAATGATGATTCTTGACTTTTAATTTAATTTTATCTCATGTAGTGATAAATTAAATTATTATTTTATCATTTCTAAAAATATCACATGAAATGATAATTTATCACTTATAATTTAATTTTATCACATTCATTGTTAAATTAAATTATTATTTTATCATTTATTAAATATCACATGAAATGATAATTTATTACTTTTATTTTTATTTTTATTGCATGCACTGATAAATTAAATTATTACCTTATAATTTCTAAAATATTACATGAAATGATAAATTTTTTATCTAATGAGATGATAGTTTAAAATATTACTTTATCATTTTAAAAAGGTTCACATAAAATGATAAAGTTCTATCACATGCATTGATAATTTAAATTATCATTTTTTTCAAATGAAATGATAATTTCAATTTTTAAATTATCCTTTAAGTTATTTTGTGTAATGATAACTAAAATTATTATCATTGAACTATCTTATGCATTGATAATTATAACTTCAAATTGTAAATAAATTTTCATGTGCGTTGATAATAAAAATTTTGAATTTATCTTTAAATTATCATGTGTGTTTAATAATTATAAATTCAAATTTTCATTAAAATTATACAATGATAATTTTAGTAAAACATATCCTCTTATGATTACCTATATATATACACAAACATATATATAGACACAGATATATATACATATATATATATATATATCTGTGTGTTTGTGTGTCTTTTGATAATTTTGATAAATTATCTTCAATAAATCACTGCAATTATCATTTAATAATTAAAATGATCATCATTTTATAGTTTCAATAATCTTTTCATGTGATAATTGCCTCGTAATTATATTTTAAATTTTTTTCTAAAACTATTCTCGATAATTTTATAAAATAAATCACTACAATCATCATTTGATAATATCACATAATTATCTTTGATAATTTCAAGAGATTTCTATTTGAAAAAAATATATAATTGTCCATTAATAATAATTCATTTTCATTAAAACACCATTTTTCCTTTACCTTTTCTTCTTTTTTTTCTTTTATTAAACCTCTTTATTTTATTTTGTTTTATTTTTTTTATAATGAAATAAAATAATAAAACAAAATAAAAAAAGGAAGGAAGAACTTACCTTGGAAGCACGTCACCTTGGGCTACAAGACCAGAGGTGCCTCGGTCGGATCATCGTTCGGTAGTTGTTATCCCTACTGAATGCTTCAATCGTGAAGTGGTGAGGATCTTGGTTGGGGTTCCAGATTTATATAGAGGTTTCACCGCGTGAATCACTGGCTATTTTTAGCCCTAATATCAATTTTCCGGGTGAAATTAAATCACCCATTTTGATCCGTTACTCCCTGAAATTATAGTGGCAGAGTCATTTAATCCTACCTAGAAACGATTTTTTGTCATTTATAGCGGTTGAAATGGACCGCAATGAAGTTCATGTGAAGCTTCTAATTCCTCCTATGGAGGAAATGAGGTGCGACGCATTGGGGGAAAGAAGAAGGCAGATGAAGAGTGTTTTCTGGGTTTATTGAATTAATTAATTAAATTTTTTATTTCAAATATATAAATTAAAACTTGTTTTTTATGGGTAACCTTACCATTTTCCCGTTGCATATGAAAGTCATACCCTTTTTAGGGTAAACCCCCCATTTCGTACATAACGGTAGTGTCAAAATTTTCGTGTAACGCATCATTCGTGAGATATAAAATTATTATCTAATAATTTAATATTTTAAACAAATTATTTAAAAACTTTAATTAGTGAGTGGGGCATCAAAATTCTAACTGACTTCGAAGGATATACTCTCACTAGGGTAAACACTATATTCTGGATCCAACGGTGGTCTCAGTTTTATCACCCAATGCACTATTTTGATGAAATAAATTCATTTTCCTAAATAAACTAATAAAAATCATTAGATAAATTATTTTAGTGATAGAGTCCTCCAAAATCCTGATTCCCTCGAGTGGCATACTCTTTCTAGGGTAAACAACACATTCCAGACCTAATGGTGGTCTTGGTTTTATCATATGACACACAGTTTTAGAGTTATTCAATTATTTTGAATAAATTAACCGCACTTTAAATAATATATTTAATATTTTTATTTTGTCTTAGCAGAGTCTTTGCAGAACTCAAAAACTCATACTTACTCAGTGATTAACTCATAAAATATTTAATTGAATATTCCAATGTATTAATTTGTTTTTTTACCCTTCCATGATGCATTTAACAAAAAATGAAACTTTTTGCTAATAAATTTTTTTCCCACTAGTAATTTATCATAAGAGGGATTTATTATTATTTTAAAAACCAGGATGTTACAAATATTATAAGAGATAGCCCGATATATTCTCATTACAACCAAATTCCCATTGGGTGTATTGATTGGAAACTCCTTCCTTGGAGTTTTAAAGGATGATTCAATATTCACAGCAGATATAAAAGAGAGTGTAAATATAGAATCAAATAAATAATTTTCTAACTTTGAGTTTATGATAAATATACATGTTATCACATCCTTAGGAACTTCAAATTCATTTGAAGTAATTGAATAATCTTGGCCTTGTCCTATCAACCTATTCTGAGGTAAATTACCTTGATTATTGTGGCATTGATTCACATAGTACCCCATATCCTAACTAATAAATCATTGGACCTTGATTTTTTATTCATGATCTTGATAGCATTTATCCCCCAACTTAAAACAATCTATCATTCCCTTCAATAAAAACCTAGGGTGTTTATTTTTTCAATTATTACATGTTGGAAATTTCACTCTTCCATTTTACCTTTTCCTATATTTCTCTTTACATAGTGATCAGTTGTTCTATTTTTCTCTTGATTTCTTTTGAAAACATAGGAATTAAAGAATTCCTTATCCTCCTTGATGTCTCCTGATATTATATCTTCATATGAAGAAAATTTTTAAGATAGTAACACCCTTTGAAGGCTTGTATTTGACCCATCAAAGAAACAATCGATATTATTTTCTAGATTACACATGTAGTTCATAGCATGCCTTGCTAAGATTGTAAAGTTAGCTTCATACTTAGAAATATTTTACACTTATCTTTGTCTCAAATTTTAAAATTATGTATTGAAATAAACACAATTCTCATGAAGAAAGTATTTTTCAAATAATGTCACCTTAAAAATATTCCATTACATACCCTATATTTCTTTAACCTCCTTAGTATTCTGAATCAACGGCGCCCATTGATTAGAATATCTCTTTAAGAAATACACTATCATAATTACATTTTCCCTTTCATTATATCCCAAATATTGAAATATATTTTCAAGGGACTTGATCCATTGTTCAACTAATAATTTATAAATAGTTTCATTAAAGGATGTATGTTTATACTGCATGAAGTGGTTTAACATTGTAGTATCATTATGTGAAGAAACATGTTTCTTTTTATATCCAATATTATTATTCAAAAAATTACAAAATATTTTAATAATCTAATTATATACAGCTCTATTCTTATGTACATACTTAAAAGGTAAATCCCTATAAAGATTATCGGGTTTGAAGAAATTTCCATTTCTTATAATAGGATCAATATCTAAATAATTTCATATACTTAATCATTTTATAAAAATTATGAATATTGATCCATAACCTAAAAATTCCTTAAAAGTTTCTTGATCATTATAGGGTTTGATCATAATGCTCATGATAGCTATGTTCTTCTATAATATAGTTCTAAAGGTTCCTACCAAACTTCCTCTAATAATAATTATAAAAACCGTGACTCTAGTAACCCATAGTTGGTGTTTAATTTGTTACATTGGTATAAGATAAAAGGGATCACATCACAAAGTATTGAATATTTTAGAATTCATGGGAGATTATATACATAGATGATTTCTATTTTACATTGGAAATTTAAAAAATGGATTATAAACTTCATTAAAACATTCTTATTCATTTAATACACCCTTGAAATAATTAAAATATCTCTTATTAATACCATGGGGAAAGGAAAAAATAATAAAGGGTAAGATTAGATTCTTAGTAAGGGAAAGAATATGATCAAATATATCATGAATACATAAGGCATAATCAATATTAAAGAGTATATAATTAATATATGTTTCATATAATTAATAACTTGGGCATGAAATATATTAATGGATAAAAAATCACTTGGAAAACAATAAATGATTTCATAATGATGGAATTCATAATTATAGACATATTAATCCTTGAGCCAAGAAATCATGATCTTACTATCAAGGCCTAATGTCAAAAAACCAAGACCTTATAGCCAAGGTATTTTCTAAAGTCGTATTATATACTGTCAATGCCACATTCCAAGATATTATCAGTGTATGGGTTGGAATACACTAAGTAATACCCATTCTTATTTCTCTTGTGAGACCTACTGATGTTTCTATGGGATATCTAATATTATACCCCACTCATCACTTACACATGTCTAATGCATTACTTATATATTGAATAATCAATATAATACGTAATAAATATTCCTTATTCATCAAAAAATAACCATATTTAATTGAGTATAAATAACATCAATACTTTAAAATTCAGTGGAATAACTTTCTTAGTAAGATTTATTTTATTCATTTCATATATAAAAATGAGTATAAGATTTATAAAACATTAAAATAATTCTAAATATATCCATGGTATAAAATAACATGGATATGAAGGAGACAAATAATGTTAAAAGAATAATGGAGAGTGATAGAGAACTTTGAAAAAATACTTGTATGTAAAATTTGGTTTAAACCATAAATCATTAAGCTGTGAAAGAATTCCATCAATTCATCAAAAGATAAGTTTTTTTGTAAGGAATATACTTTGTAAAATGAGAGAGGAAAATATAAGAGAAACATTGAAAATAACTTTCTTAAAACTTTTGAAGATTTTTCATAAAAAATTACAAACCATTTAAAAACTCTTTTCAAAAGGTGTAAAATGTAATTTTAAAACATTATTCATAAAATAATTTTTAATTAATGGGAATTTTAAAAGAAACTATTCTTAAGTAACAAAATTTGGAGTAAAAAATATAAGTGGAATAAAATACCATTTCAAAACTTTTTAGAAAATAATATCATTTTATTCTAAAAAATTCATAGAAGAATGGGAATAGATATTACTTTGGAAAATCATCAAAAATTGGAAAGAAATATAATTTATGAATAATCTTCATGAAGTCAGGAAAATCTATTAATGAAAAAAAATGTTTAAAAAAAGATTTTTTCACACTTTTATAAATAAAGTCAAAAATGACTTGTTTGGGAAATATTAGAAATATTAATTTTAAATTTTTAATAGAGATTCAAATTTAAAAATTAAACTTAAAAAATAAATGGACTATAGAAAAAAAAATTAAAACAAAATAAATAATATGGATGTGGATGAAAATGATTCTCGACCAAAAAAGAGAAATAACGTTGACTTTTCTTGAAAATGTTATTTTGGTTTTTTTGAGTACCAAAGAGGGGGGAAATAAAAAAAATACTTCAAAACAATAAAAATAACAAGAGAAGATAATATATGGGGTTTAAGATAGAAATTTAATATAATTTTTCCAATGTAAATTTAAACATAAACGACCCTGAATAAGATGGGATTATAAAATAAACCCTTAACTTGTATTTTTGCTCGGTTGGATGCATTCCAACCTCCTATATAATAATTTTATTTTCATTATTCATCTATATCAAATCAATATTTATGTATATCTTACCTGATATCATTTATTAATAACATATTTTTACTGATTTAATCATAATTATTTGTCAAATTCAATTATTTAGGTGTAAACTATTTTTTTTCTCACACATGTATTGATTTAGTGGTTCTAATCCTCACACATTATTCAAGGTTCAATATCCTCCATAATTTTAATCATTTAATATATATAATTATTATACATTAAATATAACTTTATAACCATCCATATAGGGAAGTTATAAAAAATGAAATATTTCATTCATGGATTCATTAGTCCACACATACATATGAGCGACATTTTAATTTTTATAAGGATAGAAAGAAAGGTTGATAATGATTTATCTTTAAAAAAATAATTATGTCATAAATATCATATTTATTCATTAATTCCATCTATATAACCACCCATGCATATTGGTGATGAAAAATTAAATACATAATTTTATAGAGGTGGTAGTTTGTATGTACACAAGGGTGACCATTTCATTTTCCATTGGATTGAAGGGAGATGGAAAATGATTTTACCAAAAACATAACAACATTTTATTATAGTAAATATAGTTATTAAATTATTTTGATATTATTAAATAATATTTAGAGTATATTTAAGAAAAAATAAACTTTAAGGACTTTGGTAAGAACATATAACTCTTCCTTGGAAAATTTCCTTTGAAAAAACCTTAAGCCTTCTTAGATGGGTATTTTGGTGAGACCATTAAAATAACCTAGGGATTGTGAAAGCCAAAAAATGGAATTTTAAAATATTTCTTGTTTTTAATTCATATCATATAATTGATTCATGAAAACCATTCCTTAATTCTCACATGGATTTTATGAAATTTAATTTAATCACCAAGAACAAAAATAAAAAGAAACTATAAACAGTACCTTTTTGATTCACAACACCAATTTGATCCACTCATTTTTGACTTTTCATGTCTTAAAGGTGAACACAGACTCAATACAAGGTGAGGGGTTGATATAGCCTTTTTTTCTCTTGTTTTATCTCACTAAAACTTGAGAGTGGGGAGGTGATGATATTTTCTCTCTCAAAAATCCTAAAAATTATAGAGGGAACTATTCATGGCTCAAAAATGAACTTAAATAGTGGGTTATACGTTCCAAAATTACATATAGTCTCTTGGATAAGTTTAACCTCTTAAATCATCCAATAATGACATAATAACTAAGTATATGTGTCATAAATTTAACGAATATTTCACCACTGACTTGTGATTTTATTAATTGTCACATGATTAATTACGAGCCATTAACTCAGCCCATTCCTCCTATTATTATTTAACAAACCTTAAACATGTAAAATTCGTTCAAATAATAATATTTTTCTCATATTCACTTTTATAATTACATAAATTGTGAATATCTTGAGAAATAAATTCAATAATAATTATTTTAATATCGAATAATATAATTGAATTAATTTACTTATGATTATTCTTTCTCAAACATTCACTGGACCCGATATATGGGGCCCACATTTTCTTAACTCATATTCATAGAATATGTGGAACTTGTGGATACAATTAGTATGTGACCCTCTAGGATCTTATATCTATAGTAGTTATTCACACCCATATAAGAAGACTGATATCTAGAAACACGTCAAGTCCCATAAAGAGGGAATTTCATAGTTATGAAAACCATATATGAACACACTTTGTGTAATATAATCTATTTATCTCATGATATCTAACAAAGTATGATGCACAATTCATGGCATCATAAATTCTTGATTTATTTATTAATCTACTTACTAGATATACTTACCTTTAATCACCATGGCCATGGAGTCAATAAAGGTAATACCATCTCAGTCAATTGGACCTGAGATATCTTCTCCTTTTGAAAGTGACAAACCATTTCTTGATCATAAAACTAATGTCATGCACCAATGAAAACACCACAATCAAGTTATATCATTGTGACATAAATTTCATGGTTTTAATCTTTCATCAAAGTACATGATTAAATAATGTGCATTGATAATGATCTCAAGTTTAGAGACTAATACACATTCTCTTAGATAAGAAAATATAATGAAACCTAAAACATGTAGCGTTTATATTGGTGGGACATTCCTCGTGATCTCATTAACTTAAGATAAACAGGTGAGAAATTTAGGAGAATAATTCTCAATATTTATGATCCCCCATCACCTGATAGTCATACATCATCTTTATCTCTTCGATATGATGTATCTCAACCATATGATATATTTTCTATGACTATTCTTTTAGTATCTTGAGGATCTTATTATAGCTGGGAACTGTTATAACATGTTTATATAAAAAATCAAATGAAATTACCATTTAAATAGTTGAAGTGGAAGTATCAACATTTTTATGGTAAGATAACATCATGCATAACTCTCTATATACATGATATGGTAATCAAAAAGAACTGTTCAACTTCGATCTAGGGAACCCACTTTCACAATAACCAGGACATATAAGTCATAGATAAGGCTGTTGGGAATAAATTTGGGAATATCTTGGTCTATTTAAGTGGATAAAAGTGTGTGTAAAATTGAGTAGAGTAGGTTCCCTTTTATAATTGAGAGTAGTGGCATTCTTGTAAATACTTCTAACTGTTAAAATATAAAAAAAATATTTTCAAAGAAAATGGATCCAATTAATGTAAATTTTGAAGATATAATGGTTTATGGGATAAAATCACCAAATAAATAAAATCATAAAAAAATTTAGTGATATTTTAAGTCTTATATCTTATTTTAACCCCCTCATTAACCCTTTTAATGCTTACTCTGCTGACGAATTTTTACCATGAAAACTATTCATTATGACTAAAAATGAAATAGACATTATTACCTAATTTCAAAACTATGATTACAAATCTTAAATCCATTTTATAATATTTAATTTCTATTGGTGGTAAAAATTAATTTTAATATAAGTACTCAAAACGCAATAAAAAAGGTTTTTTAGACAAATGTATTTTTAAGTCTAAAAACGAGTCTACAAAAAATCATATAAATAGTTGATTCTTATGAAATTTATTGGTTAATAATTAAATAAATTATATTTATGTGACTTTAAAACTAATTCAAAACTTAATTTAACCTTGTAATTTCTTAATTAAAGATAAGGATAAAAAATAGTTTGTTTATTAGAATAAAAAATCACTTTGGTTCTAAAATGTCAAACATTGGTTTAAAATTTAAATATAATATTTTTAAATAATCCATTTCACACCATGATTACATATTTTGTTTATAAAAAGGTTTTACAAACTCTTAATCCATTATTTTATCATGATGATGCCTTAAAAGTGACAATATTTTTAGAAACGGTATTTTTCACTATTCACCTAAAAATAAAACATTTTAGAAAAATCTCAAAAATAAAACCTAAGCTAGTTTTGATGTGTTAAATTCCTCAATTAATTAATTTCATAAAATTCAAATTATAGAATATATAAATTTATCTTTTAAATAAAAATATTAAATTTAAAGAAAAATAGATTTTATAGAAAAATGGTCATTTTAAACATCAAGTGTTCTTAGTCTTATTTCATATCAATTTATAATTAATTGAGTGTTAATTTATTAGTTCATACATTGAAGTATTTTAATAGTGATAAATTTATTAAAATAAACAATGCTTCAAAAATATTTTTTTTGAAAAATACCCCTTTTATCATTGAATGATTTTAATCATATCACTTTAATTATTTGTTTTCTAATTATTAAATTTCCTTTGTAATTATAAAATAATACAATGTAAATATCATAATTTATTACTATATTTCTATTTAAAGAAATTTTGTTGTTCTTTTAATTTTAATATGTTGCAACTCATTTTTTTTCAGTGGTGCATTTGTTACAAGCTATTCAACATAGTATTTATTTAAAGGAAAATATGTACTAAAATCTTGGGGTGTTATAATTGAGAAACTGATACTTGAGTGAAGTTACCTTGGTGAAAGGAAGTATTTGATTTAAGTGTTTTTTGTGTATATTCTTAATACTATAGACTAATTTGGAGCATCAAACACTGGTATTCATGATGAAAAACACTGGACACATTCTTAGCAATATAGATGCAACCTTTACGATGAAAAAATAAGAAGATTGTTATTGGTAGTACTGAGAAAATTATAAGTCCATGTAAATGATGAAATGGAGGTGGTTCATTAATCCTTAAATCAAATTGTAAATTTAGTGATTCTAGAATAGAGTGACCATGAATAAAAATTTTATCAACTAAAGTAGTAAAGATTAGTGGATTTTGACACACCGGAACAACATATCATGTATGATCCTTAGACTAGTCCTTTGAGGTGAACCCAGTAAAACCATTATGCCTTACTTTAATTTATATATTTTTTATTATAGTGGATTTTAAACTACCAATGATAGGTTTAATGTGTTCCTACTAATGTGGTAATAATATCCCAAAAAACAAAAGAAAAAATGAACACCCTGATTCACCACTCCACTCTCAGGGTGTCCAAAGTCACAAATTTTTTTCTTTAATTTAATGGATTGAAATGATCAAAATATTTATTTAAATATGTTCTAAAAAAATAAATATCTTATAAATTTATGAAAAGTATACATTCATTAATGGTGAACTTAATAAAGATGTTTACATTGAACAATTAGAGGGATTTATTTTTTATTTTTTATTTAAACGGGTAGGGGGAAGCCCCCCCCCACACACACACACACTTTTTATTGAAACAAATACACCCCTATTGTTATTCTAGGTATAGGTAACCCATTTCATGGCCTTTATAGGCCTAGTGGGTATTGAGACCCAATAAAATAGACATATATTCCCAAAATCATAAGTCTAATCATGGCCCAAAGGACCCATGTGTTCACATAACTTGAGATTGTATGGTTTTCGTTTTTCACTACTGGTCATGCACTTATCTATTCCATATTCCGCTTAGTATCCAAGTTTATGTCCTCCAACAGCCTGATGCCATGGTCGTCTGCCACACCATCGACTAGTTGACACTGCCTCCATCCAATAGCTTAATTCCTAGTTCATATTTTTCTCTTGATAATACATATTGGACCACTTCATATGGTGATTTAATTGACCTATGGTTGTGTCATGTACTTCTCCCTATGTTGTGCTTCTAGAAAAAACCCAAAATTTTGGGTCACCATGACTGGATCCTGTGATGGTGTGGTATTGTGTGGATGCCTAAACCACTAGTACAAGACCCCAACTATAATCAGAGGGATTTATTTTCATGTTGATGGTAGATAAATGCACAATCAAAAGAAATAAATTTATTGGATTAAACAATCTCCTTTTGAAGGGTATTAAATTCTAGATAGTTGTTTGAATTGTATGAGTTTTAAAAGAGGTGAAGTGGATAATAATATTTATGTAAATACCAAGTCAGTTTTGGGACACTGAGAGGGGGTGAATATATGGTACACTTTTAAAATTTTAGTATTTTTAATTCAACCACCTATAATTGCTAAAGTATTAATTAACTCACTCTTGAATTACTCAGCCTCACTCAAATATAGTAACAAATAAAGAATACAAGAACATAATTATTTACAAGGTTTGGCCTTAAAACCCTACTCCTTGTTATGATTTATTAGACTACCCAATCAAGGATTCCCCACTATAAACCCAAGTGGTTAAAATAGGGATATTCTCATCCCCATTAGCATAGAGTCTCAATATTCTCCTATTCTAGATTCCAATTATAAAATGCATCATTCCACTACCCACTATATAAAAACTGTTTGAACCAAAAAATAAAAATCACATTTTTATCTCGGTTTCTCCTACACCACTTGAATATAACTTCCTCCTCAAGCCTCTAATACTGACTGTTAATTGAATTCTCACTTCTTCAACAACTTTGACATCCAATGGTCACAAATAATTATACCAAACTTACTCATTATCACTCCTTGAATACTTAGGAACACCAGGTATTCTCCTTCATGAAAATCTACTATCTTTAGTTCCTCTGTTCTCTCTTCGATACTGTATAGTATCAACTCCTCATCTTTCTCAATTCAAAAACAAACCCATTATTATATTTTATATTTTTATTTTAATATAATATCACATGAATATTTATTACATATTCCAATTATGAAATATCCTCAAAACTCAAAAGTGTAATCTTATCATTATTTAAATAGATCAATACAATTCATTATTTTATTCTTATAAAAACTCATTTAAATTTCCCATTCAATCTTTCCTTTTAAATATACCAAATAATTGAGATTATTTCCACTTTAAAAACTCCACAAAATCCCTAGATTTAAATATGTTGAAATCACCCTCCATGTGTGCATGACTTATGATATTTCACATCATCTCACAACATGGAACTCTCAAACTATAGATCTATTTAAATCATGGAAACTCTTATTGACATGTGACTTATTCTCATCTTGAATCATAACTCTTAAATTAATTATGATATTTGAATCATTAATCATAGTTCAAAATCATCATCTAATTTAAAATATATTTTCTTAAAAATTATAATCAAGTAATTCTATTGTTTATAAATTCTCACCATGTAATAATACTTACAAAATTAACATATGATAATTATAAAGTAATGAATCATCCTTATTTAATTTATGATCCTTACAAAGTCGATGGTCATCCTCATGAATTCCCTCATCCATCTTGACAAAATATCAAGCATCCTTATAAAGTGTAAAATCATCCTTATAAGGTATGAATGATCTTTATATGGAGTCAATACCTTTTTCAAATTTTCATTACACAATCAAGAATGATTCTTATAAAGCTCTGGAATAACTCTTGTATAGAGTTATTTTCTTCTATAATGACTAATACGCATCACCAATGAATCTTATAAAACTCTCATATTATTGTTAAATAGAGTCAAGATAATTGTTATGTTCATTGAAAATGATTGTTACATAGTCATCCCTTTGAAAAAATCACAATTATAGATATGTAAATGATTCCTATATAGATTTTTAATGATTCTTACATATAGTCCTTTGTTAATTTTCAACTCCATTATATATATTCTATACTTCACTCAAATAGATTCAGAACCTATTTAAATATTTAAAGTATTTCTTAAATAACTTAAATCAACACAAAACATCATCCAATTATTTTTATTCTTCAATTTATAACATTTTTTACTTCCAATGTACTTTATATGGTTTTATCAAATTCATTTAGCCTTTTTTTCTTTACTTCCTCGAGGTCAGCTCAACAATCTCCCTGTTTATCTCACTACTCAAAAGTTAAAAAAATTATCTTCCAAATTGTTGTAGTCAAAATATTTACCTTTTATAATCACTTGTATTTTTTTACGTAAATATTATATCCACAATAATCATATGTAAATGTTTCAACATTGAAAACACATTCCCAGGATCTTTAAGAAGTAAGACACATTCTTCTTTTTCCATTCATACTGGTAGCAGATCACTCACCTCTTTAGTACACTTTGACTTTACTCCTCATGGTCTTATTGAAAAAAAGAAAAATTAGCTCCATGAATTCATTTGGTCACTTCAATATCTCCATTTTCATTTTCTATAAATTCACATTTCAATTTCAAATTATATGTTTTTTATCTCCCCAATATTGAAAATAAATTAAAAATAAGTTTAAGGATTTATTTCCATCTCATCTTCATGCTTCTTCAATAGTTATTAAACAGCTTATTCTTATCATTTTTTTATTTAGAGTTATAGCATGATCCATTTGTAGATATAAGGATAGATTCACATGATTCCTTATCAATGAGACTTTAGTTATTCAACTCTAAGTCTATGTGGGATAACCCAATGTTTAAAATAAGAGTGAATAACCAAGGTGTTAAAAATTTTACATAAACTATTATGCATGTGATACCAAATCAAAAAACTCACTTTCGTGACTGCTCATTCAGATTTAATAACAATTTTTAGTATTCACTCCTATTCATAAAATTCATTAGAAAATTTCAATTTTAAGATCTATTTCTTCTCTTTATAAACTCAACATGCACTCCCCCTTGATAAACATATTTTTTATATATCAAAACAAGAATGGAAGAGTGATTTTTTTACCTCAACCTATAGTTTTTTATATTATTTCTATATTCCAAATTCATTCAAAAGAGAATTTATTTGATATTTATCTCCTCATGTAATCTACCCCTCAAGGGATGAACTCATTTATTTTTTATCATGGTAGTTTTAGAACTCTATAATGGATTTATTTTTTTTTCTTCACAACTAATAAAACACTCATATAACTATATCTTTTATTCCTCTCCTCAAATTACCTTTATGTTAGTACAAATAAAAAAAAATTGAGGAAGTAAATATAGACCTATTAGTTACTTAGTTGAAATAGGAAGGATGATAGTTTCCCTTCAACCATGATCTCTAATTTACTCTATTTTTAGCACAGGAATAATTCTTCATACTTATTCTCCTTCTAAAAAACTTTATAGGATTCATAATCATATTCTTCCCTTTAATTTTTTCTTTTTGTGGAGTTGTCTTAATTACCTAAACCATTAAAGAAAAATAGTTATCTAATTTTTTCATAATCTTTCTGTTTTATTCTACTTGATCTTATAGGATGGTCATGTGATTTTTCATATGATGTCCATATTTTCACATATTCCACATATATTTTCTTGAATCTTTAATTTGACAATTCTAGACAATATCTCACATACATAGATCTCTTCATGTGAAACCAATTTCTTTCATTTAGCACTAGAAATTATTTTTTTCTTTATCTATTTTCTTATCCATTTCCAATTGAGTTGGAAAAATGATTAGTAACTCTTTAGCATGATCAAATTCTTTGGTTTTTTCACATGACTTCTTGGTATTCTCAGTAGAATAATACTTTTCTCCTTCTACCTTCTAAACTTCTTTCCCTTTCACACCAGAGGTAACTTATCCTTGTAGGATAGTCATACACTCCTCAACTCTATGACACTCATGTTTACATCAGCTAAAAAAATCTTCTAAATATATAAATCCATTTTTTTCTAGATTAAATGAATTACAAGTAATAGGTAGATTCCTTTGATAATATATCACCATATACTGATTGTAGATCCCCCTTGGTTCATGTTTATTCCCTTTTAAAAACATATTAAACTAGAAAGGGTATGATTTATTTCCAAATACCCCATAACACCAACATAATCCTTAAAACATTGGTATTTTATATTTATTTTAATACTATCAAGAAAATCATTTTTGTTGTTGTCTAGATACAACATAAACCTAACTTTTACAAAGGGAGATTTTTCCTCTTATCATATGTATCCCTTCCTTTGAAGTGTAAGAGTGTATCTAAGTTGTCTTCTTAGTCAAAAATGGTTCAGATTTTAATTTTTATCTTTCACTATTAGAAATAATAGATTTACATTAAAATTGATTAGGAATAGATTTCACTTGTTTGTTGGGACACTTCTTTTCACCATATTAAGAAGAAATATATTTATCCTAAACTAACTTATTAAAGTTATTATGATATTTTTTAACTCATTTTGTGATTCAAGACATATTTATTATGTATTTTACATCTCTTACTCTTTCACAACTAGTTTTTTATCAAGATCTATCACCATTTTATCTATCTCAGTTACACTCAATTTATATTTCTTGATCTCATCAATATAGGATGATTATTTCTTGACATACTCAGGTTTCCCTTTATATATATTTTTCTTTTCTATTGTTAACTTCCTTTTCTCCTTCTTTTGTTGTCTTTTCTACTAAATAGAACATTTTAACACACCGTTTGACTTTTATTATAGCTCTATTCTTCCACCTACATCAACATCACTACTTAAACTTTCAAAACCATTTTCAACATGTAAAATAAGATTAACTTCATCTTCTTCTTGGATTATTGTTGATGAGTTGAATTTCCCATTATTTATCATCAAACTTATTCTTTTTCTTATAGAGTACTTATTTTTACTCTTACCCAATTTTTGCTTCTAAGGTTTCTCATCTTCTTCATCTGATTTAAATCCATCAGCACTGTTTGGAAAATTTATAGAAAAATATCCATTGTAACTATAGTTTTATCACATTGGTGGTTTATTTCTCTTTCCTTTACTATTTCCCAATTTGAACTTATTTTATATATGGTAAATAATTTTATTTAAGTTGTCATCGTCTTCTTCATTATCAGAATCACTTGATTTTTCTTATTAAGTATCTTTGACTTTAAGCTTTATCATAGCCTCAAAGGCTATCTCATATTTTATTTTCATCTTTAAATCAGGTAATTTTATTATTTTATAATATATGGGAATATTATGTAACTCATCCATTTAAATATCTTCCATATCTTCTAAAGATCAAATATTTGGATAAAAACTATTTGGAAAGTTTCTCATCAGTTTTTTTATAATAATTGAATCATCTAGAATTTATTCAAAAACATTAATATAAGATGTTATTAATATTTTTATAAATTATTATATACTATATTTACTTATTTTATATGAAATGTGCATAATTTTTGTGAAATATTAATGTTTAAATATTAAATATAATTTTTGAGCACTATTTAAATTCACCCAGATTCAAGTATGCTTAATTATTTAATAATAACTATCACCCTACTTATCCAAGTTGCGCGTTTCTTGTTTTTTAGTATTCCTTATTAAATTTCCAACATATCATTATAATGAATAAGTGTCCAATTCTTTCATTTGAAGGTTCATATAGTCCTCACAAGAAGGCCCCAATAATCTGTGAAGAAATTGAACCATCCTTGAAGATTGAATTACTGGGATCAATCCAGAAGTTCAAATTCACTTATTCTCCTCCAAAGTTCGTGGAAACATTCAAGGAGTCATGTATAAAAATTTCAAGTCCCAAATCCAAAAACAAGGGGGCCAAATGAATCTTTTAAGTCCATCCCACAATTCTTTCCAGAAATTGATATCAGCACACAAAATTTGATAATTCTCCTAATAGAAACATAAATTAGATATGATAATTTTCAGTGTAAAATAGGAGATATAGGTGGACTACTATGTTTATGAAATAATTCGGATTTGATGGCACCTTACTATTCAAAAACCCATTCACATTTTGTCCTTGAAAAAATTCTGGATTGAAATGGAAATATTTACATTGTTTAATCAAACCGCCATAACTTTGGCTCCTTAAGTCCAATGGCCACCCAATTTTCAGAGTATAAATCACACACACACACACACACACATATATATATATATATAACTTGTAAAAAGAAGATATTTCAAAATTATTCTGTCTGGATGGTCCAATATTCGAGTTAAGTGGAGGGCCAGTTTTGGAATGCAAACAACCCACAAGATTAGGCTATAAATACATCCACCTCCTCTCCTTGAAAAATTTTAGCAATTAAAAATATAGAAAGATCAATTGGAATGACCAAGACTTTGAAAAATCCCTAGGATGACATTCCAAACTCAATTTTTCACTTGAGATACCCTTCCTCCTCTCTTTGATTTCATGTTCTTTCCGTTTATTTTCAATTGAAAATTCCTAAGTGTTTGTATTTGTAATTTTGTTTTCATGCATGTTTATTTATTCATAATATCTTATTATCATCTACCTTCTGTAGTTTAATATTAATTTTCTTTAAATATTCTAAATCAATTTGAAAATAATTCTCTATATTCACTTTCTCATTCAAGCAAAAGTGTGTTTTTGTTATTTATCTTTGTCACTTGTGTGTGTGTTCGGCGCACCACTCTTTTCTTATACCTTTATTTTTCTTCTCTTATTAATTCATCATAATAAAAATAATAAACTAGATTACTAATCATTTCAATTTCTGAGTAAATATCTCAGTGGGTTGAGTTATAAGTTAGGTATGTTAAGTGATTGAGAGGGTTTGCTCGATGAATATTCTTTGAATTAACATTGTGTATGTTGGACTTAACATGTCGTGGATTAATGAATTGTTTTGTTTAATGAGTGGTTTACATGGATTATTAGAACCATAATTACACTACAATAAACAATATATGAATAAGATTATAACCCTAAGTTATGTTAAGGCTTGGATTGAAACCTTAACACTTGGGAATTCCAATCAACGTCAACTTCTAACATGGGTGTTAATTTAATGAAATATAAAGAAAGGCTCAAGGATATCACAAGATTGACAACATAATGATGAACTCACCCCAATATTTATAAAAATTTTAAATCAATATTAATCCATCAATAAATTTAATTAAGCTATGCAACCCCCCCCCAATCAAAATACAATCAACTAAAAACAATCGACTATTAAAAAGTATCATCGCCAAGGATTTGAACCGAGTGCTGCTATACACATTAGCATAGAATCGAAACCTTAAACAGTCGATAGGATACAATATTTCAAGCTTTCAAATGGAACCCTTTCTAGTAATGGTGCATTAATTAGTCATTCGTTTTTGGTTATTGTAAAAAATGAAATTAAAAAAATGACAAAAAACACAAAGAAAAACCTGCCTTCACATAAAAATCATAAACAGAAAAAAAAACACACAAAAACCCATATTCCTCTTTCTTCCAAAATCTCTTTGAATGTCATGTAGCCTCCCAAAAAATCCCTCATATTTTTTTGACCCTGAAATTGAGATAACACTTCGCCAACTTTGGAGGACCATTAGGGATAATCAAAACCTTGTCCAACCAATTGAATTAGATATGGATAATCCTAGGTAAAAAACCCCTTAAAGAACTTACTACCCCTGATATGAATTAAAAAAACCCCTTGTTATTCAATATCCAAACATATAGGCTGACTTTAAACTCAAATCGGGTTTGATTCATCTTCTACCTCATTTCCCCAGGCTAGCTGGTGAGGATCTGCATCTCCTCCTTAAAGAGTTCCAAGTGGTGTGCTCTACCATGAAGCCTCAAGGGGTTTCTGAAGAACAAATAAAACTTCAAGAATTTACTTTTTCCTTAGATAACTCTACCATGTAATGGATCTAATACCTCTCTCATGGTTCCATAAACTCATGGATTGACATGAAGTGACTTTTCTTAGAGAAATTTTTTCCTGCTTCTTGTACTACTTCCATCTGAAAGGAAATTAGTGGTATCTATCAATTCCTCAATGAATCACTCCATGAGTATTGGGAGTGGTTAAAAAAGCTTTTGGAAACCTTCCCACACCACCAAATCACTGACCAACTCTGGATTCAATACTTCTATGAGGGGTTATTGTCTATGGAGAGAACTCTCATTGATGTTGTAAGTGGCAGTGCTCTTGTTGAAAAAACTCCTGCAGCTACAAGAGATCTCATAAGAAACATGGATGAAAACACACAAAAATTCCATACTCGAGCACATTCTCAAGGAAAAAAATTCGAAGATATTCAATCGATAGAGCCGAACAAGATGAAAGAGTGGATGAGTGAACTTACAGGTCTTGTGCGACAACTAGATGTGGTGTCCAAAGCCCCAACCTCATCTTCTCCACAATCTCGGTTCCCTGGACCTATCAATAATTGTGGAATTTGTAGCTTTCCATCTCATCCAACTGACACAAGTCCATGACTTCAAGAGTATACCTCTGATTCATCCGGACCAATGGAGCTCAATGCAGCATATGATTAGAGGAACAACAACCCTCAACAATCAGGTCAGTTCATTAGAAATTTCAACCAACCCCACTCTAATCCCTTGTCTTCTACCTTCAACCAAGGATTGAGGTATGGTAATCCCATTTCTTATCCCCATAAATTCCTTCCTCAAAACCCAAACCAATTCCAATATGGTCAAAGTGTTGGTAACTTTCAACAACCTTACCCTTTTGTTCCTCAACCTCAAAGGATCGATCCTCCTATTCCTCCTCCTAGATTCTATTATCCAAGTGAGCCTTCCCAATTCCCAAACCAATACAATTGCTTTCCCAAGAACCAAAATCAAGGTAATACCAATCCAGGAAAATCCTATTCTTCCAAGAAACTATTGGAAAGTGCAGTGGAAGATCTTTCCTCCTTCACCCGTTCCAACCTCAAAAAAATTGAAACCTAAATTGGTCAACTTGCATCCCACCTGATCTAGCAACAACAATAACATTCTTCCCAACTTCCAACTCAACCATTACCCCACCCCAAGGGTAATGTAAGTGCAATTACACTTAGATCAGGAAATAAAATTGTTATTCCTCATGATGAGTCCTCCAACTTCCCTTTAAATGTTGACCTAGAAAATGAAAAGAAAAAGAAACTTGAAAAGGAATCTTAATCCATTCCCTCACATCCTTCCATTCCACTTAGGAACCCAATTCCTTTTTCTCAATCCATTTCTAATCCAAATAAGTCCTTTGAATCTGATCCTGAAATTCTTGAAATATTTAGACATGTTGAATTAAATATTCCTCTCTTAGATGCCATAAAAAAAATCCCTAAGTACACCAAGTTTATTAAGAAATTGTGCACCCATAAGTGGAAACTTAGGACCTTCAAAAATGTTTCCACCCAGTATTCTATTCCCATAAAGTGAAAATATCCAGGTACCTTTACGGTTACATTCCAAATTGGAAGTTCCAACTTTGATGATGCACTCATAGACCTAGGAGCCTCAATTAATTTCATGCTCAAATCCATCTTCTCAAACCTTGGTCTTGGTCCCTTACATTCAATCGGTGTTGTATTTGGAAAATCAAATCACTGCTAGTCCTGAGGGTATAATCGAGGATGTCCTTGTTCATGTGAATGATCTTATCTTCCCTACTGATTTCTATGTCCTTGACATGGAAGGTGAGATGAACTCTTCTCGATCTCCCTTAATTCTAGGAAGATCATTCCTAATGACAATAAGAACCAAAATTGATGTCCATTCAGGCATCTTATCCATATAATTTGGTGACCAACTGGTCAAGTTCAACATTTTCCAAGCCATGCGATACCCATCTGAGGATCACTCTACATTATCAATCTATGCTTCTGAGGACACTTCTGAGAGTCAATTAAACCACATTCAATCATGTTCATCATGTTCTAATGAGAGAGGATCTTGTGAAATATTCACCATGATTAACCAAGACATAAATAGTGAAGTTGATGTGGAAATTTCATTCATAGACTCCATAAATCTAGAGGAACTTGAAAACTCTCTTGAATACCACATAAACTATGATCTCTACCGCTCCACCTTGGATAGTATTAAGGAAAATTAATCTGAAGCAACTAAAGTCTCTTCCTCCATTCCTGAGTTTTCTAACCCATAAATGAAAGATGATACTAATCTAATACCTCCTCCTGAACACCTTAAATATGCATTCCTTTTCCAGGATAACTCTTATCCTGTCAGTATCTCTACTTCACTTACCAAAATTGAGGAGTAAAAACTTGTTCAGGTGTTAGAGGAAAACAAAAAGTCCTTAGGTTGGACCCTAGATAACATATCTAGAATCAATCATTCTCTTTTCATGCATCACATCCATATTGATGAATCATCCAAACCAATTAGACAACCACAAAGAAGAATAAATCCACTCATACTTGAGGTAGTTAGGGAAGATATCACCAAGCTTCTTCAAGCTGGTATTATCTACCCAATTTCTGATAGTGAATGGTTTTAGTCCAATTCAAGTTGTACCTAATAAGGGTGGGACAACTGTTGTCACAAATGAACACGGTGAGGTAGTCACAACTTGAGTGAAGAAAAAATGGCATGTGTGAATTTATTAATGAAAATTGAATGTTGAAACACTAAAAGATCACTACCCTCTTCCATTCCTTGATCAAATTCTGTAACAATTAGCTGGAAAGCCACACTATTGCTTTCTTGATGGATACACCGGCTACTTCAAAATCCCAATCACACCTTAGGACTAAGAAAAGACTACATTCACTATCCCCTTTGGAACATATGCATATAGGAGAATTCCTTTTATCCTTTCCAATGCTCCTCTAACATTCTAGAGGTGTATGATGAGTATATTTTATGAATTCATTGAACACTTTATGGATGAATTTACCATTTATGGTGATTTATTTGAATCTTTCTTGAATTCACTCTCTTTAGTCCTTCAAAAGTGTGTCAAGTGTAACCTTGTGTTAAATTTTAAAAAAATTCACTTCATGGTTGCAAATGGGGTTGTTCTAGGGAACATAGTTTCAAAAGAGGGTATTGAAGTCGATCCTTCCAAAATTGAAGTGATCCAATCACTTATTGAACCCACTTCTATTTGAGATATTCATTCATTTCTCAGTCATGCTAGTTTTTATCGGTGATTCATCCATAAATTCAATAGGATTTCTCTCCCACTCACTCAATTTCTTCAAAATGATGTCACTTTACATTTCGGTGAGGTTTTCAAGAGATCCTTTATTGAACTCAAAACTGATCTTACATCTTCCCTGATAATCTAACCCCTAGATTGGTCCTTACCCTTTGAGTTGATATGTTATTCTTCTGATAGAGCTGTTGGGGTTGTTCTTGGTCATAGAAGAGAAAATATTCCTCATGTCATCTATTATGCCTTAAAAACTTTGGATGAAACTCAATCTCACTATACTATCACTAAAAAGGAACTTGTAGCATTTTTTTCCTTAGATAAATTCTAACCCTATCTCTTAGGTACCAAAATCACCATCTTCAAAAACTATTCTACTATAAAGTTCTTACTCAATAAAATTTATTCCAAACCAAGGATAATAAGATAGATCTTAATTCTCCAAGAGTTTGACCTTGAAATCAAATATAGACCAAGAAAAGAAAACCTTATGGTTGATCACCTCAGAAGAATTTCTAATTCTTCTCATTCAGAAATCATTGATCCCGAATTCCCAACTAAGCACCTTTTATCTCTCACTCCAATGTCACCATGGTATTCCCCAATGCTAAATTACATGGTTTCTGGTGTTTTCCCTGAAAACAAATTCAAAATAACAAAAAATGAAGTTGAAAAGTGATTCAAAATATTATTTTTGGGAAGATAATAAACTTTTGAAAACTGGGGCTAACATGGTAATTAGGAGATGTGTTGATGAATATGAACATTCCTCCATCTTACAATTCGGTCACTGACTTCTCTAAAGAGGCCAATTTGGACAACAAAGAACCTATTAAAAGGTCCTAGACTCTGGATTATTATAGCCTTCACTCTTCAAGGACTCACATGAGTTCTGTCAATCATGTCCCACTTTCCAAAAGTTTGTAACAATTTCAAATATAAATTAAATGCCCCAAAATCCATTAATTTTCTGTGAGATCTTTGATGTTTGGGGCATCGATTTCATGGGACCATTCCCCCCTTCCAATGGATTCTCATACATTCTTATTGAGGTTGATTATGTTTCTAGGTGGGTCGAGGCCAAACCCACTAGAAAGGATGATTCTTATACTGTTAGTGAGTTCCTAAAGAAACATATCTTCCACCAATTTGGAACACCATGTTCCTTGATTAGTGACTTAGGAACTCATTTTTTGTAATAGAACCATGGAATCTCTTTCGAAAAATAATGGGTTTGTACATAAAACTTCAAATGAATATCACCCCCAAACAAATGGCATGACTGAATTTTCTAATAGAGAAGTGAGAAGAGTGCTTGAGAGAATTGTTAATCCCACTAGAAAAGACTGGCCTCAGAGACTTGGTGAAGCACTTTGGGATTATCAAACTACCTATAAAACACCCATTGGGATGTCTCCATTTAGGATAGTATTTGGTAAATCATTTCATTTACCAGTTGAAATATAACATAAGTCTTTTTGGGATGTGAAAACTTGTAATTTTGATTATGAAAAATCTGGTGAACAGAGATTGTTGCAGTTGAATGAACTGGAGGAGCTTAGACTTGATTCCTATAATAATTCCAATCTGTACAAAGAAAAGGCTAAGGTACTCCATGAAAAACACATCATGGTAAAGGTATTCCATGAAAGTGAAAAGGTATTTTTCTTCAACTCTCGATTTTGGATTCACCCAGGTAAGCTTATTTCTTGATGGGAAGGTCCTTTTATTGTTTCTCATGTTTACCCATTTGGTGTAGTGCAAGTCCAAGACCCCTCTTCCAAAAGTAAATTCATGGTTAACGGACATCGATTAAAAAATCACCACGAGAGGACACACATCCTGGTAACCACCTCAACTTCTATTATATCCACAACTTCCACCGACCCACCACCGGATGGAGATGGCGAACCACCAAATCCAAACCAGGGGGACCTCTTTCCCTTTAACTCCCTCTTTCTCTCTTCTTCCTCCTTCTCTATCTCTCCCTTTTTCTTCTTCTTCCCCTATTTTTCATTTTTTTATCACTTTCATCATCAAACATTTTTATCTCTTTCTCTCTTTCTCTTTTGTGTGGGTGTGTATTTTAAAAAACACTAAAAAAAAACTAAAAAAATAAAAAAAATGAAAAAAAGAGTCATATTTACTCACCGTCCAATTTTTAAATTTTGTCCAACAATTTTGGGGAGTCAAAAGACATGTTTGCAATTCAAAAATTTTGTATTTTTATCATGAATTTGGATAAATAATCTTACATCAAAACCAACAACTTTTGAATGCTCATTTTTATATTTGGAAAATTATTCTTCCCCAACCATGAGGAACAAAATTGTCTTTCATGAAACATACACCTATAGGTATCTTTTAAAAATGTGTGTTTCCACCCCCAATTGTGAGTATTGATTTTGTGGACCTTCGAGCTGAATTTCCCACTTTTGTGTGCATTAATATGATAGAGGAATTTTCTGAACGTCGTGAGAACAACAATAGCCAAATATCACCTCATTACTCTTACATTAATCCTACTTTTGAAAGCCCCTCTGATCCTATGAAAACATTTTCATTGATAGCCACATTACATGCCCAATACCTTATCCCATCCAACATCTACATGTATTTACATTGCATTATTTATTTAAATTTATGTTTTAAGGGAATGGATTTCATTTTGGGTGACCTTTTATTGATTTTCAACATGTTATCATATGCTTAAGGGAAAGCATCCATTTTAGTGTGGGGGAGAGGTTTTCATTCAGTGAGTTTTGGGAATTTATATATGTTTATGAACTATTGTTCAAAGTTTATTCAAAAGTTTTCAAAAAACAAATCAAAAAAATCAAAAAAAAATGAAAAAAAGAATGGGTTGTACCTTGGGTGGGTCAAGAATCACACTTCCTCAACCTTTTATCTTATTACAACTATTACAATTAGTGTTATGAGGAGATCAAACATGGGTTGGGAGATGATTGTGAGATCTGTTTCAAGTTCAACTTTTGAAAAATGAAAAAAAATGTGTATGTCATTGGTAAAAGTTTTGTGTTTTGTAAATATTCCATCTTCTCATTCCCTTAAAAAAATTTGCCACTTTTGTGTCTTTATTCAGACAATTTTTCCCTTGTAAATATGTGTTTCCATTTCTTTCCATGTTTTATTTCAAAAATATTGTGCATTTCTTTTTCCATGTTGGTGTTCTACCCCTCCTTCTACTATTTTTAATACTGAATTCCTACCATCCCAAAGCCATAGAAAAACCCCTTCAAAATACTTATTGATTCTTGTGAACTTTAGGATATGTAATGGGAGCTGAGAGCTCTTTCAAACTCTATGATTTTCACTTTTGGTTGGTGAATGAGTGAACCTCTAGAAATAATTTTTTATTATCTTGAGAGGAGTAAGTTTTGGGTGCCCACATTTTCCATTTCTATGTTTGAGCAAGAAAAAAGAGTTGTTTTTGGAACATTTTTTCTATAAAAATTTGAGGTGGAATTTAATATGGATGAGTGAAATATTCTCAACCTCCCTTGAGTGGGGAAAACAAAATTTTAATATTTTTTGGTGAGTGAAAATGATTTTGTTATGTTTTTATATTTATTGCAAATGAGGACATGAACAAGACTAAATGTGGGGGATTTTATGTTATTAATATTTTATAACTTATTATATACTCCCTTTACTGATTTTATATGAAATGTGCATAATTTTTATGAAATTTTAATGTTTAAATATTAAATATAATTTTTGAGCACTATTTGAATTCATCCAGATTCAAGTTCGTTTAATAATTTAATAATAACTATCACTCTACTGATCCAAATTGTATGTTTCTTATTTTTTAGGATTCCTTATTCAATTTACAATATATCATTAGAAGTAATAAGTGACCAATTCTTCTATTTGAATGGTCATATGGTCCTCACAAGAAGGCCCAAAGAATCTATGAAGAAATTGAACTATCCATGAAGATTGAATTACTGGGATCAATCCATAAATCCAAATTCATTTATTCTCCTACAACGGTCGGGGAACAATTCAAGTATTCATGTATAAAAATTTCAAGGCCCAAATCCAAAAAAAAGGGGCCCAAATGAAACTTTGAATTCTAGCCCGCAATTCTATCTGGGAATTGAGATTATCACACTATAGTTGATATCTATCCTGATAGAGACATCCATTAGAGCTTATATTTTTTAGTGTGAAATAGGATATATAGGTGGCCGACTTTTTTGAAGAAATCATTCATATTTGAGAGCATATTCCTATTCAAAAACCCATTCACATTTTGGCCTTGAAAAAGTTTGGATTGAAATGGACATATTTACATTGTTTAATCAAACCGCAATAACTTTGGCTCCTTAAGTCCAATGGCCGCCAAATTTTTAGAGTATACATTAAACATGTATATATAGAACTTTTAAGAATAAAATATTTAAATATTATTCTATCTGGATGGTCCAATATTCGATCCAAGTGGAGGGGCAGTTTTGGAATGCAAACAACCCACAACATTAGGCTATAAATACATCCCCCTCATCTCCTTGCAAGAGGTTGGAAATTCAGAATAGAGTAGGATCAATTGGAATGACCAAGGCTCTGACAAAGTCCTGTGAGGACATTCCAAACTCATTTTTTCACTTGAGAGACCCTTCCTCCTCTCTTTGATTTCATGTTCTTTCTGTTCATTTTCAATTGTAATTTTGTAAGTGTTTGTATTTGTAATTCTGTTTTAATGCATGTTTATTTCTTTATAATATATTATTCACATCTACCTTATATATTTTAATATTGAATTTATTTAAATATTCTAAATCAATTTTAAAATTATTCTCTTCATTAACTTACTCATTCAATAAAAAGTATGTTTTTGTTATTTCTCTTCGTCGCTCATGTGTGTGTTTTGTGCACCACTCTTTTCTTATCCCTTTATTTTTCTTCTCTTATTAATTCATAATCATAAACATAATAAACCATATTACTAATCATTTCAATGTATGAGTAAATATCTCATTTGGGTGAGTTATAAGTTAGGTATGTTAAGTGATTGAGAGATTTTTCTCGATGAATATTCTTTGAATTAACATTGTATATGTTGGACTTAACATGTCATGGATTAATGACTTGTTTTGTTTAATGAGTGGTTTCCATGGATTATTGGAACCATAAATACACTACCATAAACAAGATATTATTAATATTATAACCCTAAGTTAATTTAAGGCTTGGATTAAAGCCTTAACACTTGGGAATTCGAATCAATGTCAAGTTGTGACATGGGTGTTAATTTAATGCAATATAAAACAAGGCTCAATGATATCACAATATTAACTAACTAATGATGAAATCACCCAAATATTTATCAAATTTTTTAATCAATCTTAATAAATCAATAATTTCAATTAATATCTTCAAATAACCCCCCCCCCCCAATCAAAATACAATCAACTAAAAACAATTGACTATTAAAAATTATCATCGTCAAGGATTCGACCTGAGTGCTACTATACACATTAGCAGAGCATTGAAACCTTGAACGGTTGATAGGTGACAATCAGACGTGATTTCAATATAGCTTACAACTTCATTGACTCTTATAAAGTATACATATATTTTTTTATCATTATAAATTAGTATATCCTCCAAATTTCTCCTCCAAATTTGCAACTTGGATTCCTTGACTTTAATATTTCCTTCATAACTACTCTTAAATTTATCCCAAATTTCCTTGTAAGTTTTAATTCTCATGAATTTTGTGTAAACCTTTTCTTAAAGAGGCATAAAAATAGTATTTTTAAATTTTCTATCAACTTCCATGTTTTTATTTTCAAACATATTTATAGGATCATCCTTAGTAATGGGTTTAAATCCCATTGTTATGGTATCTCTTACTTCTAGGTCAATTGATAGAAGTTATGGTGGTATCCTATTTCTCAAGTTGTGATAGATATTACCATAAAAAGTAATGACACCTATTATTTTTATAGAATTTAAATTATATAAACTCAATAACTTATTGGGTCTTTCATAGGGAACATAGACTAGCTCTAATACCACTTGCACAACCCATGTTAGTTAGGTACCAATGAGGAGGGGGTGAATCAATTATACACTTTTACAAATTTATTATTTTTAATTAAACATCTTAGACAAGTTAATGTCTCAATCCACTCACTCTAAAATTACTCAAACTCAACCAAATGTTGTAGGAAATGAAGAACAAATGAATACTAGTAATTACAAGTTTTATCCCTAAAACCATACACCTTATCTTGATTAGTCAACACGATGATCAAGGATTCTATATTGTAAACCCATGTGGTTACACAAGGGATCTTCCCAACACCATAAAGATAGATTTAAACTATTCTTCTATTCCAGAGTCCCATAAGAAAATACAGGATCCCACTACCCACTGTATAAAAACTCTTCAAATCAAACAAAAAAGATCTCATTTTGCTTCTAGATTCTTTTATACCACTTGAATATATCTTCCTCCTCAAGCTTCCTGGATAAAATATTTATAACATTATCACATATTCAAGAACGTTTACAATCAATGATAGTAATAAAGTTTTATAGTTTTTTCACTCTCAATCCCTAAATACTCAAGCACAGCAGACCACCTCCTTGAAAATTTCGTAACTTCAGTCTCTCAGTTCTCTGTTTGAAACTGTAAAGTTTCAGCCTCTCATTTTTCTCAATTTTTGAATAACTTATTTATCATATTTTCTTAATTTTATATTCATAGATTATCACATGAATATTTATTCTATATTAGATTCATGGAAGTTCTTACAAACTCAGAAGTGTAATATTCTGATTCTTTAAATTAGTTGATAGAATTCCCAATTTTATTCAAACACATTTAAATTTCTTAATCAAGCTTTACTATTAAATCTATAAAATACTTGGGATAAATTCCTCCTTTAAACATCCAAAAATACATATCTTTAAATATATTTAAATCACCCTCTAGGTCTGCATGGCTTGTGGAGTGGCACATCATCTCACAATATGGAAAATCTCAGACTCCAACTCTCTTTGCATCATATAAACTCTTATTGTGGTGTAAATTATTAAAATATTAGACCAAAATCCAGAATTAATTTTTATATTTGAATCATAAATTATATTTTAAAATCATCATCTGATTTGAAATCTCTTTTCTTTGAAATTATAATTCTATAATTCTATGGTTTATAAATTCTCAATGTGTAATGATCCTTACAGAATCAATAGATATTGGAACCAATGTGATTCAATATGGATTTTGATGTTGTGTTGTGTTTGTTTTTAATAAATTTATAATATAATCGAGGATATTGATGTCTTCAAAAATGGTGTTTATAAGGAGGAATTACTAATAATTCATTGAAGAAGGTTGGAGGAGATGGTGTCATTTTCTGATGTTTTCCAAAAAATTTGGTCTCAAAAATCCATCAAATAAGAAGATTTTTCACATAATACTTAAATTCCCTTGTAAAAATTACATGACCACATAATACATACACGGTAGGGGTAGGCAGTGGTTGTATTGAAAAGGGTTTTCTATTGTGATCCAAATCATCCAAAAATTTTGCCTTCTTTTCATATAAGGAAACCTCTTAATTAATTTAAATATTAGGTAAATTGTATATTGTTTGTTACCTTTTAAAATTTGGAAATTATATTTTTAATGGAAATAATTTTAAATTTTTTTATTACTCAATTTTTGGGTTAATAGAATAGGCCATAATCTTAGAAATAAACTGATAATAAATTTTTTAAATTGATCTTTCATAGGTTAAACAATTTTTTAAATTAAAATCTTCAAAACATTTTAATATGGTTTATAATGTTTTAATTTTTTATTTTAGTATTATTATATTATTTTTTTAATTAATAAATTTAATTTGGTTTAAAACTATGAATTTTGATTCGTGAAACATCAATTTGTAAGTTAAATGTGTTTTTAGATGATAAACTAGAATCAATTGTGTTTCATAAAATCTAGATGAATTATTGATGATAATATTTCACTTTGAATTCAAAATACTTAAACATTGTATTTATTAATTGAAATTAACTTATATTTAATTTAATTTAATTCATGAGGATTTTTCTTCAATCATTTTTTTATTTTTTCTATGAATTTTGAAAATATATATCTCGCATTCAATCCATAAACCATAATACACATCACCCGACCACTAAAGGAAATATTGGATCGAAATATTATTATAGTGGTTGTGTGGTTGATTTATTGACTACATGTTGATAATTCAAGTGATCATGGAAGCCCCACAGTGTCTTAAGAAGACAATAAACTACAAGTCATTAGGGAAAGTGGCCACACAGACGATTCCCAACCTACCATGTGAGGAGAAAAAATAGAAAACACACAACCTTACATATGAAGTCATATATATCCAATCATCACACCAATCATAAGAAGACCCTTCATGCATCACGGTTGATCAATATATCACATGAATAATATTCCACCTACCATTTTGAGAATTTGGAAGAGGGATAAATTATTGCATGAAGGAGTCATGGTCACTTCACTTACCATAATGAGGGTTCTCAATACACCACAAGTTTCCTTTTTTTCCTCCATGACCTACCATAAGAAGCCACGAACAACTAACCATTCCATTTCCAACTTTCTATATGAATCCCCAAACGACTTCATGCCAATCTGAAGGTACTACAAGAAGGAAGCCATGGTCACTCAAATAATCATACCTAAGGAAGATGGCCCAACTAAAGAGAGGTTATTTCAACCAAAGAACTTGTTGTGTAAGAATATGAATTAGGATTATTGAGAGTTGAGAATCAAGAATAAGATTGGTTTGAACGCACAAGAGTTAAACTTAGTTTTGATTTAAGGAGAATATGAGTTGGATTGATTTGGAAGGATGGTTGACCAAGAATTCAAAGGATATTCTAAAACTAAGATGTCCAAACCAAATATTGAAGCTAACGGTGAACTGAAGCGTAGTTCTAATTGAAATTTTAAAATTAACTGAAAGCAATCCCAAACTCAACAAGCAATTGGGTACTGATCTATAACTCTTATAAATTAAACAAAAGAATATGTGTGTGTGTTTTATCCATCAAATAATAGTTAAATAAACCTAATATTTGACTTCTCAAGTGTTATTATTATTCCTTAACTATTACAATTAGTCTTGGTGGATACTTGTTGTCTTGGGATGTTTTTTGGGGTTTAGCTGCACTAATTCAATATGATATTTACACAAATATGGATAATAAAAATTCAATGAGAGTTAATTGACAAAGGGGATAGACAAGTATAGAAAATTATAAAATTGGATAAATAAGGAGCATATGATATATCTGAATTTTATTTAGGAAGTATCAAGTAAGTGTAAAAATGAACCTTGGTAAGAGAGATTAGGGGAAAGGGATTTATGAAGTTCCAACCTGTTAAAATCATGATTCCACTAGGATACATTCCATTTATAAGCCAGAAATGTAACTAGGGTATGAATTGAAGTGAGGTAGTGAATTAATTTATAAAGGAGGCCAGATAATTTAGGCAATTTAAAAACCTATGATTTTATTCCTCTTTGTCTTGTTTACTTAAGTCCATGAAATAAAATCTCTTCAAATAATTTAATTCATGGTATTTCCTGGGGGTGAAATAAAATAAGTATGGGGGAATTATGTGAGCCAAAACATCCAAAACTTTTGTCTTATTTTCATAGAAATTAACCCCCAAATTGATTAAGATTTTGGATAATTTAATACAATTTTATTATTTTTAAAATCTGGAAATAAATTTTTTTATGGCCTCATTTTTTGGTTTTTATTAATTACTTAATTTTTAGGTTAATTGATCAATCCATGATCTAGGAATTATGATGATAATAGGTTTTTAAAATTTATCTTCCAGTAGTTAAATAATTTTTTAAGTTAAATTGTTCAAAGGCATTTATTATGGTTTTTAATGTTTTTAATTTTTATTTTAATCTGAACATATGAGTTTTTAATGAATAAATTGAAGTTGGTTTTAAAATATGAATTTTGAATAGTAAAACATCAATTTGGAATTTAAACAAGTTTTAGATGATGAACTATAATAAATTGTGTTTTTTAAAATTTAGATGAATTTTGGATGATAAGATTTCAATTTGAATTTAAAATGATTAGACCTCGAATTTATTAATTGAAATTAAATTATTATATATTTAATTGATTTAAATTCATGAGGATTTTTCATCAATAATTTTTTCATTTTCTTTCTATAAATTTTGTAGATCTACAACTTACGGTGGATCCATCAATCGACTAATAAAGAAATGGTTGGATCGACTGTTCATTAAAGTGGTTGTGTAGTCAATAAATCTACTCGACGTTGAAAAGTCAAGTGGCCATAGTATCCCCTTGGTAGATTAAGCAGACAGATGACTACGATTCATTAGAGTAAGTAACTCCACATCCAATTTCTAACCTTATATGTATAAATAAAAAATAGAAAACACATGACCTACTATATGAAGTCATCCATGGTCGATCATCGCACCTAAAGTAAGAAGACCATGCAATCTTCATGATAGCTCAAGCTATCAGATGAATAAACCTCAACTTGTCATGCTAATAATTTGGAAAAGGGTTGAATTACCACATAAATGAGGTGAATCCATTTCACCTACTACAAGAAGGGTTCTTGAGAGACTAAAATTCACCATATCGTGCCTTCATAACCTACCATAATAATCCAAATATAACTGATTGTTCCATTGTCAACTTACTGCATGAATCCCCAATTGAATTTAAGAAAATTTAAAGCTACAAAAAGTAGGCATCCACTATCACTCAATTGATCGTGCCTAATAAAGAAGGATGAAATTGAGAGAGGTTATTCCATATGATGAAATTTTTATATAATAATTTTAACCAGGTTGATTGAGAGACAAGAATCTAGAGGAATATTTTATTGAAAAAATGAGAGTTTAACAATATTTTTGTTGAAGGAGAAAACAAGTCAACTAGATTCAGAAGGATGGTTGACCATGAATTAAAAGGATGTTTTGAAATTGATATGATAAAGATGATGATTGAAGAAGATGGTGGACTAAAGTGTAGTTATGATTAAAATTGAAAAATGAACTGGAACTGACACCTAAATAAAAAAATTTGGGACATATTGAATGATGAAATATTGAGTCTAAATGATGAGAACTTGGGCATGTCACTAATTCACAAGAATCTCAATCCGATCGATCATCCAATCACTGACAAAAGTGATGATAAAAATATGTATTTTATACTGGTTTAATTATATTATAGGTGTCAATGAGTATCAATGGTAGGATCTAAATATCCCATGATGATTTGGTTTCAAGGATGAGAATTTATACACTCGGTATGCATGATGAAATGCTTCGATGATACTAAATTGATACACTGACTCACCTTACACAATTGAAGCTTCTAATAAAACTATACAAATTATTCAAGTATCACTAATTGAAGAAGTCAAAATTTGTGATATTTGAGGGAAAACCAAGCTACACATGGAGGAAATCCAACTAATTCACCAACTATGAACTTGAATCAAGGCCTCAGTCATTCTAAATATTGAAGCTATGAGAATATAAATTATTTCAAATGATAATATCAAGAATTTTGGTTTATTTAAGACAAGATTCACTTCCAACCTAGGGATTTTTTCAAGACCCACATACCCAAATTTGAGAAGCATGTTGTTGAATGACCCATGTACCTGATATCTACTATATAGAAAAATTTGTGAAGCATCTCAATCCCATATTTTCAATCCCAATATCCCAATCCCAAGACCATCCTGACTTCCCTAAATCTCAACAATCTCATGACAACATTTTCATCATAATTATCCACATGGGAACACACATAGTATAACCCATCTTTCACTACAATGGTGAGGAAGATCATTTGACCTCACAATTCTTCTCAAAGGTTTATGGATCTTGATCATGGAAAATTTTCCACAAATTAAAAGTATTAATGAAGTAACTACTTTAAGTGATATAAAACCATGAACTATAAATGTGACATCCAACCAAAGAAAGAGAGCATTATAGCTTGGCACTGAAATTAACTGACTTTCTAGAAGTTCTAGAATCATCTAAGAATGGAGAAGAACCATGTGTTGTTAATGTTGTAAAAGTGAAAGCATGTTAAGAATATTTGAGCATTATTCTATAAATAGAGAATTGTTCACCGGATATGAGGGGTTATTGGTTCAATCAGGTTAGCTACTGCTTTTATTGTCTCTTGTTTTATTTAATTTCTTACTGTTATAAGTCTCTCATGAAGGCATACTATGTCATTAGTGGTTAATATAAGTAATTCTATCCCACCACTATGATTAATTATTTACATAAATGATAATTATATTCTGATATTTGTTTATATGTTAGTGTGTTTAAATAATTGGCAGTGTCTATTTATCTGTGAATTTAAAAAAACACTTTAGCCTAGTTTACACACACAAGAAACTTGAGAGTTATTTCACTACTTATGATGGTTAACAATGGGATGAATCGTAAGTAATTAGTGATATCCAAACACAAGGTTAGGTAAGGATAGTAAATACATTAGTTGTTGTATTTCTCTATTAAAGATGAAATTTATATTAAATGCTAATCAAAGGGATTTCTATTGATTAGATAATGAAAATGAGAGTAAAATTTAATAATGATTTATTTCTAAGTGAGGAGGGTTATCCAAGGTTAGACTAGTTATTTTAAAATAGAATTTTAATCCAATAAAATTCAACCATCCATTTCAAAAACCTAACTCATTAAAGAAGAGAAAGACACACCCAAAACACTCTTCTTTATAGATAAAAACAGATCCCACTACTACTTCATTTAATATGAGTTCAAAATTTTATTAGTTAGTGTCCCCATAACAGGTCATTCAATAACCTGGCATCATTTATAGGGAGGACAGTGTTTGGTGTTTTACATTTTTCAAATGAACTCAACAAATGACCAAATTTAGTTTATATCACCTCACTAGTTTTGATATAGATATTGAAAAAACTATGTTGGAAAGAATCGAGAGCCTGAAGATCACAGAACAAGAGGAAAGAGAATTTTTCAGTATTCTATTAAACAATTCTCCCTCCTCACACACTTCTTCCACTAGAGTCACAATACGGAGTGAAAACATGGAAATTAATTTGGATCAATTAAATATAAGTTTATAAAAATTATATGCACCAAATATTAATAGCAATAATTAGTAGTTACATATGAACAACTTACAAGACTTTGAACATAAAATATGAATGATCCTACTCCTAACAAAGTTTCATGGATTAGAAAAAGAGGATCTTAACTAACATTTAATAGAGTCTACTAATGTTTTTAGTAATTTCAAACTAATAGGAGTCTCAAAAGATCATGTCATCTAGAAGGTCTTTACATTATCTATAGAATCCAAGGAATGGTTCTAAAACCATTATCCTAGATAATTCACCACCTTGGATGAGTTACACAAAGATTTCCTCTAGAAATACTTATCTTCTTCAAGGAGTGCCCATCTGAGAAAAAAATTATAGGATCAAGAAAGAAAGTTTAAAAACTCTCTATGATATTTGGTAGAGATCTAGGTGACTTATTGTATCCTTTCCACACCATTATTATGAAGAAAACCATTTATTGGTATTCTTTTACCAAGGATTTGTGGATAATGACTGGAACTTTCTAGATGCTTATTCTGGAGGAGAACTTATAGAAAACTCACATGATGAAGTCAGAGTGCTAATAGGGATAATTTATCAAAACTCCTAGTAATTTGGTACAATTACTACAACAAGAGGGGTACATCAGGTAAAGAGTTCTAACTACCATTTTGTTGAAACTAAACTGGATAAAATAATGTATCTTATAAGAAATTTATATTTCAATAATGTTTCAGAGACCACACTTCCCACACCCCTTGAATCTTCTAGTTATTTCCTTCCTTAGAGAACTATGTTGATGGATTCCTATAAGTGAAAGAGAGATCCAATTCCCTATACCAAAGACTATACCAGTAGAAACTAGTAATAAATTTATGCTTTAGATTATATTTTAACCCAAAATTTAGATCTAGGAACCAATTGTATCAATGACCACACTTCCAATAGAGTTTCTAATAAACTTTCCTAACACCACCCTTTTGAAGAAGTAATTCCCAAACTTTTATGAGATATTGGCATGGGAGAACTCAAGAACCTTCCATATAGGACATGTTGAGATAGTTTTTAGAGTTGAAAACAAGTTAAAGAAAAAATTTCACTTCTCATGGATCAGAACTAATTGATCAAAATGGTCAATTTGGTCATATTATGTCTAATATCAATAACCTGGTAAATCATAGCTCAATTAGCTTCCTACCTGATCAATTCCCAACTCCAATAGAAATTTCATCTCTATTTCTTTCAGAAGTGGAAAGGAGGATAAAAGAAATGAAGAATCCTCATAAGAAGATGAATATAGAATCAAATAGGACAAGGATAAATATGAACCAACCTTAGTAGAAAAATGCAAAGAGGTACCTGAGAAGACATCCACAGTTAATAAGGATAAGAGAAATGCCAAAATAAAATACCCACATCATCTCCTACCTCCCTTCCCTATAATCATAAAATCCCCTAAGAAAACTAGTAAATATTCATTATAATAGGAGATCCTGGAGATAATCAAAAAGGTAGATATTAATATCACTTTTCTATAATCTATCTAAAAACTATCAAGGTGTGAAAAAATCAACATGGACATGTCCATCAGGGAGAGGATATTGAAAGTGCATGAAAAGGTAAGTTTAGGTGGGAATTGATTTCCATTGACATCCTATAATTACTTATGAAATGTCAAGACCCAGGTATATTCACTATCCCTTTCACTATAGGAGAACTCACTTTTCCAATTCACTATGTGATTTGGGGAATCAATTAATGTGATTCCTTACTCTATTTATTCTTCCCTGTAAATAGGTGAGCTCAAACCCACCTGAGTGGTTGTGAAATTGACCAATCGAACCAATATCTATCTTCTTGGAGTAATAGAAGATGTTCTAGTAATAATGAAAGTATTTTTGTACCATACTAACATTTATATCCTAAAAATTAAATAAGTTAAAGGTAACTTTCCCTTCCTAATCATTCTAGGTGGGAAATTATTCAATATTTCTAAAATGATAAAAAAAATTAATGTGGGAAATATTTCAATGACGTTTAGAAAATAGATGGTGAAGTTTAATATTCTTGATTTAATTAAATATCCCCATGTGTGGAAATATATATTTATATTAAACCATTTTGAGTTTCCATGTTATTAAAAAGAAGTAGTTAAAATGTTTGATGACAACATTCAGTTAGGATAAGCTCTAGAAAAACCTAATTTCTTTGATGATTATATTTTTTAAAATGAACTCAATATGAAATCGGTGATATTGTTGATATACTCAAAACCCCCACTATCACCTCTTCTTTACATGTGCAGGTTGTAAGCATGGATCACTCTAAGTTAAAAAATCATTATAAAATCCCCTGAACTAGAACTAAAATAGTTTCCATCAAACTTGAAATGTGAATATTTAAAGGAAAAAAGAGAAACTTATAGTGATAATTTAAAATAAATTAAAACCCAATTTGGAACACCAAATTCTATACATACTGAAATAGAACATTAGGGAAATAGGCTAGACAATAAGATATATTCTAAGGATTATCCCTGTCACCTGAATTCACTATATTTTACTATAAAATGAGTCCAAAACATTGAGACAACACTAAAGGAATCTCAACCCAACCCTATTGAAATTCATGAAAAAGGGAAGTGGAAAGACTATTAGGAACTAGAACCATATACCCAATATTGTACTCTAAATGGGTAAGAACCATTCAAATTATTATGAAGAAAACTAGCTACACAATAGTAAAAAAAATATGAACAATGTTTTAGTTCTCACTATAATTCAAAACAATAGGATAGATTTCATTTACTAACATAAATTGAACTATGTGATAATAAAATACCACTAACCCATTCACTTTTTAAAATAAATGCTAGAAATACCAGTGGGGAAGGGTTACTACTATTTCATTTTTCTTGGTATTTTTATCTTCCAATGGATCTGGAAGACTAGGAAAAGACTATGTTTACATGTCCCTTCAGTATGTTTTCTTATCTAAGTTTTCCCTTTGGTATTTACAATTTACTAGTAACCTTTAAAAATTTGATGGTAAGCATTTTTCAGATTTGATTGAAAATTACTTAAAGATATTCCTATATGAAATTACTAATTATGGAACTTGTTTTCAAAGTTTTCTGGAAAGTATAGAAAAGTTTTTAAGAAAATATATTGAGAAAAAAATGGTTTTAAACTTTGAAAAAATCCATTTTATGATAGAAAAAGTAAATGTGATAAGACATATAATTTTTAAGGACAGAATTTAAGTAGATAAGGCCAAAATTGATGTGATATCTAACCTACCAAACCCCACTATTTTTGGATATATCCAGTCATTTTTAGTCCATGGTGGATTTTATATATAGTTTGTTAGGGACTTTAGAAAGATTGTTTTTTCCCTAAAAACCTACTAAAAAAGAGATTGATTTTGAATTTTATGGTTCATGTGGATATATTTTGATGATCTTAAATAATGCCTAATCACAACCCCTATAATATATCCACCAGACAAGACATTCCCCTTTGAGATATTGTGTGATGCCTCAAACAAAGAGGTATGAGCTATGTTGCCCCATAAAATTTATGGGAACCTAAAAGTGATAGCCTATACTTCTCAGATAGTCAAAATTTCCCAATTAAATTTCACATACCCAAAGGATTATTTATCAATTATTTTTTATTTAGAGAAATTTTTGTATTATTTTGAAGGAAATAATATAACTATATATTCTTATCATGTTGTGTTGAGATATATAATCAAGAAAGATGATGAAAAATGAGGATAGTGAGATGGATATTGATACTATAAGAGTTTTTCATGAATATCAAGGAAAATAAGGGGTGTGAAAGTATAGTTTCATACCATGTGAATAGATTACCACACACTACTGAGGTAGAACAACTAATTTAAATAGACTTGGATGATTCCTTCCCTGGTGAGAAACTATTCAAATTCACTCAAATGCCCTGGTATGCGGATCTAGTAAATTTCTTGGTTACGTTAAAGGTACCCCTTCTTTAACAACCATCAAACTTATAAATTGAAATTTGAGTCAAGGTACTATGTATGGAAATATCTATATCTATAGAATACTTTTAATGATCAAGTAGTTATAAGGTGTATCCTTGTAAAAGAAATTAAAATTTTGCTTACATTTTTCTATACTTTTGCATGTGGAGGTTGTTTTGGGCCTTATAAAACTAGTAGAAAAATGTTATAATCCTGTTTATTTTAGACTTCAAATTTTAAGGATTCACATGATTTTTTTAAACTTGTAAAATTACTAGTTTACTAGTGGAACTTCTAAAATACATAAAATTTCATAGAAACCTTTTATTTTATATGAAATAATTGATGTCTGGTGATTTTATTTCATGGGATCATTTACTATATCATTTAGTTTTCTCTACATCTTATTGGTATAATACTATGTTTCAAATTTGATTGAAGAAAAAGTACCCATAACTGATGAATTTTTGGTTGTCATTTAATTTCTAAAATCAAATATTTTTTGTAGATTTTGAGTACCACGAGAAATAATTAGTGACTGAGGCACACACTTTTTTAATAAGATCATGGGATATATCATGAAGAAATATGGACTGCATCATAATAACTAAACTACATACCACCTATAGATAAATGGAAAAGCAAAGGTGTCCATCTTTTAGATTAATAGGATCCTAAAGAAGACAGTCCAACCCCCAAGAAATGATTGGAGTAAGAATCTAGAGGATGAATTATGGTCATACATAACTACCTATAAAACCACATTAGATATGTCCCCCTATATAATAGTTTATAGAAAGCACTCTAATATGCCTATTGAGTTACATCACAACATCTGTTGGACTGTCAAGAGAGTGAACTTGGTGTTTGGAAAGGCAGGATAGTATAGGAGGTTATAAATAATGGAACTGGAATAACTTAGAAGATAAGGTTAAGAGAATTCAATATTTTATAAGGATAAGTGTATATATATATTTGACAATATCATCTAGATAAAATCTATGAGATTGGAGATGAAGTGTTGATGTTCTCTTAAAGGATGATGCTTTTCCTAGGTAAACATCATTCCAAGTGGACTGATCTATAAATAGTAACTAATACTTTTCCTTTTGATGTAATTTAAATCAAGGGTGATGATTCAAACAAACCATTTAAATTGAATGGGTAGTAACTAAAAATATTTTATGAGAATTTTTTAAAGTAACCAATGGAGGATTTTAAACTCCTCCTTACTACTTTGGAATAATAAAAACTTTTGGTCGTATATTTCCCTCATATTAGTTTTGGAATATCTTTCTTAAACTATTTTTCTTTGATAAATGTATGTTGGACTTAACTGGATGGGTATCTAAGATAAGTGTGTGAGATTAGGATAATTATTTTAGGATGTAAATACCTTTTCATCTTTCCTTAATCTATTTATATGAGTTTTTTATTTGAATAAATATATCCAAGATAATCCCAATCTATTTTTTAGGATCTGTACATAATTTTTTCATGTTTTTTTTAATTTTTGGATTATTTCTTAAATTATAAAACCCAATACCAGTGTTGTCTTATCTAGGAAAGATACCATTCCAGAGTGTAAGGAGTTCATTGGTTCTTAAATTGTCATATTTAGGTTTTTTTGAGTAAATATAACTATTTTTCATGGATTTTCCTTGCTTTGGAACTGGGGAAAAGGTTTTAAATGAAGAGGAACTTAGTGTAACAAAAATCATAGATTTAGGTAACTAATATATTGATCTTGAACCTAGGTATAATAACATTAGTGATTGAGTATCACCTAAATGATCCTCCCTGAAAGATAATAAGATAGATAATTTGAACTATAGTAAAACAAATAGGTTGTAACTGATCTATAAATCTTTCTATATCAACATAAGAAAATGTATCTGTGTGTTATCCATCAAATAAGAGTTAGAGAGACATGAGAGTCAACTTACCAAGTGTTGCCTATATAACTTGACTATTACTATTAGTCTTGGGGGATGCCTTCTATCTTGGGATGGTTTACTTCTAGTTTTATCTACACTCATTCAATAATTGCTTTTCATAAATATGGCTGGGAAAAATTAAACAAGTTCTAATTGAAAAGGGGGTTGTATAGGTTTGGGGAATTTTGAGCTTAGATGAAGAAGGAGAAGATGATATATCTGAATTTTATTTAATAATCTTCATAGAAGTGTGAAAATTAACCTTGGGAAGATATATTAGGGAAACTAAATTTAGTAATTTCCCACCTGTTAAAATCTTGATTCCACTGGGATCCATTCTATTTACAACTTGGAACTGGAACTTTTGTGCAAATTAAAGTGATATATTGAATTAAATTCATAAAAGAGACAGGATAATTCAAACAATTGTGGAACCTATGATTTTATTCTTCTTTGGATTGTGTACTAAGTCTAGGAAAGACTATCTCTTCAAATAATTTAATTCATAGTATTGCTCGAGAGTGCAATAAACTAATTATGGGGGTGATGTGATCCAAACATACAAAAAAATTATTTTATTTTTATATAAATTAACCCCTTAATTAATTTGAACCTTGGGTAAATCATATATTTCTTATTACTTTTTTAAATATGGAAATCAATTTTTCAATGGTCTCAATTTTTTATTTTTATTGATTACTCAATTTTTGGGTTAATTGAGCGGGCCATAATTTTGGAGTTAAACTGATAACTTGTTTTTTAAATTTATTTTTCATTAGTTAAATCATTTTTAAAATTAAATATTTTAAAGGCAAGGTTTTTAATGTTTTTATTTTTTATTTTAATCTAAACATAGGAGTTTTTTATGAATAAATTGAATTTTGTTCAAAGATATGAATTTTTAATAGTGAAACATCAATTTTGAATTTAAATGTGTTTTTAAATGATGAACTATAATTAATTTTATTTCAAAAAATCTGGATGAATGGTGAAAGATAAGATTTCACTTTGAATTTAAAATGATTGTACCATAAATTTATTAATTGAAATTAACTTCTTGAATATTTAATTGATTTGAATTTTTGATGATTTTACTTCGATCATTTTTTAATTTTTTTCTATGAACTGTGTAGATCTCCAGATCATGGTTGATCCATCAACTGGACCACACATCAGTTGACTATTAAAGAAAAGGTTGGATCGACTATACATTAATGTGGTTTTGTAGTCATTAAGTCAACCTCTCATTGAAAAATCAAGTGATAGGGTAAAATACATGGTACCTCAAGTAGCCAACTACCCATAAGTCATTAGTGTAATTGACCACACAAACAATTCCCAACCTACCATGCATGAAGAAAAAAAATGGAAAACACATGGCCTACTGTCTGAATTCATCCACAGTTGATCATCGAACTAACTATAATACAACCCTGTAAGCCTCATGGTATCTCAAGAATGAATAAAATTCTGCCTTTCATGTTGAGAATTTGAAAAATGGATGAGTTAATGCATAAAGGAGGTATGACCACTATACCTACTTCGAGAAGGGTTATCGAGCGACCAAAATTCACCTAACATACCTTTGTTACCTACTATTATAATCCATGTCCAACTGACTATTCCATTTTTAACTTACAACATGAATCCCCAACTAACTATTGATGGATTTTTTATGATAATTATATGACCATATGCAACAAAAGACAACCCAAAAATTGCTCATATGTGAAACTCTCTAGATATTTACTCACTATTTCTTATAGAATGTTAATGTTTTCAATATTTATGATCAGGTGTTTACTTGTGATTTTACCTTTTATCATTTTCATATCTATTGTTCTTTCTTATATGTTAATAATAGATACCAAGATAGGATACCTCTTTGGAAAGACCTTTCCTACTTAGGTAATAATATTCAGGACCCTTGGTTCATGGTTGGTGACTTCAATTCTATCCTTTCCCCAAGTGATAAAATGGGCCAATCTCACTCCAATATCTCCTTAATAGAGTTTAAAACCTCTATTGAGTCTAAAAATCTTGTTGAAATTAACCTTACTGGTGCCCAGTTTACATGGTATATAAGGAATTACAATATAGTGGTTGCAAGAAATTTGGATAGAGCTTTCACAAATGAGTTATCCCTGGATAAATGGGACACCATTTCTAGCATCACCCTTCCTAAAATTAATTATTACCATCACCCAATAATGGTCAATCTTTCTATCAAAAACCTAAAGTATGTTCTTCCTTTCGAAGTTAACACTGCTTGGTCTTCAAATGATGATTATACTAACATCATTAAAAACTTTTTTTCTTCTATGAATCATCTCAATGATGATTTTTTCTGCACCATTAAGTTAAAAAAACCTTAAATAGAAACTTAAAGGATGGTGTAGATCCAAATCCAAAAATAATTGATAATGACATTATTATTTTGGAAGATGAACCTACCCAACTCCAAAACACCACTACTTGATCTATTTTTTCTATAGATATGTAGCATGAAAACAACATTACTACAAAACTTTTCACTTTTCTCACCTTTAACGATAAAATTTGAAAACAAATATTCAAAAAAATGGCTCACAAATGGTGACAAAAATACTAAATTCTAGAACTCTCTTTAAATAATCAGGAAATCTTATAGACGTCTCACCTTTCTAAGAGACGGGGATAACCTCATTAATACTGAGGATGGTATTGAAAATCATTTCATATCTTATTTTGAAAATATTTTCAATGGTCTAGACACCAATAAAGTCCTTTTACCTGATTTCATCCCAATTGTGGTGAATGATAAAGATAATTCTTTTCTTACTAGAATTCCTCTTGGTCATGAGATCAAAGACACTATCTTTATCTTAAATCTCGAAAATGCTCTAAGACCTGATGGTTTCAATAATGGGTTCTATCAACATTATTGGGATGTTATTCAAACTGATTCTTGAAGATTAATCAAAACTTTGTTTTCCAATGGTACGCTTCCTCATGGGTTGAATGCCTAATTTCTCACTTTAATCCCTAAAGTGGATAATTCTTGATAAATACATCTCTTCAAACCCATTGCGTTAATTAATACTCTTTAAAAAATCATTACTAAACATCTTGCCAATAGACTTGCTTCTATTATCAATAAAATTGTCTCTTGGAACCAATTTGGTTTTTTCAAAGGTAGGTCCATTCAAGATTTTATTTTCTTTCCTCTAAATGCACTAAATCCTTAAATAAATCTAGCATGGGTGGAAATATTTCCATAAAAATTGACATTATAAAAGCTTTTGATACCATGGATTGGAATTTTATTTTTGAAGCTTTCAGATATTTGGATTTAATGACTCATTTATCAGAAGAATTAATAATATGTTCAATTCATCCTTCATTTAAATCCTTGTTAATGGATCTCCAAAGGGTTACTTTAAATTCACCAAAGGTGTAAGACAAGGTGACCCCCTCTCTACCATTCTTTTCTCTATTTCAAATGATTACTTAAGAAGATTTCTCACATGCCTTGTGGATTAGAACAAGCTTAAGCTGATTCATTCTTCTAGGACTTTGAATGTTACCACACATCTCTTATATGAGTATGATATAATTATTTTTTTACAAGAAGATAAAAGGAACATCCAAAATCTCAAGAGTTCCCTCTCACACTATGAAGAAGTATCTAGACAAACCATTAGTTAGAGAAAATCCTTTATCTTTTTTGGGAAAAGTCTTTCTTCTAATAGAAAATAAAATATTATTAATGAATTAGGTATTAAATAAGAATCCTTTCGTTTCACCTATCTTGGTGTTCCCATTTTTTGGGGCAGACCCAAATCTAGTTACTTTTCTAAAATTATTGATCAAATACTACCCCAACTTTCCTTATGGAAAGAAAATTCCCATTTTATGGCTAGTAGGATCTGTCTAGTCAAATCTACATTTTTTTTCTAAAATTTTCTATTAATTGATGGTTTATAAATGGTATGATGGTCTCTTAAAAAAATAAATGTCTTCATTAAAAACTTCTTTTAGAGCATAAGTGAAATACCCATAATAGTGCAAGATCACTGAGAGGGGATGGGTGAATTAGTGATCCCCTTTTCCAATTTTTTCTTTTTATGAATTTCCTTTTTTTATTCAACCTTTGTTACTAGTTAAGGCCTTGATGCACTTTTCAAATTATGTTGTAAAACAAAAGAACAGAACACTGGGGTTTACAAGGTTTGGTACAAAGAAGTACTCCTTATTGTGTTGGTTATTCTCCCCAAAACTAATTATTAACTTTAGCAGAAGATGATTACAAACAGTAATTGGTTAAAACCCCCAATTATAAGTTGGTTAAACCCCCCAACTTAAGTTCACCTTCTTATTCTTATAGAAACTGGTTATGCCCCCCAGTTTCAACTTCTTCCTTAGAATGGATTGATATTCTTCCTTCTATTCAAGTAGCTTCAACAAACTCCAATTGAATCTATCGGTCTTGCTCAAATCTTTTTATCACTAGTAATGATCAGTTTCCTCAATGCAATAAATGCTCAGGATAAAAATTATTTCATCTAATTGAAGTCTTGTCCTCACTTTGACTTGTGCAAGTGATGCACACACTTCTTCAAAACAATGATTATGAAAGAATGGTATTACACAATTTGTCCAATTTTGTTTCTTTATGATCAAATTACTTTGCACATACAATCCTTTCTCCACAGGTGCATGGGTATACATAAGTTAATATATGATCTTGTTTATGTATTATGCAACCTGAATACACAATGATTGGATTCCTTCCTTCTTTAGATATTTACAATTTATTATGACTTCACAATGTTCACTTATCCACAAACCAAATCCGTAGGTAGTTCTATACGACCTTTCAAGCACACAAAAACAAAACCAGTTGTATATTTGCTTTGGGTGTGCTGGTTTTTATTCTCAAGAGATAGTGTATATATACACTTGTCTTCGAGGATCCTCAAAACACACGAACCAAGTAGGCTTCATGGTTTTGTGTGTGTCCCGAAAACGAAGGAGGTACAACACATTGTCCTTGTATGGATTCATGATCCAGTTATTCACGAATCAACTCAAGAGTTTGAAGAACTTATTGATTGTTCATGTATGAATTCTCCTTCACATAGGGTTATCAAGAGGATGTAATCCTTTATTCACACAAGCAGAAGCTACGTGCAAGACTCCTTCGCGTAGGGTGTGATACACTCCTCCACGGTATTTTCATTTATCTCAATTCTTCCAACAACTGAATTCTTCAAGGAGATATTTCTTTTATATATGTGGATCAAAGTAGGTGTGCGTTCAAAATATTCAAGAGTTTCCGCGGGAGATATCAGTTTGAATGCACGAGATATATGACGTTTTGAATTTTTCAAACATGGGATAATGGTTAAATCGAGTCACTTAGTTTTCTTCCATTAAATGCGAATCTATTATTTCTTGGAGATATCATCACGTGCATGCGAAGAGGAACACATGTAAATCATTTCCCATAAGGCTTCGAGCTCCATGACGTGGCCTTGCAACTGCTTTGCTTCGGCCACATTCGATATCTTTATATCGATGCATGCATTCAAATTTTAATGCATGAATGAGTTCGGTTCGTCCAAATGATCATCATGAAAGATATTTGAGCTTTAACAGTGGTCGGGAATGTGATAAAGGAGGTGTGTAGTGATTATGTTGTACAGTGGTGTCGGGAGATCCTTCATGCAAGCAGACGTTAAAGAATATCTTGTGGTCTCTCCTCGGCTGCTGGATCAACTTGGATCGATCATAGACGGCCCTGATTATATTGTGAAGCGCAGATGAGATGAGAAGCTAAGATCAGGCATGGGATCATATGGATGGTGCAGATCACGTATGTGTTTTTAAAAACTTGTCCCACATCGAAACTCGTTGTGGATTTCTCATGGTTTATCAATCAAACCATGGCAGCATCAGCTCAGAATTATCCTCTCTCCCTCCATGGTATTGTCTCGTACCATGTTTACCCTACGGGCATGCTCTTAGAACCCACTCTTGCTCCTCCAGGTGTACTCCTCGTGCCCACTATACACTTGTGCCGCACGAGTTCACCACCGTGCGCACACCTACGGTCTTATACACGGCCTGCACTACTGCCTCATGTGGCGTTGGCCTTGAGGGATTACCTCAGGAGCGTTTGACCCTTGGGTCCCATATGTTCTTGAGGTTGAGGTCCTCACCTAGCCTCCATGGTTGGCCCTTATTTTTTCATGTAAGTCCCTACTTGGTTAAAAACCAATTGTAAAAGAGTACATGGCCACCTTCTTCCTACTAATCCCATGCATTGGAAATGCACTTAGTAGATTCCATATTAAGCCCTTCCTCCTCTCTTCTTCATCTTCAAACATCATCCTTCTTTTCTTTTTCAAATAAAAAATCCAATATCTTCAACATTCCTCCTTTGATATAATAATAGATGACGCATGGAGCATTTCTTTATTCCTCATGCATTAAATCATAATGCAAGATCTTAAATGTTGTAATGAGTGATGTGTTCTCTTTAAAACACATGTCTTCTTCATTGAGGATCATCACAAACAATCATTGGATTTCTGGATACTCCAATCATCATTACTTCAATCATTCACTCATTAGGAACATATTAACATGTTATTGAAAAAAAATGCAACCAGTGGTCTCAAAACTATCCCCCTTTGTATTTTGTTGTCAATATCTCCAAATCACACTCTTGTAGAGTCAATATGTGTGCTATGATGTTTTCTCCCCCTTATTTTCAAACAAATGCAAAGGGATGATATCACATGGTTCACTTATCAAAGAGCATGTAGTTAATCAACTCTAAGTCTATGTGGTCTAACCCAATGTAGAAGATAAGAGATATATAACCAAGGTTTTAAATGATATATAGAGACAACTATATATTCAAAATCATTCTCATAATGTATCAACTCATATCCAAGGGGGTGAAAGTGGATATATTCTTCATTGAACTGCAATAACCCTGCAAAAACTTCAACAAACAATGCTCCCCCTCAAGGGATGAATTCATCTCCTTCAATTCCATAAAAATTAGTACAAAAGCATGTATATAGATTTAGGGAATAATGAGGGAACTTTTCTTGTTCTTAAAGTGAGAGGAGAAGGTTGAACATGAGGTTTCCACCTTAGCTCAAAAAACCTCTCCACTGGCATTACTTTGGTGAAAATATTTTCAACCTGATCTTTAGTAGAAATGTATTCTAGCTTGATATCTCCACCAACCACATTTTATTTGATAAAATGATATATGGTATCAATATGCTTGGATATTGAATATTTTATAGGATTATTAGATAATCCAATAGCACTTTGATTATCACATAGAATTTTTAATGGTCTCTCAGTTTCAACTCTCAATTCTTCTAGCTGCACTTGCATCCAAATCATCTGTGTACATGAATGTGTAGTTTCCACATACTCTACCTTAGATATGATCAAAGTTATAGAATTATATTTCTTACTATACCAAATGACACATACTTCTCCCAGAAAGAAGGTTCCACCTGATGTAGATCTTCTGTTAGCCCAATCACCAGCCCAATCAGCATCTGTAAATCCCAACAACTTTAGGTTTGTACTGTGTTTGTATAAAAGACCATAGTGTAGAGTTCCTTTCACATATATCAAAATTCTTTTAGATTATGATAATTGAGACTCTTTTGGATCACTTTGAAATTTGGAACATAGATTCACTGCATAAGTTATGTATGGACTTGATGTTGTGAGATAAAGTAAGATTTCAATGATTCTTCTGAAATATTTATGATCAACATTGTTTCCATTTTCATCCTTGCATAATTTGTTTCTAAAAAATATGGGTGTGGAAACCTCTTTTTCATTTTCCATTCCAAACTTTTTCACTAATTCCCTTGCATACTTCTCCTATGATAGAAATATGGAATTTTGTTTTTTCAACTTGAAATCCCAGAAAATATGTCATTTGACCAAGCATAGACATTTCAATGGTTCTCTTCATCTTCTCGGAAAATTATTCACATAGACCTTCCTTGTCCCCAGTAAAGATGGTGTCATCCACATATATAATGACTATGAGAGTACCAATGGCTATTTCTCTGACATAAATATTACTGTCAACTATACCCTTGAAAAACTTCATATCCCTTAGACAACCATCCAATTTAGAGTACTAGACTATAGGATCATGTTTTAAACCATACAGATCTTTTCTCAACCTACATACCATGATATCATCTTTGTCTAGAATAAAACCATCTAGTTGTTCGATATATACCTCTTCTTCAAGATCTCTATTTAGAAATAAAAATTTCACATCCATTCGATAAACCTTATAATGCTTGTGTGTTGTAACTACCAAGAGAATTCTAATGGTTTCCAGTCTTTCTACTTGTGAAAAAGTATCTTCAAAGTCAACTCTTTCCATTTGTGAATATCCCCTGCATACCAGTATAGCCTTGTTTCTTGAAACTTACCCTTTCTCATTTAGCTTATTTTTAAAAACCCACTTGGTGATAATAACATTTTTATTCCTTGGTCTTGACATAATATCCCAAGTGAATTTATTTTCAATATGATCAAGATCCTCATCCATAGCTTGTATCCATTCCTCATGCTCAACTGCCTCAACCACTGTATGAAGTTCAACTTGAGAAATAAGTGCATTTTGATCTTCAATTCTCAATCTTCTTCTTGTTTTTACTAGAGATTGTAGATTACCAATGGAATTTTCTATCTCAATATGTTTCTTTAATTTGTTATACCATTTTTTTTTATTTTCATCAGCTTATTGTTCATCGTCAGTATGTTCAGAATTGATGTTAGCATTTTTTTGTTCTGTCCCAACTGCTTCATCGTTCTTTTGTTCCATAGTCATGTCATTTTCTTCCAAGTCTTCTGAATCACCATTCTCATCAATATCTAATTTGATATTGTTGTCAATAATTATGACATCACTGAAATCAACCAACTTGTTCATTATTTCATTCCAACATCTGTATCCTTTACCATCAGGTAGGTAGCCCATGAGGATACCTTCTTCTGCCTTTTCTTCGAATTTTCCCAGATTAATGTTCTTAATATTTATGATGTAAGGACTTCCAAAAACTCTGAATTATTTAACAGTTGGTTTTCTATTATAACACATTTAATAAGCTATCATTTTTGTTTCTAGTATGAGAATACATTTGTTCTATATATGTATGGAAGTGTATAAAGCTTCTCTTCGAAAAAATTTTGAGATGTTATGTTCAGCCAACATAGTTTTTTCCATTTCAACTATGCTTCTATTATTTCTTTCAGCTACTCCATTTTACTATGGAGTATATGGTGTGCTGTATTAATGTTTGATTCCATACTTGCAAAGATAACTTTCAAAAGAATCACAAGTATACTCTTTTCCATTTTCTGATCTCACTTTCTTGATAAAGAAACCTAATTCCTTCTTTGCTTACCTTCTAAAATTTTTGAACATTGTGTTTGCCTCTGACTTGTATTTAATAAACATGACATTAGTCATTCGAGTTTAATCATCAATAAATGTTATGAAATATAGATCAACTCTTGTAGTGTTTTGTCTCATTGGACCATATATGTCTGTATGAATAATTTCAAGGGTCCTAGTGGATAGGATATCTACTCCTTTGTGTGAAATTTGATTCAATTTTCCTTTCTGACATGTTTCACAAACTTCATCCCTTTCTCTTTTCAATTTGTGAAGATCTATCACAATGTCATACTTCAGGATTTTTCATATAATCCTTTGACCAAGATGTCCAAGTCTTCTATTCTAGAGGTTTTTTTCATCCTTGGAACTCAAATAATAGGAATTAATAGAATTTCCAATTTGAAATATATTTTCAGTGGTTCTTTTTCCCATAGTTATGATTATTCCATCCTTTGAGCTTTTGATGAAACATGAATCCTTTTTGAAAAACACCTCATGTCCATCATCACATAGTTGGATCACACTAAGAAAATTGTGTTTTAACCCTTCAACAAATAACATGTCATTGGAATTCATATTTTTGGCTTCAATCATAGATTTTCCAACTCCCTTGATTTTCATAGAACAATAATTTCCAAATATTACAACTCCTCCCTCATGATTTTCTATATTACTTAGGATTTTTGTATCACCATTCATGTGTGATGAGCATCCACTATCAAGAATCCAGGACTTGGTTTTACTACTGTATTTCAAAGAAACTTCAAAAAAACATGAGTTTTATTCATTTATTTTGTGAATTCCCTTTCCATTCTTGATTTTGAGTGTTTGATCAGGAAGGGTAATCATGCATTTTTTAGTATTATTCCCTTACTAATCACATTTTCTATGTACTTTTTTTAAGCATTCAAATTTATTCTGAGTTGGCAGATCATATGAATTTTTCAAGATAGATTTCTTACTTTTTAGTACTCTTCTATTCTTAGAATAGCTCCCCCTTAGTTCATGCCTCATTTATGGTAGGGACATGTTGTACCAACACAAATATGCTTTGTTTCCAAACACTCCACAACACCAGCAATATCCTCTAAACCTTGACCTTCCCCTCTGATAAAATCCTTGTCTTGAAGATTTTTGTTGTTTTATTTCCATACACTAAGTTTGTCTTTGTTCTGAAGGAATAAATCTTCTTTAAGAGGTTCTATCTTCCTTTTTATTAGAATAAGAATTTTCACTAGCCTTTGTGCTCCAAACTTGTCTCAGATTTTTTTTCGAACCTGCATTGTTAGAAATAACATATGTATTTCTAGATTTGATGAGTGTTGAATTGACCTACTTATTTGATCCAATTATTTCACTAGTGTGTGATGATTCTTCCTTGAACTCAACAGCCTTGTTGAAATCTTCTATAATCTTATTCAATCTATTTTGTGATTCCAATCATTTAGATTGAATCAATGATTGTTCTTCTTCATAAGGTGAAGATTTTCCTAAATTTCTTTTACCATATTTTCCATTTCATCTACCTTCAGTTTGTGCCTTTTGATTTCTTCAATATAAAAGGTTTCTTTCTTTATAAATTCTTATTTTTCCTCAATAATATTTTTTTCCCTTTCAGTAACAATATCTTCTCTTTCTTGATATTTCTATTTTTCTCCAGAAAAGATTCCAATTCATTCTTCAACATGTGTTCTAAGTTTTTCCATTCATTTTCCTCATCTTCACTGTAAGAAGTATCAAACCCTTTTTCCACATGATCCATGAAATTAGTTTTATTTTCTATTTGGCTACCTAATGTAGAATATATATATTCTTCTTTTCTCAAATAGCTTCTTTTTTCTCCTAAAAATAACTTTTTCATTATTTTTCCAAAATTGGTTGAATCTTTTGATCTTTTTCCCCATTTCTTCTAATGTGGTTTTTCTTCATCAGTATCAGGTGCGACAAACCTTTTCTTGGGATAATTTATAGAAAAGTGTCCAATGTCATTGTAGTTGTAACACCTTCATTGTGTTTTTCTTTTACCCTTAAACTTTTCTTTTCCTGAATCTCTTTGATATAAAAGCAATGATTCTATTGTATTCTTCATCTTTATCTTCATCATCAGATTCACTTGATTCTAAAACATAATTATCTTAGATTTTGAGTTTTCTCATGGATTCAAAAGCCATATCATCTTTGATCTTATTCTTGAAAACTATGATCTTTTTCATTTCATATGAAATTAGAATATTATGTAATTCATCAATAGAAAGATCATCTATGTCTTCTAAAGCTGTTACTTTGGGATCAAACCTATCAGGAAAATTTCTCATTAGTTTTTTTACAATAGCTGAATCATCCAAATTTTCTCCAAATCCCTGAATGTTACTGAAAATCTCATTAACTCTTGTGAAATAATCATCAATGTTTTCTTCTTCACCCATCTTGATATCTTCAAATTTTCTCCTCCAAATTTGCAACTTGGATTCCTTGACTTTCATGTTGCCTTCATAGCTGCTTTCCAATTTGTCCCAAATTTATTTGTCATTTTTGAGTCCCATAACCTTTGTGTACACTTTTTCTAAAAGTGACATCAAAAAGAAATTTTGATCTTTTCCATCAACTTCAATATTTCTTTTCTCAGTGAAAGTTGTAATGGATTCATCAGCAATAGGAGGGAATCTGAATGTAGCTGCATATATAACTTCAAGTCCAAGAGATAGAAGATATGGTAACATAATATTCTTCCAACAGTGATAATTATTTCCATAAAAAGTAGGAACATCCCTGTAATTGATAGAATTCAGATTGTCTATATTCTCAAAGTAGTAGATCCTTACTGAGGGAACATGGCTCTGATACCAATTGAAATACCCAGAATAGTGCAAGATCACTGAGAGGGGATGGGTGAATCAGTGATCCCCTTTTCCAATTTTTTCTTTTTGTGAATTGCCTTTTTTTAATTAAACCTTTGTGACCAGTTAAGGCCTTGATCCACTTTTCTAATGATGTTATAAAATAAAATCGCAGAACACATGGGGTTTACAAGGTTCAATACAAAGACCTACTCCCTACCTTATTGGTTTTTCTCCCCAACATAGATTCTTTACTTTATCAGAAGATGATTACAAATATTAATTGGTTAAACCCCACAATTACAAGTTGGTTAAACCCTCCAACTTCACTGCACCTTATTCTTCTTCCATAAACTGGTTATTCCCCATAGTTTCAACTTTTTCCTTTGAATGGATTGATTACTTCTATTTAAGTAGCTTCAACAAACTCTGATTGAATCTATCGATCTTTCTCAAATATTTTGATCACCAATAATGATCAGTTACCTCAATGAAATAAATGTTCAGGATGAAAACTCTTTCTTTTGATTGAAATCTTGGCCTCACTTTTATGTGTGCAAGTGATGCACACACTTTCTTCAAAATAATGATTCTACAAGAATGGTCTTACACAATTTGTCCAATTTTGTTTCTTTATGCTCAAATTACTTTGCACACACAATCCTTTCTCCACATGTGCATGGGTATACACAAGTTCATATATGATATTGGTAATGTATTATAAAACCCAAATACACAATGATTGGATTCCTTCTTTATTTAGATATTCACTTTCTATTAAGACTTATCAATGTCTACTTATCCATAAACCAAACCCATAGGTGGTTTTATACTGCCTCTCAAGCACACAAAAACAAACCCAATTGGATATTTTCTTTAGGTGCTCTGGTTGTTCTTCCCAAGAGATAGTGTATATATACACTTATCTTCAAAGATCCTCAAAACACAAAAACCAAGGAGGATTCGTGGTTTTGGGTGTGTCGCGCAAATGAAGGAGGTTCAAGGCACTATCCTTGTATGGCTTCAAGATCCAATTCTTCATGAAGTAACTAAAGAGTGTGTATCACTTGTTAAGTGTTCATGGATGGATTCTCTTTCATGTAGGGTTATCAAGAGGAGGTAATCCTTTCTTTGTGCAAGAAGAAGTTGCACGGAAGACTCCTTCATGTAGGGTGTGATACATTGCTCCACAGGATGTTCCTTTCTATCAATTCTACAAACAACCGAATGCTTCAAGGAGATCCTTTTTTATAGACACGGATCATAGTCGGTGCACATTCAAAATATTCATGAGTTTCCCTGGGAGATCACAGTCTGAATGCCTGAGATATACACCATTTTGAATTTTTCAAACACAAGATAATGGTTAAACCGAGTCACCCAGTTTTCTTTCATTCAACATGAATATCTTATTTATCTGAGATATCCTCACATTCATGTGAAGAGGTATGCATGAAAATCATTTCCCTGAAGGCTTAGAGCTCCATGACGTGGCCTCGCAACTGCATTTTCTTTGGCCACATTTGATATCTTTATATCGATTCATGCATGAAACTTTTAATGCATAAATGAGTTTGGTTCATCAAAATGATCATCATAAAATATATTTGAGCTTCAACGGTGGTCAGTAACGTGATCATGGAGGTGCGCAGTGCTTCTTTTGTATAGCGGCGTCAGGAGATCCTTCATGCAAGTGAAGGTTGAATATGATCTCGTGGACTCTCCTCGGCTGCTGGATCGACTTGGATCGATCATGGATGGCCCTAATTAGAACACGGAGTGCGGATGAGATGAGCATCTGAGATCAGGAATGGGATCAGATGGACAGTGTGGATCACGTCTGTGTTTTTAAAAACTTGTCTCACATCGAAACATGCATCATATTTCTCATGGTTTATCAACCAAATTGTGGAATCATCAGCTTAGAATTCTCCTCTATCCCTCCACGGTACTGCCTAGTACCGTGTTCACCCTAAGAGCATGCTCTTAGTGCCCACTCTACCTCCTCTGGGTGCGCTACTAGCGCCCACTATGCACTTTCACCACACTGGTTCACCACTGTGTGCGCACCTGCAGGATTATACATGACCCGTGCTACTGACTCATGAGGGGATGGCCTTAAGGGCTTCCCTCAGGTGCGGTTGATCCTCAGGTTGTAGGTTCTGGGCACAGCGGAAGTGCATTGGTGGGTTAGCCCAACTTTAATTTTAACGTTAAACAACGTTCAATCCGAGATCCATCACGATATAAAATTCCAAATCTTCGGAATAGAATGAAGAATGAAAAGAAAAGAAGAGTCCTGGAACCCTTGAGGAGGATCATCATATGTTGATTATAATTAATTTAATTAATTCATAAGAATTACCTTGTTGGAATTCTTTCTTCGTTGATGTGTCCGGTCATGATTCGGTGATCCGTCATTGCGTCGTAGAATCCAAGTGTAGGATTCCTCTAGCGGTGATCCACATGTGTGTCACGTATCTCCGGACGTCGCCGAAGGGATCTCCGGGTGATAGCGCGGAAGAACCTTCCCTTGCGATGTCTGCCTTCGACCTCCTTGATCCGATGGTGGATCTTGATCTCGTAACTTGAGGGCATTCTTGGTGGAAAGTAAATTCTCTCTTGGCTTGAGAGTATTTACAAATCCATCGTTCACAACAATGGCTCTTTAAAATGTTGGGGTTGTGAGGATATTTATAATCGGGTTTGAGGTTAATAGAGTTATGATAATAAATAAATGTGTTACGCGTTTTATTTATTTCATTAACTCTTATTAAAAACCCCCATGTCGAATTATTAATTCCTTGACATGCGCCCACGCTGATTATAATAAATATCATTTAATAAAACAATATTAAATCCTCAAAATCCCAACTAGAAAAACTACACATCGTGTAATAATTAATACACGGCATGTACTTGTTTTCCATAAAACTACACGGCGTGTATATTTAATATACACGGTGTGTACTTTTATTTTCCATTTTTCTCTACCACATTTATTAGACCTTGAGTAATGACTATTTATTTCTTAAATAAATGTAACTGCATCACTCGCTAATAAATATATTATTTTGTCCACAATATATTCTCTCGAATAACTAGTGTCAAAATAAATGCGATTAGACATCCTTAAATAATTATTAAACCATAGTCTGGAATAATATTTATTTAACTTGTTAAATTAATATTTAACTAAGATACATGGACACACTTAGTGTGTGACCCTCTAGGCCTCTTTCTCAGTGGCATTAGGCTGAGCCTGCCTAAATTCCAAGGTTAGCATCTAGCAACATGCCAAGGCACCCATAGAGAAAGAAGTTAACGCCGCAATGACGTGTCACCTCCTACGAACGCTTACTGTGTAATATAATCCCTTTGTCTCGATATCCCCAATCAAGTGGGTTGCATGCTAGTGCCATCAACCCATGTGCTTGATTATTCTTTCTTTGACTTCCCGAAATTGAACTTTCCCATACCTTACCATGGCCATGGATTTATTTAAGCTATATCAATTTCATCAAAGGGCCTGAGATATCTACTTCTGTTATGGAATGGAAGGGACAAATCCTTTCTCACATTATCTATTAATACGGTATTACTCATGATGCACCCAATATATCCTACCTCACTGCGAACAGTGTGTCGTCATAGTTTTCGTCAATACATCTAAGTGCGCGAGTTGTAATACCCATTAATAATAATCTTAAAGTCTAAGGACCAATACACACATCTACAGATAAGAACATTCAATGACACTATGAAATGTGTATTTCCTACTGGTGGGTCTCGTTCTCATAATATCCTCCTGGATATTACCAAGGGCGCACACCATGAGAAGGTGCCTCAAAGTTTTATGAGTCCTCACCCCTAATGACATGTATTATTTGTGTCCCTCAAATAATATCATCCGGCCATAGAACATACATTCAAGAACAGTGTTATGGATATTTCGGGTTCTCATCATAGCAGTGATCCACTACGACCCTTTAATGCAACAGCTGTCCTTAGGAAATTATCACATGACATGTCATGCAGAAAAACAATCAAGATGTGATAAGGCTTTTATTTAATGAATAAAGTACAAAGTATTTGGTTCTAGACCACCAACTCCAACAGACTCCCACTTGGACTAGAGCCAACTGCTAACAACCTTTAACCCGCTATCTCTCACATGATATTCATGCTTCTGCTGAGATAGGCCTTTAGTCATGGGGTCCGCCATGTTCTCTTCCGTGGACACTCTGCTCACTACAACTTCACCCCTTTGATAGAAATCCCTTAAGAGGTGATACTTCTGGAGTATGTTCTTTGTCCGTTGATGCGACCTTGGTTCTTTTGAAAGAGCCACCACTGCAGTATTATCACAATACAATGTAATGGGATCTTTACTACTAGGCACCACATCAAGCTCCTGGAAAAAGTTCCGAATCCCGACGGCTTCTTTGGCTGCATCAGAAGCCGCTATATACTCAGACTCCGCTGTAGAATCAGCGACAACTGGCTGCTTTGAACTCTTCCAGCTCACAGCTCCTCCATTGAGATAGAAAACATATCCAGATTGCGACTTTAGATCATTCTGATCTGTTTGAAAACCAGCATCATCATACCCTCTGATGACAAACTCTTTGTCTCCTCCATACACCAGGAACACATCCTTAGTTCTTCTCAGATACTTAAGGATAGTCTTAACAGCAGTCCAATGTTGTTCTCTTGGATCTTCTTGATATCTGACTACCATGCTCATTGCATAGGCAACATCAAGCTCGGTACATAACATGGCATACATGATAGATCCTACAGCCGAAGTGTATGGTATCTTACTCATCCTATCTTTCTCCTATTGTGTCTGGGGACACATTTTCTTAGAAAGATGTAAGCCATGTGACACTAGAACCAATCCCCTCTTGGATTTTTCCATACTAAATCTCTTTAGTATCTGGTCAATGTATGTACCCTGACTTAGTCCAAGCATCCTCTTAGATCTGTCACGAATGATCTCGATCCCTAGAATGTAGGCTGCTTCTCCTAAGTCGTTCATGGAGAAACACTTGTTCAACCAGTCCTTAACTGACTGTAAGGCTGATACGTCGTTTCCAATAAGCAATATGTCATCAACATATACCACTAGGATGATGACCACATTCCCATTAAACCGCTTATAAACACATGGCTCACATTCGTTCTTAATGAAACCAAATTCCTTTATGGCTTCATCAAATCGAATGTTCCATGACCTGGATGCTTGCTTCAATCCATAAATGGATTTCTGAAACTTGCAAACCCGTTTGGTTTCACCTGGTGTCACAAACCCTTCTGGTTGTGTCATATAGACATCTTCCTGAAGGTTCTCGTTAAGGAATGTTGTTTTGACATCCATCTGCCAAATCTCGTAGTCATGGTAAGCTGCTATGCAACTGGTGAGAAGGTTTCATCATAGTCAATTCCTTGACGCTGTCTAAATCCTTTAGCTACTATCCTTGATTTATAGGTTCTAACTTGACCTTCCATGTCCAGCTTTCTTTTAATACCCATTTTCATCCAACAGGATTTACATCAACTGGCTCATCGACCAGAACCCAAACTTGGTTCTGATACATGGAATCCATCTCAGAATTCATAGCTTCTAGCCATCTTTCAGCTTCTGAGCTTTCTACTGCTTCCTTGTAGGATAGAGGTTCATCATTGTCCAATAATAATGATTCACCGTCCTCGGTGACTAAGAAACCAAATCTCTCTGGTTCCCTTACCTCTCTTGAGCTCCTACGCAGTACTTGTGTTTCTAGAACCTCTTCCACGGGGACCTGTGGAACTTGTTCCTATACCAACTCCTATGTATCTTGAGCATCAACTTCGTCGAAGTCAATCTTTCTCCCACTATCCTTCTTGAGTATGTGCTCCCTCTCAAGAAAGACAGCTTGTCTGGCGACAATCACTTTCTTGTCTTGAGGGTTATATAGGTAATATCCTTTTGTTTCCTTGGGATATCCTATAAAGATACACTTCATGCCCCGGGGTGCTAGTTTGTTGCCTGAAAAGGCCTTAACAAATGCCTCGCATCCCCACATACGTGTGTGCGACAAAGTGGGTTTCCTTCTATTCCATAACTCGGATGGAATTCCATTTGCTGCCTTAGTTGGTACTCGGTTTAATGTGTATGCTGCAGTTTGTAATGCATATCCCCAAAAGGATAATGGAAGATCTTCATGACTCATCATCGACCTCACCATGTCCAACAAGGTGAGGTTCCTCCTTTCACTAACAACATTCCACTGTGGTCTATAAGGAGGAGTGAGCTGAGAAAGAATCCCAGACTCCCATATAAGATCGATGAACTCTTGGTTCAGATATTCTCCACCTCGGTCCGATCAAAGCTTCTTTATCTTCTTACCAATCTGATTCTCTACTTCATTCTTGAATTCCTTAAATTTCTCTAAGGACTCTGACTTATACCTCATTAAGTAGACATATCCATATCTACTCAAATCATCAGTAAAATTAATGAAGTAAGAATATCCACCTCTAGCTTCTACTGGAAATGGTCCACACACATCCATGTGTACCAATCCTAGAAGCTATGTGGCCCTTTCACCTTGTCCACCAAAAGGAGGCTTGGCCATTTTTCCTTGTAAACAAGTGTGACATCTATCAAGTGGTTTTAGCTCAGTAGAGTCTAAATAGCCATCTTGGCAGAGCTTTGTCAAACGCTTCTCGTTCACATGACCAAGGCGGTGATGCCATAACTGGGTGATGTATGATTCATGTGATTTTGTTTCGTTATCGATTGCCAACACGTGGTTTTCGTAATTCAATACATAAAAACCATTATTTAAATGTGCCATACTATAACATACATTGTTCTTATAAAAGAGACAACCCTTATTTCCAAATTTGAAAACAAATCCATCCATATCCAAACAAGATACAGAAATTATGTTCTTGGTAACACTAGGCACATAATAATAGTTATGTAAAACCAAAATCATCCCAGTCGGCAATGAGAGGTGGTAGTCGCCAATAGCCAATGCATCCAGCCTTGCGCCATTGGCAGCTCGAAGATCCACCTATCCTCTGGTGATCTTTATAAATCTACATGGTTCCTGCATTTGAATACAGATGTGAGCCCCACAAGCTGTATCTAATACCCAATGTGTAGAAATAGAAAGATTTCACTCGATAACAAACACACCTTTAGCATCCCCACGCTTCTGGGTGCAGTTCCTCTTCTAGTGGCCCTGCTTGCCATATGAAAAAAACACTGCTTCCCATTCCTTTCCCTGCCTTTGGATCTTCCCCTTCTTGGAGGGACGGTGCTCGGGGGCTTCAGACCATTTATAATTCTTTGTCCCCTTTGCCTTGTCCTTCCTTTTCTTGTTCACCATAAGGACCGTGGGTTTGTCACGCCCCATGTCCTTATCTACCTGGAAAATCAAGGTCAGAAGCTCCAATAGACTCTTCTCATTGCCGCTCATGTTATAGTTGAAAATAAATCTAGAGAAGATCTTGGGCAGTGATGATAGGATGAGATCTGTATGCAACTCATCCGGGAATTTAATCCCTAAGATGTCCAAGCGTTCAATGTAGCCAATAAGCTTGACTACATGAGGCCCAGCTGGTGCAGACTCTCCAAGCTTCGTGGTAAACAAAGCATTGGAGATCTCATACCTCTCCTGTCTCACCTTCTCTTGGTAGAGATCTTTAAGGTGAGACATCAAGCTATATGCGTCCATGTTTTCATGTTACTTCAAGAGCTCATTAGACATGGCCGATAGCATGAAACAATGGACATCTATGGCATCATCCATGTGTTTCAAGTAGAGAGATAATTCCTCATCACTAGCCTCTTTCCCAGGTGCAACTGGAATAGGCTCTTACATCATATATAATTTCCTTTGGTGGCAAAGGACGACGCGTAAATGCCTCTGCCACTCTTGGAAATTGGTGCCGGTGAGAAGGTTTTCTTTTTCGAGTATGGTGCGCAATGATATGTTTGAAGTCATTTTCTTTCTGTTTCTACAAATTAAGATGAGAAAAGGTTTAGTAATTTATTATACACTGCTCCATAGGATGTTCCTTTCTATCAATTCTTCCAACAACCGAATGCTTCAAGGAGATCCTTTTTTATAGACACAGATCATAGTCGGTGCACATTCAAAATATTCATGAGTTTCCCAGGGAGATCACAGTTTGAATGCCCGAGATATACACTATTTTGAATTTTTCAAACACAAGATAATGGTTAAACTGAGTCACCCAGTTTTCTTTCATTCAAAATGAATCTCTTATTTCTCTGAGATATCCTCACGTGCATGTGAAGAGGTACGCATGAAAATCATTTCCCAGAAGGCTTAGAGCTCCGTGACGTGGCCTCGCAACTGCATTTGCTTTGGCCACATTTGATATCTTTATATCGATTCATGCATGAAACTTTTAATTCATGAATGAGTTTGGTTCATCCAAATGATCATCATGCAATAGATTTGAGCTTCAACGGTGGTCGGTAACGTGATCATGGAGGTGCGCAGTGCTTCGGTTGTATAGCGGCGTCAGGAGATACTTCATGAAAGCGAAGGTTGAATATGATCTCGTGGACTCTCCTCAGCTGCTGGATCGACTTGGATCGATCATGGATGGCCCTAATTAGAACACGGAGTGCAGATGAGATGAGTGGCTGAGATCAGGCATAGGATCAGATGGACAGTGTGGATCACGTCTGTGTTTTTAAAAACTTGTCTCACATCGAAACATGCATCATATTTCTCATGGTTTATCAACCAAATTGTGGAATCATCGGCTTAGAATTCTCCTCTATCCCTCCACGGTACCGCCCAGTACCGTGTTCACCCTATGGGCACGCTCTTAGTGCCCACTCTTCCTTCTCTGGGTGCGCTACTAGCACCCACTATGCACTTTAACCACATCGGTTCACCACTGTGTGCGCACCTACAGGATTATACATGACCCGTGCTACTGACTCATGAGGGGATGGCCTTAAGGGCTTCCCTTAGGTGCAGTTGACCCTCAGGTCCCATATGTGATTGAGTTTGAGGTCCTCATATGGCCTCCATGGTTGGACCTTATTTTTTCATGTAAGGCCCTACTTGGTTAAAAACCAAGTGTACAAGAGTGCATGTCCACCTTCTTCATACTAAGCCCATGTATGGGAAATGCACTTAGTAGATTTCATACTAATCCCTTTCTCCTCTATTCTTCATCTTCAAACATCATCCTTCATTTATTTTTCAAATAAAAAATCCAAGATCTTAAACATTCCTCCTTTGATTCAATAATAGATGACGTGTGGAGCATTTCTTCATTCCTCATGCATTAAATCATAATTCACGGTCTTGAATGTTGTAATGAGTGATGTGTTCTCTTTAAAACACATGTCTTCTTCATTGAGGATGAGCACAAAAAATTGTCTAATTTCTGGATACTCCAATCATCATTACTTCAATCATTCACTCATTAGGAACATATTTCCATGTTATTAACAAAAAATGCAACCACTGGGATCAACAGGAAGCATGCTTGAAAGGAAACTAGTGACTATTCCTTGGTCTAACTATTAAAAACCATTGGATAAGGGTGGTCTCTTAATTAAAAATATTAAACTATTTAATGATTCCTTCCAATCCCGACTCACTTGTAACTTACTTCATAATTACTCTGATTCAATTTATTTCATTAAAAATATTTTTCTTGACAAATTGAAGAAAGGAAATCTGAATTATATGAGTTATTCCATCTAGCCATCCATTAAGAATGTAACACCCCTAGGTTTTAAAAATAAATTGAAATGCATGAAAATTTTTTTAGGTAGATATTTATAACTAGCCTTTAAACATAATTTTTAAGCTTTTATGTTTTGAATTTCAAAAAATGGTCATCTACAATTGTGATTAGCAAGTTATTTGGAGTCTAATGGAACCAACTTGATTTTTGGTGAATAGTAAAAAACCCTTATAAATAGTAATATGAATAGTAATATGACCCTAATTAATATTAAATTGTATTAATATTTTATTTTCTTAAGGATTTAAGAAAAGGACAACTTGATTAGTTTTTCAAGGTGTTAAAAAATGAGTTATGGATTTAAAATTGTTATTTATGAATAAATTATGATTTTATTTAAAAATTAATATAATAATACTTAGAAAATTATTTTCAAAAAATGGAGTCAATTTTTGAATTATAAACATCAAAAAATGGTTAGGGTGAATTTTTGGGATTTTTTTGAAATTCTTGAATTTTTTATGAATAGTAAAATATGACAAAGTACGATAAATGCTAAATACTTGTTTTACTGCATCATAGGTGATGCAAGGCTGATGTAAGCCCACTTTTTTAGAACTCACATGAAATTTTTACTATTTTGGGTCACATGAATCAAGACTAATCATATTCTTGAGAAAAAATATTAAAATAATGAATAGAATAATGTAAAATCCCTCCTCTCCTCCACTATAAATACCACCTTCATTCCCCTCTTCCTATCATGAATCTCGAGCCTTGATCATTGTATAATTTATACCAAATACCCTACCCAAGTATCTTCCACACATACAATATCTAATGGTCTCACCAAAGGTCCAAAACCAAAGTCCTTAAGGATTATCTCCAGGAGAAGAGATCAAGATGTAAGAATCTTCTTCCTTTTTCATGTGTTTTATTTCCAATTCCTTTCTTTTATTATACTATATTTCCCTCCACTTATACAGGAGGTATGAAATATCTATGATATTTTATATTATTTATGTTATCATGTTCATATTAAATATTCATCATATTCCTTCTTCTCCTCTCCCACTTATTCTAAAAATAAAAACACCGTCCGCGATGTGCCAATTTACCAAAATCGTAGACGATGTGTTTCCAATTTCCATTACTTCCTTCAAATATGATCATAAAACCATTTTAATGGATTAATAATAATTAAAAGTTTATTTTTAACCTATTTCATGTTCTGTAATTAACTTATATGTGTGACATTAAATTATATAATGAAACAAGTTCACAATTATCGAGGAACCATTAAAAATGATCTAAAAAAATATCATTAATGTTTTATCTAATTATCCATAATCATATATGATAAAAAATTAATTATGGTATCATTATATATTATGGAAACATATTAATACCATTTCATTCCACTTCTGTAATTTCATTTCCATACGACAAGAAAATCAAATATAAACTGGCCATGGAAATCATGTGAAGAACGCACCCAAAACAATGGAAGGAACAAAATAATAATAATTAAAGGGAGAAATGATGTTATGAAATGATCATAAAAGGTATTATAAACATGAATATGTTTCTTTAAGATATTAATAACACTCTTTTAACCATTATATAGGAGGTTTAATCAATTTTTAAGTAAGATAAACCTGAGGTAAGGGAATTCTTAACCAGGCTTCCATTCTTTGGGTTAACCTTCTACTTCGTTATTTATGTGGTATTAAAATTGTTTTTTTGATGGATTTTGTTTATATTAGGTTTAATTATTTTTATTTACAACTTATATACATATTATATCCACTATATTAATTCTTTCTTGAATTATATGATATTTTTAAGGGGATTTTCTTTTAAAATCCTATTTTAAAATTCTGTTTTACAAAATTCAAAAGCAATGTTTTTAAGAAATTTTTAATGTTGTATGATTATGATATTGTTATTGTAAATTGTTTATGATGAATGTTGGGACCTTTATCTACCTCCAATTCATTGGTAATGTGTAACGTCCCGGACCTGGCCAGCCACCCAAACAGTGTCGAACGGGTCGGGTGTCACTACCTTAGGCGCACCTCCCCTGAATGCCAAAGGCTGCCGACTAGCAGCGAGGGTCTGAATAGGTATTGTGGGGAGGCTATACCCTCTAGGAGGATCATAGTAAGGGTACTGGTCCGAGTATAACATTAAAGATGCAGGGGAAAGAAAGACTCAATAGACTCGAACCAGACCTGCATAGCGGAAACACATCCAATATCAATAAATAGTGGAAGCAATATAGAAAACAACTACAGTGTAAATAAACACAACAGCATGCTGGTAACATGTAATTACTAGTGAACAGTAAAACATGCATCTAAAGTAGTCCAACAAATAAAAGGGCGCCAATGGATAACCAACTGTAGCTACATAAAAATAATCATGCTAATACAGAAAAGTAAACATAACAAAGTAAACCCAGCTAGGCAAGACCTCAAGGTTTATACCATCTCCATGCAACAACTAACGTAATCCAACTCCTGAAGCTGGCCTCTTTCCAGCATGTAAATCCATAAAGTCTGCACGCGTCCCGAAGGGCCTGTGCAGGGTCTGAGACAAATCTCAGTAGGATATCACCCAACGGTGTGTACCAAATATATGTGTTTAAGCAGTCATGCATTTACAAGGAAAGCAGTAAACAGTTCAGTGCACAAATAAACACAAAATCCACTGGTGCTCAACAGCCACCATGGAGTGTCACCTGCTTCGGCCAACGCTGGAATCTCTGTCGTGTAACCCGGCACCATGTGCCTCCTGACACCTCGTGTCTCAAGTACCAACGTCCCTAAGGCATGCCAAAGAATAGTAACCCGGCACCATGTGCCTCCTGACACCTCGTGCCTCAAGTACCGACGTCTCGAAGGAATGCCCAAGAATAGTAACCCGGCACCATGTGCCTCCTGACACCTTGTGTCTCAAGTACCGACGTCCCGAAGGCATGCCCATCCTCTAAAGGCTCCTCACCTCCCACGTGGCTTTCTATGGAAATCACCCCCAACCAAAATACCTAACCACAACTATGGGGGCCTCTACCCACACAAGTGGTCAAAACCACCTCATCACGGATTATCTTTGTGTGCACACTACTCAAAGTCCCGGGTGAGCAGTAATCACTAAAATAGTCCTAAGCCACCAACACATCTGACACCTCGTGTCCCTACGACCATGTCGCTCAAGTCTGATGGCATCGCTATCCTAGTATCTCGGGCCATGCTCAACCTGACAGTCGTACTGCCTCAAGCCGACGTCCATGACACCCAATCCCGTGGTCAAAACCACCCAAAGTAACCCGGGAAAAGCCCCAACCTATGATCAGCATCCCTCAAGCATAACCAGGCCAAGACCAACACAACCCAAAGGGTCCAGCAGATGCAATTCAGCAATCGCATATATAACATATGTAAACAGAAAACATAACCAGGAAAAACCAACTAAACAGTCGAATTGCACTATACCGTGTGTTGTCCCATACCAGAACAGAGGTCTTAAATGCCTCCAACAATTTATAACAGGCTTTGAAAAAATAAACTAAACAGTTTATAACAATCATATTTCAATTAAAACCATTTTGGCGTTTCCCGACCAAAATTCCCCGACGAGCAATGGCCCCTCACCCGGCCCTACTCACGCAAACAGGTAACCGAGAATACCCAAAAGTATCCCATAGGTCCCATAAGCAATACATCATGAAAAAGCATATAAAACGGGTCCTGCTCAAAATACCCAAAAACGCGCCGAAAGCCGCGTCACCCGAATAACCACGAAAACACAAAATGAGGTATGCACCACCTACCTAAGACTCGCATGATGATACTCCTCCGGTAACACCTGCCAATTAGGTCTAAAATGCGGTAAATCTACAAAAGATTCAAAACCGCTCAAAGGGTTATAACTCGTTCTAGAACAAAAATCCGAAAAAATAGCCAAAGAGGAATCGAGGCTTTACTGAGGGGGGTTCCAACGCACTACTCAGCGATCGAATCGGACTTCTAACGAAGAACCGGGAAGCAAATGAAGGCCCGTCCGGCTTGGTTCGCGTATCCGGGCGGAGGGCATGAGGTTCTGCCTTAATACGAGGCTAATGCCCGATTTAAGTGAAAAAAATAAAGTACATGGCATTTACTTTAGGACTACACGCCGTGTATATTTCATTTAACTATTCAAAATATGGCTGATTCCGCCAACACACTTTCCGAACCTGCCGACATGAGTACACGGCGTGTATCAGGTTCCTCTTCTCTTCTTTGCCGACATACCCACACGCCATGTATATCCCTAATACATGGCTAGACTACACAGTGTGTCCAAAGGGAACACAGCGTGTCCCTGGTTCTTACCCGGCCAACGGCCTACACGCCATGTATGGCCTCACATGGTCGGGGGTCTACACGGCGTGTGCAAAACTACACGCTGTGTAGTAAGAAACTATTACACAGTCATCACACGGCATGTACTCGGCAAGCACACGGCAGTTCACTCGCCTACAAATACATGGCGTGTACTTAAAGTACATGGCGTGTAGTCTGGAAATTTCCAGAAACTCTGCATTTTCTCCAGTTTCCTCAAAAACCAGTCAAAAATTCAAACAGGGTCGGGATTTTGACCCGTTCTGAAACCCGGGTTCTTAGAAACCCCCCACCTTAATGTAGCTCATCCCCGAGCTACCAAACGAAACCAAGAGATGGCACCAAACACGCCTGTCCCAGTTAAACAACCCGGACTACCCCGGTCTCAAAGGTTCCGGCTAAATTCCTCAAGGGGGCTCCCCACCTTAGGAATCACCTTACCCGGTCTCAACCCAAAAAAACGTAAATAAAATAGGGTTTACTAACCTATTTTTCGGAAGCAAAATCCTCTCGTGATGCATCTTCACCCCTGTACTTCATTGGTTCTCTTGTGTCGCTTCCGACACCCAAAGTATCCTGCACCGCATCGGTGTCCGCCTCCATGAGGTCCCGGTGTTGAGCACCTCAAGTAACCTGCATCCACGATGCCCTGATGCCCACGACACCTCATGTAACATGCATCCACAATTCCCCGATGCCCACGGCACCTCAATTAACCTGCATCCACGATGCCCTGATGCCCACGGCACCTCAAGTAACCCGCATCCACGATGCCCCGATGCCACGCATCACATAAATATATATATATATATATATATATATATATATATCATGCACCCAAGATGGTGCCAACCCATTGACTAGAATCTAGTCGGTCCAAAAAGATCTTGTTCACCTTGTGCACTCAAAACATACATACCTCTACAGGTCATGCAAAAAAGGAAACATGGAGATTACAATCACACCGTGGTGTACCTCTAACTGTCATCGGCTCACCGGCCTGCTAAGCCTATGGCAGCTCCACGGCGTGCACCTGGCCTGAAACACAGCTGCCTGACGCCTGACCTCCCTGTGGTGCTACTCCAGTCACCGGCCACTGACCCCTGAGCTGGGTCCCACCATCTCTGTCACGACCTCCGTGCACAGTTGAACCTCGACTACCCTCTCCAGGTACTGAACCTGAACCAACTCCAGACACTGCAGTCTGTCCTGGTGCCTGCTGGATATCTGGGAAGGCTGCCTGCAAAACCTCTCCAGATGTCTGTCCGGTCCACATGCCCGGAACTCCTTCGGAGGCCTATCGCACTGCACCCGAACATGTCCCAGTTGTCCACATTGGAAGAAAATCACCGAAGAACTCCCACGAGGTGGTCTAGCTGAATCCCTGGCCTAACTGCCCTGCTGGAACTCATCACTTCCTCGCTTCCTGCTGTCTGAACCGTCACCTGAAGCTGTCTTCCTTCCCAAGCGATATTTCTCTCTCTCATTTCCCTTGTCTATGAGCGCCTGATTCACCGCCTAGGAGAAAGAACTCAGCCTAAAAATGTTCACCTGGACCCGAATGGCGTGTCGTAAGCCATCCTCAAAGTGCCTCACCCTAGCTGCATCATCGCTCACCATACCCAGTGAAAAATGAGACAACTCTGTGAAGGTATATGCGTAGTCCATAACGGACATGTCTCCCTGCTGAAGACTCAAGAACTCCCGAGATCTCTCTTCCCTCAGTGTCTCCGGGTAGAAGTGCTCAAAGAACTTGTTCTCGAAGTCCTGTCATGCTAGTCCCTCGTGCCTATGATCCTATACCTATACGTCCCACCAACGCTTCATCGGTCCTCTCAGCATGTACGTATCCAGCTTGACCCTCCGCCCTGGAGGCGTCTCGAGCTTCTCAAATATCATCTGCATGCTCTCTATCCAGTTCTCTGCCACCAGTGGACCACCCTCACCCTGAAAAAGCGGCGGGTGCTGCAACTGGAACTCCCGCATCAGATATGCCATAGAAGGCTCTGTACCCTGCGCGCCTCTGTCAATCCCCTGCAAGACACGTGTCAGGCTCACTCGGAGCTGCTCATCGAGCCACGGCCCGAACGGTGCCAAACCCGGCTGCTGTCCTGCCTACTTTGGATCCTGAGCCTGATCCGGTCTATGGGCCTGTAACTGCAGCTCGTGCTCTGCCTGTACCGAATCCTAACCCTGATCCTGCGGCACTGTATCATCTCCTTCCTGACGCTCCATCGAGTCGTAAAGGAGTAACCCGTTGAATACCATAAATGGTCAGACAACCCATACATATATACAAAAATATATTCTATGCAGATAAGGAAAGTAGTAAAAGGCAGTGCATAACAACTACCCTTGCTCCCCCTCACCGCAACCCATTCTCCACGGCATCCCGACCTCATGGCCTCCTTACCCACTCAATAGAGCCAAGTATCAAAAGTACTTCGGGCCATGCCCGTCCCGACAACTCACGTTACCTCAAACCGACGACCGAGTCGCCCAATCCTAACAGTTACACTGCCTCAGTCATAGTACATGCCTGCTCTTATAAGAGTCGGACCCAAATATCCTACAACATGCAATTCAACAAAATATAAAGCATGAAATACACATTGCACAACTAGAAATTCTATCATGAATTTCACCATTTCACATTTCAAAGCAGATAAATCATGGCAATTGATTTGTTTTATTCACATGGTATTATCACTTCACAAAGCATACGTGCAATTATGAAATTGAAATACCCTAAAAATGTGCCTATCAAATCCAAGCAAAGTATCCTTGCCATACCGAGCCAAGGTCCAATTCTCCCTTACCACACCAGGTCAAGGGTCACATATCACAATCTAGAACATCACACACCAAGTGAGCCACCGAGGTGGAAATCATATAAACCGTAATCTGAGAAAAAGAAAACAGCAATTCCCACCCATGGCAACTAGGTCTATCCCTCGTACCTGGGGCTGCAGGCACCCAAGCACAAGCTAAAAACCCAGTTCCAGTAACAACAACTTATCTCCAATATACCATATCCAAAATAGTAAAACCAACAGAAATAAAAAATAAGTCTCAATCTCATTAGTATCCAAAAAAACCATGCTACTAAATCCTTGTCAAGAACCCCTATAATATCACTTTGTAACATCCCGGACCCGGCCAGCCACCCGGACAGTGCCGAACGGGTCGGGTGTCACTACCTTAGGTGCACCTCCCTTGAACGCCAAAGGATGCCGACTAGCAGAGAGGGTATGAATAGGTATAGTGTGGAGGATATACCCTCTAGGAGGATCATAGTAAGGGTACTGGTCTGAGTATAACAATAAAGATACAGCGGAAAGAAAGACTCAGCAGACTCGAACCAGACCCGCATAGCGGAAACACATCCAATATCAATAAACAGTGGAAGCAATATAGAAAACAACTGCAGTGGAAATAAACACAACAGCATGATGATAACATGTAACTACTACTGAACAGTAAAACATGCATCCAAAGCAGGTCAACATACAAAAGGGCGTCAATGGCTAACCAACTGTAGCTACATAAAAAATAAGCATGATAATACAGAAAAGTAAATAGAATAAAGTAAACCCAGCTAAGCATGACCTCAAGGTCCATACCATCTCCATGAAACAACTAACGTAATCCAACTCCTGAAGTTGGCCTCTTTCCTGTACGTAAATCCATAAAGTCTGCACGCATCCCGAAAGGTCCGTGCAGGGTGTAAGACAAATCTCAGTAGGATATCACCCAATAGTGCGTACCAAATATATGTGTTTAAGTAGTCATTAATTTACAAGGAAAGCAGTAAACAGTTCAGTGCACAAATAAACACAAAACTCCACTGGTGCTCAACAGCCACCATAGAGTGTCACCTGCTTTAGCCAACGCCGGAATCTCTGTCGTGTAACCCGGCACCATGTACCTCCTGACACCTTGTGTCTCAAGTACCGACATCCCGAAGGCATGCCCAATAATAGTAACCTAGCACCATGTGCCTCCTGACACCTCGTCCCTCAAGTACCGACATCCCGAAGGCATGCCCAAGAATAGTAACCCGGCACCATGTGCCTCCTGACACCTTGTGTCTCAAGTACCGATGTCCCGAAGGCACGCCCATCCTCTGAAGGCTCCTCACCTCCCACGTGGCTTTCTACGGCAAGCACCCCCAACCTAAATACCTAACCATAACTACAGGGGCCTCTACCCACACGAGTGGTCAAAACCACCCCATCATGGAGTATCTCTGTGTGCACACTACTCAAAGTCACTGGTGAGAGGTAATCACCAAAATAGTCCTAAGCCACCAACACATCTGACACCTCGTGTCCCTACGACCATGTCGCTCAAGTCCGATGGCATCGCCATCCTAGTATCTCGGGCCATGCCCAACCTGACAGTCGTACTGCCTCAAGCCGACGTCCATGACGCCAAATCCCGTGGTCAAAACCACCCAAAGTAACCAGGGCAACACCCCAATCTGTGATCAGCATCACTCAATCATAACCGGGCCAAGCCCAACACAACCCAAAGGGTCTAGCATATGCAATTCGGCAATCACATATATAACATATGTAAACAGAAAACATAACCAGAAAAAAACCAACTAAATAGTCGAATTGCACTATACCTTGTGTTGTCCCATACCAGCACAGAGGTCTTAAATGCCTCCAAAAATTTATAACATGCTTTGACAAAATAAACTAAATAGTTTATAACAATCATATTTCAATTAAAACCATTTTGGCATTTCCCATCCAAAATTCCCTGACGAGCAATGGCCCCTCACCCAGCCCTGCTCACGCAAACTGGTAACTGGGAATACCCAAAAGCATCCCAGAGGTCCCATAAGCAATACAGCATGAAAAAGCAAATAAAACATGTCCCGCTCAAAATACCTGAAAATGTGCTGAATGCCACGTCACCCGAACAACCACGAAAACACTAAATGAGGTATGCACCACCTACCAGAGACTCGCACGATGATACTCCTCCGGTAACACCCGCCAATTCGGTCTAAAACGTGGCAAATCTACAAAAGATTTAAAACCTCTCAGAGGGATATAACTCGTTCTAGAATGAAAATCAGACAAAACGGCCAGAGAGGAATCGAGGCCTTACCGAGGGGGTTCCAAGGCACTACTCAGTGATCGAATCATACTTTGGATGAAGAACCGAGAATCAAATGAAGGTTCGGCTGTCTTGGTTCGTGTATCCAGGCAGAGGGCATGAGGTTCTGCCTCAATACGAGGCTATTGTCCAATTTAAGTGGAAAAAAAAAAGTACACGGCGTGTACTTTAGGACTACACGTCGTGTATATTTCATTTAACTATTCAAAAGACGGCTGATTCTGCTGACTCACTTTACAAACCTACCGACATGAGTACACGGCATGTACCAGGGGGTACACGGCGTGTACCAGGTTCCTATTCTCTTCCTCGCCGACATACCCACACGCCATGTATATCCCTCATACACGGCTAGACTACATGGCGTGTCAAAAGGGAACACGGCATGTCCCTAGTTCTTACCCGGCCAATGGCCTACACGCCATGTATGGCCTCACATGGTCGGGGGTCTACACGGTGTGTGAAAAACAACACGCCATGTTGTAAGAAAATACTACACGGCCATCACACGGCATTTACTCGGCAAGCACAGAGTCGGTCACTCGCCTACACATACACAGCGTGTACTTAAAGTACACGGCATGTAGTCTGGAAATTTCCAAAAACTCTGCATTTTCTCCAGTTTCCTCAGAAACCAGTCAAAAATTCAAAAAGGGTCAGGATTTTTACCCATTCTGAAAACCCGGGTTCTTACATTATGTGTAAGTTGTAGGTCGTTTTTATGGTTACTCCAAGTGTAACTGTGATAGTTACACAAATTGTAAGGTAGTCGTGAGGGTTACAAATTATAAGGTAGTCGAGATGGTTACAAGATTATGTAAGTAAATCCCTAATATACCTTTATGGTTCTATTTATGTTATATATGTTTTTGGAAATATCATGGAAATGTCAATTTTCAAAAAGTAATTTATATGGGTAACAAGTATTCCTTTTTTTGAAAATGATTTCATACATTACAAGTATTAATGGACTAATGTTTTATTTCCTTCTTTGTATATCCCTTACTAAGATTTTTGTGTTCATCCCAAGTTTTTAAATGATTTTTATAGGTTATAAGTATGTATAAGACAAATAAGGAATCCAAGTTAAATGTTATGAATACTTGTCAAAGAAAACATGTTTTATTTAAAAAGTTTTATATTTTGGAATAAATGGATACTATTTTTGTGGTATCTACTCTATATGAATTTGGAATGCTATGTATGTATTATATAACAATTATCTAAAACTCTAAACTTGAAAAGGCCCTAAATATGAAATGAAGTGAGTTATTGACTAAAATTTAAGATTATGTAATGTAATAAGGCTGATTCTTTATAGTTGGTATCAGAGGATGGTTTAGAAAACTTTAGGGGTTTGGATGATGTTAATAGAATATAATAAATAATTTTTACTCTATGGTTAATTTTAAATGATAGATCATTTAATTAATACCATGTTTCTTTTACTAAGATGTGTTTTTTCATAATGGTTTTATGTAGAAGAAACAGGGAAGCTGAAGACGAGAGGCACTAACATAACGATATCCTTCCGAATCTGCAGCCCGAAATGGTAGGGATTGGAACCGAGTAGTTTGTGATAGTAATGGCTCAAATAATGTAGAAAATAAATGGGGGTTTAATCCATGCAAGATAAAAACCAAAGGTACCACAATAGAACATGAAGATAGTGGAAAATTTTATGAGACAAAACCCTATTACTTTCAATGGATCTTCTAACCCTATAGCGGATGAAGGATGGATTAAGGCCCTTGAAAAGATATTTGATGTTATGGACTGTATATATAATCAAAAGGTAAGTCTTTACTTTTTTTTTTTGAAGTTTAAGTTGATTAGAGGTGGTAAAAGGTCAAAAATATCAAGGATAGAGAGGAGATTTATGCCTTAGAATCAGAAAATTTTAAAAATATTTTCCTTGAAAAATATTTTCCTAAGGTGGTGAAACTTAGGATGGAGAAACAGTTCCTTGAATTGAAGAAAAATAAGGAAGATTCAATGGTTGTTTATAAAGAAAACTTCACCCAATTGGTGAGGTATGCTCCAAATCTTATTCTAGATCTTGATAGAAAAATCAACCGCTTTTACTCAAAATTAAACCTAAGGTATCGAAATGTATTGGCCTCCCATGAATTCAAAAGTTATGAGAAACTTGTCTGATGTGTCAAGAGGGTAGAGATGGAGTTTTCTGATGATCACGTGCACTTTGAAAACAAGTATAAGAAGAGGTCCAGATGTCAAGCGATGGGTAAGAATCAACCATGATGGTAAGAAACTCCAGTTTCCAGTTTTTGAAAAGTGTAGCACAAAGCACCCTGGGGAATGCCTTACCAAAACTGGGAAGTGTTTTTGATGTGGTAAGTTTGGACATATGGCCTGAGATTGTAATTAAAATGATCCTAAGACTAATCGTGATAAGAAAACTCTTAAGTGTTTTAAATTTTGAGAGGTGGGTCATTATGAAAATGTCTACCCAAAGAGAAATTCTAATGTTTCAAAGAAGATAGAATATAAGAAGAAAGGTGTAGTGAGATCCTTTGAGACTACGTCAGCAGACTCCAGGCCATCCAATGAAGTTGTATCAGGTACCTTGTTTGTTTACTCAGATTTTTTTAAAGTTTTGTTTGATATATGGTCTACACATTCCTTTTTTTCTAAGGAATTTTCTGGTAAATTGGAAATATCACCTCAAAAAATGAGATGAGAACATATTTTTAAAACACCAGGGGTAATATTATAGAAAAGAGGAATTATAAGAATCTTTATATTATAGTCTGTGTAAATTATTTACCTGAAAACCTTATTATTTTTTTCTTATTAGAGTTTTATGACATTCTGGGAATGGATTGGATTTTTGTTTATCATGTTAAGATTGATTGTAGAGCTAAAGAAGTTGTTTTTCAGAAAGAGTATCAGTTTTTATACAAGAACGAACCCATAAAATTGATAACATATCAGGAAGCTGAGAAACTATTAAAATATAGAAATGAAAGTTATCTTAATCAGATTTTTGAAAACAAGGGAACTATTTATATTAATTATGTTCCAGTTGTAAATGATTACCTTGATGTTTTTTCTGATGAGTTACCCAGTGTCATACCCAATCGGGAAGTTGAATTCATAATTTACTTAATTCCTGATGCTAAGATAATTTCAAAACCCCCATATCGAATGGCTCAAATGGAACTTCTTGAATTGAAAAATCAGTTACAATATTTTCATGATAAAGGATTCATTCATCCTAGCACTTCACCATGGGGTGATCCTATTTTATTGTTAAAAAGAAAGATGGTTCCATGAGAATTTTCATTGATTATAGAGCCTTGAATAACATCACTATTAAAAACAAGTATTTTTTCCACATATCAATGACTTATTTGATTATCTCCAGGGATATCAGTACTTTTCCAAGATTGACTTGATATCTGGATACCATCAGCTGAAGGTGAAAGAGGATGACATCCCAAAAATAGATTTTTGTACTAGATATGGTCATTATGAGTTTGTTGTTATGCCATATGGGTTAACTAATGCACCTGTTGTATTCATGGATCTTATGAATATAATATTTACTAAGTTCTTGGATATGTTTTTAGTTTTATTATTGATGAAATTACGGTATTTTATAAGAGTAAATAGAAGAATGAAAAATATTTAAGGGCTGTTTTGAAAACATTAAAGGAAAAGAAACTGTATGGAAAATTCTGAAAGTGAAATTTTTGGTTTTAACGTATTTATTTTCTGGGGAACATTGTAAATAAGGATGGAATAACAGTTGATCTTTCCAAAAAAAGTGGTTGATGAATGGAAAATACCTACAAATGTTACAGAGATTCATAGTTTTATTAGATTAGAAATTTATTACCAATGGTATGTTAAAAACATTGCACAATTTTCTAGACCGCTAACTAAGTTGACATGAAAAGGGGTAAAATTTATTTGGAAAGAATAATGCTATATTTTTTTCAGTAACTAAAGAAGAGATTGTTTAATTCTCTAGTTTTGGCCTTGCTTTCCCAAAATGGTGAGTTTTTCATCTATAGTGATGCTTCATTGGAGGTACTTGGTTGTGTTCTGATGCAGAATGATTAGTTAATTTCTTATACTTCAAGATAATTAATAAATCGTGAGTTAAATTATCCCACAGATGATTTGTAATTGGAATCTATGGTTTTTTCTTTGAAAATTTAGAGGCATAATTTATACAGAGCCAAATGTAAAATATATACTAACCATAAAAGTCTGAAGTATATATTCACTTAGAAGGAATTAAACATGAGGTAGAAAATATGAATTGAATTGATAAAAGATTATGATTACACAATCAATTACCATCCAGGAAAAGAAAACAAAGTGGTGGATTCCTTGAGTTGAAAATATCATGCATCATTAACCATGTTATATTTGGAACATGATCCCTTGATTAATGATTTGATGAATTTTGGATTAGAATTTATTTGTGTAGGAAATACCTCTTTTTTGTTTCAAGTTTCAATGTAGTCATCATTATCAGACATAATTAAGAAATCATAGAGGAATACCGTAGATATAGAAAAGTTAGAATTGGTTAAAATGGGTAAGTTTCCATAATTTAAGATTTGGTAAAAGGTTGTGTGTGCCTTGTGATTCCCAGTTGAAGAACAATTTGTTGTTTGAAGCTCATAGTTCTCTATTTTCAGTTCATCCTAGAAGTATTAATATGTATAGAGACCTTCAGGAGTATTATTGGTGGGATGGAATGAAAATAGATATTTCATATTTTACCATGAAATGTTAAACACGTTAATAGGTTAAATAATATTGGATGTTACTGAAGGAGATGCTTCAGCCTTTTCCAGTTCCAGAGTGGAAATGGAAGAATGTATCCATGTAATTTGTGTTGAGAATACCTAAGAATTCTTGAGCTAATAATGTTATTTGGGTTGTAATTGATCGGAAGAAAAAATATGCACATTTTCTTTTTATTCGAGACACAATGTCTTTCGATCGACTTTCTCAATTGTACCTCAAAGATATTGTTAGGTTACATGGAGTTCCTCTTTCCATTGTATCTGATCAGGATCCTAGGTTCACTTCTAACTTTTGGAAGGGACTTTAGAAGTCATTGGGCATAGAATTAAATTTTAGTATAGCTTTTCATCCTTAATTAGATGGGCGGATAGAACAAACGATTCATACTTTGTAGGGTATGCTTTGAGATTATTTAATGGACTACCAGGGAAGTTGGGATCGACATCTTTCTTTAGTTTAGTATTCTTATAATAACAGTTTTAATTCCATTATAAATATGGCACCTTTTGAGGCATTGTATGGGAATCAGTTTCAAACTCCAGCATTTTGGGATGAAGTCGGGGAAAAAAGTTGATGGGACCATAATTAGTAGAGGAAGGGGCTAAGAAAGTGAAGATGATCCAGCAACACATGAGGATAGATCAGAGAAAATAGAAAATTTATGAAAACAATATGAGGAAAAACTTTTCTTTTAAGGTAGGTGATCATGTTTTTCTAAGAATCGCACCATAGAAGAGTTTTATGCATTTTGGTAAGAAAGGAAAGATACGTCCATGGTTCATTGGACCTTAAGAAATCCTGGAGAAGGTTGGACCCATTTCCTATTATGTATATTTTACTCCAAGTTTATCTTAGGTACATAATGTTTTTAATGTTTTGATGTTGAGAAAGTATGTGCCAAATTTATCCCATGTCTTGAGTCCAGAAGTAGTTCAGCTGGAGGAGAACCTTTATTATGAAGAGAAACCAGTTCAGATTCTTGATCGAAGGGAACAAGTATTGCGGAATAAGGTAATTCATGGGGTAAAGGTTTTGTGTAGAAACCACATGGATGAATAAAAAACATGGGAATATGAAAATGTTATGATGGAAAGGTACCCTCACTTGTTTAATAAGTAAATAAAATTGTGAGGGCGTAATTTTCAGAAGGTGGGGATAATGTAACACTCCAAGGTTTAAAAAAATAAATTGAAATGCATGAAACTTTTTTTTAAGTAGATATTTATAACTGTCCTTTACACATAATTTTTTCACTTCTATGTTTTGAATTTTGAAAAATGGTCATCTATAATTGTGATCAGTAAGTTATTTGGACTCTAATGGAACCATCTTGATTTTTTGTGAATAGTAACATACCCATATGAATAGTAATATCAATAGTAATATGACCCAAATGAATATTAAATTTTATTATTATTTTATTTTCTTAAGGATTTAAGATGATGAAAACTTGATTAATTTTTCAAGGTGTTAAAAAATGAGTTATAGATTTAAAATTTTTATTTATGAATAAATTATGATTTTATTTAAAAATTAAATTAATTATTTTTAAAAAATGGAGTTCATTTTTGAATTCTACAAGTTGAAAAATGGTTAGGGTGAAGTTTTGGGATTTTTTTGAAATTCTTGAATTGTTTATGAATAGTAAAATTCGACAAATTACGATAAATGCTAAATACTTGTTTTACTGCATCATAGGTGATGAAAGGATGATGTAAGGCCACTTGTTTCAAAATCACATGAAATTTTTACTATTTTTGGTCACATTAATCAAAACTATTAGAATTCTTGAGGAAAAATATTAAAATAATTATTAAAGTAATGTAAAATCCCTCCTATCCTCCACTATAAATACAATCCTCATTCCCCTCTTCCTCTCACACCTCTAAAGCCTTGAACATTGTCTACCTTCTGAAAAATCCCCTCCCCAAGGATCTTCCCCACATCCTAGATCTTCTGGTATCACCAAATGTCCAAAACCAAAGGCCTTAAGGAGGATCTCAAGGAGAAGAGATCAAGAGGTAAGAATCCTCTTCCTTTTTCTTGTGTTTTCTTTCCAATTCCTTTATTTTCTTATACTCTCTTTACCTACACTTATACAAAAGGTATGAAATATCTATAATCATTTATATTTTTTATTTTATCATGTTCATGTAAAATATTCATCATCTTCCTTCCTCTCCTCTCCCACTTAATCTAAAAATAAAAACACCATCCGCGATGTGCCGATTTACCAAAATCATGGACGATGTGTTTTCGATTTCCATTACTTCCTTCAAATATTATCATAAAACCATTTTAATATATGAATCATAATTTAAAGTTTATTTTTTAACCTATTTAATGTTCTTTAATGAACTTATATTCATGACATTAAATTATATAATAAAACAAGTTCATGATTAACGAGGAACCACCAAAAATGATCTAAACAAACATCATTAATGTTTTATCTAATGATCCATCATCATATATGATAAAAATGATTTATGGTATAATTATATATTATGGAAAAATATTAATACTATTTCATTCCACTTCTGTAATTTCATTTCCATAAGACAAGAAAATCAAACACAAACCGACCATGGGAATCATGTAAAGAACGCACCCAAAACAATGGAAGGAACAAAATACTAATAATTAAATGGAGAAATGATGTCATGAAATGATAATATAAGGTATTATAAACATAAATATTTTTATTTAAGATATTAATAACACTCTTTTAACCATTATAAAGTAGTTTTAAACAAGTTTGAAGTAAGACAAACTCAAGGTAAGGGAATTCTTAACCCGATTTCCATTCTTTGGGTTAACCGTCTACTTAGTTATTTATGTGGTATTAAAATTGTTTGTGTGATTTTTTTTTGTTTCTATTATGTTTAATTATGTTTATTTACAGTGTATATACATATTCAATCCACTCTATTAAGTCTCAATTTAATTATATGATATTTTTAATGGGATGTTCTTTTTAAAACCTCTTTTAAAATTTTGTTTTACAAAATTCAAAAGAAATGTTTTTATGAAATTATTAATGTTGTATGTTATTTTTATACTTATTGGAAATTTTTATGATTAAGTTTGTGACATTTATCTCCCTCCAATTTATTGGGTATGTGTAAGTTGTAGTTCGGTCGTATGGTTACTCTAAGTGTAACTGTGATGGTTACACAAATTTTAAGGCAGCCGTGAGGGTTAAAAATTATAAGGTAGCCAAGATGGTTACAAGATTATGTAATTAATTCACCAAGATAACGTTATGGTTTTATTTATGGTAAATATGTTTTTATAAATATCATATAAATCTCAAGTTTCAAAAATTAAGTTTATATGGGTAACAAGTATGTCTTTTTCTGAAAATGATTTCACATGTTACAAGTATTCATGGACTGATGTTTTCTTTCCTTCTTTTTATATCCCTTACTGAGATTTTTGTTCTCACCCCAAGTTTTTAAATGATTTTAAAAGGTTATAAGGATGTGTAAGACAAATAAGGAAGCTAAGTTAAATGTTATGAATACTTTTCAAAGTAAAAATGTTTTATTTAAAAAGTTTTATATTTTGGAGGAAATGGATATTGTTTTTGTGGTATTTACTCTATATGAATGTGGAATGTTATATATGTATTATATCCTAATTATCTAAAAAACTAAACTTTAAAAGATCCTCAATATTAAATGAATTGAGTTCTTGACTAAAATTCAAGATTATGTAATGGAATAAGGCTGAGTCCTTATAAAGAATACTTTTTCCATCATCATGTCTAACTCTAGATAGATTGTTAGTAGAGATTCTTCCATGAATTTCTAGCCTGAAAACTGGACTGGTGATCCTTTAATCTATATGGTTCCCCCCCAATCAATTACCTGGTCACACTAATTGTTCTATCATGTATGTTTTAAACTCTCAGAACTATAATTTAGCTGAAAATTTTAGTCATTTCATTGAAAACTACCCATTTTCCAACACTGATTATTTTTTAAGTTGGGAACCTACACATAATGGAATCCTTGATTCAAAAATGTTTTACAACCATTTTTTTATTAATTCTGATAATGATTTTTTTTTCTTAAAAACATTGATAAATTATGGTTAAATCCTTCAAGAGTCACTCTTGTTTAGCATATTTCTCACAACAGGGTTCCCACTGACATTTGTCTTCAATCCTTTGGGATTAAACTTTTCTATAAATGTTGTCTTTGTAACCATCATAGAGAAGACATTAACCACTTATTTCATTCTTGTGCTACTACTAATTCTCTTTGGAATTATGTTTTTGATATTTTTGACTGTATATCATTACTTCATGACTCATTCAATGCTCAACTTCAACGTTGTGTGGATATAGAATCCTCTTAGGAAATCAAGAATCTTTTCTTAACTATCGTTTCTGAGCTTATTCATGTGATCTAGTGTAACTCCTCAACCCTAGTTACCCAGAGTCGGTGCATTATTACATAACATTGGCATGATACAAGGAAATCATTTCCCAAAAGACTGATTAGTTTAGTATCCTTAGAAATACTAGATACATTCATAAGTTTTACATTACATTATAAAATATAAAACTACAACAACATTGTTTCTATAGACCACACTCATATCCCCTCAGACTATCCCTACAGGTTAGTCATAAAATACTTCTTCGCATCCTGGGAAAAATAAAACATAGAAAGGGGTGAGCTCAAATGCTCAGTAAGGATAACAATATAGAGGAAACTTTAATAAATAAGCATAAACATTCAAGGAAATGTATAAGACTAAAACAAAAGCCTTTTAAACATGAACATCATCATAATATGTCAAATATAAAATCAAATAATGTCATTTACTTATTCACATGGATATTCTACTAGTCGAATAATCACATGCAATATGAATATCCACTTTCATAATGTTGGAATGCATAATGCCAGACTTCATAACCACATAGTCAAGGCCTTGTGCCAAGACTACAAATAATATTTTGTCAAGGCCTTGTTCCAAGACACTAGTTTGTCTCATGAGACGTACCGATTCATCTAGGAGCTATAGCGGGCTCCACCCATCACTTAGTAAGTCCAATGCATTCCTCATATGAAAAGGTTTAAACATAACATAAACATTCATATTAAAACTAGCATAAGAAATGTCAATACTTTATCCATAAACCATGAATGGTATAAAAATAACACATCCACAGCCAAACATATCACAAAACCTTCAATACAATATGTAATTTTTGTATCATAATAAATCAACTTCAAATAAGCTTAAAATTCATCAAAGGATGTTGACATAGATGAAATCAAAACCTTTTTTATAGAAATGTCTCTTTCTATTTTGAAATAATGTAAGAGTCACATAATTATAAATAAAACATTTATTTTGAAAATATTATTATAAGCTTTTAAGGGAAGCTTCAACGATGTTATAACAGTAGAAAATAGTTGCACCTGCCATATAAGTTAAAAAACATTCTTACCTTAATTTTGTCGAAAAGGTCATAAGGTACCTTATTTGGAAAATGAAGGAAAGATACCTTTCAAAATATATAAGGTCAAATAAGGGTATAAATGACTTTAACCCATTGTCTAGTAAATAGTAAAAAAATTTTGAAATACATTTTAAGAAACATGGATTTGGATGATAAAGAGATCCCAGTAGATAATTACATATAAACAACCTCAGATAATGAAGAGATTGTGAAATTAACCCTTACCTCGTTGTAATCAATAGAGTCATATGAAAAATAGTAAATAACAACCAAATGAATCACATAATATCATTAATATGAATAGAATCATGATAATATATATCAAATGGTAGTACACAATACACCACATGCAATAAATAAGTGGTGAACAATGGAAATATCACGGAATTAAAAGTGAGATAAGAAACCCCTTACCTTGTACTTTTCCTTGGTAGAGGGTATTTTAACCTTTTTTATAATGGTTAAAAATTTGTTATTAAATTATACAAGAACCATATACATTAATATTATATTATATATTATCTTTTAATATTTCTTTGTTAATAATATTTTAGTATTATCATCATTTTGGGTGTTAACTGATTTGTTTTCCTTTATATGATTTGTTACGTAAGTAATTTTTGTTATGGATAGGATGTATATTATTCATATTCAGAATTATATTAAGTCTTTAAACATTATTTTTAATCATCAAATGAAAATCAGTCTTGAATGGATACGATGGGGAATGAATCTCATCGTGTTCATGGAGACGGTAATCTGTACGTACGCACGAGCGACAATATCATTATTTGGATATTAAAATAGTATATAATTGGGTGGTATGTAATATATAAAGAATAATTTTCATTTTATATTTATTATTTACATCAATTATACATCATTATTATACCCAACCAAATAATAATGTATTGAATAACAACTACACCACGATGTGGAGACGGTAAGCTGTATGTACGCACGTATGGTGACATGTCATTCAAAGGATGGATAGAATAATGAATATTGTTGTAACATATTTATAATAACATCACAGTATATATAAGATACTAGAGTTATTATTTTACAATGGAAACAACAAGGAAAGAATAAGTGGAAGAAGAAATGAACTTGAAAGAGGTGATGAAATATTTACCTCTTCTTCAGGTTCTTCCTTTTGATTTGATAAAAATGTCTTTTTACGTTGGCTTTATGACTAAATGAAGGCCTCTAGGAAAAATTTAGGATAGTTTATAGGATATTTGGGAAGGGTTTGGTGGAGACAAATGTATTTTAATGTGTGAATTTGAGAGAATGGGAAGTGCCCTTTTATAAGAGGGGTGAGGGGCAACTTAGGAAAAGATTGACATATTATTTTATAATAAAATTATTTTCGGTTTATAATGGATCTAAAATGATTTATTTCTATGATAAGGTGTGTATGGGTCGCAAACCACTCAAAAAATGGGTTTTAGACAGGTTTGGGTCACTATATTAACCTTATCTTTTAGATTTAACTCTTAGTTAAACAGTTTGAAATTTACCATGACTCTTTGTATTTTTCTATTATATAGTTAATAAACATACTATAAACTTACAATAGAACCCAAGTGGTTCATTATTAATATATATAACCTTATCTAAGTCATTTTTCCGAACCTTATATTTTTAAAATTATTATATCAACCAATAATATTGTATTTTTTTTAAAAACTCATTTATGTCAATTTTGACATTATTTAATAATTGATTTTTTTTAAGTCATAAAAACTTTATTACTTATCAATAAATACATTTAATCAACCCTAAAATTTCATATCCACCTATAAAATTTTTTTATGGCATCAAAACGTTTAAATTATATTTATTTTAGAATTTATAATATCATTTATTTGATTGTTTCATTAATAATGAAAATACTGCATCATTATTGTGTCATATATAAATATATTTATTTTATGTCTAAAAATTATAAATAAAATATAATGAGGTAGAAAATATTTTTATCTTTATAATTACTATTTATAGTTTTATAGATCAATTATATAACCTCATATAAAAAATTTTTTACTAAAAGATATTTGCTTTTGTTATTTTTGTCTTTACTTTAGATTATTTAATATAAAATGTCATTATCACTTCCAAGTGGCTCCATGGGGTCCCAAAATCAACCAAAGGATTCCCATGGTCAGAAATGTATCATAAAATATGGTTAGGACACGTTTTATGGTAATTTAATATTATTATAATATTATTTGTTAACCTTATTTACTAGATTTACCCCTTTAACCATGGTAAATAAAATATTTATTGAAGTAAATGTTCCTAATATCTAAAACTAAAAGTTACATATTTACACAATTTGGACCTAATGATTCCAAATATAAAATCCATTTTTACAAATTCAAAACACATAAGTGGTAGAAATTAATTTTAAATTAATTCTCGTTGTCAAAACAAAAAAAAAATGTGTTATGAAATAATAACTATCAAAAGATTGACACTTGTTTATGTCTAGTTTAATCGTGAGATTACATCCAATGACTTAAATTATATTAAATTATAAAAATAAAATCTAATTATACTTAAAAACCATTCAAATGTATAATTTAGCACTGTAAATTACTTCGATTAAAAAGTTGTTTTTAATTAAAATTTAGTATTTTCACTATTCATCAAAAATTGAAAGTTTTCAGAAAAATACCAAAAATTCTCCCTAAGATAATTTAGATATTCCGAATCCAAAAATAAAGTCCATTTTGAAAGATAAAATTTATAAAATTTCAAAAAGTGGGTAGTACTATTCATAACGTTTAGTTTGATTGGTCGCGGTGTGTTAGAATCTCGAAGTTGCGTACAATGCAAGCTATTGCATTATTCAAAGGGAAACGTATCGTAGAAGATTGGGGTGTTACATCTGGTATGATATAAATTTTCTTATTCATAACAATTCCTTATCTAGTTTAAATTCAGGTCATACATGGATCCTCTTTACCATTCGGGGAGCTTCTTTGATTTAGAATGGACTTTTCAACAACACGGTGAATGACTTTGGGATTTTGCAATGTCCTGGGATTAATGGTATTTATTGTCATCCTAGAGGCACTTTCAAAGTGTTCTATAAATATCTTCTCCAAGGATGGATTAAAGTTAATGTTGATGGTCCCTCTATAGGAAACTCAGGGTCTCAGTTTGTGGCTCAATATACATAAATCACCTTGGGAATATTCTTGGGTGTTTTTATGGCAGTTGTGGTGTTTCCTCATCTCTGGAGGCATAAATGATGAGCGTTATCCTTGTTATATCTTTCGTGAAGAAACATGGTTGGAACAATATCTATATTGAAAGGGATTCTACTACCTTTGTGCAAGCTCTATGGAATGGTGTAGTGCACCTTACATGGCCACTTACAAACCGTTATAGGGATTGTCTTCAATTGCTTATGGATATCAGTTATATTATCACTCATAACTTTTTTGAAGTGAACAAGGTTTCATATGGTCTTTCTAATATTTGATTAAACCATGCCATTACTTGGTTAGATGAATCCCCATTTATTTACTTCCTTTTATGATAATAATTGTAAAAAAATCCCATCTTTTAGACTCATGTAATCTTTTTTCTCTTTAATAATAATAAGTACTTTGGTCTTTGACCAAGGCACCACCTTCACTCAAAATAGAATACAAGCATTATAATAGATGAATCAAGTGCATATAATTAAATATACACATTATATATATAATATCATATTATATATATAAAAATATAAGTGCATATCTAACAATATCTCACTTACACTAAAATCCCATTATTACTTTATGTGTAACTTCAAAACTCTTTGTGAATCTATCCAAACTCTTTTGGATACATTTTTTCATCAAACTCTCTTTATTTTGAAAAAATAATGTTTCCAAAATTTAATCCTTATTTAAGGGCCTAATTGTGTGACCCTTAAGGTCTTAACAGCATTGAAAACAACTATGAAATCTCTATTTCATAAATGTAAGCAAAGAGTGGCCTCTAGCAAAGAATCATTACTACTCAAGCTACCAAGGGGTCTAGTGTGATCTTCATCAAACATACTCATATCTATATACAAACATGTCAACCACATGATGTATCATATACACCATATGTACCTTATATAATCTCTTTGTACATGACATCATGTTACCACTAGACATGGAACATGTCAATCTAGTATTGTCCTCTCATAATTGTATTGATTCTTCAAAAAAGATTGACCAAATGGATGAATACATCACATTTCATTCATATATCTGATAATCACATAAAATGTCACTTATCTAGGTATTTGAACACATCATATGTAAAATAACTAAGCATGGAAATACATTTCTTCATTCCAATTCAATCATGGTCCAGATGCCTTTTCTTGTTATACATGTTGATAAATCCCATCTTGGTTACACTTCAACTGATGATAAGATTAACAATATACCCAACCACCCATTTATTAGAAAAGTTCATATGTTGAATTTCATAAGTAGAGTATCAAATTATAAAGGTTATCATCCTAGGTATATCTCCACCCTTGGGTAATAATGATTTATAATAATCATACACCCCTAAGTATATCTGTGATCATATGACATTTCATGAGATATAATTTAGCGAATCAGTCCAAGTAATAAGTCTCTACTTATTAAATTTGTAATATATTCTTAAATATCTCATATAAAACCCATTATAATGGATATAAGAATCTATTCAATCTAACCTTTATAAATTAGAACATCCCATTATACTTCGTGATGATCATCAGTTATGGACAACTCAAATTTTATACTTTAAGGGGATATCTATCATTTGACTGTTCATATAAAATATATTGCAACAGACATGAATGAATAATAAATGGATATTGACTTTATTAATATGACATGATACATTTACATCCATTACAACCAATATCTTATAGATATATAACATGTCCCTCATGCACTTGCAGCAGTAATGGATTAATTTTCTAAATATTACATACATATTTAATTTTCGTCACATCCCTACATGACCATCAGATAAAATGATCCCTCTAAACACTTAGTAAGTGACATTTATGAAGTAAGCTAGTTTGAATAATGGTGATACATAGGAATCATATTCCTTAAGTTCAAATCTTTGAAATTATATTAAAACTCCTTAACTTTATAACATAAAATGTTATAATGTTATATTTTTTATCTACTTAGAACTCTTTCTAAGTATATTATCATCATCTTTAGAAACTTTTCCATTAAACTTTTTCCTTGAAATATTTTTGTAAATAATGTAACTATTTACATTATCACTTTACCAGCGCACATCCTAAACTCTTTTAGGATAAAGTGGCATCTATTTTGTTACGATAACTAATATAAATCTTTGAATTTCTTTTTACCATAATACCCTGAACTTTTTGAGGATAAAGTGACAATCACTTCATTGTGGTGAACATATGTAACCATTTAGGAAATAAAGTTTATTTCACATTGTAACTAATTTGTCATAACAATATATTTACTTTATCATAGTAACTAAGTGTAACTATTTATATTTTTCATTATTGTCAAATACCATAACTCTTTAGAATATTAAGTGAAAAATAACTCAAAATCAGATTGGAACAATATTTTATTTTTTAACTTTGAACTTTTTTAAGCTCATACATACTCCCACTAGCCTCTTAGACATCATATTATCTTCATAATATCTTTTTAATATTCAATAAAAACTACTTTTTTTAGTAAATAACATTTATTTCCTTTTAGTAGGAATATGAAACAAATAATTTATTCTTTACAAATAATAAATGGTATTCTATGTGTTTGAAACCTTTCCTTTTATAAATAATATTTTATTAAAATATATCATCAATGGATTGTGGGGACACATTCAGTCATATTTTAATAAATATCTAGATAAACACTTTTATACTTGATAAACACTTTTATCCTAATATTCTTCTCAAAACATGTTATTGAGATCCAATGAATCATAAACCATGTGTATAAATTTAATCATCTCATAAAAACCCTTTTTTATAGAACATCATCTCTTATTATTTAAGAGAAGTGAGATGAAGATACATATTTTTAATTAGATTCATCTAAGATTTAAACATTCCTTTACATTTAAATTTGTAATGTAGTAAATATTTACTTCATATAATTAATATAAACTACAATCTCAATCAATTATTCCTTTTATTTTAAACTCATGTATATTTAAAACACTTTGTAAAATATGAATTCAATATCACATACCCTTAAAAAATTGAAGAATTAATTTCTATAACATCCTTACCTGATATAGACAGTCCATGGAATTTCAAAAACTCCATCAGGTGTATCTTTGATAATCCAATCATATTGAATTATTAACATTCCTTTATTGATAGCCCTAGGTTTCAATGACCATGATTTTCTTCTTGAAGAAATATTGTTGAAATTTTCAACTAAATTTTCTTCCTCATACTTCCTCTGGTTTGAAATTTTACCCACTTGTATTATCTATATAATACTAGAATATAGACATTATATGCCCAGTTCATCCATTCTAAACACTGAGAATATTGGGTAAACTTTTCAATTGAATTCAATTATACTGTCAAAACATTTTCATAAATGAAAATAGGATAAATTCCCAAACTATAACAATCCAATTTAGTCTCCCCTTTAAAGCATGTTATATAATTAAACTAATCATAAACCTTGTGTAAAAATATCCATCTCGTTTTATTTAAACATCTACTATTTAAAAGATCTTCTCAAGAGATAAGTGAGATATTGTACACATATTATGATGAGTTTATCCAAGATTGAAGTATCCAAGTTATCAATGTAGAAACTCCTTCTACTCCATTACTTGAAAATAAAATTCATGCTTCAATTATTTTCATCTTTATGATCTTATTTATATTATAAAACTTTTTAAAACATATAGTTGATATCATATATCTATCAGAACAATAGAATTTATTTCTATAATCAATAAAATCTATGGAAACTTTTAGTTTCACTATGTCATTAATATATTAAGTCATATTGAATATCATTTAACATACCCAATAATTTTGAGTATATGAGACTAAAATCATTGATGTACCCAATCATATTGAATACATGATTAGAGACTAAGTTTGTTTTGGTCATTTTGCATCTAATGTCTTTGAAACCTTAATAGAATCATTTCATGCTTCCATAAGCATCTATATTCACTTGTAAAATAATTTAAAAAGTTGGTTAGAATAGAACTATTTTAACACATGGAATATTTCTTAATAAATTTTCCTAATAAATTTTATTAAGTTACCAGTTTATAGATTATCTTACATTGAACATCTCATTTTCAAGGATTAATTAAAAAAATAGCTTGATAATGATGATGATGATATATATCTACAATAGAAGTTTTTTTATTGTATGAATATCATGTGTTATATCTTTTCATTAAGGTATTTTAATGAAATTTCTCCCTCTAAAATTAATAACTTCATACATCATATCCATTTAGTGAGCCAAGATCCATATTTCACTAAGCAAATGACCCCACTATGGCATGAAACTCACCGCTTAGTTATTTATATAGGGAATCATCCCAATTAGAATAGTTGTGATTCTTGGATAATTGAGTGGATAACCCTTTATCAAAATCCATCATATGGATTCACTCGATTATATTCCTCTAGTATCCCAACCCTTGTGTTTTCCCAATTATGTGTAACCCAAATTTGACTTCAAAAATAAGATAATACAAGAAAATCCAAGGGCACCCCACTATGTCATGAAACTACCCATTAAATAACCTTGAGTCACTCATAACTTGCATGTATTACACATGATAATCCATGGTCACCCCACTATGCCATGAAACAACCCATTTGGATTATCGAGGTCTTGAAAAATGTTTCTCTGGAAGAACTCTCACACTTAGTATTTAAGGGGTTTTCTTTTTAAGGTAACACTAATTTAATATATATCATATTCATAATAAATTCATAACTATTACATCCTATGTAATAATTATTTTATCATGTTTTATTTTCTTTTTGTGTATGCATGATTCTAATGATTTAGTTTTGGAATCCTTATTTCAAGCACCAAATTAATGTGTTCACACCACTTTAATGTGTAACTCTTTACACATACCACAAGTCCGTATTAATCACCAAAAAATAGAAGTTAAGTATATTCATACATATATAAATGCATAATATATGCATAAGGTACATGAGAACTTTATGTAAAGGAATAGAGTTATATGAGATTGAAAAACTCCACATCAGTAAGCCTGGAGTGACAGATAGTCAACCTCATGCACTTTCCTATCCAACGCAATCCTCCAGTAAAGTAGGTGGTTTGACCCAAAGTCCCTTTACCCAGGGAGACTTTATTCAAGATAGATTTCAATTCATGAAAACTCTAACACATAATATGCACAAACTATGTCCAAAAACTACTCTCATGATCATAACTAAAATTACAAATTGAGGTCAAGGTAGATGAAAACTAAATTTTATAATATCAAACATAACATGATATGCAAGACTCTATCCTATAAGCATTCATCATATAAATTTTTTGCATATATTTATTCGTAATATAAACAATTTATAACTATAAATATAACTGGTAAAACCTTTAAATAAATATACAATTAAAATATTTAAGAATGATATAAACATTTATGAATAATTTCATAAATAAAATCTAATTATAAACCCCTTTATAATTTCAGATTTAACATTATGGATATTCCATAAATTTTGAATATAAACTCTTTATATTCTTTACAATATGAAAATTTCATATTTATAATAATATGGAATTTCCTTTTAAATATATGATATTGTATGAATTGTAAACTATTAAAAATTTAATTTCTATTATTTAAACCTTTTATATAATCTAATTATCATATACTTAATTATTATTTAAACCTTGATCATATTAATTATAAAAACACATTTTGGTGTGGCTTAAATAATATCTAAATAAATCCCCTTTAATTTGAAAATTTTAAAATTAATTAATTAGGTACTAAATGTGAATATTAATGGAATTTAATAAAAACAATTTATTTATTTTCCAAAATATGATAAATTTATGAAATATTCAAAAATAAATTATAATTATAAACATTTTATAAATTATATATAATATAAGAATTTTATATTCTTTTTAATAAGAAATATTTCACATTTTATATTAAATAACATCTATACATATTGAATTATAAATATTTTATAATTCAATATCTATTATATTAACATTTTTATATAATCTAATTATCATATATGTTGAAATTTATAAACTCTTTATAAGTCATCTTTTATGATTTAAAAATAAACTATTTATTTCTATATCATAAAGCATGCCATTTAATTTGAAAAAAAATGTATTTAAAAATTATCAATTAACCATAAACATTTTATAGTTAATTAATTTATGAAACATAATTATAAATTTATATAAATTATTCAAAATGTCTTTTATATTATTTATAAAAAATATTTAAATAATTTAATTCAATAAAAAATTGAATTATATTCATTAAAATAAATACTTTATTTATTTTTATAAACAAGAATAATATATATAAACATTTCATATTTATTTATAGGCTTGACAAATCTCGTTTTACTATTAAAATGTATTTTTTATAAATTAATAAACATCTTGATTCATCAAAGAAGTATTCCCTATGATACGACTTATGGGTTTTTTATGATCATCATAGGACCATATGTAGTGGAATACAACACAAACATGAGAAAAATTATCTTCAAGAATCAACGTGTAAATAAATTGTATAAATAGTGTACCTAAAAATCACCAATGGCAGTAATATTCTTCCTTATTGGGGAAGTAGAATGCTTAATTAAGATCATGAAGCAGTGAACAAAAGTACTTTACCTCTGAGGGAGTAAACTAACCAATGGATTAGTGATCTTATTGTAAGGATACCCCCTAATGTTGAAACAGTGCTAGTACCTTCATCTTAGACAATGAATAGTAGTATGGAAGGAAGAGAGAGATGAGAGGTTTGCTCATAATTGGTTGTATAAAACATGAGAGATCGCATCCCTTTATATATTCTTCCATGATTTGTTTCATTAAATGAAAACGCATCGGGCATATTAATGTATCCATTTACATTTATTCTCATTATTCATTGAATCGTATTCAATGAGCAGTCAATCTAATTAACATATTCAAAAAGGATTGTAAATGATAATATAATCATTTTTAAAAAATTACTATACATAATATATATTTATTTATTTATTTATTATCGCGTGTAATATATCTAGAAGAATATTTTGTCATGGAACAAATATTCAAGATATTTGGCATAGGCTTGAAGGGAAATCTTCAGGAGAAGCTTCCAATCAGCCAAAAGGCATTGTATTGGATATTAATCCACAGAGAGATATCGAAAGGGAAAGTATATCAGGATGATATACTAAAGATTATTATGTGTGGACTTTATCAGGATAAACTCAAGAATATAAGGATGAATTTTCGAGTATTCCTCAAAGTATCTAGGAATACCAAAAACAAAACCATGATATTATTACTCAAGAAAAATGGGAACTTAGGGATAGTGATCTTCTCTGTAAAAACCTACATTAAAATCTCAAGAAAGTAAAATACCTATAATCCAAACTCGTAGAAAAGAATAAAAATAAATATACTAAGTCATATTCCACCAAAGGACTCAGTGTAAAACCTTAGGAAGCCAATACAGTATAGCAGGAAATCTCCCAGAAATCAATCCCTTGGGAATGATAGTTCAAGGATTTGTTTTAGAAGATCAATAAGGAAGCCAATATATCATATCCCAGTTATATTCAGGAAGAATATAGTCCAAGGAAAACACATCCAGATGGTGGTCCTCAACATGGGATGATCTTAAATATATATTATGAAAGGATCCTAGAGCAGTTGTAGATGAATGGGCTCTAGACCTTTAATATTACATGCTATCAGTTGGTTTATAGTCATGGGTCGTAAATAGTGCACTCAACTTATTATGATCTACCTTGAGAGGTAATATAGGGTGATTTTGGGATATATTGGTAATACACTCATATGTGGGAGCATCTATCCATGAATATGTTACATTCTTAATTGAGGTTATACCAGTAGTAGCTGATTTTCTTAAATAGAATTTTTCGGGAAATTCAATAGTAGATCAGGATGGATAATTGGTAGAAAAATATAGAACAAATTAAACCAAGATCCAAATTTGTGACATGTGTTACTTTGAGGAATATATTTGTGAGTTTCAACATTGGTATTATCTTCTTGGACCATGAGATCAAGCATATGCTCTAGATGTCTTTATTCAGAAACTTCCACGCAATTGGATTGAAATAGTTCAACAAGCCTTAAAAACTCATCTTTATCAAAGTGAAGATTTATAAGATACATAGGGAGTTTAAGAATAAATAATAATGTATATAATAATAATATATTTTATATATAGTCATGTCTTGTAGGATGTAAGAAATATAATATATATGAGTTCTTCTTGTTGCCCAAAGGTAGAGGGTGTTGTAGGAAGATATGGGTGTGGTCCAACCATGAAGGAGGTTGTAAAAAACCCAAAAAATATTACTTAGAACACAGTTTCATGATGTATAGTGTGAATTAAATAAATCACACAAGAAAATATGGAAACTATTTGGTAAAATAAAATCATCAAGTAGATTTTCAGGTAGAAAGCCAGAAAAATATAAGGTGTTTATTAGACCAAATAGAATCCAGAATGACATGAGAGGAAACTTTAAGGCTAAATATGTGAAGTATCCTAGATGTCTTAAAAGGAAAATCTCTATCCAATTGTGATTATTGTTGGTTATGCAGTAAGAAAGGTCACATATATGACAGTTTCCTAGATATAGACTAAAGAAGAGAAAGTATTAAAACAATAATGATGGAAGATTCATCAAAAATATTGTTTGAGCCTATCTGAGAAGAATATATAGACTCGGATAATTAAATTTTATAGTAGTTATATTTATAGTACTTAGAGGTGGAATACTTCAACTCATATGAGGAATAAGGAAATAACCCTAATACAATTTTGAGCCAACTTTCAATAGCCATGATTCGAACAGGGGCTAGTGTACCTGAAGAATATCTAGAACTATTAAAGCTAAAGGATATGGAAGGAGATCTAGTGCATTATTTGGAGACTAAAATACCTTCATAATGAAGATATTTAAAAAATGGAATATTCCCAAAGTTTATTGGTCTGAGGTATACCATAAGTCTTGGGTGCCATATCGAGAAATGACCAAGATATTTGAAGATTAAGACATAATTGAAGTCTATAAAATAGATAGAGTATTATTTACAATGCCTTTAATAAAACCAGAAAGTTTTAATAAGTCTATCCATAAAAATACTAAGTATGTGAATTTTGGAATAATCTTAATTGGAGTAAATCCCCTAGTTCTAAAAGGAAAAGATCTACCAATCCTAATTGCAGTATGGATAGAAGTTTATCCAATTTTCCCAATGAAATATTAGGAGGAGGATGATAAATATATATGTAGAAGAAGTATGTGTAAAGTTAATCCTAGAATTTCATGTAGTGCTTATGGATATAAGTATTAGTATAACTCTATAAGTAAATATCAACACAAGGAACTAGAAGAAGACATTGGGATGCCCACCCAACAAAAGATTTGTTAGAGTAATTACCCATCTTTATGTAAAGTTCTAAAATATTGGAAGGCAGGCTCTAAGGAAGGGTGTGGAAAGATTTACACATCTTTTACAAAATGAATGAACATCAATTAGAGAAATAAAACTGTAGGTGGTAAACCCCAAGAGGATATCTTGGCCTATAGAATGGGTTTCAACAGATCCAGAAGAAGAATAAAGGAAAAAGCTACTTCTTCTATATGTTATTAAACAAGTTAGAAATAGACTTTTCATAACTGAGGTTAGATAAGGTTAATATGCTCTTAGATTATAAGTATCGAGATTAGGTATAATGTATTTGAATATAGAATATTTCAAAACATAAATAATAGAGAAACCTTTGGAAAATACAAGGATCTCAATTAGAAAAGATGAAGGTACTTTAGTAGAAATGCCTAGAACATCAATTTATAAAAATACAATTGGAAAAAGTATTGTTCGATTACCTATCTATGAGGACAAAGAAACACATGTAGGATATATGGGATCTTTATTACTCAGTGAGAAGATAGAGGAGTGGGATACATTAGTAAAATTAATTATTAATGAAACTGTATGTATTTACCTAGTTGAAATAGGATGTGCCTTATCTTTTACAAGAATCCAGTTTTCAGAAGTAACTGGGGAATCCATAGAGTTGCAAGTTATAGTTGGTAACAATTCAACAGTTTTTATTCAAAAAGTAGAAAAGTAGCTTCAGATTTAACTCAATGGAAGAATATTTATAGAACATATGCTTTGATTTATTCCTCAACTTCCAAATAACTTCTTTATTGGAAATACTTTCCTTAGAAGATATCATCCTATAATTATATTTTCATAAGGAATTATCCTTAAAAAATTTCTGATTCCAACTTCTTCTAGAAAAACAAGAATGGTTCCAGAAAATAAATAATCTACTGTTAAAGTAGATAACTATCCAGATGAGGATAGATAATTCCATATAAATATTGAGTAGTGGAGAGAACTGGTTGGATTAAAAATCCTACAAATTAATGAATATAAGTTATTGTCCAATATAAAAGATTATTTATCATAAAATTGGTTAGAAACCCCTCTAAAACTATGGCATAAGTCAATTCCAGAGGCTAAAATCACCCTTAAAGATTCTAGTAAACTGATCATAAGTAAGGGAATTGACTATCCAGATGAGATAGTTAAGGAATTTTATAATCAAATTCCAGAACTAGTTAGTCATGGATTAATCAGGCATAGTGAAAGTCCTTATAGGATTATGGTATTCATGGTAATGAATCATGCAAAAAAAACAGTGTGGTAAAGCTAGAATGGTCATTGATTATCATGATCTTAATTGTGTCAAAAAGGGATTATGGCTACAATATTCCTAATCAGGAGTCTTTACAAAGAAATATTAGGAATGAAAGGCCTATGGAATATTCTAAGTTTTTTCTCAAGTCAGGATATTAGAAGATAATGATCAAGTAGGAGGTTATACCACTAACAACATTTACAACTTCAGTTGGCTTATTTGAATGGTTAGTTATGCCATTTGGACTCAAGAATGCCACAAGACTTTTCCAAAGGAGAATGTAAAAGGCATTAAATATATTATAGCATTTCATGGAAGTCTACATATATGATGTTCTTGTATTTAGTAAAAATACATAAGAGCATATAAAACATTTACAGCAGGTGGTTGAAGTATTCAGGAAAGAAGGGATGATACTTTTAGAAAGAAAGATCATTTGGATGCAACCAAAGATATAATTATATGGATTTAAAATACAAGGAAGTAGATATAAACTTTAACCACATATTGCAGAGAAGCTATAAACTTTCCTCGATGAGCTTACATATCATAAGCAGATATAGGTGTTTCTTGGTATACTAAGTTATATTAGAGTATACATCATAGATTTAGAGAGAACCTCAATTCCAATACATAGAAATGTGTCTAGAAATATACCATGTAATTGGAGAGAATAATATTTTGAAGTAATCATAATTTTGAAGAAAAAGGATCAAAACCTCCTAGAATTGGAGTATCTATATGGGAGTGAAGATCAACTTATCTTAGAAATAGATGCATCAGACTCAATATAGGGATGTATCCTAAAGATAAGTAAAACCCATAATGAAATTATCAGTAGATATTCATCAAATTGATGTAATTAAATATATACTATATATATATAGCAACTACATACCAATCTAAATCTATCACAATAATTTATCCATGGTTAATCAACCAAAAAACATGTTATAAAAGAATTAAAATTGGGTTAATTAAAAGATGAGAATTGAGAGGAATATTTAATTGAACATGAGAGAGTTTAAATTTGTTTTGGTTGAAGGATAAGATGATTTAGCTGGAGTTGGAAGGATGGATGACCAAGAATTTGAAGGATGATCTGAATCTTAGATGTCAAAGGTGATGATTGAAGTTGAAGGTGGACTGAAGTGAAATTGTGATTGAAATGGGAAAATTGACTGAAACCAAGGCCAATATCAACAATTTTGGGATATCTTGAATGATGAATTATCAATCCTGAATGTTGATAACTCGATCATGTCACTGATTCCAAAGAATCATGAACCGATCGAGCTACCAATCACTGAGAAAAGTAATGATCAAAATATGTATTTTATAAGGGTTTAATTCTATTATTGGTGTCTATGAGTATTGATTGTAGGATCTTGGTCTCCCCCAATCATATTATTGCAATAACAAAAATCCATTCACTTCGTATGATAAATGAAATTCTTGTATGAAACTTATGTCAAACATGAACTCACCTTGCACGATATAAGATTCCAATGAACCTTTGCGTACTATAACAACCCATGCTCTTTATTTAATATTTAAGCATGATTTATTACATAAAATTAAAGTTAATAGAACTCAAAAGATAGATGGGTATAGTGTATTTGGAAATTAGGTACATCAAATAACAACTTATAACATGAAAAGCAACATCTTTATTGAAAGCTTCTTCAACAAGACCAAATCATTTCTTTATACTTAACACTGCATGGGATAATCTGAGGACATACATAATAAAGGGGTGAGCTATAAAGACCAGTAAGGGAATAAACATGGAATAAAATGAGGATACTAGTATATGTTAGACAAGTCATAACAATGAGTCATAACGGAACATGATTAATAAATCATGATATAACATGATAATCATAACATAGAAATGTGGCAACAACATACAACATGATATTAGCATGAGTCAAGGCTCATTGCACATGGATGAGCATGAGTAAAAGCTCATTACACATGGAGAAGCATGATTCAAATATCGTTGTACATTTAGGATCATGATTCAAATCTCATTGAACATGGCATATCATGATACTAAATATTACCCAATGCATTGGAGCGCTATCAAGGTGCACCCTTCATAATCATTTTTTTCATGCTTAAGTGTGCCACATAGATCATACAACATGGATTCATTAGTTATCATAATTTTTTCCATGATCAAGTAAATGTTAAATACATACATATAGATTCACAATCAATAAGTATATGTTCATAAAGTTGAATACCCTTGATAGAGAAATGGGTATAGTATTCACTACACAATGATTTTGGCATAGAAAATCACGGTGCAATTTTGGCAGCATAACGGCATCATATAGAAATTAATAAAATGGGTTGATAAGAGTGAAAGAGTTATCTAATAATTTACACATAAAATGGAAAGTATGAGGGATATTTAAGAATATATCCCTATATAGCAAAAAATTAAATTAGAATATATAACATAAAAGGGATACTTGATAAAAAGGAGGGTGGAAGATCCCTTACAAAAAATTTTCATAGTAACGAGTGTACTTAAAAGATAATAGGGGGATTAATTAAAGTGAAAGGAAGATATCATAATTTATACATCAAATTTACAGTAAAGGGGGTGTTTGAAAACATACCACATCATTATTAATTGAAAATAAAAGGGCATAACAAGATAAAGAAACTTGGGTAAAGATGAGGAAGGAAATAACCCTTAAAAAATTTAGTATGGTAACGAGTGTACATAAAGGTTATTAGGAGTGTTTAATGAGATAGGTAATAATTTATCCCAACATAAGCAAATGGAAATTCAAAAGGCATATTATAAATGAAGTGCTTGATTAAAAGAGGAGAGTGAGAATCCCTTATGAAATTTCAGCATAGTGACAGCTTAGGAAAGGATCAAAATGAGAGATTATAAATGGTATATCATTAAAATAACATCAATTGGATGGTAATTGATTCATAATAAACTAATTAAAATATAACCAATTGAAATTATAAATACAAATTTCAAATAAGGTTCTTGATTTGAATAAAAGAGAGGAAGGTGAGAATCCCTTACTTGAGTGTGTGAATCCAAAGGCTTGGTAGGGGATTAATGAAAGATTTGGGGCACCTTGGGAGGAATCTAGGGATTAGAGGTCAGATTTTTTTCATTATACAAGGAATTTTAGTGAAGAGGAATGGGATATTGGGTGGGTTTATATAGGGAAAGAGGGGTATTTCTTTATTGTTTTGGTTTTGGACACTATATAATAAAATATTCAAAACCACAAACCATACCATGGTTTTTGCCCATGTTTTCTACCAAAGGAGGGTGTTTTACATTATTTTATAAGTCCAAGATCTGAGATTATTAAAAAAATTCCTTTCTTATGTGGAGGTGAGTCACACTATTAAAGAAATGAATTTAAAATCTTAAAATATATTATGTCTTAGTCGATTCATAATGGATTTAAAAAATAAATAAAATAAACTTAAAACCACATTATTTTAAATAGAAATTCAGAATATACCTTTTTTAGTATTTATTACATCATTATTGGTCCATTATGATGTCATAAAACACACCGTGTATTTATACGGTGTCTAATTTTTACCCAAAAAATCAACTATCTCATAAAATTATAAAAAATTCACCATTGGATAATTTTGATGTCATGATTCCAAAAATGATAAATATTTTATCGAAATAATTTTCTAAATATTTTAATTTTCAATTTTAAAATAGAAAATTATATTTATTGAGAATTGATGGGTTTTTGATAATAACAGTTTGTGAGCCCTAATAAAAATTACATTTGACTTAATAAAAATTATATGATCATTTATATTTAAAAAAATAATTTAATAATAAAATTTTATTAAAATATTATTGATTTCAAAAATACATTAATTCATCAAAATATATTTCGTAATTGAATTTGAATATTGACCAAAAATACTATTTGTGCTTTAAAAATCATTTACAAAGTAACAATAATAGGAAGTAAATATATTCAGTATTCTATACACAAATAATGTACATAATATTATTTCTATGGTCATGATACATATCCATTTATTACACCAGTATAATCTCTAAGATTATGGTGCACAATGGTGGGGCTTTCATGGGATCATTCGGTGGACATGGTTTGGGATTTGATCTTGATGAGATTGAACTTCTCCCATAAACGGTTTCACTCATGATTAAGTTGTTGGATCATGGATTGGGATTGTTTTGGGGAAAGGCCCAAAAATGATATCTCCATCGAAAGCTCTGATAAATGGGCTTCATAGGGAATGATACTAAAGGTTAAGGTTATCACTTCCTTTTTCTGTGTCAAAAGGATTTATTAAAGCCCTATACTTATACTAGTCAAGTGATCATTATTCAATGACTATATTACTAATAGTAATGATACTTAACAGTCAGTTAAATCCAAATAGATATAATAAAAAAATAAGTGCATTTTTTTCTCTATCCATAATACATTTAATTAAATCGAGAAGAAAGGAAATTTTATTCAAAAATTTTTGGGTCGTTACAACCTTCCCACCTTAAAAAAATTCACCCTAAAATTTTCTTTTTCCCATACTAAAATAGATGAGGGTAACTCTGCTTCATCACTTCCTCCAGTTCCCACATTGCTTCTTCAAACTTTGGATTCAATCACAACACCTTGATGAGAGGCATCGTCTTATTTCATAGAACTTTTTCTCTACAATCTAATATCTTCACCTACTGCTCCTTATAGGAAATGTCATTTCATAATGGTACCACCTCTGGATTGAGTACATGTGATGGGTCTATTATGTACTTTATTAAGAGTGATACATAGAATATGTCATGTACTTTAGATAGGTTTAGTGGGATTTCTAGTAGATATTCCACTGCTCCGGTGTGATCAAGGATCTCAAAAGGGATGATGTACCTTGGACTAAGCTTTCCCATTTTCCCAAATCTCATCACTCTCTTCCATGAAGATATGCAAAGGAATACCATGTCTCCAATATAAAACTATAGGTCTCATCAACGATTATCAATATATCTCTTTTATTTACTCTAATAATATTTGATGTGCTATTGGATAATCTTAACCTTCTCCACCATTTCTTCAACCATTTCCGGACATAGAAGTTTTTATTCACCAACTTCATCACAACATGTCGATGTTCTGCACCTCTTCCCAAAAAGGGATTCATAGGGAGCCATTTGGATTCTTGAGTGGGAACTATTGTTCTAAGAGAACACCACCAAAGGATGATGTTGGTCCCATCCTCCTTTGAATTCCATTGATCAAGCTCTTAACATGTTCTCAAGTGTTTGAATATTCCACTCATATTGTCCATCAGTTTGAGGGTGATAAGTTGTACTGAAGTTCAACTCAATGTTTAGAGCATGCTGGAGACTTTTCCAAAACATAGAGGTGAATCTTGGAGCTCGATCACACACAATTGATAGTGGTACTTCATGAAGCCTTACCAATTATATGATGTATATTTGTGCTACTTGATCTAGTGAGAAATCCTCTCGAATCATAATGAAGGGTGAAATCTTTATTAGACAATCCACTAAAACCCAGATATCATTGTTTCCTTTGGATGTCTTCGGAAGTTAGGTGACAAAGTCCATGGTGATGTTTTCCCATTTCCATGTTGGTATGGGTAATGGTTTTATCTCCCATTAGACTTATACCTTTAAACCTTCACTTGTGACATACCAGACACTTTGATGTATATTCTGTGATCACCTTCTTCATGTTATCCCAACAATAGTTCTCTTAGAAATATCAATACATCTTTGTGTTTTCGGGGTGAATAGATAAATTCAAACTATGTGCATCATCAAAAAGTTCTTCTTTAACTCGGGATTTGATGGAACACATAGTCTCGACCCAAATCTCACAATTAATTCTTCATTAACATTGAAATTCAAGGATTTCTCTTTTCTGGTAGTTTCCAAATTCTTTTGAATTCCCACATCATCTTTTTTAGCATACTTTAACCATTAAAAAATAGATTCTTGAGAAATAATTTGTGAAAGAATTTATTATTTTTCATTCTTTATGGTTACCAAGTCTATATTATTCAAGTCTAATAATATAAGATCCTTCTCAATTCTCATAAATGACATAATTTTTGGGTCCTTTATACTTAGATCATTTTTCACCTTGTTTACTCTCCCAGGATGGTATTGGATTAAACAGTCGTAATCCTTGATGATATCTAACCATATTCATTGGTTAATATTCAGCTATTTCCATGTGAATATATATTTGAGACTTTTGTAATCCATATATATTTCACACTTATCTATGAAGAGATAATTCTGCCAGATTTTTGACATAAAGATCATAGTTTCCAACTCTAGATCATGCATGGGATAGTTTTTATCATTAATTTTCAACTACCTCAAGGCATAGTAAATGGCTATTATTTTGCATCAGCACACATCCCATACCCTTATTTAAATCATCACTGAAAATTACAAAAAGGTTCCCACTTGTGTGTAGTGTAACCATAGGGGCAGTGATAAGCCTCATTTTCAACTCCATGAAGCTTTCTTTACATTAATCATTCCAAGAAAACTTGACTCACTTCCGAGTTATCTTGGTAATAGGGTTTTATAATCTTGATAAATTTATCACAAAGAAGTGATAATATCTAGATAACCTAAGGAAGCTATGGATATCTATCATGGATGTTATCATCAATCATCCCTCAATTGCGTTTTTCTTTGTAGTATCCATAGATATCTCATTACTTGTGATGATATTCCATGAGAATTAGACTTCCTTAAACCAATACTCACACTTGTTGAATTTTTAATAGATCTTATCCTTTTTCAAGGTCTTAATCACAGTGCTTAGATTCTCCACATACTCCTCCTTAGTTTTGGAGTATATTAGAATATCATCTATAAAGACTACCAAAAAAAATTCAAGCTAATATCCAAAGACTTTATTCATAAAGTACATAAATATTTATATATAATTAGTTAGTTTGAATGGAATCACTATGAAATCATAATACATGTACCTTGTACAAAAAGTAGTCTTGGGGATATCCTCCTTCTTCACCCTTACTTGGTAATATCCCAATACAAGATACACCTTGGAGAAGTATTGTGCTCCACGTAGATGGTCAAAAAATTCATCAATTCATGGAAAAGGGTAATTTATCTTTATCATTATTTTTTTGAGCTCATGATAATCAATGAAAAGGAACATTAACCCATCCTTCTTCTTGAAAAATCAGACCGGTGCACTGCATGGTAAAGCACTAGGGAATATAAACCCTTTATCCAGATTCTCCTGTAGTAGTTTCCTTATCTCCTTAAGTTCCACATCAACCATTCTATATGGATTCTTGGATATGGTCAATGCCCCATGTATAAGATCGATCAAAAACTCAACATCCCTTCTTAGAGGAAGACCAGGGAATTCCTTAGGAAACTCATCAATGAATTCCTTCAAAATAGGCATTTTTCAAGGATGGTTATTTCCTTAGACTTAATAATTTGAGATATATATGCTTTCTTGTAGGGAAATAATATTCATGCCTGAGATTATGGTGCTAGAGAAGATTCCTCCTCCTCCTTGAACTTGTATAGAATTGGGGGTTGATTATCCACATGGAGATTTAATTCCCTCTTGTAGAAATTTATGTTGGCTCTATATAGGGAAATCAAATCCATGCCCATAATTGCATAAAATTCAACAAAAGGAATTATTACAAGGTTCATTGGGAAGTTATATACGTAGGATGCAATAATTTCCACATTTTCCATTTTCACCGGCATCTATACTTCCATGATTTTTGGTGGTGTTTGAATAGTTTTACTAAACTTTCATGATACAAAGTAATGATTAAACCAGAATCAAAAAGTGAATTATCTATTCTTGAATGAATAACTATAATACCTATCACCACTTCATTATTGGGATTCACTTCAGTGGTAGTGATGAAAAAATCTCACCCTTGTTTCCTTAGAGGTTATTGGTTGCCTCCAAAAACAATTTTCGTAGTGCACTAATTCACAAAGTGATCTAATTCCTTGTAATTGTAGCAATGAAAAGTGTGTGGATATTTGACTAGATTATTCCTTTCCTCTGTCGTAATAGCATGTTTCTCTTGTCGGTAACTATAATTTGGGCACCCATCCTTCCCGCACCTAATTCATTTTCTTATTCCCTTTATTAAATTTTTGGGATTCTTCTTCTCACACCATTGGAAAGTGGGATGTTGAAATTTATTGGCATAGTTATATCTATCTATCATACCACCATAATTTATCTCCACTTTTATCTTATTATCCCTATTATAACCTTGAGATTCACTAATCTCCATCTCAAATTTGAGGGCACATCGAACAATTTATTCATATCTATCAAAGTCATGAATTTCTAGGGATTTTCATAAGCTAGGTTTTATCCCACCAAAGAAGTGGTCAACCTTGAATTTGGGGGTAATGAAAAAACCATAGGAATATCATGAAAGTCTTGTGAAGTTTTAATTGTACACCCCAATAGATTATTCACTAGTTTACTTGAGTTCAAGGAAATCTATTTCTATTTTAAGATGGAAGGTGTGAGGAAAATATTTATCAAAAAATATTTTCTGGAATTCCTTCTACTCTATTGCTTTGATATCTTCCCTAGGCTTAGTATTCTTGATAAATGTACACCACTAATCATCTTCACCCTACATATGATAAAAATCCAAAATCACCTTCTCTTGTTCAGAACATTGAAGGATGGATAAGATATTTTCAATAGAATTGGTCCATTTCTCCATGATTAAGGGATTGGACGATCCATTGAAAGTAGGATTCCTTTGTCGCATAAAGCTCTCAACTACATGTTTCTCTCTATTAGGGGGGTTGGGAACTCCTCGTGATCCATGTTTCTATTCAGAAATTGATTTAACTGAGAGAGCATCATGACAAAGTTTTTTATTCTTTCTCTCATCAGGTTGGGCATCTCCATGGGTCAATCCTCACACTACCCTTCGCATCGTTTTTTATCATGAATCCTATTATTTTCATCCATTGGATAGAATAAAAGGAAAATTAGAGATGGTTATCGTAAATAATTAAATAGATAAAGGGGAATCTAATCAAATTAAAGAGATAATTTATAAATTATATTTATCTCATTTACTTATGATTTCATGGGATTCAGTATATGTTATCCATGGTCTACTTCCTAACATATATTCTTATGAGATTTTTTTGTTCTCTTAATAATGGTTTGTAATGATCTTCTGAATTTACCAAATCATATCCTCTAGGAGTTTCAAACTAGGTGCACAATAAGGCCCGTTGTTGTGTACTAGGTTACCCTAAGTTAGGCCTGGAACAGCTTGTCAGAGTTGTTACTCCTAGATACATCTATACCAGAACCACTTCTACTTGTAGTATCCAGACAATTATCTATTTTCTTGATAAACCACTTACTCTATAATTACCAAAATTTAGAGATTTTTTCTTACACTTAGTCTTATCCTTAAGGGTTTTCACTAGGGTTTTATAATCCTAATCCCAAAATAACCAAACCTAACCTCTGATACCAACTATAACAACCCATGTTCTTTATTTAATATTTAAACATGATTTATTACATAAAATTGAACTTAATGCAAACAAAATATTAATGGGTATAGTATATTTGGGAATTATTTACATCACATAACAACTTATAACATGAAAATCAACATCTTTATTAAAAACTTCTTTGACAAGACCAAATCATTCCTTTTTACTTAACACTGCATGGGACAACCTGAGGACATACATAAGAAAGGGGTGAGATATAAAGACTAGTAAGGGAATAAAAATGGAATAAAATGAGGATAATAGTACATGTTAGACAAGACATAACCTTGAGTCATAATGGAACATTATTAATAAGGAATTATATAGCATGATAATTATAACATGGAAATGTGGAAACAACATACAATATCATATTAACATGATTCAATGCTAATTGCACATGGAGGAGCATGATTCAAAGCTCATTGGGGGAGAATGAGTCAAATATCATTGCACATGATGAATCATGATACTAAAAATTACCCAATGCATTGGATCGCTATTAGGGTGCATCCTTCATAATCATTTCATTTTTATGTTTAAGTGTGCCACATAGATCATAAAACATGGATTCATTAGTCATCATAATTTATTCCACTATAAAGTAAATGTGGAATACATACAAATAGATCCAAAATAAATAAGTATATGTGAATAAAGTTGAATAACCTTGATATATAAATGGTTAGGGTACTCACTACACAATGATTTTGGCATTGAAAATCATCGTGTAATTTCAGTAGCATAACAGCATCATATAGAAATTCATAAAATGGGTTGATAAGAGATAAAGTGGTATCTTATCATTTAGACATGAAATGTAAAGTATGATGGATATTTAATAACATATTACAACATAGGAAAAATTAAATTATAATACATAACATAAAAGGTATTATTGATAAAATAGGAGGGCGGAAGATCCCTTACAGAATTTCGACATAGTAACGAGTGTACTTAAAGGATCATAGGGGGAATTAATGAGAGGTAAAGGAAGATTTAATAATTTATAAATCAAATGGAAATTAAAGGAGAGGTTCGAAAACATACCCCATCATTATTAATTGAAAATAAAAATCATAATAAGATAAAGAAACTTGGGTAAATATGAGGAAGAAAAGAACCCTTACAAAATTTCGGCATGGTAACATGTGTACATAAAGGGGAATAAGAGGGTTAAATGAGAGTGAAAGGGGATATCATAATTCATAAATAAAGGTTAAATTAATTGGGATAGTTAATAATGTATCCCAACATAATAAAATGGAAATTCAAAAGGAATATCATAAATTAAGTGCTTGATTAAAATAAGAGAAAGTGAATCCCTTACGAAATTTCGGTATAGTAACAACTTAGGAAATGGTCAAATGAGAGATTATAAATTGTAGTGACCCCAACCCCAGAAACCCAGGAGTCGGTGCCTTCTGAACATAATGTGTTATCTTAAAATAAAACACACTTTGTTAACAACACATCATGTCCCATACATAGGATCGTGTGCGGTTCGGGTTCTAGGAAACCGGCAACTTCTGAAACAATTCATATTTTAAAAGCTGAAACCTGAAAATTTTAAATCAAAACGTAGGTGAGCATTGAAATACTCAGTAAGTGGTTTTCAAAAAAAGAAATTAAAACATTGAAACATTTGAAAACATTCTTTTAAAAGATATTGAACACTCTTTAAAGGAAAATTTTAACACATAACATGAGAATGTTAAATCAAAGTTTTCAAGAAGATCATGCAACAATTATGTTAATTCTAGAAGGAGTAACAATGGTTATTATAAACAAGTACGACATGTGTCTTACTTAAGCATAAATTAAACAGTTAAAAGTAATGCATAATCAGAGTTGCGCATAAAGGAAACAAACAAATTTTCATATGCTGGTTACTATTCTATTAAGTGATAAACACCAATCATGCTCCAAGCTTATACTAGTGAAATAAGAACTTTATGAAAACTTAAAGGCATTAGTCATAAAATAAATTTATCTATAGAAAGAACTTGTTACATAACTTGAATTATGTGGCATCAACATTTAACTTAGACAATCATGAACATATCACCAAGGTCCATCCCCAAGGTGTCATTTGAAATTACCAAGGTAAACCCCAAGGTATCATTAAAATTGTAATCTCTAGTGGTTACATCATTACCCAATTCATTGGAGTGCTATCAGGGCGCACCCTTAAATTTTCCTTTATTATTATGTGAGCCACATCATTCATGATTTAATTAAACGGTTTGTATATTCAAGATTTTCCATACCACCTTGAATATCTCATCCATTTTCATTTTTACCCAAGGTGTCCCATACCACTTTGGGTAATCAAATTTCTTAGTTCATTTAGTGATATGTCATAAGAATGCATTACGTACAATAATAAATAATGAACCACCACAAATTTTTCTAATACAAGGTATGATAGGTAACTTTGCAACATGTGTCAATAACTAATCAAAGGCATACATATCTTAGTAAAACATCCTTTTCACTAAAGCATATAAAATAATGATATACTAAATGACGAATCTTTGCCATTATAAATCCATGGAAAAAGGAATGCTTAAAAAAAGCACTTGAAATCAGTTACGGTGATAAACAGGCCCTTGAACCAAAATACATATTTTATCATAAACTCTTCAGGGTAATGTTAGATAAACCTTTTTAATGAAACATGTCCATTTGTGTGTATTAAAAATATGTTGGTTTAGAAATCACACAAATCATATCTTAATAAAATCTTACCTGCATCAAAGAATAAATTAAGTCCTGTTATTTATAAAAGAATATAATGGGGTTTGGAAATTATTCATATAAATACATATACACGTACCCATATATACCTGAAGTGTATATAGGGGTTTTACAAAATTCAAAACAAGGTCTATTAAATCCCTTAGGTAACTGAAGGTTTCTAACCATAAATTGCTTACATGGTTGAAAACTAAATCCATATAAGGTTTTTCATAAACGTAACCATATGTATAAAATTTTGGTTTTGCAAACATAACTCCACTTAAACTAAAAGAACATAGTTTGCAAATAAAAATTTTATTTAAAGATTGATACCCAAAATAGGCCGGGTTAGGTCATGAGAAAACATTCAGGAAACTATATATATACATACCATATACATTAAATACAAGTTTGGGATTTTTAGAAAACTGTAAAATAAAACTGTATATACCATTTGTAAAAAAAACAATGTTCAACCCGGGGGATTTCTAAATGTGCATATATAAACTGCATATACCGTTTACATATATATGAAACCGTATATACACAATATATAATAATCGATGGATTTGTATATATACATATAAGCAGTATATACAGGTTTCTCAAAATTAAAACAAGGTATATACGCACCCTTACATATACAACCTACTAGAAACACGAAGGCCAACCCCCTTGAAGGAAAAACCGAGGGGTTCACATTAAGTATATATATATATAGACTGTATTTACCGGGAGTATATAATAAAGATTTTATTCAAAAGATGGCAAGCATGCAAGGGTCCTTACTCATGCACCACACGGCAGCAAAACCCTTGAAGGCCATACAACTCGAGGGGTATATACTTAATTTTATAAAGTATGTAAATTTTATATCTACACACTGGGGTAAAATGAACGAAGGTTTTTCTTAGAAAGAATACATGCAATAACCCTTACATAGATTTGGGAGGATGCTCGGATAAACAGGGAGTTCGTTTGCCTTGTTGGAGGATTCGGAAGGAGGTCCGAAGGAGAAGGAGCTACCTGGGGCTTCAACGAAGCAGGGGGTTTATAAAGGCCTCGGTGCCTTGTCGATGAATCGACCCAAGAGGTTAGATCGACATGGGAAAGACGAAGGAATAGTGAGCTAGTAGGGGGTGTTCGGAGGTCAAGAGGAGTAGTGCGGGGGAGGAGGCTGAGGCTTCCTTGCACAGGCCTACTGGTCAGGTGCTACAGCGAGGAAGAAGACGACGGGGGTCGACGCGGTAAAGGAACGGACGGCCGGGATTAGATCTCAGGGAAGATCGAACGGTCGCGGTGATACGCGGGGCGATCGCGTGGCTAAAAGGGATGGACAGACGAGATCTACATGGGTGTCGATCGGATGGTCCCGGTTGCACGGAGCGCATCCCACATCGAAACGGAACGCGATTGAGGCGCGACTTATAATACAAAGTACGCCGGCTTCGGTTCGATAACACGAACTCACACACATCGGGGCCTTATACACGGGCCCCATGTGGGCTTTGGCCCACCCCTACGCACTACGCACCGCGGGCCTTACACATGGGCTCGCGTGCGACTGGACGAACCCACACTCGGCTCGGGCTCGAGCCTGGTTGACACTATGCATAATTGGGTCCCCGTTGGTCAGCACCTTGGGTCCCTTGGGTCTTGGTCTCAGCCTAGAGGATTTGTCCCTTAAGGGATTCCCTTGGCTTGGCCGGCCCCAACCTATATTTTTTTATTAAAAACTTATTTAAATTTATAAAATAACCAGTATAAGTATAAAGTGTAGTATAAATATTTATACAAAAGAGAGTTAATTCAATAAAAACAAATAGTTTTAATTTAAAATATAAATCCTTTTACTACCTTATGTAATATATTTCACATCAACATAATTTTTTTATAAAAATTTATTTAGACTTTCGAAATAACTAGTTTTAGTATGATTAGTTCAAAATATAAATATTTTCACAAAATGAATCAATATACTATAACAACAAATAGTTTTAACTTAAAATTTAAATCCCTTTACCAATTTATATATAAATCTTTTAAAAGATATACCTTTCTTATTTTACATACAAAACCATTATAATTATTTGGATCTTTAAAGAAATTCTAAAAGACCATTAATTAATTCAAAAATTCATAATTTTAGAGCTCAAAAGATATTATTGTTGATACCCTTTAAACATATCTTTTATAAAAAGAATACTAAGTTTTCAATATATAAGTACCCATCGGAATTTTGTGAAAACAATAGGATTTATTTCTGAGAACACTCTTTAAATTTTAAAACTATGATTCTTTTTTGAAACATACTTTAGACATATTATAAAATTATAAAATTATAAGAGCATTAAAACAAGTTATAAAGATAAACTTTATCAACAGTAACCCAGAGGTCGCCTTGAAAATCTAACGGCTATATATATAACGGTCATATATCTAAGAGCCATTATAAAAGCAGGGGCATTATACAAAAAATAAAACACTTGAACCGAGAAGGATGGCCCTCCTCATACCATTGGTGTTGAGTATGTGTGTCGTGGCTCTGGCTGTTATATTTTTCACACTGATGGACCCTGAAGATGACGACTATCCGATTACTCGAGTTGTTATTCTTAGTAGTCTCCTTGTGGCTGTGTTAGGTCTTGTGTGTGGTATTTTCAATTAGTTGGGTCTCGTTGCAATGTAACTTTTAAATATATATTATTTTACCTTATTCTCCATGTTTTATTTTCTTTCAAGTTCTTTAATAGTACTCAAAGAATAAAACAAGAGACATCATTAAAAGCACAACAAATAAAACAAGATACATTACTAAAAAGCATAACGTTGTTCACTTGGACCAGTTCATAAAACCTGGGGCGTCACATTATCCCCCCTTTAGAAAATTGCATCCTCGCAATTTATTTCACAACACTACAAGGTTCTGCAATGTTCTCACCATCTCCACCAACGTATAGGGTCAACAAGTGCATTTAGAGTAATCCTCGTAGAGAAGCTCACCTCTTCCAGTTCCCTAATCCACATACACCTAAGACAGGAGGGGTTGCACTTATGTTTCGGGCCTTCAGGCCTCCAGAGGGAAGCTCGAATAGTACAAAGTTCTGAAATGTCATTACAGACCATCGTATGAAGGACTTGCCAAATTATGTCTCGGTCGAGGACATCGAAGCCATAGATGCGGTCAAACAATCTAAAGCTGAGAAGTTGGAGCATATAAGCCGCATGAAGATTTCCCTATAATGCATCCTCCTGAAATTTCACTCTGGCTGTGTAGTTTCAGCCTAGGGTGAAACACAAAAAGAGCCCTTCGTGGTAACTTCCTCGTCGTTCACGTCTGGCTAGATGTGCAGAGCCAATGCGGTAATAGATGGAGGCATTCCCATGGCAGGTGCGGAGAATCTCCGGAATGTTTGTTACCTCAAACCACTGCTTGCACATTCTTTGCAAATTTGCAAAGGGGTCATACTCATCCTCACACGTTTTTATTGCAATGATTTCCAGAATCTCAGTGGGAAGAGATAACAAGTGGGTTTGTCCTTCCATCTGAAAGTTTTAAGACGGGAATTCAATCACAAGGACAAAAACAAAGTAAATACAAGGAAGGGGAAGGAAAAAATTTCAATAAACATACGTTTATTATTATTATTTCTTGAGTTTCCCTTATTCACTGACTAAACTAACTCCACATAGAGAAGCGAAACTCCCTAACTCCTCGAACCAAACACAGGCTGAGCACTTAGGGAAAAACTCATGGGGGAACCTATGACGTCTTATGAGTCTAGAATGAGGGGTATGAAGTTGAGAGAAATCCTCATTCACTTTTCGTCTGCAAGACAGTTGGGTGGACTCATCTTCTAACCTTCCTAAGTCCAACAACTGACCCCAGAAGCCATAGTTTAAAATCTAACAAAGGTAGCCATCTCGGAGGTCCCCGTCAGCAGCAGCCTCTTGGAAAGGGTTATCAATCATAGTGCCAAAGCTCTCACCTGCTGTGAAAATTCGAAAAAGTCCCTCATAGTACCTTCCCTGACGTATATAGAAGGGAAACTAGGTTATCATCCTAAGAAGGTAATATATTCATACCCCTTGCTGTAACTGAAGCATCCATGGTGAATTGGATACATCGTAAAGGTGTTTGCATGTCATGCGGATATGGGCATAGTTTAGGAAATCCTCACAGCTAGCTAAATACACAATGGTCTCTAGGGCCTCTATGGAGAGAGATAAGAGATTTGTGCCTTCATTTTCCATCTGAAATTTAAGAAAACCCAATTTTTAATAAATTGAAGTACATATACATATATATATTTGTTTCTGTTTTTTGGCTTTCTAGAATTATCCAAACCTCCCTCTAATACCAACTGTAGAGACCCCGACCCCAGAAACCCAGGAGTCGGTGCCTTCTAAACATGATGTGTTATCTTAAAATAAAACACACTTTGTTAACAACACATCATGTCCCATACAGAGGATCATGTGCGGTTCGGGTTCTGGGAAACCGGTAACTTCTGAAACAATTCATCTTTTAAAAGCTGATACCTGAAAATTTTAAATCAAAACGTAGGGTGAGCATTGAAATACTCAAGAAGGGTTTTTTAAAAAAAGAAATTAAAAGATTGTAACATTTGAAAACATTCTTTTAAAAGAGATTGAACACTCTTTAAAGGAAAATTATAACACATAACATGATAATTCTAAATCAAAGTTTTCAAGAAGATCATAAAACAATTACGTTAATTCTAGAAGGAGTAACAGTGGTTATTATAAACAAGTACGACATTTGTCTTACTTAAGCATAAATTAAACAGTTAAAAGTAATGCATAATTAGAGTTGCGCATAAAGGAAACAACCAAATTTTCATATGCCGGTTACTATTCTATTAAGTGATAAACACCAATCATGCTCCAAACTTATACTAGTGAAATAAGAACTTTATGAAAACTTAAAGGCATTAGTCGTAAAAGAACTTTATCTTTAGAAAGAACTTGTTACATAACTTGAATTATGTGGCATCAACATTTAACTTAGACAATCATGAACATATCACCAAGGTCCATCCCCAAGGTGTCATTTGAAATTACCAAGGTAAACCCCAAGGTATCATTAAAATTGTAATCTCTAGTGGTTACATCATTACCCAATGCATTGGAGCGCTATCAGGGCGCACCCTTAAATTTTCCTTTATTATCATGTGAGCCACATCGTTCATGATTTACTTAAACGGTTTGTATATTCAAGATGTCCCATACCACCTTCAATATCTCATTCATTTTCATTTTTACCCAAGGTGTCTCATACCACTTTGGGTAATCAAATTTCTTAGTTCATTTAGTGATATGTTATAAGCATGCATTACGTACAATAATAAATAATGAACCACCACAAATTTTGCTAATACAAGGTATGATAGGTAACTTTTCAACATGTGTCAATAACTAATCAAAGGCATACATAGCTTAGTAAAACATCCTTTTCACTAAAGCATATAAAATAATGATATACTAAATGATGAATCTTTTCCATTATAAATCCATGGAAAAAGGAATGCTTAAGGAAAGCACTTGAAATCAGTTACGGTGATAAACAGGCCCTTGAACCAAAATACATATTTTATCATAAACTCTTCAGGGAAATGTTAGATAAACCTTTTTAATGAAACATGTCCATTTGTGTGTATTAAAAATATGTTGGTTTAGCAATCACACAAATTATATCTTAATAAAATCTTAGTTGCATCAAAGAATAAATTAAGTCCTGTTATTTATAAAAGAATATAATGGGGTTTGGAAATTATTCATATAAATACATATACATGTACCCATATATACCCGAAGTGTATATAGGGGTTTTACACAATTCAAAACAAGGTCTATTAAATCCCTTAGTTAGATGAAGGTTTCCAACCATAAATTTCTTACATGGTTGAAAGCTAAATCCATATAAGGTTTGTCATAAACGTAACCATATGTATAAAATTTTGGTTTTGCAAACATAACTCCACTTAAAATAAAAGAACATAGTTTGCAAATAAAAATTTTATTTAAAGATTGATACCCAAAATTGGCCGGGTAAGGTCATGAGAAAACATTCATGAAACTATATATATACATACCATATACATTAAATACAAGTTTGGGATTTTTAGAAAACTGTAAAATAAAACTGTATATACCGTTTGTAAAAAAAACAATGTTCAACCCGGGGGATTTGTAAATGTGCATATATAAACTGCATATACCATTTACATATATATGAAACTGTATATACACAATATATAATAACTAATGGATTTGTATATATACATATAATCAGTATATACAGGTTTCTCAAAATGAAAACAAGGTATATACGCACCCTTACATATATAACCCACTGGAAACATGAAGGCCAACCCCCTTGAAGGCAAAACCAAGGGTTTCACATTAAGTATATGTATATATATATATAGACTATATTTATCAGGATTATATAATGAATATTTTCTTCAAAATATGGAAAGTATGCAAGGGTCCTTACTCATGCACCACACGGCAGCAAAACCCTTGAAGGCCATACAACCCGAGGGGTATATACTTAATTTTATAAAGTATGTAAACTGTATATCTACACACCGGGGTAAAATGAATGAAGGTTTTTCTTCGAAAGAATGCATGCAAGAACCCTTACATAGATTAGGGAGGACGCTCGGATCAACAGGGAGTTCGTTTGCCTTATTGGAGGATTCGGAAGGAGGTCCGAAGGAGAAGGAGCTGCCCGGGGCTTCAACGAAGCAGGGGGGTTTATAAAGGCCTCGGTGCCTCATCGATGACTCGAACCAAGAGGTTAGATCGACGTGGGAAAGACGAAGGAATAGTGAGCTAGTAGGGGAGTGTTCGGAGGTCAAGAGGAGCAGTGCAGGGGAGGAGGCTGAGGCGTCCTTGCGCAGGCCTAGTGGTCGGGTGCTGTAGCGAGGAAGAAGATGACAGGGGTCGACGCGGTAAAGGAAAGGATGGCCGGGATTAGATCTCAGGGAAGATCGAACGGTCGCGGTGATACGCGGGGCGATCACACGGCTAAAAGGGACGGACGGTCGAGATCTACACGGGAGTCGATCGGACGGTCCCGGTCGCACAGAGTGCATCCCACATCGAAACAGAACGCAGTTGAGGTGCGGCTTATAATACAAAGTGCGCCGGCTTCAGTTCGATAACACGAACACACACACACCGGGGCCTTATACACGGGCCCCATGCGGGCTTTGGCCCACCCCTACGCACTGCGCACCGCGGGCCTTACACACGGGCCCACGTGCGACTGGACGAACCCACACTCGGCTCGGGCTTGGGCCTGGTTGACACTATGCATAACTGGGACCCCGTTAGTCGGCACCTCGGGTCCCTTGGGGCTTGGTCTTGGCCTAGAGGGGTTGTCCCTTAAGGGATTCCCTCGGCTTGGCCAGCCCCAACCTATATTTTTTTATTAAAAACTTATTTAAATTTATAAAATAACCAGTATAAGTATAAAGTGTAGTATAAATATTTATAAAAAAGAGAGTTAATTCAATAAAAACAAATAGTTTTAATTTAAAATCTAAATCCTTTTACTAGCTTATGTAATATATTTCACATCAACATAATTTTTTTATAAAAATTTATTTAAACTTTCGAAATAACTATTTTAAGTATGCTTAGTTCAAAATATAAATATTCGCACAAAATGAATCAATATACTATAACAACAAATAGTTTTAACTTAAAATTTAAATCCCTTTACCAATTTATATATAAATCTTTTAAAAGATATACCTTTCTTATTTTACATACAAAACCATTATAATTATTTGGATCTTTAAATAAATTCTAAAAGACCACTAGTTAATTCAAAAATTCATAATTTTAGAGCTCAAAATATATTACTATTGATACCCTTTAAACATATCTTTTATAAAAAGAATACTAAGTTTTCATTATATAAGTACCCATCGGAATTTTGTGAAAACAATAGGATTTATTTCAGAGAACACTATTTAAATTTTAAAACTATGATTCTTTTGTGAAACATAATTTAGACATATTATAATATTATAAAATTATAAGAGCATTAAAACAATTTATAAAGATAAACTTTATCAACGGTAACCTAGAGGTCACCTTGAAAATCCAACGGCTATATATCTAACGGTCATATCTCTAAGAACCATTATAAAAGCAGGGGCATTATACAAAAAACAAAACACTTGAACCGAGAAGGATGGCCCTCCTCATACCATTGGTGTTGAGTATGTGTGTCGTGGCTCTGGCTGTTATATTTTTCACACTGATGGACCCTGAAGATGACGACTATCCGATTACTCGAGTTGTTATTCTTAGTAGTCTCGTTGTGGCTGTGTTAGGTCTTGTGCATGGTATTTTCAATTAGTTGGGTCTCATTGCAATGTAACTTTTAAATATATATTAGTTTACCTTATTCTCCATGTTTTATTTTGTTTCAAGTTCTTTAATATTACTCAAAGCATAAAACAAGACACATCATTAAAATCACAACAAATAAAACAAGATACATTACTAAAAAGCATAACGTTGTTCACTTGTACCAGTTTATAAAACCTGGGGTGTCACATAAATGGTGTCTAATTAAATTAATATGAATTGGATAGTAAGGGATCCATAATAAAAAAATGAAAATATAACTAATTGAAATTATAAATACAGATATTAAAGAAGGTTCTTGAATTGAATGAAAGAGAGGAAGGTGAGAACCCCTTACTTGAGTGTGTGAATCCAAAGGCTTGGGAGGGGCTTCTTGAAATTTTGAAGGAGCATTTGGAGGAATATAGGTAGTATAGAGAATAGTGTGGTTATTCTCCAAGGTGTAATAGTCAATAGTAATAGTATCTTGGGTGGTTTTATATATGGAAAGATGGTGATTTCTTTATTATTTTGGTTTTGGAAACTACATAATAAAATATTCAAAAACACAAACCATCCCATGGTTTTTTCCCAAGGTTTCTTCCAAAGTGGAGTGTTTTAAATTATTTTATAAGTACAGGGGACAAAATTATCAAAATATTTCCATTTCTTATGTATAGGTTAGTCACGCTCTTAAATAAATGAATTTAAAATCTTAAAATATATTATATGTCTTGGAGGATTCATAATGGATTTAAAAAATAAATAAAATAAAATTAAAACCACATTATTTTAAAGATAAAAAATATATTTTTCTGAACATACATTTTATAGTATTTATTACATCATTATTGGGTCATTATGATTTCATAAAACACACCATGTATTTATACGGTTTCTAATTTTTACCCCAAAATTTGACTGTCTCAGAAAATTGTGAAAAATTCACTATTGGATAATTTCAATTTCATGATTACAAAAATAATATTAATTTTATCTAAATAATTTTATAAATATTTTAATTTTCACTTTTAAAATAAAAACCTAACATTTATTGAGAATTGATGGGTTTTTGACAATAATAGTTTTTGAACCCTAATAAAAAATTACATTTGACTTCATAAAAATTATATGATAATTTATATTAAAAAAATTAATTGGATAATAATATTTTATTAAAATATTATTTATTTTAAAAATCCATTAATTCATCAAAATATATTTCTTAATTGAATTTTAATATTAACCAAAAATATTATTTATTCTTTAAAAATCATTTACAAAGTAACAATAATAGAAAGAAAATATATTCATTATTATATAAAAAAAATGTACATAATCTTATTTCTAGGGTCATGATATATATCTATTTATTACACTAGCATAATCCCTAAGAGTAAGGTGCACAATGGTGGGTCTTTCATGGGGCTGTTTGGTGAACATGGTTTTGGTTGTGATCTCGATGAGATTGAACTTATCCCGTAAATGGTTTCACTCATGTTTAAGTTGTTGGATCTCAGCTTAGGATTATTCTTGGGAAAATCCCATAAATTATATCTCCCTCAGAATCTCTAATAAATGGTCTTCATGGGGAATGATCCTACTAGTTTAGGTTATCACTTCCTTTGTCTATGTCTAAAGGATTTGTTAAAACCCTATATTTATACTAGTCATGTTATCATTGTTCAATGGATATATTATCAACAGTAATGATACTTAATGTGCATTTAAATCCAATTGGATATAATAAAAAAACAATTTTACATGTTTTCTATATCTATAAGACATTTAATTAAATCAAGAATAAAGGTAATTTTATTCATAAATGTTTGGGTCCTTACACAGACTGTATTTGAGTCTTGCTAATTAAAAAATTCCAAAGCTATGAACTATTTGAGGGAAGTATGATCTTTTCATGGAGAAAATCCAACCAAGACTCTGACTATGAACTTCAACCAGGTCCTTGATCATCCCAAATGTTGCATATATGAGAATATATATGACTGCACATGAGATTACTGATCATTTTGGTTTATTGAAGACAAGCTTCACTTTCAACCTAGTGATAATTGCAAGGCCCACATGCCCCAATTGGACCTGACCTAATTTTAGAACCACATGGTTGAATGGTCTACATACCTTATTTCTGATACTTACTACAAATTTGGGCAGTAGCTCAAGCCCACCCGTGCTTAAAATCCTAAATCCAAGTATGGTCTGCCGTCACTAAATCCCAGTGATCCCAAGTTGGCACATGAATCATTTTCATTCTCATGGGAATAAACCCATCATGACCTATCTTTCACTACTATGTTATAGAAAATCATTTCACCTTGTGTTCCATATTGAATGTTCATGGATCTTGATCATGGGATAACGTCCATGAAGATAAAGGATTTGGGAAGTGACTACCTAAAGGTATCTAGACCCTAGAACTTTACACATGACATTTATCCAAGGAAGAATAGAACTAAATATAGGTACTAAAATTCAGAAATTTTTCGGACATTCTGGAATCATCTGAGAATGGAGAAGAAGTGGGTGATGCTCATGACGTAAAATTGGAAGCACACCAAAAATCTCTGAAAATTATTCTATAAATAGATAAATGTTCACTAGAGATATGTAATTGTTGGTTAAATCTAGTTAGATTCTGAAGTTTTTGTACCTTTTTTATTTAATATCTTATTTTTTTAACTCTCTCATGATGTTACTCTAGGACATTAATGGTTGGTCCAATGAGAGCTCTCCCCACCCATGTGATGAATTTTGTACCAGAATTATAATTCTATTTTTTTATTTTTCTTGATTTGTTTTGTTGTTTAGATAATTAGTGATGTCAATTTATCTTTTCACTTAAATTATTCTTTCCCTTTTCCCTAGTTTTTACACACATTCCAGTTGGTAATTGTTTACCTACCCATGATGGTTAGAAGTGGTATTAATTAAGAGTAATTGGTGATATCCAATCACTAATTGTGAGGACACGAACATAAAAATTACATATTCTAGTGTTTTTGAACTAAAATTAAAATGTGAGGATATTTTCAGTTTAGTGTTTTATAAATTTAGGAAAAAACCTTACAAAGTAAACCCATACATTACATGTGGACACTTATACTCAGTATCTATTTTTCACAATACAAAACTTTGTAAAATAAAACATGATTTATCTTTATGAAATATCTTCACAGTTATCCTTTGATCTCATCCTTGTCTATATTCCCCCTTAAACCCTGTGAAATACATTTTAAAAACTTTGGATGAGCAGATAATCTCGGTAAGGGATAAACAAATAAAGTAAACCGTTAGTTCAATAAAAAATTGAAAACTCATATAATGTATACCTTTATCTTGAAAGTCTTTTGAGAATATGAAATAAAACATTTTCACATAAAAAACACAAATTTTCCTAAAATAAAACCATTAAAACTCATAGCAAGCATTTAAACCCCATTTAGGTTAATTAGAGCATCATATACAAAAAAACCCTTTCAAAACCCTTTCAATTGGAATAACCATATCGATGAGTTCCAATTAATCTATTATGGGATTACCCGAAGCTATCTAGTCCACAACATGTTAAGCTATAATGGACTTTACTGGCACTATATTTTCCACCTCATGTTAATATATAACAGGCTTTCCCAAATCTATCTGGTTCACCCCATGTTGAGCTATAACGGTATTTCCCAGTGCTATCTAGGCCACCCCAAGTATAAGCTATATCAGGCTCACTTGTTTCCTATAATGATCAAGTACCATATCATTAATAAAAAAATTTCATCATAAAATCCTTTTAAAACTATTTTAATCCCATATAAAAACACTTTTATATAAAAATACCATTTCTATTTAAAAACCCAATTTCAATACCAAAACACCATTTTCATTGAAAACCCATTTTCAATACCAAAATACAAAAAATGATAAAGATGATTTTTAATTTAATGAAACATGAAATCTTACAAAACAATATGAAAATAAAATAATTTCCATGATGGTAGAAAATTCATTTTCATCATATACGGTAAGAATATAACATTATTTTTGTCGTTTTTCAAAACATTCTGTATAAAAACACATAAAAAGATTACTTTTTGAAAAAATTTGAATTAAATTTTAAAAAAAATCCTTTATATTCCTTTTATATCTATATAAATAAATATTTAAAATAATTTCAAGAATATTTACAAGGTGAAAAATATTTGATAATTAAATCTTTAAACATTCAAAGTGTCACATAGCACTTTGAATGTTTGAATAATAATATAAATGAAAGAATAAGTTTACCAAAGCATTAAATAAAATTATTATATATGAAATGTGGATATTAAATTCCATAGTATCTATACCTACACATTATAAAAGAATAAAGATGTATAGCATCAATAAATGCCTCAATAAAAGGAGATTGGGATGAAATCCCTTACCATGAGTCTGATTCATTATGTAAAATTTTTATCTTCATGGATAATAAACATAAGTTAATTATTTACTTTCCTGATAACATTTTTCAAGTTTATTATTCCTTTTATATAACTTATTATCATTTTATGACAATTAATTAATTATTTATGTTCACGTTGGACGTTTTGATGATATTTGGTACTTGAGTCCAAAATGACTTTGGTATGATGTCTATAATCAAAGTGGTCATTATTCCATAATATCCATAATAATATTAAGGATATATTTATTAATTTTATACATTAATTATACTTTAAATACATCTATTTAATATGGATACAAAAAATGAAATATGTTACAATCATGGAGACGGTAAGTCGTACGTACACATGAGTAATGTTTCCATTTTTTAATGATCATTATGGAAATAAGGTATATATTATTTTATCATTATATAATTATAATAATATCATTAATATCATATTTATCATTTAAATATACTTATATATATTATTCATCTGATGTGGTGATTGAAAATGAATCATATCGCTTCGTGGAGTTGATAGTTCACACATACGCACGAACGACGTTATCATTTTTATGTGCATGGAAATTAATAAATTAAATAATAAATTATTATTTAATAATGATAAATATTTAATTTATATCATATATAAAAATTAATCTCATCATTATAACCAGTCTTGAGAGATGGTGATGGAAAACTAACTATATCGGTTCGTGAGGTGGTAGTCTGTCACACACACGAACGCATAATTCATTTCACATTTGATGAAATTGGAGATGGATTTAGGTTATGATATTAACATAATAAAATCTAAGTATATTGAGTATATTTTATTTATTTGTTCATTATGGTTGAATAACATTTTAATGACATGGAAGATGAAATAAAATACAAATACTTAATTAAAAATGATACCTCTTCTTCGAACAATCTCCTTTGATTAACATCTTAACACCTCTAAGGAGGGTGTTATACCTAAAATACATCCTATAGAATGTGGTTAGGGATTCTATGAAATAATTTGGGTTGATATTGGCTGAAAAAAATAGGTTTTGAAGTGTGATAAAATGAGAAGAATGGGTGTCCTTTTATAGGAGAGGGAAGGGGCACTCTTAGAATTATTCAAAATATTTAATTAATATAAGATAATTTTCTATTCCAAATGGATCCAAAAATAATTTATTTATAATATATGATGATTTTAGTTCTAATACCTTTCATCCAATAAAATTCAGATAATTGTTTACTATTTTTTAATCCTTATCTTTTTATTTTAACTATTTTTAATTATTACCGTGATATCATGTAATTTACACTTTGAGCATTAATATAATTACTATAAAATGTCAAACACCAAAAAATGATTCATTTATGATATTTTTATAATTATAAAATAATTTTTCTGAATTTTATATTTTTATTAATTTTATGTAATTTTAAAAAATATTATTTATTTTAAAATATAATTAATGTCAATTTTGATACTATTCATTATTTGACTTTTAAAAAAAATATCATAACAACTTGATATCCTAAAAAATTATATTAACTAATCCCTAACATTTCTAAGCTATCCCAAAAAAATTTGGATGAAGTCAATTATATAAAATTATATTTATTATAATATTTTTAATATCATTTATTTGATTCTTCCATTAATTAAACAATTACTGAATCATCATTCTGTCGCCATTTAATTTAATTTTTTATTTATTAAAAATTATAAATAAATTACCATGATTTAGGTAATAATTTTATATTTCTAAATACTATTTATAGTTGAACATATCACTTATATAACCCTATATTAAATATATTTTACTTGTTAAAAACAAGAGTGTGACAAAATTGACTTTTCTTTGAATATAATAATATTAATGTCATACTCACACCCAAGTGGCTTCCAAAGGATATAACTTCAACCCAAATATTATTTTTGATGAAAAAAACTCATCCAATGAACTTAGGATAAGTGTTCGGGTAATTTTATATTAGTTATAATATTATTTTTACCTTTAATTGCGTAATTTACCCTTAACCGTGGTAATAAAAATATTACTAAAATTACTATTCATAATATCCAAAAATAAAAGGGTCATATTTACATAATTTGGAACCTATGATTAAAAATAAGGAATCCATTTTTCTAAATTCAAAAAATATAATTTCCAAAAATTAATTAAAAATTAATCTTGTTGATGGAACGAGAAAGTGGGTTTTTAAAGTAAAAACGTTCAAAAGTTCACAAAGTTTTTATATCCAATTTCAATGTGAAATTGATTAAAATAAACTAAAATGGATTAAATGATAAAAAATGATCTAATTATACTTTAAACCCATTCAAAAATATAATTTAACAATATAAATAAATTTGATGAAAAAGTAGTATTTAAATAAAAGGCATTATTTTTTCACTATTCATCAAAACGTGAAACTTATCAAAAAATTAAAAAACTCAACCAAAGTAAATTTTGATACTAAAAATTCAAATAAGAAGTTTATTTTATTAAATATAACTTATAAAAGTATCAAAAATTAGATTTAAAACTAGTGCACCCTCAAAAGGCGGCAAAAATTCTTTTTTTGAAAAATACTTCTTTTATTCATAAAATTGGATTTGTTCTTATATCATATATTGAAAACACATAATATGAATTTTAAACATTATATTTAATATATTTCATATAAATTTCATTAATATAATCTAAAAGGAGTGATTTATTAATTTATTAGTATAAAACACACTTGTGCACATTTAAATAGTTTTTTAGAGAAACATTTTTTTTTATTTTAAAAATGGTTTTACATTTATTTATAATTAATTTCTCACCAAATAATTAATTATATATACATGTGTAAACAAAATTTCCATATTTTAGTTAATATTATTCATTCTTTCCATTCTAACTACTAAGTTATAACGGTAACATTTAAATAATAATATATAGTTGATCGTTTAAGCTCAATGTTGCATATCATGTGTGCTATCGAACATAGTGTTTCCTTTTAGAAACTTGGGATGTTTCCATAAGTCTGGTAAGGTTATATAATAAAATGTTTGTTTTATTTCTCAATTCATGCTAAAATTTATAGTAAAGGCTAATCATGGGGATTTCATTTGATTAGAGAATGAACAACAGAGTAAAATTGAATAGTGGTTTGTGGGTAAGAGATGAGGGTCATCCATGGTTAAACCACTAGTTTTTAAACTAAATTTTAATTCAATCCAAATCAACTATTTATTTCAAAAACCAAACCCATTAAATAATAGAAATACATTCCCAAAACACTCTCCTCTCTAGAGACAACTTGAGTCCACCACTACTGTATTTAATTCTGGTTCAAAATTTCATTTGCTGGAAATCCCATGACAGGCCATTAATCAGTCACAAAAAGGAGTCATGTGAAGGCAGTTTTATTTGTGATTATGAGGCAAAAATAATTCATTAACCATGTAAGGATCACACAAATTATGAAGGTAATTTATGGCTCATGTGAAGGTGACATCATTTGTGGTGATGTGGTGGAAATTGTTTGCAAACCGCGAAAAGGTTCACATAGCTTATGAAGGAAATACGTGGATCGTGTGAAGCATTAGCATATTGAAAAATGGATATGTGATAAAGATTTTTACAAAAATTTTAACAATAATATATTTTATTAGTGATATTTTTAAGGAATATTTTCCTATAAATACCCAATTGTTCACATCATTTGAGAGGTGATGAAAAGTTAAAAATGATCCAGAGATTAATCGAAAGAGTGAAGAATGGAAATAGTGTCTTGAAGTTAATTTATTAGAGACATTAAAAAAGTAAATATGTGAGGGGTAAATTCATAGATGAATCATGTGAGTTCATCATGTGGAGGCAATACAGAGTGGAGTAGTCTATGTGAACATTACACCATGAATAGTGTTCTACATAATACTTATACACAAGGCAGTTTTTCAATCTAGAATTTTACAGATCTATATCTTGTGATTATTCTGAATATCTTGGAGTGTATTAGAGCATAATATTATGGCATTAATTATATAACGTACTTATAAAAAAAATTATGACAAGGAGGTGACCATCAAGTTGTTAAACTGAGGAAGCGTAACACCCTGACACAACTCACTGGCTTAGGTAGGACAGAAGTTCCACTAACCTTAGGTAACATCCCCTAGGAACCAAAGGCTAGAAATAAATTCCAAATGTATATGTAATATTTGGGGGATAATTTACCCTTACACAAACAACCAACAAAAATATCCTCAACAGTCTAAAAAAATATGATGCATGATATTAAACCAACCAAAATCTAATGACAATAAAAGAATTCAGAGTTGCAGTAGAAATCTAGACATCGACAAGTCTATACAAACCAATGACTCAAAATAAATAAAGGCATCGATATGGAACTATTAAAAACTCCACTACAGGATCATCCCCAAGATCCAGGTCTCAAAGGACATGGACACAACATCAAGGTGCTCTGTTAGTAAAGTAAGATAATTTCATCTTTCTTATATCATGGTAACATTATCTGCATATGCACCAAGGTGAATATGTATAGGGTGAGTATAAAACCCCAATAGTAAATCCCTAATACTTCCTACACATTCCACTAATATAATAATGAGTTAGTTAAAATTTAATATAAAATAATAGTGATAAAAAAATAAATAGTTATCCAAGATATACATATACATAAGAAGTGGAAATAACTCACACCTTGAAGGTCACCCATGTCATGCGTGCACGCACCCATGAAAATTCCCAACCAATGTGATCCCATCCCATATGTCTATGGAATAGTCCTAACTCATGAGTGATATCTGCCCCTCCAGACCCATGTCGTCACTTGGTGATATAATCCAGTGTACCCTAACTCCAACACCAGCATCCATGTACGAACCAACAAGGACCCATATATTAATATCATGAATGAAACTTGAAACCATGAAATATAGAGTTCTATAATCAAATGAATTCAGAAACACACACCAACCCACACCCATGACACAACTAATCCAATTTTATGACACTCCAAAATCACCATTTTTAAAATTGAATCCTCAAATAGGAATTTTATCAAACATGTTGTGGGATTTTCCCACAACCCATATTTAAAACCATTTAACACAAAGAAAAATATATCGATGTTTGTCCAAAACATTTAGCAGTGATAAAATAATAATTTTAACTATAAAAAACAAAATCTTTCAAGTCCTTAATAAAAGTAGAGTAAGTGTGAAACCACCTACCTCGATCCAAGTCACCAAGATGAAATCACATTGCACCCTCATATATCCAGGCACTAGAAACCCTCCTATGATGATTTTCAACAAAATCCCCATAAAAAGATACCCTATGTCATGACCTGACCCATCGGGGACCACCTGGCTAGTGGTAACCCAAGTTTGGTACCCCAAGCCTTCCTTTAATAGTCCAGGGGCTAGAAACTAGCACCAAGTAGGCATAACATACAAATAGGAGGTCTTATCCTAATGTTCCTATACACACACACACACACACATCTCCAACCACCAATACAATTCTAAAAGGTAAGATACAACTGGTACCAAAATGCATGCATACAACTATATCCTACATCAGAGTATGACACAAGTACGGGAAAACATAAAGGGACAAATACAAGCCCACCAAAACTGTAAAAGAGTCTAAACTACTAATAAGGATGAGAATGTTGCTAAATGAAACTCTTGGATCCAAACTCATTCCATCTAGATCAACTATGCACCCCCTACTCCTGGTCTACCTAGGACTCCATCGTAAGGTATGTCATCTGCATAAGATGTTACATGTGTGGGAAGATCCCATGAAGAGGTGAGTATAACATACGTAGTAGGACACCTTGAAATCACCAAATATATAGCATCAAAAGAGATATATCATATCATCATCGTGAAGTTATTCTAATAAAAATATGATACAATATCAATAACATCCCATATATACACAATATAGACACCAAGTATCAAAATAAGGTCACAACCACACGGCCATCCTAGGATTTTTCTCAAGGATTCAAGGTAGAGATCTCCTGGGAGAACTCAATCCTTGGGTCTTGCTAACACTGGTGGATCTCATCAGATAGATCGTGTTCATTAGGCCTCTCCATGAAGAAGATACACACTAAAACTCATAATATATTGATACACAAATAGGGGATCACACCTATATCCTATGTAATATCCTAGTAAAACTTACGATCACTTTTAATGTTTAAGAGTGAGTTTCTTGGGTTTTGAGGGCATCATAGATGATCCAAGTAGTTCTAGGAGTTTTCTATAGGGCCTATGTTGGGCACTAGCTGTAGAACTAGTTCACACCATTTACTGGATTCATGGCATGATTTTTATTCAGGGAAAAAGATATGAATTCTGGTTTAAGGTGTAAAAAAATTTCATGACATGAAAGGGATTCACATCATGAATTCAATGTATGAGTTTTTAAATGAATATTATTATTTTTTTCATAAATTCAACTTAAGGGATTGATGTTGTGAATCCATCATTCACAACATGAATGTATTATTCCTAGTGAGTTTTATTATGATGCATTCCAGATTTCTATCTCATTTGGATTATGATTCCCTTTCTATAATCCTAGGTCTCTCCCAAGAAATTTTTGTTGGTTTAAACTCTTCTAAGTTATTCTATTTGATGTTAAATATTTTACCTCATTGGTTGCTTCTCTTTCAGTAAATGTGTTTGTCTTCTTCCTTTTTGATTCATTTCACTTGGTTTGAAGTGATGTTGGACTACATTTATAGGATTTTTGATCATGTGATCATTTCTATTCTATCCCTTCTAGATCTGTTGTGTGGCCATATTTCATGAGTTGTTCATTATGTGACATATGGTGTGGCGTGTGATTTTCTCAAGGGCCTTTGTTCATTGTTTCTGAATTCCTTCCAGTGTTTGGACCCCATCATAGTTGGTGTGTGACCTGAGTTTGAGGTTGGTAGTTCCATCTCAATTATATGTTGGTTAAACCTTGAATGCTCTATATTTTTGAAATGGTTTCTAAACAAATTGGTGTGACTGATTTATTTGTGTACATTAAAATGGTTTTGAGTCAAGATGGTTTTTCACCTTATTTTGGTATAAGAAAATATTTTTTTAAAGAATTGTAAAATTGATTTATGATATGAGTTTTCAAATAATGTTTTGATGAAAAAAAAATTGGAAATTGAATATGAAATGTGACAAGCCTTTTGAAATTATTGATGTATGCCACATATGGGAGCCTTAGTTACCTAGGTGGAGGGTTTAGTATTGGAATTTTTTTGTTGTTTCAATAGTGGGTTTCACTCATGGGGTGTTCCTATATTTCCTAGGCTATGTGTCCTATGGAATTGATCTTAAAATTGTAGGGGGTCGCTCATGGGGTGTCCCTCTGACCCTTAGACCTCATGTCCTTGGTACTTGGGTGCACAATAGTCATTTCTTTTTATCTTGGGATGTGTGACCTAGCTAACCCAAACTTTTTTATCCTAGGGGTGTTTACCATTGTGCTTTGTCTTTGTACTATTTTATATTTGATATAACTACTTTGATAAATATAACTATTTTATTAGAATTATAATTTGAAATTGTTTTACCTAGATTATTTTGTATCTAGGGAAAAAGGAGAAATTATTTACCATGTTTTTGATATAAAACCACTTTAATAATTATCATGTCATGTTTTCTTAAAATTGAGAATATTGAGATTATTTTATAGAGACTTTATATAGAACACTTGGGTGGGATCCTACTAAGCCCATTTATCTCACACCCTATACATTCCCTTGAGAATGTGTAGACCATGTATTATCTTTTGATGTGGTTGGGACCAATTTGGTTGGAGATAGATTTGGAATTCTAGAAGCATTAGTTTACTGAATGTTCTGTCTTTTTTTTCATTAGAATAAATCGCCTTACTTTTTATGTTTTGGTGTCCATGAGAAGGGAGTTTCAAACTCAGAATATTAGATATATATTTCTTAAAGTATTCCATCAAATTTAGTTTTCTATTATAAAGATTTTTTCTAGATAAACTTGTTTTCAGACTCACATTTCCAGAATGGAGTTTTTCATAATGGAGTGGGAAGATGTATTAGATTTAGAATTTATTTTGAGATGTTTTACATAACAAAATTTTATGATGTTTTACTATGAAAAAATTTCTTAGCGTCAAAAGTTGAAATAAAAACTTGTGATCCAAGATTTTTGAAAGAAAGGGAGAGAAAAACGTGTTTAGGTGAAGAAGAAAAGAAATACAAATCTCTATAATTTCTAAAAAGTTGAATTTTTTCATATGTAGAAGTTTTTTGGAGATAGTGAATGTATTTTTTCTGAAGTCGAAAGGTTTGGAAAAATTATAATCAACTGATCCATCATACGGGTGCAGACACTAATCCACCTGACAGGTATAGACACTGATCCATCATAAAGGTGAATACACTGATCCATCCTAAAATTTGTGCCACCAATCCATTAGAAAAGTTTTTGGAATCGATAAGACATTAGATATTGAGTTCCATCAGAGGTAGAACATTGGACTACCCAAATCATATTGGTTGAACCAGAGTAGTTGGTTGAGAATGAGAAGAGTCTCAGAGATCAATTTATCGGGTGAGAAGTTGATATGATTCATCAGATGATCTACTTGACACCAATAAGTCATCCGATGTTGTTTTTCATCGGATTCACAATTTCATCAGTCTAAGGAATTTTTTATCAAATAAATAAAGTGCATAAAAATGTTTCTGAAGTCTTTAAAAGTTTTAATGATGTTTATAACAAAAAATTTGAAAAAAAATTGATCGGCTGGTGGAATAAAATCAAACTACCAAATTGATTGAGTAGAGCTATCAAATTTTGAATTTCGGACTAAAGAGAATAGTGGTTGAAAGAAACTAAAGTCTAAATAATTTCTAGTAATTTATTTAACTATTTTTAGTTTCCTTAGAGCATTGGAGTGATCATTTCCTATTTCTTTAATCTATAGTGGGTCTAGAGAAAATGAGGTAGAATTTTAAGTTCTGAAGTTAAGATACATTGGATGATCTTTTCATAATAAATTACACCATACTGAATCTAAGGTAGAAAGAAAAATCGAAGCCTCTAAATAAAGAAATATTAGACTCAAATGATCTGACTAGATAATTTTTTGTAAATTCAAGGAAGGATGAATTTTTGAGAAGTTTTAAGAAGATTCAATAATAATATAGAAGAGATGAGAAGTTTTAAGAAATGGTTAAATTAATATTTAATTTCAAAATTAATTTAAAAGTGTGAATTTCATTGAGCGGGAAAAAAATTCAGGTTCCCTTATTTTCTTTTTTGGGTGCACCTATATAAAGGGGTCGAAGTAAAATGTACTCTAACACAGTTCACATGTGGGAGAGAGGGAGAGCAATGGAGTTTTATTTTGATAGAGAATTGGATGATGAAGATTCCTAGACTGAATAAGTGATTAGAGGAGTTGTGATCTAAATATTTTTTGTTAGGATTCACCATATCATATTGAACAATCAAACTAATGAATCAAACTAGTTTCTGAATAGGAAAGTCAGACTTGTTTCTGGATTAAAGAATCGGATAGTGGAATCAGAGTGAGTGATTAGATGGAGTTTTTTTAAGAATTCTAGAGAATTTTTTCATACCTATTGTTGGGTAAGAAAGTGAAAATAAAATCTGAATAATTACAAAACTAGAATCTGTTGAAGCAGTATAAGGATATGTTTAGAACCAAGTGGTGGAATCTTATAAATTTTTTACATTATCTTATTTACATATCTCATTATAGAAGAAGAACATGAATTTTTTTATTGATTATAGTAATGCACAAGATAAAGGGTATTTCCTACTTATTGTATCCACACGAAAGGATTATTTTCTAGCGGATTGTGTGGTATTAGATTATTTCCAAACCATTCTAAGGAGTAGCTACTCTTATTGAGTAGTGAAACTTGTAAATACATGTGTTTTTGTGGATTTTTGAAGATTTGGTTTTCTTCAAAGTGATAAATCTTTAACAGGAGGTGAAGGTTGTTATATAATAAATATAACATAAATTAAAAAGATATCATTGATTCACCCCCTCCCCCTCTCAATTATTACATTGATCCTGGTTGGGCCTTTTCAATTGGTATTAGAGGAAAGTTTCCATTATTTATTCTTTTCTGAAGTTTTTGAAGAGAAGTTGTTATAGAGAATTTGAATTGTGTGAGAATTAATGGGAATCTATGTTTTGATGGAAATAACCATCATATCTCTAAAGATATAATGTTTTCATATCTTGCACCTCTTGGTTATGTTGTTTTGGAAGCTTCTACATATGGATTTTCTCCTATTGTTGAAAGTGTTCCTCATACATCTGTTGATAAGAAAATTATATAAAATGATAAAAGGCCTAAAAATGATTTAATTTTTTTTCACTCTCTAAAAGTTAATTTCTTAGAGTAATGGAAACTGAAACTTCCAAAGGTGTTTGGGAGAAGTTGAAAAATAACTATGAAGGAAATACAAAGGTAAAGAAGGAAAAGTTTAAAATATGAAGGCAGGAGTATGAAGATAGAAAAATGGGTGAGTATGAACCTATTAGTGACTTCTTTATCAGGTTGAATGATATATTCAAAACCTTAATATGTCTTTGTGATAAGTTGGAAGATATAAATATTGTTGAAAATATATTATGAATTATTCCTAAAAATTTTGATGCCAAAGTTTTATCTTTTTAAGATAGAGATCTTGAAATGCTATCTTTGGATAACTTACATAGCACTCTCTTTACTTATGAAATGAGAAGAGAGAAAGTTATGAAAATCAAATAAATGGTTGATCGAGAAATTTCCTTCAAATATTCCAAACAAGGGAAATCTAATAAAGTCCTTAAAGATGAATAAGATAGAGACTATGTCACCGAAGAAGAGGTTAGTAAGAATTTTGATAATCTTTTTTCCTTATTTTATAAAAATTTGAAAAGAGGCATAGGTAAGTAAAAAAGGAAGTTACCACTGAAATGATTTAAATGTGGAGTTCTTGGGAATATTTCTGTAAATTGTCCTCAAAGAAAGGATGAAGAAGAAAGTGATGTAGATTATAGAAAGTCAAGAGGATCCTAGAAGAAATTTATTGAAAAATCAAAATTTTATATCAAGGTAAAGATAAAAAGTTCTCCAAATCTAAAAGAAAATTTTTTTTGTCTAATGATTATGAAGTTGATGATAGTGAATTTAAAGATGAAATATTCACTAAATTTATTACAGAAAACACATTTATTTAAAAATTAAATGATGAAGAGTTTAAAAGTGGGAGTTCTGAAGAAGAAGAAGAGACTTATAATTTTATATGAAAAGATAGATGAATTAATTTCTTAGAAAGATTGTAAGACTTAAAAGAGAAATCAAGAAGTTGAAAAGGGAAAGTTCTATAGTAAAAAGTCAAGAATATTTTCTTGAAGATAATTCTATGTTGCTGGATGATATAGATCACTTGAATAAATCTCTTGAAAACAAAAAAAATAGTAATGAAAATATTTAAGTGAAGATAAGAGTGAACGAGGATGAATTAGAATTCATTCAAAAAAAGTTCATTAAAGATGAGTAGGGGGTCATGATTTTCAAAAACTCTACTTCTAAAGTTGGTGAAAGTTCTGAGAAGTGTAAACTTGAGAAAGATCAATAAAATTTAACTTTAAAGTTTGAAAAGAAAATTTAATATGTTCTAAATAATAATAAAGCTGAGAAAATCATGTATGTATCCAAAACCAACAAAGTTGAAAATTTAGAAGTTTCAAAAATTTCGAAGTCCAAATCAAAAGTTTATACTATAGGTAATTTGGTTGAAGATGGCTATAAATTCAAGATGAAGTAGAAGATTCCAAATGACAGCAGAACCTATGGGGCTCAACAAAGGCTAAATGTTGAAAGTAATAAATTTTTAGAAAAATAAGTTTACAACACCATACATTATGAGAGTTGCAGAGTAAAATATTATTTTTATGGTTATTTCTAGTATTATGGTGGATTTTGGAATACAAAAAAAATTGTTGGTTCAATCAACAATACTACAATTATTCCATGAGTTACAGGAATAAAAGTTTGAGGGGGAGTCAATCCTCTCAAATAAGGAATTATGAGAAAGTTTTTTTGAATGTTAAAAATATATTATAACCTCTAGAAACTATTTGTGAAAGATGTGAATATCCTGGACATCTTTCTAAAGGATGTATTATTTTTATATCAGCACAACAACATGTTTATAACATCTCTAAAAAGTTGGATGTGAAGGAAGATAAAGGGAAATAAAAAGATCTTGTTGTAGAAACTGCACTCAAAGATACAAAAGGAGAATGACCCTGGATTTTGGATAGTGGTTTCTATTGACATATTATAGGAGATTTGAAGCTATTGAATAATGTGAAATATTTTATAGAAGTAACAGTGACTTTTGAAAATGATTAATAACTTAGAATCAAAGGTGTTGGATCTGCTATTATTGGTGAAGAAAAACTAAAATCCAAAAAGGCTATGTTTATTGATGTGTTAAAGAGCAGCTTGTTAAGTGTTTCATAACTTTGTGATGAAGGAAATAAATTAATTTTCATAAAATATGGTTTTTTTATAAAAATATTAGAATATGGAAAATTTGTTACAAGAGGCCAATATAAAATATGAAACTTTTTTCAAGCTGGTGATGTGAAGAATTCATGTTATCTAATAATGTTGGAAGAGAATCAATTATGGCATAAAATGTTGGGGAATATGTGTAAGAAAAATATGATTAAGTTAACAAAGTGAGGTAGTGTTTGTGATATTCCTAATATGACAAGAAGAAGTGATTGGTGTTGTTCAATTTTTTAGAAAGGGAAAATTACAAAATCAGTGCACAATAAAGTTTAAATTCATTAAAATCATCCCATTGAACTAATTCATGATATTTTTGGTCCAATGAATAAAAAATAAAATTCTATAGATAAGTAATTCATCTATTTCATTGATGATTTTACCATATTTACTTGTATTATTTATTTGAAACATAAATCGAAAAAACTAAAAAATTTAATATTTTTAGGAGAAGATCAGAAAATGAATGTGGATATTCTATGAAGAAGTTAAAAACTAATAATGGTGGTGAATAAAATAATTAAAAAAATATTTTTTTCTTTAAAAACTTATAATTCATCATGATTTTATTGAACTTTATACATCATAGCGGAATGGAGTTTCTAAAAGGAAGAATAGAATTTTGGTTGAGATGGGGCATACAATGTTAATCAAACACGGTCTTTCACACTATTTATAGAGGTAGCCATTGAGTACGGAAATTTATATTCATAATTAGTGTTTCAAAAGACCATGTTATGATATTAATCATTGTGAAATATTCTACAATTAAATTCCAAGTTTGAAACACTTGAGGGTATTTGGGAGTCCCTGCATCATATAGATAAAAAATGGAAACCTTGTAAAATTTGATGAAATATGTGCTGATGTAATTTTTCTTATCTGCACTCCTGATGGAAGAGGATATAGATATTTCAATAGAGAAATAGGGAATATTATTGATTCTTATGATGTAAAAGTTCTTGAAAAGGTAGAAGAAAAATTTTCACAAACACATATAAATGAGGAAGATGAATAAGATAAAATAGTTGTTAATGAGAAACATGAAAATAATTCCAATAGAGGTGATGCCATACAATTAGAATAATCTTACTCATCTATTTTTAGTGATGAGTAATAAATTCTTACATCTCATCCTAGGCTGAGGAAATAGGTGGATGTATAAAAAATTATTAGTGATCAACAAAAAAAATTCAAACAATAAGAAAATAAAAGTTTGTTACACATGCTTCTTTTTATTTGAAAGTTGATCAAAAAGATGTCAATGAAGCTTTAGAGCATCAGGAGTGGATTTATGCAATTAATGAAGAGTTAGATCATATTTAGAAGAATTATACTCGGGAACTTGTACCCAAACCAAATAATAAAAATGTTATTGGTACAAATTTTATGTTCTAAAATAAGTTGCATGAATATGGTAAAGTGATAAGAAAAAAATAAAAAATGGTTTATGAAGGTTAATCACAAATTGAAGGCATTGATTTTGATGATACTTTTTCTCTTGTAGAAAGGTTAGAAACAATCATAATCTTGCAATTAATTCCCAAATAAGTTACAAAATTTTTCATATGGATGTCAAGTCTTCTTCTTTAAATGACCATGATGAAGAAGTTTATATTGAATAACCACGTGTCTTCATAATTGTAAAATATTAAAGTTATGTGTTCAAGTTGAAAATTTTTTTGTATGGGATAAAATAAGCTATGAGATCTTGGTATTCTAAATTGGATGCCTACTTAAGGAAGATGAAATTTAAAAAAGGAATATTTGATTGTAATCTCTACATCGATAAAAATTAGGAGATCCCTCTCATTATAATTTTTTATGTTGATGATATTATCTTTGCTGGGAATGATGAAAAAACTTGTGAAAAGTTTTCTGAGGAGAAGAATATGTTGTTTGAAATGTTCATGCATAGTGAAATGAAATATTTTATTGGATTAAAAATATCTCAAAATAAGAAATAGATTTTTCTGTCTCAAGAATAGTATTTTAACGAACTTCTTAAGAAGGTTTTCATGGAAAATTTAAAAAAAATTCCACACTAATTTCAGTGGGAATCAAGTTTTCTAAATATAGAGAATTAAAGGAGGTAGATTATAAATAATTCATAAATTTTATTGGAAGTTTGTTATATCTAAGTACTTCAAGATATAATATTGTATATGTTGTTACCTTAGGTGAAAGATTCCAAAGTGCTCTAAAATAATCTCAAATATTGTCTGGAAAATTAATTCTTAGATATATCAGAGGCACAATAGATTTCAGTATCAAATATGAATGCTAATGAAGAATTGATTTGTTTGGTTATACATATGTTTATTGGGCAGGAAGAGTGGATGATAAAATATCTACATCTAGTGGAGTTTTCTTTCTAATGTAAAGTCTTATTATGCCCAAGTTTTGTTTTGGTTTTATTTTTTTCAATTGAGTAGTATGTTGAAGAAATAAATTATGTTAAGAAATATGATGGATGGAAATCGTATTGATCAATGTTTTCAAAAGAATTGGACTCATACTTTCAAAATAATTGGACTCAATAAGGGTCTATAATGGGAGAAGATCATGGTGAGGAATTTATCGTAATCGGATTCTCACTAAGTTCGTAATGAAAGGATCAATTTCATTAAGAATGTATATTATTGAAAGTAAATGTCCATCGAATTCACTCTGAATTCGATATGAATAAAGTGATGGTTTTGATGAAGAATCAAAGTATTCGTGACTATGATTAATTAAATGTGATGGTGCTTTGTGAATTTTTAATTCACATAAATCATAAGTAAATTGAGAAAATTTTGATTCAATCTTGATGAAATAAAAGGGGAGTGAAAGAGATGTGGAAAACTGTTTTAAGATTGATCGGACCTATAAGTAAAGGAAAAGAGGTGTTTTTAATCATACCCAATTTAATCGTATCTGGGTGGAAAAGAAGAATAAGGATGTTGAAGATCGTAATCAGAAAATATCATATCTATTCCAACCATAATTAGGATGATCGTACCCATATTGATCATACTCCAATTAATCATATCTAGAAAAATCATAATCAAACTGATCGTACCAATAATGGTTATATCCAAGATGATCATAACCAGGATAATCATATCCAGAATGATTGTAACCAATCCAATTGTACTCAGAAATATCATAATCTGGACAATCGTACTCAGGTTAAGTTGGAAATAAAGATGGTTTGTAACAGCCCGAGATTTTATGAAAAATATTCTTTTTAATTTTATTAATGTCTTGTGTTGTACGCTACACCAAAAGGAGCTTGCACAACCCACATCCTTGACTTTCCTTGCATTACACGCAATCGCAACCTTCCTCGATAACGTGTGTAGTACGTAATATTGAGTTTCACGAAACAACGATATGCTATTAAAATATTATTAAAACTAGCCGTTATGAATAGTAATAACCACTTTTTAAAATTTTAGAAATTTTAGCTCTCAAAATGGACTTCATTTTTGGATTCGGAGTATCGAATTTAGCCTAAGGTAAAATTTTGGTACTTTTCGGATAACTTTCATATTCTGATGAATAGTGAAAATTACTAAATTATAATTAAAAACAACTTTTTTAATCAAAATAATTAATAGTGATAAATTATTAATTTGAGTTGTTTTAAAGTATATTTAGAATATATTTTTATAATTTAATACAATGTTGGTCATTGGATGTAATTTCACATTTAAACCAGACATAATCAAGTGTCAATCTTTTGATAGATATTGTTTCTTAAAAACACGCTATTTGTTTTAACAGCGGGATTTAATTATAAAATTAATTAATGCAATTTCTATATTATGAATTTGGTAAAATAGACTTCATTTTTGAATTCGGAATATGAAATATAGCTTAGGATGAAATTTTGGCATTTTTTCTGAAAACTTTCAATTTTTGATGAATAGTGAAACCACTAAGTGATAGGTTAAAAACTGAATATTGCATAAAACTTAATTTTACCGCTTCGGTGAATGGAATTTCGAAAATCTGACAGACACGGTTAATATCAAGGACTAAAATTTGGTTTAATGAGATGAAAATAATTTTTGGTGAATAGTAACTTTTTACTTTTTTTTACCACGGTTAATAGTAAATAGGGTAACTAAGGGTAAATATGATATTACTATTACCCTAACACATGTCCTAATTCTATTGGATAAGTTTAATTCGACCAAAAACAACCTTATGAATATAATATGACCATTTAGGTCCACTTGGATTAGATTATGACATTGAATATTATTTTATTTAATGAATAGTTAAAATAGTTAAAATCAAAGTTTAATAACTAAAACATTTTTAATATGGGGTTATACATAAGATAAATTCGACTATAAATATTCATTAGAAATATAAAAAGATTTCCTACATAATGATATTTTATTTATAATTTTTAGACTTTAAATAAATTAATTTATTTATGACACAACGATGATGCAGTAATTACCCTTTTAAGGAAATATTAACATAATTGATGTTATAAATGCTCAAATGAATGTAATTTGAGACTTTTTATGAATTACACTAATTTTCTAGGTTAATATGATATGTTAGTGTTGATTTAATCAACTTGGTTCGAACATATAATTCTGTTATGACTTTCACAAAAATCATATATCAAATAGTGTCAAAATTGACACAAAATAGTTTTTAAATCAAATATTATATTATTAATTGTTATTTTATTCCTAAAAATCTAAGGTTCGGCCAAATGACTTATATAAGGATATATATATTAATAATAAACAATTTGGAGTTCGTTTGGCATGTTATAGTAAGTGTATTAACCATATAGTGAAAGAAAACAAAAAGACACGGTAAAAGTTAAATTATTTAACTTAGAGTTAAATCTAATTGATAAGGTTAAAATAATACCCTAAACTTGTCTAAATCCTATTGTATGATAGGATTTCGACCCATCCCCACTTTAGCTTTGAAATAATACCCTTTGTAACCATTATAAACCAATTTTGACATTAATATAAAATAATATTTTGAGGTATTCCTAAGGTGCCCCTCTCCTCCCTTATAAAAGGACACCTCCTCCCCCTCCTCCTCACACCAATTTGAGCACTCAAGCTCATAAAACCCCTGACAAAATCTCTTCTCCACTTCCCTAGAAACACCCTAGAGGTTCTGGTCTTCCTCAAAGACCAATTTTAGTGCCCTAAGAGGAGGTCTCAAAGAGGCGCTTCAAAGAAGAGGTAATTACCGTTACCAATTCTTTCATCTTTATTTCTTCTTCCACTTCTTCTTATTAGGTTGTTTCATTATGAAGTAATAACATCAGTATCACTCATATACTGATATGTTATTATAAGTATGAAACAACCCTGTTTCACCATCTATCCATCCTACAGAAAAAAGAAATCACCGCGTGTGCGTACGTACGGAATACCGTCTCCACGCCGTGGTGTAATCTATTTTCCACCACCACCTTACATGGATGGGTATAATGGTGTAAAGAATAACTATACATAGTTATTACAACATCATATTGATTCTTATATATTGTATAATACACTCCAATTCAATTCAATATTTATGGAAATGATATCATCGCTCGTGCGTACGTACGGAATACCGTCTCCACGACGCGATGAGATTCATTCTCCATGTTAACCATTTAAGAATGATTAAAAAGTATATATAAGAAATAATAATGAAATATATGAAATTATAAAGATACTGGATTTATGTATATATGTATATGTATGTAATCTACTTACTTCCATTCAAGACAATAAGGAAAACAGCGTTCATGCGTACGTACGGACTACCGTCTCCATGAACGGTGTTTTTCATTTCATTTATCTATCTATTATATATATATATACTGAATATATATGATATATAAATCATATTTTATATTCTGGAAGTAAGTAAATCATGATATAAGTAATAATAATGTCAAGAACAACAAGTCAAAACACCTACGATAAATGAAACGATTTTACCCAAAACGCTTCTTTAACATGGAATTTACAAAAGAACGGGTAATATAATGTCATAAGTGAACCATATATGATATCATAACAATGAATATGATTCTGTAATAAGTCAATGACATTATTTAAATCATTATACAGGAGGTTCGGACACATACGAAGCAAATCGGACCTAAGGTAAGGGAAATATCACAATCTCATTTTTATCCGAGATTGTTTATTCGTAAGTATTTACTGGGGTGTATTTTATCATCCACATACATGTTTCATAAATATGTAATATTATTTCCATCCACCTACAATTTTTTAAATCCATTTTTACCCTTTGGTGAGTTTTTAGTAAAAGAAATGAAAGGAATCTTTTGTCTTTTTTCGTACGAGGTACTTTTTGACTTTTCCGACAAAAGTACGAAGAATGTTTTTTTTAACTTATACGACATGAATGGATTTTTAAAACATTATTTCCAAGAAGCTTCCTTTACAAGTTTTCAAGTTTATTTTTAATCAACTTCTTTTAGTTTAGAATTTTATGACATTTTAAGAAAGGAAAAGTGTTTTTGAAGTAGAAAGGATATTTTCCTCAAGAATGAAGTTCAAGTATTTTATCAAAATTATTTTCCATATAAGATAATAAAAGGGTTCTGTTTTTATCCCTATTATTACATGGATTTGATTATGTTGTGATGGAAATATTTTTATGAATTCCTTTATCTTATATGGATTGTTTTATGATGTCATGTTGTTTAAGAATCCCATTTTTATTACATGGTTTATGCAATGATGTATGGTTTATGATTATGTGGCACACATAAGAAAGGATTCATTATGAGATGGGTGGGACCTATATCTCCCTCCAATGCATTGGGTAAAGATTTTATATCTCATGAGATAGATATGGCTGAAATGGTAGTTTATACCGGTTCAGTGAAACAGGACTGAAACGAGGGTTACTCGATTCAGAAAGGGACTTTGTCCACTAAGATAGTCTTGGAAATGAGTCTTGACTAACAAGAAATGATTCTCTATGATTATGTGTGTATTCCACAAAGTTTCATGTTTTAAGTTATGATTATTGGGATTTCATTTCACTACTATGATTTATCCCATGTTATGAAATTATGCTCTCTTTTGCAGGTTAAGATTTCCAAAAGTTATGTTCTTATGAATATGATGTGATTGATTTTTCTTTTATATACCCTTACTGAGCATTTGAGCTCATCCTTTTATGTTTTCTTTTCCCCAGGATATAAATAAAGGTTTTAGGTAAAAAAAGGGAAGATCTTTATGGGAGATATTGAAGATCTTTCACCACGATTAGAAGATTACGTTCCGAGTTTCCAAAGACACTAAACTATTACGATCCTTGTGTGTGTGTTTTTGTTATGTACTAAGTATTCTGCAAAAGTAATGTAATGTCCATGTACGTCAATCTTCGGGTCTCTACAGTTGGTATCAGAGGAAAGGTTTAGTCAACCTTTGGAAACTAGGATGCGAGATCTTTAGTGAGATCCCTAGAGATATTTATAAGGTATGTCTAGGGATGTCCCTAAGGATAAGTATACGTATAGGATACAGTCCTAGAACTACGGTAACGATAATAGAATTTAACCTAAGATGTTAGATATTGAGGATACTCCACCTTTATTATGTTGTTTTCCCTAGAATGATTTTTGCCTCTCACACTATTTTTTTTTTTTGGGGTTTTAGAAAATGGATGGAAACAAGGTGATTCACGATAATGGAGGATATGCTGGACAATGGAATGATATTTTTCATGAGCAACCAAATGAAATGGGATTTGGATGTCCAAACATCATTATTATGCCGAATCAGCAATCTCATAATATGATTAATAAAGTAAAATTTGGTAAGTTTCCTGACTCGGATAATAAGAGAAAGATGGAGTTTCATGATGATCATAGAGGAAAGAAAGTTCAATTTCCCCTATGTAAATCATGTGGGAAGAGGCATCAAGGAGAATGTTTCAAAGGAACTGGAAGATGCTTTGGGTGTGGAAAAGAAGGACACAAAGCAAGTAAGTGCAAAGGAAAAGGTTCAGTTAACACCATGGATGAGGTTAATGGTATTGCTAGGACATCAACAATGGTTAAATGTTTTAAATGTGGAATGTATGGGAATTATGAAAACCAATGACCAAAGGGAAAGTCTCATGAAGATAATTAGTATGGTCGTATGGGAAGTATTTATGTGGATGATGATGAAGAGACTACAAATGATATGTGAGATGAAAGAATTGTTGAAGCTCGGTCAATGGTTTAAGAATGTAGTGGAATGACTACATGTTTATCATGTGTAATGTTGTATAAGCAATCTCATGGTACTATGGAATAAAGAGACATCTAAGGATTGTTACACTGTTGTCTTTCCTTGAGTTTTAAAAGTGTATGATTAATGTTACCAGTATCCATGAAAGGTTATTCAGATATTTTTGGAATATAGATGATATGCGCATAATGAAGGGATAAGACGATAATGAGATGTTTGATTGTATTCATGAGCTCATGATTGATATAAGGACTAAGTGATATCATGGTTTGAGAATATAGAATTTTGAGGATTTTGGTATGTGGAAAGAGTTAACTTTTAACTGCATTCATGTTTTCACTAAGGTTCAATGGGTATTCAAGAGAATACATGATTAAGGCCTTTGAATGTTTGGAATGTAACCAACAAGACATATCTTATGATATATGGGGATCAACGATGGTATTAAATCTCTGGTAATTGTTTTCACTATATTATGAGAGTGGACTGCAGTATTATGGATAAGCCTAAAGATTAGAATGGATTATGTTGGACATAAGTTAGTATTGTTTAAGGATAGAAGATTTTCGATATTATTGATGGGATGTTATAGTAAAATAGCTTTAGAAAAAGGACAACCTGCAGGACGGGCGACAGCCCATCACTTCGGACAAGGCTGTGGGAATCGAACCCACAACCGAAGTGTGACTGGCCTTTATCGCCTACCACTGGCCTACAGGAAGTCCCTCTTTAGTAGAAACTAGTTTTATTATATTAAGCAGTATGATATATGAAGTATAAGTCCATTTTATGAACCATATGTGATTAATCTCACTATAGATCGACTTATGTATATAATTTTTGCTAACTTTTTGTTTGAGACAGATGGAATGACCCGTCATTCTATCACATGATCTGCTAACACTTCACGAATAACAAATTCAACTTCATTTATTTGAGAGATGAAGTGGAAATTGTTCAAGGAATGAACAACAGTGAGATTGTACCAAAATAAAGAAAGTATTTATTCTAATTCAAATTTTCAACTTTAGGGAAATGATCTTGAAAACCAAAAATGTTGTCCTAGTGCTCTTATATCTGATTAATCAGATGGTACCTTAGATCGTCACAAATTTATGGATTTGTGATTGCTAGCTTTTCCATAGCCATGTTCTCTACCACTCTCCATCAGAACATGATGGTTAGATTTCTCTTCCATATCCATATTTTCACCTATGTGGAAACCCAGTGATTAGTTTATTTGGGTAATCGTTACATTTCATACTTTAGTTTTTAAAGCCATGTTTTGGTATTCTTTTTTACGATGTGGGTTTCTATTAAAGAAACTTTCGAATAGTAAACCATTTATAACCCCGACAGAATTTCGAGGGCGAAATTCATTTTAAGGGGGGTAGAATGTAACAGCCCGAGATTTTATGAAAAATATTATTTTTAATTTTATTAATGTCTTGTGTTGTACGCTACACCAAAAGGAGCTTGCACAACCCACATCCTTGACTTGCCTTGCATTACATGCAATCGCAACCTTCCTCGATAACGTGTGTAGTACGTAATACTGAGTTTCACGAAACAACGATATGCTATTAAAATATTATTAAAACTAGCCGTTATGAATAGTAATAACCACTTTTTAAAATTTTAGAAATTTTAGCTCTCAAAATGGACTTCATTTTTGGATTCGGAGTATCGAATTTAGCCTAAGGTGAAATTTTGGTACTTTTCGGATAACTTTCATATTCTGATGAATAGTGAAAATTACTAAATTATAATTAAAAACAACTTTTTTAATCAAAATAATTAATAGTGATAAATTATTAATTTGAGTTGTTTTAAAGTATATTTAGAATATATTTTTACAATTTAATACAATGTTGTTCATTGGACGTAATTTCACATTTAAACCAGACATAATCAAGTGTCAATCTTTTGATAGATATTGTTTCTTAAAAACACGCTATTTGTTTTAACAGCGGGATTTAATTATAAAATTAATTAATGCAATTTCTATATTATGAATTTGGTAAAATAGACTTCATTTTTGAATTCGGAATATGAAATATAGCTTAGGATGAAATTTTGGCATTTTTTCTGAAAACTTTCAATTTTTGATGAATAGTGAAACCATTAAGTGGTAGGTTAAAAACTGAATTTTGCATAAAACTTAATTTTACCGCTGCGGTGAATGGAATTTCGAAAATCCGACAGACACGGTTAATATCAAGGACTAAAATGTGGTTCAATGAGATGAAAATAATTTTTGGTGAATAGTAACTTTTTACTTTTTTTTACCACGGTTAATAGTAAATAGGGTAACTAAGGGTAAATATGATATTACTATTACCCTAACACATGTCCTAATTCTATTGGATAAGTGTAATTCGACCAAAAACAATATTATGAATATAATATGACCATTTAGGTCCACTTGGATTAGATTATGACATTTAATATTATTTTATTTAATGAATAGTTAAAATAGTTAAAATCAAAGTTTAATAACTAAAACATTTTTAATATGGGGTTATACATAAGATAAATTCGACTATAAATATTCATTAGAAAGATAAAAAGATTTCCTACATAATTATATTTTATTTATAATTTTTAGACTTTAAATAAATTAATTTATTTATGACACAACGATGATGCAGTAATTACCCTTTTAAGGAAATATTAACATAATTGATGTTATAAATGCTCAAATGAATGTAATTTGAGACTTTTTATGAATTACACTAATTTTCTAGGTTAATATGATATCTTAGTGTTGATTTAATCAACTTGTTTCGAACATATAATTCTGTTATGACTTTCACAAAAATCATATATCAAATAGTGTCAAAATTGACACAAAATAGTTTTTAAATCAAATATTATATTATTAATTGTTATTTTATTCCTAAAAATCTAAGGTTCGGCCAAATGACTTAGATAAGGATATATATATTAATAATAAACAATTTGGGGTTCGTTTGGCATGTTATAGTAAGTGTATTAACCATATAGTGAAAGAAAACAAAAAGACACGGTAAAAGTTAAATTATTTAACTTAGAGTTAAATCTAATTAATAAGGTTAAAATAATACCCTAAACTTGTCTAAATCCTATTGGATGATATTATTTAGACCCATACCCAATTTAGCTTCGAAATAAGACCCTTTGTAACCATTATAAACCGATTTTGACATTAATATAAAATAATATTTTGAGGTATTCCTAAGGTGCCCCTCCCCTCCCTTATAAAAGGACACCTCCTCCCCCTCCTCCTCACACCAATTTGAGCACTCAATCTCGTCCAACCCCTGCCAAAATCTCTTCTACACTTCCCTATCAACACCCTAGAGGTTCTGGTCTTCCTCAAAGACCAATTTTAGTGCCCTAAGAGGAGGTCTCAAAGAGGCGCTTCAAAGAAGAGGTAATTACCGTTACCAATTCTTTCATCTTTATTTCTTCTTCCACTTCTTCTTATTAGGTTGTTTCATTATGAAGTAATAACATAAGTATCACTCATATACTGATATGTTATTATAAGTATGAAACAACCCTATTTCACCATCTATCCATCCTACGGAAAAAAGAAATCACCGCGCGTGCGTACGTACGGAATACCGTCTCCACGCCGTGGTGTAATCTAATTTCCACCACCACCTTACATGGATGGGTATAATGGTGTAAAGAATAACTATACATAGTTATTACAACATCATATTGATTCTGATATATTGTATAATCCACTCCAATTCAATTCAATATTTATGGAAATGATATCATCGCTCGTGCGTACGTACGGAATACCGTCTCCACGACGCGATGAGATTCATTCTCCATGTTAACCATTTAAGAATGATTAAAAAGTATATATAAGAAATAATAATGAAATATATGACATTATAAAGATACTGGATTTATGTATATATGTATATGTATGTAATCTACTTACTTCCATTCAAGACAATAAGGAAAACAGCGTTCATGCGTACGTACGGACTACCGTCTCCATGAATGGTGTTTTTCATTTCATTTATCTATCTATTATATATATATATATACTGAATATATATGATATATAAATCATATTTTATATTCTGGAAGTAATTAAATCATGATATAAGTAATAATAATGTCAAGAACAACAAGTCAAAACACCTACGATAAATGAAACGATTTTACCCAAAACGCTTCTTTAACATGGAATTTACAAAAGAACGGGTAATATAATGTCATAAGTGAACCATATATGATATAATAACAATGAATATGATTCTGTAATAAGTCAATGACATTATTTAAATCATTATACAGGAGGTTTGGACACATACGAAGCAAATCGGACCTAAGGTAAGGGAAATATCACAATCTCATTTTTATCCGAGATTGTTTATTCGTAAGTATTTACTGGGGTGTATTTTATCATCCACATCCATGTTTCATAAATATGTAATATTATTTCCATCTACCTATAATTTTTTAAATCCATTTTTACCCTTTGGTGAGTTTTTAGTAAAATAAATGAAAGGAATCTTTTGTCTTTTTTCGTACGAGGTACTTTTTGACTTTTCCGACAAAAGTACGAAGAATGTTTTTTTTAACTTATACGACATGAATGGATTTTTAAAACATTATTTCCAAGAAGCTTCCTTTACAAGTTTTCAAGTTTATTTTTAATCAACTTATTTTAGTTTAGAATTTTATGACATTTTAAGAAAGGAAAAGTGTTTTTGAAGTAGAAAGGATATTTTCCTCAAGAATGAAGTTCAAGTATTTTATCAAAATTATTTTCCATCTAAGATAATAAAAGGGTTCTGTTTTTATCCCTATTATTACATGGATTTGATTATGTTGTGATGGAAATATTTTTATGAATTCCTTTATCTTATATGGATTGTTTTATGATGTCATGTTGTTTAAGAATCCCATTTTTATTACATGGTTTATGCAATGATGTATGGTTTATGATTATGTTGCACACATAAGAAAGGATTAATTATGAGATGGGTGGGACCTATATCTCCCTCCAATGCATTGGGTAAAGATTTTATATCTCATGAGATAGACATGGCTGAAATGGTAGGTTATACCGGTTCAGTGAAACAGGACTGAAACGAGGGTTACTCGATTCAGAAAGGGACTTTGTCCACTAAGATAGTCTTGGCAATGAGTCTTGACTAACAAGAAATGATTCTCTATGATTATGTGTGTATGCCACAAAGTTTCATGTTTTAAGTTATGATTATTGGGATTTCATTTCACTACTATGATTTATCCCATGTTATGAAATTATGCTCTCTTTTGCAGGTTAAGATTTCCAAAAGTTATGTTCTTATGAATATGATGTGATTGATTTTTCTTTTGTATACCCTTACTAAGCATTTGAGCTCACCCTTTTATGTTTTATTTTCCCCAGGATATAAAGAAAGGTTTTAGGTAAAAAAAAGGGAAGATCTTTATGGGAGATATTGAAGATCTTTCACCACGATTAGAAGATTACGTTCCGAGTTTCCAAAGACACTAAACTATTACGATCCTTGTGTGTGTGTTTTTGTTATGTACTAAGTATTCCGCAAAAGTAATGTAATGTCCATGTACGTCAAGCTTCGGGTCTCTACATGGTTGCTAAATATGGAAGCTGTTAACACCAGTCCATCATATTTTGCATTTCATCGTACTCAGACAGAATGCTTTCCAAAATAGACTAATGGAAAAGGAATTGATCATAATTTGATGAAAATTGTAATGACAAAGATTTATCAACAATGTATTTAACTATTTAAGATGGTTGAATGATTTGTTGAAGGAAGAGATAGATTAACTCTGATTTTTTTCCAAATGTATTTATCATGTGGGTCAAGAGTTGAATTAATTTTTTTTCTTTTCAAATGAATTTTTCTATTGGGTCAAGAGAAAAGTTGAAATAGTGATAAGTGGGTCGATAGAAAAGATAAAGGAGTTTTCAAAATATGCTATCAAGTAGGATCTGGAATTCAAAAGAATAATTATATTCAATTGATATTGAGCATCATATTCCGCAAATCATAGTGGTATCCATTTTTACATACATTTACACTTAATTGATATAGTGCTTTGTTTTGAATAAATTAGATTGTTATGGGTAAGAGATGAATTTTGAATAAGATTCTAGAAGAATCGAGAAGTGTTGACGAACTCATAAATGCACTCAAAATTTTAGGGGAAATTGAGATTTGTGTGAATTTTTTCTAGTTGGAAAATTTTTGAGATTACCACAAAAACCTCTTATAGTTCACCTATAAAAGGTAAAAGGTACATCATACTTTTAGGATGAATGACGTATTTTTTACCATAGAAGAGATATAAGCACCGAGATTTTAGAGATAAGAATAGGATTTCCGTATTGAGCCTTTTGTTGAAAACGTTTTGATGAGAGAAGTGAAAAAGAGAAGAGACAACATTACAATATTGTTTTTAGTTGATCATCATATTCAATGATTATCATATTTAGCTAATTATTGTACTCAACTTGTCAATTGTATTTGTTTGATCATCATATTGGGATGGAGTATCGGACTTGGAAGAATCATATTGAGTTTCACATACTCATGATAGAATTGGTGTTGATTCATCTCTATTTTATTCTATCAAGGTTATATGTTTTTCGTACTAGGAAGAATCGTACTAAGGAGAATCGTACTGGGGAGAACCGTATAGAGGAGAAGCATATTGGGATAATTGTACTTGGAATAATCGGTCTGAGAAAAACCCTACTGGGAAAATTAGACTAGATTTTCCTTAATAAAGTCTAGGAAGTCCTTACCATCTTCTGGGTAAGATATTAAAGAATTGTTTTTAAAGGAATGCATTTGTGAAATTGAAAATAAGCACAGGTAACATGAGTTGTTACAAAAACTTTGTATTACCCTATTTGTGTTAAGAGGGTGTGCATGTACTTTTGTATTGTATTCAAAGTACTACATGATTGAAAGAGTATATCCTACTCATTATAATCCAAGTATTTTTTTTCTAGTGGATTATATGGTATTGGATTTTCTCCAAACCATAGAAATCAAATAGTTATTCGTATTAAATAGTGAACCTCGTAAATTCTTATATTCCTATATATGTGTGTTTTAATTGTTTTTAGCAGGGAATAGAATATTTAACTGGAGGCTAAGGTTGTTTCAATTTCAAGGAAACATAAAAGAAAAAGTTTCATTGATCCACCCCCTCCCCCTCTCAATGATACAATTATCCTAAATGGGCACTTATCAGTGGTATCAGAGCCAGATTCCCTTCACCTATTCTTTGTGAAAGGATTTAATATAAGATTAAGTAGAATATGAATTATGTAAATAGTAAAGGTATTACAATATTAAATGATAGGAATTGTTATATATATAAATGAATAATTCTTCCATATCTTATGTCTATTGGGTATGATGTCTCAAGAGTTGTTATATATGGTTTCCCTCCTCGTATTGATAATGATCATCTCTCTAATATTAATAATGAAAATATTGTGCAAGACGAAATATCTAAGAATTATTTACTCTTATCACTTTTTGAAAGTGATTTTCTAAGAGTAAAAGGAGTTGCCACTACTAAATTAATCTGGGATAAGCTGAATAAGATTTATGAAGGCAATACAAAAGTGAATGAAAAGTTGAAAATATGGAGATTTAAGTATGAAAACCTAAATATGGGTGAGCATGAATCTTTTGATGACTTCTTTACCAGGTTAAATGACATTATGAGCACTGTCAGATGTCTTGGTGAAAAGTAAAAATATTCTACTATTATTGAAAATATCTTTATAATTCTTCCTAATAAGTTTGATGCCAAGGTTTCTTCTTTGGAAGATAAAGATCCATAAACATTGTCTCTAGATGATTTGCATAGTAATCTCATTACTTATGAAATGATAATGGGGAATTATATGAAATGAAAAAAAACTAAATTTTATAGATAAATGTCTTTCAAGGCATCCAATAAAGAAAATAATATTCTTGAAGAAGAAGAATTTGTAAATTATGATTCCAAAAATTAGGTATTTAAAAATCTTAATGATATTTTATCCTTATTTTCTAAAAATGTGAAAATAGGTACAGGAAGTTATAAAAGAAAACTCCCATTAAAATGTTTTGGATTTGGATCTATTGTAATTTATTTCCAATTGTCCTAAAATAGGTAATAAAGAATAAAGTGATGAAGAATAAAGTGAAGAATAATAAAGAAGACTAAAAAGATCTTGTAAGAAAAAGGGTGATAAATAGAAATTATATTCTAAGAGGGAAGATAATAAGTTCTCCAAATATAAAAGGATAATATTTTTGGATAAGTATTATAATATTTAGGATTCTAAAAATTATGTTTAAGAAAACATTTTTATTGTAATAGTTAATGAGGATAGTTCTTCTAGTAATGAAAGTAGCTTCTCTGAAGAAGAAGAAAGTGTAGCTGAATTTGAAAAATATTTTCAGTATGTCGGTGAAAATACTTTTATTTCAATAATGAATGGTGAATAATTCAGAATCATCAACTCTGATAAAGAAGAAACTCAACTTGAAATTCATTTGAAAGAAGAGTTGAAAGAATGCTTGAGAAAGATCAGAAGTCTTGAAAAGAAAAATAAAAAGTTGGAAGATGAATGTTCCTCAACATGCAACCAATAATGTTTTATTAATAAGAAGGTGAATCTAGAGAAAGAAATTGATTATTTGAAGAAATTTCTCAAAGAATAAAAGAATCATAATTCTCATCTGGATGTGAAGCTGAAAATAAAAGAAGAAGAGTTGGAACTTGTTCAAAAAAACTTTATAAAGTTGAAGAGAATGGTATAAGTTTCAAAAACTCTATTACTGAATTTGGTGGGAAGTTCCAATAATGAGAAATCTGAGAAATCTCAAAAAAAGTTACCTTTAAAGGATGAAAATAAATATGTAATTTTATCTGAAAAATGGGAAAGTCGTGTATGTAGCCAAAAACAATAAAGATGGAAATTCATAAGTCTCAAAGAACCTTGAGTCTGAAAATATTTTATCTAGATCTAGAAAAGTTTCAAATACTTTTGGTGCTGATAAATTTGAAAAGAAAATAAATAATCTGATTTATAATAGAATGTTTTGTGGCTTATGAAAGAAAGAGAAGAAGGTGTCTGAGAAACATATTCATAGTTCCAATCAATATGGAAGTTTCAGAGGAAATACTCCTTCTCTACCTATTGATGGTATTGTGGTGGATTCAGAAATATAGAAAATAGTTATTGGTTCAACTAGAAACATTAATGTTATTCCATAGGTTATTAGAGGAAAAGGTTTAGGGGGATTTAATCTCCTCAAATAAATAATTATGAAAAGTTTGTTTTGAAGAAACCTGAGAAGGTTGGTGTGAAAGATAGAAATAGGGTCCAACCTTTGGAAGCTATTTGTGAAATATGTGACCAAAATGCACATCTTTCTAAAGTATGTATTTTTTTTTACTGGCACAGAAAAATTTTCTAAACAATTCTCGTAATCCGAATGTTTTAAAAGTTAAGAAAAACATATTTGCTGAGTCTGAAAATAAATGGTGCTTATTTATCTGGCCAGAACACATTGACTTGGATAAGAAATTAAAGGAAGCACAAAAATCAGTGAAAGAATAGAGGAATAAAAAGACTTCTAAATATATAAGAAATGTTGAAAAAATTTATTACTATATTGTGGATATAATCAAGTGAGGCATGATATTAAAAGATGTTCAACTATCTTTCCAGAATAAAAGACAGACATGGGAAGAATATTACAAATTGATTTTAACAAAGATGTTTCTAAAGATGAAGAAAAGTCAACATCCTCATCATAATATTCTATAGATAATAATAAAGCTATTACAAAACCTAAGAAGGATGAATATAAGTAAGAAAGAACATCCAAGGAAAAATCCAAGAAAAAGAAGAGGAAGTCGATACTAAGAGAGAACTCTCAGTCCGATTGTTATTTCTAAGGAACAATTGAGTTTCATCCTTATTCCCAAAATATTTTTATACTTTTTCTAACTTGTAGGGAATTGAAGGAGTGAAAATAAAGAAGCTGTAATTGATTAGTCTCTTACTATTCTTGAAAAATAAAGTAATGAGGTTATGAAAAATATTTTTTTAAAAGAAGTTAAATTTTTAATCACCTAAACTTTTTGATATTTTTATTGATATGGGTTCATGTTAATTTTCTCTTAAAATAAATTACTTTAAGGAATTACCCAATAAAGATAATGTTGAATGAATCATGAAAAGTGTATTACATGAAAGTTGGGTTATGAACAACATTTATCACCTTGATTATACACTCTTGTTTTCTACACCAGTTTCGCCCATTTTGACTTAGATATTTTAGTTAAAGGTTCTTTATTAATAAACTCATGTGATACCTATGTTGAAGAAAACTTACCATCCCTAGAAATGAGAGCATTGGTGAGAAACTTGTCTTGATGGCCCCTTTGAATTTGATTTTCAATAATGGGGAGAGAAAAGAGAAAGGGGAGAGTTAAAATAACTAGGGGAGCAAGAAAGAAATGGAGAGAATAAAATGTAAGAAAATAAAAACAATACCGCTTATTTTTTTCAAGTGTTTGAAGTGGTTGAAGTGGGTATTTACAACAAATACAAATAGGGATATTATTAGTCCCAAGTTGTGTTTTGGTTGTATTTATTGTCAATCAATCAGTATATTGAAGAAATAAAGTATGTTAAGAAATATAATGGATAGAAATTGTATTAATAATTGTTTTCAAAAGAATCAGACTCACATTTTCAAAATAATCAGACTCACCATGGGTCCATAATGTGAGAAGATCGTAGTGAGGAATTGATCGTAATCGTATTCACATTGAGTCCATAAAGAAAGGATCAGTCATATTAAGAATTCATATTGATGGAAGTAAATTTCCATCAGATTCACTCTGAATTCTATATGAATAAAATGATGGTTTTGATAAATAATCGAAGTCTTCATGACTAAGATTAATTAAATGTGATGATGCTTTTCTAATTTGTAATTATCATAAATCATAAGTAATTTGTGAAACTTATGATGCAATATTGATGAAAGAAAAGGGGATTAAAAGAGATGCAATGAATTTTTTATGATTGATCAGACCTAGAAAGAAAGGAAAATAAGTGTTCCCAATCATACCTAGTTTAATCATATCTAAGTGGAAAATAAGAAGAAGAAGGTTTCTTAAGATCGTACTTAGAAAAGATCATATCCAGGTCAATCGTAATTAGGATGATCATACCCAGATTGATCATACTCAGATTAATCATATCCAGGGAAATCATACTTATAATGATCATACATAGAATGATCATATCCATAATGATCATATCTAGGCTAATTGTACCCAGAATGATCATATCTAGGCCAATCGTACTCATAAATATCGTAATCTGGATTATCATACTCAAGCTGAGTTGGAAAGAAAGATGGTTGCTGGAGATGAAATTTGTTGACATTGGTCCATCATATTCATCATTTCATCATACTATAGCAGAATGTTTTTCAATATAGATCGATGGAAAAGGAATTTAGAATAATCTTATGAAAATCATAATGAAAGATACTAATCAAAAATGTAGTCAACCATTTGATATGGTTGTATGATTTTCTAAAGGAAGAGATAGATGAACTCTGATTTGTTTCCAAATTACTTCATCAAGGGGGTTAAGAGTTAAATTACTTTTATTTCTTTTTAAATGAATTTTTCAAGTGGGTCAAGAGAAAAGGTGAAATATTGAGAAGTGGGTTGAGAGCATAGATGAAGGAGTTTACTGAATATGATATCAAGGGGGATCTTGACATTTAAAATAATAATTACATTTAAATGATATAAATCATCATATTCAGAAAATCATAGTGGTATCCATTTCTTCATACATTTACACTCAATTGATATAGTTCATTTTTTGAATAAATAGGATGGATATGGAGAAGATATGAATTTTAAAGAATATTTGAGAATAATCAAGAAGCATTGACGAAGTCATAAATACACCTGATATTTTAGAGGAAATTAATATTTGGTTGAATTTGTTCGAGCAGGAAAAGTTTTGGGATTTCCACCAAAACCACTTATGGGTCACCTATAAAATTCAAAAAGTACGTCATACTTTTCAGATGACTGATGTATTGTTCACCATAGAAGAGAGATAATCTTTGAGCTTTTAGAGATAATAATAGGATTTATGTATTGAGCCTTTTGTTGAAAAAAGTTTTGATGGTAGAAGTGAAAAAAAATAAGAGACAAGATCACAATGTTTTTTTTGGGTGATCATCATATTCATTGATTATCGTATTCATATTATTACCATAATCATCTTTTCAATCATATTCATTTGATCATCATATTGGGCTGGAGTATCGGACTTGGAAGAATCGTACTGAGTTTTATGTACTCAGGATATAAGTGGTGTCGATTTGTCTCTACCTTATTCTGTCAAAGTTATATATTTTACATACTGGGAAGAATCATACTAAGGTGAATCACACTAGGGAGAATCGTACAGAGAAGAATCATATTGGAAGAATCATACTCTGAATAATTGGGCTAAGAAAAAACATACTGAGAGAATTGAACTGATTTTTCCTTAATAAAGTCCAATAAGTTCTTACAATCTTTGAGGTAACAAATTGAAGAATTATTTTTAAAGGAAAACATTTGTGAAATTGAAAACAAGCACAGGTAACATGAGTTGTTACACAAACTTTGTATTACCCTATTTGTGCTAATAGGGTGCACACATACTTTTGGATTGTCTTCAAAGTACTACATGAGTGAAAGGGTATATCCTACTCATTGTAATCAAAGGCTTTTTTTCTAGTGGATTGTGTGGTATTGGATTTTCTCCAAACCATACCAAGGATGTAGGTATTCATATTGAACAGTAAACCTTGTAAATCCTTGTGTTATTATGGATGTGTTTTTGAATTGTTTTCAGTAAGGAATGGAATCTTTAATAGTAGGTGAAGGTTGTTTCAATTTCAAGGAAACATAAAAAAATGTATCACTGATTCACGCCCTCCCCCTCTTAGTGATACAATTATCCTAACTGGGCATTTACAAGTTTTGTGAGTTTTCATACCAAAAAGAATAATTCTTTAACACTTAGTATGGATGAATTTGAATATGTTTTCACCACTAAATCTATAACAAAACTTATGTGAATGAATAATTGGTTGGATGATTTTATTTTTGAAGTAAAGTTATCACTTCTCTTGGGTTGTGATAATCAAAGTTTGATAAATATCATAAGAAATCCATTGCAACATTCTTGTTCAAAGAATATTGATATAAAATATCACTTCATCAAATAGCATGTAGAGAAGAATTAATTCAAGTTGGAATATATTCCTATAAGGGAACAAGTTATTAATATTTTCATAAAGCCTTTACTGAAGGAATCATTTTTCAAACTGACGTTGAACATGGGTGTCCAATTTATTTCTCTCCAAGGTTGAGCTATGTGTAACTATCCCCTCTCTCATCTAGTATTTGTATATTTTTTTCAATGGGGATAAAATGATGTTTTATAAATCTATACATTGGTATGTGTTAAAACTTTTAAGGAAACATGTATTTAGGGGGTTTAAAATGGGTAAGTTATGAACTCGGCGTGTGAATGTGTGAACTATTATAATAGTTTGTTGAAGTGCTTGTAGGAAACTTGTTTTTATAGGAAGAATGGTGTTTTAAAGAGGTGGAAAGTTTGAAATTTTGAATTTCAAGAGGAGTTCTTAAGTCACTTCTAATGGACAACATGGTTTTGTTGTCAGTGATTCTTGATTCCTACAATGAGTTTTCTCACGTAGGCTTATAATTTTTTATTAGTGATCCATATATTGAGTTTACAAAGTTTCAAGGATTTATGAATCTTGGTTGAAAACAAAATCCAAAGGGGAATATTATTGGGACCAATTTGGTTGGAGATGGTTTTCAGATGCTGAAATAAGTGGTTTGATGAATATTTTTTCTTTTGTTACCATGATGAGAAATAACCTTAATTTATAAGTTTTGGTGATTGGATGAAGGTAGTTTTGGACTCATAATATCATATACAATTTTATTAATTATGTACATCAATTTTACTTTTCTGTTCCAAAGATTTTTTCTGGGTAAAAGAAATTTCAAACTCACATTTCTGAAATAGAATTTTTCAGAACAAAGTGGGAAGATGTATCAGATTCAGAATTTTTAATTGTTTATGTATTATTTATAGTATGTAGATTTTGTCTTAGTTAGTTTGATACCTAATGTTGAGGTAGGTGTTTCTGTCTCTAGCCTATTTTGGGTGGACATTGAATTCATTTTATTTTTTAAATGGTTTCTAAATGAATTGAAATTATTGATTAATTTTTTCATGAAAAGGGTTTTGAGGAAAGATGTTTTCCCCCTTATTTTGGTAAAAGAAAAGGTATTTTCAAAGAATTGTGAAATTGATTTATGAAATGGGTTTTCAAATCATGTTTTGGTGAAAAATGTTTGTTTATAAATTGATAATGAAATTTGATGACCCTTTTGAAATGATTGATATATGATGGACATGGGAGCCTTGGGCGCCTGAGTAAAGGGTTTAATATTGGACCTTGTCCATAATTTCTATATATGGGTTCACTCATGGGATGTTAATATGTTCCCTAGTCTATTTGTCCTTAGGAATTGATCTTAACGTTGTGGGGGTTCACTCATGGTGTGTTCCTCTCTCCCTTGGGTCATGTTTCCTTGGTAATTGAGTGCACACTAGTCATTTCTTTTTATCATGGTACGAGTGACCAAGCTAGCCCAACCTTTGTTATACTAAGGGTGTTTACAATTGTGCTTTGTATTTTTATTGTTTTGTATTTGATATAGCTACTTTGGTAAATGTTTATTTTTTATTAGAATTATACTTTGAAATTATATTACCTAGATTGTTGTGGAACTAGGGAAAAAGGGTAAATTATTTACCATGTTTTTTATATAAAAGTTATTTAACAATTATCATGCCATATTTTCTTAAAATTGAGAATATTGGGATTATTGTACAGAGAATTTATATGTATCACCTAGGTGGGATCTTACTGATCCTCTTTAGCTCACACCCTTCACATTCCCTCTATGATATGTAGACCCAATATTGTCTTTTGATGTAGGAAAAGGTAAGGTGTTGTAGTGTGGTTGTGGGGTTTATGTCAACTGGGTATGGGTAGCTAAAAGTGAGATGGTGTGACATTTCCCGCATATCACACAGACTAATTTTTTCTAGTTTTATTTATCCTTAGATTTGTTGGACACACACCTTGGGTTTTTATTTGGATTTTTGGGTTATATCTCAACCTAGTATTTCTTTATTTATGACATATATCCTTCAGGTTATTGTTTCTTATATTTCTTTACATTGTTTATGTTGTAAAGACCCGTAAAATTCAAGGGAAATTTTTTCTTAATTTTCTTTAGAATTTTACAAGAGCGCGGTTTCAGACGGCACCTGATTCCGAGGCCCGGAGTGCCCGGAATTAATTTTCGAAGTTTGGCTCGGGTACGTTTAGTGAACGAACGAGCGGGAATTCCTAACTTTTGATCCGGTGCTCGGAATTGAAATCAGAGGGCACCGATGAACTCGCAGCGCCGATATTCTCTTAAAGAGACCTTTTCGGGAGTTGCGTTTGTTGCGGGTTGAAAGTTAGTTTTGGGGTTTTTAGTTTGAGTTAAATAAAATTGTGTAGAACAATTTTATTATAACTTGTTAAAACCTATCAAAGGAGGTTGGAAGTGGGACCCACACCCACTTAACCTCCCTTGGGAGGATTAAGTGTGGTGGGGCCCACACGAACCCCTAATCCTTTCAAATTCTCCCAACTCCCTTAACGCCTCATTTAATGGCTTGAGTTACCTTTTTAATTATGGGAGTTAAACATTTTGAATTTCAAACTTTTGAAATTCTTTTGTGTTATGTGATAATAAAATAAGATGTTGTCTTATTTTATTTTTGGTTTTTGTTTGTCTACTTGAGAGGTGGAGAGTTCTTTCTTCTTCTTCAAACTCAACGAAGAACGCGAAGAACGTCGTTCTTCAACGAAGAACTTCTCCGCCGAAGAACACGGTCCATCTGCGACGCCGTATCCGCGACGCGACGTACTTCTTCCGCGTCATCTCTTCCGCGACGGTTTTCCGCGACGAACGCCATCGACAACGACTCTTCCTCCGACGTCAAAGGAATCGACACCGATATTCCACGACTACGTCAACGTGCGACTATCGAGGTAGGGGTTCTTGAGTTCGTTGTTTTCTTTATTATTTGACTTTCCTCAAGACTTGACGAAGAACGCTCAATTTCCGACGAAGAACGCCGCTCCGCTCTTCTTCGTCTCCCGTGTCAACGAAAGAGAACACCGCTTCCTCCTCGGACCTTCTTCGTCGGCATACGAAGATTCGCCAACGACGTAACTCTTCGGGCATATCTCTTCGTCAACGGATTGACGAACGACGACCGCGACGCCCGACCATCGCGACGTTGTCTTCCGCGGGACATTGTCAAATCTTCGATCTTATACCCGAGGTAGGGGTTGTTGATTCAATATTTATTTATTCCATTTCTTGATCATGGATTTCGCATGTCAAACATGAGACTTTTGAATGTTTTAAGTTGCGTTATTATTTTAACGTGAGGGGGGCCGGACCGCACGAACACGGCCGAACCCCCCTCCATCGTTCTTGTTTATTCTTGCGGGTGGAAGCAAGTGGCGTGGTGCCGTCGCACCACGCGGATGATCGTGCAAATATTTTTACGCGGCGCCATCGCGCCACGCCGAGGAAAAATCTTCAAGAACGCGACGCCGTCGCGCCGCGTTGAATGGAATCAAGGCACGGCGAAGGGGCGCGGTGCCGTCGCACCGCGCCGGATGACGAACGCCGCGGCCGATTCCGGGCCGCGGCGGGACGAAGAGACCGCGGCCGGTTCCGGGCCGCGGCGGAAGAGAAGACCGGCGGCCGGGCCGCCGGCGTCGGAAGCCGAAGGGGGGACCGGAATTTCCGGTCCCGTTAGAGAAAACCGGCCGGCCAGCTGGCCGGCCGGATACCTTTAAAACCAGGGGAATTAATCCCTCGGCCACCTCATAAAAACCCCCCTCTTTATGAGGGGGGCGGTTCTTTGAAGGAGGGGGGCAGCCGGCCCCCTCGGTTCCGCACCAGCAGGCCCCCCACGTGGGGGGGCGGTTTTAAAAGAAACCGGCGCGGCACAAAGGCCGCGCCGCCCCTCAAAACGCGGGGGTTTGTCACCCCGCATGCAGCCACCTCGCGGCGCCAGGCCGCCGCGGCCCGCCGCGCCGCCGCGCCGCCCCAGGGGGGGGTCGGGCCGGGTCGGCCCGGACCCGGACCCCCCCGTTTCGAACCAGAATTGGTTTTTGGCTCATAACTTGAGCCTCGGACCTCTGAATGACGAACCGTCTACGGCAACGCGATCCTTGGATAGAGACGGTCGTTTCGGTATATCGCACTCAAGGTTTTGGATTACTTTGAGTTCGGCCGGGTTGGTTCGTTCACGAAACCAACCGGGCTTTCGGAGCGGAAACGCTCATATCTTGAGCTACGAACGTCCGATTGACGCGCCGTCAGTCGCGTTGTGTTCCTCTTAGTGAGACGGATCTTTTGGCATACTCTGCCCGAGGTTTGGACGCAGGTGGAGTACGGTCGGGTTGGTTTTGCCTTAAAAATCAACCGGGCCCCGGAGACGAAAATGCCAATAACTCTCAGACCGGGCGTCCGATCGACGCGCCGTCTGTTGCGTTGAGTTCCTGTTGACGATACGGAACTTTTGGATACATCAACTCTGGTCTTTGTGACAGTTGATGTATCAGCCTCTCGGCTCGTGGAGCGGACCCTCCGAACGAGCTTGCTATGTGCGGGAACCCTAGTGCTGGCTGCGACTGTTCTACTGCTACGACTACTACTGCTACTGTGACTGCGACGATGACAGTACAGAGATCCTGTGTGGATTCGACGACGACGACTACAGCACTCAGCGATCCTACGTGGATCAGTGCTTCAGGTCCTGTGTGGGCCCGATCCTGTGTGGGTCCTTGCGCTCAGCGGTTCTGTGTGAGCCAGCGCCTACAGGTCCTGTGTGGGCCCGATCCTGTGTGGGTCTTTGCGGGGGTTAGTTACCTATCGATCCTTCGTGGGTCCGACGACTTAGATGGATCAGTGATCATCTTTATCGTCCTTGAATAAGTATACCTGTGTGAGCTGAATCCTATTGCTTTCCTGTGTGGATTGTGTTGAGCAATCCTGTGTGGATTACGTTTTGCTTTCCTGTGTGGAATACGTTTACTATCCTGTGTGGATTGAGTTGTACTTGGGCTCGGAGGTTGGAGCGTATTTGAATTGATGACTTAGGTATATGTATGGGCATATACCTAAGCAGTATCGGTTGTTTCTTCGTGATTGTACTTTTCTTCGTGGTTTATCCTTTGTGGATTTTGAGAGACCTTCAGGGGTCTCGGGGTCCCTACTGAGTAGCTTATACTCACCCCTGCATGGGCTTTGCCCGCACTACGTTGTGTTGGTTGCAGACGACGGACAGCGTTGACCTTAGTTGAGGCTTGCAGAGCGGGACGGTACCCGAAGGTGGACCACTGGGCGGAACGTGCTCGGAGCGGACGGCAGGACCCGTGGAGCAGAGGAGCTATCTGTACCCACCCTTCAGGTGGGATTTCCAGTGGACAGCTCGGTGTAGCGGCTTTTACTTTCCAGTTGCTGTTTTTCCCTTTCGAGTTGTACTTTACTTTCAGTTTGGGTTTGTATTCTGGCCCATTTACCTTTCCGCACTTTCAGTCGTACTCTGCTTTGTTTAGTATTTACTTTCCGCTTGTTTACTCTGTGGTGTGTGTTTACTTTTCAAAGGCAATGCCTTCCCTTTTTACCGGGATTTACGCCTTGGTGCTAGTCGCCAGCCCCTGGCCTATGGAAGGCGGGCTTGGGGTAGTCACGGCACGGACCCCGAGGGCGGGTCGTGACAAATTGGTATCAGAGGAGTTCGGTTCTACCGCGAACTCTGATCTTTTCTATGTGTGAAGCAATAATGTTTAGCGTTTTGAGTGTGGATATCAGTCCAGGGAGTCCAGTGTTGGTGCGGCGGCCGACGTATCCGTACACCAGGACCCTGACTTCTGATTTCCGACTTAATGCACGAAAATATTGATTGCGTGTGTGTTTCAAAGTTTTCTTTGTGATTACTTATATCAGCTCACCAGGTATACTGTTCTGACCGTGGCGCACCTGTTTCCTTTTCAGAATGGCCCCACGACGGCAGCCAGCTAGGGTTCCGAGAGTCGAGCGAGACGACAGCCCACCGAGCGACGAGGCCTCGGTGCAGGGCCCTTTTCCAGTAGTGGCACCGGCGGTAGCTTTACCCGCCGATCCCCCGATACTTCCAGCAGCAGCCGCTGACGATGCACGTCGCCTCAGCGCACTGCATGAGTTTCAGCGCCAGCGACCGCCCAGGTTTCGCGGGGAGATGGATCCCCAGGCAGCAGAGGACTGGCTGGAGGCAGTGGTTCGAGTGTTTAGGCTAGTGAGGACACCAGCAGACCTCATGGTGATCCTCGCTGCGAGCCTACTACACGCAGCAGCAGGACGATGGTGGAGCTTGATGCTCCAGGTGCACTATGAGGCATCTCTTCTTTGGACGGACTTTGAGAGCCTCTTCCGCTCGGAGTTCGTCCCAACCACCCTTCGTGCGGTGCGTATCCAGGAGCTTCTACAGCTGCGGCAGGGCAGCATGACGGTCGCTCAGTACTCGGCGAGATTTACCGATCTCTCGCGCTACTCGACCGACATGGTACGGGACCCATTCTTCCGGGCCCGGACCTTCGAGCAGGGTTTGAGACACGAGATCAGGGAATCGCTGATCTCCCTCAGCATACCGACTCAGACAGGAGTACTGGAGCGGGCCCTTCTGATCGAGAGCTTCCTTGCTGAGTCTACACCAGCACAGCGACCCACCGCAGGGCGGCACGTGGCAGAGTCATCCGCAGCAGGCAGTCGACGGATGACTCAGGGGTCCAGACAGACCAGACCTTCGGGCAGACGATCTCAGGGCACTGGCTCAGCAGTGCGGGGCACACAGCGCGGAGCCAGTCTTACGAGAGGCAGACAGTGCTACTCGTGCGGCGGGCAGGGCCACATGGCTCGTGACTGCCCGACCCGCCGTGCTGAGGAGCAGCAGACGGTTGAGGGACCACCGAGGCAGAGGCAGAGGGTCGACCGTGGCGGTCCGCAGGGAGGAGGCGGACGAGGCAGAGGAGCTGGGCGAGCAGCTGGTGGTGGCCGACGCTTTGAGGCTCTACCACCACCACCACCAGGAGGTCCACCCCGACCACAGGGAGCTGGCGGGCAGCGACAGGCACAGCTCCAGGCAGCAGAGGCCTACGACCACGGCGCACCCGAGATGATTCGAGGTACTATCTGTGTCTATTCCACCCTTGCTGCAGTTCTTATAGACACAGGAGCGAGTCATTCTTTTATAGCCGCTGCCCTTGTTCGGAGCTCGGAGATTCCGACAGAGCCGTTGGCTCGATCCTTACGGCTAGAGACTCCTACGGGAGCAGACTCAACGATTACGCACTGGTGCTGGCAGTGTGAGCTCACTCTAGGAGGCGAGAGCTTCGGCTGGGATCTTCTTGTAGTATCGTCAAGGCCTTACGACGTCATCTTGGGCATGGATTGGCTATCTACGGTCCATGCACAGATTGACTGTTTTAGGCGCAAGGTGCGTTGTGTACGCACCGACGGGAGCAGGTTCACATTCACCGGCGAGAAGGGAGCCTTAGCAGCACAGGATGGACTTCCGCGGAGGAGAGGACAGCCCATCACTCATCAGTTGGCTAGCCTTATCCTTGGAGCAGTTGACGTGCGGAGTCCTGGTTTTCCTGCAGTGGTGGATCAGTTTGCGGACGTTTTTCCCGACGACGTTCCAGGGCTACCTCCTCGCAGAGAGGTAGACTTTTATATTGACTTGTACCCCGGGACAGCCCCGATATCCATTCCAGCATATCGGATGGCCCCCGCCGAGCTTCGAGAGCTACGGGTACAGTTGGAGGACTTGCAGGGCAAGGGATTCATCCGACCCAGTGTTTCACCCTGGGCTTCCCCGATATTGTTCGCCAAGAAGGCGGACGGGAGCTTGCGACTTTGTGTTGACTAACGTCGCCTGAACCAGGTGACAGTGAGGAACAAGTATCCGCTACCGAGGATTGATGACCTCTTTGATCAGCTCAAGGGAGCACGGTGGTTCTCGAAGATAGACCTCAGGTCAGGCTATCATCAGCTCAGAGTTAGAGACGAGGATGTGCAGAAGACGGCCTTCAGATGTCGGTATGGCCACTATGAGTTCTTGGTTATGCCCTTCGGTGTAACCAATGCTCCAGCAGTGTTCATGGCTCTCATGAACAGGATCTTTCAGCCATACCTCGATCGGTTTGTCGTGGTCTTCATCGACGACATTCTGATTTACTCTACGACAGAGGAGGAGCACGCCTATCACTTGCGAGTTGTTCTTGACACACTCCGAGAGCACCAGCTTTATGGTAAGCTCTCGAAGTGCCAGTTCTGGATACGTGAGGTCCACTTTTTGGGACACGTTATCTCTGAGGCGGGAGTTGCAGTGGATCCTGCGAAGATCGAGGCTGTGTTAGCATGGGAGCCACCCAGGAGCGTGACTGAGGTTCGGAGTTTCTTGGGACTAGCTGGATACTATCGGAGATTCGTACCAGACTTCTCTAGAGTTGCGGCATCACTCACAGCTTTGACGAAGAAGGGGAAACCCTTCGTGTGGTCAGACAGTTGTCAGCAGAGCTTCCAGGAGCAGAGACAGAGATTGACTAGCGCACCTATCTTGAGGTTGCCTGAGGAGGGAGTAGGGTACTTAGTCTACTGCGATGCATCAGGGACCGGACTCGGATGTGTTCTGATGCAGGAGCGGGAAGTGATCGCCTATGGATCACGACAGTTGAGGTCGCATGATCAGAACTACGCTACCCATGACCTGGAGTTAGCAGCAGTGGTCTTCGCTCTGAAGACATGGCGATACTATCTGATGGGCGAGCGCTTTACAGTCTTTTCCGATCATCAGAGTCTCAGGTATATCTTCTCGCAGAAGGACCTGAACCTGAGACAGCGACGATGGCTCGAGTTCCTCCAGGACTATGACTTTGAGATAGTCTATACTCCTGGGAAGGGGAACGTAGTAGCCGATGCCCTCAGCAGGAGGACGGGCATTCAGCTACTCGAGGAGGCGACGGAGCAGCTATCCTCTTTGCAGATATCCTTCGTGGATAGAGATGGAGCAGCCTTCCTTCAGTCTCTCACAGTCACTCCTCCACTACTGCAGCGAGTCAGAGAGGCACAGCGTGAGGACGCTGACTGTGAGACACGGCATGCTCAGATATCCTCGGGACAGGCACCTGATGGTTTCTCCCTTGGAGCAGAGCACGACATCCTTTTCAGAGGACGTACCATGGTACCAGTCGCTTTGCGAGAGGAAGTGCTGAGGGAGTTTCACACTTCTCCTTTGGCGGTACATCCTGGAGTGGCGAAGATGTACCAGGACCTCAGACGACAGCACTGGTGGCCGGGCATGAAGAAGGCTGTAGCAGAGTTCGTTTCTCGATGCCTCACCTGTCAGCAGGTGAAGGCAGAGCATCAGGTACCAGCAGGCTTGGTACAGCCCTTGGAGGTTCCGGAGTGGAAGTGGTACGGCATATCTATGGACTTCGTGACTGGACTTCCACGCACTTCCAGAGGTCACGACTCCATCTGGGTGATTGTTGACCGACTCACCAAGTCGGCACACTTCTTACCCATCAGAGAGCAGGGCTCAGTGGAGATCTTGGGACGTCTCTACGTTCAGGAGATTGTGCGGCTCCACGGCGTGCCATCATCTATCGTTTCCGATCGAGATGCCCGCTTTACTTCCCGGCTTTGGAAGGGGTTACAGGAGGCGTTCGGTTCGCAGCTACGTCTTAGCACAGCTTTTCACCCTCAGACGGATGGTCAGACGGAGAGGACCATTCAGACACTCGAGGACATGCTCCGTGCCTGTGTCCTCGACTTTGGTCGTAGCTGGGAGGACCACCTACCCTTGGTGGAGTTCGCATACAACAACAGCTACCACTCCACCATCGGGATGGCACCGTACGAGGCGTTGTACGGCCGACCATGTAGATCTCCTTTGTGCTGGACAGACCCTGGGGAGTCAGCACTGGTGGGACCGGAGATGGTCCAGGCCACGACAGAGAAGGTCCAAGTCATCCAGGAGCGGATGAGGACAGCTCAGAGCCGGAAGAAGTCATATGCTGATAGGAGGCGGAGGCCACTGGAGTTCGAGGATGGCGACCACGTATTCTTGCGGGTCTCACCTCGACGTGGTATTCGGAGATTTGGCCGAGGCGGCAAGTTATCTCCGCGCTTCATCGGACCTTTCCATATTCTCAGCAGGATTGGCGAGGTGGCTTATCGCCTGGCTCTACCACCTCAGTTGCACCGGGTGCACGACGTCTTCCACGTATCCCAGCTGAGGAGATACGTGCATGACCCGACGCACATCATTGACCATGGGGAGCTTGACGTTGACGATGGGGCGACTTTTACGGAGGTCCCGGTGGAGATAGAGGATCGACAGGAGCGGGTCCTACGTGGGCGATCGATTCCTCTTGTGCACATCAGATGGCAGCACGGGAATCTCCAGGAGAGAACTTGGGAGCGGGAGGCTCAGATGCGTGCTCAGTACCCTCATTTGTTTCCCTAGTTTTTTATGTATCTTTACGGGGACGTAAAGCCCTGAGGTGGGAGTAATGTAAAGACCCGTAAAATTCAAGGGAAATTTTTTCTTAATTTTCTTTAGAATTTTACAAGAGCGCGGTTTCAGACGGCACCTGATTCCGAGGCCCGGAGTGCCCGGAATTAATTTCCGAAGTTTGGCTCGGGTACGTTCAGTAAACGAACGAGCGGGAATTCCTAACTTTTGATCCGGTGCTCGGAATTGAAATCAGAGGGCACCGATGAACTCGCAGCGCCGATATTCGCTTAAAGAGACCTTTTCGGGAGTTGCGTTTGTTGCGGGTTGAAAGTTAGTTTTGGGGTTTTTAGTTTGAGTTAAATAAAATTGTGTAGAACAATTTTATTATAACTTGTTAAAACCTATCAAAGGAGGTTGGAAGTGGGACCCACACCCACTTAACCTCCCTTGGGAGGATTAAGTGTGGTGGGGCCCACACGAACCCCTAATCCTTTCAAATTCTCCCAACTCCCTTAACGCCTCATTTAATGGCTTGAGTTACCTTTTTAATTATGGGAGTTAAACCTTTTGAATTTCAAACTTTTGAAATTCTTTTGTGTTATGTGATAATAAAATAAGATGTTGTCTTATTTTATTTTGGGTTTTTGTTTGTCTACTTGAGAGGTGGAGAGTTCTTTCTTATTCTTCAAACTCAACGAAGAACGCGAAGAACGTCGTTCTTCAACGAAGAACTTCTCCGCCGAAGAACACGGTCCATCCGCGACGCCGTATCCGCGACGCGACGTACTTCTTCCGCGTCATCTCTTCCGCGACGGTTTTCCGCGACGAACGCCATCGACAACGACTCTTCCTCCGACGTCAAAGGAATCGACACCGATATTCCACGACTATGTCAACGTGCGACTATCGAGGTAGGGGTTCTTGAGTTCGTTGTTTTCTTTATTATTTGACTTTCCTCAAGACTTGACGAAGAACGCTCAATTTCCGACGAAGAACGCCGCTCCGCTCTTCTTCGTCTCCCATGTCAACGAAAGAGAACACCGCTTCCTCCTCGGACCTTCTTCGTCGGCATACGAAGATTCGCCAACGACGTAACTCTTCGGGCATATCTCTTCGTCAACGGATTGATGAACGACGACCGCGACGCCCGACCACCGCGACGTTGTCTTCCGCGGGACGTTGTCAAATCTTTGATCTTATACCCGAGGTAGGGGTTGTTGATTCAATATTTATTTATTCCATTTCTTGATCATGGATTTCGCATGTCAAACATGAGACTTTTGAATGTTTTAAGTTGCGTTATTATTTTAACGTGAGGGGGGCCGGACCGCACGAACACGGCCGAACCCCCCTCCATCGTTCTTGTTTATTCTTGCGGGTGGAAGCAAGTGGCGTGGTACCATCGCACCACGCGGATGATCGTGCAAATATTTTTACGCGGCGCCATCGCGCCACGCCGAGGAAAAATCTTCAAGAACGCGACGCCGTCGCGCCGCGTTGAATGGAATCAAGGCACGGCGAAGGGGCGCGGTGCCGTCGCACCGCGCCGGATGACGAACGCCGCGGCCGGTTCCGGGCCGCCGCGGGACGAAGAGACCGCGGCCGGTTCCGGGCCGCGGCGGAAGAGAAGACCGGCGGCCGGGCCGCCGGCGTCGGAAGCCGAAGGGGGGACCGGAATTTCCGGTCCCGTTAGAGAAAACCGGCCGGCCAGATGGCCGGCCGGATACCTTTAAAACCGGGGGAATTAATCCCCCGGCCACCTCATAAAAACCCCCCTCTTTATGAGGGGGGCGGTTCTTTGACGGAGGGGGGCAGCCGGCCCCCTCGGTTCCGCACCAGCAGGCCCCCCACGTGGGGGGGCGGTTTTAAAAGAAACCGGCGCGGCACAAAGGTCGCGCCGCCCCTCAAAACGCGGGGGTTTGTCACCCCGCGTGCAGCCACCTCGCGGCGCCAGGCCGCCGCGGCCCACCGCGCCGCCACGCCGCCCCAGGGGGGGTCGGGCCGGGTCGGCCCGGACCCGGACCCCCCCGTTTCGAACCAGAATTGGTTTTTGGCTCATAACTTGAGCCTCGGACCTCCGAATGACGAACCGTCTGTGGAAACGCGATCCTTGGATCGAGACGGTTGTTTCGGTATATCGCACTCAAGGTTTCGGATTACTTTGAGTTCGGCCGGGTTGGTTCGTTCACGAAACCAACCGGGCTTTCGGAGCGGAAACGCTCATATCTTGAGCTACGAACGTCCGATTGACGCGCCGTCAGTCGCGTTGTGTTCCTCTTAGTGAGACGGATCTTTTGGAATACTCCGCCCGAGGTTTGGACGCAGGTGGAGTACGGTCGGGTAGGTTTTGCCTTAAAAATCAACCGGGCCCCGGAGACGAAAATGCCAATAACTCTCAGACCGGGCGTCCGATCGACGCGCCGTCTGTTGCGTTGAGTTCCTGTTGACGATACGGAACTTTTGGATACATCAACTCTGGTCTTTGTGACAGTTGATGTATCAGCCTCTCGGCTCGTGGAGCGGACCCTCCGAACGAGCTTGCTATGTGCGGGAACCCTAGTGCTGGCTGCGACTGTTCTACTGCTACGACTACTACTGCTACTATGACTGCGACGATGACAGTACAGAGATCCTGTGTGGATTCGACGACGACGACTACAGCACTCAGCAATCCTACGTGGATCAGTGCTTCAGGTCCTGTGTGGGCCCGATCCTGTGTGGGTCCTTGCGCTCAGCGGTTCTGTGTGAGCCAGCGCCTACAGGTCCTGTGTGGGCCCGATCCTGTGTGGGTCTTTGCGGGGGTTAGTTACCTATCGATCCTTCATGGGTCTGACGACTTAGATGGATCAGTGATCATCTTTATCGTCCTTGAATAAGTATACCTGTGTGATCTGAATCCTATTGCTTTCCTGTGTGGATTGTGTTGAGCAATCCTGTGTGGATTACGTTTTGCTTTCCTGTGTGGAATACGTTTACTATCCTGTGTGGACTGAGTTGTACTTGGGCTCGGAGGTTGGAGCGTATTTGAATTGATGACTTAGGTATATGTATGGGCATATACCTAAGCAGTGTCAGTTGTTTCTTCGTGATTGTACTTTTCTTCGTGGTTTATCCTTTGTGGATTTTGAGAGACCTTCAGGGGTCTCGGGGTCCCTACTGAGTAGCTTATACTCACCCCTGCACGGGCTTTGCCCGCACTACGTTGTGTTGGTTGCAGACGACGGACAGCATTGACCTTAGCTGAGGCTTGCAGAGCGGGACGGTACCCGGAGGTGGACCACTGGGCGGAACGTGCTCGGAGCGGACGGCAGGACCCGTGGAGCAGAGGAGCTATCTGTACCCACCCTTCAGGTGGGATTTCCAGTGGACAGCTCGGTGTAGCGGCTTTTACTTTCCAGTTGATGTTTTTCCCTTTCGAGTTGTACTTTACTTTCAGTTTGGGTTTGTATTCTGGCCCATTTACCTTTCCGCACTTTCAGTCGTACTCTGCTTTGTTTAGTATTTACTTTCCGCTTGTTTACTCTGTGGTGTGTGTTTACTTTTCAAAGGCAATGCCTTCCCTTTTTACCGGGATTTACGCCTTGGTGCTAGTCGTCAGCCCCTGGCCTATGGAAGGCGGGCTTGGGGTAGTCACGGCACGGACCCCGAGGGCGGGTCGTGACATATGTATATCATGTATCTTGTGTTAAGTTTGGTGAAATCATTCCCTATGGTTATTGTTCGATGCACGAGTGTTATTCTCCAACCCTTGGGGATTGGGAACAACCTTTGGGTCTTGATGCATTCCAGTTTGGATCCTAGTTAGATAGTTTTTTCTAGGACATGATGTGACAAACTATGGGGGATATCTGACCCTACCTAGAGTAAACCACTTTTATGAGGATCACATTCCCTGGAAGTGGGTAACGGGATACCTAACCCAACCTAGGAGGAATGATAGAGGATCACACTCTGAGCCACATGGATGGATACTTGAATCTATCCAAGACAAACCTATAGAGGGGATCACTCATCTTATCCTTGAGAAGGGATACCTTATATACCATTATAGGGATAGACTAAGGGAATGAACCCTACAGATACTCATCTAGACTGAAGAGAACGGGGGGCTCAACCTTCCCTGGGAGTATGCCCATGTTTTCTGGCTCGTTCCCATGTACTTTGGCTCATTCCCATGTACTATAGTTGTGTGTGTGTACTCTGTTCATGACCAGGTTCCTTGGTCATGTCTGCATACTCTATCTATGTTTGTGTTCATGGACACTAGTTGTTCTCAAGTACCATGTCATGTTTGTGCCCATGTACCCCAAGGGTACACACTAAACTTCCATCATCAGTTCACATGATGTGTGGAAATACCACAAAGTGAGTGATATTTAGCTATGTGTGGAACCCTAGATGTTGTAAAAAGGGACTACATGATGTGTGTTATTTCTAAGAACATGTTTATATGTCGAAATTTTCCAAAAACTCTCAAATCACTCACATGTCTTCACCCACACAACCACTTCCTATGATCCAGCCTCAAAATCTGCCAAGGGTCTTGGATCTGATGTTGACCAATTCTGAATCATTATAGGTGACCATGTTTTGTCCACCCAATCTACTAAGGAAATGATTCTTGCTACACCATATCTTCGGACACCAAAATCTATAAATCGAAGGTCACTGATCCATGAATAGTCACACATCACACCGCATCACACCTCCATCATGCTCTGGACCTCAATCCTAAACCCATATAAATGATCTATTGAACTAAATATTGACCATGAAACAATCTTTTTCTAGGTATTGCCGAACTGCCAGTCAAATGGAACATTGACAATAAACACATGAAGAATAATGGGAGAAAATCATGAAATAAAAGAGTGAGTAATAGACATTGGTCATTGTTTAGTTTTGCCTCAATCCATTGATAGAGAAAGAATTGAATATAAGGAATAAACAAGGATTATTAAGAAATATCAATTCATAATCCAAGGAAGATAAATAACCACCTATAAATCAATGATTGACCCACAAATCAATTTTTTTAGAAGGATTGATTTGTGTTCCACATGGAGTAATTAAAATGGGTATTGAACCAACACAAAAAAATGTCATACCTCAAGGTTGGATTGATTGCTGATGAAGAAATATTTTTTTTCATGTCATTGGTGAGATCTAAGAACTTATTTGTTGAAGACAAACACCTTGGAAACTACACCATCAATCCACGATCCATTATAGTTCATCAAAAACTCTCCTCCACAGCTCCTCTAAGATACCTAGGATTATGCGGCTAACCCTATGGATTTTCCATAAGCAGAATTATATAGAGGAGGATTAGGTATTTCCATTTAATAAATAATAAATCAATTTATTTATTTAGTAATTTACTAATTCTTTGATGACTAATCTTAAACCAAACACCCTATGCACACCAAAGTTATGTTACACCTCGGATAAAACACACATTTTTTATTTAATGGAGGTCTCATATTTCCTATCTGAGAATCTATTTGGGATTTATTCCATTGCTTTAGAAAAACTATATGTGTGTGATATAATATATTTATTATATTTATTATATCAATAGTGAGGATCCTTGGGCCATGGAATCTCACCCTAACTCAGTTCCTAGCATTGAAAATATTCTTTAAAATATTCCAAATTTTTACAAGGAAAAAAAGCATAGTTGTTACATTCTCCCCACCTCAAGGATTTTCATCCCAAAAATCAAAAATCCTACTCAAAAATATGAGGATACTGAGATTGTATCTGGATTTCCCACTCCTAGGTGCTCTCATTAATAATCTTGTGTTGCCATAGAACATGAACTAAGGGAATTTATCAACCATGAAGGATCTCTTCCTATCGATCCTCGATCTCTACTAGGTAATACATGAAGGTAGATCCATCCTTGATATCTAGATATCCCTAGTCAATAACATACGATAGGTCATGAACATACCTCCTCAACTATGACACTTAGAAGTCATCATGTGCCAAATCTAACTATGGCGATATAGATAAGTAGTACACCACCTCTCCAACCCTATGTAGTATTTGGAAAGGTCTAATAAACCTCAAAGATAAATTTCCACCCCAACCAAATCTATGAAACACTCACCGAGGTGAGACCTTTAGGAACACATGGTCTCCCTTTTCAAACTCCAAAGGCCTTCTTCATTGGACCATATAATACTTTTGATGGATCTGGGTAGTCCTCATCTACACCTGGATGATTTCAACCTTCTCTTTTATCACTCTCACTAACTATGGGCCTGTGAGTGCTGACTCACCTAGATCATTTTATCCCTGTGGTGACCTATAGTATCTTTCCTACAAGTCTTAAAATGTTTCCATACCGATAGTGGAGTGGTAACTGTTGTTATAGATGAACTCCTCCAAGGGTATGTGATCCTCCATACTATAAATAAAGTCTAACATGAAATCCTGAATAAATTCCTCTAGAACCTAAATGGTCTACTCAGTCTGGCCATCTGCCAGGGGTGAAATTCCATGCTCAAAAACAACTGAGTACCAAAGGCTTCCTACAATCCTCTCCATAATCATTATGTGAAGCGATCATTTAATTCTAAAATTATTTTCAATGGAACTCCATGAAGTCGGACTATCTCTTGTACATAAAGGCATCGCAAACTCTCTATTGAATTCTACTCTCATATGGCTAGGAAGTGGGATAACTTGGCGAGTTAGTTTATGATCACCCACATATCATCATAAAATCTAGCTGATCATGGAAGTATTATCATGAAGTCCATAGATATACCATCATACTTCCACTTCGTCACCTCAATGGGTTGATCCAAAATTGGTAGAACCTGGTGCTCGATTTTCACCTACTAATAAGTGTGGCATCAAGAGACAAAATTGTCTATGAACCTCTTCATCCCTGACCACCAAAACTTATGTTGAAGGTCCTGGAGCATATTTTACATTCTTGGATATACCAATAAGTGAGAGGTATGAAACTCCCTCATGGCCTCCTCTCATAGTTTCATTGGTAACATCCTCCACCCTTGTAAAATAATGGAATGCTCCCTACCTTTATAAAGTCATTTAAGATCATGTCCAGTGAATATCTGAACATGAAAGGTCACACAATAAATATCTCTAAGATGATCCTCCCTAACACAATGAAGAAGTAAAGGGGTAACAACCATCGATTGGAGGTATGTGACACCATCCTTATCCACTAAGGACAACTACAATGAGACCAACTTATCTGAATCCTTTCTCAAAAATAGCAAACATGGTCTTCTACTGAGATCACCTTCCACCACGTTCCTCTTTATAGGAGTATAGACTATTTCAAAGTCATAATCCTAGAGGAACTCTAGACACCACCTCTATATCAATTTAATATCCTAATTTGAAAATATATACCTGAGTCTCTTATGGTTAGGATAGATTATAAATCACTCACACATAAATTAGTGCCACCACATATTCAAGGAGAAGACCACCACTACAAGATCAAGATCATGGGTCACATAGTTCTTCTCATGGGGTCTTAGATTCTGGGACCCATAATCTATCACCTCCTACCTATTCATCATAAAAAAATCCAATCCTAGTTCTAAAGGCATCGTAGAACACCACAAACTCAACACCCTCATATGGAAGTCTCAATATGGTGGTACTTTTAACCTCTGCTAAAACTCTTGAAAAACCTATTGGCACCTCTCTATCAAAGAAAAAGAATTCCCCTTTTAGGTCAAATAAGTCAAGGGAACTGATATCCTAGAGAAATCAGACATGAATCCTTGATAGTAATCTTCTAATCCAAGTAATCTCTACACCTCAGACATGCTCTTGGGTGGTTATCAAGATATTACTATCTCAACCTTTGTTGGGTCCACTGCAACACCCTCTTCTAAGATGAAATTTCCTAGTAATTTTACCTCTCAAATCCGTAAATAACACTTCAATAGCTTCCCATAAAGTTAGTACTCTCATTGTATGTCAAATACCATCCACAAATGTCTCATGTTCTCCTCTTATGATTTCAATTACACTACGATTTCATCGATGAAGAATTCCATGAATTGGTCCAATAAGGGTTGAAATATCTAATTCATGAGTACTATGAATAGTGATAGGGTGTTCTTTACATGGAAAGGTATCACCATGGAAGACTAATTTATGGTACTTATGTATGTGGATGGTATCATCTTTGGCGAAAGTAATCATAAATACACTGAAGAGTTTTTTAATCTCATAAAATTAGAATTTTAAATGTCCATGATTGGTGAACTCACATAATTTTTAGGGATACAGGTGATATAAAAGAAAGAATACATTTTTTCTCTCAGGAAAAGTATGTAAGAGTGCAACTGAAGAAGTTCAACATGCATGATTATAAACCATTTTTTACTCTGATTATGGTAGGAAAAAATCTTAGGAAGTTCTAGGATGCGAAATGTGTGGATCCCACATTTTATAGGAGGATAATTGAAATCTTTATATATTTGACTGCAACATAGCTGGATATTGTCTTTGTAGTATATTCAGTGGCTCATTTCCAGAGTGATCTAAAGGAAGAGCATCTCACAATGGATAAACGGATTAGGATGTACATCCAAGGTACTCTCAATTATGGATTTCACTTTGATGTAGGAAAGGATCATGAATTTTTAGAATTTTATGATATTGATTGGGTTGGTGATGTGGTGGATCTAAAATTCATGATTGGTGGTGCACTCTTCATTGGTAATAAATGTTTGGGATGGTTGAGCAAGAAGCATGAAATCACTTTACTAAATATGGAAGAAGTATAATATATCTTAGTGACTAAGCCATGTACTCAACTTTTTTTGATGAAGAAACAACTGAAAAATATTGGTGAAGAGGTGAAGAAATTGATGGTGATTTTCTATGATAAAAATAGTGTGATTTTTTAACATCCCAACCTAGTTCACCACAAAAAGGTAGTCAGAACGGTGGGTCACATGACCTCAAGCACGTCTCCCCATATGCCAAAGACTACCGACTAGCAGCGAGGGTCCCGGGAGTTGATAGTGGGGAGACTATACCCTCTTATCAGAGATGTATAGTGGTATTATCAGATAATAAACAATATAAAATAGAAGGAGTATATAAAAAGATACCAGTGCAACAGAAGAATAATAGAAACAGTTTTATAAAAGATGCCCAACACCAGTTGCAACAATACATGTATGTTCATATGATGATAGATAGAAGAAAACAGTAACACAGAGCATGATTTTCATTTTTGAACAAATAAATGACTCAAATAAAGAAAATAATCAATCCCTAAGGTGATCTCCATGAGAAAAAAGAGCTTTAGCTCAGTCCTATGCTCCTAACTTCTCAAGTACAAGCAAATAGCAAAAGCATTCAACCTAGGTCTTGGAAATATAAGTTCTACTTGGGTACGCCCAATGTAATGGCGGCCTGAGTAGGGTATGAGACATAAATCTTAGTAGAATGGCACCAATGGTGTCTATCCCAATGCAATAGTGATTATAAAATTAAAAAAAATCTTTCATACATAGAAAGCGCAGAACAAATAATAGATAAAAAGACAACACCTTGGTCTGGGTTCCCAAATGGACACCTATCACATACCACCTACTTCGGCCTAAGTCGGGTGTCTGAAAGAGGTATGTGTGCAAGGCATAACATGTATACACATGCCAAAGAAAAATGGAAACCCAAAAAGGAATACCCCTAAGCTTATGCTTTGTCTTGAGGTCTAATTCATGTGTCAGAAACTAAGTGTGCTAGAAGCACAAGAGAGGTATCACAATGCATAAGGAACTCTGAAATATCAATAAAAGTATCTCAAGAATTTATATCAAGACCATCAATTCCAAAGGTGGATTATGAGAATGTCCCTGAGGTATCACTATGGTACATCCATTTAAAGTCCAATGCCACTCAACTCTTCAAAGTCGATCCTTTAGAATCCCAAGTATCGCTTGTGGTATGGTAACCCTGAGTACATCCTGGTATCACACGTAAGGGATCAAATATCACCCGAGGCATGGCATAGCCATCTTTCCAATGGGTCAATCCCTGGTTTCCCCTTAGGGAACCTGTATCACACAGTGGTATAATAAATTACTCAGGGAATACCTTGACTGTAAATCCAAAACACCACTTCCCCAACACATTAGGTTGTAACCCATCAAGCACAGAGATTCCATCCATGAGTCCTTAATATGGAACCCATGTTCTCTCCCAAACCCTTATCAATTGATCCACACAAGTAAGGAACATATCAATTCTCATAAGCATTTGAAAAATGTAAGAAAAATGCATGGCCTTTCCACCCTTATAAACCATTGTAAATGAGTCATTACATTTAATATACAATGCACAAGGTAGTACCTCTTATGAAATTTAAAATCCAAGATCAATTCCATTACAACCAAAGCATTCAATCCATTTAAGGAAAATAATATCATCATGACCATTCCATTCTATTTGTTACAATTTATATTAACCATTCCCATTAAATTATATTAAGATGTGTGGTCGTACCACCTTATTCAAAACATTTAATCAAACTGATTTAACAAGTTAAGGTCAACACCAAGAACCATTCCTAAACATCTCATCTCATATGGTAACTCAAGTAATTGGACAACTCAAAAGTATTTCCTTTAATTTAACTCATTTGGGAAATAAGGTAATTGCCTACTTGGGCAATTCAAACTATAAGAGGACTTAACACCTAAAAGGAGCCTTGGTTCATTAACACTTATATACAAAGGGGAAACATCATTTTGGAAAAACCAAAGAGTAAAAAAATGAAAAACATTCCATAACTAACATTAACATGAAGTGAAGAAGAATACTGATGAAATAAGGAAAGAAAGTATGAAATTATAACATTACTTTTTAGCTTGAATATAGCTCACCTCCATTAGATGAGATTTATTAGAAAATGTGACTTTTTCTTCAAACAATTACTTTTTTATCTTTAAACATTTTATTCAAATTTGGCATCTCAATTTATCAAAAGCATAACATAATTAAAATTAATTTAAAGAAACACTTAAATGATTTCTTTAATTAAAAAGGGAAATTGAAGAGACACCTACCTCAAAAGAAGAACCATGTTAAACACTCAGTGCTTGACAATTTTATCTATGATAAATCTAAGATGCTCCATTTATCCTCTAAGAATATACATAAGTACGCCCTAACCCCTATTTATGTGTCTACATGGCCTTGAATATGCACAAGAGGATCCTTATATATATGGTCACATGCATTATCCCGTTATCTGCCACACAATTATTCATTTTACATATATATAAATAAGAACGCCTATCCCCTTATATGTAATCACATTTTAATGGGAATATATACATATAATGGGAGAACTTATTATATATATTCTTACCTATGCATACACGGTGAGTCTCCTTTGAATCTGGTGACTCTAAATTGCCTCAAGGATGATCAACACGCTATAATAAAATTACCATGGGCTCAAATTCACCATGTAAAGGTTAATGCACTTAAAGTAAAATACTAGGAACTCAAAATTAATGTTTCAAGGACCAACACACATCAAATTATTTACCAAGGACTCATAAAATACAAAACCCCAAAATATAAACTAAGCAGCATCGAAGAACGAAGGTAAAACTCACCTTAAGTTATTGTCAGTGAACCAAATTGAGTTGAACCACTTCTCATTCGGTGGTGGTTGTTGTAATATACACGAACCCAGCCTGAGAGACTATTCGCATGTCCTAATATCTAAGAAGAAACCAAAAATCTGGTTAGTCCTAACCTTAGGGTTCGATCGAACCTCACCAAGTGATGGATAAACCGAAAATGGTCAGAAATGGAGAGGAGTAGGATTAGAAGGGCTATCTATGAATAATTATAAGAACACGGATCTGCTTTTCAGGTATGTCTTTATTTTTTATTGTCTTTGAGAGAAAGATGAGTTTTTGGAAATTTCAGGAGTACACGTTGTGTACTTATAAGTACACACCATGTACCCGGTTGCCGCGGGTGACTGTGTACTGGCCGTGTAACAGCCGAGTACATTGCTATGTGTGGTGACCTGGAGACTGCCTAAAGCAGAGGCTGGAAAAGGAAAATACACGCTGTGTAGTTTTAAAGAACACTCCATGTACTTTCTTTTTATTTTATTAAACGGAGCGGGGTCACGTCTGATGGACAGAACCATATTCTTCTCGACCTATCTCATCCGGGAGCAAACGAGACCACCGGATCTTCACAAAGCCCCCGACTCGTTGTTCGTTCTCCGGTACGAACTCCATCAATTTCATTGGAATCGCATCGGGGAGTTATTTCATATTCTAGAACCTCTTTTCTTGTTTTATCCTCTTTCACGAGTTATCCTCGGTTGAACGTTTTTAAAGTTTTTGTAGATCTGCAGAATTCTAGGGATATTCAAGGAATGTGGTTCATGTATATCGATCTCATGACGTCGAGGTAGGTGGTTTGTCCCTTTCCATAGATATTCTTTGAATTTTATGTGCAAAAGTTCTCAATACCCAAGAACGGGGTATTGTGTGTTTATGATTTTTATCCATGTTTTCCTGTTATGCCTTGTTTTTTTGGATAGAGGTTAATTGTTTAAGAGTAGGTTTAACTTTTCCATGCTATGGATTTTTTTCCCATGTTTTCTTGTTTTGAATATTTGGTCTAGTTTTCCTATTAGGCTACTTTGCCTTCCATGCCTAGTATTGTTAGGGTGGAGTGATTGTTATCTTACATGCTATGATATGTTATAGATTGTTTATCCAAGTAATTCTTGAGATTTACATTGGATTCCACGTATCGTTTGTGCACGATTTACTTACACAGGGTCGTGAGAACCTGGTGTATTAGACCATAGGGAGAATGGACATTGAGGGATTCTTTAGAGTGTATGTTTACTGTTACGTTGTGAGACCATAGAAGGGATAGACTTTGTGCTCCCTCAGAGTGTATGTAGTTTCCTCGATATGAGCCATAGGGGGAATTAGATGTTGAGTGATTCCTTAGAGTGACTATTAGTTACCGATACGAGACCATAGGGGGAATTGACGATGAGTGCTTCCTCATACAGTCTTTGCTAAAGCTGAACCAGAGGGGTTAGAATGTGAGTACTTCCCAGAGGGTTGCTTGTGTTTTTTTTGTTAAACCAGAGGGGTTAGGATATTATTATTTCCCATATCATTACCTACTTTTGATTACTTTCTTAACTAATATATGAAATTGAATGCAATTGAACTGTAGGATTGTTTGCTTATGAGTACTTCCTGGTTTACTACTTATTTTGCTTATTGCTTGCCATATATATTCACTAACTAGTATGAACAAATCTTCGGGTGGTTTCCTACTAGGATTCATCTCACACCCTATTTGGTTCATGCTTTTGGGACCAAACAGATTATATTATTTTAGGTCTAGATAAGGGAAAGCACCAATCTACTGCAGGTACTTGACTACTTTGGAGCTGGAGAGCATGGGACCAAGATGAGTCTTGCGATGTTGTGGAGCTGTTTACTTTCTTTTCCTTGTACTTTGGTTTATCATTGTATTCCAGCATTGTGACTTATTTGGATGCTTTCATAAACATATGTATCATGCATCATATATATGTGTGTGTGTGTGTGTGTGCTCAGTGTGTATTACTTCTGTCTTCTGTTGTTTACTATTGTATGGTATTATTACTGCTTCCTCTATTTTTATTTGTTTATTTCCACTACATTACTCTGCCAATGATGAAATAGTTTCCCCACTATCACACTCAAGGCCCCCGCTGCTATTCAGCAGCCTCTGGCATTTGGAGAAATGCGCTTGAGGCCATGTGACCAACTGGGTACGGGGCACCTCTGGGCGGCTTCTGGAACTGGGATGTTATAAAGTGGTACCATAGGAATTCTTTTCTTCTTGACTTACTGTTTGGAGCCTATATCTAGGGATATGACGGAAATATGTACTTGGTAATAAGTTGTACCTGGTAGTAGTTAACTCGTGTACAGGGAAAAGCCAATTTACCTCGTTATTGAAATTTTTATAGTTTTTCAATTATTACAGTTTATCTGATTTCACCATTAGGTGATTCGCATGTATTGTGTTCTTATTGTTGATGTTATTGAGGTGTTATTTCTGCTGCAACCCAATGAGATGAGGGTATGTCATCTCATGCATCATATAGGTACTTTTTAGAGATCACAGTTCATACATTATTTTCATTCCATTTAGAGTGCATTAGTGATTTCATGTTGTTGTGATAGGTGTTGTACTAGATATGCATGCTGTTGTGATAGATGCCTTGATAAAATACCTATTATTTCATAGGTTATTAAATTATTTAAGGTTTTGTTTGAATGAATCTCAAACTTTGGTTATTGAGGTGTTATGGGCCCTCATGGATCGGAATTTTGTGGATCATTATATTGTTATTCCTTGTATATAACATGTATAAGATGCCAAGCTTTGATTCGCAAGGAGTATGGGCCCTCAAAGATTGGAATTTGGCACTTTAATGTTGTTTCAGTGTTTTTCTGGGGTTTTGGAGTAGTTTATGAGGCTTACTGTCTGAAAAAACCCAAAATACACAGCGTGTATTGATAAATACACTCCATGTGTCCTTCTGTTCAGGAGGGAACTATTTTTATTAAGTACACGTCATGTACTGTATGTACACGTTGTGTAGTATCTAACCGTGTCACTGGTCGTGTGGGCAGAGACACGGGGTTAGTAAATATTTGTTGGAACACGCTGTGTATCGGATGTACATGTCGTGTTGAGTAGACCATGTGTCCACCCGTGTGACTAACAACACGAATGGATAAAACTTAGGTTATACACGCCGTTTCAAGATTGAAAATTCTGTTTAGTATAACCCTTGTATCTGGTCATGTAACGAACAACATGGGACGGTGAAATCCTTCTAGTTCACGTCGTGTCTGGAATAAACACATCGGGTAGAGTCAGCCGTGTGTCCACCCATGTGACTAACAACACGAACAGTTGAAACCTAATAAGTACACATCGTGTCCATCTGGAACACGCTGTGTAGAGTGATCTGTGTAACCATCCGTGTGACTAATAACATGGGTCAGTGAAGTTCGTCTAGTACACACCGTGTCTGGCACTAACATGCCATGTAGTCTTGTTCTAGGGAAACCATGTGGCTTAGATGTCTAATAGAACTTGGGAAAGGAAAGAGGATTTAAGTACACTCCATGTGTTAGGACAACACGTCATGTGTATGGGGTGTTACATGACCTGGGTTGACAAAAGTAAATGCCCATATGAAGGCTTAAGGGAACACGTCGTGTAGGAATTATACACGCCGTGTATCCATGTTTTGAAAAACTTCAATTATTTCTTTCTCTTGTTCCCTTATTACACTTCTAAGTTTCAGTCCTTATTAATATTGATCTAAGGTGTGTTCTTGAGCTTGTAGAGTCATGCCACCGAGACATCTTTCGGTTGTCTACCAGTTATAGGGCAGTGATTAGACATCGGACATGGCTGATCAGGGACTACCAGCAGATCCTCTTTTAGTGTCAATCTTGGCACCATCCGTCATTCCGAACACAGGGGTCGACGCATAGTTCTGAGAGGGATTTATGAGGTTTATGCAGACCTTCTGAGGAGTACCGCATTCTTCCCTGTCTATGGCAGAGTTGACGTGGGTTTTCCAGCAGTAGCATCCTCCCACATTCACAGGGGACAAGGGACCTTAGGCTGCAGAGCCATGGTTAGAAGCCATAATTTCTATCTTCGAGCATCTGGAGATGCCTCCAGAGAGGAGGGTGAAGCTCATAATGTATATGCTTCGGGATTCCTCCAAGATATGGTGGGATGTGATCTCATAGGCGGGATTCCAGTAGGTCATGGATTAGGATGAGTTCTAGTGTTTCTTCTATGAATACTTCTACCCGAAGACTTTGAGGGACAATCGAGCCTGGGAGTTCATGAGTATAGAGAAGGGTACTCTTTCAGTTATGGAGTATTCTCCTCACTTCACAGATATACAGTGCTTTACACCCATCCTAGGAGGTGATGAGTTATTCCTAGCAAGGAAGTTTGAGGATGGTCTCAGGAAAGACATCTGATCTCATGTGAACATCTTCAAGTTGACTTCTATCACTTCTATAGTCAACCAGACGCTGATTATGGTGATAAATATGAGGGATTCTGGAGTTGTGATCCATGGTGGATCGACATATGGAGTTGGTATCCCTCTTACTAACGGCAGGAAGCGCTGTAATGAGTCTATGCGTGGAGATCCGAGGAGGCGAGAAACATCTTTTGGTAGCTAGGTGGTGTGCTACCAGTGTGGGAAGAGTGGGAATACGAGTCCACATTTCCCGAGAGACTTATTGGAGTGCTGAACATGCGAAAATATGGGTTATCTTCAGTGCTTTTTTAGATCTTATCACCATCAGCTGGTGACATGGGTTCTTCTATGACTCCTCATTCAAGAGAAGCACCACCAGTTTCTCATTAGTCAGGTAACTGGAGTTCTTCCGGTCGTTCGGGCCGAGGTGGAGGTCTTGGTTGTGGTATCCAGTCACCATGCTTTCAGTGACAATATGGTGGATCAAGTCAAGGTGGTCAGGAAGGGTTGCAGGGCCACAGTGTAGGTCAGACTTTTACAGTGGAGTGGGCCCAACAGAAGCAAGATCTCGGACCCTCTACAGTACGAGGTACGATCCTAGTTGCCTCTTTTTTAGCTTCTGCTCTTTTCGATACAAGTTCTTCCCATAGCTTTATATCTGTTGCGGTTGTGGAGAGACTTGTGCTTTGTATCTTTTCTCCTGATGATATTTTAATGCTAGACACTCTGTTGGGGACAAGAATAGCTAGTGTACATTATTGCAAGGAGTTCCCTCTAGAGGTTTGTGGGTGTCACTTCTTAAGGGAACTCTATGTTCTAGAGATGACAGGCTATGATTTCATTCTCGTAATAGACTGGTTAGTTCCCTTCCAGGCAATTGTTTACTGTTATCATCGTAGGGTGAGTTTCACGTCGCCAGAGGGCAGATTGTTTCTGCATAAGGGTGAATGGGATGTCCAGGCAAGCATAGTGGGACCCGAGCATCATGGGTTGGGAAGGGTTACATACCAGATTTCTAGTCTATATCTGGATGACCAGGGGACTTCAAAGATAGACTTTCCTCCGGTGGTGGATCGTTTCAGGGATGTCTTTCCAAAGGACTTTAGGTTTTCCCCCAGAGTGAGAGGTGGAATTTTCTATTGATCTTGTTCCAGGAGTGGAACTGGTGTCCATTCCTCCCTATAGGATAGCTACACCAGAGTTGCAGGAGCTCAAGAAGAAGTTGGAGGAGTTGTAGGCAAAGGGTTTCATCCGACCCAGTACATCTCCATGGGGTTCGCTTGTCCTATTTGCAAAGAAGGCAGATGGTACCCTCAGACTTTTTGTGGATTATTGGAAGTTAAACCAGTTGACAGTCAAGAACCAATATCCCTTGTCAAGGATTGATGATCTCTTTTATCATCTTAGAGGAGCTTGGGTGTTCTCGAAGATTTAATTGAGGTCCGGTTATCATCAGTTGCACATTAGACCATATGATATACCTCTTACAGCCTTTCAGAGCATGTATGGTCTATATGAGTATGTGGTTATGCCATTTGGTCTCACGAACGCGCCTGTAGTCTTCATGGAACTAATGAACCGAGTGTTCCATCCATACTTGTATTCTTTCATGGTAGTCTTCGTGGACGATATCTTGGTGTACTATCACACTCTACATGACCATGATAACCATATTGAGATCATTTTGAGTATACTGAGAGAGCATCAGTTATATGCTAAGATCTCTAAATTTCACTTTTGGATGGACCAGATTCACTTCTTGTGTCATGTTATCTCAGAGATAGGAGTATCAATATACCCAAAGAAAGTGAGAGAAGTAGTTTCCTGGTAGAATCCAAATAATTTATTTGAGGTGAGTAGTTTTCTAGGGTTGTATGGTTACTAAAGATGTTTCATAGAGGACTTTTCACGCTCAGCAGTTCCACTAACGGGCCTGACTAAGAAGGGTGTGAAGTACTTGTGGTCAGATTATTGTGAGTCAGCCTTTCAGGAGCTAAAAGGGAGGTTAACTTCTGCACTAATACTAGTGTTTCCAGATCCAGGCAAGAGTTATACTGTGTACTGTGATGCATTAGGTATTGGACTGGGAGTAGTGATTATATAGGGAGAAGGAGTCGTTGCGTACGGGTATCAGAAGTTGAGGACACATGAGAGTAATTACCCAATGCACGATCTCAAGTTGGTTGCAGTTGTTCATGATTTATGTTTTTGGAGACACTACCTATTGGGAGAGCATTTTGTGTTTTTCACCGACCGCAAGAGTCTCAATTATATCTTCACTCAGCATGACCTGAATTTGAGACAGCGAAGGTGGGTTGAGTACCTTCAGTATTTTGATTTTAAACTTGCCTACACGCCTGGGAAAGGCAATGCAGTGGATGATGTGTTGAGCAGGAGGACTCAGATACATAAAGTTCAGGAGGCCAGCAGTGAGTGGAAGCTTATGGATCTGTTCTCTGAGATGTATTTGGAGGTGCACAACAGAGAGTGGAAAACATTTCTTTCTTGTATAGTTGTTACCTATACTCTTCTTGATCGAGTGCGAATGAGGAAGCTATCAGATTCAGAAGGCCTAGTCCTATGAGAGAGTGTGTTAGGAGAGGACCCTATTCCTGGATGGACAGTAGGTGAGGTTGAGATCTTGAATTTTCATGGATGTGTGTGGGTACCAATAGACACACACAAGGAGCTAATGTGGGACTTTCATTCCTCGATTTGGGTAGTTCATCCTGGTGTCACCAAGATGTATCAAGATCTGCACCGTCAGTATTGGTGGCCATGTATAAATAGAGATGTTGCTAGTTTTGTCATGAGGTGTTCCACCTATCAGCAGGTGAAGGTGGAGCATCAGTGACTAGTAGGGCTTTTTCATCAGTTACCCATTCTTGAGTGGAAGTGTAATGATGTCACGATGGACTTTGTGACAGGTTTGTTGAGGTTACCTCACGGGAATGATGCAGTTTGGGTTTTCATTGATAGGCTCACGAAGGTTGCCCACTTCTTACCAATCAAGGATACCTTCAGTGTTGATGAGATTGGGAGGTTGTACATCTGAGAGATTGTACATCTACATAGGGTTCCACATTCCATTTTTTTAGACATGGATGCATGTTTTACTCCTTGGGTCTAGCAGGGACTTCAGATGGCTTTGGATACATAGGTACTTCTGAGTACAGTATACCATCCCCGGACATATGGCCAGTCCAAGCATACGATCCAGGTGCTTGATTACATGCTTTGAGCATTCATCCTGGATTTTGGAGGTTCTTGGGAGAAACACATACCTCTTTTGGAGTTTTCTTACAATAATAGTTTTCAAGAAACTATTCAGATGGAACCTTATGAGGCTTTATACGGTAGGTCATGCCGATCACCCTTATGTTGGCTGAAGATAGGAGAGGCAACTATGCTAGGACCTCATCTTTTCCAGGAGACCACGGAGCAGATAGAGTTGATTTGAAAGAAGTTGGCTAATGCATAGTCACAAAGGAAGTCTTATGCTGATCGAAGGAGACGACCTCTGGAGTTCGAGGTCAGAGATCAGGTTTTTCTACATGTCACACCGAGTTTGATACATAGAAGGATTAGAAGATAGGGTAAGATTTCATCGAGATACATTGGTCCATTTGAGGTGTTGGGGAGAGTCAGTCCGGTTTCCTATCAATTGAAGTTACCTTAGAGGTATCGGGCTATGCATGATGTCTTCCATGTTTCTCATCTTCGACGTTACTTCTCAGACCCATCTCATGTTTTACAACCTGAGGAGGTTGAGCTCGTGGTGGATGCTTCATTCGAGGAGCGTCCTATCTAGATTTTTTATTGAAGTGTGAAGGTTCTTCATGGCCGGTATGTTCCTCTGGTACGAGTGCTATGGAAGCATGGGCGAGTACAGGATGAGACCTGGGAGAGGGAGGCCGATGTATGATCGCAATGGCCAGAATTGTTCGAGTTTTCTTCTTCTACGCTGCCTTACTAGGGAAATTCATGGATGAATTTATTTAAGGGAGGAATTTTTTAAGAACCCGGATCTTCTTTTCAGGTATGTCTTTCTTTTCTGTTGTCTTTGAGAGAAATAGGAGTTTCTGGAAATTTCAGCAGTACACGCCATGTACTTATAAGTACACATTGTGTACCCGGTTGTCGCGGGTGACTGTGTACTGGTCATGTAATGGCTAAGTACATGGTCATGTGTGGTGACCTAGAGACCGCTTAAAGTGGAGGCCAGAAAAGGAAAATACATGTCATGTACTTTTAAAGAACACATTGTGTACTTTCTTTTTATTTCATTAAACGGACCGGGGTCACAGCTGATGGATAGAACCATCTTCTTCTTGACTTATCTCGTCCAGGAGCGAACGAGACCGCCGAATCTTCGCCGATCCCTCGACTCACCATCCATTCTCCAATAAAAACTCCATTGATTGTATTGGAAACACATCAGTGATTCCTTCCTTCTTCTAGAACCTCATTTTCTGTTTTCTCCTCTTTCATGAGTTATCCTCGGTTGAACATTTTTAACGTTTTTGTAGATCTACGGAGTTATAGGGCAATTCAAGGTCTAAGGTTCACGTATATCAATATCATGACACTGAGGTAAGTGGTTTTTACCTTTCCATAGATATTCTTTGAATTTTATGTGCAAAATTTCCCAATACCCAAGAACAGGGTATTGTGTGTTTATGATTTTTAGCTCTGTTTTCCTGTTATGCCTTGTTTGTTTGGATAGAGGTTAATTGTTTGAGAATAGGGTTAACTTTTCCATGATATGGATGTTTTTCCCATTTTTTCTTATTTTGACCGTTTGGTCTAGTTTTCCTATTAGGCTACTTTGGCTTCCATGCCTAGTATTTTTAGGGTGGAGTAATTGTTATCTTACATGCTATGATATGTTGTAGATTGTTTAGTCAAGTAGTTATTGAGGTTTAATTTGGCTTCCATGTATCATTTGTTCACAATTGACTTACACAGGGTTGTGAGAACCTGTTGTAGTAGACTATAGGGAGAATGGAAGTTGAGGGGTTCTCCAGAGTGTCTTTTTACTGTTATGTTGTGATACTATAGGGAGGATGGACTTTGTGCTCCCTCAGAGTGTCTGTAGTTTCCTCGATATGGGCCACATGGGGAATTGGACATTGATTGCTTCCTCAAAGTTCCTATTAGTTACCGATATTATACCAAAAAGGGAATTGATAGTGAGTGCTTCCTTAGAGAGTATTTTCTAAAGTTGAACCAGAGGGGTTGGAAATGGGGGCTTGAAAAACCTAACAAACCGCAGAGTCACTGAAATAGGCATAACTTCTGATCTAGGTGTCTGTTTCAACTCTATGGCTATTCAAACCAAAGCTCATGGAACAAAATACAATATAACATGTGTCAGAGGCCAAATAGACACACGGATCGGGAAATATTACTGTTTTAAGAAAAAAAATTGACAGGGAACCGGACACGGAAACATATTTTTAGAGGCCTTATGATGGTTTTTTGGGGTTTTAGGGTCCAAGACATAAATGGAAATTTTTTCTAGTCATTTTTATTCATATATATCTTCACTTCCTTCGATTTGATATGTGGTAGAGGCCAAATGGACACCCGGAGAAAAAGTTATGGTTGTTTGAAGTCAGAGTTTTTTTAGAGCGGTATAACTGATATATCTTACGTTTCTTTGATCTTCTCATAGTTTAGATTGTACTTGTTCCTCACTCATCTCATGATCTTCAATTTTACTGGTCATAGTGCTCAAACAGACACCTGGAGAAGATGTTATGGCTATTTTAGTGAGTTATGGGTTTCTTAGGTTTTTAGGTGCTTGGAGGGTTACTCAATTTCAAACAATCATAACTTCTTCTTCGGGTGTTTGTTTTATCTCTACCACATATCAAATTGAATCTTGAGAAAATATATACACTCTAGTGGCCACTGTAACCCCTTATCATGTTCTTTAAGGAAAAAAAAGTCCCATAATTCCTCCCAACGGTCATAAGTTCTACTCCGGGTGTCCGTTTTGTCATAACTTCTGCTCCGGGTGTCTGTTTTGACTCTACCACATATCAAATCAATGCTTGTGAATAGAACTACACTCTGGTGACCACTGGAACACATTATCATATTATTCAAGGCCCGAAAAGGTCCTTAATCCCTCCAAACAGTCATAACTTCTACTCCGGGTGTCTGTTTTGCATCTACGACATATCGAATTGATCTAAAACGTATTTAAAAATATATATATTATATTTATATAAATATAAATATACTTATATATAAATGTATTGTTTTTTATGAACTATAATTTTTTTAAATATACACTTTATTAGCGCTAGGAAAAAAAGAACTGATAAAGCCCCCCTTTTATCAGTGCTACTAAAAAAAGCGTTGTTAAAGGGTAGTGCTGCGAAAACCCAGTTTTGTGGTAGTGGTTGTTTAGTATTTACTCTTTTATTTCTTATTTATTCTATCTGTGTATATATTTTTCCATTATTTTTTGTTTTTTGGGTTATTCCACTCTGATAAGAGGGTATAGTCTCCCCCACTGTACCACCTTTACACCCTCGCTGCTAGTCGGCATCCTCTGGCGTACGGGGAGGCATGCTTGAGATCATGTTACCCGCCATCTCGAGGCACAAGTTCAGTGGATCCTGGGTCAGGATTTTTCAAAGTGGTGTCAGAGTTATATTTTTCACTTGTCTTACTATTTGGGTTTTAAATAGGAGACTAGGTGTTAATGGAATTTGGAAATGACCTTGTTCCTAGACGTAGCTTACCCATGTATAGGGGAAACCCAAATTACTTGGGATATGAAATTGTTATTATTGATTATTCTATTAATAGTTGATATGAATTCACCATTGGGTGATTCACTTGTGTTATGGTGTTATTGTTATTGGTATTGTTGAAATGGTGATTTCTTTTATCTTGTACCAATGAAATAAGGGTGTTTCATTATATGCATCATTATAGGCACAATATTACTAATATTCCATGCATTTTTTCATGTCACGTCTACTTTTAGTGTGAATTTTCCTATTACATATTGTTAGTACCTTGATTATGTATTAAAATGTGTTGAAATTTATTATAGGGATTGGGAAACATAATTGACACTTAAAGTGCCTACGATAACCTACAGTGTTTTTTGTATAGGTTAAAGAAGACACCTTAAGCAGTTAATTATGGAATTTTGATCCATGGACCATTGGTCACATGGGTTGGGACGTGTTATGGGATAGGTTAGGTGGACACCATATTTCAGTTCATAAGAAGTATGGTCCCTTATGGATTGGAAATCATAAACCATCTAACTCAACCATTTAAAGATATTTAAATGCATAACGAGCAAAAACTCAAGAATGAAAATCAATTTTAGACATAAATACTTATCTTATACTTGTGAAGTGGTGACTTAGACCTAAACCTAACCTTAGTAGTGGGTAGTGGGGTACCTCTTATGTTTTATTAGCCACTATGGTCTTTCTCTATTACCCAGTCTTGGCTTTAGAAGCACGTAGAGGAGTATGATCTGTCTATAGGAAGGCTATGTACCGATCCTAGTTTTCTATTTTCAATATTTTTAATTATTAAAATTTATTCCGAGGCATGTGTTTTTCATTGTAGCATCATGCCACCATAATGCCCTCCAGTCATATGCCCTGAAGGTGGGGACAACCATGCACATGAGGTGGAGGCCTTAATCTGATAGTGATTCCTCCTACAGTGCCTCCTATAGAACCTCTTCATATTCTTGACATGGGAACTGATGCCTAATTATGAGAGGGTTTTTTACGTATATTGCAGAATATGAAATGTGTTGTTCGACCTACCCTGAGTATAGAAGAGTTGACTTGAGAGTTACAATAGTAGCATCCTCCCACCTTCTCAGAGGATAGCGGACCACATGCTACTAATTATTGGCTTGAAACTATCCTTTCAATATTTGATCATCTAGAGATGCCTCCAGATTCGAGGGTCGAACTTATTACGCATATGCTGCATGATTCTTCCAAGAGGTGGTGGGATGTTATTACCCAGATAGATCGTCATATAGATATGTTCTAGGATGATTTTCAGACTATATTTTATGACTATTTCTTTCCCCAGACTCTGAGGGTTGATATAGATATAGAATTCATGAACCTAGAGTAGGGAATTATGTTTATGATTAAATACTCTTCACATTTTACTAAGATGTAGTTGTTTGCTCTGGCTCTAGCGAGGATGATCTCATGAACACCAGGTGATTCGAGGATGGGCTGGTTTAGGCTATCTGATTTTAGGTCAATGTATTTAAGCTGGCCATTATTTCTAAAATCATCAACCAAAACCTTATTACAAAGAAACATTTGAGGGATTTTGATGGTGCGAGTCAAGGCAGTTTGGCACTTAGATCTATCAGTGGTTCTTATTTTGGGAGAAAGAGACATTTGGAGGCTACTCATGGAGGTAGCAGTAGTCAGGCTCCTCATACTGACAGCATTATGACATGTCACTGGTGTGAGAAGCTAGGATACATGAAGCCTCAATTCTTACGAGATCTAGTAGAATACATAGGTTGTGCTGGGATGGGCAATATTCAGCGTTTCTTCAGAATTTTTCCATCAGCACCTAGCGAGTAGGGATCTACACCCACTCCATGATTAGGGATAGGGCCAGTAGGATCACGCTAGGTATAAAAACTAGAATACCATCGACCACTCAGGCCAAGGTGGCGGTTGAGGAAAAGGTAGTCATAATCATGACTCTCTGTGCTAGCAAAGTGGACTCACTCAGGGTAGTCAGGTAGTGACTCAAGGCCGCAGCATAGGATAGTTACATGCATTCCAGCCTACCTCATATGAGTAGAGCATTGAAACTTATATAGTTCTAGGTACTATTCTATTAGCCTCTACTTTAGTGTCTTATTTATTTGAAATAGGTTTGTCTCTTTCATTTATAGTTGAGACTGTTGTGGAGAAACTGGGCCTTGAGATCGATCACTTCTATAGCATCATGACACTTGATACCCTATTAGGTATCCTATTATAGAGTGTTCACAGCTGTAAAGAATGTCTCCTTGAGATAGGTGAATACCTTTTTTATGTAATCTTTTCATCCTCAACATGACAGGCTTTGATGTAATCATCAGGATGGACTGGTTAGTTCCCTATTGAGCCCACATTGACTGTTATCACTGGAGGGTGAAGTTTACATCACCAGAGGGTGGTAGTCACGTGTATAAGGGAGAATGAGATGTGCAAGCTACATGATTAAGACCTGAGCAGTAGAGGTTGGGTGGTGTGATAGCTCAAATCACCAGTTTTTCCTAGATGATTAGGGGTTACGACCCATTATTTTCCCTCTTGTAGTAAAGTATTTCAGGGATGTATTTCTTGATGACTTCTTTGGTCTTCCTCTAGTGAAAAATTTAGAATTAACTATTGATGAAGTTCAAGGAGAACCACCAGTGATCATTCCTCCTTATAGGATGACACCCATATAGCTTCTGGAGCTCAAGAAGCAGTTGAAGGATCTAGAGGCTAAATGCCTCATATGCCCCAGCAATTCTCCTTGGGTTTCACTGGTCCTTTTTTCCAAGAAGGAGGATAGTAACCTCAAGATTTTCATGGATTAACATCATTTAAACTAGCTCATAGTAAAGAATCGGTATCCACTACCTATAATATATGACTTTTTGATTAGATCTGAGGAGTGAGAATGTTTTGAAAGATAGATCTAAGTTCAAGCTATCATTAGGTGTGTGTTGAATCTTAAAAAATACCTTGCATAGCTTTCAGGAGTAGGTATAGTATATATGAGTACCTGGTCATGCCATTCAGTCTCACAAATGCACATATAGTTTTTATAGATCTTATAAATTGGGTTTTCCACCCATATCTAGACTCATTTGTTGTAGTATTTTTTAACAATATCTTAGTGTATTCACACTCAAAACATGAACATTCCAACCATCTTGAGATCATGTTGAATATATGGAGATAGAATCATCTCTATGTTAAGCTCATTAAATTCCACTTTTGGATCGACAAATTCCACTTCTTGGGTCACATTATCTCAGAGTCAGTAGTTTCAGTAGACTCTGAGAAAGTTAGAGTTTTAGTTTCATGGGAACAACCCAAGAACATATTTAACATCCAAATTTCCGTAGGGATGGTCGGATATTACAGATTCTTCATCCATTATTTCTCATGTCATGCAGCATCACTTATGAGATTGACAAGAAAATTTGTGAAATTCATATGGTCAAAATCTTGTGAAGCAACATTTCAGGAGTTGAAGGTATGTTTGAATTCAGTGACGATACTAATTATTCCAGAGCCATGAAAGAGCTATACAGTATATTGTGACACATCAAGAACCTAAGTGGGTTGTTATTCATTTATTCATATTTTTTTACTCTTCCATTTATACCAGCACACTGTTTAGCTATGAGCACTTCTTGTATTACTTCTAGACATCATTGGTGGGGGGCTACTGAGATTTTATCTCACACCCTACTCAGGCTTCCTTTGGTACCTGAGAAGACTATTTTTCTGTAAGTATGGATAAGGGAAAGTGGCCTTTTATATAATTTTTATATGCTTGACCTATATATGGAGCTTAGGAGCAGAGGACCAAGCATACACTTCAGATGATATCATATCAGCCTTTTGTTCTTTTTGTAGTTTTTGTATAGCATGATTGTATATGTTTTTCCCCTATTCTTATTTTTTATATTAGCATGCCATGCATTCATGTATATGACACTGCCTAGAAGATTTTTGTTTATTATGTAGTTGTTTAGTAATTACTCATATGCTGATTATTTATTTTGTATGTGTATATATGTTTCTGTTATTTTGTGTTTTTTGGGTTATTCCACTATTCCACTCTGATAAGAGGGTATAGTCTCCCCACTATACCACCTTTACACCCTCATTGCTAGTCGGAAACCTCTGGTGTATGAGGAGGCATGCTTGAGGCCATGTGACCCATCATCTCGGTGCACAATTTTAGTGGATCCTGGGTCAGGATGTTACAAAGTGGTATCATAGCTATATTTTTCACTTGTCTTATTGTTTGGATTTTAAATAGGATACTAGGTGTTAATGGAATTTGGAAATGACCTTATTCCTAGACTTAGCTAACCCATATACAAGGGAAACCCAAATTACCTAGGATAGGAAATTGATATTATTGATTATTCTATTAATAGTTTTATACGAATTCACTATTGGGTGATGCACCTATGTTATGGTATTATCATTATTGGTATTATTGAAATGGTGATTTCTTTTATCTTGGACCAATGAAATGAGGGTTTTTCATTACATGCATCATTATAGGTGCAATATTACTAATATTCCATTCATTTTTTCATGTCACGTCTACTTTTAGTGTGCATTTTTCTATTTCATATTGTTAGTTCCTTGATTATGTATTAAAATGTGATGAAATTTCTTACAGGGATTAGGAAACATAATTTACACTTAAAGTGTCTACCTCAACCTAACGGTGTTTTTTATATAGGTTAAAGAAGACACCTTAAGCAATTAATTATGGCACGTTGATCCATATACCATTAGTCACATGGGCTGGGATGTGTTATGGGATGGGTTAGGTGGACGCCATATTTCAATTCATAATGAGTATGGTACCTTATGGATTAGAAATCATAAACCATCTAACTGAACCATTTAAAGATATTTAAATGCATAATGAGAAAAAACTCAAGAATGAAAATCAATTTTAGACATAAATACTTATCTTATACTTGTGAAGCAGTGACTTATACCTGAACCTGACCTTATTAGTGGGTAGTGGGGTATCTCTTATGTTCTATTGGCCACTATGGTATTTCTTTATTACCCAATCTTGGCTTTAGAAGCAGGCAGAGGAGTATGATCTGTTTATAGGAAGGCTATGTACCTAACCTAGTTTTTTATTTTCAATATTTACAACTATTAAAATCTATTATGAGGCATGTATTCGGAATTGTGGTATCATTCCACCATGAATCCCTCTAGTCATATGCCTTGAAGGTAGTGACAACCATGAAACTGAGGTGGTGGGCCTTGATCTGACATTGATTCCTCCTACAATGCCACTGATGGAACCTCTTCCTATTCCTGACATGGGAACTGATGCCTAGTTTGGAGAGGGATTTCTAGGTATGTTGCAGAGTATGAAAGGTGTTTTTTGACCTACCCTAAGTATGGAAGAGTTGACTCGAGAGTTCCAATAGTAGAATCCTCCCACCTTCTCAGGGGATGGCAGACCACATGCTACTGAGTCTTGGCTCAAAACTATCCTTTCTATATTTGAGCATCTAGAGATGCCTCTAGAGTGGAGGGTCAAACTTATTACATATATGCTACGTGATTATGTCAAGCAGTAGTGGGACGTTATTACCCAAGTATATCATCATAGAGATATGGTCTATAATGATTTGTAGACTATATTTTATGACTATTTCTTTCCCCAAACTCTAAGGGATGATAGAGATAGATAATTCATGAACCTAGAGTAGGGAATTATGTCTATGATGGAATACTTTGCTTATTTTACTAAGTTGTAGTGGTTTTCTCCAACTCTAGCGAGTGATGATATCATGACTGCCAGGAGATTCAAGGATGGTCTGGTTTATGCCATCTTATCATAGGTCAATGTATTCAGGTTAACCACTATTTCTGAAATTATCAACCAAACCCGTATTACAAAGAAAAATTTGAGGGATGTTAATGGTGCAAGTCAAGGTGGTTCGACACTTAGATCTATCAGTGGTTCTTCTTTTGGGAGAAATAGACGTTTAGATGCAAATTGTGGAGGTAGTAGTAGTCAGGATCCTCGTACTAATAGATTTATGATATGTCACCAGTATGAGAAGCTGGGATACATAAAGCCTTGGTGCTTACAATATCTAGTGGAATGTATTGGTTGTGGTGGGATGGGAAATATTCAGCGTTTCTTCAGAATTTTTTCATCAGCGCCCAGCGAGTGAGGATCTGCACCTACTCCATGATCAGAAGCAGGGCCAGTAAGATCACACTAGGTACAAAAACTAGAATACCATTGACCACTCAGGTTGAGGTGGTGGTCGAGGCAGAGGTAGTCAGACTCATGATTCTCTGTGCCAGCAGAGTGGACTCATTTAGGGTATTCAAGCAGTGACTCAAGGTTGCGGTACAGGATAGTTACATGCATTTCATCCTACGTTGTAGGAGTAGAGCATCGGTACTTCTACAGTTCAAGGTACTATTCTAGTAGCCTCTACTTTAGTGTCTTCTTTATTTTGAAATAGGTTTGTCTCACTCATTTATAGCTAAGACTGTTATGGAGAGACTAGGCCTCGAGATCGAGCACTTATATAGCATTATGAAACTTGATACCCTGTTAGGTATCCTATTAAAGGGTGTTCACCATTGTAAAGATTTTCCCCTTGATATCAGTGAATGACTTTTTGTATGGAATCTTTTCATCCTTGATATGACAGGATTTGATGTAATCATCAGGATGGACTGGTTAGTTCCCTATCGAGACCACATTGACTGCTATCATCAGAGAGTGATGTTTACATCCCCAGAGGGTAGAAGGCACATGTATAAGGTAGAATGAGATGTGAAAACTATGCGATCAGGACCTGAGTAGCAGAGGCTGGGTGGTGTGATAGCTCAAATCGCCAGTCTTTTCCTAGATGATCAGGGGTTGTGACCTGTTGTTTTCACTCCTATAGTAGAGTGTTTCAGGGATGTATTTATTGACAAATTATTTGGTTTTCCTCTGGTCCAAGAGGTGGAATTCACTATTGATCAAGTTTTAGGAGCAGCATTAGTGACCATTCATTCTTATAGGATGACACCCATAGAGCTTCTGGAGCTCAATAAGCAGTTGGGGGATCTAGAGGCTAAAGGATTCATACACCCCAACAATTCTATTTGGGTTTCATAGCTAGATCGAGATCATCACATATGGGTCTCGTCAGTTGAGGCCTCACAATTAGAATTACCCAATGCATGATCTCGAGCTAGCTGTTGTGGTCCATGCTCTATGCTATTGGAGAAACTATCTAATTGGAGAGTATTTTGTGGTATAAACTGATCACAAAAGCCTCAAGTACATATTTACACAACAAGATCTAAATATTAGGGAGTGCGGGTGGGTTGAGTACCTATATTCATTTGATTTTGAGTTTTCTTACATGCCTGGTAAAGGCAATGCAGTAGCCAATGCTCTAAGCCAGAAGACTCAGACTTAGGTGATTCAGGAGGTAAGTGGTGAATAGAAGCTCGTGGCCTTATTCTCATAGATGCACATTAAGTTTTAGGAGGACCATGGTCAGACTATCCTCATGGACTTAGTAGTAACTTATTCTCTTCTAGAATGGGTAAGAATGAGGCAACTATCAGATCTCAAAGGCCTTGTCCTAAGGGAAATTGTCTCAGATGATGATATGTCTTCAGTATGTACCATATATGGGGATGATATTCTACTATTACATGGGAATGTAAGGGTCCTAATAGGAATCAGTGAGGAGTTGATGCGGGAATTCCACGCCTCAACATGGGTGGTTCACCCCAATATCACCAAAATGTATCAGGGTCTATGACGCCAGTATTGGTGGCCAAGTATAAAATTGGATATTTCTAGATTCATCACTTGGTGTTTCACCTGTCAATAGGTGAAGGTGGAACATCAGCATCTGATAGGTATTTTACAACCATTTTCCATTCTTGAGTGGAAATGGGATGATGTTTCTGTGGTTTTCATGACTATTCTACATAGAACACCTCATGGAAATGATAAAATGTGTGTTTTCATTGATCATTTGATGAAGTTCGTGCATTTATTACTTGTGAGATACACCTTATAAGTAGATGAGATATGGAGGTTTTATGTTAGGGAGGTTGTACATCTTCATGGATCTCCACAATCTATCATTTCTGACAGGGATGCTCTCTTTAAGTCATGGTTCTGGTAGGTATTTCATAAGGCCTTGGGTACACAGTTGCTTTTGAGCATGGCCTATCACCCACAAAAATATGGAAAGATAGGGCATACAATTTGGGTGCTAGAGGATATATTCCATGCTTGTGTCCTTGATTTCAAGGGTTTCTAGGAGAAACATATTCCCCTCATTGAGTTATTTTATAATAACAGCTTTCAGGCTACCATTGAGATGGCTCCTTATGAATCCTTATATGGTAGGACTCATCGTTCACCTCTATGCTGACCATAGGTAGGTAAGGTAGTTATGCTTGGACCATGTCTCATTCAAGAGACTACAGAGCAGGTATAGATGATCAGAAAATGCATGATGACAGATCAGTCCAAACAGCAGTCGTATGTCAACATACGTCGATAACCTCTTGAGTTTGAGGTTGGAGACCGGGTTTTCTTGCGAGTCTCACCCAAGTTGAGCCATAGATGTATTTGAAGGCAGGGTAATATCTCCCCTAGGTTTGTTGGACCCTTCAAGGTTGTGAAATGGATTAGACCATTGGCTTACTAGATAACACTTCCTCAGAGATATTTTCCTATTCATGATGTCTTTCACATATCTCAACTTCACTGGTATTATCCAGACTTGTCGCATGTCTTTCAGCCTAATGAGTTTGAGCTGGATGTAGATGCTTCCTTCAAAGAGTATCCCATTTGTATTGTTGATCAGAGCATGAAGACACTCTAATGAAGGTCAGTTCCTTTATTATGAGTGTTATAAAAGCACGACTGAGTACAGGACGAGACCTTGGAATGGGAAGCTGATATATGATCTCAGTGGTTGTAACTCTTTGATGAAGATACCTCCTTACCCTCAAAAGTCCAACTTGGGGACAAGTTGCTTAAATGAGGGGAGGTTGTAATGACCAGTCTTTTCATTAAGTTACGGATCGTTAGTTTTTTGTTTTAATTCATTTAAAAGGGCCTAATAATGTTCACCAATGAAGTTGTGAGGGTCACGAGGGTGTCTGGGGATTGTTTTAAGCCCAGAACCCTAGGCTTTTGGAAAAATAATTGGGAAGCATGGTTAGTAGAAACTGTGAAGCACAACCCGCATGGTCTCTACTAATTGTACGAGGTAAAACAGAGGTGTAGTAGGAGTCGTATGGTTTATCTAAAATCGTGAAACTCTAGGCACAAGACTATGTGAAAATTTCAGACATTTGACAATGGGATTTCTCACAATTTATGAATGGTTTGGAAAACCATGTGCCTTAACTGTGTGAGGTATTCCCTTGGATGGAGACTTGAGAACAGTTTGCACACGGTTTGGTCAAACCGTGCAGCCCCTATTTTGAGGGAAAAATGACATTTTTCCCTCATTAATCCTTAAACCTAATTTTTCTTTATCCCTAATCATTCAAATGGACTAGCCCCCTTTCTTCCTTTCATGAGCTCAAATCTTCCATATTCTAGGATACTTGATAATTTTTTCATCCACTGTCCAAATCAAGCATTGTCAAAAGCGTCAGATCCCTCTCAGTAAGATCTACCTTCCCATTACCTTTGATCTAAGTTTATCTTCAAATATGTTAAGCTATTTAGGTGTAAGTTATTTTTCCCTATTTTCAGGTCATTGGACTGTTTCTTCAATTTCTTTCATCCTAATTCGAATCTGAGGCTGATATTGATCGAGGAGTCATCTATGGCCTTGAGGTAGGTGGTCTCTTCATTTTCCCCAAGAGTTTTTGTTTTTTCATAGAATGTCGGTGTGTCGCACGCTGACCTTTATCGCATGTCACTGTTTAATTGGGTTCTTCATATTAAATTGATCTGCACACCTTGATATACACTTATTGGTCCTTATTTAGTATTTTGGAGGATGTTGACCATAGTAATGGACACCCCTTGGGTGTGCCAACTTGTTCTTTCCTTTATAGTGAATTTTTTAAACACATGGGATGCCTCCTAAGCATTCATCTTGGGTTGTAATTTTGTTTTCCCTATTTTATATAAATATTAAATAAATTCAAGCACCTTATAAGTGCTTGGATTGTCTTATAAAGGGAATTTATCATGTAGGTAATTTCCTAATTTGACCATGGAACCTTCTAAATGGACCTTTGAGACTTATAAGTGTAATTGCCATGTTTTAATGAATTAAATGGATTACATAAAATGGGATGGATTATTCATGATGGGTTTCCTTCCTTAAATGAATTAGATGGAATCATTGAAATGGTTTTTGAAGGTTGGCAAGGACTCACTGACTATTGTATGTTTTATATATTACTATATATATATATAGTTACTGGTCAGACTCACATTATGGCCCATGAGCCGAAGTAGGTAGAGCCGCCAGGTGTCCTTTAGGAACTTGAGTGGGTTGTTATTTATTTATTCATCTTTGTTTACTCTTCCATTTATACATGTACATTTTTTCTCTATGATCACTACTTGGATTAATTCTAGACATCGTTGGTGGTGGTCTACTAATATTTTATCTCACATCCTACTTGGGATGTCTTTGGTACCCAAGAAGACTATTTTCCTACAGGTCTGGATAAGGGAAAGCACCATGTTAAAGAGTGTTGGTATGCTTGACCTATAGATGGATCTTAGGAGTAGAGGATTTAACATACACTCGAGATGCTAGTGGAGCAACATTTTGTTCTTTTTGTAGTTTTTTTATAGCATGATTGTATATGCATGTCCCATGTTCCCCTTTTGTATATCAGAATTCCATGAATCCATGTATATGACATTGCATAGCGGATTTTTGATTATTATTCAGTTTTTTAGTATTAATTCTTCCGCTTCTTATTTATTATATATGTTCATATATGTTTCTGTTGTTGTGTGTTTTTTTGGTTATTCTGTTGTGCCACTCTGATAAGAGGGTATAGTCTTCCCATCATACCACCTTTACACCCTCACTGCTAGTCGATAGACACCGGCATATGGTGAGGCACGCTTGAGGCCATGTGACCCACCGGCTCGGGGCACGGGTTCAGTGGATCCTGGGTCATGACGTTACAATACAACACTCTCATACCAAGCATATTGAGATTAGGTATCAATTTATTAAAGAAAATATAGAGCAAGGAATATTCATAGTGGAACATGTAAAAACAAATGAACAAGTGGCAGACATCATGACTAAGTGGTTAGCCAGACCTATGTTTGAGAAGCATCAGTTGAACCTCAGTGTTCAGCCACCTCCCTCAACTTTAGGAGGTTCAGATATTTCCCCTCTTCCCATTGGAATCTAACACTCTATATGGTGTGTTCCATGTTTGGAAGGTCACTTTTAGTTTATTGTCACAAGGAGATAAATGACTATAAAATTCAATGGAATTTTCAAATTCAAGAGATTAGCAAGTGGATTCAGATAAAAACTCTCACATTCGGGAGGAGTGTACGTTATGAAATTTAGGGGGAGATATGATCCATGGGGAATAGATGTATGATCTTTGATCAAACTAGGAGACAGGGGGAACTGGAAATAGGAATGTCATGAGGCATGGAATGTTCACTTAGTATCTTGTTTTTTACAAAAAAAACATTTCTTACATAGACTTAGAGTGATGGATGAGTTATTTCATTACTATCTAGAAGAAGTATGAAGGTTGTGTTTATTTGAATTTAACTTTCGATTGCCAATAAACCTAAAGGGGGAGAATGTTGGAATCAAGGTTATTCATGATAGAGTTTGATGTTGAGGTGTGTTGTAAATCTAATATTGGGATGGTCAAGGATATTTATTTATTGGGAAAATAGTTTTTATGAGGAGGAAGGTCGGATAAGGCATTGAATAAGGTTAGAGAAGATTGTGTCATTTTCCAGTGTTTTCTATATTTTTTGGTCTCAAAAATCCGGATCAAAAGACGGTTTTTCACATAATACTTGCATGATCATGTAATACTTATGAAATCGTATGGTAATTATTGGGAAAAATCCCTCAAGTTATCATTGAAGCATTTTTGAGGTGATTGTGTTTGTTAACAAAGTGGGCATCCGTGTTGTGTTTGTTGACAAAGCAGACCACGATGTTCAAATTTGTTGACAAAGGGGGTTTGCATGGTGAGTTGTCGAGTTCAAGAGATGTTGTTAACAATCCTTTATTAGAAGAAGAAACTCAACAAAGGAATAAAAAATCTAGAGGCGGTGCAAAAAAGAGCAGATACAAGGTGGCGTCGTTTTCCAATGTTTGCCAAATTTTTGGGCCTCAAAATCAAAAAATGTAGAAAAGTATTTTTGGAAAAGAGACTTCTATGTTGGTGTCTTGGAGGCTTGTAAATTTGAACGCCATATGTTTTTAAAGATCAGAACATCAAAATATGGCTAAGGAAAGAGGGGTTCCCCAGTTTTGGTTTGGGCGTGCAAGGTGACTAGGGTGACAGAGACTAGGGCGGCTGTACTTGCGCGCCAGGAGGTGACTTGCATGTCGGCACTCAGGGTGCCCAAAATACCTATAAATAGAGGGATACCCCTACTCATTTTAGATAAATCTCAACACTTAGAGAAAATTTGATCTCCTGTTGTGCAGGTGGTTTGGGGCGCGCAAGTGGTGGTTTGGTCACGCAAGTATAAGGTTATTCAGAAGTTGCGCGCCAGTTGATAGTTGCAAACCAATATTGGTTTGGGCGTAAAAGGGTGTGATTCTCCCAAGTTTTGTGTTGAATAAGGGAGTATCGCGCAAGTGGTTAGGTGACACTTGCACATCAGGCTTGGAGAAGCGCGCCAAAGCATAGAGAAGCGCGTCAAGCATTAGAGAAGTGCGCCAAGCATAGAGAAGTGCATCATTCACTCTAGGGTTGTGCGAAAGTTTGAGAATTACTCGTTACCTTCAGTGAAAAGTGAGATTCATCTGCGGGAAAATTTTGGATGTCAACAGAGCATCTACATATAGAGAAAGATGCATTCATTTTTGATAATGAAGGGACCTACAAGTCCATAAACTGTGAGTGGATCCCTTCTAGAGCAGTGAGCAAAGGAAGAGGAAGAAGGTGATCCTCTCCACTGGAAGTGAGCCAGAGAGAGAGAAAGAGGGAGTAACCCTTGGGAAAGTTGTGAGCTAACCCTAAACTTTGTAAAGGCAGTGAGCATGGGCATAGAAGTTATCTAGCCTGAACATTGTAAATTGGCAGTGAGCTTTAGTGGATTTGGTACAGTGGCACATCGTCGTTGTATGTTCCTTGGACGTAGCCCAGTGAGGGTGAACCAAGTAAAAATATTTGTGTCTATCTGCTTACTTCTCTGAATTTCATTCAAAGCATCATCATTAGATAAATAAGGGAATAATAAGATCAAAAGTAAAACAAAATTGCAAACAAAGTGACCCTTATAATAAAGAGGTCAAGATCTAGTGGAGCAGGGATAATTTTGAAAAGAATATCCATACCCTGATTCACCCCCCCCAGGGTATTTAGGCCCCTTTTGGTCCTAATAGTAATTACACGTTAGGGGTCTGTGATGGTCGGATTGTGAAGGGATCATGTGAGGAAGTCACGTGAAGGTGGCGTTGTTTGCAGTGGTGAGGTGGAAATTGGCTGTGAACTGTAGAAGGATCACATGGATTGTGAAGTAAATATGTGGCTCACATGAAGGTGGCATAATTTGTGTTGATATGATATAAATTTTTCATGAACCATGGAAAGGTTCATGCGGCTTGAGAGGGAAATATGCGACTCGCGTGAATTGTTGAAGGACCACAAAAGGAGTACACTACCAGGCTTTCTGTAAAGGGTTGAACAATAATCTTGGTGTTTAGTGAGATTTTTGGGGAAAATTTTCCTATAAATACCACACTATTCACATCATTTTATAGGTGATGAAAAGTTAAGAAAGTTACAGAGATTAATAGGAAGAGCAAAGAAGGGAAGGTGTGTTGCGGAGTTAGTTCATGAGAGACATCTGTGAAGTGAATACGCTAAGGGGAAATTCATGAAGGAATCACGTGAATACATCATGTGGAGGCAATACATGGTGGAGTAGTCTACGTGAACAATACATGGTGAACAGTGTTCCGCATAAGATTTGTGTGCAAGGAAATATCACAGTCTGTCATTTTTCATAGATATATCTGGTGATTATTTTGAAGACCATGGAGAATCATATTTTGGAATTCATGATGCAACATACTTAGGAAATATCTAATGATGAGGAGGTGGCCATCAAGTCATTATACTAAGGAAGAATTCATTTAGAGCAGTGAGTAAGGGGGGGTCGACATAAGTGATTTGAGGGTGGCAGTGCGCTATCTATGAATTCATTATAAAGGTGGTGAGAATGGCATGGAGTGGTTGTGAATGGAAAATTGTAATCCATGATATCTATTGAATCTTAGTAGATTCTGGTACAACTGGCTCATCATCGGTGTATGCTACTTTGACTAGTCCTTAGTCGTAAACCAAGTAAAATTTGATGTGTTATTTTTTTTATTTCTACATTTTTGTGTTTAGTGATTGCACGGTATAATCGGGCAAGCCTAACATGTTCCTACCAATGTTGGGATAAGATCCATTCAAAGAAAAAGTAAAAGGTGACACCCTGATTCATCCCTCCCCTCTCGGGATGTCCTCAGGTATAACAACAAATGATCCTTATAAAGTAATGAATCATATGTATGCACTTCATGATCCTTATGAAGTCCATGTTCATCCTTATGAAGCCCATGGATCATCCATATAAAGTCCATTTTCCATCCTTATGAAATCTCAAGCATCTTTATGGAGTGAAAATCATCCTTATAAAGTATGGAATGATCCTTACATTGATTCAATGCCATTTTTATATTTTCATCACAGAGTCAATAATCTTTCATAGATCTGGAATGACTCTTACACAAAGTCATTTTAATCTAGAATGACTGATATGCAACTCCAATGACTCTTACACAACTCTCAGCTGATTGTTACTTAGAGTCCAGATGACTCTTACGCTCGTCTAAAATGATTGTTTCATAGTCATACCTTTTCCAAATTCTCAAGCTTGAGTCTGGAAATGACTCCTATATAGACCAGGAATGATTCTTACATAGATTCCTTTGTGAATTTTCAACTTCAGTCTATATATTCTATACTTCACTCAAATAGCTTCAGTGCCTCTTCAAATCTTTAGAGGACTTTCTCAAACACCTTAAATCAACTCAAAACATCACCCCAAGTATTTTCTTCTTCAATTTATAGCAGTTGTGAATTCAAACGGCCTTTAGCTAGTCTTCTCAACTTTAGCTAGACTTTCTTCTTTGCATCCCCAAGATCATCTCAGCATTCTCCCCATTTAGTCATCTACTTAAAACTCAAACCAAATCATTTTCCAAACTATTATAGTCAATGAATTCACCTTTCATAAGAACTTAGCTTTGGTTTCCTTGAAGTCCATCTCCACAATAATCACATGTAAAGGCTACTACATTGAAACTACATTCCCAAGGTCTTCAAGCAGTAGTACACATTATCCTTTCCATCCATACTTCTACCCGCTCACTCGTCTCCTCGGCACACTTAGACTTTACTCTTCACAACCTTATTGACAACAAATACAACTTAACCCCATGAATCTATTTGGGCACTTCACATTATGTCAAAGAAAACATTAGTGTCTCACTCATTATGATAGTGTATATATATGACATTATTTTTACCGAAAATTAAATAAAATCTTGTGAAGAATTTACTGATCAAATAAAGAAACATTTTAGAAGTCATATCATATTATAGTAAAACAAATCTTATGTTGTCTCAAAGGAACTCTTTAGTATGGATTGAGGTCTGGTGAACATAAATCTATATTGATTTATGGTTTTACCAATGTAGATTAGGCGAGTGACATTGGTGATGGAAAGTCAACTTTTGGAGGAACATTCCTTATTAGAGAAAGATGTGTTATTTGGCATTCTACAAATAAAAGTTTAGTCAATTTGAGCACCACGAAATGATTTGTATGAAATCGTAGCTTGAAGATATGAGAGTGAATGTTTCCCAACCACGGGTAATTGAGTGTAACAACCAAAGTGTGATTAATCTGTCAAAGAATCCAGAGGAACATTTAAGATCAAAACATATTGATATCAAATATCATTTTATCAAGGAGAAGGTGGAGTGTGGTGAACTCAACTTGGATCATGTTTCGGCAAAGGAACAACTCAAAAATATCTTGAAAAGCCCCCAATGAATGATGAATTTCAACACTTATTAGTGTTATTAAGAGTGTATTCTCTCCCAAAATCCCTATGAGTACATTTCTTTATATTTCCCACTTACATTCTTTTGCATTTGTTGAAAAAGAGAGAATATTTGGGAGTTTTCCCACTTACATTCTTTTCCCATGTGGGACCCAAAGACTAACAAGTCGGTCCACATATCTTAAAAAAATATTAAATAATACTTTTTGTATAAGTATAACAAAACAATAACCAATTAAAAATGAATATAATAAGAGAATTAAATAAAATATATAAACTTTTAGCAAATGTTGTTGGAGGGTAACGTATTAGGGAAGTGGTGGGGAGAGGGGACTAGATTTTGGAATTATTTAAAAAAAGGCACCTTTTGATGTATGGAATGAGAAAAGGTGATGGTGGGTGTGTAATGTATTGGAACTTGGTTTATTTTGTTTTAATGGTTTATTCTTTTATTAGAACATGATTTATTTTATTTACATGTGCGTGATATATTTTATTTTTTATTTGAACCCTGGACTATTTATGATAGTTTGTGGGCCTAGCGGAACCTGTAGACCATCCATGGGTTCATCCTTGAAGGTTGCGGGTTTTGCATGCTGGATTAGTTTTGGCTCATATATTAACAGGCTCAAACATTTAAGGCCCTAGCCCACAAAAATTCATGGTCTAACGAATTTTTTCACAATTCTAGGAGAAGTTAAAGCTGTAAATTATTACCTTATTGATAAATGGGAAAATCAAAGTTAGTCTAGTAAAATTAGACGTGTGTTGTGAAATTTAGGGGGAGAAGAGCTTTAAGAAGAGTTTGAGAAGAAATGTTGGAAATTTATTTGAGCTTAAGGTTTTTAGAGAGGACATGTTGGAATTCTTTTTCATTTTGAGGATTTCATTTGGTTTCATGATTTTTATTTGGTATCATATTGTCAACAAATACCAAGAGATTGAAAGTCCTCTTAAAATATTGAAGATGCTCATAAGAGGTAATGAGACTTGATTAATAAAGCATTGTTCTTTACGCTGAGTAACATATCTCTCTCACAAATATTACTCTATTCGACAATACAGTGTTTTCATAATTCTCACATTGGGAGAATACTATGGACCATGATCTTTAGTTGATAATTCATGAGTTTTGAACTTTATTTTATGTTGTATTTATTGTCATCGTGCTCATAAAAGTGTACGAGTATGTTCATAGATTTTCTAGAAAAATTGAATTACACGGTCAACTGTGTAGTACATTTTGAGGTTGCAATGAGGAATTTAGAGTCGATCGTGCAAAACAATTGAAGTGACCATGAATGAAATTTTGGCAAAGGTAATGAGCAAAGTCAACCATATATAACAGTAGAGTCAACCATATAGTACAAACCAAGGAAATTGTGAATTTTATACCTTACCAAATTTAAGGCATGTTGTTGCTTACAATATAGAGATCCTAGATGACCATATAATGCTTCATTTTATCATTATTTCATATTCCATTACTTTTCTTGAGAATTTGAAGATGAGACTTGGTGGTGGTGATGTGGCGTTGATCCGTGTTGACCAAGTAGATTTTCCAACGATTCTTTGATCGAGATTCGTTTGATTTAAATGGGTTTTATTATTTTCATATCTTGGCCAAAACATGACTAATTTTTCACGATATATTGAATCATATTTTGTCGAGATTAAAGGAAGACTTTGAGAGTTTAACCTGGTTTTTTGAAGGATTAAATACGGATTTTTTTTCTCCATATTTTTGGGACAAAGTTGAGAAAACAGAAAGCTAATTACATAGGAGGAACTGGGAAGAGAACCTATGTTTTGGTTACAAGGTGTAAGACTTCTATTTTTGTAGATAAAAAGAATATGATACAAATCACGAGTATACCACAAAGGGGAGGAAGGGAGACATATACACCTGATGAGCTACTCATTCTGGAATACATAACTGCGAAGATGATCCACTCGGGTCGGATGCTTGAGCTTCATCAGAGCCTTCAGTTCATACTTCCTCACCATTTCCCTAGATATGTTCAAGTTCTTCGCAATCTCTCCTAATGTTCTTTCACCTTTCCCATCCAATCCATATCTCTGCCTTATCACCAGGCTCTCTTTGGGCTTCAGTGAATCCAGCTGACAACAAATATTTAGAATGAGGCTCTCGGTATGTGTGAGTACATGTGTATGTATGCATGCATTCAAGTTAGATGAGCCGAGCCATTACCACATCATCAAGAGCAAGCCGGCGAAGAGTATGCTGTCTCTCCCTGTTGCTTCCGGCACCATCTATATCAGCAACTCCACTTATTAACTCTTCTTGGGTGACTGGGTGCCTTGCATGAAGAGAGAGAACGGGTTTCGAGGCATTCATCACATCGCGATACCTCTCCGCGGATATTCCGACCTTTTCGATAATCTCTTCCATGGTGAGCGGTCTCTGAAGTTCCATCGACAATTCCAGTTTAGCTTTCTGTATTTCCGATCTAACCTGCATCAGGCTACTGTGTGAAGCTTCGCTATATTTCAGGGAAGACAACTTAGCCAGTCATTTCATAGACAGTAGACAGTAGAAAGGGGGTGAGTTTCTAATTAATTGAACAATATTGAGAAAATTCAAGCATGCATTTGGTTATGAAAAACATTTTCTGTTTTAATTTTCCAAAAATGTAGTAGAAAATGTATTAGACTATGTGCATGTGCAACAATTTTTCAGAACCGAGGGAAAAAAGCCTTGTTTTCATTCTTTTAAAAATTGAAAACGCTTAGACAAGTAACTGTTAAAAAAAAATTATGTCACCAATATATGATAAAAGGTAAATCATACTGTTATAATATTTAGATATTTAGGATATGGAATTTGACCAGGTCTCAAATTTCCTCGGATTTGAATTTTCTATATCATATCTATCTTGGGTTTTGCATCTCATCATCTATGTCTATAAATAATGAGCTTCATCCTCATTCAAGAGATGGTTTCTGAGCCAATTCTTTTTACATGGTATCGAGGACCTGGTAAAACCCTAGAGTCAGTCTCTCCTCTCTCTCTCTCTCCTTGGTGCTCAGGCATCCCTGCACCTGGGCGCCCAGCTCCTGCCCAGCACCCACTGCAGCACACCTTTCTGCTCACCAATGCCTTCAAGATTATTTAAGTCCATAGAGTGACTTATTGAGAAGGCAACTTGATTTTTTAAATCTATTGGCAAATCCTTCAGGAGGTTTCATGAATATCTTTTCATCCAGCTCACCGTGCAAAAATGTAGTTTTCACATCTAACTGTTCTAAAAGGAAATCATTAGGACAAAAAACATACCTGCTGTTTCTGTTACAATCTGCTCATGTTAAAAAAAGTTTTAGATTAGAGAATTTGAACTGTTAATATACTGCTAGGTCAACATTACAAGCTGTCGTTAACACAAGATAAATCATTTAAGAGTACTATTATGTATGCTAACATTGTTGGCAGTGTAATGCATGCGGTGATTTATTCAAGGCCGGATTTCACTTTTGTTGTTTGTAGTTTAAGCAGGATCATGATCAATCCGGGAAATGCTCACAAGCATGCATTGAAATGGTAACTCAAGTATATGACAATTTAAATTAGACTTTATGTTATGGTAGAAATTTTGATTCAAAACATGCCGTAGCGGGATATGTAGATTCAAATTATGCGGCTAATATAGACACTAGAAAAGCTATTGCTTAGAGAGACTATGGTTCAGAGGTTTGGTAAATGACAACAAGATACACACAGAAAACAACTCAGCTAACGTTTTGACAAAAAATGCTCCGTTGTCAAAGTTTAAACATTGTTTAGAGTTGTTGAACATTGGTCCAGTTCAATGACCTAGGTACAGGAATACCATGTGCTTGTGTAGAACATGCATTTTTATTTGCGAGGTGGGGATTCGTGAAATTTGCATTTCATAGTTGCAAATTAAATTGAATATTTTGTATGTTTTATGTTATGCTTTATTAAATGCAAAAAATATTATTATTTTCATTTTGTTATTATTTTTCCTGAGCTTCCCTATTTGGGATGACTGGGCATGGACTGGGCTATTTGCGCTTCACCTGGGTTAGGCTCCAATGGTCTTTCTCAAGAGCCTCCATGTTACTTGGCTTCTGCTCGTGGCATCTGTTTCAGACATGATTATTATGATCCAACAACTATGGGGAGCTCAATCTGGGTATTTTCGTGTATCTTCACTCAATTCATTCAAAAAAAATTGATTATGTTTTTAAGAGAGAGAGAGAGAGTGACCTCCTCTGAGCACTGGTGCGATTCTTCCGAGCATCTCCCATAACGCTCCTTTGCTGTCTTGTTCTCATGGCATTGATCACTCTCTAAAGCCCGGTTGTGTGACTTTGAGGGAGAGATTAAAGATTTTGGGCCTTGCAAACATGGCTATGACAGCTTTCAACTTTGGTTTGATCATCTCGGAGGCTGAGTAAAGCAATCAATCTCTGGTAAAGGGAGACCGTCCAGCAGGGAGAGTATATCAATTCCTTGAATCACGATTAATCACCGGTTCTTGGTTTGTCAAGGTCACTGGCTCAGATGGTTTTGTCTGCTTGTTGTTTTCTAAATTTTCTATTTGTATGTTTGTTTCCTTTGTTTTTGCATAGTGGTGTTCCTGATGTGCACATGGATCCAACTTGAACCAAAACAGGTAAATCACTATCTCCATATCTTTCCATTTTCTTTGTCTTGATTTTTGTTTAGTGACTGTAATCATCATCAAAATCAAAAACTGGTTTTTTTTTTAATTTCAACTTTCTGGATATTGTTTATGAATCTATAACAATTATTCAGTACTTGTTATTTTGTTGTGTGGTAGGAGTTGGTGGATCCCTTTTCACATGCCACGAGAGTAACTTACATAATCACTCATTTTTCTCTCTCTTCAAAACATTTTCGAGCAAATTTTATAATACATTTTACGAAAATGAAAAAAGAAAATGATTTCCATAACCATATGCAAAAAGTGATCAAATATGCCTACTGATTTAATTTCCCAACTGATCACCGAGCCAGCACTTGGTTTGAGTTTGCAATAGAGGGGGAGATAACCTAAAACCTACAACGATAGAAGGTTTTGGTGCATTTTCTCTTTCTAACAGAAAGCTGAGTTCGGTTTTGTGTTTGGCTTTAGCAAATCCTTTCAGTTTCTGTTTTTCAAAAATGTATTGAAAAATGTGTTAGAAAACATTTCAGATAACAGGGTAAAACAAAAAAGAACTGATTAACCTTTACTTGCATTTAAGTCTCCACAGAAACATGAAAAACAGTTTTTTTTTTTTAAAAATCTCACAATTTCATCTTCACCTTCTAAAAAATGACATTCATTTACATAATTCAATACATTTTCTCATATATTTTTGGAAAATAAACATTGGATTTTTTTTTCAAAACCAAACACAGTCATAGACTTTGCATGAGCTGAGATTTTTTGACGAAAATAGAATATCGAACTATAAACACACTGGTAAAGAAATGAGAGGAAAATGAAGCACGCGATTTTGAAAGATGCATACCGATTCAAGTCCGAAGGGGACACGGGTGAAGTTTGAAACTGTTAGGGAGCGTGTCATGGCATGCCTAATCCAAAATAAGCTGTAGGTGGACAGCTGGGAACATCTTTTGAGTTCAAACCGGTCAATGGCTGTGATGAGACCTTGAACACCAGCTTGACACATGTCTTGAAATCTTGAACTATTCACAAGTTCTGGAAAGTATTTGTTTAGTGCAAACATAACAAGCCGGAGATTGTGCTGTGAAAAGGAGAAGCATTATCAAGTCACATGAAAAGTAGTACTGAACAAAGATGAAAATTAAGGTTTTGAAATTGCTAACAAACTGATAAAATAATGTTGTTACCTTGATCAATTTGTTTCTCGCAGCAGAACCAACATTCAAGTATCTTCTTAACTGAACTACAGTTAAATTGGTTGTCTCGGCCAATTCTCTATCTGTAGGCTCTCTCCCCAATTCTTTCTGCAAATTCTCCTTTACTTGACGAAGTGCCTTCATTATGAAAAAATAAAATAACCATCCAATTCAAACTAAACAACAAAAGAGAACGTTTCTTGTCCACTGCATTTGCCTTTATGGGTAAAGCTTACCTTCATGTGTTGCATCAACTTGAATAGCCATGCTTGTTCTCTTGAGGGAAGAACTTGGGGTATCTTCATTTTGTTCCAGTCAAATCTGAATACGTCACCTGAATCCGGATACTCCCTAAGAAGCATCTCAATCCTTTCATACGAATCTGTTGCATCCTTTTCTTTCAAAATGGAAGAAGCAGGTCGGTCCTCTGCCTTCTTACTCAATGCAATCCTCTGATCAAGGCTCATCCGTTTTCCCCTTTTACCTCGATTCCTGACCACAGTGTCAACCCTCCTTTTCTTCTTATCACTTTCACCAATCTTCATTTTCTGTTCATCGTCCTTCAGAATACAATCTTCCCGTTCGGCAACTGAAACATCGGCTGCGGGGCTGAGATTGAATATGCTTTCAAGTTTAGCTGCAGCTTCATCGTAGTCCACTTGTGAGGTGCATGGAGAGACTTCATCTATAGTCACATAGGAAACTCTGTTGGGGGGTTTAGAAGCTTTTTTTGGACGCCGGGGTTCTTTAGCTGTCTTTCTTGGCAATTGACTGGAGTCGTGGGCTGTAAACAGGGTAGGGTCCTTGGTTTTATCAGTTTTAAATGCCATAATTAAGGCCCTTTTTGACGCAGGCCATTCAGGTTGAAATTGAGCACTCAACCCAAATAAACCCCCCAAAGTGGAGCTTGATGCAGTCATAACTCCCATGTCAAGTCGCCTAAGCAAATGTCCGGGTGATAAAACACAACAAAAAACCTACAGCCACACAAAAAAGCCGCCATAAATTATGAGCGTTGCATGTCACATTAAGCATATAACTTTTATTTTACAAACATCCATGTATCTATCTTGAAGATTTCCAACACCATTGGAGCTCGCAATTCTACCCAGGACCCATTTTCTACCACCTAAATTTCCAAAATTTCATTTAGATTTGAATCTTACAGAAGCAATTGGGAAATATTGGGTCACATCCATCAATGCTTCCAATCCAAGACAAGAATAACTCTAGGTAATGAAAATCCAATGGCTCGTTAAGAAGGCCTAGTGTAGTTTTCCACACACACATGGACGGCGGGAAAAACTTTAGAGGTTTTGAGGGGAACACTATAGGGGTCAGGCATGAGAAGGACATCCCAACACACAAAATTTAGAGAAAACAAGATTAAGAAGGCACAGCCAGCCAATAAACTTCTAATCACGCATTAATCAACCCATTAAGCAGGCTAGCATCGTTGTCCTAGCTTAAGCGCAAAAAAACAAAAAAAAATAACTATCAACCGCAGAAGCGATCTATATTGCGAAACCGAAAGACAGCTGAAATATTCAGTATTCTGGCATCAAGACGCCACAGGGGAAGTATTATAACGTCAAGAGTATTGAAGATTAAAGGATTGTTGGCACTTCAATGATGAGTTGCATAGGACCAGCCATATGCCGCATCAATGAAATGGTTTATGTTCAGAATACCGGAAAATAGAAAATCACGGCAGGATCGAGCTCCACCTAGAAGTAACAAGGGAATGATCGCCAAATTGAATTAACCAAATAAGCGGGAGGATCATACCAGAGTGTGCAGCGAGAACGATCACCGATGGGATGCACAGTGCCCGAAATTTCGACTTAAGCAGCAATCCAACGCCGAGAAGTTTCTGGCGGCCGGACGAAATGCGTCCTCTAGATTTTGTTGGTGGAAAACCGGGGGCTTTGCGGTCGTTTCCGTCGAGGTGGGTGGTGGATGAAGGGGACACGTGGAAAGGCACACCGCCTGTGATGAACTGCTGACGTGGGAAACGCAGGAACTGGCGTCTGGGTTGAGGTTTAGGGGAAGAGAGGAACTTAAACGTGGCTGGCGGAATAGTGTTCCAAAAGGGATACGCATCATTCTGGTCATCCGATTTTTCTAAAAATAAAATAATAACATTGGCTCGTTTTTAAACCCGAATCCTATCCGAATCGGGTTGGTGATACCTGAATCCGATCTCAATCCGCTTGGGTGAGAGGTACCTGGTTATCTTATGGGGCCATGATGTTGTGGTTCGGTGACCACTACGAGAGATAATAGGAGAAGAATGGGAAGAAAAATGATATTTATTTCACAATAACAAGGATTACAAAAGACCCCTCCCACGCCTCTCTTTGATTTCTATCACATGAAGTTCTCCCGGCCCTCTCTCAAAGAGTTCTCCCTTGGCTCGAATCTAATCATGGAGGAAGCACTCTTGGCCCTCCTTAAATAGCCATGGTGGGAGGTGTCAAGTTTGACACAACTCCCACCAATCCTCCCACCAAACCTTGGACTTCAACAATGGTGGTCACCTGCTCATTTGACAACTCTCATGGCTGCCAAAGGAGCAGTTCCATCACATGTGAAAAAGAAGCACCCAAAATGGAAATCCTCCATGGTGGCTATGGTTGGTGCACCAGCCACCAACCATGGTAGCTGGAAAAATATCCATCAATTCTCCCCCTCTAGTTGCAATCCACTGAAGCATCTGCAAAGGTCTAGCTTCTCCCAAGCAACCACCTCTGTCAACATATCTGCAGAGTTCTCCTTTGTGTGGATCTTCACAAGTCGCAACAGCTGTTGATCCATCACTTCGCATATCCAATGATAGCGAATGTCGATGTGCTTCGTCCGGGAATGGTACATGGAGTTTTTGCTCAAGTCCAAAGCACTTTGACTATCACAATGAACTTTGTACTCCTTCTGGCTGAATCCGAGCTCCTAGAGAAAACGCTTTAGCCACAACATCTCCTTGTCAGCTTCCGAAGCAGCAATGTAATCTGCTTCCGTCATGGATAAAGCGACACACTTCTGCAACCTTGACTGCCATGATACAACTCCTCCTGCAAAAGTATAGATGTATCCTGATGTAGACTTCCTGCTATCAAGATCTCCGGCCATATCTGCATCTGTATAGCCCTCCAAGAGTGGTTCAGCTCCCCCGTAGCACAAACATAGCTTTGAGGTACCTTTAAGATACCTCAGAATCCATTTAACAGCATCCCAATGTTGCTTCCTGGGATTGGAGAGAAAACGAATCACGATTGCCACTGCATGGGCAATGTCAGGTCGCGTACTCACCATAGCGTACATCAAGCTTCCAACTGCCGAGGAGTATGGTATCATCTTCATCGTCTCGATTTCTTCCTTGGATGATGGGCATGAACTCCTGCTCAACTTTAAATGGTCGGGAAGAGGAATGCTTACTGGTTTGGCTTTGTCCATGTTGAAACGTTTCAGAACACGTTCAACATACTTCTCCTTAGATAGCCATAACAACTTCCTCTTTCTGTCACGAATGATCTGCATCCCCAAAATCTGTTGAGCTGCACCCAAGTCTTTTATATCAAAAGACTTGGATAACTCCTTCTTCAACTGGAAAATCTTCGCTGCGTCCTTCCCAATGATCAACATGTTATCAACATAAAGTAGAAGAGCAACAAAGTTACAATCTTGAAATCTCTGGATGTAAACACACTGGTCCGCATGTGTCCGCTTGTAGCCATGACTCACCATGAATGGGTCAAACTTCTTGTACCACTGTTTGGGAGTCTGTTTTAGTCCATACAAGCTCTTCTTTAATTTGCAGACGAGGTTTTCTTGTCCAAAAACCTCAAAACCTTCAGGCTGCTTCATATAGATCTCCTCGGAGAGGTCACTGTGAAGAAAATTTGTCTTCACATCCATCTGTTCAAGCTCCAAGTCCAAGCTGGCCACTAATCTGAAAATGACTCGGATCGAAGTCATCTTCACCACGGGTAAAAAAATCTCATCAAAGTCAACTCATTTCTTCTGAAGGAATCCCTTGACAACTAACTGAACTTTGTGTTTGACCTCCCTTTTGCTTCCATCCTTCTTCAGCCTGGACACCCATTTGTTCGTTAGTGCCTTCTTACCTTTGGGTAATTCGACCAAATCATATGTTTGGTTCTTCATCAAAGACTTCATCTCATCCTCCATTGCATGCAGCCACTTGAGTTTTTCAGGATGAGATACTGCTTCCTGGTATCCTTCTGGCTCCCCCTCATCAGTCAGCAACAGGTACTCTGAATTTGAATATTTTGTTGACGGAATCCTTCCTCGTGAAGATCTTCGAACCTGTGAAATGTTAGGTTTGGGAGGCAGAACATCACCTAGCTCCTGTGATGGTTCTTCAACTTCTTGTGGAGAGGATTGAGTCTTTCCCTGCTCAATATCCTCTTCCACTGCCTCCTGGTCTACTGCCGATGAGTCTTCTTGCACCTCCTCCTCTTCATTGATAGGTGGTGCTGGTACTGGTGTTGGATCATGAATTGATTCCTCAACACCTTTCCTTCAAGACATTCTAGGATTTTAAATGTCCTCAATCGTATGGTTCTCTTGGAATACAACATCCCTGCTTTTGATCACCTTATTCTCTTTCGGGTCCCAAAGCTTGTATCCAAACTCCTCATCTCCATAGCCAATGAAGATGCACAGAGTAGATCTCCCATCTAGCTTCTGCCTGAGCTCCTTGGATACATGTGCAAATGCCAAACATCCAAATACTCGTAAATGAGAGTAAGAGGGATGTTTACCAGACCATCTCTTTTGCGGAATATCAAAATTCAACGGGGCTGATGGTGATCTGTTGATAAGGTAGCATGCAACCTGAACAGCTTCTCCCCAGAATGGCTTAGGCAGCTTAGCCAAACTCATCATGCTTCTGACCTTCTCCATGATGGTTCTATTCATCCGTTCCGCAACTCTGTTGTGTTGTGGGGTGCGTGGGACCGTCCTCTCATGTCGGATGCCCTAGCTCCTACAATCGGCATCAAAGTCCCTGGATGTGTACTCCCCTCCATTGTCTGAACGAAGACATTTCAGCTTCCTTCCAGTTTCACGCTCCACCATGGCATGGAACATCTTGAAGTAGTCCAGTACTTGGTCTTTCATCCGCAAGAAAAACACCCACACCCTTCGAGATGCATCATCAATAAAGGATAAGAAATATTTATTACCTCCCAGAGAATCCACCTCCATGGGTCCACATACATCAGAGTGCACCAGATCTAGCAACTCTGATCTCCGTGATGAAGCGGTATTTAATGAGACTCTATGCTGATTCCCATACAAGTAGTATTTACAAGGATCAAGTGATGCATCCTTATTAATACTGATGTACTTCTTCTTCGTCAGGGTAGATAACCCTTTTTCACTCATGTGGCCAAGTCTCCTATGCCACATATTGGATGACATCTCTCCTTCCACGGTGTTGAGTCTTTCTGCATTTATCCTCACATGAGTTTTGTACAATGTACCGCATATGTGTCCTCGCGCGATGATAATGGCTCCTTTTGTCATCTTCCATGATCTATTACTGAAGATGTTATCATAGCCTTGTCAATCAAAGACTATTCCTAATAACAGGTTGAGCCGAAGGCTTGGAACATGTCAAACATCCTTCAGGGTGATTGTGTATCCAACATTCATCTTGACTTGGATATCACCCATGCCAACAATCTCCACCGAACTGGTATTCCCCATCATGACTGCACCAAAGTCACCAGCTTGATAAGTCAAGAAATACTCACGATGTGGCATGACGTGGTACGATGTTGTAGTATCGACCACCCATTCTGTGTCTTGGCCTGATGTATGAAAGCATGTCTCTTCTTCGTCTTTGTAGCAAAGAACAACTTCTCCGATGACGCTCACATGCACATCTTCATTTCTTCTTTGCTGGTTGTTACTTTGACCCTTTTCTTGTAACAACTTTCAGTAGTTTTTCTTCATGTGTCCCTCCATGCCACAATGGTAGCATTTGTATATTGGCCTCCTGCCATCTGTGGATCTTCCTCTATTCTTGCTTCGACCTCTGGTTCCTGCCCCACGACTTCCTCCTTGTTGTCTCCCTCGCTTCTCCAGAACGAGAGCTTGCATCTGGTTGTAACTCGCATCCTTCCTTCGGGCTTCCTCATTGAACAGTGCATCCTTTACCATCGCCATGGTAAGTTTGCCTCCAGGTGATGAGTTGCTGAGTGAGACGACAAGCGTATCCCAACTATCGGGAAGTGTGTAGAGTAAGTGGTTCGCCTGATCTTCATCATTTAGAGTCTTACCAGCAGCCACCAACTGATTCACCAGGCTTTGGAACTCGCTGGTGTGTTCGGCTATAGAGTTTCCACTTTGTAGTCGAAGATTTATCAACTGCTTCAACAAGAGAATCTTATTTCGAGCGGTCTTTGACTGGAACGTATTTTCCAACTTTGTCCAAAGTTCATACGCACCAGTCTCTTGAGCAACATGGTGGTAAACGCTGTGATCGATCCATTGGCGGATTTGGTCAATTGTCTTTTTGTTCAACTTCTTCCACTCTGCTTCCTTGGTGGAATCGGGGTTGACTCCCTCATTCTCAATGGGGTCAAAAATATCCTTAGCATTGATAAGATCTTCCATTCAAGACTTCCAAATGGAGTAGTTTAAAGAATTAAACATGATCATCCCTCTTGTGGATGATCCCTCCATTGGATTTCAATTTAGTTAAAAATTGGTACATAATCTGGAAAAATTTATCTCACCGTTGCGTCCGGAATGGTCGAAAATTGTGGAATCGGCTCCTGGATCGTCGAAATCGGATACTGATTGATCAAGTTATGATCAAAACAGTATCAACGGCCGAGATCGTCCGATGATGTGGCGATGACGTGGCACGCCGAAGTAGCTGCCGGAAACCTGCCAGAAAAGTCACCGGCGCCGGAACAGTATCTTCTTCTCCGGAAAGGGGTACTGTTCACCCAAAGTTTGACCGAACTTTGACCAGGCCTAGAAAGCTCGTTTTAGCTCCGTTTTTATGCCGTTTGTGTCGTTGGAATCGTCTTGACACAGGCTTTCAGAATATGGCTTCAAAACACGATTCCCAGCAACTTGAATTTTCCAGCCACCGGAAAAATTTCCACCGCCCGCCGACGTTTCACCGGAACCACCTCTGATACCACTTGTTGTGGTTCGCTGACCACCACGAGAGATAATAGGAGAAAAATGGGAAGAAAAATGATCTTTATTTCACAAGAACAAGGATTAAAAAAGACCCCTCCCACACCTCCCTTTGATTTATATCACATGGAGCTCTCCCGACCCTCTCTCAAAGAGATCTCCCTTGGCACGAATCTAATCATGGAGGAATCACCCTTGGCCCTCCTTAAATAGCCATGCTGGGAGGTGTCAAGTTTGACTTAACTCCCACCAATCCTCCCACCAAACCTTGGACTTCAACAATGGTGGCCACCTGCTCATTTGACAACTCCCATGGCTGCCAAAGGAGCAGTTCCATCACATGTGAAAAAGAAGCACCTAAAATGGAAATCCTCAATGGTGGCTATGGTTGGTGCACCAGCCACCAACCATGGTAGCTGGAAAAATATCCATCACATGACAGTTGATGATCAAAACAGGACCCTAATTCCAATTAAAGACCTGCATTATTTTAGATTGAAGTTAAATCTCAATTCAATTTAAAATTCATAATGTTTCTGATCCTTCATTGGATTTTACCATGTTTTTTAATGAAAACCGACATTAATTGTCTCTTTTGGTCCTGAATCATCATTATTCCTTATCCTATATCCACCATCTTGCTTGTGAGACTCATTATTTCCTTTTTTTAAATGTTGCTATATGTTTTTTTTCTTGAAATTTTTAAGGGATTCAATTTTCTCTTCTTAAAAAGTTTTAGGTTCGTGTTTCATTTCATGAATTTTCATTGTGAAATTAATGTTTTTTTAATGATATAAAATAAATTAAATTAACGAAAAAAACGAATAGGAAGAAAGAAAATATAATTTCTTTTAATTTACAATAAAAATAAAACTAATTTAATATGGTTAAATAATTGTATAGTAATAAAATTAAGGAAAATCTATCAATAGGTCCATTTTCGATAAACTATTCATCAATAGACCCAAAAAATTCAATTTATTAATAGGTCCAACATGAAAAATAACAAAAACATCCCTTGTGGTGCTCACAAAACATATTTTGTAAAGAGGGGCTCAATGATAAATGCAACAATGTTTAAGTGGTTCACATGAGTCCCCCAGTTAATTCCAGAGATGACTTCGCAATTACTCAAATCGGTGATATTTTAGAAAAAACTATTCCAACTCAAATACTAATATGACTTTGCTTCCACTATATCATATTTTAATCTGAGGTAGTTTTTCAAAGTTAAATATTTGTTGGGTAATGATTCTGAGTCTGAAAAATATGGTCAACAATGTCACATATTGTAATGGTGGGTTACAAAATAGTTCACTTCCAGATAAAAACATATGACAACAAACTTGGAAAGTTTGAAATGTAAAAATAAAGGGGATGCTGGTATGGATTCACATAGTTCTAAGAGACTGCCATAAGAATTATCTATGGACGATTCTAATACTCATAATAAGTGAATGAAGCTCTTTGGTTGGTGCATGCTGATCTTCAAGAGGCGAATGATGGTGATGACCAGCTCTGCTAAGAGGAATGAAAACCTTATGTTGGAACTGTTGTGGACTTAGTGAGGCGAACCAAGCATAACATATATAAATATTACATCATTTTAGATAAATATTTAATGCATCTAATAATAATACACGTCTCATAACTGTTAAGGTTTAGTATCTTTGGATACTAGATACATAATCAACTTATTTCATGAAAGATCTTCAACATCTTGCATAAAGTTCTTCTCACATGAAACTCTTCTTAGACGTACTCTATTTAAAAGCTTTCCTCATAACCTTAGGAAACTAAAACATAAGAAAGGGTGAACTCAGATGATCGGTAAGGGTGAACATAAGATAAGTGCAAGGATATAAGAACATAATCATAACTTACAAAAGTCATACCCAATCAGTCAACGATCATTAATCAAGAGTCATGACATGAGGCTTTATCATAAAAAAAGATGTAATGTTCCAGAAATTCCGTATATGAAATTATTTCGAGACTAGACGCTCTGACGACACCTGATTACAAGGCCCGATGAACTCGAAATAGAATTTTTATTTTTTTCATTCATTTAAATAAATGCACGAGTGGGTTTTTTTAACTTTTAAACTGATGCTCGGATCAAAAAATCTGAGGGCATCGTTGAACTCAGAACGACGGAATTCGCCTATAATGGACCTAACTTTGACCGGCAAGGGTCGACCAAAAAAGTTAATTTTCAAACTTTTTTTGGAAAAAAAAAGTAAAATAACTTAAAAATTATTTTATTTGTTTTTTCCAACCATTTGGCGGTGACATGGCGGCGCTGCGGTGTGACGACGAAGCGACGACGAGTCACATTAAATGAAGCTCATTAATGGATCGTAAACGTGCAGTGTAATGATGCATTAAATGAAGCGTAATAGATACGCTGTTTCATAAATGAAATAGTGTAACAAAAATGTTGCGACGTGTTTTCCTTTTTATGGATTAACACGTTGGAGAAACGGGATCAAATCGTGGATTTCCTCTGATGAACCTACGACAAGATTTCTTTCCAACGACGAACGACGAACATCGGCGGATCTCTAACGACGTCGACGCATCTCGAAGAAGGAGACCAGAAAGCGGAGAACGCTAACAAAACTTAAATCCTCGTGCAGAGCACTTCAACGACGAACTCAATCAAGGTAGGGTTTTATTTTGTTTCAAGTTCCCCCATCCTTTATTCTGAAATGATGAACATGCATCAACCCACGAACAGGTTGATCCTCAGATCATTCGTTCTTGCAGGAGAGTGTTTTTCTTGGGTTTTCTATACCGAGATTAATTATTTGTTGATATAACCTCAATCTCAAACCTTCCTATGCTTAAAACTCTAACACGACATGCGCAGATCGACACGAACAAGGTCCGAGCCCCTCCTCCATGTGCATTCTTCAGGGACGAACCTTCAAATTTGCGGCAAGAAGATTTTGAGGTCTTGGAAAGGAAGACAACACCCCATGGAGGCTGGAGGCGTAGACGGCGTGAAGAACAAACCACCGAAGAGAACCCGGTGGTCCGTGGAATAACCCGTCGGCATGCCAGCGATAGCGGTGGCCAGTGGCGGCGGCCACGGGCGGGTGGCGGCGTGCCACGACTGTGCGCTAGAGGTTTCAACCACAGCCGGTGGCTGGCGGAGGGACATGGTCCGCAGCCGCAGGCCGCGGCTTCGCGTGGCATGTGGTCCCCTGACCGCGTGCGGAACCTGGGCGACCGGGTTTGAACGACTGCATGATAGCGCCCCAGATGCACTATGTGTCCGAGCTAAAGAAATTCGGTCCATCAAAGGTGGAACAAGAAGGGCGCAACCCGCGCCCTGCGGGTTGGGCCAGATGAGACCAGGTCACCGGGCGACCCGGCGGGCTGGACCCCCAGCCAAATCGGGCTAGGTCCAGCGAGGCCCAATGACCAGCCCAGACTGGGTTGGTTTGAGTGAGTTGAAATAAACCAGGGCATGTGGGGCCCCCAGGCCGGGTTAGTCGGGTTGGTCTGACCGGGTCGGACCGGACCCAGATGCAACTGACCCCTGTTTACTAAAACGCCAATAAATTACAAATCGAGCATTTGATTGAAAGGTCGTTTATGGCATTGGAACCCTCATAAAGAGGCATATCTTTTGGAATACTCTAAGGATACTTTCATGGAAGTTGAAATACAACGAATGTCTTGGGGAGCGGTTCTCCTAGAATCAAGCGCACTACGTGCGAAAACCCTACAGTTGGCTAAGACCTGAAGACTGCTAACAAGTGACCCTGTGTGGATCAGCTACGATGGCCCAGTGGAAAGCAACTTTGTGTGACCCGGAAGACCCACGGTGGGGAGCTGTCTAAATTATACATGGTGGGAGTTTTCTTACTTTGTGGTTTTCTTTGTGGATTGCTTTGTGGGTTTTCCTTGTTGGTTTGGGGTCCCTACTGAGTATATTGTTACTCACTCCTGCACGGGCTTCGCCCGCACGTGTTGTTTCTGGTGCAGATGACTGAAGACTTGGCAGAGGACTTGGTGGCCTAGGACCAGGTGGTTCCCGGTGAGATCAGGCATGCAGGACGTGCTTCTACGGATTTCGGAAGCTACTATGTACTTACCCATCAGGTAGAGGTTTTAGCGGATGACTTTCCATCGATCTTGTACTTTCTCTTGTTGTAGTTGTATTTTTTTGGGTTTGTATTCTGGCCCATTTATTTTTAGTTGTACCTTTACACTCAGTGGTTGTTTAGTAGCATGCGTGTTCTCTTTTCCAGTTTTCTTGGGACATGGTTGTATGTGCGTGTGTACATGTACTCGGGAAAATGCCTCCCACTTGCAGGTTGATGCCTCCGGCGCTAGTCGCCCACCCCTGGCCTTCGAGAGGTGGGCTTGGGGGAGTCATGGCACAGGCCCTGGGGGACGGGTTGTGAAAAAGTGGAATCAGAGCTGGTCGGTTCTACCTCAAAGATCAGGAGTCTATTGTTTTGATTTTGGGAAACAATGTTAAATGTTTCAAGTTGACTTTCAGATTTAGGGAGTCCATAGTTGGTGCAACGTTCGATGTATCCATATACTAGGAACTTGAATTCTGCTTTTTGGATTTATACATAAAAACACTGGTTGCATGCATCATATAATAATTGAGTGTTTCCTCATGTTCTTCTTGAATTAGAGTCATCTCACCAGATATAATCTATTGACCTTGGTACATCTTGATCTGTTTCAGGATGCCTTTACACAGACAGCCAGCTAGGATTCTGATGCGTGACCATGAGGACAACCCGCCTAGAAATGAGGCATTGATTCGGGGACCAGTGCTAGAGATGGCCCTTCCAGGTAGTGCACTAGTGTTACCACCACCTGTTGATCGGCAATTACTACCAACATTACTGGTAGAGGACGCATGCAAGCTCAACGCCTTTCATGAGTTTTAGAGACAGGGACCTCCCAAGTTTAGGGAAGAGACAGATCCTTAGGCCATTGAGGACTGGATGGAGGTGGTGACGTGGGTTCTCTGCTTAGTGAGGACACTGCTTGATCAGATGACAATATTAGTTGCGAGCCTTCTTCATGGCTTGGCAGGGAGATGGTGGAGTTTGACGATTCAGAATCATGATGAGGTGACCCTCTCTTGGGATGACTTCAAGCGGGTTTTTCGAGAGGAGTTTTGTAGGTTCCGGGCGTAGCAGAAGCGTGTTGGTGGGTTTACCCAACTTTAATTTTAATGTTAATAATGATCAATCCGAGATCCGTCACGATAATAAAACGTCAAATATTTGGAATAGAATGAAGAACGAAAAAAAGAGGGGAGTCCCGAAATCATAAATATGATCATCATATGTTGGTAATAATTAATTTAATTAATTGACAAGAATTACCTTGAAGTAATTCTCTCTCCATTGATGTTTCCGGTCATGATCTGATGTGATCCTACGTCACATCGTAGAATCCAAGTGTAGGATTCCTCTAGCGGTGATCCACACGTGCTCCACGTATCTCTGGACATCACTAAAGGGATCTCTGGGTGCTAGCGTGGAAGAGCCTTCACTTGCGATGTCCGCCGTCGACCGCTTTGATCCGGTGGAGGTGGATCTCTCTCTCTTGTATCTTGAGAGTGTTCTTGGTGGAAAAGGAATTCTCTCTTGGCTTGAGAGATTTTCCAAATCCATTGTGCACACCCACTCAAAATGGCCAGGCTAATGAGAAATATATAATTGGGATTTTTAATTACATAGAATAATAAAATGAATTAATTACCTGAAAGAATTTATTTATTTCATTTAATTCTTAGTAATACCCCATGTCTAATAATAATAGTTGAATATTATTATTACTTGACATGCATCCAACGAATTACACCTAATATTATTTAATTAAATAAATAATATTATTTCTCATAAATTCCCAAAAAAACTACACGACGTGTATATATTAATATAGATGGTGTGTACTTTTATTTTTCCATTTTTTATTTATTTATTTCCTCCACCACATTTATTAGACCTTAAATAATGACTATTTATTTCTCAAATAAATATCACTGAATTACTCGCTAATAAATATATTATTCCACCCACAATATATTCTCTCGAATAAATAGTGTTGAAATAAATGCGATCAGGCATCCTTGAATAATTATTAAACCACCATCGGGAATAATCTTTATTCAACTTTTTAAATTAATATTTAACTGAGATACTTAGACACACTTAGTGTGTGACCCTCTAGGCCTTTTTCTTAGTGGCATTAGGCGGAGCCTACCTAAAGTCCAAGGTTAGCGTCTAACAACACGCCAATGCACCCATAGAGATAGAAGTTAACGCCACAATGACGTGTCACCTCCTACAAACGCTTACCATGTAATGTAATCCCTTTGTCTCGATATCTCGAATCAAGCGGGCTGCATTCTAGTTCCATCAACCCATATGCTCGATTATTCTTTCTTTGACTTTCTGAAATTGAGCTTGCCCATTCCTCACCATGTCCATAGATTTATTTAGGCTATATGAATTCCATCAAAGGGCATAATATATCTACTTCCGTTATGGAATAGAAGGGACAAATCCTTTCTTGCATTATCTATTAATGCAGAATTACTCATGACACACCCAACGTATCCCACCTCACTGTGAACAGTGTGTCATCACAACTTTCGTCAATACATCTAAGTGCACGAGTTGTAATACCCATTAATAATAATCTTAATGTCTAAGGACCAATACACACATCCGTAGATAGGAACATCCAATGACACAATGAAATGTGGATTTTCTACTGGCAGGTCTCGTTCTCATAATATCCTCCTGGATATTACCAATGGTGCACACCATGAGAATGTGCCTCGAAGTTTTATGAGTCCTCACCCCTAATGTCCTATATTATTTGTGTCCCTCAAATAACATCATCCCAATACTATAAAACAAGGCTATAGCCACAGTTTTATAAGTTCGTGGCTATAGCTTAGTTTATAGCCACACTTCTATTAAAATTGTGGCTAAATCATTGTTTATAGCCACGCTTAATAAATTTCGTATCTAAGTTTTTTTGACCATCCATCGGGCTCCTCCGTGATTCCTCTCCCCAGACCCCTCACGACCCAGCTTATCCCCATGACCGCGACCCTCTCTTCTCCACGTGACTTCTTCTCTCGACTGCCCTCCTCCACCCTCCCGACTTATCCTCTCTCAGCGGCGACCTCTCCTCTCGGCGGCGATGTCTCCTCTCGGCGGTGACATCTCCTCTCGGCAACGACCCTTCTTCCCCATCAGCCTTGGCAACCTATCCTCCCCCCAATCCTCATCCCCCAATAGTTCCCGGACAGCCTTAGCGAGGCTGCCCCATCCTCATACCCCTCGCGACGCTGCCCGTCGCTGCCACCGAATGAGACAACCCAGTCTACTTAGTGGTAACATCTCACCTCTTGTACCTCAAAGTTGATCGAATTTATATGAATTACATACACACATTTCTCTATGCTGGAATTCTTCAAACTAGAAATTAATTCCAATAGGAAAAGGATATTTTCATATCTTGTTGAAATCGCAAGAGGATCTATAGAGATTTTGGAGGACTAAAAACCTCAATCTTAAACTCGGTTTACTCATAATTTCTAATTGGGACTCTAACTTCAATCCGCACACACATAGAAATACATTGGCCAAAGTCTGGTTCAAACTACATGGTCTTAATTGGTTCTTTTGGCACCCAAAAATTCTGAATGATATTGTCTCCTCCATAGGAACTCCCATCAAAATTGATCACAAAACATTAAATGCCGACTTATGTCTCTTTGCTAGAGTTATGGTGGAAATTAAACATGATTCAAAGTTTCCCACCACAATTAATTTCAATTCAAATGGCTACAAAACTGAAATTAGAATTGAATATGAGAGGAAACCTCCCTTTTGTGAACATTGTAAGATCATTGGTCATACAATTTTCAACATTAGAGTAATTAGAAAACAAGTAACACAACCAGTTGAAAATGATTGGAAGGAAATTATGAGAAATAAAAAGGATAAAGCCCCTATGATAGATATACCTATACCCCCATCAAAGAAATTTAAAAGTTGGGTGAAATAGTCAAACAAAGTGATACACATAGGGGATAACTCAAGTACTAATTGGGATGATATGGCTAAATAAGAAGAAAACTCCATTAAAGATAAAGGACTCTTAGAAGAAATTGAAATTTTGATGTTAGACACTATTAGGATATCAAATAAGGACAAATCTAATACATTCTCAGCCGAACAAATTTCAGAATCTAACCAAAATTCTGAACATAGCCCAGGTAAAAACTTGAAGTGAAATGAATGCAATGCATTCACTACACCCCCTCATAACTATGTGTGCACTAGATCATTCCCTGTTTAATCTGTGGATGATCACTCCTCATCTTTAAGTACTTGAAAAATCGAGTACCCCTCCCTATTAAATGCCACTATTTCATTAGGGACAAAGATTCAGACCAACAGTAAAAAAAATGTACCTAATAATTGCTCTAAAACTATAGATTCAACTAGCCATTCTATAGATTTTGGGAATCTATTGTCTATCCCAAAATCTGTTCAGGATATCACACATACTAGTAGTATAACTGCAACTGTTTCCATGGATTTGGAAACTGTTAAATCAATGAAGGTAAGTACACCCTCAGTATAGGTGACTAAAATGCAGGACCTCGTTGGATCCATTAAGAAGATTCATCCCATGGAGGATACTGGGGTGGAGAAAAAAAAGGATCCAGTTACAACCTATTCTTCTACTTTATACTCTTTTTATGGTTCACAACCTGCTAATAGTGTTGATGTCATTAGTTCTCTGATGCTTTGTAATTTGAATCCTATAGACCCAACCATTAAAACATCATTAACTCATGCTTCTATGAGATCTGTTAATCACTTCTCTGTCATATCTAATAATAATACTACTCTTGAAATGAAGTTGGTAACCAAAAATTTAGAGAAGGATTTAGCTCCTTATCCCCTTGCGCACTCTAAATCTATTACTAGTTATGTAGAATCAGGGATTCAGATGAGTATTTTTAAGTTTGTTTCAACAGAGACACATACCATGACTTCTAAAAATATTAAAAATGATGTATAACCTATCAAACCGACTTGCACCTCCCCGGTACAGGACCCTAAACATATGTAGGCATGTAATATTTCCTTTCCATTGAATTCGTACCATCCAAAAGATTTGGATACTGCCAACAATAGACAATGGATACTTCAATGTTTTCAGGTACTCTTATTTCTACATCTATAATTAATGATGATTTCTCTATAAAATATGGAAACTTGAATTCTAATCATAATATCAATTCTTTGTCGATCTGTTCTAAGAATTATGTAGACTCACCTATGAATGATCCAATTAGGAAACCTACAAATAAGATTCTAGTCTCGTCTAGGAATAAACAAGAACATGCCACTAAAAATAACCTAGAGGTTAGAAGGACTACTAGAAAAAAAGGCTCTGGAATAAAGAGAAAAGGGTGTTCTAACTCCAAATTCAGGTTTAAATGATGATTCCCTTTTGGAATTGTTAGGGTATCGCTAACTATGACATGTTCATTGTTTTAAAAAGAATGTTTAACAACCATCATCCTATGTTATTTTCCATTGCTAAACCTAAATTTTTTTTCCTCTGTATAATCACATTTATTCCAACATAATTATGTTTTTACTGGTGCAATCAATAATACACTCAATGCTGATTATTTATATATTTTTTCACACTCTTATTTACACAATGTTAGTGTTTTCAATATCTCTGTCCAGATATTTACTTGCAACTTTAACATTTATGGCACACATACTTTCTTCTCCTTTGTCAATTCTAAAAATAGATACCAAGAAAGAAGAACTATTTGGAATGATCTCTCATCCTTAGGCACTAACATACTACCCCTGGTTTCTAATTGGTGACTTTAATGCCATTCTTAACTCAAGTGAGAAAATTGGACCTTCTCATGCTTCAATTTCAATGAAATAATTTAAAGCCTCAATTAAAGACACTAATATCATTGAAATTAATCTCACTGGTGTAAAATACACTTGGTATAGAAGACATTACAACAAAATGGTTGCCTCCAAATTGAATAGAGACTTCATGAATGTCCCTACTATAGATTTACGGGACACTATCTCCAGCACCACTCTTCACAAGCTGAATTTTGATCATCATACCATCTTGGTCAATGTCTTCTCTAATGTCATGAAACCTCGATTGCCTTTTATATTTAACAATGCGTGGTTCTCTAATGATGATTTCACCCATATCATCTAGAACTATTGGTCTTCAATGTCTCATAACAATGATGCCTTTTCCTGAAACCTCAAATTGAAACATCTCAAACAGACTCTAAAAACATGGTGCAGCTCTAAAGCCAAACAAGTTAACAATGGCATCATGATTCTTGAGAAAGTCCTCAATGATATGCAAAACAAAAACACCATCTCCGACCTCATCACTGATCCTACTCAAGAACTAAACACTATATTCAAACTCAAATCTTTGCTCACGTTCAAATAAAATATGAGAAAAAAATCATTTAAAGTTAAATGGTTAACTGACGGTGACAGAAATACCAAATTCTATAACTCTCTTCAAAGAACCAGGAAGGCGTGTAGGCCATTAACCTTTTTAAAGGACAGAGACAACCTGCTTGACAATGAGGGGCAGGGGGTGCAAGGGGAAGGGGGGATGTCTAGGAGGGGGGGGGTGAAGGGGTCTGGGGGAGCAGTGTGTAGGGGGCAGGGAGGGGGGCAAGGGGTGTGGGAGTGCAGGGGTAGGGGGGATGTTTAGGGGGGTCGGGGGGCTGTCTTGGAGGGAAGGGGGTGTCCAGGGGGGCGTCCAAGAGGGAGGGGGAGGGGGGTGCCCATCAGAGAATTCTATAAAAAACATAATAGGTCATTGTTCAAACATCTAGGTTTTAATGTGGGTGTTGGAGGTACACCAAAATAATCTAATGTGGTCATAGAAAGGTGTGACTATTCATGATTTTTTATAATTTAAAACATTTATGAATTCCCTTAACCACAATATTTGTTATGATTTTTTATTGACATGTTATTGATGGTTACTTATTATCTTATGAAACAATACATATAATGTTAAGTAATTTTATTGATTATTTATTTAATGTATGTTTATATGCCTCATAATGGATAGATACACTACAAAAGAATCTCCGTTTAGCGGTGGTTTTAACCACCGCAGCATGGTTTGGTAGCGGTTTACAGAAACCGCCACCTAATACAGCATCACCAATCTATTCGCGGCAGTTTTTTCCGTTTCATGGCGGTTTAAGGAAAGCGTCACAACTACCTCATTTCGCGGCGATTTTCCTGAATTTAGCGGCGGTTTTTATGATCCCTGGATATCAATTTATTCGCGTCGGTTATAACCGCCACGAATAAACTCAAATTCAGTGGCCGTAAAACCGCTGCCGAAGTCACGGGAACCGCCGCGGAACGAGGCAGCAACGATTCGGATATGTCGCGGCGGTTAAAACCACCACTAAACGTAATAAAAAATTTACTTTTAGTAGCGTTTTTCACAGTTTAGCAGCAGTTTAAACCGCCGCCCATATAAATGTCGCGGCGATTAAAACTACCACGAAAAGCTTCCCAGAAAAAAGAAATATGCTTTTGCTGCACCACTTCCCTGAAAAACAAATCAAACCAGAAATATAAACCAACTGAGATACATTATAGCCCTCCTACCATGCATAACCCACATCATGTATCATCATCACTAGCCCTCCTCCTTCACTACATCACATTCCCACAATCACTTCCTCAATATCAAAAATAACAACATGACAATCACACACCAAAACATCACTTTCCACAAAAAATCATTTGGTAAGAAATTATATATTATTCATATTTGGTTAAAATGGATTAATTAATTATAACTGATGATAAAATATTATAATTAATTATGTATGATTCCTTTGTATATTATAGGACCTAAGAAAATGGGTGGTGAAATATTGGTCCATGGAAAGCTTGGGGGTGAGGTCTGTCCATGAGCTGTTAAGTGGTGTGTCAATGGAAAGGGGCTTCAAAATGAGTTAGGCTCTCTAATGTTCTAGACCTATTGTTTTTATTATTATTTTGTGTGGTTTGAGGTGTGTAATATTTCCATTGGATTCCATTATCCTTCTATAAACCCAATTATTATTTTTTTAATTAAATGGTTAATTGAAATTAAAATGTTAAGGTGATTGAAGACCATGAGAAAACTAAACTATGTGCTAGGGAACAAATAGAAGATTGTGTACTGGCCTAATTCCTCGGTCTCTAAAGGATGAGGCATTGAAATTAGAGATCTCAAGTGACTTCTTGACCCCTTCATTGGGGGGGGGACCTTTTGAGATGTCTTTTCCCTAGAGGATGATCCTTGTATACCTTTTTTATGGAGGTGTTTTGTGACATAAGATGACCATCCAATGTGGGATAGATAAGACCCTTGAGACACCTCCAACAATTAAGTAATGTTTGACTTAGAAACCATGGCCTATCTAGTCTATAATGTGTCTTGGGTATACCATCAAGTTATGCAATCATAGTAATTGTTTGTATTGACCAAACCATTTTCCATTAGTTTTGATTTAATCTAGGTGGACGAACATAGGATGGACTAGGATTGGGTTTGCTGAGTGGACCATCTAAGTGGAACCTTATAACTAAGATGGTCCATGATCCATATTCCTGTAAAACCCATTATTTGGTTTCCGCATTGAGGCCGAGATGTTATTTTATATATTGACACTTCTAGAAATTGTGATTTTATCGAATGAAAAGTACTAGATTGAGATAGTGGTCCATGAACAAGGATCTCAAGAGAGATTCCTCTATATACATACAGACCTAGAGGACCCATGTGGGTTCCCAGTAGATAGACCAACCCTGAACAGGTGCATGTGTTTCTTTAGAGATGGTTACAGGTGTCACTATATAACCTGAACCAATGTGGATGCCTGATGGAGCTAAGATGATAATGATGGGAATGGGTTTTCGGTTGAACATGGTTTTATTTATATTTATATTTAGTCTTGATTCATGATATTTAACAAGATTCATTAGAATCTCTAATTGGGCATGACACAATTTTCATTACTTAGGACACCTGTGAATCACTTGTTGGGACGGATGAGACCCTTTGATTCTTATTGTGTTTCTAATCTATTATCATGACATATTTTGGGTGGACACTTAGTAAAACTAGAATCAATCATATATGATAGATGTATGGGTGAATAACTAATGGTGGTACCTTTTTTGCAAAAAAAAATCCATCGGGTCCTGTGTGCTAGATATATTCTAGTAATTTATATATCTTCTCACTAGAGTGTTAGTTTGGGACATATGAGTAGTCCATTATAATAATTTTTCTATATAGAACATGATGCTACAAATTCATTCATAATATGGGGTTTATATTGATAACATACAAGTAGATGGTGCTTTATAGCTTTGTAGGGATTATGATAGGTGTGGGTGGACAATTGGAGCATCCATCGGGTCGATAACGCTCCTGGCAACATAATGGATCCAAGGAATGAGTCCTCTATTTATTTTTTGGATTACGTAACCCTATCATAGTGATAGGACATGGGTCCTCCATTCATAGAGTTGGTAACCCTCTCAGTTGATGCACACAATGCACATTGAGGCATAAATCATTCATTGCAGCCAGTAACCCTCTTGAATAACAAAGTATTTAGTGTTTAATGAGTCCATTATTACTTCTTCCATTGAGGGAGGATGTAGAAGTGATTGATGTGTGATAGTATGGGTGAAAGTTAGGACATGAAAATGTGTAGTGGCAACTAACAATTCAAACACAGGCCTAAATGGAATGATGTATACCGCACTCGATAAATCAATACATAAAAAGAAACATCAGAAATCAATAAAATGCATAAAAAAACATGATAAATCAAGGAAATTTTAGGACATGAAAATGTGTGGTGGAAACTATGTGCCACAAATGTTACATATACAAACCAACTATTCCCATATTTGTTCAACACATCAACAATAAAACTACTCAGGGTCTGATGATGCATCGTCACCCTCTCCACCTTCATCTCTAATTTCTATTGTCACTTGTAAGAACATTATATTGAAAATTAAATACGGTTGCATATTTATATTAAAACTTAAAACCAATGAAAGTTAGCAAACTAAATGAATTTTATTTTTTGTGATTTACCTACATACTACCAGTCGATGCACTACCACCGGGGGTATATCTGCTCATCTGCTAATGTATTTCAGTCAACTCTTTCTATAAAGCAGATATCTGATCCCCCTGCTGGTGAACTGTGTTTCATAAAGAAATAATATCTTTCTTAGCATCTCCGGGTATGGGCTGAGTAAATTCATGAGTAGATGCAGCTTCCATCCCCGGTGGCCTGCTAAAAACATCAGATGGTATGGGTCCCAAACCCATCCCGCACACTCTCCCAAGATGCTCCTTCCCAAGGACTTTAGCAACCGGGTTATCCTGGGAGACTGAGTAGGACTGCGCAGGATTGACATCCCATAGTTCTTTAATTTTTACCTATAAATCAAATATCAATATATATTAACATAGTAAAAACTGATAATAAGTTATTATGATAAAAAATTGACTTCATACCCCAACTTCTTTAGCAGGCTCATTAACAAAGCTTCCATCTGATTTCTTGTGAACATCCAACCACAGTTCAGTTCTGGATGCTTCATGCCCTAATCTCTAGGACTGCATTAAGCAAAGATATATCAACAATTCAATATATTAAACAGATAATATTGTCTTATAAATATTTATACTAATTAAAAGATTACCAATGTCGTTCGGCTTCTAGAAAAACTTTTTGAGCCCGTAGTGTGCGGGATGACTTGATTAGACCGGTTTGATGCATTATGTCTTGAGAGATCCTGAAATAAATAAAATGAAATTTAATACTAATGTTTGAATGTCATGTCCTTTTCATATACAAGTATAAATGTAAAATGAGGATAATATAATAATATATATTTCAATACCATCCGCTTCTGATCACGATGTCTGTCAACAAACACTTTCCATTATTCTTTCGGTACCCCACTGGGTAGCTTCTCATACATTTTTTGCGCGGTCAACGAAGTATCGTTGAAATCACACCAAAATCTCCACTTCAAATCTTTCCACTTCTTACCTAGATTTTTCAACGTCCACTTCCATGCTATCACATCAGCAATGATAAAGTGGAAGAACATCTGTATACAGAAATTCATTTTGAACATATTAGTAACATGACATTCAATTAAACCATAATGTAATAAATTTACCTTTATTTGAGAATCATAAACTTTGTTTTTCCAGCTTGGAGGCATATGTCTCCAATCGTCATATGAAATGGGAAGGGAAACAGGCTCCGCTGCCAGCTGGCCTAAAATCTGGTCAAGTAACCCCACGATGTCAGCCGTATGGACCCCATAAGAATCAAATGGAACAACTATCTTCTCTCCAGTCATATTCCAAACATCTGAACTTTTTATGTTTTTCTCCGCAGTTGCATTTTTTCATCTTCAATGAGAAAACAATTAGTATAAACAAACTGCAATAAATTTATTTAATTAAAATTTGTACCTATGACAGTGACACTTCAGTATGCCTAGGATGAACTGGAAGGGGAGTGTCACTGCCCCACTGCTGAGGCTCCTGAAGGGGGAGTCGATGACTCACCCTCTAATGGGACATCCACAGATGGTGTGAGAGATGGTGCAGGGGGAGATGGTACAGGGGTGTTGGCAGTTGATGCCTCAGATGTCGTGGGGAGGGAGCCAAATGAATCACCATCTGTCGCAGAACTAGATGAAATAGTGCACCGCTTCCTCCTTGGCATTCCTGTCATTTAATCAAATAAAATTAAGTTCAGAATATATATTTCAAAAAAATTATGCAGAAAAAAAAATTAAAAATGATAATAGATGCCCAGTACTAACAGACAAAATATATATAACAATGATAATGAATGACTGCAGAAATGAAACAAGTGGTTGCTGAATAAATAAATAATTGTACATACAATCATTTTCCCCTTCAATCATGTCGATTTCATGCTCCATTGCTTTATCCACTTCATTCATCCTTTCTAGACTAATATTTTCAATATCATGATGGACAAATAATCCTGTTTTCTGTTGCTGATTAACTTCAATTTCAGAGGTCAAAATTTCCACTTCATCACCCACATCATACAAATATATTTGTATTACATGAGCAACTACACTCCACCCTTCATCAAAAACATCATTCACATAATATACCATTTTTTCTTGCAATGATAAGATATATGGATCATGCAGTTCACGATCACCAACATCCATCAAGCGAGAGAAGTTCACAGAAGTAAATTGCAAGGAATATCTTTTAACACCTCTCATAAAATCGACCCATTTTCATTTGAATAAAACAACTAAAAAATGTCCGTGGTAGTTTAATTCAATAATATCATGCAACTTTCCATAGTATTCCACTTCATCAAATGTAAATATACCACTATTCTGTGTTTTCAAACCCACTTCTCGATCGACTGTAGGAAATCTAAAGTCATTCACATTATAAGCGTCAAACTTTCTAACTTGTTTTAGAGGACCTCTAGCAATAAACTTCAAATCTTCTGACACCTCTACTTGAGTATCAGTATTCATGATCTGAAAAAAGAAATATACTTTATTAGATTTACAAAATGTATGTGTCAAACTAATATTCATATTTATTGCAATATTTATGAACTTACACGTTGTGCAAACCATTCTACAAGCTCTTTATTAACAACTTTCATTATATCTTTCTCATTTCGTGATCGGCCTCTCATTCTTCTCTTTGTTTGTATCCTAAACTCTTCAATAAATGGATCTGCAATTTCACTATTCAGCAACACATATCTATGTGCCTGTAATAATTCCAATTCAGTCAATATCACATTTGAAGTCCTCCCAACTAATCGGACAATAACAGGAAATATTTTGGATTTCTGATGTATTTGAGATTGAGTCGATGTGTTTTCAACACGTCCAAATCGATTAAATCTTGTCTCAATATCATCCAAGTATCAAGAACAAAAGGTCAGACACTCCTCATCCAAATAGCCTTCAGTAATAGAGCCTTCTGGTTGAGCTTTATTTCTCACGTATGATTTCAAATGCCCAAGATATCTGTAAAATAAAATAAACACAATTATGCATTTAATTAAGTACCAAAAATTGTTTACTTAACTGGAAAACATATAAATAAAGTACCTCTCAATTGGATACATCCATCGATAATGAATGGGGCCTCCTAATTTAGCTTCCTCAACCAAATGTACAGTTAAATGCATCATTACAGTAAAAAACGACGGAGTAAAGATCATCTCCATTGCACAAAGGGTCAATACAAACTCTTCTATAGGTTGTCAAGATGAAATGGATGTATATATTTCTTACATAGTTTTCTAAAAAATGTGCAGAACTGGAGTACAACAACAGTAATTTTTTTAGGTAATAATGTACGCAATGCCAATGGTAGTAACTGATGTAACAAAATATGTGAATCGTGACTTTTCAATCCATGTAACTTACGATTATTCAAGTTAACACACCTCGATATGTTACTTGAATACCCATCAGATACCTTAACATTCTTTAAGATTTGAAGGAATGTATCTTTATCCCTATTTTTCATTGCAAAAATTGCCGGAGGATACTTTTCATTCTCATCTGTCCAGAGATCGCGTTTTATGTTCATTGCTTGTAAGTCTTTGCGAGAATTGAGATGATCCTTCAACTTTTCATGCTCATTAAGAAATGTGAATATCAAATTGTCACAGACATTCTTCTCAATATGCATCACATCAAGATTATGCCGCAACAAATTAAATTCCCAATACGGAAGTTTGAAGAATATACTTTTTTCTTCCATTGTTGTGTTCCAGTTTCGCTTGACGATGCACTTCAGACCCGTTTTCCACTCTCATTCAAATAATGAACCTTCCCAAATTATGTTTCAACATTTTCAAGCTGTGTCAATATTTCAGAACCAGTTAACAACTTTGGAGGTGGCCTACGATCAATGGAACCATTAAATTTTGATCTGTTCAGCTGAAATCTATGAGATGCATCGAGAAATCTTCGATGACATAAGAAGCACCATTTTCTACTGTGAGGTAGCCATTTGGGATCAAAATCAAAGTTACAAATGGGACAAGCCAAACCCGTGTAAGTGTTCCAACCAGATAAATTCCCAAGCCCAAGGAAGTTACTAATGGTCCACATTAAAGCATCATGCATTTTGAACATTGTTTTAGAAGAAGCATCAAATGTCTCAACACTATTGCTCCATAACTCCTAAAATTCGTCAATCAAAGGCTGCAAGTATACATAAATATAATTTCAAGGCATTTTTTTTCCAGTAATAATCATCTAAAGGATAAAATATGTTTGTTTCATACACATCCAAGGAGGCAGATTATAAGGGATCAAAACAACTGGCCAAATGCTATAACTGGTACTCAAAGTCCCAAATGGGTTGAATCCATCGGCAGCCAATCCTAATCAAACATTCCTAAGATCAGATGAGAAATCGAGATGTAATGAATCAAATGTCTTACACAATTGAGAATCCCGTGGATGTCTCATTAACCCATCATTGTTATTATCTACAGAATGCCACTTCATGTATTCAGCGGTTTTCGATGAAAAGAATAATCTTTGCAATCGAGGCTTCAAAGGAAAGTAACGTAAAACCTTTGCAGGTGTGTTCCTTTTCTTCTTCTCCATGAAATTATGTTCATTCAGACTTCCAAAATCACCCTTTTCTTTCCATCTAGAAGAATAACATTTCTTACAATTCTTTCTACTTGAATCCTCTCCCCAATAAAGCATACAATCATTGGGACACGCATGTATTTTTATATAATTCAGACCAAGCTTGTTAACAACGTTTTTCATATCATAAAAAGATTCTGGGATTTTTGCTTCAGGAAATGCATCACAAATCAATTCTAATATCATGGACATTGCCTTATTTGTAATTCCACATAGACATTTGATATGGTACAACTTCAGAAGAAATTAAAGCTTTGAATATTTCAAACACCCACTATACAACTCTTGATTTCCATCGTCAACTAAATCATGAAACACATTTTACTCAGTGAAGTTTTCTCTTACATTTGGCTCCACAGAATCAAGAGGAGGATCCAATGATATGTTACAATCTTGATCTGCTCGTGTTACAGTCTCAAAAACATCACTTGTCACGTTGCAATTTGTAGCACCCTCTTCTGGTTGTTCTGATATGTTTTTATGCTGATAGTGGTGTCTTTCAGTGCCGAATGCATCATTTATGAGGTTTTTCATTTCATTTTCCATTGTCAATGAACTTGGGACCTCATTCTGTGGATTAACATTAGTGCTCAATCTTTCTGTAACATTCGATTCTCCATGCCAAATCCAACACAAATATTGACCAGGGAATTGCTTCAGTATTAAATGTCTATAAACCTCATCTCTCTTCAACATTGTTCTAAATTTACATTTAGGACATGGACATTTTATTCTCCCTTCAACAGATCGATTAGAAATTGTAAAATCTAAAAACTCATTCAAACCCTTAACATACTGAGGTGTGTTCCTCGGTAATGTGATCCAACTTTTATCCATGTATATCACAATGTGCCTACACAATAATAAAAATAATTAAAACACATAGTTACTACTAAATAGATAAATAGATTCATATATACGATAGTGTAACATTACAGAAACATAATATAATAAAGATGATCCCCTGAGTTAGATATGAACCCTCTAGTGTTTGGGATAGGGGAAGTTTCTTTGGTAAAGAGAAACAGTGTGCTAACAACGTGGTAGCTACTTTACCATGAAAACCAAAGCATATTGTTAATTTGGAATAACCCCAACCTAAGTTCTCTATAGAGTCTTCATATAAAACTCTAATATCGAATAAATCTATTATAAATAATGTTTAGGGAAAACCTTATGATTCTTACAAAACTCAACACATAGATAATTTGGAGTGGCAAGAACCATGTGAGGGATAGTCTTGAGGCATGATAAGTGGTGGTGTTCATGGAAATTCATGATGAAATATTTAATCAATAAAGATCAATGAACATTATATAACATCAAAACAAGAAAATTATTAGTGGGGGTGACATGTATGAGAGGAATCACCTTCTTAATTTCCTAGGTATAAAAATAGAACCTCCAATCAACTTAATATATATATATATTTATATATATAAAATAAAATAAATAAAAAATTTCATAAAACTTAAAATCTATATAATAATGAATATAATGCATCAAGAACAATGAACAAAGACCTCTTAAGATCTAATCTGGCTTCCCAAATTGTAGCATCTAAAATCTCTATTGATTTGTCCAAAAAAACAACTCAATAACACTATAGAGGGGGTGAACACTTGGGAGTACTTAGTAGGAATATATTTATAAGTAGTTCTATATCCATGCAAGATATATGTTCCAGAATAGACATATGTGAAACAACTAAGCAATACTAGAATATGGGTTATGCTAAAAAGAAATGTAACACATTATATATTTTCTATCTTTAACCATATCACCTATAAAGGTATTATCATATTAAACCAATGGATTATCAAAAGAAAGCAAGCAATGGGGATTTTGATTTCCATGTAATTATAACAATAATGTATAGATTCCATATTTATAACATCATCATTGAATAATTATGCCACTTCACAAAAATTTCCATAATATGGAAACCATCAATATTTTCAACAAAACAGAAAACCCAACTCTTAACACGTGTCAATCATCAATGTCACATCATCATATTAGCTAGAAAATAGGTAATCCCAACTATCAACCAATGTCAATCATCTCATCATCATCACATCATCATAACAAGAAAGTCCAACTCTCAACCAGTGTTAACCATCCCAACATCCACTAAATTTCCACATCATTACCTCAATGACACATGTTATAACCTCGAGCCATCACAACCAAAAACATGACATAGCCTTAAATCCATCACAACCTAGGTAAATGTGTACATGTTATACCTTAATCCATTATAACCCATAATATAATCATGTATTGTAACCATGAGCCATCACAACCCATGAGTATAGTATCAAACAACCACAAACAATCAAGCAAATAGAAAAACAATCACTTAAGAATAAAAACTAACAAAACACATATAAAAAATCACATGCAATAAGTAGAAAAACAAATAATTATAAACAAAAACATCTGTATACAATACAATAAATACAAAATTACAATTTATTATAAGAAACAATAATATTAAAGAAATAAATAATATCAAAACAACAAAAAAAATTAGAAATCAAACCCTAGGGTTCATATAGGTCGCCGGGGAAGCAGGGTCGCCGGGGTCGCAGGGTCGCCGAGGTCGCGGGGTCTCCGGGGTCGCGGGGGGCCGGGGTCGCGGGGGAAGCGGGGGGCTAGGGGAATCGTGGTCGCTGGGTGAGAAAGAGGAGGGTCGGGGTGGGGGGGAAGGGTCGGGGCTATTAAAAAAATGTTTCGCGGCAGTTTATTATAAACCGCTGCTAAATGGCAGTTTTGTTGTAGTGATACTGGATGTACAATGTTGATCGGATCACTGATGAATTTCAGGAGTTACAACATTTCTTGGACTTTTCATTCACTAATGATTCAGATGGAGGATTAATTCGATGCCCGTGTTTTGATTGTGTTGGAAGACCATGGTTAACTCGCAAGGAAGTGAGTTATCATATCACTAAACATGGTTTACAAAAAAATTATCATGTGTGGTATCACAATGGAGAAAAATCACAAGTGGTGAATGACATCGATTCAGCAGAAAGGATTGATATGAAAAATCTGATTTCCGATCAATTTCCTTTTGTTTCTGAAGCCAGCTCCTCATGTAGACCAGTGCAAGAGGAAATGAATACTGGAACACAATTTTCATCTATTAATCAGGATGATGACATTGAGAGTGTTATAAAGCTGATGGAAGATGCAAATACTCCAGTATATCAGGCATGTGAAAAAATGAGCAAACTTGAGTTTTTAATGCGATCATATCATGGAAAAGCGATGTATGGATTTAGTAATACCACAGTCGACTATCTCCTTACATTTATTAAGGATTTACTGCCCGATGATGCATGAATTCTATAAAATAATTACATGGCATCAAAGTTAGTTGATTTTTTTTGATTTTCATCTATTAAGATTCATTATTTCCCCAAAGATTGTTGTCTGTTCTGGAAGGAAAATGCAGAGTTAAGTCAGTGCAAACAGTGTGGCACATCAAGGTGGAAGACTAATAAAGACGGAACGCAATCTTGCATACCAGAGAAAGTGATGTGGTACTTCCCTTTAATTCCCAGGATTCAAAAACTTTTTATGTCAGAACAAATGGCAAAGAATATGAGATGGCATGAAGATTAAAGAAATAAAGATAATGATGAAATACTGCATCCTACAGATGGGTTTTATTGGAAGAAATTTTATAGGTTACATCCTGATTTTGTAGCTGACCCACGAAATGTTAGATTGGGATTATCCTGTGATGGTTTCAACCCATTTCGCCAAATGCATATTGCACACAGTACTTGGCTTGTTTTCATTCACATTTATAACTTTCCTTCATGGATTTGTATGAAGAATCCGTTTACTATCATGAGTATATTGATATCTAGACCCATTGATCCTGGAAATGATATTGATATATACTTACATCCATTAATAGAGGAGTTAAAGGAGATTTGGATTGTTGGTGCATAGGCGTACGATGCATTCAGGAAGGAGTACTTTATGTTTTGTGCAGCTTTATTATGAACAATAAATGATTTTCCCGCCTACGGAATGATGTCTGGTTGGAGTACTAAAGGTAAATTATCCTGCCCTATTTGTATGAAAAATACAAGTTTCTGAAGATTAAAGTTTCGACGAACTTTCAGCTTCATAGGGAATCGACGATTTCTACCGATGGATCATCCATACAGGAAAAATCAAAGATAGTTCGATAATGCCGTCGAGATAGATGAGACACCTCAATGAATGTCAGGGAATGATATTGTTAAAGAACTTGATGATTTGAATTATGTTCTTGGCAAAATTCAATCAAATATCAGAAAGTGAAAACATGTTAATTAGAATTACAATAACAATTGGACAAAATAAAATCATATTCTTTGAGTTGCCATATTGGTCATCAAATTTATTACCTAATTGTTTGGATGTAATGCATATCGAGAAAAACATTTGTGAGGTGTTACTTGCTACTATTTTAAATGTTAAAGGCAAAACAAAAGATGATTTGCGGTCTCGTCGTGATTTGATGGATTGGGGTATAAGAGTAAAACTTCATCCTGAGTTAATTGGTCAAAATAAGTGAAAAGTCCCTATTACCTGTTATTCAATGACAAATGTGGAGAAGAAACAATTTCTTTAGGTCTTGGAAAGTTTGAAGGTTCCAGATGGTTATTCAAGTAATATTTCAAAAAGGGTGAATACACAAAATGTGAAACTAAAATCTCTTAAAACCCATGATTACCATGTCTTGTTACATGAGTTTATTCCTATTTCCATTTAACATTTACTTTCACATAATGTTAGAGTTTCTGTGATTAAGTTATGTCATTTTTTATCAAGACCTTTGTGCCAAAAGACTAAGTAGAAGTGTTGTTCAGAAATTGCAGAGAGATGCACCGATTATTCTTTGCGACTTGGAGAAAATTTTCCCACCATCATTTTTCACATGTATGTTACATCTGACTGTTCATCTTCCCACAAAAGTTTTTTTTGGTGGTCCTGTTTCGAGTTGGTGGATGTATCTTATAGAAAGAATGATTTTTACATTGAAATCTTATATGAGAAATAAATATCACCCCAAAGGCTCTATTGTGAAATGTTATTTAGCACAAGAATGCATGGATTTCTATTCATCGTACTTGGATAAAGTCACCACAAGGTCTAACCGACTTATGAGAACTGAAGATGAGAAATATGATCCCATTGAGCCTGCATTTCCTTCACTACCCCAAACAGGGGGATATCTGGATCGTACTCGTTGTGTACTTTAATCAGGGAAGAGTGGGAAATGGATCATCGTACAGTATTATTCAACTGTGGTGTGCTTGATGATTATATCAAGTAAGTAAACTAATAAATATTCATTTTTTTCATTATGTTATTTCTTAATATCTTCTGAAATTTTTAAGCTTTCATATTTGTAGAGAACATTTAGAAATTATAAAAAAGAGACATCGCTCTCTATCTATTAAGAGGAAGGAACTACTACACAACAAATAATTTTCTTCTTGGTTAAAGTCAAAGGTAATAGATTTTTTCTTCTTCTTATAACATAATCACATGTCTCTATTTAATATTCAATGTTGGTATCTTTTAGGTTTTAACTCTACCAATGAATGAAGTATCAGATGAAGTAAGAGCGTTATCCTTTGGTCCAAACGATGTGGTACGTGATTGTAAAGCAATGGTTATCAATGGATTTAAATTTGTTATAAATAGATGTGCAAAAAAAATGGCAACACAGAATGATGGTGTGACAATAAGCGCCACAACAGATTGTTATGCGAGTGCGTCAGATAGAAAACCTCAGTCAGAAAATATATCATATTATGGTGTTGTTGAAAGAATCATTTTATTAGATTACTATGCACATGGTCGCATCGCAATGATGAAATGTAAGTGGTTTGATTCAATGACACGACAAGGAATGCATATTGATAACGGTGGATTTAGAGTGATTGATATGAATCTATAGCTTCACACCGATGAACCTTATATTTTTGCATCACAGGCTAGACATGTGTTTTATGTAACTGACCCGTTACAACAACAATTTGGTGTTATTTTTGATGTCATTCCTAGACATATTTTTGATGAAGACATGGATGAAAATGATGTTGTGGATGAACCTGTCGGTATTTATTCAAATATTGCATTTGATGACACAGATGACTCAATTACTAGAACAGATTGTGAACCAGAAATTGTCACAGACCACACAGAATGTTGTTACATTTGTAAGTATTTACCTGACATTATTGTAATATTGTATGTGTTTTTTTAAACTTCCATACATGATATCAAATTAACTAGTATATTTTATCAATATAAATATCACATTGAAAATGTATCTCATTGTTTTATGATACAATTGTATTATTTAAAATTTTGCATTATTTCTATTTATTTGAGAATATTATTTTAAATTTCTAGGTCAAAATATCTGAATATGATGATATTAGAAGAAATAGAAGAATACGAAGAAATGAACAAAATATGTCTCATCTGGACAACACTTTAAGTGCAATTTATGTTTGAATATTATTCTCTTTAATATTATTTATCATGTTATCGTTCGTTTAATTTTATCATCTATGTTATTTTAGGCTACTTTGTCGAGGAGACGGTTGGATTATACTACTAAGGCTAATAGTATGGTGAGGGGTATTGATTCTACAGTTCGGCCTACTACTATTCCGCTTGAGTCACCAGAAGGTCATCCTCCCATTATGCCACCTCCATATTATCCATACCCACATTTTCCATATCCCTTTCTGCCCGCACCCACATCGGATGGTAGTTCTCAGACTCCCATCCCTTCTTATTTTCTATTCCCACCATCCACTGTACAGGGCACTACGCCCCCATATATCCCACCGCCATATCCATATCCATATCCACCCCCATCTGTATAGGGTTATCCATCTACTATACAGAGTACTCCTATTGTAGATATCCCACCTACCACAGAGGCTACTCCCCCTCTAGATGCTGCACTTCAGGGGTCAACAGATCCCCCATCTACTGGTATGTGTTTAAACATTACTATTAGTGATTAATGATAAATTCATATATATTATTATCCTTTTTTACCTTTTTTCATGATTAGCTCTAGTCTCCACCAGACGATGAGGCCACACAAAAATTAAAGAGGTTTGGAATCGACACACGCAAATCATGGTTGAATACAATGAGGACAAAGCTATAATTAAAAAAATGGTACAAAATGTAAAAGCTTTATGGGAACACTTTCTAGACACAACAATATCATTCCGGTTCAACCAATAAGTTGGAGGGAAGTTGGAGAACAAATAAAGGACAATGCCTGGGTAGAGATATGGGTAAGTAATATTAATCACCTTTTATATATATTAATTTATAATATTTTCTTAACAAATATTTTGTCCATTGTAGCTCCGATATAATTTTCCTGATGGACAAAATGCCAAGGCTGTAAGGTTAATGGATTTAGGTGAAATGTGGTGAGTGTAAAAGTATAACTTATATCTTGGTTGGAAAAAGAGAGTTGTCATAGAGCTTGAAGAAGTATCAATGATTCATGATTCCCCAATATCATAATACAAAGAGATGATCGACTATTGGAAGAGTCAAGAGTTTAAGTTATTTGTTAAATTTATATATATATTCATTTATTTATTTGAAAATGAGTTTTATTTATGTTAATGAAATTATATAATTATTTTTTTATAAGATAAATCAGACAGAAATAAAAGAAATAAGAGTGGAATGAAACATGTTTATACTCGTGGACACACTTCACTCCCATATCTTGAGTAAACACAGGTAATTTAATATTTAAAATATTTAGCATCGTTTACTATAATTTTTTTGACTTCCAATATTGATTTATTTCTTTGTTTTTTCCAAAAAAAATAATTGAATATCGAGGGTCACATTCCTTGCTCTACTTTTTTTTGTATAAGCAGAAAAAAGAAAGATGGTATTGTGCCAAATACTGACACCGAGAAGGCGATTGTAAGTATATTTAAATTTCTTTTATTTTGACCAAATTTAATTCCTTATATTATTTTATCATTTTAATTTATGTTATATATCAATCAATAGAATGATTTGGAGACATTGGCAAAAAAAGATCCTGGCAATTTGGGCCTCAACGATCATCTACATCAGGTATTAGGATATGAGTATCAGGGCAGAGTACGTTGTCGACCTGGGAAGAAGATTATACCATCTCGATACTAGTCTACTGACAACGTTTCTTCGAGTACCGGTTCTAGTTTGGTCATAGTGGAACAGATGAATTTCACAATCAAAGAAGCAACTCAAAAAGCAAAAAAGGCGATATTTGAAAATATGAAGAAAGTTATGTCTGAAATTTCTTCTACACTTTCACTAGAAGAAGCTGTAGCGGTTGATGCATGTTTGATGTTGATGAGTTCTGCTGGTGGATCTGGAGCTGTAGCTGGATCCGGAGCTGTAGCCGGAGCCAGAGCTAGAGCTGGAGCTGTAGCTAGAGCCGGTCCCAGTGTCAGTTCCGGCACTAATGCTGATGTTGATGATGATGCTGGTGGCATGAGAGGTGCTGATGGTGTTTCTATAGGAGGCGTGGATGAGGGTTATCATGAATATGATGATACTGATATTGAGACTCACTATTGATTTGAATTGTATTTTTGGATTGTTAATATGTTTAATTTTATTATTCAATGAGGTTTTATTATTTTAATACTGAATTGTATTGCGGTGTTTCTGACTGTTTCTACATATTTTTTATGTAGTAGTTAAGTTTTTTTATTATTATATTGAATTGTATCCTCCTTCGACACAACCATCGTACCTCCTCGATGACGCTGCTCTGAGGCATCCCCTCTATCTCCTCCGACACACCTTCGACGGTATGTAGTCCAATTTTCCATTTTTTCTTGAGGCGACCCCTCTATTAGTTTCACTGATCATATTGTGAGTTTGATGACTTGTATTGGTGTGCAGGATAGGGATGCATGCTATGCATAGAACCAACAAGAAAACATAACCGATGCAATTGATTTTCTCCCATGACTTGCAATTGGGATTGATGTGAATATAAAATTTAGAAGGTAATGGTTATTTTATACCATTTTTTGCAAGACATTAGTAACCATTTGTTGTGTTTTTATTGGTGTTTCATGGAAATCCTGTGATAAATTGTTTTTTTGGTTTCTAAATACTCAATTCCATTACAAGGGGGAATGGGGCAGGGGTGTGTGCAAGGGGGGGGGGGGGGGCAGGGGGGGGGTGTGTAGGGGTGTGTGTAAGGGAGAATGGAGAGGGAGAGGGGGTGTTGTCCAGGGGGTGGGAGGGGGGTGTGCAAGGGGGCAGTGGGGGCCGGGGGGTGTGCAAGGGGGCAGGGGATGTGCAGGCACTACATCTGAGTGTCATGCAGTTTTGTTATGCCTACCTGGTTTCATTCAATACATAATTTTTATAGTTTCATTCATGCAGATAATGCATAGTTGACTTACTGATTAGTGTTGTTTCTTTCCACTCCATGAATTAGTATATTTTCCCATCATGATTTCCATCGGGTCTTTCTACGGTACCAATTGTAATTTTTAACTTCCGTATACTTCATGCCCTAATTCAGCATCTCCGACTCACGATTTTCATCGAGACTTGCTACGACACCCACTGGATTTTTACTGCTGCTCCACACCCTCCTCTGACATGTGCAATAGCCATCTATTTCTGGTAAATCTACTTTCATCTGATTTGCTGCTCCATGCCCTCCATAACGGTGTCGAATTATCCACCGTCGCCAAAGGTATGGTTTTACCACACCATTTTTTACATCATGACAAGTTTTCTTTTTACTCAACTGCATCCTCAAATATGAAATTTAACCCCAGACTCACATTTTAATAATATGATGCAGTTTCATGTTTGGTTGTTTAATGTTTTCAATGTATGGGTGAAATCTCTAGTTTAGGTGATGCTGATTCATCTTCCAACATCAATGGCATTGAAAAGGGTAAAATTACGATATCATCTTATTTGCAAGATTAAAATTAACATGTCTACTCTTGTAATTAATGAACACATGATATTGTTATAATTTCATTAATGTGATTTATTCTTTTAGGTCAATCATCATTACAAATATTATTGACAACAGCATTGCAATGTTCCTTACAAAAGGGTTGGGTGGGGAGAATTTTATAAAAGGTGTGTAGTTCGACTATTTATCAATTATCAATTACTATTTATTGTAATTTTATCCATTGAAATCATTAAAATTGTCAAAATTCTTTTAGATTCATTTAATGTTTTATATTTTCCAATTCCATTTATGAAATCTATAATTTTCAGGTTTAATTCTCCAGTTTAGGTGATTCTACTTCATCTTCCAACATCAATGGCATTGAAAAGGGTGAAATTGCTATATCATATTATTTTCTATATTAAAATTAACATGTATAATCTTGTAATTAATGATCACATAGTATAGTTATCATTTCATTAATGTGATTTATGCTTTCAGGACAAGAATCATTGGAAATAGTATTGACAATGCTATTGCAATGTGCCTTACAAAATGTTTGGGTGGGGAGAATTGTATAAAAGGTATGTAGTTCGACTATTTCTCAATTATCAATTAATATTTATTGTAATATTATCCATCACAATCATTTCTTTAATGATTTCCCTTTGATATTCTATTCAAGCAACACATCAAGATGTGCCCAGAAATCTGAAATCTGTACCTATTTTCACTACATCTTTAGGTTAGGTCACTTCTTTTGTTTGTACATTTATTACATTGGGTCCGAACTATTATATTAATTGATTTCAAAAAATATAAATCATGATAGGCTATAAGAGTTCATTTTATGTCAGGAACATGAAGCAACTGACACCGAGCAATATTATACTATTTGCCTGAAAAAAAACTTAAATGATGCTTGCATGTTAGGGGGCTTCAACACCATATATGTGTATAGAGATTTACTATTCAGAACATGTACATATTAATACATTTGTACAGATATTGTTGAATTTTTTTGTATATATATTGAACTTTATTCCAGAAAATTACATAATATCTATGTACAGATTAATATAGGAGGGATGTTGGAAATTAAATGCATCTATTTTTAGATAAGATATGGTTCCAAATTTCACAACCAATATAATAATTCACTGTCACTATGGTATTAGTGTGGATGGACCTCTATTATAAAGGAATCACTGTAGTTAGGGGTATCCCTGTATTTTATAGTGTTTTCCTTCAGGGGGTAAATTCATTTGGGGAGTAGGAGATGCTGTAAGATTAAGAAGAGCTCTAGATGTATAATGTTTCAATCCAATCCCACCACCAGCTATAGGTAGTCTATTCCAAACTCATGGTGCCATTTTTGGGGACCATATGATAATGCATACAAGGGATGGACATGATCAGGTACTTCTTGAGATAGTTTCAGGTATGATATGTGTATTATGTATATTCTATATGTGTTTAACCAGCAATAATGTGTGTCTACCTCTCTCCATGTAGGGATCTAGAAATTTTGAAGAAGATTGTTGTTGCAACTACTCTTGTAGTCAAAGACACCGCCATTCAGTACATATTTTATTCTTGTATAGCTATAATTATCCAAATCAAATTGTCCATCAAATTGCATAGGAGCTAAGATAAATCTATTGCTAATTGGTGAATTTTCTAATTAGATTCCTTCTCACCCCATATTTAACACAGGTCTGCAGACACCCAATATGGGATAGATGCTATGAAATCTATAGTGAAGATGAAAATATCATTGGTGACTGAGATTATAACAGGTTTACATGGATACATTCCCTCTAATTACCCCATAAACTGCACTTATTTGGCTGGACTACATGCACATTGTGCACTAATTTGTTAAACAGGTTGTAACTTTTTAACAAAATTTCTTTGGTTGGTTTGTTTTAAAAATTACTATATCGATCCTTAAATAATCATCTTTTACATATGTACTAAAATAATTTTTAACTTCTTAACAATTTATTGTGTAATGTTGGAAAATCTTTCTTGATAATTGAGTTATTCATGTTGGCCTGCAGATACACTCTGTAGAGGGAGGTTCAATGGAAACCTTTGGAGGGGTATTCATTAAAAATATGAATGATGAATTTTGTATAAGTACAATACACTGAAAGGTATGAAAATTGGTTCTTTATTTAATATACATCATAGTTTTGGGTTTCATGCATTGTGTTCTTAGAATTTTGGGATTCTAATTGTTTCCTATAAGATAAATAAGGGTCTTTTGACCATTTCAACCCCCTTAGCAGTATTAGACCTATGTTGTGTGCTTGGTTCACAACATCATGTTCTAAAATGAAGAAATTTTATGAATCGTTCATGATGTTGAAAAATAGAGCACCATGTTTTATAAGAGATATGGTGCATATTGTTAAATATGACTAAAAGATGCAGTAGTTGGTATTATGACATTATAATTGGTGCTTAATGATTATTACATGGTCTAACCACATAACACATAATATTAACTTAATGTTAATGTCACACAAGTAATGTGCACTGAAGATAATTATACGTAGTGACTTTTCATAAGCTGAAATTTCTATCTCACCTTATACAGGCCCACACATAGATAATTATAGGTAGTGTCTAAAATAATTTGTAAATCTTTAACACTTTATTACAATAGTTTGTACCACACATTTATGTTTTCAATATATTCAGTATAATCAATATTCATGCAGGGTTTTGATCCTGCTTACAAGGTGACATGATGGAGTAACACTCGATTTTGGAGAAATACAACGTCATGGAAGACTGGAGCAAGGGTATATTTTCAAGCCGTGATCCATTGTATTTTTTTCAATTAATAGTTTCTTTTACTTGTATTAAATATGATATGTGCCCATGTATATATATATATATAAATTCATATGCAGGTGAGTGGAGACTGGTATATGCATATAAGCATATGTGCAAGGATCCCCTTGCACATGCTCATGGCCATATAGGTGTGTGCATAGGTGCTAGGTGTCCTTGCCTGTGTGTGAAGGTGCGTATACCCAATGGGGGAGCAGCAAATTTTAGTTAGAAAGCTCCAAGAGCCGAAGTGGACGGTTTGGTTCCACCTTGAGGTAGGATCTCTCTTCTAGCCTCTTTAATTCAAGAATGCTTTAAATTGAACTTAGCTTCTTTCTTAATTCTACTTAATTATATTGAATTACATATCTTGAATAAATGTTCTTTAATATAATTGTTTCATTTGATAAATAAAGTCATGTTTTTATAAATAATTTCATGTTTCTATAATAAATCAATGCCATGATTTTATAATAAAACCCCTCCAATGGAGGTGTGCTATCTTCTAAACCAAAGAGCAGTGATAGTTATTTGTATCATGTTTAGATTTGGTTTGAGTCTTTCATATGCCTCTTGTTGGTGTTTGTTTTGTGGCTAGTTAGTTATTGTTTTCTTTGAATAATATAAAATGTCTTATCATACTAGTTTAACTCAAATGACATTGCCCGAGTAGGCATATACCTTGACCATGACACTTTCCTTTTCACGCTTTGAATATTATAAATAAAATTTCTATGTTTAGGCAAAGTGAATGAATTTTTAAATGTTTTTTAGGGTGTATGATTATTTTCTGTCATTTTGATGCCCTTTAGATGTTGCGTCATTATGCCGCTCGCTACAACTTTCTCTGGTGATCCCTTATTATAGTATATTAAATAGTTGATCTGTTCTATCATCTTCCAGCGGGACGACGAATGGAATGTTTCCCCGCCTCCTCCCGCTCCCTTCGCTCCTGGCTGGAAGATGCTACCCCACGGATGTCGCTGGACCGGGCCAACACACCGTGGACATGCTGCGGTCATGCCGCAGTCACACCGCAGTCACGCCGCGGTCACGCTGTGGTCATGCCGCGGTAATACTATGATTTGGCCCTACTCTAGGATGACACCCCACAGAGGTTCGCAGTGATAGTATTCTATGAGTCTTGTGATCAATGTTGAGACTGAATAATCACAATTTCTGCCAGCAGGGTGACGACCAGAATGTTTCTCTACCTCCTCTCGCTCTCTTCACTTCTGGCCGGAAGATGCTGCCCTGTGGATGTCACTGGACTGGGCCAACACACCGCGGTCATGCCGCGGTCACGCCGCGGTCACGCCACGGTAATGCTGTGATTTGGCCCTGCTTCAGGACGACACCTCGCAGTGGTTCGCAGTGATAACATTCAATGAGTCTTGTGATCAATGTTGAGACCGACTAATCACAATTTCTACTGGCGGGGCGATGACCAGAATGTTGCACCACCTCCTCCCACTCCCTTCGCTTCTGGCCAGAAGATGCTGCCCTGCGGATGTCGCTGGACCGGGCCAGCACGTCGCGGTCACTCCGTGTTCACGCCACGGTCACGCCGTGGTCACGCCGCGGTAATGCCGGGATTTGGCCCTGCTCTAGGATGAAACCTCACGGAAGTTCACAGTGATAGTATTCCATGAGTCTTGTGATCAATGTTGAGACTGACTAATCACAATTTCTACCGGCGGGGCGACGACCGGAATGTTTCCCCACCTCCTCTCGCTCCCTTCGCTTCTGGCCAGAAGATGCTGCCCTGCATATGTCACTGGACCATGCCAACACGCCGCGGTCATGCCGCGGTAATTCCATGATTTGGCCCTGCTCCAAGACGACACCCTGCGGCGGTTCGCAGTGATAATATTCCATGAGTCTTGTGATCAATATTGAGACTGACTAATCACAATTTCTGCCGGTGGGGCGACGATCGGAATGTTGCCCCGCCTCCTCCTGCTCCCTTCACTTCTGGCCATAAGATGCTGCCCTGCGGATGTCATTGGACTGGGCCAACATGCCACAGTCACGCTACGATCATGCTGCGGTCACACTGTGGTCACGCTGCGGTCACGCCACGGTCACGCCGTGATTTGGCCCTACTCCAGGACGATACCCCACGGCAGTTCACAGTGATAGTATTCCATGAGTCTTATGATCAATATTGAGACTGAATAATCACAATTTTCACTAGCATTACATCCCCCTTCCACCTGCATTCGAGGCCGCACCAGCCCCCATCCACCTGCAATCCATCCTGCACCAGCCACAACACCAGCCACCACCCCCAACCTCCTGCAAAACACTCATGCCAGCCCTCTGCTACCTGCAAAACAGCCCCATCCCACACTAGCCCCCGAAATCCTACATCCTAGCCCGCACCAGCCCCTGCCACATGCCCAACAACCCCCATCCACCTGCAATCTAGCCCACACCAGCCCCCTGATGCCTATTCCAGCCCACCCCATCCCCCTGCTATCCCTTTGCCGCCTGCCTTCCCGCCCACGCCAGCCACTCCAGCTCGCACCAGCCACCGCACCACCCCCCAGCCTCTTGAATTCCAGGATTCACGAGAAAAACTCCATGAAAATCACAAAAAGGAAAGGCAAAATCAGATCCCCTTGTCTGAGCCCTCTTTCCCCTGAAAATTAGCCATGTAAACTGTAACAACTTTGAACACTGTAATAGTTCGGACTTTGGAGTCCACTTTACTGTTCTTTTTTACTTTCAGCTGGAAGCCACTAGAGTATTGGATAAATATAGGAAAGGCTTCATAAGATTGAAAAATTCTATAATAATATTTCCTCATCTCTCCATATTACTAAAGAAATATTCTCCTCTATGAATAACTAGAGTAGAGTTGTCATCACTTTCAATTGGTCAACCTATTCCTTGAAAACCCATTCTACAGAATCTGCCTCAATTAATCCAGATGAGATGAATGCACATCACCTATAACAACATGGAGATACTATTTGACTATAGACTAGATCGAATCAGCATTAACTAAAGCTGAGGGAGGTGGAACACTAGATGTAGATGCAACAGTAGGAGGTTCCTGATAACTCAAAATTCCACTGGAATCTAAAAGAAGTATTTCTATGAAATATTATAAATATACTATGGATAAAAAATCTGAAGGCACTGGGGAAACAAATCTCTCAAAACTAGGTAAATAAGCCTCTATAGGTTATGATTTGGTAGGTACATCTAAGGTAAAAGCCTGAAGCTCACCTGCTTGGTCAATCTGCTTAACTAAGGATCCCTTACGATATGTGAAAGGGATGTGTAGGGGGGTGCTGTCCAGCAGGGGGGCTGTCCAGGGGGTCCAGTAGGGGGGGGGGCTATCCAGGGGGGTCCAGCGGGGGGGGGGGGGGGGACTGCTGTACAAGGGGGCTGGGGCTGCTGTCCAGGGGGTCCAGCAGGGGGGGGGGTGGAGGAATTTATATTAAAAAACAAACAAGCTGATCCTTCATGAAAAGGCAGGTAATTACAACCTCCCATAAATGAAACTCATCCTAGAGTTGATCTTATGAAGGTAAAAAGGAATTTTTAGTGAATATTTCTAGCTGCTAAACTCATATATCATCTTCCCTTTCCTAGGTCTCTTCCTGTACTCGACTATGCTGTTATAGCACCTGTACCAGGGGAACTGATTTAACTTGGAGTTTCTTCACGATTTGATCAAAAATATGGATGAGATACTCCTCTAATGAAGCATCTACATCCTACTAATCTTCATTAGGACAAAATACATGTGTTGTATCTAGAGAGTATTAGTGCATCCAAGACACTTGAAGTACATCATGCTTTGACTGGTACTTTTGAGGGAGTGCTAACTTGTAGTCCACTAGTCTGATCTATTTCAGAACATCAAAGGGTCCAAATAACCTCAGTAAGAGCTTATCCTACCTCTGAATATGTCTATAACCATATGAATTTCACAACTTTCTTTTTTAAGCTAGTATGTGGAGCTGTAGGACTTGAGAAATACGGTATGAGGCGTTATTAATAACTGAATTTCACAAAGAAACACATGATTTCAAATACATTTTTGGAATATTCCCATGAAACTACAACCATTACATTCCCTAGGCCTACTAAGACTCCTAACTCAGAGATAATATTACCCAGGATGTGTACTTTGTTGATCCAAAAGTGTCATTCTATGATCTTATCATAGAGATGATGCTCTCTAGGTGTATTAAATATGATATCAAGATGGGTTTCATGGTCATGTATCAAGTTTGAATACAACAAGATTTCATCAATAAATAATACCATGAATGAATATATATATATGGGTGTAAAAATCAGTTTATAAGATCTATAAATACTGTAGGTGCATTTGTCAGTCCAAACGGCAGGAAAAGGCACTTGTGCAGACCAAACACGATCTTGAAAACTGTGTGAGGTATCTATGAAGTTCTGAAACAAACATGATGATAGATTTACTTTAAATATATCTTTGAAAACACTCTAGATCTTCATAGTTGATCAAATATGTCATCTATTCTATGTATTGGAAACTAATTATTTAATGTGAGCTGGTTCAATTGGTAGTAATCCATGAAAAGTCAGAGGGTTCCATCTGTATTCTTGTAAAAAAAGAACTAGCGAAACCCCATGGTATGTACTGGGGCATATGAATCCTTTAGCCTATAGGTCCTCAAATATCTTCTTGAGATCTAGAAGCTCCATAGGTTCCATCCTATAAGGAGTAATGGTTATTGGTACTACTCATGGAACAATTTTGATATTGTATTCTACCTCTCATACTAGTGGTAGACCATAGATGTTGTTAGGATATTCTTCACTGAATTTTCCCACTACCAGTGGAAAACAAAGGTTTGTAACCCCTGGTACTCAAGGAAAATTCTAGTGGTCTGATCTATCACACTACCCATTTTTTACAGCTCATACCTATCTTGAGTCACACAAAAATACCATTATAACTTATTCACATACCTACTTCCCTATGGGGATTTAATCATCACCCTCCAATGACAGCAGTTAATATGGGATCAATAGGGAACTAGTCAATAAATCCTGTTGATTACATCAAAACCCATCATATCGAGGATTAAATGATTACAAATAGAAAGGTATCCAACTATCACAAGAGAAAAATCCTTAAAATAGAAAAAACCCTCTAATCTAATACCTAATAGGGTATCAAGCATCATAACACCATGAAATTTCTTAATCTAAGGGACCAAACATTCCATGATTTCCTCAGATATAAAATAATGATACACACATCTTCCAAATATATAAAACACTAATGTGGATGCTTCTAGAATTTTACCATGAATAATAGAAGGTTCGACAACCTACTCCTCTACCATAGTCGGGACTACATGTAATTGGTTTGTACCATGGCCTTGAGTCACTTCCTAAGTACCCTGAGTAAGCCTACTCTACAAGCACTGAGAACCATAATTCTAATTTCCACTGCCTCGACTTCCACCTCGGTCTGATTTTCTAGTGGTATTCTAGCTGCATGCCTTTCATGATACTACTTGCCTCGATCCTACACATGGAGGGGGTATAGATCCCCTCTAGGTATGAACTGATGGGAATGTTATGAAAAAATTCTAAATATGTCCCATCCTTACATAGCCTCTATAATCCACTGGTTTGTGCAATAATTGAGGCTTATTATGTCCTAGCTTTCTGCACTTGAGACTCATGTAAGTGAATTTATGTGTTTTTTTTATATTTGGATTTGTTTAATTATTATTATGTAAATAGCTTTTGTGTATAATTTAATTTGGAGGGGATTGGCAGGGGGCAGGTGGGAAACTGGTAGGGGGAGGGGAATCTGGGGGCTAGCAGGGGAAGGGTGGGGGGGGGGAGGACTGGCAGGGGGAGGGAAATCTATCCAGGGTCTAGGGGGAATCTGTCCAGGGGGAGGGGAATCTGTCCAGGGGGATCTCTCCAGGGTCTTGAGGGTAGGGGGAAACTAGAAGGGGGGTGCAATTGGGGGTTGGTAGGGACAGGGTGGGTGGGTGGGGGGGGTAGGACTGGAAGGGGGAGGGGAATCTGTCCAGGGTCTGGGGGGAATCTGTCTAGGGGGAGGGGAATCTGTCCAGGGTCTTGGGGGGGGGGGTGTCCAGGTTCTGGGGGGTGTCTAGGGTCTATCTAGGGGGGATGTCCAGGGTCTGGGGGGTCTGTACTGGGGGGTTTGTCCAGGGTCTATCTGGGGGGGGGGTATGTCCAGGGGGTCTGGGGGGGGTGTCCAGGTTTTGAGGGGGGGGGGCAGGACTGGCAGGGGGAGGGGGGAACTGGCATGGGCAGGGGGGGAAACTAGCAGGGGGGGTAACTGGTAGGGGGTGCAAGGGGTGGGGTGTCCAGGTTCTAGGGGGGGTGTCTAGGGGGATCTGTCCAGGGTTTGGGGGGTGTCCATGTTCTGGGGGGGGTTCCAGTGTCTGTCCAGGAGGGTGGGAGGGGGGTCTGTTCAGGGGAGTGGGCGGGTCTGAGGGGTGTCCAGGTTCTGGGGGGGGCAGGACTGGCAGGGGGAGGGGAATCTGTCCAGGGTCTGGGGGGAATCTGTCCAGGGGGAGGGGAATCTGTCCAGGGGGATCTCTCCAGGGTCTTGGGGGTAGGGGGGAAACTGGAAGGGGGTGAAAGTGGGGGATGGCAGGGGCGGGGGGGGGGGGGGGGGGCAGGACTGGCAGGGGGAGGTGAATCTGTCCAGGGTCTGGGGGGAATTTGTCTAGGGGAGAGGAATCTGTCCAAGGGGATCTATCCAGGGTATTGGAGGGGTGTCCAGTTTCTGGGGGGGGGGTGTCCAGGGTCTGTCCAGGGTCTGGGGGGTCTGTCTTGGGGGGTTTTTCCAGGGTCTATCTTGTGGGGGGTGGGGAGTCTATCCAGGGGTCTGGGGGGGGTGTCTAGGTTTGGGGGGGGGGGAGGACTGGCAGTGGGGAGGGGGGAACTGGTAGGGGGAGGGGGAAAACTAGCAGGGGGAGGGGACTGGCAGGGGGAAGGGGGTAACTAGCAGGGGGGTGCAAGGGCTGGGGTGTCCAGGTTCTGGGGGGGAATCCAGGGGGATCTGTCCAGGGTCTAGGGGTGTCCAGGTTATGGGGGGGTGTCTAGGGTCTGTCGAGGAGGGTGGGAGGGGGGGTCTGTCCAGGGGAGTGGGCGGGTCTGGGGGGGGGGGGGTCCAGGGTCTGTCCAGGAGGGGGGCTTTATAGGGGGAGGGGGCTATCCAGGGGGGGGGGGTTATATAGGGTGGGGGTGTCTAGGAGGGAGGGGGCTATAGGGGGGTGGGCTAATGCAGGGGGGGATGTGCATGGGGGTGGGTGGATATTTTTTTATGGTTTTTCACACCCTATATCCACGGTTTTTAAACATAGGTATAGGTCTACTGCCACGGTTTTTTACCATGGCTATAGGTCTAATGCCACAGTTTCTAACTGTAGAAATAAAATGTGTCCCTCCTCTAGTATAGACACAGTTCTAAACTGTGTCTATAGTAATATTACCACGGTTTGAACCATGGCTGTATACCTATAGCCACAGTTTGAACCATGGCTTGAGACCTATAGCCACAGTTCCAAAATGTGGCTATAGGTCTAGTCCTATAGCCACGCCAAACTTAGACATAATTTCTCAAACCGTGGCTATTACCTATAGCCACAGTTTGAGGACCTATAGCCACAGTTATAAATCGTGGCTATAGCCTGAATTTCCAGTAGTGTCCGACCATAGAATATATATTCAAGAATAGTGTTATGACACTTACAGGTTCTCATCATAGCAGGGATCCTCTACGACACTTTAATGCAACAACTATCCTTAGGAAATTATCACATGAATTGTCATGCATAAGAACAATCAAGATGTGATAAGGTATTAAATGAATAAAGTACAAAGTAGTTGGTTCTAGGCCACCAACTCCAACAGACTCCCACTTGGACTAGAGCCAACTGCTAACAAACTTTAACCCACTAGCTCTCACATGATATTCATGCTTCTGCTAAGATGGGTCTTTAGTCATGGGGTCCTCCATGTTCTCTTCTGTGTACACTCTGCTCACAAAAACTTCACCCCTTTGATAGAAATCCCTTAAGAGTTGATACTTCTGAATTATGTGCTTTTTCCATTGATGTGACCTTGGTTCTTTTGCAAGAGCCACCGCTGCAGTATTATCACAATACAACATGAGATGATATTTAATTCTAGGCACTACATCAAGCTCTTGGACAAAGTTCCAAATTCAGACGGATTCCTTGGCTACATCAGAAGCCGCTATATATTCAGACTCTACTGTGGAATCAGTGACAACTTACTGCTTTGAACTCTTCTAGCTAACAACTCCTCCATTGAGATAGAAAACATATCCATATTGTGAATTTAGATCATTATGATCTGTCTGAAAACCAGCATAAGCATACCCTCTGATGACAAGCTCCTTGTCTCCTCCATACACCATGAACATATCCTTAGTTCTTATTAGATACTTAAGGATAGTCTTAATAGGAGTCCAATATTGTTCTCCTGGATCTGATTGATATTTTCCTACCATGCTCAGTGCATAGGAAACATCAAGCCCGGTACATAACATGGCATACATGATGGATCCTATAGCTGGAGCATATGAGATCTTACTCATTCTATCTTTCTCTTGTCGTGTCTGAGGACACATTTTCTTAGAAATATGTAGGCCATGTGACACTGGAACCAATCTCCTCTTTGAATTGTTACATAATAAATCTCTTTAGTATCTGGTCAATGTATGTACCCTGACTTAGTCCAAGCAACCTCTTAGATCTATCACAAATGATCTTGATCCCTAGAATGTAGGCTGCTTCACCCAAGTCCTTCATGGAGAAACACTTGTTCAACCAGTCCTTAACTGACTGTAAGACTGGTACATCATTTCCAATAAGAAATATGTCATCAACATATACTACTAGGATAATGATCGCATTACCATTAAACTGCTTATAAACACATGGCTCACATTTGTTCTTAATGAAACCAAATTCCTTTATGGATTCATAAAATCGAATGTTCCATGACCTGGATGCTTGCTTTAATCCATAAATGGATTTCTACAACTTGAAAACCTATTTGGATTCACCTGGTGTTACAAACCCTTTTGGTTGTGTCATATAGAAATTTTTCTGAAGGTTTCCATTAAGGAAAACTGTTTTGATATCCATTTTCCAAATCTTGTAGTCATGGTAAGCTACTATGGCAAGTATGATTCTTATGGATTTAAACATGGAAACTGGCGATAAGGTTTCATCATAGTCAATTCCTTGACGCTATCTGAATCCTTTAGCCACTAGCATTGCTTTATAGGTTCTAAATTGACCTTCCACGTATAGTTTTCTCTTGAATACCCATTTTCATCCAATAGGATTTACATCAACTGAATCATCGACTAGAACCCATACTTGGTTATGATACATGGAATCCATCTTAGAATTCATAGCTTCTAGCCATCTTGAATCTTCTGAGCTTTCTACTGCTTCTTTGTAGGAGTGAGGTTCATCATTGTCCAACAATAACAATTCACCATCCTCAGTGACTAGGAAACCAAATCTCTCTGGTTCTTTTACCTCTCTTGAGATCCTACGCAGCACTTGTGTTTCTGGAACCTCTTCCATGGGTACTTGTGGAACTTGTTCCTGTACCAAATCCTGTGTATCTCAAGCATTAACTTCATCAAAGTCAATCTTTCTCCCACTATCCTTTTTTAGGATGTGCTCCCTCTCAAGAAAGATGGATTGTCTAGAAACAATCACTTTCTTATCTGAAGGGTTATATAGGTAATATATTTTCTTTTCCTTAAGATATCCTATAAAGATACACTTCGTGCCCTGGGGTGATAGTTTGTTTCCTGATAAGGCCTTAACAAACACCTATCACCCCCAAACACATGTGTGCGACAAAATGGGTTTCTTTCTATTCCATAACTCATAGGTAATTCAATTTTCTTCCTTAGTTGGTACTCAGTTTAATGTGTATGTTGCAGTTTGTAATGCATATCCCCAAAAGGATAATGGAAGATCTGCATGACTCATCATCAACCTCACCATGTCCAACAAGGTGTGGTTCCTCCTTTCACTAACACCATTCCACTGCGGTGTATAAGGATTAGTGTGCTGAGATAGAATCCCAGACTCTCGTAGAAGATCGATGAACTATTGGTTAAGATATTCTCTACCTCGATCCAATCAAAGCTTCTTTATCTTCTTACCAAGATAATTCTCTACTTCATTCTTGAATTCCTTAAATTTCTCTACGGATTTTGACTTATACCTAATTAATTATACATAGCCATATCTACTCAAATCATCGGTAAAAGTAATGAAGTAAGAATATACACCTCTAGCTTATACTGGAAATGGTCCACACACATCCGTGTGCACCAATCCTAGAAGCTCTGTGGACCTTTCACCTTATATACTGAAAGGTAGCTTGGTAATTTTTCCTTGTAAACAAGCGTGACATCTATAACATTCTTTTAGCTTAGTAGAGTCTAAATATCCATGTTGGTAAAGATTTTTCAAGGAATTCTCGTTTACATGACCGAGACGGTGATGCCACAACTGGGTGATGTATGTGTCATGTGAGTCTGTTTCGTTATCGATTGTCAACACTTGGTTTTCATAATTTAATACATACAAACCATTATTTAAATGATCCATACCATAACATACGTTGTTCTTATAAAAGAGACAGCCCTTATTTCCAAACTTGAAAATAAATCCATCCATATCCAAAAAAGATACAAAAATTCTTAGTAACACTAGGCACATAATAATAGTTATGTAAAACCAAAATCATCCCAGTTGGAAATGAGAGATGGTAATTGACAATGGCCAACGCAGCCAGCCTTGCGCTATTGGCAGCTCGAAGATCCACCTCTCCTATGGAAATCTTTCTAATTCTACTTGGTTCCTGCATTTGAATACATATGTGATCCCTACAAGATGTATCTAATACCTAATGTGTAGAAATGGAAAGATTACACTCGATAACAAACTCACCTTTAGTGCCCCCATGCTTTTGGGTGCAATTCCTCTTCCAGTGGCCTTTCTTTCCACATGAAAAACATACCATCTCTCATTCCTTGCCCTACCTATGGATCTTCCTCTTCTTGGAGGGACAGTGTTCGGGGGCTTCATACCATTTATAAGTCTTTGGACCTTTTTCCTTGTCCTTCCTTTTCTTATTCACCATAAGGAATGTGGGTTTGTCACGATCCATGTCCTTATCTACCTGGAGAATTAAGGTCAGAAGTTCTGATAGAATCTTCTGATTGTTTATCATGTTGTAGTTGACAATAAAGCTAAAGAAGGTCTTGGGTAGTAATGATAGGATGAGATCTGTATGCAACTCATCCGGGAACTTAATCCTTAAGATGTACAGGCATTCAATGTAGCCAATAAGCTTGACTACATGAGGACCAACTGGCACAGACTCTCCAAGATTAGTTGTAAACAAAGCGTTGGATATCTCATATCTCTCCTGTCTTGCCTTCTCTTGGTAGATATCCTTATGGTGATACATCATGCTATACACGTCCATGTTTTCATGTCACTTCAAGAGCTCATTAGACATGGATGATAACATGAAACATTGGACATCTGTGGAATCATCCATATGTTTCATATAAAGATATAGTTCCTCATCACTAGCCTCTTTCCTAGGCTCAACTAGAATGGGATCTTCTAGCATATACAATTTCCTCTCGTGGCGAAGGATGACACGTAAATGCCTCTACCACTCTTGGAAATTGGTGCCGGTGAGAAGGTTTTACTTATCGAGTATGGTTTACAATGATATGTTTGAAGTAATTTTTCTTTCCGTTTCTACAAATTAATATGAGAAAAGGTTTACTACTTTATCATGATAAAACTGAGACAAATAAATAATTTAATACTTATTAGTCTCCCACTATTTTATCGAAATCCAATAGCCCTCACCATTGACTTTGGAATATTATGTTGCCTAAATATTCTAGTGCCAGGGATCCATATTTCCCTTTTCATTACCCCAAATAGGGTTGGTCAAGAAACTTGAAGGGTTTTAGGTAGGAATTCCAAATTCCAACTGCATTAACTCGTAACTCCTTGATCCGCTGAGTGGACTCCCCAATCCTGAAATCATTTTATTTTGGATTTTCTCAACCTTTGCCTCTTGGTCACACCAAGTCCTGTTGTGGTAGTCATCCCTTGATGCAAACCAAGTGAAGTCAACCCAAAACCTTGAATTAAAATTCCCCGATAATTGAAATCATGCCAACTAGGGTTGGTCAAGCACTTTGAACAGTGGTTCGATTCTAACCAATATTATAGAAGGCTATACCGACTGAATATGTCATGACCCGTCCTCGGGGTCCGTGCCGTGACTACCCAAAACCTACCTTCCATAGGCCAGGGGATGGCGATTAGCACCAAAGGTGTAAATCTCAATAAAAGGGAAGTCATTGGATTTTGTATAAGTAAACAACACAATAGAGTACGCAAGTGGAGTAAACACTAAGTAAAACTGAGTACAACAGTAAGTGATGAAAAGTAAATGGGCCAGTATACAAACCCAACTGAAAGTACAGTACAACTGAAAGGGAAGTACAATAGCAGTAAAGTAAAGCAGCAACCGCCAAGTCGTCCTCCTGGAATCCCACCTGAAGGGTGGGTACAAATGGTCTCCTCGGCACCTCGGGTCCGCCCGTCCGCTCCGTGCACGTCTCACCAGGTGATCCACCTCCGGGTACCGTCCAGCTCCACAAGACTCCTCCACGGTCAGTGATGTCCGTCGTCTGCATCCAACGCAACATAGTGCGGGCATAGCCCGTGCAGGGGTGAGTATACGATACTCAGTAGGGACCCCGAGACCCCTGAAGGTCTCCCAGAATCCACAAAGGAAAGATACAATCACGAAGTATCAACCAAATCTACTTTGGTATATGCTCATACATATACCTAAGTTATCAATCACAGTTTGGCTCCAGCTCCCGATCCCAAGTACAACCCAGTCCACATAGGAAAGAAGTCAATCACATCGATGATAATGATTGAAAGTCAAGACTCAACTCATACAAGTATACATCTTTCGTATAGCGATAGAGATGATCAGATGTAGCCACTGATTCATCTAATCTATCGGACCCACATAGGATACAAGACCAGCTAAGCTGTCAGACCCACATAAGATACAAGACCAGCTACTCTGCCGGACCCACTCAGGATACAAGTGCAGAGGTCATACTGCCAGAACCACGTAGGATACAAGAACAGTAGTCATCGCTGTCGAACCCACAGAGGATCCAAGTACAGTCTTCATTGCTGCCGAACCCACGGAGGATCCAAGTACAGTCGTCATCGCTGCCAAACCCACATAGGATTCAAGTACAGTCGTCATCACTGCCGAACCCATGGAGTATCCAAGTACAGTCATCGCAGTCGCACCCAGCTCTAGGGTTCCCGCACAAAGCACGCTCGATTACAAGAGGGTCCGCTCCTCGAGCCAAGGGGTCGATACATCAACTGTCACAAAGTCCAGAGTTGATGTATCCTGAAGTTCTGTCTCGTCAAAAGAAATCTGACGCGACAGACGGTGCGTCAATCGGACGCCCGGTCTGAGAGTTATTGGCTTTTCCGTTCCAGGGGCTCGGTTGATTTTTAAGGTAAAATCGACCCGAACGTACTACAGCTGCATCAAAACCTCAATTGGAGTATGAAAAAAGAACCGTCTCATCATAAGGAATTCAACGTAATTGACGGCACGTCAATCAGACGTCCAGTCCTTAAGTTATAAGCGTTTCCGCTCCAAGGGCCCGGTTGATTTCAGGTTCGAACCAACCCGAACATACCCAAACTTTGCCAAAACCTTGAGTGTAATATACTGAAACGACCGTCTCGATCCAAGGGTTCCTACACAATTTATGGTGCATCGACCAGAGGTCTGTAGCTCATGTTATGGGCAAAAGACCGAAAAACGGTCCGAAGTGGGGGTCTGGGCCCGGTCCGACCCGGCCCAACCCACCCTGGGTCGGCCCAAACCGGGTCGACCCGACCCGAGTCCGGGTCTGGCTCGGTAGGGCACGGCCCGGTCCGCGTGACCCGCCCCGGCCCGGCCGGGGGGGGGGGGGGTGCGCTAGCTCGGCCAGCTGGCCGAGCGGGGGGCACGACCCCCCTGTTCCGCGAACACAGCGCTAGGCTAGCGCCGCTGGACCTCCTAGATCCCGCGCGGCCGTGGGATCCTTCCCTCGCGGCCGCGGGATCCTTCCCTCACTGCGACGACCGATGTCGTGGCGGGATTCTGCCGGCGGCATGTTGGGGCGCCGCCACGCCGGCGACCCGCGCCGCCGGGGTCTTCCACGGGCCACCGGAGTCATTCCGGTGGTCCGTTTTTGCTTCCGACTATGCCTACAGTCGTCTTGGGATCCATACTTCACTGCGAATGCCCTAAATCGCCGTTGCGGTCCTGTTTCGCCATTTCCAAACACCCCGCGCATCAAGAAAAAAATAGCGGTGGATCCGGACTTGTTCGTTAGTCCGTACCCACTGCGTTAGTGATTTCAAACATCACCCAACAATTTAAACGCCATGTTCGAGAGTAATAAACACATATATGAAATATAAAAAATTCCCCCTACCTCGAAGTTGTTGTCATACGTCGTCGATCAGCAGAATACGAGCGTCGCTGTAGACGGGCGTCATGGAAGAACGGAGTTGTCCCGTCAACTATGAAGGAAGGGTCGTTGTCGTAGGTGACATAGGCTCCTTGACGTCGAGGTGCGTCCAAGGAATAAGTTCTTCGTGTTCTTCGTTGAAGAATGGTTCACCACCCTTTTTAATTCACCAGAGCCTTTTCCCAAAGTGTTTTTCCAATGAAAAATGAATAAGGTGGCTCACCAATTAATAGAATTTCCATGCAATTCATATTAATTCAATAGCGGTGCCATTAAATTAACGCTGACATTAATTAAAAGATTTGGCAAATTTAATGGGAAGAGGGAGGTGGGACGCATCCACCATTAATGAGGATTTGTCAAAGGAAAAAGTAGGGAATTAATGGGGAGTCGAAGGTTGGGGCTCGTGTGGGCCCCACCTCACAATTATCTACACTTGGGAGGAAATTACGATCTCACAAATAAAATCGTGTACCACACAATTTTATTTAGTTCAAGAGTAAACCCCAAAAATTAACTTTCGACCCGCATAAAACGCAACTGCAGTAAAGGTCCCCTTAAGCAAATACCGGCGCTGCGAGTTCATCAGTGTCCTCAGATTTCAATTCTGAGCACCGGTTCAAAATATAGAAAAACCGGCTCGTACGTTTACTGAACATACCCAAAAAAAACTTCAAAAATTGATTCCAGGCACACCGGGCCTCAGAATCAAGTGCCGTTAGAAGCCACAAACTCATAAAATTTCAATGTATTTAAGAAAAATAAATTCATTGAAATTTTCGGGTCTTTACATTACTCCCACCTCAGGGATTTACGTCCCCGTAAAGATACAACATACACTAGGGAAACAAAAAGGGGTACTGAGCATGCATCTGAGCCTCCCGCTCCCATGTTCTCTCCTGAAGGTTCCCATGCTGCCAGCGAACGCACACCAGAGGAATCGAATATCCACAAAGGACCTGCTTATGTCGATCCTCGATCTCCACCGGAACCTCCGAGAATGTCGCCTCTTCATCGATGTCTATCTCCCCATGATCAATGATGTGGGTTGGGTCATGCACGTATCTCCTTAGCTGAGATACATAGAAGACATCATGCACTCGGTGCAATAGAGCTGGATGGTCCAGGCGGTAAGACACCTCGCCTACTCTGCAGAGGACCTGGAAAGGCCCGATGAAGTGCAGAGATAACTTGCCGCCCTAGCCAAATCTCCGTAATCCACATCAAGGTGAGACCCGTAAGAAAATGTGGTCTCCGTCCTCGAACTCTAGTGGTCTCCGTCTCCTATCAGCATAGGACTTCTGTCTGTTATGTGCAGTCTTCATCTGCTCCTGGATGATTTGCACATTCTCCGTCATAGCCTGAACCATCTCTGGTCCTACAAGTGCTGACTCCCCAGGGTTAGTCCAGCATAGAGGTGATCTGAAAGGTCGACCGTACATTTCCTTATATGGTTCCATCCCAATGGTGGAGTGGTAGCTGTTGTTGTACACAAACTCCACCAAAGGCAGGTGATCCTCCCAGCTACGACCGAAGTCAAGGACACATGCACGGAGCATATCCTTGAGTGTCTGAATGGTTCTCTCCATCTGGCCATCCGTTTGAGGATGAAAGGCAGTGATCAGGCGTAGCTGCGTCCCAAATGCCTCCTACAACCCCTTCCAAAGTAGGGAAGTAAAGTGTGCATCCCGATCGGAAACGATCATCGATGTCACACCATGAAGTTGTACGATCTACTGAACATAGAGGCATCCCAAGCTCTCTACCGAGCCCTGGTCTCTGATCGGTAGGAAGTGGTCCGACTTGGTGAGTCGGTCTATGATCACCCAGATGGAGTCGTGTCCTCTGGAAGTACATAGAAGCCCCATCACGAAATCCATTGATATCCCATCCCACTTCCAATCTGGAACCTCTGAGGGCTGTACCAAGCCTGCTGGTACCTGGTGATCCGCCTTCACTTGCTGACAAGTGAGGCATCGTGAAACGAACTCCGCTACAACCTTCTTAATACCCGTCCACCAGTGCTATCGTCTGAGGTCCTGATACATCTTTTCCACTCTTGGATGTACCACTAGAGGGGAAGTGTGGAACTCTCTCAGCACCTCCTCCTGCAGTGCAACTGGTACCATGGTACGTCCCCCGAAGAGGATGACGTGCTCCCCACCTTCAGAAAATCCATCAGGTGTCTGCCCTGTGGAAATCTGAGCATGTCGCGTCTCATAGTCAACGTCCCCACGTTGTGCCTCTCTGACCCGCTGAAGTAGTGGAGGAGTGACTGTGAGGGACTGTAGAAAGGCTGCTCTATCCCTATCCATGAAGGATATCTGCAAAGCGGAAAACTGCTCTGTCGCCTCTCCAAGTAGCTGAATGACCGATCTCCCGCTGAGAGCATCAGCCACAACGTTCCCCTTCCTAGGAGTATAGACTATCTCAAAGTCATAATCCTAGAGGAACTTGAGCCATCGCCTCTATCTCAGGTTCAGGTCCTTCTACGAGAAAATGTACCTAAGACTCTGGTGGTCAGAGTAGACTGTAAAGCGCTCACCCATCAGATAGTTCTGCCACATCTTCAGGGCGAAGACCACTACTGCTAGATCCAGGTCATGGGTAGTGTAGTTCTGCTCGTGCTACCTCAACTGCCGTGAACCGTAAGCGATCACTGCTCGCTCCTGCATCAGGACACACCTGATCCCAGTCCCTGATGTGTCACAGTAAACTACATACCCTATTCCCTCCTCCGGTAGCCTCAAGATGGGTGCACTGGTCAATCTCCGCCTCATCTCCTGAAAGCTCTGTTGACATCTGTCTGACCACACGAAGGGTTTCCCCTTCTTCATAAAAGCTGTAAGCGGTGCTGCAACTTTGGAGAAGTTTGCAAAAAATCTTCTATAGTACCCAGCCAGACCTAGGAAACTCCGCACCTCCGTCACACTCCTGGGTGGCTCCCAAGCAAGTACTGCCTCGATCTTCGCAGGATCCACTACAACTCCCACCTCCGAGATGATGTGCCCCAAGAAGTGAAACTCTCAAATCCAGAACTGGAACTTCGAGAGCTTACCATAAATCTGGTGCTCTCGGAGTGTATCCAGTACAACCCGCAAGTGGTAGGCGTGCTCCTCCTCAGTAGTCGAGTAAATCAGTATGTCTTCAATGAAGACTACGACAAACCGATCGAGGTAAGGCTGGAAGATCCTGTTCATGAGACTCATGAACACTGTTGGAGTGTTGGTCACACCGAATGGCATAACGAAGAACTTTTAGTGGCCATACCGACACCTGAAGTCTTTCTTCTGCACATCCTCATCTCGAACTCTAAGCTGGTGATAACCTGACCTGAGGTCTATCTTCGAGAACCATCATGCTCCCTTGAGCTGATCGAAGAGATCGTCAATCCTCGGAAGTGGTTACTTGTTCCTTACGGTCACTTGATTTAGGCGATGGTAGTCAACACACAGCCGCAAGCTCCCATCCACCTTCTTGGTGAACAAAATAAGAGAAGCCCAGGGTGAAACACTGGGTCGGATGAATCCTTTTCCCTGCAAGTCCTCCAGCTGTACCCGCAACTCACGAAGCTCGGCGGGAGCCATCCGATATGCTGGAGTAGATATCAGTGTTGTCCTGGGGTATATGTCTATGTAGAAGTCTACCTATCTTCGAGGAGGTAGTCCTAGAACGTCATCAGGAAAAACATCCACATACTGATCCACCCCAATAGGAAAACTCGGACTCCACACATCAACCGCTCTGAGGATGAGACTATCCAACTGTTGTGTGATTGGATTCCCTCTCCTCTGCGTAAGTCCATCCTGCGCTGCAAAGGCTCCCTTCTCGCCAGTGAAAGTGAACCTGGTCCCATCCATGCGGACACACCGCACTTTGCGCCTAATACAGTCGATCTGAGCATGAACTGTAAATAACCAGTCCATACTCAAGATGACATCGTAAGGCCTTGACGCCGCTACAAGAAGATACCAACCGAATCTCTCGCCTCCTGGAGTAAGCTCATAGTGCTGGCACCAGTGCGTAATCATCGAGTCTTCTCCCGTAGGAGTCTCTAGCTGTAAAGATCGAGCCAATGGCTCCGTCATAATCTCTGAGCTCCAAACAATGGCAGCGACAATAAAAGAATAACTCACACCTGTGTCTATAAGAACTGCAACAAGGGTGGAGTAGACACAGATAGTACCTCGAATCATATGAGGTGCACCTTGGTTGTAAGCCTCCGCTGCCTGGAGCTGAGCCTGCCTCTGCCCACCAGCTCCCCGTGGTTGGGGTGGACCTCATGGGGGTGGTGGTGGTAGAGCCTCGAAGTGTCGTCCACCACCCGTTGCTCGGCCAGCTCCTCTGCCTCGTTCGCCTACTCCCTGTGGACCACCACTGTTGAATCTCTTCCTCTTCCTGGGAGGTCCCTCCACTATCTGCTGCTCGTCTACATGGCGGGTTGGGTAGTCACGAGCCATGTGGCCCTGCCCGCTGCATGCATAGCACTACCTGCTCCTCGTAAGGTTGGCTCTGTTTCGTGTGCCCTACACAACCGATCATGTATCCTAAGGTCACCCACCTGATGGCCTTGTCCTTTTTGACCCCTGCGACATCTTTCAATTGCCGACTGTAGAAGACTCTGCTATGTGTCTCCCTCTGGTGGGTCTCGCTGCTGGTGGTTACTCAGCGAGGAAGATCTCCACTAAAAGGGCTTGCTCCAGTACCCCTGCCTACGTCGGGATGCTGAGGGGAATCGTCGAAGCCCTGATCTCGTGCCTCAATCCCTGCTCAAAGGTCCGGGCCCTGAAGAACAGGTCTCGTACAATTTCTGTGGAGTAGCATGAGAGGTCAGTAAACCTCTCCGAGTACTGAGCTACTATCATACTGCCCTACCGCAGATGAAGTAACTTATGGATGCGCACCGCATGGAGGGTGGCTAGAACAAACTCTGAGCAGAAGAGGCTCTCGAAGTCCATCCAAAGTAGAGATGCCTCATCGTGCACCCGGAGCATCAAGCTCCACCATCTACCTGCTGCTGCATATAGGAGACTCGTAGCAAGGATCACCATAAGGTCGGCTGGTGTCCCCACTAATCTAAAGACTCTGACGATAGCCTTCTTCCAATCCTCAGCTGCCTGAGGGTCTGTCTCTCTGTAGAACCTGGGTGGCCTCTATCGCTGAAACTCATGCAATGTGCTCAGGTGGTGTTCACTCTTCGCTGCTGGGGATGATAGCATCAGTGGCTCAGTGGGTAGTGGTACCGATGGTGCCTCCGCTGTGATGGGGCCCTGCACCAAGGACTCGTCGCTCGGTGGGCTGCCATCTCACATGCAACTAAGAACCCTGGCTGGCTGCCTTCATGGGGCTATCTTGAAAAGAAACAGGTGCGACACGTTCAAACAGTATACCTAGCGAGTTGACACAAAGTAATCACAAAGAAATCTTTTGAAAGGAAACACACACACAATCAGTGTTTTCGTGCACTGAGTCAGAAATCAGAGGTCAGGGTCCTGGTGTATGGATACGTCGGCCGCCGCACCAACACTGGTCTCCCCTAGACTGAAAACCACACTCAATACTCTTAACACTATTTTTTCATAGAAGGGAAAGATCAGAGTCCTGAGTTCTGTGGTAGAACTGACTCCTCTGATACCAATTTGTCATGACCCGTCCTCGGGGCCCGTGTCGTGACTACCCCAAGCCCACCTTCCATAGGTCAGGGGCTAGAGAATAGCACCAAAGGCATAAATCCCGATAAAAAGGGAAGGCATTTCCTTTTGTATAAGTAAACAACACAATAGAGTACGCAAGTGGAGTAAGCACTAAGTAAAACTGAGTACAAAAGTAAGTGATGGAAAGTAAATGGGCCAGTATACAAACCCAACTGAAAGTACAGTACAACTGAAAGGTAATTACAACAGAAGTAAAGTAAATCAGCAACCGCCGAGTCATCCTCCGGGAATCCCACCTGAAGGGTGGGTACAGATGGTCTCCTCGACACCTCGTGTCCGCCCGTCCACTCCGTGCATGCCTCACTAGGTGATCCACATCTGGGTACCGTCTAGCTTCACAAGACTCCTCCACAGCCAGTGTTGTCTATCGTCTGCATCCCACACAACGTAGTGCGGGCATAGTCTGTGCGTGGGTGAGTATATGATACTCAGTAGGGACCCTGAGACCCCCGAAGGTCTCCCAAAATCCACAAAGGATAAACCACAAAGGAAAGATACAATCACAAAGTATCAACCAACTCTACTTAGGTATATGCTCATACATATAACTAAGTTATCAATCAAAGTTCGACTCTATCTCCTGAGCCCAAGTACAACCCAGTCCACACAGGAAAGAAGTCAATCATGTCGATGATAATGATTGAAAGTCAAGACTCATCTCACACAGGTATACATATTTTTTATAGCAATAGAGATGATCAGATGTAGCCACTGATTCATCTAAGCTGTCAGACCCACATAGGATACAAGACCAGCTAAGTTTTTGGACCCACATAGGATACAAGACCAGCTACTCTATCGGACCCACTCAGGATACAAGTACAGAGGTCATATTGCTGGACCCACATAGGATACAAGAACAGTAGTCATTGTTGTCGAACCCACGGAGGATCCAAGTATAGTCGTCATCGCTGCCGAACCCACGGAGGATCCAAGTATAGTCGTTATCGCTGACGAACCCATGGAGGATCCAAGTACAGTCCTCATCGCTGCCAAACCCACAAAGGATCCAAGTATAGTTGTCATCGCTGTCGAACCCACGGAGGATCCAAGTATAGTCATCGCAGTCACAGCCAACTCTAGGGTTCCCACACACAACATGATTGATTCCGGGACGGTCCGCTCCTCGAGCAAAGGGGTTGATACATAAACTGTCACAAAGTCCAGATTTTATGTATCCCGAATTTCCGTCTCATCAAAAGAAACCCGACGCGACAGACTGTGTGTCAATCGGACGCCCGATCTGAGAGTTATTGACTTTTCCATTCGAGGGGGCCGGTTGGGTTTTAAGCTAAAACCAACCCGAACGTACTTCAGCTGCAATCAAACCTCAAGTAGAGTATTCCAAAAGAACCTTCTCATCATAATTAATTCAACGTAGTGGACGACATTTCAATCAGACGTCTGGTCCTTAAGTTATAAGCGTTTCCGCTCCAAGGGCCCGATTGGTTTTGGGTTCGAACCAACCCGAATGCACCCAAACTTTGCCGAAACCTCGAGTGTAATATAACAAAACGACCGTGTCAATCCAAGGGTTCCGATGCAACTGACGGTGCATGGTTCCGATCCAAGGGTCCGCGTGACCCGCCCCGGCCCGGCTGGGGGGGTGCCCTGGCTCGGCCAGCTAGCCAAGCGGGGGGCGCGGCCCCCTATTCCGTGAATGCGGTGCCAGGCTGGCGCCGCTGGACCTCCTGGATCCCGCAAAGCTACGGGATCCTTCCCTCACCGCCACGGCTGATGCCGCGGAGGGCTTCTTCCAGCGGCGCGCTGGGGCGCCGCTGCCTCCGGCCGCTGGCACCGCCGGGGTCTTCCGCGGGCCACTAGAGTCATTCCTGTGTTCTGTTTTTGCTTCTGACTATGCCTGCAGTCGTCTCGGGATCTGTACTTCACTGCGAAGGCCCTAAATCGCCGTTGCAGTCTCATTTCATCGTCACAAAACACCCCGCACATCAAGAACAAAATAGTGGTGGATTCAGACTTGTTCGTTAGTCCGTACCCACTACGTTAGTGGTTTCAAACATCACCCAAAAATTTAAACACCATGTTCGAGATTAATAAACACGTATACGAAATATACAAAATTCCCCCTACCTTGAATTTGTTGTCATATGCCGTCGATCCGCGAAAGACAAGCGTCGCGGTAGACGGGCATCACGGAAGAACGGATTTGTCCCGTCAACGATGAAGGAAGGGTTGCTGTCGTAGGCGACGTAGGCTCCTTGACGTCGAGGTGCATCCGTGGAAGAAGTTCTTCACGTTCTTCGTCGGGGGTATTCTTCGTTGAAGAACGGTTCGCCTCCCTTTTTAATTCACCAGATCCTTTTTCCCAAAGTGTTTCGCCAACGCAAAATGAATAAGGTGGCTCACCAATTAATAGAATTTCCATGCAATTCATATTAATTCAATAGCGGTGCCATTAAATTAACACCGACATTAATTAAAATATTTGGCACATTTATTGGGAAGATGGAGGTGGGAAGGCTCCCCCATTGATGAAGAGTTGTCAAAGGAAACAATAGGGAATTAATGAGGAGTCAAAGGTTGGGGCTCGTGTGGCCCCCACCTCACAATTATCCACACTTGGGAGGAAATTACCATCTCACAAATAAAATCGTGCACCTCAAAATTTTATTTAGTTTAAGATTAAACCCCAAAAATCAACTTTCGACCCACATAAAACGCAACTGCGGTAAAGGTCCCCTTAAGAAAATACCGGATCTGCGATTTCATCAGTGTACTCAGATTTCAATTTCGAGCACCGGTTCAAAAGATAGAAAAATCTGCTCGTACGTTTACTGAACATACCCGAACAAAACTTCAAAAATTGATTCCGGGCACACCGGGCCTCAGAATCAAGTGCCGTCAGAAGCCACATACTCGTAAAATTTCAAATTATTTAAGAAAAAAAATTTCCTTGAAATTTTCGGATCTTTACATAATATTTCTTTGAGGGATTTTATTCTTATACATAAATTGCCAATTTATTATCTTTGATTACTTGCTTGCTAATATTAAGTGGTATATACTTAAGTGATTAACCATGTCTAAGATAATATTTACGCATAAGCCGATATTATTTTATTTTCATCTTGTGTGCTTGTTTAATTCATTAATTGTGTGATTGTGACAACACACTCACAATAAATAAAACATGTAACTGACAGAAATAAAATAAATGGTATGATCATGAGTTTGTTCTATTGGTTAGTTTATCTAGCGATTGATAAACTAACCCAAGACCTAGGGGAGAAACACCTTGAACCTTTTGGGTTTGTGTTTATAGCTTTCCATCTGTCAACCTTTGTATCTCCTTGGATTGGTTTCACCTTGTCTCCTAACTTGAGCCACCTCCACTAGCTTGGGAGCTTCATCCAATACATATGCATTTATCTCACATGCAGGTGAGGGGTAAAAGGGGGTTTTTACATAAAAGAAACCTTGGGTGATCATTCCCTACATATTAACTAGGAGAAGGCTTGCAAGCCAACAAATTTAATTTAAATAAATAAATTAAAAGAAACCATTCACATACAAAGGTCTTGGTCTAGCTCATGATCATCCATACATGCAACGATATTTACGCATAAATAAAACTAGCATTCAATTCTTTAATCGTTCTTGTTTAAGATAAATCACGCTCGAATTAATTAATTATCTTTAATTAATCAATCCTTTTATCTTAAACCCTTTTTATGAATTTCCTTGAGATTATAATCCATCATAATTTTAAATAAATAAATTCATTTAAAATTATCTTTGTACCTAACTTGTACCTTGGAGGAAACCCGACGAATTCCCATTCATTACTCAGATGTTAAATTAAACACATACATATAAAAATCCTATCATGTGTTGTGCCTCATCTTTATTCCTGCACTATGGTACACGTTTCAAGGGTTTGTATAATATAATAATAAATTTTAATAAATCTACGTAATTTGGAAGAGTACACGACATGTAGTTTTGACTACACGGTGTGTACTTTTGTTCATCATCCATCCGAAGTACATGCTCAGGGACATGGAATGTAAATGTACTTCGGAAATCTTCGGAGTACACGACATGTTCAGTTACTACTATAAAATAGGTCTATACCCACAGGTTTTCAAAAAGCCGTGGGTATAGAGTACCCCTATACCCACGGTTTTCAAAACCGTGGGTATAGGGATAGTATGTGAACCTATACCCATGGTTTTCCAAAACCGTGGGTATAGGCCACCTATACCCATGGTTGTTCCAAAAAACGGTGGGTATAGGGTATTTTCTGAAGACCTATACCGACAGTTCTTGAAAACCATAGGTATTTCGGTTTTTTTTTAAGACCTATACCCACGGTTCTCCAGAACTGTGGGTATAGCTTTTCCACGTTATGGCGGGGAAAAAACATTAGGCGGGACACCGGAAAAATTTGGCGGGAATACATTTTTCACGGATAATATTAATATATATACGCAGATGAATGTCTATATATAAATTAAAAAATTTAGCTCGGTTGGTTCCTCAGTGAATAGCAGTGCTGAGTTGCACTGTGAGACCCCAGTTTGAATCCCCGTGCCGGTGAAGCGCAGCCGGCGGTGCGAGTTCAAAACCCGGTGGATGAGTTTTTTGGAATATGCGACTTTGATTATATTAATATATATGAGCAGATATATCTATATATAATAAATAAAAATTGCAGCTCGGTTGGTGCGATGGGGTGGCATGGGCGCGAGGCGCAGCGGGAGGTGCGGTTTCAAAACCTGCTGGGCACGTATTTTTTGAATTTCAATACCCCACGGTTTGAAAACTGTGGGGTTTGTTGTGTGCCACACTGGAACACGCAGTGTGCCACATTTGACTCACTTATACCCACGGTTCTCCAAAACCGTGGGTATAGGCTAAGACCCCTATACTGATGCCTCTCTAGCCCACGGTTCCCAAAATTGTTGGTATAGGCTATACCCATGGTTTTGGGGGCTATACCCACAGTTTTGAACCATGGGTATAGGTCATTTTTCTAGTAGTGAGTGGGACACACACCGTGTAGTATCCGTGTTACACGGTTTCCAGCCGGGTAAACTGTGTACGGGGTACACGGTCCAACCCTAAACTGAAGGGACTACACACCGTGTTTAGCGGACCACATGGCGTGTAATCTGGAAACCATGTGCCACCTATTACTAGTCAACACATGGGGTTATTTATGACTTATGAATACTCCAACACACGGCCTGATTTGGCAGATCTTTCCGATGCATTGAACCTAGACTACATGGTGTGTACTTCCGAATACACACCGTGTATTCTGGTGTTGTACGGACAGTAATGTTTGGCACCTCTGGATGAGATCCTCTATTTTATATTTCAAAATTAAAAGAAAAAATTCATTTTTATAAGGTGAACGAGAAATGAGAGAGGAGGAACAGATCTCGAGATTCAGATTTGCAGAATGATTAATCTTGAATTGAAACAACTAAATTATTAAATGCGTAAATCATCAACGAAAAAAATAAATAATTATAATCAATGATATGACCCCTCTGATACCACTTGTAGGTTCCGGGTGTAGTGGAAGCACGTTGGTGGGTTTACCCAACTTTAATTTTAGCATTAACAACGATCAATCTGAGATCCATCATGATAATAAAACCTCGGATCTTCAGAATAAAACGAAGAATGAAATAAAAGAGGGGAGTCCCGGAAACATAAATAGGATCATCATATGTTGGTTATAATTAATTTAATTAATTGACAAGAATTACCTTGAAGGAATTATCTCTCCGTTGATGTTTCCGGTCATGATCTGATGTGATCCATCATCGCATCGTAGAATCCAGGTGTAGGATTCCTCTAGTGGTGATCCACACATGCTCCACGTATCTCTGAACATCGCCGAAGGGATCTCCAGGTGCTAGCATGGAAGAACATTTACTTGTGATGTCTGCCTTCGATCTCTTTGATCCGGTGGAGGTGGATCTCTCTCTCTTGTAGCTTGAGAGCGTTCTTGGTGGAAAATGAATTCTCTCTTAGCTTAAGAGATTTTCCAAATCCGTTGTGTACACCCACTCAAAATGGCTAGGCTAATGAGAAATATATAATTGGGATTTTTAATTACATATAATAATAAAATGAATTAATTACCCAAAAGCATTTATTAATTTCATTTAATTATTAGTAATACCCCATGTCTAATAATAATAGTTGACTATTATTATTACTTGACATGCGCCCAGTGAATTACACATAATATTATTTAATTAAATAAATAATATTATTTCTCATAAATTCCTAGAAAAACTACATGGTATATATATATTAATGTACACGGTGTGTACTTTTATTTTTCCATTTTTTATTTATTTCCTCCACCACATTTATTAGAACTTGAATAATGACTATTTATTTCTCAAATAAATATCACTGCATTACTCGCTAATAAAAATATTATTTTTCCCATAATATATTCTCTCAAATAACTAGTGTCGAAATAAATGCGATCAAGCGTCCTTTAATAATTATTAAACCACCGTTGGGAATAATATTTATTCAACTTGTTAAATTAGTATTTAACTGAGATACTTGGAAACACTTAGTGTGTGACCCTCTAGGCCTCTTTCTCGGTGGCATTAGGTAGAGCCTACCTAAAGTCCAAGGTTAGTGTCTAGCAATACGCCAAGGCACCCTTAGAGAAAGAAGTTAACACCGCAATGACGTGTCACCTCCTATGAACGCTTACCGTGTAATGTAATCCCTTTGTCTCGATATCTCGAATCAAGTGGGTTGCATGCTAGTTCCATTAACCCATGTGCTCAATTATTCTTTCTTTGACTTCCCAGAATTAAACTTGCCTGTTCCTCACCATGGCCATGGATTTATTTAGGCTATATCAATTCCATAAAAGGGCCTAAGATATCTACTTCCGTTATGGAACAGAAGGGAAAAATCCTTTCTCGCATTATCTATTAATGCAATATTACTCGTGATGCACCCAACATATCCTACCTCGCTATGAATAGTGTGTCATCAAAGTTTTCTTCAATACATCTAAGTGCGTGAGTTTTAATACCCATTAATAATAATCTTAATTTATAAGGACCAATACACATGTCTGCAGATAGAAACATCTAATGACACTATGAAATGTGTATTTCCTACTGGCGGGTCTCGTTCTCATAATATCCTCCTGGATATTACTAAGGGCACACACCATGAGAAGGTGACTCAAAGTTTTATGATTCCTCACCCCTAATGGACTATATTATTTGTGTCCCTAAAATAACATCATCCGTCTATAGAACATATATTCAAGAACAATGTTATGGCACTTCCGGGTTCTCATCATAGTAGGGATTCGCTATGACCCTTTAATGAAACACCTATCCTTAGGAAATTATCACATGAATTTTCACGCATAAGAACAATCAAGATGTGATAAGGTATTCATTTCATGAATAAAGTAAAAAGTAGTTGATTCTAGTCCACCAAATACAATAAGTTCTTCCCTATGACCTTGCGATCGGTGCGCATACAGGAGATGCTTCATCTACAGCAGGTCCATATGTTAGTGGTTGAGTACTCTGTGAGGTTTATAGACCTCTCCCGCTACACTACGAACATGGTTCAAGGCCCTTTCTTCAAGGCCCAGACCTTTGACAAGGAACTCTGATAGGAGATCAGGGCATTGATGATTTCCCTCAGCATCCCCACGTAGGATAGAGTGATAGAGCGAGCTCTACTAGTAGAGATATTCCTCGTAGAGCAGGCACCGACGATGGGAGATATCACGAGGCGACAGGTGGCTGAGTCATATCTGGAGGACAACTGATAGATGATGCAGAGGTCCAAGAAGGTCAGATCATCCAGAGGGCGACCCTAGGACACATGATCGGTGGTACGAGGCCACCAGGGCAGCAGGGTCAGTATAGGAACATGGCGTACTACACATGAGATGGACAAGGACACATGGCTCATGACTGCCTGACCCACCACACAGACGATCAACAGACAGTCGAGGGACCTCCAAGGCAGAGGAAAAGGTTCGAGCGAGGAGGTCCACAAGTACGGCTGATGTGGCAAGGGAGCAGGCCGAGCAGCAGGCGGTGGGCCATGGTTCGAGGTGCTACCTCCACCACCCCCAAGTGGTCCACCATGACCTTAAGGAGTAGGTGGACATGGTTGAGCTCCACTTCAAGCAGTGGAGAACTATGATGATGGAGCTCTAGAGATGATTAGAGTTAATATTTGTGTCTTCACCACCTTAGTTATAGTTCTTATAGACACAGGTTCCAATCACTCTTTTCTTTCCACAGACCTCATTTGAGGCTCGAAGATTCCAGTGGATTCATTGGCTTGATCCTTACGATTAGATACTCCTACAGGAGGGGATTCAATGATTACACACTGGTGCCGACAGTGTGAGATTACTCTAGGAGGAGAGAGCTTCAGCTATCATCTCTTAGTAGCAGTGTCAAGGTCTTACGATGTTATCTTGGGTATGGAATGGTTATCAATAGTTCATGCTCAAATCGACTGTATTAGGTGCAAAGTGTGATGTGTCTATGAGGATGGGACCGAGATTTACTTCACTGGTGAGAAGGGAAATTTTGCATCACAGTTTGGACTTTCTCAAAGGAGGGTAAACACTACTGGAAAAACGACCTATACCCACGGTTCAAAACCATGGGTATAGCCCCCAAAACCGTGGGTATAGGCTATACCCACGGTTTGGGGAACCATGGGGCTGAGTGGCGTCGGTATAGGGGTCTAACCCTATACCCACGGTTTAGCAGAACCGTGGGTATAGGCTTTTTCAAATGGAGGACCACGCTGCTCCAGCGTGGCACACACCAATCCCCACGGATTCCAAACCGTGGGGTATTAAAAATCGGAAATACGGGGCCGCTGGAATTCGAACCTGCAACTCAGCCAGCCTCACCGCCGCGCCTCAACACAAGACCAACGCACCTACAATTCCTATTTGTTATATATGCATATATCTACAAATATATATTAATATAATCCACGGATTTCAAACGAACAGAAATAAATTCAAAAAAACGCACCTGGAGGGATTTGAACCCGCGTCTCACGCGGCATTTTCAGCGAAATACGGAACTCGTGACCAACACTTCCAATTGAATTTTGTTAATGTCTCAATCTGGTTATTTACTTATATTAAAAATAATCGAATATCTAAAAAATAAAAAAATACCGGGATTCGAACTCCGGTCTGTCATGTATGAGACAGAGACCTTAACCAACTAACCCAGCGAAATTATTTTATTAAAGTCTTCACTCCATGTAATTATATTAATTTGAAATCATGTTCCCGCCAAAACAAAATCCACTCCCGCGGGAATTTTTCCCCCCCTCCATAACAAGGAAAATCTATACCCACGGTTTTGGAAAACCGTGGGTATAGGTCTTGTAAAAAAAAAACCCTATCCCTACGGTTTTTCAGAACCGTGGGAATTGGTCTCTATAACAACCCCTATACCCACGGTTTTACCAAAACCGTGGGTATAGGTCTTCAAAAATAACCTATACCCACGGTTTTTCCAAGAACCGTGGGTATAGGTCCCCTATACCCACGGTTTTCCAAAACCGTGGGTATAGGTTCCTATACTAAACCTATACCCACGGTTTTGGGAAACCGTGGGTATATGGGTGTCCTATACCCACGGTTTTGTGCAAAACCGTGGGTATAGACCCATTTTCCAGTAGTGAAAGTCGATCACTCACCAATTAGCTAGGCTCACCCTCAGTGTGGTGGACGAGAAGAGTCCAAGCTTTCTTGTAGTGGTGGATGAGTATGAGGATGTCTTTCCTGAGGATTTTTTGGGGCTACCTCCTCGTAGGTAGGTAGACTTCGACATCGATATGTACCCAGATACGACACCGATATCCACACCAGCATATTAGATGTCTCCCAAAAATCTTTGTGAATTGATGGTACAGTTGGAGGACTTGTAGGATAAGAGATTTTTGAGGTCCAAAGTTTCACCATGGGCAGCCACAGTGTTGTTTTCCAAGAAGGTAGACGAGAGATTGAGGCTATGCGTGGAATTTCAGTGCCTGAAACAAGTGACTATGAAGAACAAGTATCCACTGCCAAGAATTGATGACCTCTTCGATTAGCTGAAGGGAGAGAGGTGGTTCTCGAAGATAGAGCTCATATCAATCTATCATCAGCTTTGGGTACAGGATGAGGACGTACCGAAGACAACCTTTAGATGTCGGTATGGCCACTATGAGTTTTTTGTGATGCCTTTTGGCATGATGAATTCCCCAACAGTGTTCATGGGACTCATGAATAAGATCTTCCAGCATTATCTCGATCATTTTGTGGTGTTCGTCATTGATGACATCTTGGTGTACTCGGCGTCAGAAGATGAGCACACTACACACCTGTGGATAGTCTTGGATACACTCTGAGAGCACCAGATTTATGGGAAGCTCTTGAAGTGCCAATTATGGATTCGGGAGGTTCACTTTCTAGGAAACTTCATGTCAGAGGCTAGAGTTGCAGTGGATCTGGAAAAGATAGAGGTAGTGATTGATTGGGAGCCACATAGGAGTGTGACTGAGGTGCAAAGTTTCCTGGGGTTGTCAGGATACTACCAGAGGTTCGTGCCTAACTTTTCCAGAGTAGCAGCACCTTTATCAGCCTTGACATAGAAGGGAAAACCCTTCATGTGGATGGTGAAGTGCCAACAGAGTTTCCAGGAGATGAGGTGGAGACTGACGAGTGCCCCTATCTTGAGACTACCAGAGGAGGGAGTTGGGTACGTAGTTTTCAATGATGCATCAAGAACTAGACCAGGTTGTGTACTGATGTAGGAGTGATCAGTGATCACCTACATCTTATGGAAGTTGAGGCAGCATGAACAAAAATACACAACCCATGACCTGGAGTTAGCAGTAGTGGTCTTTGCTTTGAAGATGTGGTGACACTACTTGATGGGTGAACGGTTTACCATCTACTCCGACCACAAGAGTCTCATGTATATCTTCTCAAAGAAGGACCTGAAATTGAGATAGTAGAGATGGTTAGAGTTCCTTTGGGACTATGAATTTGAGACAGTCTATACTCCTGGGAAGGGAAACATGGTTGCAGATGTGCTCAACAGAAGGTCTAGTTTACAACTGCTGAGTGAGGTGACATAGCAGTTAGCCGCGATGCGGATATCCTTCATGGATAATTATGGAGAAACCTACCTTCATCCAATGACTGTCACTCCCCCAATCTTACAGTGAGTTAGGGAGGCACAACTTGTGGATATTGACTATAAGGCCTGACATACCCAGTTATCCTCAGGATAGGCTCCTGATAGATTTTCGATTGGTAGGGAGCACGCTATCCTTTTCAGAGGGATCACAGTGGTACCAGTGACGTTTTAGGAGGAGGTGTTGAGGGAGTTCCATATATCCTCTTTGGCAGTATATCCTGGCATGAAAAGGATGTATCAGGACCTCCGATGTTAGTATTGATAGACAAGGATGAAGAAAGCGGTGGCAGAGTTCGTTTCACGATGCCTCACTTGTCAGCAAGTGAATGTTGAGCATCAGGTTCCAGTAGGATTGGCCCAACCACTTGAGGTACCAAAGTGGAAATGAGATGGTATCTTGATGGACTTCGTGATGGGGTTACCACACATGTCCAAGGGCCATGATTCTATCTGGGTGATCATTTAATGACTCACCAAGTCGGCTCACTTCCTACCCATCTGGGAGCAGGGATCGATAGAGGGATTGGGGAACCTCTACGTCCAGGAGATAGTGTGTCTTCATGGGGTGCCTGACAATTGTATTAGACCATGATGCAGACTTTAAATCCCATTTGTGAAAGGGATTACATGAGGTGTTCGGTACTCAACTGCGCTTGAGCACAAACTTTCACTCACAAATGGATGGTTAGAAAGAGCGGACCATACAGACCTTAGAGGACATGCTTCCTGCTTGCGTTCTGGATTTGGTCATAGTTGGGAGGAACACCTGACACTAGTGTATTTTTCATACAAAAAGATTTATCACTCCACCATTGGCATGACACCATTTGCGGCCTTGTACGAGTGGCCTTGTAGATCACCTCTATGATGGACAAACCTAGGGGAGTCAACACTCAAGGGTCCAAAGTTTGTATGGAATACCATTGAGAAGGTTCAGATTATCTAGGATAGGATTAAGGATACACAGAGCAGGAATAAATCATATGCATATAGGAGATAAATACCCTTAGAGTCCGAGGAGGGAGACCATGTGTTCCTCTGGGTCTCACCCCAATATGGATTTCAAAGATTTGGCTGGGGCGACAAGTTATCTCTATGGTTCATCAAACATTTCTAGATTCATAGTAGAGTTTTTGAGGTGGTGTACCACCTATCTCTCCCCCCCACAGATGCACCAAGTGCATGATGTTTTCCACATGTCGCAGCTGAGGAGGTATGTGCATGATCCATCGGACGTTATCGACTAGGGCGAGCTGGACATTGATGATGAGGCGATGTTTGCAGAGTTCCCAGTGGAGATAAAGGATTGATAGGAGCAGGTCCTTTGTGGACAGTCGATTCATATGATGCACATCCGGTGGCAACACGAGAATTGTCAGGAGAGCACATGAAAGCAGGAGGCTCAGATTCATGCTCAGTATCCCCATTTGTGCGTTTAACTTTGTTGTGGCTTATGGGGATGTGAAGCCCTAAAGGTGGGGATAATGTAATGTATCAAAAATTCCATGTAATTTCTTTTAAAAATTATATGGAATTATTTTGAGACCAGATGCTCTGACGACACCTGATTATGAGGCCCGGTGAGCCTATAATAGAATTTTAAACTTTTTTAGTTAATTTAAATAAACGTGCGGGCAATTTTTTCTAAATTTTAAACTGGTGCTCAGATCAAAAGTCCGAGAACACTATTGAACTCAGAATGAAGGAATTTTCCTAGAATGGACCTAATTTTGATTGTCAAGGTTCAGCTAGAAAAGTTAATTTTTGGACGTTTCGGGAAAAAAATAACTTAAAAATTATTTTATTTGTTTTTTCCAACCGTTGGGCAGTGACACAGCGACGCTGCAGTGTGGTGACAAAGCAATAATGAGTCACATTAAATAAAGCTCATTAATGGCTCGTAAACGTGCAGTGTAATGATGCATTAAATGAAGTGTAATAGATACGCTGTTTCATAAATGAAACAGTGTAATGATGCAACGACGCAGCGTAACAGACACACTGTGATGTGTTTTCCTTTTTATGGAATAACACGTTGGAGAAACAAGATCAAATCATGACTTTATTTTTATGAACCTATGACAAGATTTCTCTCCAACAATGAATGATGAATATTGGTAGATCACTAACGATGTAGACACATCTCGAAGAACGATACTGGAAAGCGACGAACGCCAACAGAACTTGAATCCTCGTGGGTGGAGTGCTTCAACGACAAACTCAATCGAGGTAGGGGTTTATTTTGTCTCAAGTTTCCCAATCCTTTATTCCGAAATAACGAATGTGGATCAACCCATGAACAGGTTGATATGTGGATCACTCGTTCTTGTGGAAGGGTGTTTTTCTTGGGTTTTCTATACCAAGATTAATTATTTGTTGATAGAACCTCAATCCCAAACCTCCCCATGTTTAAAAATCTAACATGGAGGGCATGGGCTGAAACGAAAAAAGGCTCGATCCCCTTCTCCTTGTGCATTATTCATGGATGAACCTTTGAATTTACAGCAAGAAAGTTTTGAGGCCTTGGTTGGGAAGACAACACCCCACAGAGGTCGGAGGAACAGACAGTGCGAAGAACGGACCATCGGAGCAGACCTGGTGGTCCGAGGAATAACCTGCCAGCACGCCATGATGGTATGCCAGAGGTAGTAGTCACGGCTGACTCGGGCCGGTGGCTGGCAGAGGGACGCAACCCCTCAGCCGCGTCAGTGGAGCGTCCTACAGCTACGGGTCACAGCTTCGCGTGGCATGCGGTCCCCTGACCACGTGTGGAACTTGGGTAGCCGGGTTTGACCAACCATGTGACAGTGCCCTAAACGCACTATGCATCTGAGATGAAGAAAATTGGTGCGCCAGAGGTGGGCTGGGCAGGGCGCGACCTGCACCCAATGGGCCTGACACTCACCCAATGGGCCGGACCCACGCCCAGGGGGTCGGACCTGTGCCCAGGGGGCCGGAACCGCACCCAGGAAGTCGAACCCACACCTAGGGGGTTGGAACCACGCCTATGGGGCCAAAACCGCACCCTGAGGGCCAGAACTGTGCCCTGCGGGTTGAAACCATGCCCTGCGGGCCGAACCCGTGCCCTGCATGCTGGGCTGGATGAGAACGGGTCGCCAGGCGACCTAGTGGGCTAGACCCCCAGCTGAACCGAGCTGACTTAGACCCGAATCAGGTTGGTTCGGGTTAGTTAAACTAAATTGGGGAATATGGGGCCCTCAGGCCAGGTTGGTTGGGTCGGTCCGAGCATAGATGCAACTGACCCTTATTTACTAAAATTCCAATAACTTACAAATTGGGCATCTGATCGACGAGAAATTTGTAGAGTTGGAACCCTCATAAAGAGATAGATATTTTGGCATACTCTAAAGAGGCTTTAATGGAAGTTGAAATATGACGAATGGCTTGGGGATTGGTTCTACCGGAATCAAGCGCACTATGTGCAGAAATCCTATGGTTGGTTGAGACCTGAAGACTACTAAAAAGAGACCCTGTGTGGATCTGCTATGATGGAAAAGTGGGAAGAGGCTCTATGTGACCTGGTAGGCCCATGATGGGGAGTGACTTTGTGTGACCTGGCAGACCCACGATACTCGATGAGGAGGAGTACCTCAGTATGACCAAGGTGGGAAGCAGCTCTGTGTGACCCGGTAGGCCCATGGTGGGGAGCGACTCTCTATGACCTAGAATACCCACAATACTCATTAGGAATGAGTACCACATCAGCCCAAGGTTAGTGGAAAGTGGCTCTGTGTGACCCGACAGGCCCAATGTACTCATAGAGGAGGAGTTCTCCAACAGCCCAAGGTGTTCGATGATACAACTGATGGTCATAATTTCCTTACTTTAAATTATACCAGGTGTGAGATTTCTTGCTTCTTGGTTTTATTTGTTGATTGGTTTATGGTCTTTCATTGTTGGTTTGGGGTACCTATTGAGTATATTGTTACTCGCCCATACACAGGCTTCGCCCGCACGTGTTGTGTCTGGTGTAGATGACAGATGACTTGGTGGAGGACTTGGTGAACCAAGACCAGGTTGTTCCCAGTGAGATCATGTGGGCAATATGTGCTTCTAAACCTTCCAATAGCTACTATGTACTTACTCATCAGGTGGGGTTTTCAACTGATGACTTCCATCGATCTTGTACTTTATCTTTTTGTAGTTGTATTTTTTGGGTTTGTATTCTGGACCATTTACTTTTAGTTGTACCTTTACACTCATTGGTTGTTCAGTAGCATGCATGTTCTCTTTTCCAGTTTTCCTGGGATGTGGTTGTATGTGCATGTGTACAGGTACTCAGACAAATGCCTCCCACTTTTAGGTGTTTTGGGAGGTCAAGGTAATTTATTCCCAACACTTTTCCAAATTTCTAGTTTTGCGAACAATGTTTCCAATTTTGTGAACAGTGTCATCAGTAGGTCGCATGTTGGTAGGTCGTCTATCAGTAGGTCTTGTCATTAGTTCATCTATCGGTAGGTCATGTAGGTAGGTCGTCTATTGGTAGGCCCTATCGGTAGGTCCTCTGTCAGTAGGTCCTGTCGGTAGGTCTTGTCGGTAGGTCATTTTTTAGTAGGTCATGTCTGTAGGTCATGCCATTAGGTTCTCTATCAGTAGGTCATCTATTAGTAGGTCCTATCAGTAGATCCTATTAGTAGGTCATCTATCAGTGGGTCATCTGTCGGTAGGTGCTACAGTGTTTCCAGATCAGTTGGTGAACAGTGTTTCTATCTTCCTACTGTTTCTCCTCTTTGACGTTTTCTTTTACATAAAATGAATTCAAAGCCTTGTTTTAAGGTATTTAAGGCTGATTCAAATTCCATAACTTATATATTTAAATCACTAAGGGTCCTGAGGTTTTTACTTGGTTAAACCGCGTGGGTTTTTGAGATCTGGCTTTAATGGAAATTCAACTATTTCACGTTCCGTGAGGCTCATGTCTGATCCTTCTAAATTGGGGGCCTTCCCTTCATTTGTTTATTCTCATTCTTCTTGGTATGAGGCACCTAGAACCTTTATTTACCAAGGAGACGTGTGATTGTGCTGTAGACTTAGATTGTGTTTTCCCTACCTGTGTACCCCTATTTTGGTGCAGGCAGGAAGTGTTGATCCGTCTTTGATAGAAGGTATGTTCTATCTCTTTTGTTGTGGGTTCTTCGATTCATTTCCTCCTATTTTCCCTTGACATGTGATAGCATGTGATCTCCATGTTTTTAATATACTTTTCTTGGGTGTTGGTTGATACGATTGTGATGTGACGTCCTCGAGTGGATGTAGTTGTTGCAGGAGAGGTGACCGTGATCTGTTGTGTTGGTTGTTCTTATGAAAAGAACGTCAGAAACCTTTTGAGGTAGGGGATCCATGGATTCTTTATTCTTTTACATGCATTCATAAAGTTAACATGTTTTAGACACTATATCATAATGAAATTGACATAATAAATACTTGAACTAGATTAAGGAATTGGCATCAATTGCTTAGTGATGTTATCGCCTCTTGATTTGCTAGATCATGTGATATCTATGATTTTCTTTTTTATCATGTAATTATCGATGGAAATTGGTGAAGAACTTAAGGCTGGGATTAATTATAAATTAATTGGTTAAAGATAAAGAGGCATGTTTAATGAATCTGGTTGTCATTTTTGTTCTTGGTGATAAATCAAATGGATGCAGTTATGCATGTTTGAATTGAATCAGTTAATTAAATATGAAATAAAGGACCGGTTGTGCGATAAAGATAATGCCTTAAATGGTTCTAAGTTACCCTATTTCTTTTAAAGGCCAAACGCCTTATGATTTGGAGTTGTGATATCTCGTTGTGTGTAAAGGATGAATGCCTTTTTTAGAGCCAGGAGCCCAGTTGCTATGTTGTTTGCTTCCCGCTGCTTATGTTGTGGTGTGAGCCTGGGATGGATAAGCCTAGAGGGCTGTTGTGGTTTTTGGGGAAAAAACTAACCATTTGTGGTGGCATCAATTGATTCCTAGATTGGCGAGATGCCTCAGTTTATGCATGTGGGTGTCGGGGAGGACACTGGGGATGATGGAACAAGCTGAAGCTAGGCTTAACCATTGATATAAAAGTGGTTGTTGTTGAATTTGATGTCTGTTTATCTACTTTAATTCCCCCAATACTTGAGGCTGATGGTCTTGATTACCCTCCTTCCAAAATAGGCAAAGACTCATGGGGTATGCCAAGTGATTTCTGTGTTTATCTTCTCGAGGATGGATGAGACTGTGCTCCAGCTATATGTGGCAAAGAATCGATGGGTAGTTAATCTACTCATCGTGTTAGCCCCTTGTGTTTGTAGAATGTTTTTCTAGAATACCTAGGATTATGGAAAAGTGATAATGCTATTAATAAATGATTGAATTAATGATGTCAACCAATGGGGTTGGAGCTTGCTGGTATGTAATGTTGTGGTTATAATTTAAAGTAATTGTGGACTTGATTTGGTTATGCCTAGAGGGAATGGATTTTTTTGTGTGATGCTAATGAAATGTAATGTGGAAATGATAATGGTTAAATAAATAATTAACATAAATTGAAAATAATAAAAAGGGATAAAGTAATCTAATGTATCTCTTTAAAAGGTTGTGTGCTTATAGGATACCTAGTCTTAGCAGTGGAAACTGAGAATCTGAGAGACGTTAGCTGTAGTTAAGTCTAAGACTAGGTCATTCCCATAGTGTGGTTGTGAGATATATTATATTCGGTACTTTTTGTGTTTCTATACGCTACTCCACCATGTCGGTTATGGAAACTAACACCCTAGGTATTCTGAGCCCTGGGGGGTGTTTCCCTCAACATCCTGATGGGAGGATGAATGACTGACTACCCCATTTTCCTTGCTCTCTTCTCTTGGTATTTACTTGTTCTGGTGGGAATGATAGTTATCTTTCCCCATATATGTGTATAGAGGGATGTAATGGCTTGTGGTTATTCACACACATATATTATAGATATAGTTTCATATGGACTACTATATGTGTAACATGTATAGGTTGTAATGGCTTGAGGATCCTTACTCGGTGTATGGCCTGTAATGGCTTGAGGTATAATACCCAATGTATGATACACATTATGTGATATGTGGTGGATCCCAAAAAATACCTGGTAACTTTGGTTATGTTGATGTAGTGGTTATGTTACACAAGGTTCATGTTGTGGTGTTTCACCCAAGTGTCTGTGAGCAAGCCTTTTTTGAGAGAGATGCTCAGGACGTGCGACGTTGGGGAAAAGTGGAAAACTAGTGGGAAAGTGGTAGTAGGGTACCCTTGATATTCTTTATTATATTATATACTCTTGTTTGTGATACTTGGTGAGAGTAGCCATAGTGAGGCTAGGAACATAGTATACCTATTTAGGTGATGAGTTAGTTTCACTTGTTGTTCACTGTGATTTAGCATGATTTCTTTACTTTTACACAAGAGGCTCCAGGTTGGATCCTACTGAGTATAATGTTATACTCACTCTATATATATATAAACTATTTTTTAGGTCACTTGGAGCAGGTTGGAGATCAGGTTGGTTACTACTAGCTTGGGGTTGCAGGAGTTGTTCATGCTTCGTGGTCGTTGTCGTTTTAAATTCTTTTGGTACTTATAGTTTTCCCTTTCAGTTGTAGTTGTTTTTTCATGAAATTAAATATGTGTACTTTGGATTTATTTTATATTATAGTACAAGAAAGATTTGGTTGGTGTCAGTCTTATCTCTCTCTTTCGCATGTGTTCTCTTAGAGGGTAATGACTCTCATTTGTGTGTTTATTATACCCTTAGTGCTAGTCACCAACCCGGGGCCTACTGGAGGTGGGAATAGGGGGTCATTATCTCTCTTCTAAAATTTCCAGTCCATGAGGGGTACACTTTGTGGGGAAGGGGTCATGAAAAAGTGGTATTAGAGGTATATTTAAGGGATATGATGTAGTTTGAAGTTAGGAACATGTGAGGTTACATGGGTTGGTAGGGAAAAAATGTCAGCTAAGTTTAGTAAGTATTATAAACACCGGAGACCAACTGAGATATGGGTATTTAGGCCCCCCTGTGATCTGATGCACGAACCTTTAAGTTTACAATGGCTACTAAATGAGGTGGTACTTTTTGTAGGGTAGAGACCTAAGAAAGGATCATATATCATTATTCTTTACACCTATGTTTTAATGGTTAGAACTTGGGATAGGTTAACCTAAAATGAAAAAAAGAAAACAATTAACTAATGTTAAGTCTTTTATATTCTAGGTTTAGGAGCTCTAACTATTTTTTCTTTTGTAGGTATGTCTCCAGGTCGACATCCTCATTAGGTTTGTACAGAAGATGTTCAACAGGATATACCAGTCGATCGCCACTAAGTAGATGTTGATGATGATGAAACTTGGAGGAGGACACTCTAAGAGTTCAATGCCAAAGTTTTTAGAAGTACGAGGGCTCCATTTCATATTTAGTTATGGAAGACTGCTTGTAGGAGGTTGAGATAACTTTTAGTTCAATCCGTGATCAGAAGGATCACTATGTTTCGTTGGTTGTGACAATGTTGTGTGGGGCAATGAGGTAGTGGTGGTTCTTATTACTTAGGGATCGCGAGGAGTCAGTAGTCTCGTGGGTAGAGTTTCGAGACCAGTTCAGAGTTGAGTTAATCTCTTTGACCGTGAAGGTGATCGGTCATCAGGAGATTCTTACCCTTCGATAGGGGATCTATAGTGTGAGAGAGTTTAGAATCTATTTTAGGAACCTTATGAGATATGGTTCAAACCTGTTTCCAGATGCGGAGTCTAGGGAAAGGCATTTCGAGGAGGCTTTGCATACAGAGATCCAGTGCCAGGTCACCCCTTTTATGTCGAAGATGTATCTCGAGGTGCTGGAAAGGGCATAAGACATTATCCAGAACTAGATCATCACGAGAGTGGAGTCATCAAGATTCCTCATGAAGTAGAGTTGTGGTTTGGGGTTCCCAGTTTTCAGGGCAGAAGAGTCTATTTGGTCGGGGGTAGGTCCTAGACCTCGGTATATCGTTTCTCTGGGGGAAGCAGCTCTCAAACCTATGCCAAGGAATTAGTCACTTGTTTTTCTTGAGGAGGCTGAGGTCATCAGCAACAAGATTTCCTGACCTTTCTGAGCAGTCAACATGTTTCAGGTGTTTTGCTTCAGGTTCCTCCATTGAGGCAGTTCTATCCAAGGTAGCAGCAACAAGTTGCACCATCTTTGGATCATCAGAGAGTAGATGGGGCAGGTAGAGGACAGCCTTGGGATGCTCCCATCCTCAGAGAGCAGAGTGCGACCATGGTGGTGGTCATCAGTAGGGTCAGAGAGGTCATAGAGTAGGTCTTGGTCAGCTTCATGCTTTAGCGTTTCCATCGCTGGGCAATCCAGATGTCGTTGGAGGTACCATTTTCTTGTTTTCTACTTAGGTGTATACCTTGTTTGATTTAAGAGTGATTCACTCCTTCATATCACCTACCCTTGTCCATGCCATGGGACTTTAGGTATAGAGGATTCCAGTGCCCTTGGCATTGACTACACCAGTTAGAGGTTGAGCTGATTTGTTTGAAGTATGTAGAGACTGTGAGCTAATGCCAAGGAACCACCACTCTTGGGGATATTTCCTATGTTTACAGATACAGCCATATGATGTCATCCTCAACATGGATTAGTTGTATTCAGTGTAGTCTATCATGGATTTCTTCAGGAGGTAGGTGGTGTTCTTCGATGATAATGGAGAGACAACGATGTTTGTTGGTTAGCAAGACCCTCAGATGGGTCAGAGGCATGTTTTATCCTTATCATCCTTGATGGATGAGCTGATGTTGAGTTCGTTGGAGGTTCAACATTTTGAGTTTCCTAGTGTTATAGAAGAGTACCCTAATGTATTTCCAGAAGAGGTTGTAGCGTTACCCCATCGATGGGATATTGAGTTTGGGATAGAGTTGTATCCAGGCGTGTCTCCTATCTTGATGTATATGTATAGGATGACACCTTATGAGTTATGAGAGATGCGTATATAGCTTGCTTTCCTATTACAGTGTGGTTTTGTTCAGACGATCATGTCACCATGGGGTGCACCAGTTTTGTTTGTGCAGAAGGCTGGTGATAGTTTGTGATTGTGTATCGATTATCATCACTTGAACCAAGTGATAATGAAGAACCGCTATCCTTTTACACAGATTTATGACTTTTTCGATCAACTAAAGGGTGAAAGTTGGTTCTCATAGATCAATTTTCTGTCAAGATATAATCATATGTGTGTGAAGGATTAGTATATCCCAAAGACTACTTTCCATTATCATCATGGGCATTATGAGTTCATTGTAATTACCTTCAGTGTGATGAATCACTATTATAAATTTTGGCTATAGCAATGGTTTAGAACCATGGCTATAAGCCTAAAAATGTGGTTATAGTTTATAGCCACAGTTCATTGAACCATGGCTATATCCCTTCCCATTTCATAAACCCCCCAGACAGACCCCCCCGGATAGACCCCCCTCCTAGAAAGACCCCCCTGCCCCTCCCCCCTACAAACCCCTCCCCCCTGCAGACCCCTTGTGCACTCCTGGAAAGACCCCCCTTGCACCCTGGACAAACCCCCCTACACCCCTAGATAGACCCCCCCTGCACCCCTAGAAAGACCCCATTGCACCCCTGTAGACCCCCCACACCCCTAGACAGACCCCCCTTTCACCCCCTTGCACCCCTCGATAGACCTCCTTGCACCCTGGACAAACCCCCCTTTCACCCCTACAGAACCCCTTCCCCCTCTACACTTCCCTGCAAACCACCCTCCCTAGATAGACCCCCCCCCCCACACCCAGGACAGACCCCCTTGAACCCCTGGAAAGACCCCTCTTTCACCCTGGATAGACCCCCTTTCACCCCTACAGACCCCCTTGCACCCCTGGACATACCCCCATTGCACCCTGGATAGACCCCCCTCGCACCCTTGGATAGACCCCCTTGCACCCTTGGACAGACCCCCTCCCCACTTCCCTGTAGACCCCCTTGCCCCATCCCCACTACCCTATAGACCCCCCACCCCCCCCTACACCCTCCCCCACTTTCACCCCTGGACAGACCCCCCTTGCACCCCCTTTCACCCCTAGACTGACCCCCTCCCCACTACCCTGCAGACCCCCCTGCCCTAGACAAACCCCCTTTCACCCCTAGACAGACCCCTCCCCACTACCCTACAGACCCCCCTGCCCCTGCCCCTCCCCCCTTCCAGTTTTCCCTCCTCCCCACTGCCCTATAGACCCCCCTTCCCCCTACCCCCTGCACCCTCCCCCCTTGCACCCCTGGATAGACCCCCACTCCCCTTACCCTGAAGACCCCTTGCCCCCTCCCCCCTGCACCCCCCTTCCAGCTTTCCCTCCCCCCACTGCCCCACCCCATTGCACCCCCTGCCCTACAGACCCACCTACATACCACCACCCTCTCCCCCCTTGCATCCCACCTACACTCTCCCCCCTCCCCTACCCTGCAGACCACCCCCTGCCCTACAGACCTCCCCACTCCCCTCCCCCCTCCACCCACCCCCACCCCTCCCCCTCCACCCTTCCCTTAGCCTACAGACCTCCCCCTTCCCCCTGCCCCCTCCACCCACCCCATCCCCTGCCCCCTCCCCTACAGACCCCCTGCCCTACAGAACTCCCCCCTACCCCTCTGCCCTAAAGACCTCCCCCCTCCCCCCTCCCCTACCCCTTGCCCCCTCCACCCCCTACCCCATCCCCTGCAACTAGTTCCAAAAACTAGCCCCTAAAGGAACCCATTTTATTATAGTCAAACAAAATGTTACCAGTAATAAACTAGAAGTATCAACAATAAAAAAACAAAAATGATAAAAATATTCTATTTTCAATAACTAAAAAAGAAGAAGCAGAGTGCTTATAATCCAAAGAGGGTGACTCTCAAATAGTTATGATCCCTTCATAATGTAGAAACACCTCTGGATATGACGGTTCATAGTTCTTTGGGACCTTTTGGATCAAACATTCAACCAAACTTATTCTTTATGAAGGTATATCATCAACACTCTACAAAGAATAGTGTAATAGGAGTAGAAAAAGGAGGAAGAAAGGCTGGTAATGATATCACAGGAAGTAGATATCGGTATGGTGAGCTATGGTTTCACCAAAAAAGAGTTAAAACCCACCAATGAGGAGTGATCCATATAAAATGAATCTCTTGTGGAGGACATAGATGTAGGGTTTCATTAATTAACAGTCATGAATGAAGGTAAAAAAATATGAACCTTAATCATGGGATGGTTTTGTAAGTTTATCATAAATCAAAATGGATATAAACATGACCCTCCTGGACACCCCCTCCCCCTCTGCTAGCCCCCCTGCTAGCACCCCACACTCCCCCTACCACCCCTCTATAGACCCTTCAGAACACCCCCTCCCCCTGATAGTACCCCCCACCTGCCAGTCCCCCCTGCCAGCCCCCCCACCCCTACCATCCCCCCTACAGACCCTCTTGGACACCCCCACCTACTAGTACCCCCTGATAGTCCCCCCTGCCAGCACCCCCACCCCTTTCAGACCCTCCTGGACACCCCTCCCCCTGCCAATCCCCCCACCTGCCAGTCCCCCCTACCAGACCCCCCCCCCCCACCCACCACCACCCCTTAAAGACCCTCCTGGATACCCCCTCCCCTGCCAGTCCCCCCGACATTCCAGTCCCCCCTTCCAGCACCCCCCACCACCCCTGAAGACCCTCCTGGACACCCCCCCACCCCTTGTAGGAAGGCTGATATATCTTCTTTTGTCATGAAATATAGACATATTAGGATCATAATCTAAGGAATACTATTCTCATCACCTATATAATCCTAGATTCATCACCAAATTCATCATAGGCTAGTCACCTGTGTTATTTTAGGCTCATCGCCTAATGAACTCTAGGCTCATCGCCTAAGGAATTCCATGCTCATCGCATGAGGAAGGATGGGATTATGATTCATTAGGAAAGGTGAATCATACTATTATTATCACATAATAAATCTTATACTTTTCATATATGGAAAGGTAGGGTCCTATTATGCTCATCACAAAATTTTAGTCATGATTTTAGGTCTAGTGGGGACTAGTCCCCTTATTCTCATCGCATAATTCTGGTCACGATTTAAATTCCAGTGGGGAGTAATCCTCTTATACTACTCATGTAATACAAGCAATGGTTTAATGACTGGTGGAGACTACTATGAGGTTTAGAGTACTCTTGGAAGATGGTCAAGAATCAGATATATTGCCTCAAAAGTGATTGATGTGATGGTGATGATATTGGGATGTTGTGAATGAACCTTGAAGAGTTGTGCTATGTATCCTATTTTAAAAGGAATCAAAACCCACATAGTATTATTTACATAATTTATGTTCATATGATAGGATCATCGATATTGTTTAACATCATGCGATAAAGATGCTTTTGTTGTGAAATAAGTGATAATATGTGATGTATTAGGGTTATGCATTAGTGTTTCCAAGTCTGGTTCAACATGGTACGTGGCTCAAGTGTAGGAAGATTGTGGGGGTGTACACCTAGAATAACGCCCACTTGGAGGTATGGATCATCGATTAGATAAGGTATATAACACTCAATGAGTATATGGTTCCTTCTTACACCAAAAATTATGCCAAGAACATTCATGGAAACTGTAAGGATACATGTGGGGCATGTACGTTGAGTTGTATTTCCATTATTTAATACAAAGGAATAAAATGTGGGATATAATAATTCTAGTCAAGTGTATAGAGTTTGCATGAGAAGTCTAAAATTAGGTAGATATGGGTCCCATGGTCCATAAACCCTCATGAAAATTGGTCTCGTAGATGATGCAATCCCCTAAATCTATAATATATGAAATAACCTTGTAATATATGAAGTATTCATCAATACTCATTCTGTTTAGGACCTCTTCATATGAGAATAAATTAAACTATTAATATATCCCTATAGACTTGATCATTTGTACTTATTTCTTTGGAATATGTTGGATCCCAGAAAAATAAATTAAATATACAATATAAGCCTACATCGAGGAATCATGAAAGGATTTTTGGAATTTTTATGTATTAAAATACATGGATACCCATCCCTATAACACCTATAATAGCTCAAAGATATGGAAGTGGAATTTTTCTTGTATATGTGCTTTAGACACCAATATATATTGGGATGTATTAACACCCTTAGATTGTTTTTAACTCCTCTAGTAATGTCACTATCACAAATGTTTTTGACCTCACATAAATATATGATTCATGAATGGGTATTATATATATTCTTTCCAACATGAAAAATAATATAGAAATGTGGAATTTAGGATCTAAATCATATATGAAACACCAACACCATCTACCATACTAAGCATAGACTAATTGGGGATTAGAAGTTCTTGGGCCCCCCTTATGGTAGGCTGATCTCACCAGTTTTAACGAAGATGGAAGTTGATTTGAATAAGGGAGAGGCTGTGAGATTCCATAAGAGTAATACCCTATTTTCAATTGTTTTGAATACCATTGGGTACTTCTAGGATACCAACTCAAATTCCTTGAAGCTAGTTAGTTGGGAAGGAGTGGATCAAAATTGAATTATGTATCCTTAAAAATTCAGTCCCTATAGTGTGATATGTTCACACCATTCCTTATGAAATATTTCAAGATGAATATTATGGGTGAGTTACATGATACCAGAGAAGATGTAAGGAATCTTGGTATTGAAACTAATAGATCCTTAAATTAAGTAGTGGTATTTTATGAGGAATTTAATGGGAAGTTTAATGAGATCATGAATATCTCTAAGTATGATCAATTTATGGTTTTTAGATCTCTTATTCTAGTATCTAGTAACTACTATCATTTTTTAACCTCTTTGAACAAGGTCTATAAATAAGTTCAAGGGTTATATTCATATTCTTCCTTAACGAATCTCATTTTTTAAAACAATAAAGAAATTATGGAAACAAATTTTTAAAACAATTAGGTAATTGTAGAATTCAAATTAAAGATTTTGGCAGAGGGAACCTACCTCAACCTCAACGCTCGACACTTTTATCAGCGACAACTCTAAGTTGCTCCATCTATCCTCTGGCCATATGCACCTTTTCATATACATAAGGACACCCTAACCCCTATGTACATGCCTGTATGGCCTTGAACATGCACAAGAGGATCCTTATATATATGCTCACATGTATAAGCCCGTTATCACCCACACACGTATGAATTTTCCATATATATACATAATAAAACCTAGCCCCTTATATGTAATTGTGATAACATGGGAGGATATAAATATAACGGGAGAACTTATTATATATATGCTTACCTATGCATACACGGTGAGTATCCTTTGACTCCATTTGTCGCAACACACATAAACGGGTCCTGGGCGACTTCAACAAAATTCCAATGATATGATTAATCACCATTAATGGAACCTAAAAATAAAAGTGGGAGGAACATGATTAGTAATAAAGGAAATAATAGTACATGTGATGATGATAGCAGCATCAATACGAAGAATCATTAAAAAATGGAAGAAACCTTACCTGAATCTGATGTCAAACTCACTGCCTTTGATGGTGGTGGATTGAACCAACCTCATCATAAGAAACCACCTATAAGTAAATAATGGGAAAAGAAGTGAGATATAATGAATTCTTATATATATATGTGATCAGTGTGTCAATTGTACATGATAACTGATACATGACTCCATAACCAATAATGAACAAAGAATATTCAGATTAATATGTAAGTGTAATAGAAGATTTTTATTAAAAAAAAATTGTGATAAGTTAATCATGCATTCATTATTCTATATCTTAAATTACAGACGTTGTTATAGTAATATAAAAAATTTATATTAATAGAACAAATTTTATCCAATAACAAAGATAACATAACAATGACATAAAATCTTATATTTGAAAAGAAAAAACCATTATATATTTTTCATATTAGGAATATGGATGTTATGTTTTCATTCTTCCTATAGTCCTCATCAGTTAATGTTTTTAATATCATCAAAAATAAATCATCAAGTAGCAATGTATACATGATGGATTAAGCAAATAATGTTAAATAAAATCATGTAATAAAATAAACTATGTAAATCATATCAATTACCCCTTAAAAAAATCTTTAATAGATTCAATAAATTCATTATCAACCCAAAGAAAACTCAAGGAGTAACGTGTCAGTCTAAAAGTGATACATTGAATTATTATCAGAAGTACAGGGTTGTAAGGTATTATTTATTAGAAATGGGTTTGTCAAAGGTCCTTCATAAATGTTAATCTAGGCTAATATATTTTAAATAACCGCTTGATTAATTTAAGACTTCAACTTTTAATGAAAAACGTATCTCCTATAGAACACATAAGTAAATAAATTTTTAAGTTATAAGTGTTCATGAACTAAAAGAATGTTTGGAAACCAACTTCCTCAATCACTATTTTAATAGTTTTACAACTCATATTTTAGAAAACATTGGTTTAGAAGATAAAAAATAAAAGATAAAAAGGGAAAAGGGGTGAGTTCATTGACAAACACATTTTGATAAAACATCTAAAGGAAGAAATGAGTTTAACCAAGAATTTTTTTTCAAAAGGATACAATAACAAAATGTGGCTTTTAATTAAAACTTCACTCACTTTAAACATTATAAAAACCATTTTAATTATCACAAACCAATACATAAGGTTAAAACCAAAACCATTAGTATTTTTAGGTCAATTAAAATCCTCACTTAATTGATTCAACCACTACATTGCCACTAAATCACTCAACTCTCACTATGACACCCCGTGACTATAAGAAATGTTGGAGGTGAGTAAACAATGTATATATTACATCTAGGAAAATTCATATTGGAACTTACCTAAGTTTATCTTCTTCAATGGGGATCGTTATCGATGTTAATCTATAGATATATAAATATTGTAAGACATCTTGTCTAGGTTAGGGGTAGGGAAATCTTATAGACCATCCCACCCAGGTGCACTTCTGTAGTTAGGTCCTAAGCCCATCCCATGGAATGGGGAAGTATTATACAAAGTGGAGGCCTCATCCCATCCCATGGAATAATTAAAGTGGTATATTCATTTATAACTGAAAACCATATCACATGTAATTTACATATACATAAATGGATAGAAAACATGCTTAACAATATATAATAAAAAGGAAAAATATAAACATACCCTTTATAGTATGATCATAATCATATAAAAGTGTATTTTATGAATATGGTTGATATAAAAAGGTAACAATTGGATAAGTAAGGTTCTTTACATAGTGAAAATCCTAAATTTTGGAATTTATGACTAAAATATACAACTTATGAATTCTCTAAATTTCAGAAATACAAAGTATATTACACAAAAAACATAGAAATAGATTCATAATTCCATAATATTAAATAGTAACATAATAATTCTAGAATAGTAAATAGATGATAGAATAGTAAATAGATTAAACCATGAATACTAGAATACCAGATTAATTATGAGAATTAGAATGAAATATAAACCATGAAATACCAGTGAATAACAATTGCCAGAATACCAGTCAACACATAGGAGCCACAAAACAGTTGACAATAAACACAAACACCTCCTTGAACTCCTCCTGCAAACTACAAAATCCCAAAATAGAATGAATATTACAAACAATATTCAAAGAAGCCATAAAATAGGATCCGCAAAATAGAAAATGCACTGAAACACAAACAGAATTAATACTACAAACTAGGATCCAAAAAATGCAAACTCCTGCAAATGAAAATAGAATGAATACTAAAAACTCCTCCTTCAAACATAAGGGTTCCACAAAATAGGTTAATAAAACTGTAAACAGTAGCCACATAACAGAATTAAGTAAATCATAAGAAAACTTAAAAAATATGTCAAGTAAAAAAAATTGTGCAGATATGAAGGAATAAGAAACACGAGTATAAAACAAGGTAGTAGACTATGTTGAAGTGATCAAGAGCACACATCATATAATAGATGGTCCCTCTCTACCATTTTTGGGGTCTGGTCAACCGCATAAACTCATCCCACCTCATCTTCACAACCTTGTCCCTAATATGCATAACTCGCCTGATTCATCATCATATGAGGGGACTGAACCTGCTATCGAGGTCCCTAGCTTGTCCCATGGATCGATACCTACATCTGAATCGACCCCCCATGAGGATTAGTTCATTATGTATTTGATCATAAATGTTATAAATTCCCCATCTTTCTACATTGACGACACTTGATCTGAGGTTTTGAGTTTGAACTATGATAATTCCCCCACTTTTTATAGTTGAAATGCTAAGGAACTAATTACCCTACTAAAGGTGATAAAGGGCCTTTTCTCATCTTTGGATGCCTAACAATTCTATAACACAAATCTTATATATTCCTCTTCCTACCAGTGGGGGTATCACTAGGTTTTCTATTGAAATATAAAATACAACCAGTAAATCTATTATCCTAAACCATTTTTGATCATCAAGGACTTGTGAAGAACCTGAGTATAACTCATTAGGTTGAATTTAATGACTTGGAATATCAACTTTGGAAAAAAATATTGATCTCAAACTTCCTAGATTTCTATGATTCATACCTAACAAAGAGAGTAGCGAAGCATAACAATTCTGTGAAACATACTGAATAAGCAGACATTATCATCATCCCCTGATGAAGCTCCATGAAATCCTATGCTCGGTCCCACTTTAGTTTACCCGGGAAGAACTCCTTGATGAAAATTTATTTTAATTTCACCCACATGAGACCCTCACACCTTACGTTCTAAATCATAACATCCAACCAGTGTCCAAGAATTCTCTAAAGCACAAAGGTTCTAAGATTAATCTTCTGATCCTTTGTGGTATCTACCATGTCAAATATTATCACGATGATCCATATCTAGTCCTATACATCCATAAGTACTATAGTGCCTTATAAATATGGAGGATAATGGATTTGGATGTCTCATTCATTATTGACCATAGTCTTTGTGAATCTCCTTCCTTGGGAAGGTGCTAAGTAGAAAACTAATGGTTGTAGTGGTCCTTTCACCTGAACCACTAGGGTGGGTGTGGAAGCATTCTACTGCACAATTGGTGGTGGGACCTAAGTATCCTCCTTCACAAAAGTTTTCTGGTCTACTCAACCATACAATCTAGTTAAGCATCTACAAGGATACTTTTTTGATAAGTGAAGAAAACATTTTGGAAAACCTGGTCTTTAGGATAAATCCTAATTAGTATATGAAATCACACAAATGTTCACCTAGGAGGCTACCCATAACCCAAGATACATCCCTATTAGTACTAACCATGGTCCTCCATCCTACACATTAATCACAGTCACATATATATACAAAATATAATATCATAATCAAGTTCAAATAACTAATTCCAACATAGATATATCACACTAATATGGAAACAAACATATCAGGTAACAGAGAACTAATTCCAATCCAACATGATAAGGGTTCTTGAGTATATAAGAGAAGAAGAAAAATACAAGGTTATAATAAAAAATTACCCAATGTTCAATTACCATAAATGGTAATATTTAAGTTTGGTTGAAGGAAAAAAGGAATCGTCTCTCTTGGATGTCGATAAGAGGAGAAGTCACCAAGAGAATTCCACTGACCCTCAAGAAGGTTATTGATGCACCTACACTGGGATTAAATTTCTATAAAACACAAGGATTAATCATCTAATCCATAACAAAATTAGTTGGGCCAACGCACTGTATGGAGGAGGAAGGCCCTAATAAGGGTACGGAGGGATGAACCCTTCAGACGACACACTTAATGGAGGAGGAATGCCCAAAGAAGGGTATGGAGGAGGGGGTACCACGTGAGGGATGGAGCAACCCTAAATGGAGAAGACGAGCCATGATTGGAGAATCCACACCGTGAATGAAGGAACTATGATGAGGGATAGAGGAACTAAAGCTGGAGAGGATGAAAGAGAGAATAAAATAGCAAGGGAGAGAGAGGAAAGTTTCGGGGTAAGAGAGGAGGGCGTAGTAAGATAGGTTGTCGGGGAAGAGGAGAGGTCGTCGAGGGAGGAGGGCGCCATGGTGAGAGGGTCTCATATGGGGGAAGGAGGAAGAGATCGATTGGAATAAAAAAAAGAGATTCAAATGTATATCCATAGATCAAAATTGAACCATGGATATAAACAAGATATAATGACGGACCTATAAAACCATGGATATATCTATGTGGATATAGATTAAATTTCTAGTAGTGAATGCTCCAACTGTGTTCATGGGGTTGATGGATAATGTGTTCCATGAGTTCTTGGATAAGTTCATGGTGGTCTTCATCAATGGCATCATTGTGTACTCCATATCATAGGAGGAGCATGCAAAGTATCTATATGTCATTTTGGGAGTTCTTAATTGACAACATCTATTTGGAAAGTTGTCTAAGTGTGAGTTTTTGGGCTTGGTAAGTTCATTTCTCGGGGAATGTGGTATCTTAGAAGGGAGTATCTATGGATCTATCGAAGATAGAAGTAGTTGTGTCTTAGGAATCCCCCAAGACAGTGGAAGAGTTGTGAAGTTTCCTTGGTCTTTTAGGCTATTAAAGGAGGTTCTTAGATGATTTATCTCGAGTTACGACTCCTCTCACATCATTGACTAGAAAGGATCAGGCGTTCGTATGGACTGATCAGTGTTAGAAAGATTTCGAGTATTTGAAGGAGAAGTTGGTCATTGATCTAGTTCTTTGTCTTCCAGCAGAAGGAGTTCAGTTTGAGGTTTTCTATGATGCTTCGTGTCTTAGGTTAGGATGTGTTCGAATGCAGTAGATATCAGTCATTTCTTATGGGTCTTGACAGCTATGTACCCATGACCATAACTATGCTACCCAAAATCTTGAGTTGGAATTAGTGGTTTTTGCCCTAAAGTTGTGGATAAATTAACTCATTGGTGATCATTTCATGGTCTTCACTGATCATAAAAGCCTAAGGTATGTTTTCTCCCAGTATGACTTGAAATTGCGACAACATCGGTGGATGGAGTTCTTATAGGATCACAACTTTAAAATCTTATATACACCTAGTAAGGGGAATATTGTAGCCGATGTGCTGAGTAGGAAGTTTCATAGTGATTCAGTTCTTGAATTAGGTGATTCCTAGAGAGTAATGGAAGAAAATTCAATATTACACATGGATATGGGAGAATTTGGGGGCAGAGGTTGTCTTTTTCAGATGACATCACAATTATCTTTGGTGAAGTAGGTGGAAGATTCCCAGTTGGGGGATCTTGAGGTGGAGGTCTAGAGAGACCTATTTTATTTGTAGCGAGGACCCTGATGGCTGGTCTAAGGATGAACAACACCATATTTTGTTTCAGGGAAGACTTTTCATTCCTTCGGCGATCCATGATATGGTTCTTATAGAGTTCCACAGTTCTCCCTTAGCGGTACATCCTAGAGTGAAAAAGATGTACCGAACTTTGAGGAGTCAGTTTTGGTGGCTTGGGTTAAAGTGTGTAGTTACAGAGTTTGTGTCTCGATGTTTGATGTGCCATAAGGTGGAGGCCAAGCACTGTGTTCTCAGTGGGTTTCTCCAGCCATTAGATGTTCCTCAGTGGAAGTGGGAGGTCATCTCAATGGACTTTCTTACCGGTTTACCTCAAGCTCAGGGAGGCTATGATGCTATATGGGTAATTATGGATCATTTGAAAAAATCATCCCACTTCATAGAAATCAAGGAATCTAGATCAGTGGATATTTTTTCGAGTCAATATCAGGAGGAGGTGGTGAGACTCCACAGGGTCCCTATGATGATCATTTTCGATCGAGATCCTTGTTTTACCTTCAGTGTGTGAAGAGGTCTCCAAAATTATTTTGGTTCTTAGATATGCCTTAACACTACTTTTCATACCCAAACAAATGGTCATATAGAGAAGACCATCCAAACTCTTGAAGTCATATTGCGTTCTTGTGTCTTGGATTTTGGAGTTTCATGGATGAGGCACTTAACCTTGGTAGAGTTTTCATACAAAAATAGTTTCTACTCCACCATTGGTATGGAACCATTTGAATCCTTATATGGACAAACTTTCTATTCTCTGTTGTATTGTACATGGGTCATAGAGTTAGTAATTCTTGGGCCAGAACTAGTACATAATACGACAAAGATGGTTCAGGTGATTTTTGAGAGGATGAATGTAACACAAGATCATCATAAATCCTATGCTGATCATAGGAGGAGACCTTTAGAGTTTGATATTGGGGATCACATGTTTTTGAAGGTGACTCTTCATTGTGGGTAGTGAAGGTTTGGTCATGGGAGTAATCTTTCTCCAGGATTTGTTGGGTCTTTCGAGGTGTTGTCTTGTGTTGGAGTCATGACATATTAGGTAGCACTTCCCCCATAGATGAGCAAGATACATGATGTTTTTCACATGTTGCAGCTCCGTAATTATCTTCATGAAGACTCTTACTTCATCGATTGGGGTGAGATCGATGTTTATGATGATGAGACCTTCTAGTAGAAGCCTATAGAGATCTAGGACTTCAAGAAGAAGGTGTTTCATGGGCATGTTATCTCCTTGGTTAATGTCTTGTGGCGGTACGGTGGCATGGAGGAGAGTACTTGGGAACATGATTCATAGATAAATGCTTAGTACCCTAATCTATTTTATGATTAGTTATTTTATTGTAATGATGTTTGTTTTGTGTTTGTAGAACTATCCAATTTATGAGATGACTTTCTCTTGTTGCATGTTGTGGCTTACTCTATCTTAAGATGTATCTTCCCTGGGAGAGTGTTTAGGAGCTGGTTGTGGTTTCCGTGTGGTTTCAAATTATTCTTTTGAGGAATCAGTTGATCTACTTTGGTGGTGAGAGCCTCGAGAGGTATCTCAAAGGGTGGTTGTTCAGACACCTTTTTCTGTTTCCTCTCTAGGTTGGTTTTATATTTTTGAGGACGAGAATGTTTTGAGAGGTATTTGATGTAATGGACCAAACCTATCTGGTCCATTCCTTTAATGAAATCTAGTGTTTGAGGTGTTCTATTAGTTCAAGGTGACTTATTCCCAACACTTTTCCAAATTTCCAATTATGTGAATAGTGTTTCTAGTTTTTTGAACAGTGTCATCAGTAGGTCGTTTGTTAGTAGCTCCAATTGGTAGGTCTAGTTGGTAGGTCCTATCGGTAGGTTGTCTATCGGTAGGTCCTTTCGGTAGGTCCTATCAATAATTCATATGTCAGTAGGTCGTCTTTTGGTAGGTCCTGTCAGTAGGTCATCTGTCAGTAGGTCCTATCGGTAGGTCTTGTCGGTTGGTCGTCTGTCGGTAGGTCTTGTCAGTAGGTCATATGTTGGTAAGTCATATGTTGGTAGGTCCTGTTGGTAAGTCCTATCGGTAGGTCATATGTTGGTAGGGAATCTATCAATAGATCATCTATCGGTAGTCCATCTATTGGTAGGTCATCTATCATTAGCTGCTACAGTGTTTCCAGATCAGTCAGTGAACAATGTTTCCAACTTCCTATAGTTTCTCCCGTTTGACATTTTATTTGATGTAAAATTCATTTAAATCCTTATTTTAATATATTTATGGCTGATTCAAAATCAATAACTTATATCTTTAAATATCTAAGGGTCATAAGGTTTTTACTTGGTCAAACCGCATGGGTTGTTGAGATCCAGCTTTAATGGAAATTCAACCATTTCACATTCCGTGAGACTCATATATAATCCTTTTAAGTTTGGGGCCTTTTATTCATTTGTTTATTATCATTCCTCTTGTTAAGAGGTTCCCAGAACCTTTCTTTCCCAAGGAGACATGCGATTGTGCTGTATCCTTGGACCATGTTTTCCCTGCCTGTGCGCCCTTATTTTGGTTCAAGCAGGAAGTGTCGATCTGTCTTCGATAGAAGGTATGTTCTATCTATGTTTTGTGGGTTCTTCAATCTGTTTCCTCCTTTTTCTCCTTGACATGTGACGACATGTGATATCCATGTTTCTAATGGACCTTTCTTGGGTGTTGGTTGATGCAGTTGTACCATGACGTCCTCAGGTGGATGCAGTCATTGCATGAGAGGTGATCGTGATTCGTTGTGTTGTCCATTCTCATGAAAAGAAAATTGGAAACCTTTTTAGGTAGGGGATTCATGGATTATCTATTATTTTATGTGAATCCATATAGTTATCATGTTTTAGACACTGGATCATAATGAAATTTTCATAATAAATACTTGAACTAGATTAAAGAATTGGTATCAATTGCTTCATGATGTTATTGCTTCTTGATTTTATATATTGTGTGATATTTATTATTTTCTTGTTTATCATGTCGTTCTCGATGGAAATTGGTGAAGAACCTAAGGTAAAAATTAATTATAAATTAATTGTCTAAAGATAAAGTGGCATGCTTAATGAATATGGTTGTCATTTTTATGCTTGGTGATAAATCAAATGGATGCAGTTATGCATGTTTAAATTTAATTGGTTAATTCAATATAGAATAAAGGAATGATTGTGTGATAAATATAATTCCTTGAAGGGTTTTGAGTTACCCTCTAACTTTTAAAGGTCGAGAGCCTTATGCTTTGGAGCTGTCAGTGCTCGTTGTGTGTGAAGGTTGAATGCCTTATTTAGGGCCAAGATCCCATTTGCTATGTTGTTTGTTTCCCGCTACTTGTGTTATGGTGTGAGTCTGGGATGGATGATCCTAGAAAGATATTGTGGTATGCGGGGGCAGAGAGGCCTAGTGGGGGTGAAAATAGTTGACTCCTAGAGTGGTGAGATGCATTGGTTTATGCATGTGGGTGTTGGGGAGGACACCAGGGATGATAGAACAAGTTGAAGTTGGGATTACCCATTGATATGAAAGTGGTTTTTGTTGAATCTTATATTTGTTTATCTTCTTTCACTACTACAAAAATGGGTTTATCCAGTGCTAGGGATTTAACAGCGATAGCTAAAAACATTGTTAAAGACCCACATTGTCAGCGCTAAAAAAAGTGTTGTTAAAAGGGGTCTTTAACAGTGCTAAAAAAAGCACTGTTAAAGGGGGACCTTTATCAGTGATTTTTTACAAGCACTGATAAAAGGGGTCTTTTATTAGCTCTTTTCAAAAAGCACTGATGGTGGGGGGGGGGGGTTATCAGCATTTTTTAGAAGCGCCGATAAAGACCCCCCTTTATCACCGATTTTTTATAAGCGCTGATACATGTATACTTCAAAAAAATTATATTTCATTAAAAATAATATATTAATATATAAATATATTTATATTAATATAAATATAATATATATTTTTTGAAATTTGTTTTAAATAAGGTAAATATGCATTTACACTTGAAATATAAGATATTTAGTGAAAATGGCTTATAAAATAACTAAAAAAATATTTTTAATTAATAATTTTCTTATTATTACTGAGTAATAGTAATTTAATATCAATTTTAAGATAAAAAAATCAAAAAAATAATAAAATATCTAAAATAAGCTGAAAATATAACTCAAACTTCAAACGGTCATAACTTTTGATCCAGGTGTTTTTTTTGGGAGCTACCACATATCAAATCGAATAATGCGGAAATATCTACATTTTTATGAACTAGGGGGACCATGGTCATTGTTTTTTTGAGGCCAAAAAAGGCCCAAAATGCCTCCAAAACTGATTTTTTAGTCAGAGTACCCCAATTTTTTTTACCTTTTGATAGATTTTAAGCCTTGTTTATGGGGGTTCTTTTTGACATTTTTTATTTGGGATTGAATTTATTCCTAGGGATTAAATTCATATTGATATTATGAATTTTAAATTTTATCATTTTTCATAACGTAATTTTATTTGTAATCAAATATATAAAAATATATACATATTTATTTATATATTCACACATAAAATTTTAATTTTATAAATAAATAAATTAAAATTATTTACATATAAAATATATTTATTAATATATAAACATATACATAAACATATATATAAATATATTGATAAAAAAATGTAACGAAATATATATAAATATATAGATAGATCATAAAATGTGAAATAAAATAGTATAGGGGAGTGGAAAAGGCTTTGATGTATATGCTAGAGGTTTAGGTTTCGAAAATCACTGGAGGTGTTTGTGGGAGGCTGGGATTATCTAAAGTGCTGATCAAGGGGTGGGGGAATCATTGATAAAGGGTTGGGTGAGTGGGAAGTGCTAATAATGGGGGGTGGTTGGGGCCTATGAAAAAAAATACCATTTATCAACAGAGCCTTTATCAGTGTTTTTAGAACTATTAAAGGCCCCCCTATAACAATGCTAAAAAGAGATGATAAAGGGGGCCTTTAATAGCACTAAAAAAGTGCTGATAAAATTTTTGGGCTTTTAGCCACACTTTGATTATCATCACCTTTTTAGCACTGATAGAGGCCTTTTCTAGCGCTGTTAAAGGCCGATTTTGTAGTAGTGTTTAATTTCCCCACTGCTTGAGGCAAATGGTATTTCTTAACCTCCTTCTAAAAGAGGAGAAGATGTGTGGGGTATGCCACATGCTTTCTATGTTTAGCTTCTCAAGGATGGATGGGAATGTGCTCCAGTTATAGGTGTTAAAGACTTGACAGGTAGTTTATCTACTCACCATGTTGAGCCCCTTGTGTTTGGAAGCTTAGAATGTTTTTTCTAGAATACTTGGGATTATGGAAAAGCGATAATTCTATTAATAAATGATGTTAACCCATGGGGTTTGAGCTTGTTGGGATGCAATATCGAGGTTACAATTTGAAGGAATTGTGGACTTGGTTTGGTTATTCCTGGAGGGCATGGAACTTTGTTGTGATGATAATGAAATGTAATTTGTAAATGATAATGGTTAATTAATGGTTAAATAACTAATTAACATAAATTGAAACTGATAAAAAGGGATAAAGTAATCTAATGTAGATCTTTAAAAGGTTGTGTGCTTATAGGATACCTAGTCTTAGCAATGGTAACTGGGAATCTGAGAGGTGTTAGCTGCAGTTAAGTCTAAGACTAGGTTATGGTCGTAGTGTGGTTGTGAGCTCTATTATATTTTGTACTTTTTTGTGTTTCTATATTCTAATCCACCCTATCGGTTAGGACAATCAACACCCTGGGGATTCAGAGCCCTAGGGGGTGTTTTCCCCAACATCTCGATGAAAGGATGTATGGCTGACTACCCCCTTTGGCCTCACTCTCTTCTCTTGGTAGTTACTTATGATAGTGGGAATAACGGTTAGCTCTCCCCATATATGTGTGTATAGGGATGTAATGTCTTGTGGTTATTCACACACATATATTCTGGATATATTTTTCTATGGAATACTATATGTGTAACGTGTGTATGGTATGATGGCTTGAGGATCCTTACTCAGTGTATGGGTTGTAATGGATTGAGGTATACTACCCGATGTATGATACATGTTATGCTAGATGTGGTGGCTCCCGGAAACTACCTGGTTACTTTGGTTACGTGGACGTGGTGGTTGTGTTGCACTAGGTGTATGTTGTGGTGCTTCGCCTGGGTGTCTACAGGCAAGAATTTTTGGAGAGAGATTCTCAGGACATGTGATGTTGGGGAAAAGTGGAAAACCAGTAGGGAAGTGGTAGTAAGGTACCCTTGATATTATTTATTATATTATATACTATTGTATACGATACTTGGTGAGAGTATCCATGGTGAGGCTATGAACATAGTATACCTGTTTAGGTGATGAGTTAGTTTCACTTGTTGTTCACTATGATTTATCATACTTTCTTTACTTTTACATGAGAGGCTCTAGGGAAGATCCTACTAAGTATACTATTAGACTCACCCTATATATATAAACTATTTTTCATCTCACTTAGATAAGGTTGGATATCGGACTGGTTACTACTAGATCAAGGTTGCAAGAGCTGTTCAGGATTTTTGGTCGCTATTGTTTTACTTTCTTTTGGTACTTATAGTTTTACATTTCAGTTTTAGTAGTTATTGCTTGACATTAAATATATGTACTTGGGATTTCTTTTATATTGTAGTCCGAGCAGGAGTTGGTTGGTTTCTTTTTTATCTCTCTCTTTTACATGTGTCCTCTTAGAGGGTAATGTCTCCTATTTGTGTGTTTACTATACCCTCAGTGCTATTCGCCAACCCAGGTCCTACTGGAGGCAGGACTCAGGGGTCATTATCTCTCTTCTCACATTGCTGGCCTAGGAGGGGTAAAATTTATGGGGATGGGGTTGTGACAACATAATTTTATGATATACACATAAGTACAGAAAATCATTTCATTAGTCAAGGATCACTACCATGACTTTTATAGTGGACAGAGTCCCATAGTGGATTGGGTGCACTCTCAATTTTATCATTTTCTTAGCCAAGCCTCACTACCAAGACTATCATAGTGGATAGAGTCCCTTATTGATCTGATTTCACTCCTCATTTCAGTTCATATTATCTCATGAGATATCAATATTTACCTAATTAATTAGAGGGATATATATTTATGGTACCACATGTCAAATAATGAAATCCATACATAAGTGTGCCATAATATCATAAAAACATTCATCATTTCATCGTAGAATAACTTGTGGAAAAAAACGTATTTCATAAATATTTTATCATAACTTAATTAATTCATGGGAAAGAAACGAGTTTCATAGAATCATCCTTAAAACATCATTTCATAAGTCATCATGAGAAATAAACTGGATGATATCATAATATTATATCCCTAGTGAATCATAAAAATACTTAAAGTATGTTGACATAAATGAAAAATATCTTTTCTAAAAACATTAAAAATATACTTTGAAAAAATATGAAAAAACATCCTTTTCTTTTGGTGACTTTTAAAACTAAAAAATTATAGAATAATATCATTAGAGTTTTATATTAAAATAATAATGAAAAATTATAAAATAATATTGATAAAAAATGACGATCATGAATATAGGAAAATCTGTTCATGTCATACATGTTAAAAGAAAAAATTCCTTTCATAGTTTTGTAAAAATCCAAAAGTGATTCATACAAAAAACATTTGAAAATATTCCTTTAAATAATTTGTAAATAAATTAAAATGCAGAAAAAACAAAATTTCTTAAACATTTAAGTATACATAAAAACTTTTATAAAACATTTTGAAAATCATGGATATGGAGGAGAATGATTCTCGACCCAAAAAGAAGAAATAATGTTGATTTTTATTAATAAAAAATTCTTAATAATTTTAAGTACAAAAGAGAGGAAAATTTTCTTAATACTTAAAAATTATAGAAATAACCAAAGTAAAATAAAATATATAGGGTTTAAAATATAAGGATCATATAATTTCCCTAAATGAAAATTTAATATAGATAGTCCCGAAAAGAAATGAGATTGTAACATAAACTCTTACCACATATCCTGACTTTCTTCGTACACTCTCTTAGTCTCCTATATAAAAATTTAGATTTATTATACATATATACCATGAAAAATTAATACTTATCTTGTGATAAACAATTCAATTATAATTTCCAATTACCCATTTATTAGTAATTCTTCATTAAAATCAACATTCAAGTGAAAATTGGTTCATTTTCCATGCATGTTTATGTATGATAGTTCCGGTACTTATACATTGGTCATAGATTCATCATCTCCATAATCATAATAATTTCATAATTATCATATTTTTTTATTATATACACTTTTATAATAATTCATGTAAGGTGGTGATGAAAAATGAACTACATCACTTTGTGGAGACGGTAGTCCATACGCACACACGAGTGATGTTTCCAATTTTCAGTGGATGGAATGAAAGAAAGGTAAATAAAAATTCACCTTTATAGATTTATAATTATATCATAAATAGAATATATATTCATTAAATTTATCCTGATGACTATCCATGTAAAGAGGAAATGAAAAACGATTCACATATCTTCATGGTGGTGGTGGTCCACACGTATGCATGCGAGACATTATCATTTTCCAATGGATGAGAAGGGGATAAAAAATTGTTATAACATTAAAAAAAACATCTTAGTATATTAAATATACTTATTTAATCATGTTAATATGGTTATAGAGTATTTGGAGGAGTTTTAAAAAGAAATAAACTTCAAAATGGTTGATAAGAACATATGCCTCTTATCTGGGTATCTTCCTTTGGAAAGAACTTAAGGCTTCTTGGATGGGTATTTTAGAAAGACCAGAACCTCAAGGTCATGACTAAGGATGTTTGGAGAGTATTTGGGTAGAGCATGGTTGTAATGTCCCTTGATCTGATACTCTCTCACGTGGCTAAAAGGGGTTAGTTACGAGACCTCAAGTGCACCTCCCCATATGCCAGAGCCTTCCAACTAGCAGCAGGGGTGTGATATGTATAGTGGGGAGACTATCACCCATAATATGAAGTGTCATAGCAGTGAAAATAAGACATATTAACAAAAGAAATAAAATTAATAGACATAGCGGAAACTATATAGCACAACTGGGAAATAAAGGAGAAACCAATATACCAATAATAAACATGTAATGCCAGGATGATATGTATCTAATATAAAACTGAAAATAGTACAGAATAAAGTCATGTTGATACAAATAAACTCAAAAAGACCCCGATACTGAACCCCATGTCGGTCCCGTCTCCAAACTCCACCCCATCCAGCAATCAATAATCATCTATAAGGTCCCTTGCCCTTGTCCATAACTGCATCCACTAAGTATGCTTAGGTACAAAACAGAGACCTGAATAAGGTGTGAGTAAAAATAAGTAGGTAAAAACCACCATTTCTAAACAAAATAGTATAATAATAAGTGTATACAATAAAGCAATAAATAGGTGTATTAATTAATTCTATAATTAATAAAATGTAGCAATAACCTACTTCAACACCATGTTGGAATATCTTTGAGCATGCCTCAAAACCATGCCAATTATAACCATATAACCATGGTAAGACACAACCTTCATTGGCACCATTCAAAAATGTCTTTGAGTATGTCTCACAACCATGCCAAACACAAATATATACCCGTGACATAACAATTCACTGGGACAATACCGCTATATAAGCATCAAAACATGTGTCAGGGCATAGCCTGATATATAAGCATCGCATCATGTGTTAGGGCATAGCCTAGTATATAAGAATCTCAGCATGTGTCGAGGCATATACCAGTATATAATCATCTCAACATGTGTCATGGCATATCCCTATATATAAGCATCTCAACATGAGTCAAGGCATAACCTGGTATATAAGCATCTCAACATGTATCAAGGTCAAAACTCAGTATATAAGCATTACAACATGTGTCAGGGTCAAAACCCAGTATATAAGTATTAAACCATATTTCAGGGTCATAAACCTCTATATAAGCATTTAAACATGTGTCACAAGTGCATATCACAACCACAAGCATATCACAATATGACCACATAAGACCAAATGGTTAATTATGCTAATTAACATTTGTCATTCAATTTCCCATTTATTTAATTAATAAAATAATCCATTTTTAAGGTGAATCTATAACCAAAAAGCATCTGAATCACATGTCATGCTAAAAATCACGAGCAATCCATTTATAATTCTCTACTTTCAAACGTTCTCTCACCCAACGGGTAGCCATAAGCTAGGTCACATCATCAATTGAATCCAAAGGGATCCAATGAAGAATCCAACATAGGATTATCATCATTCTATCTAATTAATTAATTATTGCACACATTCATTATCACAATTACAATATTTCATATAATTATCAATTGAAAATCAGACCATAGGGTCAAGATTTAAACCCCTTATCTTTAACCGGCGAAGAATGCAACACTTAATGACAAACGCCAACAAAGACGAAGGTGAAGATGATAACAAGGTGAATTGGGGATTTATTTCTCAAATTGGAAGTCTAGAATCAATGGTTTCACTCCAAAATTACCTATAGATTTCCGTAGGGTCAAGAGAGGAAACCCACACGTAAGAATGAGGAAACATAAAACACACTACACACTTAAAACCGCTACTCGGGAAAATACATAGTGTGCAATCCCTTTACACATAATGTATTTATTTTTAGAGGGATATTCTGAAAAACCCATAATCTAGGATAAATATTTAATTCGACAAAAAAATTACATTTTGTGTGATTATTTCATGATGTGTAACCACTTCACATCATGAATAACTCCATGACTTGATTCTGGTGGATTTTACACATCGTGTAACCCATTTACATGGTGTGTAAATTCCCTATAGATAGTTTTTGTCCCAGTTTATGTATAAAAAACTGACCCCCCTTTAAGTATTCTCAACTTACCAAGAACCCTTGGTAAACCTTGACCCATTTATACTCAGAATCCATTAATTCAAACATAATCTCCAAATCGGTCCCCGTGTGGATCCTCTCCAGTTTTCTTAAGTTACCTTGCAACCCAAGTATGTGTTTATTCAAACAAAAAAACATCCATGATGAAACATGACCACCAATGTTTAAATATGAGGCAAAAATCAATGAAAATAAGTTTAACAAAAAAACTCATAGATAGACATACCTGAAAAAGAAGATGAGATCTTACAACCTCCCCACCATATAATAGATCATCCCCGAGCTGCTCCAAGCATCATTGTGGGGTCTTAGGGAACAATTCTAGCCACTGTACTTGCATATCATACTCCCTCTCCCAGGTCTCCTCCTAAAATTTCTCATGATTCCACTACACTCAAACCAATGGTATAGTAATAACCCTGAGAAATATCTCACTACTATCCATAACATGTATTGGATTCTCCTTAAAGGAAGCAGTTATATCAAGCTCGACGTTTTCTACGTCTATCAGATGAGAATGGTCTGGATGATATCTCTAAATATGTGACACATGAAACATGTCATACATGGAACTGTAGTGCAATGGAAGGTGATAGAACAAATATTTTCAATTATTTTATTCTGAATTTCAATGTTTTTAATCCCATAGAAGTGTTATTTCAATGGAAATTGTCACATTTTATGTTTTATGAGTATTTTTTAGCTTAATTGGAAAAATGGCTTATTTTGGATTTAAACAGTTTTCATTTATTATAATGTTTCGACCATAACGTTTTCTAAACTGATCCAAATTGAAAAATTATTCTTTTACAGGTTTTTATGTTCTATGATCTTCATTTTATACTTCTGGACCCAAAGCTCAACCATCATTTGGAATCTCAAATCTAGCTCACAACCCAGACCTCGAAAACTGTGAACAGAACTGCATAATTTTATTGTGGGGACCATATCTCATAAATGGACAAACCAATGGACCTGAAATTTTACATGGAGCTGAAAGACATCCTGATGAAGAACTTTCATTAATATGTACGCACATGATTCTTTCATTTTCAAGGTCATTAATACGTTGGAACTCGGTGTTTTGGAATATGAGTCACCTGGACAGAATTAAATACCCGGAGTAGTGTTGCCATATCTCCTTCATACGTAGACCAATCAGGCTCAACATTTGTGGGTAGACAGAGGATATCCAGGGGAACAACTTTCAAGAAGAAACAAGTTCCAAATTCTGTCATTAAAGAGGCCATACACGCGCCTACATTCGTGGATTATTTTTGGAGCCAAATTTCCACACCCTTTCCCTATAAAAGTGTATCCCTTTTTCATTCCAAGGGGTTGGAAACTTAGGAATAGCCTTTTTTGGCCATTATATGTAGTTTAACTTTGTATTTTATTTTACTTTCATTATGTAATAGCATTTCATATTTTTATTCAAGTGTTCTCCTTTCTTCACTTTTCTTTCTCTCTTTTGTTATCTCTCCCCGTTTTCTTCATCACTGTGAACTCTTATGCTCGTGATCATGAGTAGCTAACCTGAGGAAGTTCCCGGGGGAGTAATTCAGTGATGTACCCAAGTCTTTTAATATTCATTCTTAATGTTTCTTATTTTCTTAGAGTTATACCGAGGGGGTCTTAGTGGGTAAGGAACCTTTGTGTCTCCACTTGCCACCTGAGGTTTAGCTTTCACTTCTGCAATATTTTCCCTCGATCGAGGAGGTGGATGTGTGGTCTCTCGACGATCGTTGAGAGTACCATATGTTCACAACCATAGGCAGAGGAGGATGTTCATGCATACTATGGAGTATGTTCATTAAGTAAATTCGAAACTATTAATGAGACGATGAAGGTTCACTCTGGGTGATGCTCTCGGGAATGTCTCCTTTCTATCTAACATCATTCTGTTTGCATTCATTCTGTCTGCATTGCATTTGCATATTTACTTTCAGTATTTCATTCTAATTTCTTAAATATACTTTTAATTTATTTTATTTAACATATATATATATATACATAGTGAATTAGAAATAGTGAGTGATTGACTGCAAAAGGCTCCTTAAGAGATCGACCTAGGTCAGCTACTGTGCTGCACTTAGTATAAATATTTTTGAGAGCGCGCACGAAAACGCTTCATAAAATTGGCGCCGTTGCCGGGGAGACAATTTGTCTTCACTCATTATTTTTATTCACTTATTGTAAATTATTTTTCTTCCTTTAATTTAAAAAAAATTAAAAAAATATGTTTGTTCATGATGAATGTCAACTCAAATTTTTATGCATGGACTGATGAATCTCAGGTGCCAGAAGAAGTTTTAAATGATCTTGATGATAAGTATAAAAGGATTAGTAATGTAGTGGAAAAATTGTAGAGCCAAATAAAGTTGATTTCTGAATATGTTCATGCGTGTCAAGAGAAACCCGAACTTGATCCTAAGCTGGAACCTGAACCTGAACAAGTGGTGGAAGTGATTTCACCAATCATTTTTATGCCAAAGAACCTGAGGTGGGTGAGAATGAGTTTATAAAGGAATTAATCATATCATCCTGAACTCATACATTGCTCGAGGAGGTCCATGATGTACACATTCCAGCTGATGCACTTATGGGAGATCAACATTTTCTGGAAGAATCTTGGAATCACTTTGTTGAAGATAACCTGAAACTTGATCTTCCCATCCTTTCTAATGAAAAATCAAAAACTTTTGACCTCACTATTTATTTGGATGATGATGAAGAAGATGAACCTGCTGATATGGAGTTTCTAATGGTCTTGCCTATAGAGATCAATTTCCTAGCTGACTTACTTGAAAGGGAAGATTTCTTAATTGATTCATCTTTTTTTAATATTATTCAAACTGAATTGTTTTCTGACTTCTCATTTCCTGAAATTTATGATATAGTACAAATTGATCAGACCTTGGATGATACGAAAGAGACCACTGAATTGGTGGTGATCAAGGAAGAAGAGCTATAGAATCTAGTGGTGGTGCGACTGCCTCCTCTACAACAAATTTCATACCATTTGGAGGAGGACATCATAGATGTTCACAGGGAGCACCCCTATATTCTATCCCCTCCCAATCTAGATCTCAAATTCTATCTTTATTCTTTCTTGGGGGTTGGGAAATTTCTTATTTTCTTTGGGGTTCTCCAATCTCAGTGTATACTGATGGACACTGGAAAAAGTCACATGTGGTGGTTTATCTCAAAGAAACCACATCCACCATCTGATTGGGGATAATCTGCTGCAACTACTTGACTAGGGGCAGTAAAAACCTAGCATTCGCTTGGGGGTCAAACCAAGAATTATCCATTTTCTATTTCTTTTTATTTTTCTTATGATTTTTCATTTCTTTTATTAGTGCTTTCATTTTATTTTTCATGTTGATGTTTTTGAAATTTTCTTATTTTCCTTTTTCATTTTTTGGTGTGTTTTTAGGAATCTTGAGCTGAATCGAATACTTTGGGAAATTAAAACCATCTTGATATTTTTGGAACATTTATTGATTTGAGTATTTGAGGATTTAAATGATTGCTGAATGGATTTTGTTTCTGATTTATGATCTTTTCATTTGATGATGTTTGATTGATTGTGAAACTCATGTGCACTAGTGCTGTCCAAATTGAAAATCTTGCCCAACCCGAGAGGTTTCTAAACCTGTTTGACATCTTCATTACATTTATCTTTTTATTGAGAGTCTTGAGACATGTTGTGTGATCCAGAACTTGCTATTTTTCTCTTTTTCAAAGCTGTTAGAGTTCATGGAATGTGTCACGTATGATTGAGGCATTACTTTGAAATCCCCTTTTGCATTAAACTCTTATTTTGGCCTACCTTTTAATCTGACCTTCATTAAGCCCCTATTAGCCATGAAATACCTTGTTAGGAAGGCACATTATAATCCATTTATCCCTTTCCAACCTTCTCTAGAAGTTAAATGCATGATTATTGTTGAACTCAAGTGTGGGGGAGGGAGAAGATGGGCTTTATTTTGCTTTCCTGAAGAATCTTTTTGAGCTGAATTGAAAGTATTGTCATATTTATTGTTGCTTGGGTGGAAGAAATTTCATGATGGGAAGATGGATGGGTGGCCCAAAATATCATCACATATGGGCTGGGTGTTCACCAATTTTTGAAGATCAAAAGCTGCCTCTCTTTTCCTCCAAAACATGATTCTGAAGAGAAATCCAGATATGAATTCAAGCTGAAACAATGCTACAAATGGGGAAAAGAGGGATGAAAATAATTGATGCTGAAATTCTAAGTGTGAACTTCCCAAATGAAGAGGTGTTTGGAGGTGATTTTTTTAGTCTGATTGAGGAGCACACCATTATTGAGCAAAACTATTTTCATGCATTTACTTCACTTTAGAGCTTAACCCTCCTCATTCTGCCTCAGATGTTTTTACATTTTAAACCTTCGAACCCTAATCCTTAGAACAACCCCTGAAAAAGACCTCATGATTGATACATTTGTGACTCTGTGAAGTGGAGATATTAGGAGGATAGCAAGCCTATGGAAATCACACATGTTTTTGGGAATGAGAAAAACTCCACATTAAATATCCTTGAGTGAAGAGAGAAATAATTTTCTGGGGAGGTAGGTACAACATGCATGTGAGGATTAACATGAGATTGAATGGATTCATATGATCTTTGAGGAGTTCTGAAATTTTTATCCATGTATGAGGCATGCTATTTTCTCTGATATGATAATTGAGTTGTGTTGTCATTTATGCTTTGAGAAGTTTGTTTTTGACCATGGTATAAGATGATTGCCGAGGAGTGCAATATTTAAGTATGGGGGAATTGATAGAACAAATATTTTCAATTATTTTATTCTGAATTTCAATGTTTTTAATCCCACCGATGTGTTATTTCAATGGCAATTGTCACATTTTATGTTTTATGAGTATTTTTGAGCTTAATTGGAAAAATGGCTTATTTTGGATTTAAACAGTTTTCATTTATTATAATGTTTCGACCATAACTTTTTCTAAACTGATCCAAATTGCAAAATTATTCTTTTACAGGTTTCTATGTTCTATGATCTTCATTTTATACTTCTGGACCCAAAGCTCAATCCATCATTTGGAAGCTCAAATCCAGCTCACAAACCAGGCCACGAAAACTGTGTACAGAACTGCATAATTTTATTGTGGGGACCATATCTCATAAATGGACAGACCAATGGAGCTGAAATTTTACGTGGAGCTGAAAGACATACTGATGAAGAACTTTCATTAATATGTAAGCGCATCATTATTTTATTTTCAAGGTCATTAATACGTTGGAACTCGGTGTTTTGGAATACGAAGAGTCACCTGGATAGAATTAAATATCCGGAGTAGTGTGGCCATATCTCCTTCATACGTAGACCAATCAGGCTCCAAATTTGTGGGTAGACAGAGGATATCCAGGGTAACAACTTTCAAGAAGGAACAAGTTCCAAATTATGTCATTAAAGAGGCCATCCATGCGCCTACATTTGGGGATTATTTTTGGAGCCAAATTTCCACACCCTTTCCCTATAAAAGTGTATCCCTTTTTCATTCCAAGGGGTTGGAAACTTAGGAATAGCCTTTGTTGGCCATTATATGTAGTTTAGCTTTGTATTTTATTTTAATTTCATTATTTAATAGCATTTCATATTTTTATTCAAGTGTTATCCTTTCTTCACTTTTCTTTCTCTCTTTTGTTATCTCTCCCCATTTTCTTCATCACTGCGAACTCTTATGCTCGTGATCATGAGTAGCTAACCTGAGGAAGTTCCTGGGGGAGTAATTCAGTGATGTACCCAAGTCTTTGAATATTCATTCTTAATGTTTCTTATTTTCTTAGAGTTATACCGAGGGGGATCTTAGTGAGTAAGACGCCTTTGTGTCTCCACTTGCCACCCGAGGTTTAGCTTTCACTTCTGCAATATTTTCCCTCGATCGAGGAGGTGGATGTGCGGTCTCTCGACGATCATTGAGAGTACCATATGTTAACAACCATAGGCAGAGGAGGATGTTCATGCATACGATGGGGCATGTTCATTAAGTAAATTCGAAACTAATAATGAGACGATGAAGGTTCACTCTGGGTGATGCTCTCGGGAATGTCTCCTTTCTGTCTAACATCATTCTGTTTGCATTCATTCTGTCTGCATTGCATTTGCATATTTACTTTCAGTATTTCATTATCATTTCTTAAATATCCTTTTCATTTATTTTATTTAACATATATATATATATATACATAGTGAATTAGAAATAGTGAGTGATTGACTGCAAAAGGCTCCTCAAGAGATCGACCTAGGTCAGCTACTGTGCTACACTTAGTATAAATATTTTTGAGAGCGCACACGACAACACTTCATCAGAAGGGCTAAATGGTATGCCACTGGACCAACCCTTTCCACTATCTCAAACGACCCGACAAACCTGGGCGCTAGATTTCCCTATTTCCTAATATGGTCCTTCCTTAATTTAGGCAACACATGAAGGAAAACATGATGACCAAAATCAAACTCTAGAGGTCATCTATGATGGTCAACATAGGATTTCTTCCTGTTTTTTTTCGGTCACCAACCGGTTCCTAATCAATTGAACCTATTTAGATGTCCCCTGCTTGAGACTTGGTCCAATAAGTACTGACTCACATGCCTCCAAGAAACAAAGAGGTGAATGGCATGAACTACCATACAAAGCCTCAAAAGGTTCCATTTGGATCGATTTCTAGAAGCTATTATTATAAGAAAACTCCAAAAGTTCCATATGTTTCTCCCATGAACCACCAAAATCCAAAATATAGGCTCATAACATATCCTCCAAAACCTGAATAATCTGCTCATATTGACGATCAATATGAGGATGATAGTCCATACTTAAAAAAACCTATGATCCAAGTTTCTTCTTAATACCCTACTAGAACTGCAATGTGAAACAAGGATCTCTATAAAAAATGATACTCCCCAGAACACCGTGTAACCAAACTACCTCGTGCACATAAAGACCACCTAGATCTTTAACTGTAAAGGTCTCCCTAATATAAAAGAAGTGGGATACCTTTGTTATTTGATCTAAAATCACCCATATTGCATTGTTCTTATGGGTTTTTTTGGGTAATCCAATCACAAAATCCCTAGTGAAATCATCCCATTTACACTTAGGAATGGGAAAAGGCTACAAAATCCTAACTAGCATTTGTTGCTCGGATTTCACTTACAGAAAAGTGAAACATCTTGCCACAAATCCTACTACCTCCTTCTTCATTATTGACCACCAATACTATCTATGGTGATCACGATACATCTTTTTCAAACCAGGATGTACCACCCATCTAGAAGCATGAAACCTCCTCATCAGCTCCTTACCATAGGAACCCATACTTGACCATGGAAAATAAGGGAATTGCCACTACCAATAGACCATCTCAATGGTGTCTACCCACCATATAATATATCTCTCATAATCAATCCCTTCAGATCAGATAACTGCTCGGTATTGATCTGATCTAAAAGCACGGGTATAACAGATTTTGAAGTAATTTCAATTCGACTATGGGACTCCTAAACATCTAGATGCATGTATACAAATAGGGTTATCATCCACCAATCATCGCAAGACTCCCACACTACATTTTTATATGTCCTTCAAATCAAATCATCGGCAACGTCATTTCCCTTTACCGGTGTATAAGACAATTCAAAGTCGAAGGAATACAGATACGTGACCCACCTCCTCTGTCAAAAGTTTAGGCCCCTCTAAGAAAATATGTACCTAAGGATCTTATGGTCCATGTATACCAAAAACATCTCACCCATGAGATAGTGTCTCCAATATCTCTGGGCATGTACCACCTCAGCTAACTCCAAATCATGAGTAGGGTAATTAATTTTATGCGGTCTTAGCTATCTGAATCCATAAGCAACCACTCGATCCTCTTGCATCAAAACTACTATGAGTCTAACTACGGATGTGTCACAGTACATGATATATGCTTTACCCAGTATAGGTAAAGTGAGGACAGGTGCTGAGGTCAGCCAGCCTTTTAGCTTATGAAAATATTTCTCTCAAGCATGTAACCAAAAAAACTTCATTCCCTTTTTGGTCAGCCATTACATCAGTGTTTCCAAATGGGATAAGTCCTAGATAAAGCACTGATAATAACATGCTAAACCCAGAAAGCTCTAAATATCAAAGACATTCTTGGACTGCTTCCAAGATACCACTGTTTCAACTTTCTCTAGGTCCACTGACACTCCTACCTTTGAGATGACATGGCCTAAGAAGTTCACTTTATCAATCCAAAAACTGCATTTTGATAGCATGGCATAGACGATTGTCTCTTAATGTACTCAATATGATTTCAAGAAGATGGGCATGCTCGTCTACTGACTGGGAGTACAATAAGATTTCGCCGATAAAAACAATAACAAATCGATCCAAAAAAGGATGAAAGATCCAATTAATCAATTCCATGAGTACCACCGATGCATTAGTCAACTCAAACAGAATCACTATAAACCAATAAAATTCATACCTTCTCCTAAAAGTAGTTTGAGGTATGTCTGATGGTCTCAACCTTAACTGGTGGTTTCCTAATCTCAAATCGATATTAGAGAAGATCCTTACACCTCTCAGCTGATCAAATAGATCATCGATTCGTGTAAGGGGGTACTGGTTCTTGACCATCATCAGGTTCAATCATCGATAATCCACACACAAGAGAAAGGTACCATCAACCTTTTTGTCAAAGAGAACTGAAGAACCCCAAGGAGATTTACTCATCCATATGAAACCTTTATCTTCCAGATCTTCCAACTAGACTTTCAACTCCCGATGCTCTATTGGTGTCATTCTGTAAGGTGGGATAGAAACTGGTTCTACTCTTAAAACTAACTCGATCGTGATATCGATCTCTCGCTTGGGTGGTAAGCCATATAACTTGTTAAGAAATACATCCTAAAAATGATCTAACAGTGAAGGAAAATAATCCTACTACATTCTACCATTGTTCTAGAGAAAGACTGGCTATTTGAGCTGTGAGAAAATCCAATATGCATTCAATTGGTCTTGCACGACCAGCCTAAATACCCCACTCACCTTGGTGAGAATAACTACCTACTTCTATAGATAGAAAGGTAAATCTCCTCCTATAATAGTTGATACGAGCTTGGTATAGAACTAACCAATCCATATCAAGAATCAAATAAAAACTTGTCATTTCCCGCAAAAAAATATTTCCCAAAAGAAATGGTAACCACCAATCTCTAAAGAACATGTCTTGCAACATTTGATATTCTCTGACCGCACTCTCAATGGTGTATTGATGGTAAAATCACCATCCAAGATTTTCATAACCAAGACCAAACCATTTTTAAAAATATTAGATAAAAAGGAATGTGATGCTCTTGTATTAAATTAAATGAAAGCTAAAGTAGATGATAAAAGAATGATACCTATGCTAGTAGAAGGCTCTGCATCCAAAATAGTTAGAGTAGTCTACATAAACTGCAGCTAAATTTCCCCTCTAACCTGGGATCCAGTCTGACTACCCTGAGTTATTTCCCTTTCTTGGTACTATTGCTCCTGCACAGGGGTACCGCATCCCCTACCTCAGCCTAAATGGCCAGTGGAACTCTAGCTACCAACCTGATAAGGGGTAGCTAAGCCCCTTCCAGACTCAGGTTCCTGTCTCGATCCCCTACCAATGGTCTACTATGGAAAGTTCCCACAAAACTTCTGAAGATGACCCAGTCTTACGTAGAAACAAAACTCAACTGCAGGTAAAGGACACTGCGGGCGCTTGTAGCCAAACTTTTCACAATGATATAATTACAACAGAACATGGTCCTGAGATGGATTTCCACTACCTTGACTGGTCTGTCCAATGCTGCCTTGGTGAAAAATTTCACAGTGGTGCTTCTTGCTACCCGAAGAAGAGATTCCAATTCACCCTACTGAAATAGCCTGACCACTACTCTGGGCCTCTCTCAAATTCCCTTCCATGAAGAGTGTTTGGTTCATCACATCCTCAAAACTGATCAAATGAAAAATGTTCACCTGTGACCCAATATCATAACGAATACCATCCTGAAAATGTATCACCCTGGAGATCTCATCAACACCCAAGGATGGTGCAAAGCACTACAAGTCGATGAAACATCCAACGTAGTCCAACACTAACATGCCCTCCTGTGTCAGATGCATGAACTCATGAGCATTCTCATCCCTCAATGTCTTTGGATAGAAGTGGCTCATGAACTTCATATTAAAGTCCTTCCAAGATAAATCCTCTTATTTCCCAACTTGCTCTATAATGTCCCACCAACGCTTGGATGGTCTAGGAAGCATACATGTAGTAAGATTCACCCTCCTATCTATGGGTTTCTTAAGGTGCTTGAAAATCATATAGACTGAATCAATCCAAAACTTGGTTGGTTGGGCGCCTCCCTCCCCGGTGAACATAACCAGATGATTCAACTGAAACTCTCTTGTCAAATCATACATCAAAGGAACGATACAAACAATCTCTCTTTCCATGGATCGCATGACCCTCGGGAAGCTGTCGCGAAGATGAAAATCCATCTGATCCCCATGAGCTATAATAAGATCCGGCTCAACTGTGTTAGGAGCATGATGATTTCCACTCTCCTGATTCTCAATTCAAATATGATGAGGAAAATTTTTCTCTATAAGACAAATGCACACTTTAGAGAACTGGGTAACCATAAGGTCAACCTCAACAGGCGACTACAATAGAGAACCACTGAATCCTATTCTCACTAAACATGGATTAACAAATGATTTATCAAGACATAAAACTTCTTTTATTTCATTTATTAGGTATAACAGATATCTCATATAACAGTCTACACATGCAATATATCACATGCATATAAATATGTCCCTATCATGAACCATTCATGTCGGTATATATCCTTATGTGCCTATCATGATGCATGCATAAAAATCTCACGCCATTCCAGGCCACAAATACAAATCTCAAGAAATAATAACATCACTCAACATGTGAATCACCTAAGGTGAAATAACATCAAATTGTAACAAGCGGACATCATGAACAACAATACCATCCCTAAGCACTCATATTTTCTCCTGTAAATGGGTTAGATACTCCCATTAACGAGATCATTACCAAGTCTCGACACATCCTAATATCCTTTCCACCTTTCCCAAATAGTAAAGTAATAGAAAAGAAAACCTGCTCCTCTGATACCACTTTGTAATGTCCGTCAACTTGGCACTCTCTCATATGGATGAAAAGGGTTGGTTACGAGATCTCAAACGTGCCTCCTCATATGCTAGAGTTTTTCGACTAGTAGTGAGGGTGTGGTGTGTATAGTGGGGAGACTATACTCCTTGGTATGAAGTGTCTTAGCAGCGGAAATAATCCATATAAAAAAAATAAATCAAAGTAATAGATAAAGAAAAAACCATATAACACAACTGGGAAATAAAGGAGAAGACAATATACCAATAATAAGGAAACATGTAATGTTAGGATGATCTGTACCTAATGTAAAACTGAAAACAATACAAAATAAATACATGTTGATATAAATAAACTCAAAAATACCTTGGTCCTGAACCCCATTTCGGTCTCGTCTTCAAACTCCAGCCCATCCAGTAATCAATAATCCTCTACAAGGTCCCTTGTCCTTGTCCATACCTATATCCATGAAGTTTTCTCGGGTACCAAATGGTGACCCAAATAGGATGTGAGTAAAACTCAGTAGGTTGACACCACCATGTATAAACAAACTAGTCTGATAAGAAGTGTATGCAATATAGTGATAAACATGTGTATTAATTAATTCTATAATTAATAAAATATAGCAACAATATGCTTCGGCGCCATGCTGGAATATCTCTGAGCATATCTCACAACCATCCCAACCATTACCATATAACCATGGTAAAACATAACCTTCCTCGATGCCATGCCGAAATGTCTCTAAGTATGTCTCACAACCACGCCAACCATAACCATATACCCATGGTATAATAAGCCACTGGGATAATCCCACTATATAAGCATCACAACATGTGTCAGGGCCTAACCTAATATACGAGCATCTCATCATGTGCCAAAGCATAGCCCGATATATAAGCATCTCAACATGTTTCAGGGCATAACTCATTATATAAGCATCTCAGCATATGTTAGGGCATAACCCGGTATATAAACATATCAACATGTGTTAGAGAATATCCCAATATATAAGCATATCAGCATGTGCTAGGTTCAAAACCTGGTATATAAGCATTACAACATGCGTGAGGGTCAGAACCCTGCATATAATCATTACAACATGTTTCAGGGTCAGAACCCATTATATAAGCATTACTTCATGTGCCACAAGTGAATATCATAACCACAAGAATATCACAGTATGACCACACAAGACCAAGTGGTTAATTATGCTAATTACCATTTGTCATTAAATTTCCCATTTATTCAATTAATCAAATAATCCATTTTCCAAAGTGAATCTATAACCAACAATCACCTGAATCACATGTCATGCTGAAAATCATGAGTAAGCCATTTCCAATTCATTACTTTCAAAGGTTCACTCACCCAATGAGTAGTCATAAGCTAGGTTACATCATCAATTGAATCCAAAGGGATCCAACGAAGAATACAATATAGGATTATCATCATTATATCCAATTAATTATTTATCACGCACATGAGTTAACACAATCATAATATTGTATATACTTAGAAATTGAAAATCAGACCATAGGGTTACGATTTAGACCCCCTACTATAACGCCTCGAGCCCTCACTTCCGTATTCGGTGCTAAAACATGTTGTGTAATTTTTTTTCAATAAAAAAACTGAATAATTACACAACACATTACACAATCAAATACCTTTACCGGTATAGGATTTGGAGAATAGAAAAACCTTAAAACTTTGAAAATTGTACTGAACAAAATAAAATAAAATAAAAGGCTTCACGTGCGCTCAATCTGTAAGTGAAATAAACATCTTCGGGAAACTCTACTGAACCTATGAAAAATAATTTAAAACAAGTGGTGAGCATTAAATATGCCTAGTAAGGGGTTTAAAAACCTTTGATAAATCATTATAAAATATTCTTTTGAAAATACTTTCAAAAATACATTTAGAAATACCCTTTTTAAAATATTATTTGAAATTTCATGCGCCTTAAAAATAGTATATCACTTTAGAAAATACTTACGTTCAGAATTTGATTTAAGCATATTTAAGTGATTTTTGAAAAATATTAAGCAAACTCTTGAAAACAAAACACATGAGGTGACTTGATACACGGAAGGTTATCTGGACCTACCCACATTCCTAGGGGATGAGTTCATTCTCCACTCCCTATCATGTTTACCATGTTCAAGTACTGATTTTCATAAAAATCTTTTCATCTTACCTAATATATATATATATATACACACACACACACACACATTTCCATTGAAGTTTTTATTTTAAAACATGGACAAACATTAAAAACACATACGCTTGTATTTATATATAAATGTATAAAAGAAAAACCTTTATGGAAATACACTTTTTAGACTTGGAATAACCAAATCTTTTATACTTGACTTTTTATATTCTTATGGAAGATTAATTAGCATTCATGCACTTATAAATTTCATTCATAACTTCATAAAAATCCATTTCCGAAGGTGGTTCCGATAAATGAAAATTTTATTCAATGCTTGTGCATATATGAATATTCATATATAAATACGTATGCATATATTAATGTATGAATTGTCATGAAAAATCATCAATAAATGTCCATAATCACGATTTTCATATGAAATGCATGTAGATAAATCATTTAAATTGATAAGGTTCCATAAATAATAAAAATAATTATTATAATTCAAATGAAACATAATTTGAATATCAATCTGCTGTATAAACTCTTACACACACATATATCATTGTAAAACAAAATGATTTGAACAATAATAAATTTATCCATATGAATGACGGATTTATAAGAATCCTTTACGACATATATTTACAACCATCGTTTACATAAAAAAATTCTTAAAATAAGAACATAGGTTGATATATATTTCATACATACTTATATATTTATCTCGGTAAAATAAATCATAAAACAACATTGAACCCTTACAAAAATAAGATTAAACATAAAAATAAAATCATAATTTTTGAAATAATTATGTAATCTGCCTCATATGAATTCAAAAAGAATCCGCAGCTTGAAAAGAAATTCACATCACTCTTATAGAAATAAAATTCCAGATAAATAAATGTTTGAAAATAATTAATTTTCCCTTGGTAGAAAAAATTTAAGCATAGTTTTTATGATAATAAATATATCTCCTATAGAATATTAAAACACATGATGAAATCCATTGCAGAATAGAGAATATATAATTTTACTTTGTAAATACAACTCAACTAACTGAATAAATTAAACCCTTATAAAATGAATTCAAAAATCAAGAATAAAAATATATTATCAAAATATCACCCTTATACAAAACAAGTTTCACAACATATTAATTTTGTGGTTCAAGCTGTAAATAAATAATTTTAACTTCTCCCTTAAATAAATAATACTTCATATAATTAAATATTTGAAAATAAATAATTTCCCCTTACACACATAATCAAAGAAATATAAATATATATATATATATAACTTTGAAATTTGAAAGTAAAATTTCCCTTTACAGAATTTAGAAGAAAAGAAAATCAAGAACCAAGGTGTGAAAATAAATTTTAATAACACCTTAATATAATCATAATCAGATATATAAAATTAATTAGCTACCCTCACAATGAAAGAATGAACATATACCTTACTTGAGATTAAAAAATTAAGAAGAAAATGCACTCAGTTAAATTTTCAAAAAAAAAAAAAAAAAAGAAATCCTTAATTGATTTTGCAAGCAATAAGAAACCATCTGCACTTCGACCTCTAACTCAAAATCTCCAGACAAAAAAATTACTTAACCCCAAAATACATTTGTGCACTGATGTAGGGATTTTATAGCCATATACCTCAATGGAAAATTTAATCTTATAGAGAAAGATGATCATTTAGATGTAGACAAAAATTAGAGTATGTCAATTTATTCATACATCATTCATCCGAAGACAAACAACCACAAAATATCAACAGCAAACAGACACAAAATGTTGATAACACAATATGAAAACACCACTATGGACAGGCGATTCAGAATTAGTGGACTAAAACTAAACATATTCTGTTCATAATCAAATAAATACATGGATCACAAAGACAGATGACATTGAAGAAGTATAAATGAAAAATAAAAATCACCAGAGTTAGACAGAGAGAAAATCAGGACCTGCATCAAGGAAAGACAACACCTACCTTGGTAGGTTGAAGAAAAACCAAAATCGACACCCGCCTGGATCTAGATTTAGATCACAGACAAACCCTAACTGCAGACAAACCCCAACGCTGGCGCTCCGTCCACACTTGATGGTGGCTGTCCTTCCTCGCCGATGATCAAGGATTGCTTGACCTTCATCTGGCATTCAAGATCTCCCATGGCAGGTCGACCCCATCACGCTCGGCCGCGACACTCCCTCTCGACTCATCTCCCTCCTACACGATTTCCCTTCTCCTAAAACGAGATCCGCAGGCCGAACCCCAAAACCTCTAACCCTATAATCGATTTCCTTTTTATTATTATTATTCATTTTTCATTTAATGGTTTACTATTATTATTATTTATTATCATTTATTTAATTAAAATTAATTCATATGTATGTATTCAATTTAATTTTTAAATTGAATTATAAGTTATTATTATTTATCTATTCCTTTAAAATACTAATATTTCGGATAAATAAATTCTTGCATTTTAATTTTTTTTTGATAATTTATAATTTATAATGTCAATTTTTTATATTTAAATTTTATAGATCAAAATAATAATCATTTTTATAAAATAAATCAACTTTAATTATTCTTATCTTTTTTTATCAATGTTTTAAAATGTTATATAAGTGTAAAATTCTAATTATAATGTTACTTACTAAAATAATTTAAGTTTTAATAATTAATTTATTTAAAATGTGAAATTTTAATTACTATAATTAAATAATATTTCATGTCAATAATTTAATAATTAATGAAATGTGTTTCATTAAAACAAATTTTAAATGCTGTTAAATAACCTTTTGATAAAATAAATTATATCTTACAAAAATAATTAAATAAATAAAGTATTCTTTTAAACAAAGAAGAACGACAATTTTTTTAATTTAAAATAGATTTGAAGACTATAAGTATTAACTTATAATCAATTTAATTAAAAAAATTAATTTCAATTTTTTAAAAAATCATCTCAAAAATATTATTTGTTGGTTTTAATTAAAAACAAATCCTTTTAATAATTTTTTTATAATAAAACTATGTTTAGAATTTTTAGGCCATTACACCTACCTTTAACCAACAAAGAACGCAACGCTTCCAACAACAAATGCCAACAAAGATGGAGGGGAAAATGATCACAATGTGAACTAGGGATTGATTTCTCAAACAGGATGTCTCGAATCAAGGGAGGCACTCCAAAATCTCCTAGAGACCACCCTAGGGCCGAGAGAGAAAAGTTGGACATGAGAATGAGAAAACATCAAATGCATGACACACTTAAAACTACTGCTCGAGAAAATACTCGACTTGTAATTTCTTTACATGAAATGTATTTCTTTTTGGAGGGATACTTCGAAAAACCCATCACCTCAGCTAAATATTTAATTCACTTGAACATTACATAATGTGTGATTGGTTCATGATGTGTAACCACTTCACATCATGAATCAGTTCACAACATGAGTTTGGTTTCTTTTACACGTCTTGTAACCCATTTACAGAGTGCGTAAATGTCTTCCATATAGTTTTTGGCCCAGTTTCCTTATGAAAACCCGAACCCCCTTTAAGGCTTCTCAACTTACCAATAACCCTTGGTAAACCTCAACCCATTTATACCTAGACTCTATTAATTCAAACATAATCCTCGAACCAGTCCCCACGTGGATCCTCTTCGGTTTTCTCAAGTTTCCTCGCAACCCAAGTTTGTGTTTATTCAAACAAAAAGACATCCACAACGAAACATGACCACCAAGGTTTAAATACAATGAAAAAATCAACCAAAATAAGTTTAACAAAAAAATCAGAGAGAGTCATACCTAAAAAAAGACGAGATCTTACAATGGTCGAGCTAAAGGGAACATGTGGTGGGGATAAGTGAGAAGATGAGGGGCCATTTTATAAGTGAGGTGAGTGAAAAATTTGTAAATATTAGGAATATTAAATATAATAAAATCATTCTCATGGGAAAGTGGATCCAAAAGGGAAAAGATTCAAAGATAAGAAGGGTAACATTAAAATTTCATCAACCAATCAAATTAAAGCAATTGTTTTTTTTGATAATTTTAACCTTATCTCTTAGCTTACCCCTTTGTTAACTCTTTTTAACCCCTACTGTAGTGAAATTTTTTTACTGTAGTTACTATTAAAAATGACCAAAAAATAAATTGATCATGTAACCAAATTTGAACACACCAATTTCCAATAAGGAAACTATTTTATCAAGTTCAATTCCTAAAAGTGGCCGAAATTAATTCAAATGTAAATGCGCAAAATGTGACAAAATAATTTTTAGGAAAAAAATGCATTTTTCAATCATAAAGTGAATTTCCTCTTATTTTATGCCCAGTAACCACCATTAGGTGGATGTAAATTGTAACACCCCAGGATTTCATAATGTGTTATTTCTTAAAAATAATTCAATAACTTGCACTACACGCAACACCGAGTTCAATCACACCATGACGTACAAAAAAAACCATTAAAAGAGGTCATGAATAGTATTAACAACATTTTGAACTTTATATAATCCTTATAATTTTAGAATCCCTATTATGAGTTTCTTAGTCATAATGCAAGAACAGATTCATTTTCAGTATTGCACTTTTATCAACTTTAATAGTGAAACCTTTTTAAATAAAATATTTTAAACTATCTGAATAAATTGGGACATCAAAAAAAAATTTAAAATGAAACATCCCAAGCTTCTACGGTACGCTTTCCTTTGAATAAAATAGTAGCGTGTGTTGTACGCAACCTTGAGTTTTAACACACGCCACAACCAATCAAACTAGCCGTTATAAATAGTAATACCTAAATTTTGAAATTATATATATTTTATATTTTAAAATGGACTTCATTTTTGGATTCGGAATATCGAATTCAGCCTAAGGTGAAATTTTGGTACTTTTCGGATAACTTTCATATTTTGATGAATAGTGAAAATTACTAAATTTTAATTAAAAACAACTTTTTTAATCAAAATAATTAATAGTGATAAATTATGAATTTTAGTAGTTTTAAAGTATATTTAGAATATAATTTTACCATTTAATATAATGTTGGTCATTGTACATAATTTTACAGTTAAACCAAACATAAACAAGTGTCAATCTTTTGATAGTTATTACCTCTTAAAAACACGCTTTTTGTTTTGACAGCGGGAATTAATTTTAAATTAATTTCTGCCACTTCTGTGTTTTGAATTTAGAAAAATGGATTCCATATTTTGAATCAGGATGTCCAAATTGTGTAAATAGGTAACTTTTATTTTTAGACATTTTGAATAATTACTGTGGTAAATATTTTATTTACCATGGTTAAGGGTAAATCCGGTAAATAAGGGTTAAAAAATAATATTATAATAATACAAAATTAACCTAAAACGTGTCCTAACCTTATTGGTGGACACATACCCGACCATGAGCATCCTTGGGTCAATTTGGGGACCCCTTGGATCCACTTGTATGTGGTAGGTACACTTTATATTAATAAAGTTAAAATAAAAATAAAAATGGCATAAGCTTACATCTTTTAGAAGAACAATTTTTAAATAGGGTTATACATGTTGGATTTTCGATTATAAATATTCATTAGAAAGATAAAAAGATTTCCTACATAATGATATTTTATTTATAATTTTTAGACATCAAATAATTTAAATTATTAATGACACAATAATGATGCAATGTTTACCTCATTAATAAATCATTTAAATAAATAAGATTATAATGATTAAAATATTATCTAAAACCTATCCAATTCTTATTGGTTGATGTTATTTAAAATATGAGTCATTGTATCTTCGACCTCAATGATTTTTGGACCATTATAAACCGAATATAATTATATTATAAAGTAATACTTTCACTCTTTCCTAAAGAGCCCCTCTTCTCCCTTATAAAAGGAGACCACTTCTACTCATTCCTCACACCTCTCAAGCCACTTGGCTCGTCCAAACTCTGCCCAAATAATCTCCCCACATCCCTCTCCTCCTCCTTGAAGCTTCCCCTTAGGCAGAAAGCATTTCAAGAAGTCCTTTGGTTCCAACCAAAGTGAGTTACCTAAATTAAAGGTAACGATTTCTCTTAAATTATTTTCATTTATTTTGCTTCTCCAACCCCCAAACTCTTTTTATTTCCTTTCTTTTGTAACAACACCAGTATCCTCAATATACTAGGATATTGTTATAATAAGGATTCAAACTACACATACACACAACTCTATCTAATGGATGATGAACATAATGTTTCTGTGGATGGCAAACTAACGCCTCACGAAACGATGATTGTTCAAATACATCTTACCGCCTCTCATGGTGGCCATTATGATGGCACTATACTTAAATATGACATTAATGATATATATTTTATATATAAGCTTCTGTAATTCCATTTTATTTCATACCATTATTCGTTTCATGTTGTATATACATACGATAATTTCATTTGAGGAAGTGCGGACTACCGCCCCCTTAAAATGATATGACTCGTTCATACCACACATGGAACATATAAAGGATGGTGTTAATGAACTTAAGTAACATATATAAAATATTATATTATACTGGAATAGTAATATACCTATGTATCATTTGGATTCAATTCTTTTAAAATAAAAATTAAATCGAAGTAGCGTTCGTGCGTACGTACGGACTACCGTCTCCACGAACGCGGTGAGATCCATCCTCCATCGTATCCATTCAAGTATTATTCTCATTTTAGGGTTAAAAATAATGTTAATATCATTCTGATTATGAATAAGATATAATCTATCCATTACAAACATGTCTTACGTAACCAAACATTTAAGAAGAACGAATCGATTATCACCCGAAACGACGATAATACTAAGATATTATTAATAAAGCAATGTTAAAAGAACATATATGATATCATATTAATGTATATGATTCTTGTATAATTTAATAACAATTATTTCACCATTATACAGGAGGTTAACCTACCCCAACCAAGGAAAAGTACAAGGTAAGGGATTTTTCTTATCTCACATTCAATTCCGTGAGATTTCCATTATTCGCCACTAAATTATTGAAAGTGGTGTATTGTGTACTGGCATTTGATATATATTATCATATTCATGTTATTCTGTAAATAATTTTGTGGTTATTAACTTTTGGCCATACGACTCAGTTGATTAACGTGGTAAGGGGTTTTCATCTCACTCCTTATTCCCGTGAGATTCATGCCATATTGCCACCATTACCTTTTGTGTGGTGTATGTACTGCCCATAATTATATTCTTTGTGTAATACACTCTAATTTATGTGTACTTACATATTCATTGTATGATAACTCTTTCATGGGTTGTATGTTTCATAATTTACCAAACTGGTAAGGGTTATTTCACAATCTCTTCATTATCCGAGGTTGTTTATACGTAATAATCTACTGGGATCTCGTTATCATCCACATCCATGTTTCTTCAAAATGTATTTCAAAACATTTTTAATATTTAAAAGAATATGGGTTAAAGTCATTTATACCCTTGTTTGACTTTTTATAAGAGGTTTATAAGGGAATCTTTCCGTCGTTTTCCAAATAAGGTGCTTTTTAACCTTTTCGACAGAATTAAGATAAGAATGTTTTTTTTAACTTATACGGCGGGTGCGGTTATTTTCCGCCGTTATAAAATCGTCAAAGCTTACCTTAAAAGCTTATAAGATTATTTTCAAAGAAAATGTTTGATTTTATATGGATCTTAAATGATTTCAAAATAAAAGGAGATATTTCTTTAAAAAGAATTTTGATTTCATCTATGTCAACATCCTTTGATGGGTTTTAAGATTATTTGAAGTTGATTTATTATGATACAAAACTTCTATATTGTTTTGAAGGTTTTGTGATATGTTTGACTGTGGATGTGCTATTTTTATACCATTCATAGTTTATGGTGAAAGTATTGATATTTCGTATGCTAGTTCCAATAAGAATGTTTATGTTATATTTCAATCTTTACTTCATATGAATGTGTTGGACAAGTATGTTCCAGGTTGGGGACTAGTTAAAGTAAGCCCTCCAGGTTGGGGACTGGTAAAAGTAAGCCCTCCAGGTTAGGGACTGGTAAAAGTAAGCCCTCCGGGTTGGTGTCCGGTTATTAGAGGCACTCCGGGTTGGTGTCCGGTTATTAGAGGCACTCCGGGTTGGTGTCCGGTTATTAGAGGCACTCCGGGTTGGGTTCCGGTTACAGTTAGCCCCAAGGTCTTGGGACGAGGCCTTGCAAAGTAATTAAAGTTTAGCATTATGCATTCCAACATTATGAAAGTGGTTATTGATTTTGCATGTGATTATTCGATTAGTAGAATATCCATGTGAATAAGTAAATGGCATTATCTAATTTTATTTATGCCATACTATGTTAAAAGTTCAAGTTTAAAAGGCTTTTGTTTTAGTTATACATTGCCTTAAATGTCTATTCTTATTTATGAAAGTTTTCGCTATATTGTTATCCTTACTGGGCATTTGAGCTCACCCCTTTTCTATGTTTTATTTTTCCCAGGAAGTGAAGAAGTAAATTATGAATGACCTGCAGGGATATTATGAGGGGATTATAGTGTGGACTGTGGAAACATTATGTTGTTGTAGTAGTTTTTCATTTTATGATGTAATGTAAAACTTATGAATATATCTAGTGTTTCCAAGGCTACTAAACCAATCGGTCTTTCGAGATTTGATCTTTCTTGTGATCATGCCAATGTTATGTAATAATGCACCGACTCTAGGCAACTAGGGTCGGGGCGTTACATAAATTTATTTAATTAAATAAATAATCTAAAATTTATATTAAAATCACTAATTGATAGAAATTAATTTGATTTACAAATATAAAAAAACATTTTTCATATAAAAACAATTTTCTAAAAAAATATATTTTTTACCTTTAAATGATTTTATCTTCACTTCTAACCAATTGATAATAAATGTATAAACAATTACTAATTTGTTATATTATCAATACATTTAATTTAAAATCATTTTTCAATAGTAACCAATTTATTTGTTAGAAAAATAAAATTCTTAAAAAATAACATTTTAAACATTAATTGATTTTATTCTTAAAATTTAAAATCGAGTCCTTATTTCATATGAATCAATCAACAAATTAAGGAAAAATTGTACAAATATTTATCATAATTCAATTAGTCCTGTTCATAACCACCAATCCAACAACTAGGAAATAACAATCACTTTTAATAATAAGTTTTCAATAGTATATCATTGTTCATTTAAAATTTATTTTGCATGTAAAAAAAGATATCAAACACATCAAATTTATTTAAAGAGAAATATTTCATAACATCTCATGGTGTTACATTCTATCACATCGTAATAATTTTTCCTTTGAAATTATGTTACTTTGATACAAACAAATGAATATTCTTTGGCCTTATTATATCCTCAGGTTCTCACATAGCTTTCTCAAATTGATGGTTTCGCCAAAAAACTTTGAACATGTGAGTGTTCTTATTTCGAAGTTCTTTCTCTTTTTGATCAAGAATCTACACCATTTATTTCTCATAAGAAATATCATTCTCTAGTGGTACAACCTTTGAGTTTAGTACATGTGAAGGATCAGGTACATATTTCCCCAAAAGAGATACATGGAACACATCACGAACTTAGGAGAGGTTCAGTAGGAGCACCAATTAATAAGCTACCATCCTGATATGATCAAGAATATTAAAGGTGACAATATATCTAGGGATCAACTCTTCATTATTTCCAAATATTATAACCTTCTTCCACATAGATATTCAAATGAATACCTTATCACCAACTTCAAACTCTAGAAATCATCGACGATTGTCAGCATAACTTTTCTATCAACCATGAGCCATCCTAATGTGTTGTTGAATGACCATAAAATTATTTTCTATTTCCTCATCTAACTCAGGTCCCAATAGATTTATTTTTACAAATTCATCCTAGAACATTGGAGTTATACACTCTGTAAGAACCCGGTTCTTGTTTTGAGGTACGGGTTTCGTTTTTTCTCCTTTCCTTAAGTGTTTTTGAGAAAGTAAGGATAATGGGGAAAATCCTAAATTTTGGGACTACACTCCGTGTACTTTTCCACACGCCGTGTACTTTGGCCATGTGGGATGAGTACACAGGGTGTGTAGCCATGTTGGTGACGAAGGGTGTAAAAACTGACTACATGCCGTGTAGTGGGTATTTACACGCCGTGTAGTTAGTCAGCAGGTGAATAGTAAGGCGGTGGAAGCAGCTGCCATCCGGACGACAGTACACGTCGTGTGATTAGGAATACACGTTGTGTACTCATGTCGACGGATGAACAGTGTTGTGGTGGAAAGAAGCCGCCGAAGGAACAGTTAAAAAATGAAAAGTACACGCCGTGTACTTGAGAAGTACACGCCGTGTAGTTTGTTTTTTTTTCCGCTTAAAATGGGCAGTAGCCAACCCTGTTCACAGGATTGTCTTAGAACCGGAGGAAGGAGTCAGGAGAGGAGGCCAAACCTTCGAGGATCTCCAGATCGAGCGTCGGGAATCTGTTTTCACCTCTGACGATCTCGTTGGAACCGCACGAGTAAGCCCTCCACTCTCCTCAAGCCGTTCTTTCCAATTATTCATATAAGGGAAGTTATTTGAGTTTGAATGGGTATTTCTTTCACCTCAGATCTACATCGTTCTTGGATGATTCGAGGATCGTCGTTCGCGTATACCGTTCAGGGGCATTTAAGGTAGGTGGCTTAGTGTTAAATTCCAACTGTTGTGCGTTTTTGTATATCATTGAGCTACGAACCCATGTTGGGGTGTCATGTGGCTGAGGCCTTAACTATTTTAAATACCTAGAATTGTATAGGTAATTAAATGTGATAATAAACTGCTATTTGGGATCACTACTTGGATCCAGGACCACCCCGGGGGTGCATTTCTCTGTTTAGCCATTTGGCCAGGATACCCGAGGGTATGCCATGTTTATTTTGCACATTACTTTTGCCTTGAGAGGAATTGTATGTGAATTTCTTGTTTATATGTTGGTCATGGCCCGGTTACTTGTTTAGCATGAGGGTAGTGTTTCCTTTAGCCTGAGGGCAGTAGTTATTTCGGTCTGAGGGAAACTTCTTTCGTGTCTGTGGACAATAGACTCTGTGCCCGAGGGCAACACTTTGTAGGCTTGAGGGCAATATCTGTTATGCCTGTGGGAAATTACCTACGAGTCACGTTTCTGATTACCTGAGGGTAAGGGTTTGTGTGTCTGAGGACACTGACAATTTACATAGAAATTCACTGTGGTGGTTTCCTTATAAGGAATGATTAAATGAATATTAAAATGGAAATATAACTGGTAAAGCTAGTTACTTTTGAGTACTGCTTAGTTTAATGCATTTACTTTTACACATTGTTGTTGCATGTTTACACACAGTTGAGCATGAGCCTTTGGTGGGTGCCTACTGGGATTTATTTCTCACACCTTGTTTGGGTCATGTCTTCAGCCCAAACAGATTACATTTCTGCAGGTGTGGATAAGGGCAAGGGTCTTTATATAGGTACTTGATTGCTGCTAAGGAGTAGAGGAGCATGGGACCAGGCTTAGGCTCGCGATGCTACCGGCTGTTTTGTTTTGTTTTGCTGTACTATGTATTGTACTGTACTGTATTGCTGTGTAACATGTTCTGGCTATTTTCTTAGAACTTGAGACATGTTGCATCATTATCTATATAACTGTTGGTTATCTTTTACTATAATTGTTTATTTTAAATGTGTATGGTTTATTGCTTATGCTGTTGTTGTATGCTTTTTATTTTATTCCGCTGTGCTACACTTTAAAAAATGAGGGCATAGTTTCCCCACTATCAGACCTGGGCCCTCACTGCTAGTCGGTAGCCTCTAGCGTTTGGGGAAATGCGCTTGAGGTCATGTGACCAACCGGGTTCGGGGCACCCGTTGAGTGGCACCCGGAACTGGGACGCTACAAAGTGGTATTAGAGGCGGTTCTTTTCTTTGACTTATTATTTGGAGCCTTAATTAGGGATAGGACGGGAAAGGTAGTTGGTAATAAACTGTACTCGGGCATAGCTAACCCGTGTACAGGGAAAATCCAGTCTACCTCGTATTTTTGTAATTTTTATGATTTTTCAAATTTTAAAGTTGATTTGATTTCACCGTTGGGTGACACACTTATGATTGTGCTGTTTATATTTTATGTTCTATTTAGTCGCAACCCTATGAGATGAGGGTATGCCATCTCATGCATCATTTAGGCATATACTAGAAATCACATGCCATGCATAGTTCCATGCCTTGTAGGTGCATTAGAAATTGCATGTTGTTGTGATAGTTGTTATGCTAGAAAAAGCATGTTGTTGTGATAACTGCTTTGATAAAATACCTGCTATGTGATAGGGTATTGTTGTATAAGCTTGTTGATAGAATGGACACCAAACTTTGGTTTTTGGGGAGTATGGGCCCTCATTCACCTGAATTTGGTGGATCATTGACTGTTCATCTTGTTATAACACATATAAGATTCCAAACTTTGATTCGCGGGGAGTATGGACCCTCACAAATCGGAATTTGGCACTTAGGTGTTGTTTTTCAGTATTTCTGGGTCCCGGAGTAGTTTTAAAGGCGTACTGTCCGGAAAACCCAGTATACATGTGAAACGCATGTCCAATTGTCATCTATCGACCGGTCAAGATTCCGGTGCTCTGCTAATGTGTATAGCAGCACTCGGGTCGAATCATCGGTGATGATACTTTGTAATAGTCGTTTGTTTTAAGTTAATTGTATTCTGATTGGAGGGTTTGTTTGCAGAGCTTATAAAATAATTTATGGATGATGTTTGATTTAACAAATTGATAAAGATTGGGGTGAGTTCATCATTAGGGAGTTAAGCTTGCGATATCCTTGAGCTTTTCTTTTATATTGCATTTAAATTAACACCCATGTCACAAGTTGACGTCGATTAGAATTCCTAAGTGTTAAAGCTTTAATCCAAGCCTTAACTTAAATAGGATTCTAATATCAATCAGTACTTGTTTATGGTAGTGTATTTATGGTTCCAAGAATCCATGTAAACCACATGCTAAACAAAATATGTCATTAATCCATGACATATTAAGTCCATAATACACAATGTTAAATTAACGAATACTCATCGAGAAAATACTCTCAATCACTTAACATACCTAAATTTTGACTCACCACGAATGAAATATTTACTCATACATTTGGGTGTTTAATAGTCTAGTTATAATAATTATGATGATAAATTAAGAATAGAAGAAAAATAAAGGGATTAGAAAAGAGTGGTACATCGAATACACACACACGAACAATGATGATAATTAAAAACGGATTTTCGATTGAATGAGGAAGCAAAAGAAGAGAAGAGGATTCAACTGAATTTAAACTATTTTAAGAACATTAATATTAAACTATAGAAGGTGGATGAGAATAAGAGATATTTATGAAGTAACTTGCATTAAAACAGAATTACAAAGAAAGAAACTTACAAGATTACAAAAACGAAGAACACGAAAGTAAGTGAAAACAAAGAGAGGAGGAAAGGTCTATCAAGTGAAAAATTGAGTATTAAAGGTGCTCCCAAGCCTTTTTAAGGGATTTGGTAGTTCCAATATGTTCTCCACTCTTATGAAATTCCAACCCCTCTTAAGGAGAGAATGAGAGAGTATTTATAGCCCAATGAGTGGACTGTTTGCATTTCCAATCTGTCCCTCCAAATGCATCACCAAGTTGTCTATTCAGAAAGCCTAATCTCGAGAAATATTCTTCTTAAAAGTTGTAGATAATAAAGTTTTCCGACAACTCCCAAAAGTTGGAGTCATTTGGACTTATGGATCCAAAGTTATGACCGATTGATTAAAAAACGTTAAACTGTCCATTTCAATCTAGTATTTTTGAAGTCCAAAATGTGAAAGTGTTTTTTAATAGTAATATGCCTTCAAATACGAATGATTTATTAAATAAAGTCGGCCATATATATCTCCTATTTCACACTGCAAATTCTCAGCTTTATTTTATGTTTAAATCATGAGATATGTTATGAATACTATACTGATTTTAATTCCCGGCCAGAATGGTGGGCTGAATTTCAAAGCTTCATTTGGGCCCCTTGTTCTTAGAGTTGGGACTTGAAATTTTTATCCAATACTCCTTTAATTGTCCCCCGAACTTTATAGGATAATAAAATAATTTAGACTTCCTGATTGATCCTAGAAATTAAATCTTCATGGCTGGTCCAGTTTCATCACAGATTCTGTAGGCCTCCTTGTGTGGTTCATATGGGCCTTAAAATGGAAGAATTAGCTCATAATCCCTTCTAATGAAATGTTTTATATTGAATTAGGAATCCTAAAAAAACAAGAACCACACAATTTGGATCAGTAGGGTGAGTTTTATAAATAAAATAGTAAACAGACTCAATTGGACTACTTCTAAAAATGCTCAAAAATTATACTTAGTATTAAAACATTAATATTTCACACAAATTATGCACATTTCATATAAATTCAGTAAAGGGAGTATATAATAAGACATTAAAATATTAACAACATCAACTCCCCCATACTTAGTTTTGTGCATGTTCTCATGTGCAACAAATATAAAAACATGACAAAATCATTTTCACTCACCAACAAATATTAAAATTTTGTTTTCTCCAATCAGGGGAGGTTTAGAATATTTCACTCATCCATTTTGAATTCAACCAAAAGTTGTTACAGAAAAAATGTTCCAAAAATAATTCATTCCTTCATGCTCAAATTTAGAAATGGAAAATGTGGACACTCAAAACTCACACATCTCAAGATGATAAAATTCATTTGTGGAGGTTCACTCTTTCACAAACCAAAAGTAAAAATCTTAGAGTTTGAAAGAGCTCTCAGATTCCAATCCTTATCCAAAGTGCACAAGAATCAAGAGGTCTTATTAAGGGGGTTTTCTGTGGCTATGGGATGATAGGAATATAATGTCCAAGAGAGAGAAGAAGAGGGGTAAAACACCAACATAGAAAAATCAATGCACATTTTTTTAAATAAAACATGGAAGGAAATGAAAACACATATTTACAAGGGAATGATTGTGTGAAGAAAGACAAAATAGAGGAAGAAAATATGAAGGTAATGAGAAGATGGAATATTTACAAAACACAAAACTTCTCCCAATGACATAAGAATATAATGCAAGTGTTCTTTTTTTTCTTTTTTTTCTTTTTTTGAAAGTTGAACTTGGAAAAGATCTCACACTCATATCCCAACCCATGATTGATCTCTTCACAAGACTAATTGTAATAGTTATAACAAGATCAAAGGTTGAGGAAGAGTGATTTTTAACCTACCCAAGACACAACCCATTTTTTTCAATTTTTTTTTGATTTTTTTGTCATCATTTTTTGAACACTTGTCAATAACATTTACAAAATTACATTTGTCAATAAAATTTACAAAATTACATAAATGGAAGTACATTATATTCCCCAAACACCAATTAATGACAACCTCTCCCCCACACTGAAATGGATGCTTTCCCTCAAGAAGATGATAACTTGGTGAAAATCAATAATAGGGTACCCAAACAATGAAATCCATTCCCCCCACACTTAAATTTCAAAAAATTATGCAATGAAAATCCATTTTGATATTGGGTGGGAAAAGGTATTGGTCTTGTAATGTGGCTATCAAGGAAAAGGTTTTCATAGGCTCGAAATGGATTTAAAAAGGAGGATTAATGTATGGTTAATGGGAGGCTATTTGGCTATTATAATTCTCACGTGGTTCAGAAAAATGACTTTATCATATTAATGCACACTAAAGTAGGAAATTAATCTCAAAGGTCCACAAAATCAAGACTCACAAATGGGGGTGAAAACACACATTTTGAAAAGATGGCCATAGGTGGCCTTGGCATGAAAGAAAATGTTGTTTCTCACGGTTTAGGAAAAGCATTTTCCAAATCAAAAATTGAGCATTCAAAATTTCTTAATTTTGAAACCAAATTCTTTATCCAAAGTTATGATGAAAACACAAAAATTTTGAGATGAAAACATCTCTTTTGACTCCCCAAAATGGTTGGACAAAATTTGAAAATTGGAAGGTGAGTAATCATGAATCTTGATTTTTTTTGTATATATTTTTTTTGTTATGATTATTTTTATTTTGTTTTGTTTTTTTTAGGTTTTTTTAGTTTTTAATAAAGATACACCGACACAAAAGATAAAGTAAAAAATAAAGGTTTTGATAATGAAAGTGGTAAAAAAATAAAATAGAGCGGAAGAAATAGAAAGAGGTAGAGAGAGGAAGAGATAGAGAGAGAGTTAAAGGGAAAGAGGTGCCCCCTGGTTTGGATTTGGTGGATCGCCATCTCTATCTAGTGGTAGGTCGGCTGGAAAAGTTGGGGATCCATTAAAAGTCGATGATGATCCAGGATTGTGAATCCTCTCATGGTGATGCTTTAACCTATGTCCATTAACTATGAATGTCCTTTTGGAAGAGGGGTCTTGGACTTGCACTGCACCAAATGGGTAAACATTAGTAATAACAAAAGGACCTTCCCAACGAGAATTAAGCTTACCTAGGTGAAGCCGAAATCGAGAATTGAAGAGCAGTACCTTTTCACCTTCATTAAATACCTTTCTCAGGATGTGTTTATCATGGAGTGCCTTGGATTTTTCTTTGTAAAGATTAGAATTCTCATAATAATCAAGTCGAAGCTCCTCCAGTTCAACCAATTGCAGCAATCTTTCTTCACCAGATTTTTCAAGATCAAAATTACAAGTTTTCACTGCCCAAAATGACTTATATTGGATTTCAACTGGCAAATGACATGCTTTAGCAAAAACTAGCCTAAAATGAGACATCCCAATGGGTGTTTTATAGGCAGTTTTATAATCCCAAAGTGCTTCACCGAGTCTTTCAGGCCAGTCTTTTCTGGTGGGTTTTACAATTCTCTCAAGAACTCTTTTCACTTATCTATTAGAAAGTTCAGTCATTCCATTTATTTGGGGGTGATATGCACTTGAATTTTTATGTACAACCCTATTCTTTTTCAAAAGAGATTCCATGGTTTTATTACAAAAATGGGTTCCTAAGTCACTTATCAAGGCACGAGGTGTGCCAAATCGGTGGAAGATGTGTGTCTTTAGGAACTCACTAACTGTATGTGAATCATCCTTTATATTGGGTTTGGCCTCGAACCACCTAGAAAAATAATCAACTACAAGAAGGATGTATGAGGATCCATTGGAAGGGGGAAATGGTCCCATGAAATCGATGCCCCAAACATAAAAAATCTTACAAAAAATTAAAGGCTTTTGGGGAATTTCATTTCTCTTTGAAATTGTGCCAAACTTTTGGCAAGTGGGACATGATTGACAGAACTCATGTGAGTCCTTCAAGAGTGAAGGCCAGAAGAATCCAGAGTCTAAGACCTTTCGGGAGGTTTTTTGTGGTCCAAAGTGGCCACCTCCGGGAAGTGAGTTACAAAATTCTAATATGGAAGAATGTTCATTTTCATCGACACATCTCCTTATTACCATGTCAGCCCTAGTTTTCCAAAGTTTATTTTCTTCCCAAAAATAGTATTTTGAATCACTTTTCAACTTCATTTTTTGTTCTTTTGAAAAAATATCAGGAGAAACACAAGAAGCCAAGTAATTTACAACTGGGGCATACCATGGTATTTTTGGAGTGAGAGATGAAAGGTGCTCAGTGGGGAATTCAGGATCGATGATTTCAGAATGAGAAGAATTAGAAATTCTACTCAAGTGATCAACCAGAGGGTTTTTTCTGGTCTATCTTTGATTTCAAGGTCAAACTCTTATAGCATTTGGATCCATCTTATTAGCCTCGGTTTGGAATCACTTTTCTTGAGTAAGAACTTTATAGCAGAATGGTCTGTGAAAATGATGATTTTTGGCACCTAAGAGATAGGGCCAAAATTTATCTAAGGTAAAAACCACTGTTAAAAGTTCCTTTTCAGTGATAGTGTAGTGAGATTGAGTTTCATCCAATGTTTTTGAGGCATAATAGATGACATGAGAAATATTTTCTCTTCTTTGACCAAGAACATCCCCAAAAGCTCTATCAGAAGCATCACACATCAATTCAAAGGGTAAGGACCAATCTGGGGGTTGGACTATCGGGGCAGATGTAAGAGCAGTTTTGAGTTCAATGAAGGATCTCTTGGAAAACTCATCGAAATGGAAAGTGACATCATTTTGGAGAAAACGAGTGAGTGGGAGGGAAATTTTACTGAAGTTATGGATAAATCTCTGATGGAAACCGGCATGATCGAGAAATGAACGGATGTCTCGAATAGAAGTGGGTTGAGGAAGTGATTGGATCACTTCAATTTTGGCAGGATCGACTTCAATACCATCTTTTGAAACTATGTTCCCTAGAACAATCCCATTTGCAACCATGAAGTGACATTTTTCAAAATTTAACACAAGGTTACACTTGACACACTTTTGAAGGACTGGAGAGAGTGAATTCAAACAAGATTCAAATGACTCACCATAAGACACATGTCCACAACTTCAAGAGGATCAATCTGATTCATATGGACCAATGGAGATCAATGCAGCATATTCTCAGCAGAACACCAACCCTCAACTATCAGGTCAGTTTGTTAGAAACTTCAACCAACCTCACTCCGAGCCCTTCTCTTCTTCCTATAACCAAGGCCTTAGGTATGGTAATCCCATATCTCATACCCCTCAATTCCCTCCTCAAAATCCAAACCAGTTTTAATATGGTCAAGGTGTTGGTAACTTCAAACAACCTTATCCTTTTATTTCTCAACCTCAAAGGAACAATACTCCTCCTGGATTCCATTATCCTAACGAGCCTTCCCAATTCCAAAACCAATACAATCGCTTTCCCAAGAACCAAAATCTATGTAATCCCAATGTAGGACAACCCTCTTCTTCCAAGCAACCATGGGAAAGTGCAATGGAAGATCTTGCCTCCTTCACCCATTCCAGCCTCAAGAACATTGAAACCCAAATTGGTCAACTTGCATCCCACATTAGTCATCAGCGACCATCCAATTCTTCCCAACTCCCAGCTCAACCATTACCCAACCCCAAGGGTAATGTAAGTGAAATTGCACTTAGATCAGGAAATCAACTTGATAGGACTCAAGATAAGTCCTCTAACCATCCTTTGAATGTTGACCTAAAAAATGAAAAGAAAAATAAACTTGAAAAGAACCTGAATCCATTCCCCACCTCCTTCCATTCCACTTAGGAATCCAATTCCTTTTTCTCATGCTGTTTCTAAACCAAGGAAGTCCTTTGAACCTGATCCTGAAATTATCGACATGTTTTGACGTGTTAGAGTCAACATCCCTCTCTTAGATTCAATCAAACAAATTCCTAAGTATGCCAAGTTTCTTAAGGAGTTGTGTACCCACAAGAGGCAACTTTAGACCTTCGAAAATGTTTCCACCCATAAGTCTATTCCCATAAAGTGCAAAGATCCGGGGACCTTTACTGTCCTATGCCAAATTGGAAGTTGCAACTTTGATGATGCACTCATAGACCTAGGAGCCTCAATTAATGTCATGCCTAAATACATATTCTTCAACCTTGGTCTAGGTCCCTTGAACCCAACAAGTGTTGTCATTTAGTTATACAATCAAAGCACAACCAGTCCTGAGGGAATAATTTAGGATGTCCTTGTTCGTGTGAATGATCTTATCTTCCCTGCTGATTTCTATGTCCTTGACATGGAAGGTGAGATAGAATATTCTCGATCTCCCCTAATTCTAGGAAGACCATTCCTCATGACTGCTAGAACTAAGATTGATGTCCATTCAGGAATATTATCCATGGAATTCGGTGACCAACTGGTCAAATTCAACATTTTCCAAGAAATGCGATACCCATCTAAGGATCACTCTGAATTCTCAATCCATGCTTCTAAGGACACTTATAAGAGTCAATTGAACCCCAATACACCATGTTATTCATGTTCTAATGACAAAGGATCTTGTGAAATCTACACCATGATTAAAAAAGTCATAAATGGTGAAGTTGATGTGGACCTTTCATTCATAGAATATATCAATCTAGAGGATCTTGAAAACTCTCTTGAATCCCACATCAACTCTGATCTCTACTGCTCCACCTTGGAAAGTATTAAGGAGAATTAATTTGAAGCAACTGAAGTCCCTTAATCCATTCCTGAGTTGTCTAACCCAAAAATAAAAGATGAGACTGATCTAAAACCTCTTCCTGAACACCTGAAATATGCATTCCTTTTCCATGATCACTCTTATCCTGTCATTATCTCTTCTTCACTTACTGAAACCGAAGAGTCCAAACTTGTTCAGGTGTTAGAGTAAAACAAAAAGGCCATAGGATAGACCCTTGATGACATACCAGGAATCAACCCTACCCTTTGCATGCATCACATCCATCTTGAGGAGTCATCCAAACCAATTAGACAACCACAAAGAAGACTCAATCCACTCATCCTTGAGGTAGTTAGGGAAGAGATCGCCAAGCTTCTTCAAGCTGGTATTATCTACCCAATTTTTGACAGTGAATGGGTTAGTCCAATTCAAGTTTTACCTAATAAGGATGGGATAACTGTTGTCACAAATGAACATGGATAGGTAGTCACAACTCGAGTGAAGAACAAATGGCGTGTGTGAATTGACTATAGGAAATTGAATGTTGAAAAAAGAAAATATCACTACCCTCTTCCATTACTTGATCAAATGCTGGAACGATTATCCAGAAAGTCACACTATTGCTTTCTTGATGGATACACCGGCTACTTCCAAATCCCAATCGCACCTCAGGGCCAAGAAAAGACTACTTTGACATGCCCCTTTGGAACATACGCATATAGAAGAATGCCTTTTGGCCTTTTCAATTCTCCTGCAACATTCCAAAGGTGTATGATGAGTATCTTTTCCAAATTCATTGAACACTGCATGAAAGTCTTCATGGATGACTTCACCATTTATGGCAAGTCATTTGAATCTTGTTTGAATTAACTCTCTCTAGTCCTCCAAAAGTGTGTCAAGTGTAACCTTGTGTTAAATTTTGAAAAATGTAACTTCATGGTTACAAATTGGATTGTTCTAGGGCACATAGTTTCAAAATATGGTATTGAAGTTGATCCTAACAAAATTGAAGTGATCCAATCACTTCCTCAACCCACTTCTGTTTGAGACATCCGTTAATTTCTCGGTCATGCCGGTTTATATCGGAGATTCATCCATAAATTTAGTAAAATTTCCCTCCCACTCACTCGGTTGCTTTAAAATGATGTCCCTTTCCATTTCAATGATGTTTGCAAGAGAGCCTTCATTGAACTCAAAACTGCTCTTACATCTTCCCCAATAATCCAACCCCCAGATTGGTCCTTACCCTTTGAATTGATGTGTGATGCTTTTGATAGAGCTGTTGGGGCTGTTCTTGGTCAAAGAAGAGAAAATATTCCTCATTTCATCTATTATGCCTCAAAAAAATTGGATGAAACTCAATCTCACTACACTATCACTGAAAAGGAACTTTTAGCAGTGGTTTTTGCCTTAGATAAATTCCGACCCTATCTCTTAGGTGACAAAATCATCATGTTCATAGACCATTCTGCTATAAAGTTCTTACTCAAGAAAAGTGATTCCAAATCGAGGATAATAAGATGGATCCTAATGATCCAAGAGTTTGACCTTGAAATCAAAGATAGACCAGGAAAAGAAAACCCTGTGGCTGATCACTTGAGTAGAATTTCTAATTCTTCTCATTCTGAAATCATCGATCCTGAATTCCCCACTGAGCACCTTTCATCTCTCACTCCAAAAATACCATGGTATGCCCCAATTGTAAATTTCTTGGTTTCTTTTGTTTTTCCTGAATTTTTTTCAAAAGAACAAAAAATGAAGTTGAAAAGTGATTCAAAATACTATTTTTGGGAAGAAAATAAAGTTTGGAAAACTGGGGCTGACATGGTAATAAGGAGATGTGTCGATAAAAATGAACATTCTTCCATATTAAAATTCTGTCACTCACTTCCTGGAGGTGGCCACTTTGGACCACAAAGGACCTCCCGAAAGGTCCTAGACTCTGGATTCTTCTGGCCTTTACTCTTCACGGACTCACATGAGTTCTGTCAATCATGTCCCACTTGACAAAAGTTTGGCACAATTTCCAAGAGAAATGAAATGACCCAAAAGCCTTTAATTTTCTGCAAGATCTTCGATGTTTGGGGTATCGATTTCATGGGACCATTTCCCCTTTCCAATGGATTCTCATACATCCTTCTTGTGGTTGATTATGTTTCTTGGTGGGTCGAGGCCAAACCCACTAGAAAGGATGATTCACATACTGTTAGTGAGTTCCTAAAGACAAACATCTTCCATAGATTTGGCACGCCTCGTGCCTTGATCAATGACTTAGGAACCCATTTCTGTAATAGAACCATGGAATATATTTTGAAAAAGAATGGGGTTGTACATAAAACTTCAATTTCATATCACCCCCCAAAAAATGGCATGACTGAAATTTCTAATAGAGAAGTGAAAAGAGTGATTGAGAGAATTGTAAAACCCACTAGAAAAGACTGGCCTGAAAGAATTGCTGAAGCACTTTGGGATTATCGGACTGCATATAAAACACCCATTGGGATGTCTCCTTTTAGACTAGTTTTTGGTAAAGCATGTCATCTGCCAGTTTAAATCCAACATAAGTCATTTTGGGTAGTTAAAACTTGTAATTTTGATCTTGAAAAATCCGGTGAAGAAAGATTGTTGCAGATGGATGAACTAAAGGAGATTATACTTGATTCTTATGAGAATTCTATTCTCTACAAAGAAAAATCCAAGGTACTCCATGACAAACACATCCTAAGAAAGGTATTCCATGAAGGTGAAAAGATAGTTCTCTTAAATTATCGATTTTGGATTCACCCATGTAAGCTTAATTCTCGTTGGGAAGGTCATTTTGTTATTACTAATGTTTACCCATTTAGTGCAATGCAAGTCCAAGACCCCTCTTCCAAAAGTACATTCACGGTTAATGGACATCGGTTAAAGCATCACCATGAGAGGACACACAATCCTGGATCAACATCGACTTCCACTGGATCTCCAACTTCTATAGTCGACCCACCACTGGATGGAGATAAAAACCCACAAAATCCAAACCAGGGGGAACCTCTTTCCCTTTAACTCTCTCTCTCTCTCTCTCTCTCTTCTTCTTCTTCCTCCCTCATTCTCATTTTTTACCACCTTCCTCATCAAATTTTTTTTATTTACTCATTCTCTTTTGTGTGTGTGTGTCTTTATAAAAAAAATAAAAACAAAAACCTAAAAACTAAAAAAAAAAACAAAAAAAAATCATCTTAACAAAAATATATATATAAAAAAAAATCAAGAGTCATGCTTACTCACCATCGAGTTTTGAAATTTTGTCCGACCATTTTGGAGAGTTAACAGACATGTTTTCATCTAATTTTTTTTGTATTTTCATCATGACTTTGGATAAATAATTTTGTGTCAAAATTAACAAATTTTGAGTCCTCATTTTTTGATTTGGAAAATGCTTTTCCTAAACCTTGAGGAACAACATTTTCTTTCTTTCCAAGGCCACCTATTGCCATCTTTTCAAAATGTGTGTTTTCACACCCATTTGTGAGTCTTGAGTTTGTGGACCTTCGAGCTGAATTTCCTACTTTAGTGTGCATTAATATGATAGAGGAATTTTCTGAACCACATGAGAATCACAATAGCCAAATAGCCTCCAATTTCCCTTACATTAATCCTCCTTTTGAAAGCCTCTTCGAGCCTATGAAAACCTTTTCCTTGATAGCCACATTACAAGCCCAATACCTGTTCCTACCCAATATCAACATGGATTTTCATTGCATAATTTTTTGAAATTTAAGTGTGGGGGGAATTGATTTCATTGTTTGGGTACCCTATTATTGATTTTCAATGAGTTATCATCTTCTTGTGGGCAAGCATCCATTTCAGTGTGGGGGATAGGTTGTCATTCAGTGTGTTTTGGGGAATGTAATGTACTTTCATTTATGTAATTTTGTAAATGGTATTGATAAGTGTTCAAAAAAAAAATCAAAAAAAAAATCAAAAATCAAAAATAAAAAAGGGTTGTTTCTTGGGTAGGTAAAAAATCACTCTTCCTAAACCTTTGATCTTGTTATAAATATTACAATTAGTGTTGTGAGGAGATCAATCATGGGTTGGGATATGAGTGTGAGATCTTTTCCAAGTTCAAATTTCGAAAAAAGGAAAAAAGAACACTTGCATTATATTCTTATGTCATTGGGAGAAGTTTTGTGGTTTATAAATATTAAATATTCTCATCCCCTTCAAATTTTCATCCTCTATTGTGTCTTTCTTCACACAATAATTCCCTTTTAAATATGTGTTTTCATTTCCTTTCATGTTTTATTTCAAAAAAAAATGTGCATTTCTTTTTCTATGTTGGTGTTTTACCCCTCTTCTTCTCTCCCTTGGACATTATATTCCTACCGTCCCATAGCCATAAAAAAACCCCTTAGAAATAACTCTTGATTCTTGTGCACTTTAGATAGGTATTGGAAGCTGAGAGCTCTTTCAAACTCTAAGATTTTCACTTTTGGTTGGTGAAAGAGCGAACCTCCACAAATGAATTTTATCATCTTGAGAGGTGTGAGTTTTGAGTGTCCACATTTTCCATTTCTAAATTTGAGCATGAAAAAATGAATTAGTTTTGGAACATTGTTTCTCTAACAACTTGTGGTGGAATTCAAAATGGATGAGTGACATAGTCTAAACCTCCCCTGATTGAAGAAAACAAAATTTTAATATTTGTTGGTGAGTGAAAATGATTTGGTTATGTTTTTATATTTGTTGCACATGAGGGCATTCACAAAACTAAGTGTGGGGGAGTTGATGTTATTAATATTTTCATGACTTATTATATACTCCCTTTACTTATTTTATATGAAATGTGCATAATTTGTGTGAAATATTAATGTTTTAATACTAAGTATAATTTTTTAGCATTTTTAGAAGTAGTCCAATTGAGCCTGTTTAATATTTTATTTATAACTCTCACCCTAATGATCCAAATTGTGTGTTTCTTGTTTTTTAGGATTCCTAATTCAATATAAAACATTTAATTATAAGGGATCATGGGCCAATTCTACCATTTGAAGGATCACATTTACCACACAAGATGACCCAAAGAATTTGTGAAGAAACTGGACCATCCATGATGATTTAGTTACCAGTCTAAATCCCAAAGCCCAAATTTTATGAAACTTTACCATATGTTCTTTATTATCCAAAATAATCATGGATAAAAATTTCAGGGCCCAAATTTAAGAACAAGAGGCCCAACATATGCTTTGAAATCCATCCCACCATTCTGGATGAGAAATAAAATCAGTACAGTATTCATGACATATCTCATGATGTAAGAATCCAATAAATCTGAGATTTTTCAGTGTGAAATAGGAGATATAGGCGGCCGAATTTGTTGAAGAAATCATTCGGATTTGAAGGAATCCTCCTATTGAAAAACCCTTTCACATTTTAGACATAAAAAATACGGGATTGAAATGGACAGATTAAAATTGTTTAATCCACCGACCATAACTTTGTCTACACAGGTCCAAATTCCTCCAAATTTTGAGAGTATTCGGAAAAATTTATTATCTACATCTTTTAAGAATGATATTTCTCGATATTTTTCGGTCTGAATAGCCAACTTGGTGATGAAAGTAGAGGGACAAATTTGGAATGCAAACAGTCCACTCCTTGGGCTATAAATACTCTCCCCTACTCTCCTTGAGAGGGGTTGGCATTTCAGAAGAGTGGAGATCATATTGTCACAAAAAAAGCCTTGCAAAAGGCTAGGAAGGATATTCCATACTCAAGGTAAAGTTTGCTCTACCATAATAGATGACATTTTTTGTTTTTTTTATAATAACCAGAAACTAATGACTACATAAAGCACCATCCCCGACAAGGACGCCATTTGAAACACACGGATGATTATTTCCTATCAACCGGTCAAAGTTCCAGTGCTCTACTAATGTGTATAGTAGCACTCAGGTCGAATCCTAGACGATAATACTTTGTAATAGTCGTTTGTTTTTAGTTGATTATATTTTGATTTGGGGGGGATTATTTACAGAGCTTAATTGAAATGATTGATTGACTATAATTGATTTAAAAAATTGATAAATATTAGGGTGAGTTCATTATTAGATATTTAATCTTTTGATATCATTGAGATATGCTTTATATTGCATTTAATTTAACACCCACTTTGCAAGATAATGTTGATTGAAATTACTAAGTGTTGAGGCTTTAATCCAAGCCTTAACTTAACTTAGTGTTCTAATATCAATCATATATTGTTGATGGTAGTGTACGTATAGTTCCAATAATCCATGAAAACCACACGTTAAACAAAACAAGTCATTAATCCATGACATGTTAAGTCCAACATACACAATGTTAAATTAAAGAATATTCATCAAGAAAATACTCTCAGTCACTTAACATCCCTAAATTTTGACTCACCCCAATAATAGATTTACTCAGCCATTTAAATGATTAATAATCTGGTTGAAATTATTATGATGATAAATTATAAATAAAACAAAAAGAACGGGATAAGAAAAGAGTAGTGCGTCGAACACACACGATCGTAGAAGAGAGTTTAAAAAAATGACTTTCGATTGAATGAGGAAGCAAAATAAGGGAATGGGATTCAACTATATTTAAACTATTTTAAGAACATTAATATTAAACTACATAAGTTGTATGATAATAAAAGATATTGAATAAGTAACTTTCATTAAAATAGAATTACAAAGAAAGAGACTTACAAGATTACAAAAACGAAGAACACAAAAGTAAGTGAAAACAAAGAGAGGAGGAAAGGTCTCTCAAGTGAAAACTTGAGTATGGAAGATCCTCCCAAGAATTTTTAAAGGCTTTGGTCATGCCAATATGATCTCCTCTCTTCTTAAATTCCAACCCCTCTCAAGGAGAGAAGGGGAGAGTATTTATAGCCCAAGGAGTGGACTGTTTGCATTCCCAATCTGTCCCTCCACTTTCATTGCCAAGTTGGCTATTTAGAAAGCCGAATCTCGAGAAATATCCTTCTTCAAAGTCGTAGATAATAAATTTTTCCGACCTCTCTACAACTTTGGAGTCATTTGGACTTATGTAACCAAAGTTATGGCTGGTTTATTAAACAAATTTAATCTGTCCATTTCAATCCAATATTTTTTATGTTCAAAATGTGAAAGGGTTTTTTAATAGTAAGATGCCTTCAAAACCGAATGATGTATTCAAAAAAGTATTCCTCATATATCTACTCTTTCACACTGAAAAATCTCAACTCAAAATGATTTCTAGATCAAGATCCATGTCATCAACACTGTAATTATTTTAATTCCCGGACAAAAATGTGGTTTGAGTTTTAAAGCATTAGTTGAGCCCCTTTTATTTAGATTTGGGACTTGAAATTTTTATCCAATACTCCTTTAATTATACCTAGAACTTTGTAGGAGAATAAAAGAATTTGGACTTCCTTATTGAGCTCAGCAAGTAAATCTTCATGGCTGGTCCAGTTTCTTCACAGATTCTATAGGCCTCCTTGTTTAGTCCATATGGGCCTTATAATGGAAAAATTAGCCCATGATACCTTCTAATGAAATGTTTTATATTAAATTAGGAATCCTAAAAAATAGGAACCACAAAATTTAGATCAATAGGGTGATATTTATAAATAAAATAATAAACTGACTCAATTGGACTACTTCTAAAAATGATCAAAAATTATACTTAGTATTAAAACATTAATATTTCACATAAATTATGCACATTTCATATAAAATAAGTAAAGGGAGTATATAATAAGTCATGAAAATATTAATAACAACAACTCCTCTACACTTAGTTTTGTGCATGTTTTCATGTGCAACAAATATAAAAACATGAAAAAATCATTTTCACTCACCAACAAATATTAAAATTTTGTTTTCTCCAATCAGGGGGTTTAGACTATTTCACTCATCCATTTTGAATTCCACCACAAGTTATTACAGAAACAATGTTCCAAAACTAATTCATTTTTTCATGCTCAAATTTAGAAATGGAAAATGTTGACACTCAAAACTCACACCTCTCAAGATGATAAAATTCATTTGTGGAGGTTCCCTCTTTCACCAACCAAAAGTGAAAATCTTAGAGTTTGAAAGAGCTCTCAGCTTCCAATACCAATCCAAAGTGAACAAGAATAAAGAGGTATTTTAAAGAGTTTTTTAGTGGCTATGGGACGGTAGGAATATAATGTCCAAGAGAGAGAAGAAGATGGTTAAAACACCAACATAGAAAAAGAAATGCACATTTTTTTTAAATAAAACATGGAAGGAAATGAAAAAAAATATTTACAAGGGAATGATTGTGTGAAGAAAGACACAATAAAAGAAGAAAATATGAAGGTAATGAGAAGATGAAATATTTATCAAACACAAAACTTCTCCCAATGACATAAGAATATAATTCCAGTGTTCTTTTTTTTTTCTTTTTTCAAAAGTTGAACTTGGAAAAGATCTCACACTCATATACCAACCCATGATTTATCTCGTCATGACACTAATTATAATAGTTATAACAAGATCAAAGGTTGAGGAAGAGTGATTTTTGACCTACCCAATACACAAACCATTTTTTTCAAATATTTTTTGATTTTTTTGTCATCATTTTTTAACACTTGTCAATAACAATTAAAAAATTACACTTGTCAATAACATTTACAAAATTACATAAATGGAAGTACATTACATTCCCCAAAACATAATTAATGACAACCTCTCCCCCACACTGAAATGGATGCTTGCCCTCAAGCAGATGATAACTCGGTGAAAATCAATAATAGGGTACCCAAACAATGAAATTCATTCCCCCACACTTAAATTTCAAAAAATTATGCAATGAAAATCCATTTTGATATTGGGTGGGAAAAGTTATTGGGCTTGGAATGTGGCTATCAAAGTAAATGTTTTCATAGGCTCGAAGGGGCTTTCAAAAGGAGGATTAATGTAAGGTAAATGGGAGGCTATTTGGCTATTGTAATTCTCATGTGGTTCAGAAAATGCCTTTATCATATTAATGCACACTAAGGTTGGAAATTCAGCTCTAAGGTCCACAAACTCAAGACTCACAAATGGGGGTGAAAACACACATTTTAAAAAGATGTCCATAGGTGTCCTTGGAATGAAATCAAATGTTGTTCCTCACAGTTTGGGAAAATCATTATCCAAATCAAAAATTGAGCATTCAAAATTTGTTAATTTTGACACAAAATTCTTTATCCAAAGTCATGATGAAATTAAAAAAAATTTGAGATGAAAACATGTTTGTTAAGTCCCTAAAATGGTTGGATGAAATTTCAAAACTCGATGGTGAGTAAGCATGACTCTTGATTTTTTTGTATTTTTTTTAAGTTTTTTTTTTGTTTTTTAGTTTTTTAGGTTTTTGTTTTTGTTTTTTATAAAGATACACCCACACAAAAGAGAAAGTAAAAAAAAGGTTTTGATAAAGAAAGTGGTAAAAAAAAATGAAAGAGAGAGGAAGAAATAGAAAGAGGTAGAGAGAGGAAGAGATAGAGAGAGAGTTAAAGGGAAAGAGGTGCCCCCTGGTTTGGATTTGGCGGGTCGTCATCTCCATCTAGTGATAGGTCGGCTACAGAAGTTGGGGATCCAATGGAAGTCGATGTTGATCCAGGATTGTGCATCCTCTCACTATGATTCTTTAACCGATGTCCATTAACCGTGAATGTCCTTTTGGAAGAGGGGTCTTGGAATTGCATTGCACCAAACAGGTAAACATTAGTAATAACAAAAGGACCTTCCCAATGGGAATTAAGATTACCTGGGTGAAGACGAAATTGAGAGTTGAAAAGAAATACCTTTTCAACTTCATGGAATACCTTTCTCAGGATGTGTTTGTCATGGAGTACCTTAGAATTTTTTTTATACAGAGTGGAATTCTCATAGGATTCAAGTCGATGCTCCTCCAGTTCATCCAATTGCAACAATCTTTCTTCACCAGATTTTTCAAGATCAAAATTACAAGTTTTCACTGCCCAAAATGACTTATGTTGGATTTCAACTAGCAAATGACATGCTTTACCCAAAACTAGACTAAAAGGAGACATCCCAATAGGTGTTTTATAGGCAATTCGATAAGTCCAAAGTGCTTCACCAAGTCGTTCTAGACAGTCTTTTCTGGTGGGTTTTACAATTCTCTCAAGCACTCTTTTCACTTCTCTATTAGAAAGTTCAGCCATGCCATTTGTTTGGAGGTGATATGCAGTTGAAGTTTTATGTACAACCCCATTCTTTTTCAAAATAGATTCCATGGTTATATTACAGAAATGGGTTCCTAAGTCACTGATCAAGGCATGAGGCGTTCCAAATCTTTGGAAGATGTTTGTCTTTAGGAACTCACTAATAGTATGTGAATCATCCTTTCTAGTGGGTTTGGCCTCAACCCACCTAGAAACATAATCAACCACAAGAAGGATGTATGAGAATCCATTGGAAGGGGGAAATGGTCCCATGAAATCGATACCCCAAACATCGAAGATCTCACAGAAAATTAAAGGCTTTTGGGGAATTTCATTTGTCTTTGAAATTGTGCCAAACTTTTGGCAAGTGGGATGTGATTGACAGAACTCATGTGAGTCCTTGAAGAGTGAAGGCCAGAAGAATCCAGAGTCTAGAACCTTTCGGGAGGTTCTTTGTGGTCCAAAGTGGCCACCTCCGGGAAGTGAGTGACATAATTCTAATATAGAAGAATGTTCATTTTCATCGACACATCTCCTTATTACCATGTCAGCCCTAGTTTTACAAATTTTATTTTCTTCCCAAAAATAGTATTTTGAATCACTCTTCAACTTCATTTTCTGTTCTTTTGAAAGTTTTTCAGGAAAAACACCAGTAACCAAGTAATTTACAATTGGGCCATACCATGGTATTTTTGGAGTGAGAGATGAAAAGTGCTCAGTGGGGAATTCAGGATCGATGATTTCAGAATGAGAAGAATTATAAATTCTACTCAAGTGATCAGCCACAGGGTTTTCTTTTCCTGGTCTATCTTTGATTTCAAGGTCAAACTCTTAGAGAAATAGGATCCATATTATTAGCCTCGGTTTGGAATCAATTTTCTTGAGTAAGAACTTTATAGTAGAATAGTCTGTGAAGATGATGATTTTGGCACCTAAGAGATAGGGCCAAAATTTATCTAAGGAAAAAAACAATGCTAAAAGTTCCTTTTCAGGGGCAATGTAGTGATATTGAGTTTCATCCAATGTTTTTGAGGCATAATAGATGACATGAGGAATCTTTTCTCTTCTTTGACCAAGAATAGCCCCAACAGCTCTATCAGAAGCATCACAAATCAATTAAAAGGGTAAGGACCGATCTGGGGGTTGGATTATTGGGGAATATGTAAGATCAGTTTTGAGTTCAATGAAGGATCTCTTACAAATCTCATCGAAATGTAAAGGGACATCATTTTGGAGCAACCGAGTGAGTGGGAGGGAAATTTCACCGAAGTTATTGATGAATCTATGATAGAAACCGGCATGACCGAGGAATGAACGAATGTCTCGAACAGAAGTGGGTTTAGGAAGTGATTGGATCACTTCAATTTTGGAAGAATCAACTTCAATACCATCTTTTGAAACTATGTTCCCTAGAATAATCCCATTTGTAACCATGAAGTGAAATTTTTCAAAATTTAACACAAGGTTACACTTGACACACTTTTGAAGGACTAGAGAAAGTTAATTCAAGCACGATTCAAATGACTCACCATAATTGGTAAATTCATCCATGAAGACTTCCATATAGTGTTCAATGAATTCAGAAAAGATACTCACCATACACCTTTGGAATGTTTCAGGAGCATTGTGAAGGCCAAAAGGCATTCTCCTATATGCATATGTTCCAAAGGGGAATGTGAAAGTAGTCTTTTCTTGGTCCTGAGGTGCGATTGGGATTTGGAAGTTGCCGGTGTATCCATCAAGAAAGTAATAGTGTGACTTTCTGGCTAATCGTTCCAACATTTGATCAAGGAATGGAAGAGGGTAGTGATATTTTTTTATTTCAACATTCAATTTCCTATAGTCAATGCACACACACCATTTGTTCTTCACTCGAGTTGTGACTACCTCTCCATGTTCATTTGTGACAACAGTTATCCCACCCTTATTAGGTACAACTTGAATTGGACTAACCCATTCAATATCATAAATTGGGTAGATAATACCAGATTGAAGAAGCTTGGTGATCTCTTCCCTAACTACCTCAAGAATGAGTGGATTGAGTCTTCTTTTTGGTTGTCTAATTGGTTTGGATGACTCCTCAATATGGATGTGATGTATGAAAAGGGCAGGGTTGATTCCTGGTATGTCATCTAGGGTCCATCATACGGCCTTTTTGTTTTCCTCTAACACCTGAACAATTTTGGACTCTTCGGTTTCAGTAAGTGAAGAGGAGATAATGACAGGATAAGAGTGATCATGGAAAAGGAATTCATATTTCAGGTGAACAGGAAAAGGTTTTAGATCTATCTCATCTTTTATTTTTGGGTTAGCCAACTCAGGAATGGAGGAAGGGACTTCAGTTGCTTCAAATTAATTCTCCTTAATACTTTCCAAGGTGAAGCAGTAGAGATCAGAGTTGATGTGGGATTCAAGAGAGTTTTCAAGATCCTGTAGATTGATAAATTCTATGAATGAAAGGTCCACATAAACTTTACCATTTATGACTTTGTTAATCATGGTGCAGATATCACAAGATCCTTTGTCATTATAACATTAATAACATGATGGATTGGGGTTCGATTGACTCTTAGAAGTGTCCTTAGAAGCATGGATTGAGAATGTAGAGTGATCCTCAGATGGGTATCACATGGCTTGGAAAATGTTGAATTTGACCAGTTGGTCACCGAATTCCATGGATAAGATGCCTAAATGGACATCAATCTTAGTTCTAGCAGTCATGAGGAATGGTCTTCCTCGAATTAGGGGAGATCAAGAAGATTCTGTCTCACCTTCCATGTCAAGGACATAGAAATTAGCAGGGAAGATAAGATCATTCACACGAACAAGTACATCCTCAATTATTCCCTTGGGACTAGCTATGCTTCTATTGGATAACTTAATGACAATACCCATTGGATGCAAGGGACCTAGACCAAGGCTGGAGAAGATGGATTTAGGCATGACATTAATTGAGTCTCCTAGGTCTATGAGTGCATCATCAAATTTGGAACTTCCAATTTGGCATGGGATAGTAAAGGTCCCTAGATCTTTTCACTTTATGGGAATAGATTGCTGGGTGGAAACATTTTTGAAGGTCCTAAGTTGCCTCTTGTGGGTACACAACTCCTTAAGAAACTTGGCATACTTAGGAATTTGTTTGATGGCATCTAAGAGAGGAATGTTGAATTCAACACATCTAAACATGTCGAGCATTTCAGGATCAGGTTCAAAGGACTTCCTTGGTTTAGAAACAACTTAAGGAAAATGAATTGGATTCCTAAGTGGAATGGAAGGAGGTGAGGGAATAGATTCAGGTTCCTTTTCAAGTTTCTTTTTCTTTTCATTTTCTAGGTCAAAATTCAAAGGAGGGTTGGAGTACTTATCTTTAGGCATAGCAATTTTCTTTCCCGATCTAAGTGAAATTGCACTTACATTACCCTTGGGGTTGGGTAATGGTTGAGCTGGGAGCTGGGAAGAATTGGATGGTTGCTGCTGACTAAGGTGGGATGCAAGTTGACCGATTTGGGTTTCAATGTTCTTAAGGCTTGAACGAGTGAAGGAGGCAAGATCTTCCACTTCACTTTCCCATGGTTGTTTGGAAGAAAAGGCTTGTCCTGTATTGGGATTACCTAGATTTTGGTTCTTGGGAAAGAGATTGTATTGGTTTTGGAATTGGGAAGTCTCACTAGGATAATGAAATCCATGAGGAAGATTGTTCCTTTGTGGTTGAGGAATAAAAGGATAAGGTTGTTGGAAGTTACCAACACCTTGACCATATTGAAACTGGTTTGGGTTTTGAGGAGGGAATTGAGGGGGATGAGATATGAGATTACCATACCTAAGGCCTTGGTTATAGGAAGAAGAGAAGGGCTCAGAGTGAGGTTGGTTGAAGTTTCTAACAAAATGATCTGATAATTGAGGGTTGGTGTTCCGCTGAGCATATGCTGCATTGAGCTCCATTAGTCCAGATGAATCAGATTGATCCTCTTGAAGTTGTGGACATGTGTCTGTTGGATGAGATGAAGAGTTGCATATTCCACAGTTTTTGACAGGTCCAGGAAACATTGATTGCAAAGAAGATGAGGTTGGGGATTTGGTAGCCACAGCTAGTTGTCGCACAAGACCTGTAAGTTCACTCATCCACTCGGTCGTCTTATTAGGCTCTATAGATTGATTATCTTGGGATTGTTTTACTTGAGAATGTGCTCAAGTATGGAATTGTTGTGTGTTTGTAGCCATGTTACTTATGAGATCTCTTGCAGCTGCAGAAGTTTTATCAACAAGAGCACCACCACTTGCGGCATCAATGAGAGTTCTTTCCATAGCCAATAAACCCTCATAGAAGTATTGGATCAAGAGTTGGTCAGGAATTTGGTGATGCGAGCAAGTTGCAACAAGCTTTTTGAACCTCTCCCAGTATTCATGGAGTGATTCACTTGGGAACTGACGAATATCACTTATTTCCTTTCGGATAGAAGCAGTACGAGAAGCAGGAAAAAATTTTTCTAAGAAAAGTCGCTTCATGTCATTCCATGTGGTTATGGATCCAGGAGGAAGTTAGTAGAGCCATGACTTAGCGGTGTCAGCTAGGGAGAAAGGGAATGCTCATAGTTTGATTTGTTCTTTAGAAACCCCTTGAGGCTTCATGGTAGAGCACACTACTTGAAACTCTTTAAGGTGGATATGTGGATCCTCACCGGCTAGCCCGTGGAAATGAGGAAGAAGATGAATCAAACTCAATTTGAGTTCAAATTCAGCCTCTATGTTTGGATATTGAATACCAATAGGTTGGTAATTCATATCAGGGGCAATGAGTTCTTTAAGTGTTTGTTCCCTAGGATTGGCCATATCTAATTCAATTGGTTGGACAAGGACTGGTTCTTGAATTATTTGATTATCTCGTATGTTCCTCCTAAGTTGGCGAAGTGTTCTCTCAATTTCAGGGTCAAAAAAATCTGAGGGATTGTTTGGAAGGCTACGGGGCATTCAGAGAGATGTTGGAAGGAAAAGGAAGACGGGTTTTTCTTTGTGTTTTTTTTTCTGTTTATGATTTTTATGAGAAGATGGGTTTTTCTTTGTGTTTTTTTTTTCAATTTTTTTTAAACTTTATTTTTTTGTTTTTTTACAATAACCACAAACTAATGACTACATAAAGCACCATCCCCGGCAACATCGCCATTTGAAATGCACAGCCGATTATCGCCTATCGACTGGTCAAGATTCCGGTGCTATGCTAATGTGTATAGCAGCACTTGGGTTGAATCCTTGGCGATGATACTTTGTAATAATCGTTTGTTTTAATTTAATTGTAAAAAAAAACAAAGTTTAAAAAAAATTGAAAAAAAACACAAATAAAAACCCGTCTTCTCATAAAAATCATAAATAGAAAAAAACACAAAGAAAAAACCATCTTCCTTTTCCTTCCAACATCTCTCTGAATGCCCCATATCCTTCCAAAAAATCCCTCAGATTTGTTTGACCCTAAAATTGAGCGAACACTTCGCCAAATTAGGAGGAACATACGAGATAATCAAATAATTCAAGAACTAGTCCTTGTCCAAACAATTGAATTAGATATGGCCAATCCTAGGGAACAAACACTTAAAGAACTTGCTGCCCTTGATATGAATTACCAACCTCTTAGTATTCAATATCCAAACATAGAGGCTGACTTTGAACTCAAATCGGGTTTGATTCATCTTCTTCCTCATTTCCACGGGCTAGCCGGTGAGGATCCACATCTCCACCTTAAAGAGTTTCAAGTAGTATGCTATGCTAATGTGTATAGCAGAACTCGGGTCAAATCCTTAGCGATGATACTTTGTAATAGTCATTTGTTTTTAGTTGATTGTATTTTGATTGGGGGGGTTTATTTTCAGAGATTAATTGAAATGATTGATTGACTATAATTGATTTAACAAAATTGATAAAGATTGGGGTGGGTTCATTATTAGGGAGTTAAGCTTGTGATATCATTGAGCTTTGCTTTATATTTCATTTAATTTAACACCCACTTCGCAAGATAATTTTGATTTGAATTACTAAGTGTTGAGGCTTTAATCTAAGCCTTAACTTAACTAGGATTCTAATCACATTCAGTACTTGATTTTGGTAGTGTGTTTATGGTTCCAATAATCCATGGAATCCATACGTTAAACAAAATATATCATTAATCCATGACATATTAAGTCCAACATACACAATGTCAATTCAATAAATACTCATCATACACCTCTGGAATCTTGCAGAAGCATTGCAAAGGCCAAAAGTCATTATTTTATATGCATATGTTTCAAAGGGGCATGTGAAAGTAGTCTTTTCTTGATCTTGAGGTGATATTGGGATTTGGAAATAGCCAGTGTATCCATCAAGAAAGCAATAGTGTGACTTTCCGACTAATCGTTCCAGCATTTGATCAAGGAATGGAAAAGGGTAGTGATCTTTTCTTGTTTCAACATTCAATTTCCTATAGTCGATGTACACACACCATTTGTTCTTTACTCGAGTTGTGACTACCTATCCATGTTCATTTGTGACAACAGTTATCCCACCCTTCTTAGGTACAACTTGAATTGGACTAACCCATTCACTATCAGAAATTGGGTAGATAATACCAGCTTGAAGAATCTTGGTGATTTCTTCCCTAACTACCTCAAGTATGAGTGGATTGAGTCTATTTTTTGGTTGTCTAATTGGTTGTATTACTCCTCAAGATAGATGCGATGCATGCAAAGGGCAGGGTTGATTCCTGGTATGTCATCTAGTGTCCAACCTAGGGACTTTTTTTTTCCTCTAACACCTGAACAAGTTTGGACTCCTCAGTTTGGGTAAGTGAAGAAGAGATAATGACAGGATAAGAGTGATCATGGAAAAGGAATGCATATTTCAGGTGTTTAGGAAGAGGTTTCAGATCAGTCTCATCTCTCATTTGTGGGTTAGACATCTCAGGAATGGAGGAAGGGACTTCAGTTGCTTCGGATTCATTTTCCTTAATACTGTCCAAGGTGGAGCAGTAGAGATCAGAGTTGATGTGGGATTCAAGAGACTTTTCAAGTTCCTCTAGATTGATGGAGTCTATGAATGAGAGTTCCACATCAACTTCACCATTTATGACTTTTTTAATCATGGTGCAGATTTCACAAGATTATTTGTCATTAGAACATGAATAACATGGTGGATTGGGGTTCGATTGACTCTTAGAAGTGTCCTCAAGAGCATGGATTGAGAATGCAGAGTGATCCTCAGATGGACATCGCATGGCTTGGAAAATATTGAATTTGACCAGTTGGTCACCGAATTCCATGGATAAGATGACTGAATGGACATCAATGTTAGTTCTAGCAGTCATGAGGAATGGTCTTCCTAGAATTAGGGGAGATCGAGAAGAGTTCGTCTCACCTTCCATTTTAAGGACATAGAAATCAGCAGGGAAGATAAGATCATTCACACGAACAAGGACATCCTCAATTATTCCCTTAGGACTAGCTGTGATTTGATTGGATAACTGAATGACCACACCCGTTGGGTGCAAGGTACCTAGACCAAGGTTGGAGAAGATGGATTTAGGAATGACATTAATTGAGGCTCCTAGGTCTATGAGTGCATCATCAAAGTTTGAACTTCCAATTTGGCATGGAACTGTAAAGGTCACTGGATCTTTTCACTTTATGGGAATAGACTGCTGGGTGGAAACATTTTCAAAGTTACTAAGTTCCCTCTTGTGGGTGAAAAATTCATTAAGAAATATGGCATACTTAGGAATTTGTTTGATGGCATCTAAGAGACAGTACTGAAAAAACGACCTATACCCATGGTTCAAAACCGTGGGTATAGCCCCCAAAACCGTGGGTATAGCCTATACCCATGGTTTTGGGAACCGTGGGCTGGAATGGCGTCAGGATAGGGGTCTTGACCTATACCCATGGTTTGGTAGAACCGTGGGTATAAGTGTCTCACACACCAATATCCTGATGTACAGCGTGGCAAGGCATTTTACCCACGGTTTTCAAACCGTGGGAGATTTAAATTTTTCAAAAATTGAGGGCCGTAGGTTTTGAACCCGCGCCACAAGCAGCGACTCAATGCTGCAACCCAATAGCAGACCAACCGACCTGCCAAAATTATATGAATATTTATATAATTTTATTATAATATATTAATAATAATGTTGTTATCTAAAAAAACCGTGACCAGCGGGTTTCGAACATGCGACCTGGAGGGAATGAGTAGAACGGCGAACCAACTAAGCTACGAGGATTATATTCATGTAGTTATATGATTTTATACTTATATTAATACTATCGGTATATTTGAAAATTTCAATGACTGAGATTCGAACACCGCACTCCCAGAAGTGAACGGAGATCTAAACTAACCAAGCTACTGAATTTATATTTATAAAAATTGGAATCTGTATATTTATATTATTTAAGGCATTGTTCCCGTGTAAAATTTATTTTGTCCCACACAATTTTTTTCTCATTTTCCCCCGCCATAATGTGGGAAACCTATACCCACGGTTTTTCAAAACTGTGGGTATAGGTCTTTGAAAAAAGTACCCCCTATACCCACGGTTTTTAAAAATCGTGGGAATAGGTCTTCACAAAAAAACCTATGCCCACGGTTTCGGAAAAACCGTGGGTATAGGTCTTCCAAAAACACCTATGCCCATGGTTTTGTTGAAAACCGTGGGTATAGGTTCCCATACTATCTTATACCCATGATTCAAGAAAACCGTGGGTATAGGAGGGACCTATACCCATGGTTTTGTGGAAAATTGCGGGTATAAACCCAATTTCCAGTAGTGAGAGGAATGTTGACTTCAACACGTCTAAACATGTCGAGCATTTCAGGATCAGGTTCTAAGGACTTATTTGGCTTAGAAATAGCTTTATGAAAAGGAATTGGGTTTCTATGTGGAATAGAAGGAGGTGAGGGAATGGATTCAGGATCTTTTTCAAGTTTCTTTTTCTTTTCATTTTCTAGGTCAACATTTAAAGGGGGGTTGGAGGACTTATCTTGAGGCATAGAAATTTGCTTTCCTGATCTAAGTGAAATTCCACTTACATTACCCTTGGGGTTGGTTAATGGTTGAGCTAGGAGTTAGGAAGAATTGGATGGTTGCTGCGGACTAATGTGGGATGCAAGTTGACCGATTTGGGTTTCAATGTTCTTGAGGCTTGAACGGGTGAAGGAGGCAAGATATTCCACTTCACTTTTCCATGGTTTCCTGGAATAAGAGGCTTGTCCCATATTGGGATTACCTAGATTTTGGTTCTTGGGAAAGCAATTGTATTGGTTTTGGAATTGGGAAGGCTCACTAGGATAATGGAATCCAGGAGGAGGATTGTTCCTTTGTGGTTGAGGAATAAAAGGATAAGGTTGTTGGAAGTTACCAACACCTTGACCATATTGAAACTGGTTTTGGTTTTGAGGAGGTAATTGAGGGGGATAAGATATGGGATTACCATACCTAAGGACTTGGTTATAGGAAGAAGAGAAGGGCTCAAAGTGAGGTTGGTTGAAGTTTCTAACAAACTGACCTAATAGTTGAGGGTTGGTGTTCCGTTGAGCATATGCTGAATTGAGCTCCATTGGTCCAGATGAATCGTATTGATCTTCTTGAAGCTGTGGACATGTGTCTGTTGGATGAGATGAAGAGTTGCAGATTCCACAGTTTTTGACAAGTCCAGGAAACATTGATTGTGGAGAAGATGAGGTTGGAGATTTGGTAGCCACAACTAGTTGTCGCACAAGACCTGTAAGTTCCCTCATCCACTCGGTCATCTTGTTCGGATCAATTGATTGATTATCCTGGGATTGTTTGACTTGAGCATGTGCTTGAGTATGGAATTGTTGTGTGTTTGCAGCCATGTTACTTATGAGATCTCTTGCTGCTGCAGGAGTTTTATCAACAAGAGCACCACCACTTGTGGCATCAATGAGAGTTCTCTCCATAGACAATAACCCCTCATAGAGGTATTAGATCAAGATTTGGTCAGGTATTTGGTGATGTGGACAGGTTTCAACAAGATTTTTGAACTTCTCCCAGTACTCATGGAGTGATTCACTTGGGAATTGATGGATACCACTTATTTCCTTTCGGATAGAAGTAGTAGGAGAAGAAGGAAAGAATTTCTCTAAGAAGAGTCACTTCATGTCATTCCATGTGGTTATGGAACCAGGAGGGAGGTAGTAAATCCATGACTTGGCAGTTTCATATAGGGAGAAAGGGAATGCTTGGAGTTTTATTTGTTCCTCAGAAACCCCTTGAGGCTTCATGGTAGAGCAAACTACTTGAAACTTTTTAAGGTGGAGATGTGGATCCTCACCGGCTAGCCCGTGGAAATGAGGAAGAAGATGAATCAAACCCAATTTGAGTTCAAAGTCAGCCTTTATGTTTGGATATTTAATACCAAGAGGTTGGTAATTCATATCAGGGGTAGTGAGTTACTTAAGTGTTTGTTCCGTAGGATTGGCCATATCTAATTCAATTGGTTGGACAAGGACTGGTTCTTGAATTATTTGATTATCTCGTATGTTCCACCTAAGTTGGTGAAGTGTTCGCTAAATTTTAGAGTCAAAAAAATCCGAGGGATTGTTTGGAAGGTTACGAGGCACTCAGAGAGATGTTGGAAGGAAAAAGAAGACAGTTTTTTCTTTGTGTTTTTTTTTTCTGTTTATGATTTTTATGAGAAGACGGGTTTTTCTTTGTGTTTTTTTAAAAAAATTTTAAACTTTGTTTTTTTGTTTTTTTTACAATAACAAAAAAAATGACTACATAAAGCACTATCCCCAAAAATGACGCCATTTGAAATGCACGGTCGATTATCGCCTATCGACCGGCCAAGATTCCGGTGCTCTGCTACTGTGTATAGCAACACTCAGGTCAAATCCTCGGTGATGATACTTTGTAATAGTCGTTTGTTTTAAGTTAATTATATTCTGATTGGAGGGTTTGTTTGCAGAGCTTATGAAATAATTTATGGATGATGTTTGATTTGACAAATTGATAAAGATTTGGGTGAGTTCATCATTAGGGAGTTAAGCTTGCGATATCCTTTAGCTTTTCTTTATATTTCATTTAAATTAACACCTATTTCACAAGTTGACGTCGATTAGAATTCCTAAGTGTTAAAGCTTTAATCCAAGACTTTACTTAACTAGGATTCTAATATCAATCAGTACTTATTTATTTTAGTGTATTTATGGTTCCAATAATCCATGGAAACCACATGCTAAACAAAATATGTCATTAATCCATGATATATTAAGTCCAACATACACAATGTTAAATTAACGAATACTCATCGAGAAAATACTCTCAATCACTTAACATCCCTAAATTTTGACTCACCCCAATGAGATATTTACTCAGAAATTTGGGTGTTTAATAGTCTGGTTATAATAATTATGATTATAAATTAATAATAGAAGAAAAAGAAAGGGATTAGAAAAGAGTGGTACGTCGAACACACACACACGGACAATGATGATAATTAAAAACAGATTTTTGATTGAATGAGGAAGCAAAAGAAGGGAAAGGGATTCAACTGAATTTAAAATATTTTAAGAACATTAATATTAAACTATAGAAGGTGGATGAGAATAAGAGATATTGAATAAGTAACTTTCATTAAAACAGAATTACAAAGAAAGATACTTACAAGATTACAAAAACGAAGAACACAAAAGTAAGTGAAAACAAAGAGAGGAGGAAAGGTCTCTCAAGTGAAAACTTGAGTATGGAAGGTCCTCCCAATCCTTTGGCAAGGCATTGGTCGTGCCAATATGTTCTCCTCTCTTATTAAATTCCAACCCCTCTCAAGGAGAGAATGAGAGAGTATTTATAGCCCAATGAGTGGACTGTTTGCATTCCCAATCTGTCCCTCCAATTTCATCGCAAAGTTGGCTATACAAGCAGAAGAATATAGAGAAATATCCTTATTAAAAGTTGTAGATAATAAAGTTTTATGACTACTCTCAAAATTTGGAGTCATTTGGACTTAAGGATCTAAAGTTATGTCTGGTTGATTAAGTAAAGTTAAACAGTCCATTTCAATCCAGTCTTTTTGAAGTCCAAAATGTAAAAGGGTTTTTAAATAGTAGTATTCCTTCAAATACGAATTATTTCTTAAACAAATTGTGCCTCCTATATCTCCTCTTTCACACTGAAAAATCTCATCTCTATTTTATGGTTACATCATGCGATATGTCATGAATACTATACTGATTTTAATTCCAGGCCAGAATGGTGGTCTAGATTTTAAAGCTTAATTTGGGCCCCTTGTTATTAGATTTGAGACTTGAAATTTTTATCCAATACTCCTTTAATTATCCCCATAACTTTTGAGGAGAATAAAAGAATTTGGACTTGTTGATTGATCCCAACAATTAAATCTTCATGGCTGGTCCAGTTTCATCACGAATTCTGTAGGCCTCCTTGTGTGGTATATATGGGCCTTAAAATGGAAGAATTATCTCATCATACCTTCGAATTAAATGTTTTATATTGAATTAGGAATCCTAAAAAACAATAACCACACAATTTGGATTAGTAGGGTGAGTTTTATAAATAAAATAGTAAACTGACTCAATTGGACTACTTCTAAAAATGCTCAAAAATTATAATTAGTATTAAATCATTATTATTTCACAAAAATTATGAACATTTCATATAAATTCAGTAAAGGGAATATATAATAAGAAATGAAAATATTAACAACATCAACATTCTGTGTAGTTACTCGGACACACGCCGTGTGTTCTTCTGTTTGGGAAGAAAAGAAAACTTTTTGAGTACACGACGTGTACCCTCAGTACACGCCGTGTATTCTCTTCCCATGTCATAGACCGTGTGAGCAGGGACACGGGGAAGGGAAATGCTTGGGAAAAAACACAGTGTACCAGATTTACACACCGTGTAATGTTGACCTGGAGTTCTACCGTGTAAATTAACAACATAGACGGGGGAGACCTTAAGACATACACGCCGTGTCCACTGTGGAACACGCCGTGTAGTCTGACCTGGGATCCGGTCGTGTAACTAACAACAGGGGTCCATGTAATCCTTTTGTGTACACACCGTGTGTATATGTAACACTCCGTGTAGCGTGAGTCGTGTATCCGGCCGTTTAACTAACAACACGGGTCGGCAGAGCTCGTCTAGTACACGTCGTGTACCTGTGGGACACGCCGTGTAGTCTTGTCCGAGGACAGACCATGTGGACTTAACCGTGTGGCTGGGGAAATGGGGTGGTGCACACGCCATGTGAGAGTGTCACACGCCGTGTAGTATCAATTCGAGTAGTTGTCCGTGTCATAAACGACACAGGAAGTTGGAAAATTACACCATACAAGTCGTGTAGATTATATACACACTGTGTAGTTTTGTTCAATGGGATCTGTGTGGCTTAGCTGTGTAGAAGGACCCGGGTAGGGGAAGAGAAGTCTGGTACAAGCCATGTAATCAGTATACATGCCATGCAGTATTGTTTTTAAAATCTTGAATGTCTTCTTCCTCCTGTTCCCCATTTGGTCCCTTCGTTTTCATTCTTTGATAATCTTGATCTAAGGTGTGCGTTTGACCTTGTAGAGTCATGCCACCGAGACGACCACGTGTTGTTTTCTAGGAGAGCGGCAATGATTATACACCAGAAATGGTGGGCCATGGGATACCAGTGGATCCTCCAGCAGAGCCAGATGTGGCGCCAGCCATTATACCAGACACAAGCGCGAAGCCGCTATTCCGTGAAGGCTTTATGCGGTTCATGCAGACCTTTCAGGGAGCACCGTCGGCTGCCACATCTATGGATGAGCTGACTCGTATATTACAGCAGAATCATCCACCTATGTTCTTAGGGTATGGATAACCACAGGCTATGGAGTCTTGGATAGGGTCTATGCAGACTATTTTCGAGCATCTTGAGATGCCTCCAGGGAGGAGGGTCAAGCTCGCGACGTATATGCTACGTGATTCCGCCAAGAGGTGGTGGAATGTTACCCCCCAGTCTGAGCATCACAGAGACATGGGGTGGGAATATTTTCAGGCAGTCTTTTATGAATTATTATTTCCAGAGATTCTGAGGGAAGATAGAGTTCGAGAGTTCATGAACCTACAGCAATGCGCTATGTCGGTGATGGATTATTCTGCTCGCTTCACCGAGCTTCAGCATTTTGCACCCGTTCTAGTGGGTGATGAGACGTTGAGAGCCAGTCTCTTTGAGGATGGTCTTCGATATGAAATCTGAGCACTGGTGAATGTTTTTAGGTTGCCTTCAGTACATTCTATTGTGAACTAGGTGCTAATTATAGAGAGTAACCTGCAGGAAGCTAGTGGTGTGGGCCAGGGTGGTTCAACTCCAGTTTCTGGTACTATTTCTACTAGAAAGAAGAAGAGACAGATGGACTTATCTCAGGGTGGCAGTACCATCCAGAATAATGTTTCAGGTGGCCAGGTCATGTGCTACTAGTATGGTGAGGAGGGGCACAAGAGACCCCAGTGTCCATGAGACTCAATGGATTGCCGAGATTGCGGCAAGATGGGTCATCTAGAGCGCTTTTGCAAGGCATTTCCACCAATGGCTAGTGAGAGGGGTTCTGTGCAGACTCCACATGCGGGAGCAGGACTAGCAGCTTCTTTCCAGTCAGGGAACTGGAATATGCCAGGGCGTGCAGGCAGGGATGGTGGTCATGGCCATGGTAGCCAGACACCAGGATCTCAGAGGCAACATGGCGGGACAGCTCAGGGTAGCCAGGTTTTGTCACAGGGCCGCAGCACTGGGCAGACATATGCAGTGCAACAGACCCAATAGAAGTAGGATCCCAGACCTTCTACAGTCAGAGGTACTATTCTAGTAGCTTCTGTATTATCTTCAATACCTTTTGATATGGATGCTACGCATAGTTTCATATCTGTGCCCATTGTGGAGAGCCTTGGGCTATGTGTTTCTTCTTCTTCTTCTGATGTTATGATGTTAGACACTCTGTTGGGAATGAGAACGACATGTGTACGTCAGTGCAAGGAGTGCCCCCTTGAGGTTGGTGGGTATATCGGCCCGACCTTTTCTTAAATTACTATTACATCATTTAAAATATAAAAAACATAATAGTATTACCCATAGAGGATCCAAAGGTTTAGTGTCTTGGGAAAACTAGGACCACACATAACAAATACAACATCAAGCATAAAAATTTATTTAATTTCTTTCTCTAGATTCTTATTGGCACTTGTCCTCTCCTTAGTAAATCTAGCAACCTGAGGATATACCTCAAAAGGGGTGAGATAGAATCCCAATAAGAGGATATATAGAAACAATATATCATGGGGTGAGGATAATTATAACATAGGAAAAAGATCATGAACATGAGAGGAGCATAAATAAAATACTTGAAATGTGGCAATGCATAAAAATGAAACATCATGTCTTAGTGGTTAACTACAAAACATACTTGTGAACCAAGCTAGAATCTTGTTCACACATCATTTCACATTTAATCATGAGATTAATCACTTTACCCAATGCATTGGAGCGCTGTATAATTCCGCGCACACCCATCACTTTGAAACATTCATAATTGCGCTATATAATTCCGGGCGCACCCGTCACATCATAATATTATGATCATCATGCTTGCCACATAGAACACATATAAAAAATGTACATAACTAACCCATTTAAAGGAATGGGTTTCATCATATAATAACACATTCATAAGCTTTGGGTTCTCAAAATAAAGAGGGAATAGCATACATGTTACAAGAACTGTCCACTTTGAGTGAGAAGTAAAAAGGGGTGTTCTTAAAAGAAGAGTTCTTTTGGAAAACATTTTTTTGTTGTACATAAAAACCAGTGACAAACATGTATATCCCCGAAAAGTAAAGACAATTATGAAAAAATTATCTTTAAGGAGTAACCATATCAAATATGGAGTGAAAGAGGGAGAACCTGAAGGAAGAAAATTGGGTTTGAGATTTCCCCTTACCTTGTACCCGAATGCTTCCTTCTCTTTAATGTCCTGTATAATGAAATTGTATTCATTAATTAGAAATAAAGAACCATTTATACATTAATAGGGTTCATTATAGTTTCATTATGTCATATTATGTTCTTTTGGATGACTTATAGAGTTTAAAAACATTGTTCGGGGATGTTCGTTTTTATGGTTTTTCTTGGGTGGTTCACTTGTATTCTTAAATTGAAGTTTGGGTAGAACATGAGTAAAAATCCAGAAATAATATTAAATGTAATTAATGATATTAAAATATCTTTAATGATTTTATAATTAATTATATTAGATCCATGTGGATGAATCATTAGATAAGAATTAAATGATGGTTATTTGGGTCAATTTGGGCAGTTTTTGGATCACAACAAACTTGTTTTAACTTATCACTTAGTAATATGTCCATAGGTTATTTACAGAACTTTAAATAGAAAATAATATAAATAAAATATTATGGTTCAACCATAAAAATGGTTTCATGGCTATATCTGAAGGTAGAAATGGAATAAGAAAGCATGTCGTTCTTGAATGTGATAAATTAACACCTCACGAACAACGTTCTCTTTAATAAAATAAAAGGAAGTGGGAAAGGGGGATGGATGATATAATATCCCATTAGAATCATAAAATTACATTATATGTATAATAATGGAGTTACAATACAATTTGGATGAAGATAGGTGGGGAGAGATCAATAAATGAACTTGAACTTGAAGGGAAATTAAAGGAGAAGAGGGAGGGAAATTACCTCTTGAATCCTTCTCTTGAGAACCTCCTTAAGGGCCTAAGAATGGTATTTTGATGAGACCATCAGCTCTTGGAAGTGGTTTAGGGGATAGGGAAGGTGTTTGGGTAGAGTTTGGAGAAGTATTGGAGCTTGAGAGGTGTGAGGAAATGAGGGTGTGAAGGGTGGCTTTTATAGTGGAGGGGAGAGGGGTTTCCTTAATATAAACTTCATTAGTTTATTATTTCCTCACAAAACAAGGAATAGAGAGTCTTTAATGACCAAGAATAGTATTTTTATAATGTAATCCCGAACCAAGTGGGCTTACATCAGCATAAAATCACACATGACCCTATAATTAGCTTATTTAGCTTATTTTGTAAATTACGGTATTTCACTATTCATCAAAAATTCAAGTATCTCAGAAAAATCCCAAAAATTTTCCCCAACCATTTTTCGACATGTATAATCCAAAAATGAAGTCCATTTTTCAAAAATAATTTTCTAAATATTATTAATTTAATATTTAATTAAAATCATAATTTACTTAAAAAAACAGTTTTAAGATTAAAACTGATTTTATAGTGCTTTCAAAAATTACATAGGGTCTTATAAAATTATCTAAAAACTATAAGACATTTGTTAAATAATTTATGAATACATTTTAGAGAAATAAATATTCTTTTAAATTAATTAATTAATTATAATTAATTATTTATGACTTACAAAACACCAAAATGTTTACTAAGGTCAAATTGTCACTTTCTAAGATGTCAAAATTTTATTTTATTATTCATAGGTAATGTTACTCTTATGTTGGATGATTTACTATTCATAAGTATCATATTACTATTCATAAGGGTATGTTACTATTCCTAAGGGTATGTTACTATTCACTAAAAATTATTTTTGTTTCATTAGACTCCAAAAATCATCTTGAACACAACTGTGTATGTCGGATTTTCGAAATTTCAAACATAAAAGTGACAAACTTATGTTTAAAGGTCACTTATCACTTAGTAGTTAATTTTTTTGTGTTTTCATGTTATTTTATAACATAAATATAAGAAGGAAATTTCAATTGAAAAACTTTGGGTCGTTACATTTTTCCCCCCTTAAGAAATTTCGCCCCTGAAATTTCACTCTACACAAATAGGTGAGGGTACTTCTCCTTCATTGCCTCTTCTAGTTCCCAATTTGCTTCCTCAAACTTATGGTTCCTCCAAAACACTTTGAAAATCTGGGTTGTCTTTTTTTCCTAGAACCTTATCTCTCCGATCCAGAATCTTTACTGGCTACTCCTCATAGGAGAGATAATCTTACAGCTGCACCACCTCTGAGTTTAGTACATGTGAGGGGTCTGGTATATACTTCCTCAGTAGTGACACATGAAAAACATCATGAACTTGATCCATATTTGGTGGAAGTTCAAGACGATAGGCCACAACTCCTATGCGGTCAAGGATCTCAAAGGGGTTAATATACCTTGGGCTTAGCTTCCCTTTCTTCCCGAATTGCATGACTCTCTTCCATGGAGATATTCAAAGGAAGACTTTATCTCCAACGTTGAACTCCAAGTCCCTTCGATGGTTGTCAGCATAGCTCTTTTGCCGACTTTGAGTAGCTTTGATATGTTTCTGGATGACTTGAACCTTCTTTGTCATCTCTTGAACAAGGTTAGGTCCAAGTAGTTTTTTTTCTCCAAATTCATCCCAACAGGTTGGAGTTCTACATCGCTTTCCATACAGAGCTTCATATGGAGCCATCCGGATACTCGAGTGGAAGCTATTGTTGTATGAGAACTCAACCAATGGGAGATGCTGATCCCAACCACCTTTTAATTCAAGAGAGCATACTCTTAGCATATCTTTAAGCGTTTGAATAGTCCTTTCAGACTGGCCATCGGTTTGGGGGTGATAGGCCGTGCTGAAATTTAATTCAGTACTCAAAGCATGTTGAAGGCTCCTCCAGAATTTAAATGTGAACCTTGGATCACGGTCAGAGACAATTGAGAGTGGAACACCGTGCAATCTCACCACTTCCTTCACATATATATTTGCAAGTTGTTCAAGTGAGATTCCTTCCCGAATAGCGATAAAATGAGCAGCCTTGGTGAGTCGGTCAACCACAACCCATATCGCATTATTTCCCTTTGACGTCTTCGGGAGACCTGTGACAAAGTCCATAGTAACATTTTCCCATTTCCACATAGGTATAGGCAATGGCTGCATCATACCCTTGGACTTTTGTCGCTCAGCTTTAAATTGCTGACATACCAAGCACCTTGATATATATTCTGCAGTCTCCTTCTTCATGTTATCCAACCAGAAGTGTTCTCGGAGATCACGATACATCTTGGTACTCCCAGGATGGATAGAGAAAGTTGAGCTATGTGAATTGTCCAATAGCTCATTTTTTATCCCGGGTGAAGAAGGCACACAAATCCGCGTTCCAAACCAAATCACACCATCATCATCGATATGGAACTCTTGCAGGTTCCCTTACTTTACTGCATTCAACCTCTTTTGTATCTCCACATCATCCATTTGTGCTTCCATAATCTTCTCCTGGATGGATGGTTGTGCAATCATTTGGGCAAGGTAGGATGTATCCCCTGCCATTATGATTTCCAAATCTATTCTTTTCATATCCAAGAATATTGGGTCTTTCTCAATCTGCAGCATGGATAGAGTAACATGTTCTTTTTTTCTTAGAGCATCAGCTAACTTGTTCGCTTTTCCAGGATGATAGTGAATAGAGAAATCCTAATACTTGATTAGCTCTAACCATATCCTTTGACGCATGTTGATCTCCTTTTGTGTGAATATATACTTTAGGCTCTTGTGGTCAGTGTATATGTCACAATTCTCGCCATAAAGGTAGTGCTGCCAAATTTTCAAGGCAAAAATCACGGCTTCCAGCTCTAGATCATGTGTCAGGTAGTTCTGCTCATGGATCTTCAACTATCGTGAGGCATAGGCTATCACATTATCATTTTTCATGAGTACACAACCCAAGCCCTTCTTTGAAGCATAACTGTATATCACAAAACTTTCTCCACTTTTCGGTAGTGTGAGTACAGGTGCAGTGATCGGCCTTATCTTTATCTCCTTGAATCTTCCCTCACATTCTTCCATCCAGACATACTTTACCCCTCTCCTCGTTAACTTAGTTAGCGAGCTTGACAATCGTGAGAAGTTTCTCACAAAACATCGGTAGTACCCATCTAATCTAAGAAAACTACGGATTTTTGTGACACTAGAGGGCCTAGGACATTCCTCAATCGCCTTTGTCTTTGAAGGATCCATAGAAATTCCCTCACTTGTGATCACATGTCCCAAAAATGTGACTTGATTCATCCAAAAGTCACACTTGCTGAACTTGGCGTACAACTTCTCCTTTCTCAATGTCGCCCACACAAGTCTTAGATGTTCTTCATGTTCCTCCTTGATCTTGGAGTAGATGAGAATATAATCGATAAACACTACCAAAAATTTGTCGAGGTAATGTCTAAAGACTTTATTCATCAAATCCATGAAGATTGTAGGGGTATTAGTAAGTCCAAATGGAATCACCAAAAACTCATAGTGCCCATACCTTGTACAGAAGGAAATTTTCTGAATATCTTCCTTCTTCACCTTTACCTGATGATATCCAGAATGAAGATCCACCTTTGAGAAGTATTGATCTCCTCTTAACTGGTCGAACAAGTCATCAATACTTGGGAGAGGATACTTGTTCTTTATGGTTATCTTGTTGAGTTCCCGATAATCGATACACAACCGCATGGTTCCATCCTTCTTCTTCACAAAGAGCACTGGCACACCCCAAGGTGATGCACTAGGGCGTATGAACCCTTTGTCCATATGCTCTTGCAGCTACTTCTTTAACTCCTACAGTTCGATAGGAGCCATCCTATAGGGGCACTTTGAGATAGGAGTAGCTCCGGGTATGAGTTCAATTGAGAACTCTACCTCACGATCCGGGGGAATTCCGGGTAACTCTTCAGGAAATACATCTTCATATTCCCTCACGATGGGCATTTTCACAAGGTTGGCACTTTCCTTCGACTCAACCATTTGGGCGAGGTATGCTTCTTCATAGGGAATCAACACCCACACCATTGAAGGATTTTTCAAAGGATATTAATGATCTTCCTTTAATTTGTAGAGGAGTATGGGATGGTTTGGAATATGAAATGATATTTCCTTTTCTCGACAGTTGATATGTGCTCTATATAACGAGATCCAATCCATTCCCATTATAGCGTCAAATTCCACCAAGGGAAGTATTACGAGATTTTCTGGAAGAATCTTCCCATATACGCCAACAGGAGAAGAGTCAAACTCTTGGGTTGAAATGATTGCACCACTTAGTGTTTCTATAGATATCTATACTTCAAGGTTTCGGGGCTTTAATTCTATATTTCTAGAAAACTTGCAAGATATAAAGGAATGCGTAGAACCAAAATCAAATAATACTTTTTCCATTCTTGAGTGAATAGGAAGTGTACCTTGTACGACTTCATTATCATGATCCAACTCCGCAATAGTGATGGCATAAGCTTTCCCTTGTTCCTTTGGCTTTGGTGGTTGCTGACACTGATTACCCTCGAGAACTCGAGGTTTAGTGCACTGGTTTGCATAGTGCCCTGGATCCTTACAGTTGTATCATTGAACCATGAGTGGTTCTTTCCTTTCATTGGCTACATTATCCTTCCTTCTCGTGTCTTTTCGACACTCTTGATCATGGTGTCCTTCTTTCACACACTTTAAGAATTTCCCTGTCCCTTTGAGGTAGTTCCCATGGTGCAACTTCCCACATTTTTCGCATGTGGGCCGTTGATTTTTCTTCCCACCTTTGTCACTAGATTCACCAGCTTAAAACTTCATCTTTCGTTTCTTATCCCCATAGCCATGGGACCATTCTCCAAACTCCATATCCACTTTGAGAGCACACCAAACAACTTCTTCATAACTCCCAAAGTCTCGAATTGCAATATCCTTTTGAAGGTTTGGTTTTAATCTACTAAAGAATCTATCAATTTTGCTATCATTGTTGATAACAAAACCCGAAGCGTACCTTTCAAGACTTGTGAAATTTGTTTCATAGGTTGTGAAATATTCTACTTATTTTTTCTTGAGCTCTATGAATTCTCTCTCCATTTTCATGCGAAGAGTTCTTGGGAAATACTTGTTAAGAAACATTATCTTAAAGTCTTCCCATTCCATCTCTTCAATTTCCTCCCTTGGATTGGTGTTCTTAATCAAATCCCACCATTTATCAGCTTCTCCATCTAGACGATAAATGGCTAGAGTCACCTTCTCCGTCTCAGAATAGTGAATCACAGAAAAGATCTTCTCCATGGAGTTGACCCACTGTTCTGCAACTAGTGGATCAGAAGATCCACAAAACGTCAGTGGTCGTTGCCGCATAAAACATTCGATAGCCAGTTGCCCCCTCTTTGGTGAAGGAGGATGATCCACATTATTATGGTTATTATTCATAAACTAAGATAATTGGGTAAGAATCTCCATGAAGTTTTGAACTCCACCTCCCAAATCATTGGGGATGTCGTTCGGGCAATCGTTGCATTGGCCCTCACATGAGTTGTTGGCTGATTTCTCCCGGTTCCCACCATTTTCTAAAATAGAAAAGGTTAGAACAAAACATAAGTAAACAAGTCATGAATAACTTATTCATTTAAACAATTTATACCAAAAACATAAAATATGGGATCCCTAGGTAAATAATCTTGTGTGCATATTTGTTATTAGTCTTATACTAGAGTTTTTCTCTAGGGTTCACTAATCCTAATTCCAAAATTAACTAAACCTTTCCCCTGATACCAACTATAGTAGCCCGACCTTTTCTTAAATTACTATTACATCATTTAAAATATAAACAACATAATAGTATTACACATAGAGGATCCAAATGTTTAGTGTCTTGGGAAAACTAGGACCACACATAACAAATACAACATCAAGCATAAAAATTTATTTAATTTCTTTCTCTAGATTCTTATTGGCACTTGTCCTCTCCTTAGTAAATCTAGCAAACTGAGGATATACCTCAAAAGGGGTGAGATAAAAGCCCAATAAGAGGATATATAGAAACAATATATCATGGGGTGAGGATAATTATAACATAGGAAAAAGATCATGAACATGAGAGGAGCATAAATAAAATACTTGAAATGTGGCAATGCTTAAAAATGAAACATCATGTCTTAGTGGTTAACTACAAAACATACTTGTGAACCAAGCTAGAATCTTGTTCACACATCATTTCACATTTAATCATGAGATTAATCACTTTACCCAATGCATTGGAGCGCTGTATAATTCCGCGCACACCCATCACTTTGAAACATTCATAATTGCGCTATATAATTCCGGGCGCACCCGTCACATCATAATATTATCATCATCATGCTTGCCACATAGAACACATATAAAAAATGTACATAACTAACCCATTTAAAGGAATGGGTTTCATCATATAATAACACATTCATAAGCTTTGGGTTCTCAAAATAAAGAGGGAATAGCATACATGTTACAAGAACTGTCCACTTTGAGTGAGAAGTAAAAAGGGGTGTTCTTAAAAGAAGAGTTCTTTTGGAATTTTTTTTTTGTTGTACATAAAAACCAGTGAAAAACATATATATCCCATAAAAGTAAATATAATGATGAAAAAATTATCTTTAAGGAGTAACCATATCAAAAATGGAGTGAAAGAGGGAGAACCCGAAGGAAGAAAATTGGGTTCGAGATTTCCCCTTACCTTGTACCCGAATGCTTCCTTCTCTTTAATGTCCTGTATAATGACATTATATTCATTAATTAGAAATCCAGAACCATGTGTAAATTAATAGGGTTCATTCTGGTTTCATTATGTCATATTATTTTTTTTGAATGACTTATAGAGTTTAAAAACATTGTTCGGGGATGTTCGTTTTTATGGTTTTTCTTGGGTGGTTCACTTGTATTCTTAAATTGAAGTTTGGGTAGAACATGAGTAAACATCCAGAATAATATTACATGTCATTAATGATATTATAGGATCTTTAATGATTTTATAATGAATTATATTATATCCATGTGGATGAATCATTAGATAAGAATTAAATGATGGTTATTTGGGTCAATTTGGGCGGTTTTTGGATCACAACGAACTTGTTTTAACTTATCACTTAGTAATATGTCCATAGGTTATTTATAGAACTTTAAACAGAACATAATACACATAAAATATTCTGGTTCAACCATAAAAATGGTTTCATGACCATATCTGAAGGTAGAAATGGAAGAATAAATCATGTTGTTCTTGAAGGTGATAAATTAACACCTCACGAACAACGTTCTCTTTAATAAAATAAAAGGAAGTGGGAAAGGGGGATGGATGATATAATATCCCATTAGAATCATAAAATTACAGTATATGTATAATAATGTAGTTACAATACAGTTTGTATGAATATAGGTGGGGAGAGATCAAGAAATGAACTTGAACTTGAAAGGAAATTAAAGGAGAAGAGGGAGGGAAATTACCTCTTGAATCCTTCTCTTGAGAACCTCCTTAAGGGCCTAAGAATGGTCTTTTGATGAGACCAGAAGCTCTTGGACGTGGGGGAGGGGATATATAAGGTGTTTGGGCAGAGTTTAGAGAAGGCTTGGAGCTTGAGAGGTGTGAGGAAATGAGGGTGTGAAGGGTGGCTTTTATAGTGGAGGGGAGAGGGGTTTCCTTAATATAAAATTCATTAGTTTATTATTTCCCCACAAGACAAGGAATAGTGAGTCTTGAATGACCAAAAATATTATTTTTATAATTTAATCCCAAACCAAGTGGGATTACATCATCATAACATCACACATGACCCTATAATTAGCTTATTTAGCTTATTTTGTAAATTACGGTATTTCACTATTCATCAAAAATTCAAGTATCTCAGAAAAATCCCAAAAATTTACCCCAACCATTTTTTAATGTGTAGAATCCAAAAATGAAGTCCATTTTTCAAAAATAATTTTCTAAATATTATTAATTTAATATTTAATTAAAATCACAATTTACTTAAAAAAACAGTTTTTAAGATTAAAACTGATTTTATAGTGCTTTCAAAATTTACGTAGGGTCTTATAAAATTATCTAAAAACTATAATACATTGATTAAATAATTTATGAATAAATTTTAGGGAAATAAATATTCTTTTAAATTAATTAATTAATTAAAATTAATTATTCACGACTTACAAAATACCAAAACGTTTACTAAGGTCAAATTGTCACTTTCTAAGATGTCAAAATTTTATTTTATTATTAATAGTTAATTTTAATCTTATGTTAGATGATTTACTATTCATAAGGGTCATATTACGATTCATAAGGGCATGTTACTATTCCTAAGGGTACGTTACTATGCACCAAAAATTATTTTTGTTTCATTAGACTCCAAAAATCATCTTGAACACAACCGTGTATGTCGGATTTTCAAAATTCCAAACATAGAAGTGACAAACTTATGTTTAAAGGTCACTTATTACTTATTAGTTCATTTTTTTATGTTTTCATGTTATTTTATAACATAAATATAAGAAGGGAATTTCAATTGAAAAACTTTGGGTCATTACAGTGGGTATCACTGCCTTTGGGACCTCTATGTCTTAGAGATGACGAGCTATGATATCATTCTTGGGATGGAATGGTTGGTTACCTTTCAAGACTTTGTAGATTGCTATCGTTGCAGGGTGAGTTTCACGTCACCAGAGGGCGGAGAGTTTCTATACAAAGGTGAATGGGATGTTCAGGCGAGTCGAGCTGGACTAGAGCATCATGGGAGAGGCAGAGTCACAACCCAGATTGCGAGTTTATATCTAGATGATCTAGGGACTTGTCAGATAGATTTTCCTCCAGTGGTTGATCATTTCAGGGATGTCTTCCCAGACGAATTTTCAGGTCTACCTCTGGAGTGATAGGTGTATTTCTCTATTGAGCTTGTGCTAGGAGCAGCACCGATGTCCATTCCTCCTTATAGGATGGCTACATCAGAGTTGCAGGAGCTCAAGAGGTAGTTAGAGAAGTTACAGACAAAGGGTTTCATCCAACCCAGTACTTCTCCTTGGGGTTCACCGGTCCTCTTTGCGAAGAAGGCGGACGGTACCCTCAGACTCTGTGTGAATTATCGGAAGTTGAACTAGTTGACAGTCAAGAACTGGTATCCCTTGCCGACGATTGATGATCTTTTTGATCAAATTCGTGGAGAACGAGTGTTCTTGAAGATTGACCTGAGATCAAGATATCATCAGCTGTGCGTGAGACTATTAGACATAACACTTACAACCTTTTAGAGTAGATATAGTCTGTACGAGTACTTGGTTATGCCGTTCGGACCCACGAACGCGCCAGTAGTTTTTATGTCTCTGATGAATCATGTGTTCCATCCGTATCTGGATTATTTTGTGGTAGTATTCATGGACGATGTCTTGGTGTACTCTCACACTCGACATGACCATGCCACCCATCTTGAGATCATATTGAGTACACTGAGAGATCATCGACTATATGATAAGCTCTCAAAGTTCCACTTTTGGATGGACCAGATTCACTTCCTAGGTCATATCATCTCAGAGGTAGGAGTTTCAGTAGACCCAGAGAAGGTGAGAGCAGTAGTTTTCTGGGAGCAACCTAAGAACGTGTTTGAAATACAAAGTTTCTTGGGGCTGGCTAGTTACTAAAGACGCTTTATACAGGACTTCTCCTGCTTAGCAGCACCGTTTATGGGTTTGACTAAGAAGGGTATAGAGTTCGTTTGGTCTGGAGCTTGTGAGACGGCCTTTCAGGACCTGAAAGGAAGGTTGATATCAGCACCAGTCCTGATACTTCAAGAGCAAGGGAAGAGCTATACAGTTTACTATGATGCATCAGGTATTGGGCTGGGAGCAGTGTTGATGTAGGGCGATCGAGTTGTTGTGTACGGGTCTCGGCAGTTGAGGCCACATGAGAGGAATTACCCGACGCATGACCTTGAGTTGGCTGCAGTTGTTCATGCATTGCGCTGTTGGAGACATTATCTCTTGGGAGAGAATTTTGTGGTTTTCACAGAACAAAAAAGTCTCAAGTATATCTTTACTCAGCGTGACTTGAATCTAAGATAGAGAAGTTGGGTTGAATACCTTCAATCCTTCGATTTTGAGATTGCTTATACACCTGGTAAAGGTAATGCAGTAGCTGATGCACTGAGTAGGAGGACACAGATACAGGCTGTGTAGGAGGCCAGTGATGAGTGGCATCTTATGGCTTTGTTCTCTGAGATACATTTGGAGGTTCATGACAGTCAGGGGAAAACCTATCTTTCATCTTTAGCTGTGACTTCTACCCTCCTGGATAGAGTGGGGATGAGACAACTATCTGATTAGGAAGGACTAGTTCTACAGGAGTCAGTGGCAAGTGAGGATCCTCCTCTTGGTTGGATTATAGGCGATGATGAAATTCTACATTTCCATGGACAAGTGTGGGTTCCAGGAGATATACGCGAGGAGATGATGTAGGAGTTTCATGCTTCAGCTTGGGCAGTTCATCCCAGAGTTACCAAGATGTATCGTGACTTGAGATGTCAGTACTGGTGGCCGGGTATGAAGAGAGATGTAGCTAGTTTTGTTATGAGGTGTTCCACCTATCAGCAGGTGAAGGTAGAGTATCAGAGGCCAGCCAGACTGTTACAACAGTTACCCATCCCAGAGTGGAAATGGGATGATGTCGCGATGGACTTCGTGACTAGGTTTCCAAGGTCACCTCGAGGAAATGATTCCATGTGGGTTGTTGTGGAAAGACTCACAAAGGTAGCTCACCTTTTTCCGATCAAGGAGACCTTTGGTGTTGATGAGCTCAGTAAGTTGTATATTCAAGAGATCGTATGTCTTCATGGGGTTCCTCATTCTTTCATTTCAGATAGGGACACCCATTTTACGTCTCATTTCTGGCAGAGTTTTCAGAGGGCACTCAGTACATAGGTGCTTCTAAGCACAACTTCCACCCTCAGATCGATGGCCAGTCAGAGCATACGATACAGGTGCTTGAGGACATGCTGCATGCATGCATCCTAGACTTTGGGGGCTCTTGGGAGAAACATATACCCCTAGTCGAGTTTGCCTATAATAATAGTTTTCAGGAAACTATTGAGATGGCACCATACAAGGATTTATATGGTAGGCCATGCCGATCACCGTTGTGCTAGTTAGAGGCAGGTGATGCAGCTTTACTGGGACCACGTCTCATGCATGAGACTTCTGAGCAGGTCTAGTTGATTCAGAAGTGGATGGCTACCACACAGTCTTGTTAGAAATATTATGCTGATCGCCTCAGATGGCCCTTAGAGTTCGTGGTCGGGGATTAGGTTTTCTTACGTGTTTCACCGAGGTTGGGACACAGGCAGATTAGGAGACAGGGTAAACTTTCACCGAGGTATGTGGGGCCATTTGAGATTATGGAGAGAGTCGAGCTGGTTGCCTATCGGTTGAAGTTACCATAGAGGTACCGAGCCATGCACAACGTCTTCCATGTATCTCAGTTACGTCGCTATCATTCAAACCTTTCTCACATCTTTCAGCCCAAGGAGGTTGATCTGGAGGTAGATACGTCCTTTGAGGAGAATCCTATTTGTATCGTGGATAGGAGCACGAAGGTTCTCCGAGGCCGGTCAGTTTCTCTTGTACGGGTACTATGGTAGCATGGCCGAGTGCAAGACGAAACCTGGGAGCGGGAGACCGACGTACATGCTCAGTGGCCAGAGCTGTTCTGATCTTTATCTTCGCCACCCTTGGAAGGGAAATTCGGGGATGAATTGCTTTAAGGGGGGAAGTTTGTAAGAACTCGGTTCTTGTTTTGAGTTATGGGTTTCTTCTTTTCTCTTTTCCTTAAGTGTTTTTGAGAAAATAAGGAAAATGGGGAAAAATCCTAAATTTTGGGACTACACGCCCAGTACTTTTCCACACACCGTGTACTTTGGCCGTGTGGGATGAGTACATAGGGTGTGTAGCCATGTTGGTGACGAAGGGTGTAAAAACCGACTACACACCATGTAGTGGGTATTTACACGCCGTGTAGTCAGTCGACAGGTGAATAGTAAGGTGGTGGAAGCAGCCTCCAGCCGGACGATAGTACATGCCATGTGATCAGGAATACACACCGTGTACTCATGTTGACGGATGAATAGTGATGCGGTGGAAAGAAGCCACCGTCATAACAGTTAAAAAATGAAAAGTAAACACCATGTACTTGAGAAGTACACACCGTGTAGTTTATTTTTTTTACATAAAACGGGAAGTATCCAACCAAGTTCACAGGATTGGCTTAGAAACAGAGGAAGGAGTCGAGAGAGGAGGTCGGACCTTCGAGGATCTCCAGATCGAGCGTCGGGAATCCATTTTCACCTCTGATGATCTTTTTGGAACCGCACAGGTAATACCACCACTCTCCTTAAGCCGTTCTTGCCAATTATTCCTCTAAGGGAAGTTATTTGAGTTTGAATGGGTATTTCTTTCACCTCAGATCTACGTTGTTCTTGGACGATTCGAGGATCGTTGTTTGCATATACCATTCATGGGCATTTAAGGTAGGTGGCTTAGTGTTAAATTCCAACTATTGTGCGTTTTTGTGTATCGTTGAGCTACGAACCCATGTTGGGGTGTCATGTGGATGAGGCCTTAGCTGTTTTAAATACCAAAAATTTTATAGGTAATTAAATGTGATAATAAACTACTGTTTGGGATCACTGCTTGGATCCAGGACCACCCCAGGGGTGCGTTCCTCTGTTTATCCATTTGGCCAGGATACCCGAGGGTATGCCAGGTTTATTTTGCAAATTACTTTTGACTTGAGAGGAATTGTATGTGAATTGTTTGTTTATATGTTGGGCATGACCCAGTTACTTGTTTATCCCGAGGGCAGTGTTTCCTTTAGCATGAGGGCAATAGTTATTTCGGCCCGAGGGCAACTTTTTTCGTGCCTGTGGGCAATAGACTCTATGCCCAAGGGTGACACTTTGTATGCTTGAGGGAAATATCTGTTTTTCCTATGGGAAATTACCTGCGTGTCATGTTTCTGATTACCTGAGGGTAAGGGTTAGCGTGTCTGAGGACACTGACTGTTTATATAGAAATTTACTGTGGTGGTTTTCTTATAATGAATGATTAAATGAATATTAAAATGGAAATATAAATGGTAAATCTATTTACATTTGAGTACTTATTAGTTTAATGCATTTACTTTTTCACATTGTTGTTTCATGTTTCCACACAGTTGAGCATGGGCCTTTGGTGGGTGCCTACTGGGATTTATTTCTCACACCCTGTTTGGGTCATGTCTTTGGCCCAAACAGATTACATTTCTGCAGGAGTGGATAAGGGAAAGGGTCCTTATACAGGTACTTGATTGCTGCTGAGGAGTAAGGGAGCATGAGATCGGGCTTAGGCTCGTGATGCTACCAGCTGTTTTGTTTTGTTTTGCTGTACTCTGTATTGTACTGTACTGTATTGTTGTGTTACATGTTCTGGCTATTTTCTTAGAACTTGAGACATGTTGCATCATTATCTATATAACTTTTGGTTATCTTTTACTGCAGTTGTTTATTTTAAATGTGTATGGTTTATTTCTTCCACTGTTGATGTATGATTTTTATTTTATTCCACTGCCCTACACTTTGAAAAATGAGGTCATAGTTCCCCCACTATCAGTCCTGGGCCCTCGCTGCTAGTCGACACCCTCTGGCGTTTGGGGAAATGCGCTTGAGGTCATGTGACCAACAGATTTCGGGGCACCCGTTGAGTGGCACCCAGAACTAGGACGTTACACACTCCCTACTATAGAGAGCTTCATAAGGATCCATTTGAATGTTTGAGTGGAAATTATTGTTGTAGGAAAATTCGACTAGAGGAAGGTGTTGATTACAACCACCTTTGAAATTGATGGAAAAATATCTCATCATATCTTTGAGGGTTTGAATGGTCTTCTTATACTGACCATATATCTAAGGATGATATGTGGTGTTAAAGTTCAACTTTATATTCAAATATTTTTGAGTACTTCTTTGTAAATTCAAGGCAAATCTCAAATCACTATCAGATACAATAAAATGTAGTACTCCATCCAACCTTGACACTTATTTAATGTATATTAAGGCAATATGATCAAGATAGATTTTTTTTTGATATTAATGAAATGTACTGACTTCATAAGGTGATCGACTACAACCCAAATGGAGTTATGGACTTAAGATGTTTTGGGGATTCCGACAATGAAATCCATAGTGATGTTTTCCCATTTCTATTTTGGTATGGGTAATGGTTGTAAAACCACCTTAGACTTATGTTTCTCACCCTTAACTTACTAACATATCAACCATCAAGATATATACTGTAAAATATCCCTTTTCATGTTATCCAACTAGAAATTCTCTTTTAGATCTCTATAAATCTCTATACTTTCAGGATGGATAGAGAATAATGAACTATGAGCTTCCTCCTATAACTCCTTCTTCAAGTCAAGTATTAAAGGGAAACATAATTGATTTCTAATTCTTATCAACCCATCATGGTCAACATTAAACTCCAAAACCATCCTTACATTCTTCTAGAATTCCACATCTTTATTTTAGGCCTCTTTAATCCTAAAATGGATGGATGGTTGGATATTTATATGAGAAAGATAGGATTTTTACCCTTCTCATGATTTCAATATCTATCTTCTAAAAATCCATAAGTATTGTATCTCTTTCGATCCTCATCATGAAAAATCTATCATGGTCCCTCTGATTCAAATTATCAGCCACCTTGTTCTCCTTCCCAAGGTGGTAATGTATTGAGCAACCATAATTTTAATCAACTTATACCATATTTTTTATTGTATATTTAACTCTTTCCATGTGAATATATACTTAAAACTTTTATGATCTGTATATATATCACCCCTTTCACCATATATATAATGAATTCATATCTTTAATGAAAAAATTACCAGTACCAGCTCCAAAAAATGATTTGGGTAATTTTTATCATGGTTTTTAATTAGCACGAGGTGTAATATATCACTATATCATTTTGTATGAGGGTTAATCTTAATAAATTCTTTGATGCATCGATATAGATCACAAAATCTTCTCCGTTATAGGGTAGTGTGAGCATAGGTGAACTGATCAATTCAACGCCTTGAAATTTTCCTCACATTCATCTGTCCATGGGGACTTGGCCCCCTTCCATGTCAACTTTGTTATTGAATTAGATAATAAAGAGAAATTTATTTCAAAGTGTCGATAGTATCTAGACAACCAAATAATACTATGAATCTCATTCAATATTGTTGGTTTGGACCATTTCTCAATAAATTAAATATTTGAAGGATCCACCAATATACCTGTGACAAACGGGTCTCGGTGACAGCATATACACCCCATCTTAACATGGCTTTCGGGCCCTGGCCCACTAGGTACCACCAGTTGGCCCACAGACACGTGGTCCCCACCCTAGGGCCCACCCACGTGCCCGAACGAGTCATCTAACTAATGACAGTCCCCACAAGCCAAGACAAGTCCTTTCTAGTGTGCTTTGTCCTCACTCACACACACCCTGAGAATCTTCCCAGAAGGTCACCCATCCCGATCACTACTCCAGGCCAAACACTCTTAACTGTGGAGTTATAATCAGGTAGTCTCCGGAAAAGAAAGGTGTACCTTGTTGACATGAGTCATATCATTTATTCATTTAACCCTTTATCATTTGGGGGTGTTACAATCACCCCCCTTTTAGAGCACAACATCCTCGTTGTGGGTCCTACATCTCAACCCAGGCAGTTCACCACACTTAAGGCTGGGTACCACCTCTAATACCAAATGTAACAACCGGGTCCTGGTGACAGCACAGACACCCCGCCTTAACATGACTGTCGGGTCTTGGCCCACTAGGTACCACCAGTTGGCCCACAGACACGTGGTCCCCACCCATGTGAATATATACTTAAGACTTTTATGATCAGTATATATATCACCCCTTTCACCATATATATAATGAATTCATATCTTCAATAAAAAAATTACCACTACCAGCTCCAAAAACTGAGTTGGGTAATTTTATCATGGTTTTTAATTAGCATGAGGTGTAAGATATCACTATATCATTTTGTATGAGGGTTAATCTCAATACCTTATTTGATGCATCACTATAGATCACAAACTCTTCTCCATTATAGGGTAGTGTGAGCATATGCGAACTGATCAATTCAATACCTTGAAATTTTTCTCACATTCATCTATCCATGGGGACTTGGCCCCATTCCATGTCAACTTTGTTATTTAATTAGATAATAAAGAGAAATTTATCACAAAGTGTTGATAGTATCTAGAAAACCAAAGAATTCTATGAATCTCAATCAATATTGTCGGTTTGGACCATTTCTCAATAACTTCCATATTTTAAGGATCCACCAATATACCTGTGACAACCGGGTCCCGGTGACAGCACATACACCCCACCTTAACATGGATGTCGGGTCCTGGCCCACCAGGTACCACCAGTTGGCCCACAGACACGTGGTCCCCACCCTGGGGCCCATCCACGTGCCCGAACAGGTCATCTAACTAATGAAAATTCCCACAATCCAACACATGTCCTTTCCAGTGTGCTTTTTCCTCACTCACACACACCCTGAGAATCTTCCCAGAAGATCACCCATCCTGATCACTACTCCAGTCCAAGCACGCTTAACTGTGGAGTTATAATCAGGTAGGCTCTCGAAAAAGAAGTTGCACCTTGTTGAATTATATAATAAAGATAAATTTATCACAAAGTGTCAATAGTATCTAGAAAACCAAAGAATACTATGAATCTCAATCAATATTGTCAGTTTGGACCATTGCTCAATAATTTACATATTTGAAGGATCCACCAATATACCTGTGACAACTGGGTCCCGGTGACAGCACAAACACCCCACCTTAACATGGATTTCAGGTCCTGGCCCACCAGGTACCACCAGTTGGCCCACAGACACGTGGTCCCCACCCTAGGGCCCACCCACATGCCTGAACGGGCCATCTAACTAATGACATTCCCCACAAGTCAATACATGTCCTTTTCATTGTGCTTTGTCCTCACTCACACACACCCTGAGAATCTTCCCAGAATGTCACTCATCCTGATCACTACTCCAGGCCAAGGACGCTTAAATGTGGAGTTATAATCAGGTAGGCTCCGGAAAAGGAAGGTTCACCTTGTTGACATGAGTCATACCATTTAGTCATTTAACCCTTTATCATTTGGGGGTGTTACAATCACCCCCCCTTAGAGCATAACGTCCTCATTGTGGGCCCTAAATCTCAACCTAGGCAGTGCACCACACTTATGGATGGGTACCACCTCTAATACCAAATGTGACAACCAGGTCCTGGTGATAGCACAGACACCCTGCCTTAACATGGATGTCGGGTCCTGGCCCACCAGGTACTACCAATTTCCCCGTAGACACGTGGTCCCCACCCTAGGGCCCACCCACATGACTGAACGGGTCATCTGACTAATGAAAGTCCCCACATGCCAACACATGTCCTTTCCAATGTGCTTTGTCCTCACTCACACACACCCTGGGAATCTTCCCAGAAGGTCACCCATTCTGATCACTACTCCAGGCCAAGCACGCTTAACTATAGAGTTCTAATCTGGCAGGCTCCTGAAAAGGAAGGTGTACCTTGTTGACATGATTCATATCATTTAGTCATTTAACCCTTTATCGTTTGAGGGTGTTACAATACCATTTCTTGAGATTATATGATCCAAAAAATGAAACTTTTTGTTGAAAAAATTCACACTTAGTAAATTTTACATACAACTTCTCCTTCCTCAAGTTCCTCAACACAATCTTCAAATGATCTTCATTATATTCCTTTATCTTTGAATATATAATAATATCATCTATAAATATGACCAAAAATTGATCAAGGCAATCTTTAAATACTATTAATTAAATACATGAAGATAACAAGGGAATTGGTAAGTCCAAATAGAATCACTATAGATTCATAATGTATTTAAATCATATGGAAACTTTTATTTGGTATATCATCTCTTTTGACCCTCAAATGATGATATCTAGATTGAACATAAATCTTGTAAAAGTATTTATCTCCTCATAATTGATCAAACAAATCATTGATATGGGGTATAGGATAATTGTTCTTAATAATGATCGTGTTAAGTTGTCGATAGTCAATGAAAAAATGCATTGAACCATCTTTCTTCTTAAAAAAATAATAGGTGAACCCCATGGTGACATACTAGGGTGTATGAATCCATTTTCTATATTCTATTGGAGCTGCTTCATCATATCCTACAACTCGATTATGGACATTCTATATGAATTCTTTGAAATAGGAATAACACCAGGCATTGATTTTATTGAAAACTAAACTTCACAATTCATGGGAATAATAGGAAATTATTCATGAAATACATCAAAATATTCTCAAATAATAGGTATATATTCAATGTTGAGTTTCTATCCAACCATTTGAGATAAATATCCCTCATGAAATGTAGTAATAACTATACAATGGAAGTAATTTCCATTGGAAGTTCATATTCATCCTCACATCAATAGATGATTATTGATTTAGAATATCAAATGTAACTTCAATTCCATTGAAATTGATATGGGATATATATAAATTGAGTTAATACATACCCAAAATAACATCAAATTCAAATATAGGGAGAATAACAAGATTTATAAGAAGTACATTCCCAAAAACTTTTATTAGAGAGGAGTTATAGACTTCATATGTGATCATCATACCATTAAAAGTTTTTACTACTAACTCAACATCTAATCATTGAGGTGGTGATGTGATACCCTTATTAAATTATTTAGATATAAAATATTAGGCAGATCTAGAATCAAATAATACATTTTCAGTTCTAGAGTGGATGATAAGTGTACGTTTCACCACTTCATTATTATGACCCACTTCAGCAGTTGTGGTCACATGATCTTTCCCTTTGTCTCTTGGATTAAGAGGTTTATATTGCTAACTATCATCATTAACCCTTAGATTCATGTATTGGATAGCATAATGTTTAGAATCCTTGAAATTATAGCATTGGAGTGTGGGTGGCACATTTGGTTAAGGTTTCTCTCCATTCATTTCACCGGTTTTCCTATTCAAAAAAATTATGTATTATTTTGCCCAATAACCTTCTTTTTCGAACTTAAAACATTTACCAGACCCCTTAAGACAATTTATCCTATGCTTCCTTCCACACTCTAGCATGAAGGAAGATTAATTTCTTTCCTCCATGGGGTTTATTAATTGAATTTCCTTGAAATTATATCTTTCTCATATTATCCTTAAAACCATGAGAATAATGAGAATTTTCACTCTCTATTTCAACATTAAGAGAACATAAAATGATTTTTTCATAGTTATCAAATTAACCAATTATTTTCAGAGACTTGGTATTTAGCCACTAAAGAATTGGTCAACTTTTCTTCTAGGTTTGATAATAAAACCAGAAGCATATCTTTCAAGTCTGGTGAAATTTTCCTCATATGTACCAATGGATTCAACACACCTCTACTTTAGTTCAAAAAATTCACTCTCCATTTTAGTGTGAGGAGTTCATGGAAAATACTTACTAAAAAACACCTTTTTAAACTCTTCCCATATCATAAAGTTAATTTCATACTCTTGCCTCATATTCTTGATAAGAGTATACCATTGATAAAGTTCATATTAAAAACAATATATAGACAAAACAACCTTCTCATAGTTCGAGCACTAGAGATTGGAAATTATCATTTCTATATCATTGATCCATTTCTCAAAAATAATTGGATTATAGGAACCACTAAATGAATATGTATTTTTTTCATAAAACACTCAATGGTGATTTTTTTCTTCCTTTGACTATTTGGAAGTTCAACACAACTCACATTACAATTCATAGCATGAGAGAGTCAGGTGATCATATCCAAAATATTTTTCATCCCATATTCTGCTTCATTTGGTTGCTCATGAATACAACCATTGCATTGGTCATCACATTCATTATTCATATAATTCCTCTTGGTTCATCCCATGTTCAATGCTTTATTTTTAGGGATGTTAATGGGTACCCTTTATCAGTGCTTTATTTTTAGTGATGGTAAAGGGTACCCTTAATCAACACTTTTTTTGAGCACTCATAAAGGGATACTTTATCAGCATTTTTTTACACTGATAAAAGTCCAAATAAAATGAAATAATTAAATAAATAAAAAATAAAAATGAGTTTATTAAAAAAATATTAAAATTTTAATTAATTAAATAATTATTGATAAAAAAGAATAAATTTACTATATTATATATAAATTATAAATACTAATAAATAGTATATATTAAATATATTGATATATGTAAAATAAAAATTAAACAAATAAAAATTAAAAATAAGTAAAGTGAGAAAAATATTAAACATTTTATTAATTAAATAATTATTGATAATGTTAATAGATAATATATATTAAATATATAGATATGTATGAATGTATATTTAGTGAATAATGATTTATAATTAAAAATAAACATTAATTAAAAATCCTGACTAATTACATCGAGTAATGGACATAATTGAATGTAATTTGATTTTTCAATTTAACATAGATAAAACATGTGTTATATTGATTTCAAATATATTTAATTAATGCATTTTTATATAAAATGCACACACACAAATATTTTTTGGGGAATTTAATCGATTTATATTATTTATTTTATATACATTTATCTACTATATTTTAGTATTTTCAATATGTATTCATATTTATTTCAATATATATCCATATTGTTTTTAATAATTTGTATTTAATTAATAAAATTCATCATTTTTTCAATATTGTTAATGTGTTCTCATTTTTAATTATTCAATTTTAATAATTTTTAACATGCATGCACTTAAGATTAAATATTCATTAATAATGTTAAAAATATATTGGTAAAAAAATATTTATAAATAAAAATATTTATAAATTTATATATATTATTTTTATATATTCATATATTTATAATTATAAGTAAATAAATATTATTTTTTTAAAAAGTTTTTATATAATTATAAATAAATAATTATATATATTTATATAATTATATATATTTAAATAATTATAAACTTATAATAAATTTATTTAAGTAATGAATATATTTACTATATATATATATTAAATAAATATATATATATAATTATATAAATATATATAATGATATAAATATTATTTAAAAAAAAGTATTTATATAATTATAAATAAATAATTTTATATTTAAATAATTATAAAATTGTAATTAATATATTTAAATAAATAATATATTTCTTATATTTATATTTATATATATTTATTAACTATTTATATAATTATATAAATATATTAACAAATTTTTTATTTGTAATTATAATTATAAATCATTTATCAGCACTTAAGTAATAAGCATTGATAAATCTCTATCTTTATGAGCACTAATTAATTTAGTGTTGATAAAATGGATCTTTGTTAGTGCTTTTTTGGAAGCGCTGATAAAAGTGTCCCGATCTATTTAAATCACCATAACCAATTGCGAACTCGTTACGATATCCGAAACTTTCCGTGGAAGCCACCCTCTACTGACGCTCCTCCTCAGTGAATCGAAGATCAAATCAAGGCTTTAATAAAGGCTCGAACAATTTCAAGTCTCAAATCCAAGGATCGAATGATTCAAGGGTCGATTGAATCCAAGGCTCAAACGTTTTCCTAGTTTTTGATATCTCTACTTTCTCTCAGACAATTCAAAGCTTCAAGCTAAGGTATCTTATTTTATCCTCTTCCTCCTCACCCTTTGATTGATTTTTGGGTGATATCTATTTGTGTTTTTTATCATCATTATTTCTTTACCATCCACATATCAACAATGTTTATTAGGGATGTTTGGTTGAAAGGAGATAGGGTTATCGTTCCTTGCACTCCCCCACCCTCACCGCTTGCCGATTCTGTGCAACCCACCCATCCCAACGCCACTAACTCCTGCTTCATGGGACTGCCGACCCCTTAAAAATTTTCATAATTTTAAAATAGAAGAAATCTCACCTGCACCATTCCCTTCTTCTGCACAGGCGACCACATCCACCTTTTTACGCACAGACAACACCAAACAAGAAATTCACTTCCTGTTAAACTCAACCATAGGGTCTATGGAATGAAATCTAGGTACATTCCCACCTCACCTGAAACATATCAATATAATGATATATATATATATATAATGGTAAATTTATAATATAATTATATTTACATATACACACAGACCCACACACATGTTTATAAATACATTTATATGTATGCATGTCAATATATATATAGGTGTGTGTATATATATATATATATATTTATATATATATATATATTATAATTTTGTATTAAATGGATTTGACACATTACATATATAAATATTTTAAATATTTATACATTTATATGTATAAATTTGAAAAAATAAAAAAATATAAAAAATACAGATATATATTTATATTATATATTATATATTATATATTTATATATTATACATACACACATATATATATAGACACACATGTATATTTTAAAAATACATACATACACACATATATATAATATAGATATATATTATACAAATACATTATGAAAATATATATATTATACAAATAAAAATATATATTATACTATAAAAATATATATTATACAAATATTTTATACAAATATATATATTATAAAAACAAAAATATATATTATATTAAAAAAATATATAAAATAAATATATATATTATACTAGAAAAGATATATATTACACAAGTAAAATAATAATAATAATAATAAATAAATAAATAAATATATTATACAATACACAAATATATATTATATAAAGATTCATATATCATAGAATGCCCCCACCAAGACCCCTTGAATCATAGGCAAGAATGTTTATGCCCCTAAAATCTCACCTTTAATAGGCCATAAGTTAATAACTAGTGCTAATGGTATAATTCTCACAAATGGGAGGCATTACCTCTTTTAAAGAACACAATGTAGTACAACTGTCATCCTCATCAACTTCATCTCCTTAATAGTTATTATTGCAATTTGTTTCTTGAGACTCACCCCCATATCTTTTATACTATATCTACTACTCTGAGCATTATTCATCCCATGTATGACTAATGTTGAGAGTATTTTAAGCAAAATAGGTCCATATCTAAAAGGTATAGAGGATGTATGTCAAATAACAAAATAAAATGATAAATTTTTGGTAGACTAGTTTATGAGGGTGACAATTGTCTATAACTTTCACCTTTGAATGAATTCAGAGGATAACACCTACCATAATGGAGTAATTCTTTTCTTAAATTCAATTACCCATTTTCTTCAAAGCATACTAAAATTATTTGAAACAATAAAATGTTGGGTTTCCCTTATTATAATTATCTATAACTTTCACTTTGGATAATGAATATCTTATGCGTATTTATTTATTTATTGTAAAAAATTAATATTTTATGAACCCAATATAATGGATATGAATAAAAAATGGATACACACTATTTTTTTGAAAAAGAGTATGAATATAGAGTTAAAAAGTTCATCAAGTTTTCAATAGAGCATGCATACGACCCTTCTCAAATCCTTTATTCGTGTTTACATTGTTTTTATTCAAGACAAATCAATCTGGAAGAGTTGTAATAACATTTTATTTGTCACAAAATAGATCAGAGATATAAATTTTGGACTAAACATGTCACGACCCGCCCTCGGGGTCCGTGCCGTGACTACCCCAAGCCCGCCTTCCATAGGCCAGGGGCTGGCGACTAGCACCAAGGCGTAATTCCCGGTAAAAAGGGAAGGCATTGCCTTTGAAAAGTAAACACACACCACAGAGTAAACAAGCGGAAAGTAAACACTAAGCAAACAGAGTACGACTGAAAGTGCGGAAAAGTAAATGGGCCAGAATACAAACCCAAACTGAAAGTAAAGTACAACTCGAAAAGGGAAAAACAGCAACTGAAAAGTAAAGCCGCTACTCCGAGCTGTCCACTGGAAATCCCACCTGAAGGGTGGGTACAGATAGCTCCTCTGCTCCACGGGTCCCGCCGTCCGCTCCGAGCACGTCCCGCCCAGTGGTCCACCTCCGGGTACCGTCCCGCTCTGCAAGCCTCAGCTAAGGTCAACGCTGTCCGTCGTCTGCAACCAACACAACGAAGTGCGGGCAAAGCCCGTGCAGGGGTGAGTATAAGCTACTCAGTAGGGACCCCGAGACCCCTGAAGGTCTCTCAAATCCACAAAGGATAAACCACGAAGAAAAGTACAAACACGAAGTAACAACTGACACAGCTTAGGTATATGCCCATACATATACCTAAGTCATCAATTAAAATACACTCCAACCTCCGAGCCCAAGTACAACTCAGTCCACGCAGGAAAGTATACGTATTCCACATAGGAAAGCAAAATATAATCCACACAGGATTGCACAACACAATCCACACAGGAAAACAACAGGATTCAGCTCACACAGGTATACTTCTTCAAGGACGATAAAGATGATCACTGATCCATCTAAGTCGTCGGACCCACGAAGGATCGATAGGTAACTAACCCCCGCAGAAGACCCACACAGGATCGGGCTCACACAGAACCTGTAGGCGCTGGCTCACACAGAACCGCTGAGCGCAAGGACCCACACAGGATCGGGCTCACACAGAACCTGTAGCACTGATCCACGTAGGATCGCTGAGTGCTGTAGTCGTCGTCGTCGAATCCACACAGGATCTCTGTACTGTCGTCGCCAAATCCACACAGGATCTCTGTACTGTCGTCGTCAAATCCACACAGGATCTCTGTACTGTCGTCGTCAAATCCACACAGGATCTCTGTACTGTCGTCGTCGCAGTCACAGTAGCAGTCGTAGCAGTAGAACAGTCGCAGCCAGCACTAGGGTTCCCGCACACAGCAAGCTCGTACGGAGGATCCGCTCCACGAGCCGAGAGGCTGATACATCAACTGTCACGAAGACCGAAGTTGATGTATCCAAAAGTTCCGTATCGTCAACAGGAACTCAACGCAACAGACGGCGCGTCGATCGGACGCCCGGTCTGAGAGTTATTGACATTTTCGTCTCCGGGGCCCGGTTGGTTTTAAAGGCTAAACCAACCCGACCGTACTCCACCTACGTCCAAACCTCGGGCGGAGTATGCCAAAAGATCCGTCTCACTAAGAGGAACACTACGCGACTGACGGCACGTCAATCGGACGTCCGTAGTTCAAGATATGAGCGTTTCCGCTCCGAAGGCCCGGTTGGTTTCGTGAACGAACCAACCCGGCCGAACTCAAAGTTAACCGAAACCTTGAGTGCGATATACCGAAACGACCGTCTCGATCCAAGGATCGCGTTGCCGCAGACGGTTCGTCATTCGGAGGTCCGAGGCTCAAGTTATGAGCCAAGAACCGAATCTGGTCCGAAACGGGGGGGTCCGGGTCCGGGCCGACCCGGCCCGACCCCCCCCTGGGCGGCGCGGCGGCCGGCGGCGGCGGACGGCGGCGGCGGGCCGCGTGGCGGCGGCGGCGGCGGGCCGCGTGGCGGCGGGCGGCGGCGCGGCGGCGGGCCGCGTGGCGGCGGCGGGCCGCGTGGCGGCGGCGGGCCGCATGGCGGCGGCGGAAGGCACGCGGGGCTGAGCCCCGCGTTTCACAAAAACGGCACGGCTTAAAGCCGTGCCTTGCTAAGAAACGGCCCCCGCAAGTGGGGGCCGGCTGAAGAAAACCGGGGGGGCTTTGCCCCCCCCTTCTTAAATGAACCGCCCCCCTCATTAAGAGGGGGGTCTTGATGGACCGGCCGGGGGTTTAATCCCCCGGTTTTTATGACATCCAGCCGGCCGCTGGCCGGCCGGTTTTTACCAACGGGACCGGAATTTCCGGTCCCTCCCTCGACTCCCGACGCCGGCGGCACGGCCGCCGGTCTTTCCTTCCGCCGCGGCCCGGAACCGTCCGCGGTCTCCTCGTCTCACCGCGGCCCGGAACCGGCCGCGGTGTTCGTCGTCCGGCGCGGTGCGACGGCACCGCGCCCCTTTCGCCGTGCCATGAATCCTCCCAACGCGGCACGACGGCGTCGCGTTCTTGAAATCTCTCCTCGGCGAAGCGCGACGGGTTGCGGAAAATTATAAGCATGTTCATCCGCGTGGTGCGACGGCACCACGCCTCTTGCTTCCACCCGCATGAATAAAACGAGAACTAAGGAGGGGGGTTCGGCCGTGTTCATGCGGTCCGACCCCCCCCTCGCGTTAATAAAAATAACGCAACTTAAGAAAAATCATGCCACACGTTAATCTTGTTAAAAGCACGATCAAGAATAAACTGAGGAATCCAAAAGAAATTCGACAACCCCTACCTCGGGTTTAAGATTCAAAGGTTCGGCTACGCTCCGCGGAAGACGGCGTCGCGGAGGTCGGGTGTCGCGGAAGCCGTTCGTCAAATCCGATGACGAAGGGATGCGTTCGAAGAGTCACGTCGTTGGCGAAACTTGTACGCCGACGAAGAAGGTTCGGGGAGGAAGAAGAGGTCCGAAGATACCGGGTCGCCGAGTCGATGATCCTTGACGAAGAGTTGTCGTTCTTCGTTGAGGATGAAGACGTTCTTCGTTCTTCGTCAGAGCTTGGAGATGAAGGGAAAGCTCTCCCAAGACAAACAAAGAACCCTCAATAAAATAAGAATACCACTTATTTTATTAACACACAACTCAAAAGGATTTCAAATGTTTGAAATTCAAAAGAGTTTAACTCCCCAAAATTAAATTAAGTAACTTAAGTCATTAAAGAGGGGGGTTAAGTATGTTGAGAGAATTTGAAAAGAAAAGGGGGTTCGTGTGGGCCCCACCACACTTAATCCTCCCAAGGGAGGTTAAGTGGGTGTGGGTCCCACTTCCAACCTCCTTTGGTAGGTTTTTAATAAGTTAAATAAAATTGTTCTACACAACTTTATTTAACTCAAACTAAAAACCCCTAAAACTAACTTTCAACCCGCAACAAACGCAACTCCCGAAAAGGTCTCTTTAAGCGAATATCGGCGCTGCGAGTTCATCGGTGCCCTCGGATTTCAATTCCGAGCACCGGATCAAAAGTTAGGAATTCCCGCTCGTTCGTTCACTGAACGTACCCGAGCCAAACTTCGGAAATTAATTCCGGGCACTCCGGGCCTCGGAATCAGGTGCCGTCTGAAACCGCTCTCTTGTAAAATTCTAAAGAAAATTAAGAAAAAAATTTCCTTGAATTTTACGGGTCTTTACATTACTCCCACCTCAGGGCTTTACGTCCCCGTAAAGCTACAACAAAAACTAGGGAAACAAAAGAGGGTACTGAGCACGCATCTGAGCCTTCCGCTCCCATGTGCTCTCCTGGAGATTCCCGTGCTGCCATCTGACGCGCACAAGAGGAATCGATCGCCCACGTAGGACCCGCTCCTGGATGACATGGACCTCTTTTGACGTGGCCCGGACCATCTCTGGTCCCACAAGAGCTGCAAGATTTCTTCTTTGCCGAAAAGAGAAACCTGGTCTCATCCCCTGGATGAACCACATTCTTTGCCTAAAACAGTCAATCCTAACATGGATGATACTAATCCATACTAAGGATGACGTCGTAAGGCCTCGACGCTACTACTAAGAGATTCAACCGTTACTCTCGCCTCCAAGGGTTGAGTCACACTGTCGGCATCAGTGTGTGGTAACTGGGTCTCCTCCAGTAGATGTCTCACAAGTGAGGGTCAAGTCAACAGCCAAAACTGGAACCTCTTAGTAACATTACGATAGAGGACAGGAACGAAAACATCACAAGGTATACGTCTTTTATTATTGCAGCTCGTAACACAAGATGCTACACAAAAGCAACAAGGAACCAGAAGTACAAAGGATGTATCCACTAGTTCTGCTCCTGTCCATCGGCTCCCAGGGCTCCATGATCGAAGGCCTCGGCTGCCTGAAGCTGAGCTCTCCCCTGCGGTCGGGGTGGACCTCCTGGTGGTGGTGGTGGTAGAGCCTCAAAGCGTCGGCCACCACCAGCTGCTCGTCCAGCTCCTCTGTCTCGTCCGCCTCCTCCCTGCGGACCGCCACAGTCGAACCTCTGCCTCTGCCTAGGTGGTTCCTCAACCGTCTGCTGCTCCTCCGCATGGCGGGTCGGGCAGTCACGAGCCATGTGGCCTCGCCCGCCGCATGCATAGCACTGTCTTCCACTCGAAAGACTGGCTCCGCGTTGTGTGCCCTACACTGCTGAGCCAGTGCCCTGAGGTCTGGTCTGTCTGGACCCCTGAGTCATTCGCCGACTGCCAGCTGCAGATGACTCTGCCACGTGCCGCCCTGCGGTGGGTCTCTGTGCTGGTGTAGACTCAGCAAGGAAGCTCTCGATCAGAAGGGCCCGCTCCAGTACTCCTGTCTGAGTCGGTATGCTGAGGGAGATCAGCGATGCCCTGATCTCGTGTCTCAAACCCTGCTCGAAGGTCCGGGCCCGGAAGAATGGGTCCCGTACCATGTCGGTCGAGTAGCGCGAGAGATCGGTAAATCTCGCCGAGTACTGAGCGACCGTCATGCTGCCCTGCCGCAGCTGTAGAAGCTCCTGGATACGCACCGCACGAAGGGTGGCTGGGACGAACTCCGAGCGGAAGATGCTCTCAAAGTCCGTCCAAAGAAGAGATGCCTCATCGTGCACCTGGAGCATCAGGCTCCACCATCGTCCTGCTGCTGCGTGTAGTAGGCTCGCAGCGAGGATCACCATGAGGTCTGCTGGTGTCCTCACTAGCCTAAACACTCGAACCACTGCCTCCAGCCAGTCCTCTGCTGCCTGAGGATCCGTCTCCCCGCGAAACCTGGGCGGTCGCTGGCGCTGAAACTCATGCAGTGCGCTGAGGCGACGTGCATCGTCAGCGGCTGCTGCTGGAAGCATCGGGGGCTCGGCGGGTAAAGCTACCGCTGGTGCCACTGCTGACAAAGGGCCCTACACCGAAGCCTCGTCGCTCGGTGGGCTGTCGTCTCGCTCGACTCTCGGAACCCTAGCTGGCTGCCGTCGTGGGGCCATCTTGAAAAGGAAACAGGTGCGCCACGGTTAGAACAGTATACCTGGTGAGCTGGCACAAGTAATCACAAGGAAAACTTGAGACTTTCATAAAGCAGATCAGTATACCCGGTGAGCTGACACAAGTAATCACAAAGAAAACTTTGAAACACACACGCAATCAATGTTTTCGTGCATTAAGTCGGAAATCAGAAGTCAGGGTCCTGGTGTACGGATACGTCGGCCGCCGCACCAACACTGGACTCCCTGGACTGATAACCACACTCAATACGCTAAACATTATTGCTTCACATAGAAAAGATCAGAGTTCGCGGTAGAACCGAACTCCTCTGATACCAATTTGTCACGACCCGCCCTCGGGGTCCGTGCCGTGACTACCCCAAGCCCGCCTTCCATAGGCCAGGGGCTGGCGACTAGCACCAAGGCGTAATTCCCGGTAAAAAGGGAAGGCATTGCCTTTGAAAAGTAAACACACACCACAGAGTAAACAAGCGGAAAGTAAACACTAAGCAAACAGAGTACGACTGAAAGTGCGGAAAAGTAAATGGGCTAGAATACAAACCCAAACTGAAAGTAAAGTACAACTCGAAAAGGGAAAAACAGCAACTGAAAAGTAAAGCCGCTACTCCGAGCTGTCCACTGGAAATCCCACCTGAAGGGTGGGTACAGATAGCTCCTCTGCTCCACGGGTCCCGCCGTCCGCTCCGAGCACGTCCCGCCCAGTGGTCCACCTCCGGGTACCGTCCCGCTCTGCAAGCCTCAGCTAAGGTCAACGCTGTCCGTCGTCTGCAACCAACACAACGAAGTGCGGGCAAAGCCCGTGCAGGGGTGAGTATAAGCTACTCAGTAGGGACCCCGAGACCCCTGAAGGTCTCTCAAATCCACAAAGGATAAACCACGAAGAAAAGTACAAACACGAAGTAACAACTGACACAGCTTAGGTATATGCCCATACATATACCTAAGTCATCAATTAAAATACACTCCAACCTCCGAGCCCAAGTACAACTCAGTCCACGCAGGAAAGTATACGTATTCCACATAGGAAAGCAAAATATAATCCACACAGGATTGCACAACACAATCCACACAGGAAAACAACAGGATTCAGCTCACACAGGTATACTTCTTCAAGGACGATAAAGATGATCACTGATCCATCTAAGTCGTCGGACCCACGAAGGATCGATAGGTAACTAACCCCCGCAGAAGACCCACACAGGATCGGGCTCACACAGAACCTGTAGGCGCTGGCTCACACAGAACCGCTGAGCGCAAGGACCCACACAGGATCGGGCTCACACAGAACCTGTAGCACTGATCCACGTAGGATCGCTGAGTGCTGTAGTCGTCGTCGTCGAATCCACACAGGATCTCTGTACTGTCGTCGCCAAATCCACACAGGATCTCTGTACTGTCGTCGTCAAATCCACACAGGATCTCTGTACTGTCGTCGTCAAATCCACACAGGATCTCTGTACTGTCGTCGTCGCAGTCACAGTAGCAGTCGTAGCAGTAGAACAGTCGCAGCCAGCACTAGGGTTCCCGCACACAGCAAGCTCGTACGGAGGATCCGCTCCACGAGCCGAGAGGCTGATACATCAACTGTCACGAAGACCGAAGTTGATGTATCCAAAAGTTCCGTATCGTCAACAGGAACTCAACGCAACAGACGGCGCGTCGATCGGACGCCCGGTCTGAGAGTTATTGACATTTTCGTCTCCGGGGCCCGGTTGGTTTTAAAGGCTAAACCAACCCGACCGTACTCCACCTACGTCCAAACCTCGGGCGGAGTATGCCAAAAGATCCGTCTCACTAAGAGGAACACTACGCGACTGACGGCACGTCAATCGGACGTCCGTAGTTCAAGATATGAGCGTTTCCGCTCCGAAGGCCCGGTTGGTTTCGTGAACGAACCAACCCGGCCGAACTCAAAGTTAACCGAAACCTTGAGTGCGATATACCGAAACGACCGTCTCGATCCAAGGATCGCGTTGCCGCAGACGGTTCGTCATTCGGAGGTCCGAGGCTCAAGTTATGAGCCAAGAACCGAATCTGGTCCGAAACGGGGGGGTCCGGGTCCGGGCCGACCCGGCCCGACCCCCCCCTGGGCGGCGCGGCGGCCGGCGGCGGCGGCCGGCGGCGGCGGACGGCGGCGGCGGGCCGCGTGGCGGCGGCGGCGGCGGGCCGCGTGGCGGCGGGCGGTGGCGCGGCGGCGGGCCGCGTGGCGGCGGCGGGCCGCGTGGCGGCGGCGGGCCGCATGGCGGCGGCGGAAGGCACGCGGGGCTGAGCCCCGCGTTTCACAAAAACGGCACGGCTTAAAGCCGTGCCTTGCTAAGAAACGGCCCCCGCAAGTGGGGGCCGGCTGAAGAAAACCGGGGGGGCTTTGCCCCCCCTTCTTAAATGAACCGCCCCCCTCATTAAGAGGGGGGTCTTGATGGACCGGCCGGGGGTTTAATCCCCCGGTTTTTATGACATCCGGCCGGCCGCTGGCCGGCCGGTTTTTACCAACGGGACCGGAATTTCCGGTCCCGCCCTCGACTCCCGACGCCGGCGGCACGACCGCCGGTCTTTCCTTCCGCCGCGGCCCGGAACCGTCCGCGGTCTCCTCGTCTCACCGCGGCCCGGAACCGGCCGCGGTGTTCGTCGTCCGGCGCGGTGCGACGGCACCGCGCCCCTTTCGCCGTGCCATGAATCCTCCCAACGCGGCGCGACGGCGTCGCGTTCTTGAAATCTCTCCTCGGCGAAGCGCGACGGGTTGCGGAAAATTATAAGCATGTTCATCCGCGTGGTGCGACGGCACCACGCCTCTTGCTTCCACCCGCATGAATAAAACGAGAACTAAGGAGGGGGGTTCGGCCGTGTTCATGCGGTCCGGCCCCCCCCTCGCGTTAATAAAAATAACGCAACTTAAGAAAAATCATGCCACACGTTAATCTTGTTAAAAGCACGATCAAGAATAAACTGAGGAATCCAAAAGAAATTCGACAACCCCTACCTCGGGTTTAAGATTCAAAGGTTCGGCTACGCTCCGCGGAAGACGGCGTCGCGGAGGTCGGGTGTCGCGGAAGCCGTTCGTCAAATCCGATGACGAAGGGATGCGTTCGAAGAGTCACGTCGTTGGCGAAACTTGTACGCCGACGAAGAAGGTTCGGGGAGGAAGAAGAGGTCCGAAGATACCGGGTCGCCGAGTCGATGATCCTTGACGAAGAGTTGTCGTTCTTCGTTGAGGATGAAGACGTTCTTCGTTCTTCGTCAGAGCTTGGAGATGAAGGGAAAGCTCTCCCAAGACAAACAAAGAACCCTCAATAAAATAAGAATACCACTTATTTTATTAACACACAACTCAAAAGGATTTCAAATGTTTGAAATTCAAAAGAGTTTAACTCCCCAAAATTAAATTAAGTAACTTAAGTCATTAAAGAGGGGGGTTAAGTATGTTGAGAGAATTTGAAAAGAAAAGGGGGTTCGTGTGGGCCCCACCACACTTAATCCTCCCAAGGGAGGTTAAGTGGGTGTGGGTCCCACTTCCAACCTCCTTTGGTAGGTTTTTAATAAGTTAAATAAAATTGTTCTACACAACTTTATTTAACTCAAACTAAAAACCCCTAAAACTAACTTTCAACCCGCAACAAACGCAACTCCCGAAAAGGTCTCTTTAAGCGAATATCGGCGCTGCGAGTTCATCGGTGCCCTCGGATTTCAATTCCGAGCACCGGATCAAAAGTTAGGAATTCCCGCTCGTTCGTTCACTGAACGTACCCGAGCCAAACTTCGGAAATTAATTCCGGGCACTCCGGGCCTCGGAATCAGGTGCCGTCTGAAACCGCGCTCTTGTAAAATTCTAAAGAAAATTAAGAAAAAAATTTCCTTGAATTTTACGGGTCTTTACAAAACATGGGAAAAAACTGAACATGCACACCGATTAGGATGATATTGTAGTTTATGTATCATTTGATATGAATACCAAAGTAAATAATGATGGAGGTCACATGGAAGAAATGATAATGGAAATTAAAGATGACCTTAATGATTTTTCAAATTTGTTTGAGAAGTTACATAATTGTGATAAGAGACCATTATATATCAGTCATGCTAAATACACAACAGTTTTAGCCGTATTGAAGTTATATAATTTGAAAGTTGGTAGTAGATGAAGTGAAACCAATTTTACAGAACTACTTGGTCTCTTGACAAATATTCTACCATAATAAAATGATCTGCTATATCGAACATATGATGCTAAGCGAATTCTACATTCAATGGGCATGATCTCTAAAAAAATACATGCTTGTACAAATTATTGAGTATTGTTTCACAAGGACCATTAATCACTCATAAAATTCCCTAATCCCGGTGCGAATCAATACAGAAGAAATGAATAAATTCCTCTAAAATATGTATTTTAATTTCTTATTATTCCATGATTTATAAGACTATATGGATGTCAGGAAACCATGCTACAATTGAAATGGAATGAAGATACAAGAATTAAATATTAGAACCTACATCACCAGTAAATTATCCTCAGTGGAATAAAATTGATTACGAGTAGACTAAATTTGGAAATAAGATGATAAACTTTCATCTTCCATTATCTATAGATGGAATAAATCTTTTTGGTGTATAAAAGAATTGTTTTCTTATACAGGTGGATTATTTTGTTCGAGTTGGGGTGGTATGTCCATATTTCATGCCGTTTTTCACCAAAACTTACACAGACTTCTTCTCCCTAAAAACATTTTCACCCCTGTAGTGTTGGTATTTATCACTTTCCTTTAAGTTCCCTCCACTGATCAATCACAGAGGTAATCTTGATGTTTCCACAGTGAAATTATTTTCTATAGAATTAATTTTTTTTTGTATTTATATTTAATTAATTTATTTTTAATATTACTCACATATTTTTTTTCTTATATAGGTGGATTCTTTTGTTCGAGTTTGGGTGGTCTATCCATATTTCATGCCTTTCTACACCAAAAACTCCACAGAATTATTCTCCATCAAAACCTTTTCACCCTTGCTGTATTAGAATTTATCACTTTCCTTCAAGTTCTCTCTATTTCTCAATCACATAGGTAATATTTATGTTTCCATAGTAAAATCATTGTCCATAAAATTAATGTATTGTTTCATACTTATGTTTAATTTATTATTATTATTATTCATATAATAATTGTTTTTCTATACAGGTGGATTCTTCTATTCAAGTTAGGGTGGTTTGTTTAAAGCTGATCATGCTCGTGAGATATTGGACTTCGAGCTTATAACTGAGATAATTACAACAAGTAAATGTGTCAAGAATGCATACAACCATCATGAAAAGGTGAATTCATACTACTTATTTAATTAATTTTCCATCATTTTACCTAATATTTTTAAGTTAATTTCCTTATTATTTTTATCTAATACTTATTTAGTTTTTTCATAGATCTTTTGGGTAGTCATATTTTTCTTCCAACTATCTGCAACAAGCCATAAAATAAATAAAATGTTCCTTTTTCCAATGTTACCATGATTTCCATTTAATTTTTTTTCGACCTACCAACAATGAATATTCAATGTTCTTAGCCAAAAAACCTTTCTTGTTGAAATCCATAAGAGTATAGGAAGATCATGTTCCCATTTTGGTGACTTCTCATGATATAATGGATACATGAGCTTCCTCTACTCTTCTATATTTCAACAACGAGAAAGGTTTTTCGGCTAAAAAAATCGAGTCAATATGTAGTGTTGGTAGTTATATAAATAAAGACAATGGAAATCATAGTAACCTTGATATTTAGGATTGTTTTTATACTTTGGGACATGTAGGAATCATCTGTATCTCAATCCAACCCATGGTGTGACCGATATGACTCCAAGTGCTTCTTTCTATTTAAAATTGACATTAATTTTAGTAAAAAAGACAATTGACATAATCAAAATCAAGAAAACATATTAATATTTATTTTATACTTTAAGGAAATGATCTATAAGTCAATTTTGATGTGTGGGAATTAGCCTCACCTCAATCTGATACACGATGTGCCCGATATGACTCAATGTGTCCACTATTAGTTTAAAATCAAAATTCTAGTTCAAAAAAGTGTCACTCACTGAAAACTGAGAAAACACACTTGGATTTTCTTAAAAATTTAGGACAACAATTCATAAGTCATCCATGATGTGTAGGAATAAATCTCATGTCAAACCGATACACGATGTGATCTGTATAAGTTAAAGTACATGTATCGAGTTTAAAATGTCATTTTAGTAAAAAATACAAATGAAATTATCAAAACTGAGAAAAAAAATTAAATTTATTTTTATACTTTAGTAAAATTATCCATAAATCATTTGTGATGTATAGGAATCATCTGTACCTCAATCTGACGCACGATGTGATCATTATGACTCCAAGTGCATCTTTTTATTTAAAATTGACATTGATTTTAGTCAAAAGGACAAATGACCTACTGAAAACCAATAAAACACATTCATATTATTTTTACACTTTATTTAAATGATACATAGTTCATTTATGATGTGTAATAATCATCCTCACATCAATACAATATATGATGTGGCCAATATGACTCAATGTTTCTCTTATTAGTTTAAAATTGTTATTTTAGTTCAAAAAGTGTCAATCACTAAAAAAAAGAAAACATGATGATATTTTCTTGATAATTTAGAAAAATGATTCAAAATTCATTTTTAAATGTAGGAATTGGTCACACATCAAACTGATACATTTTTTGATTGGTATGAGTCAAAGTGCATGTATCCATTTTAAAATGACATTTTTGTAAAAAAGAAAATTGACACACTCAAAACCAAGAAAAGGAGTTAATATTGTTTTGATACTTTAGGAAAACAATACATAAGTCATTTAAAATGTGTAGGAATCATCCTCACATCAATCTGATACATGTTTTAACTGTTATGACTTGAAGTGCATCATTTTATTTAAAATTGACATCCATTTTAGTAAAAAGAACAACTGACCTACTCGAAACCAAGAAAACAAATTCATATTATTCTGATAATTTATGTAAATGATACAAAAGTAATTTTTTACATTTAGTAATTAGTATCAACTAAATCCAATACATTATGTGCCTGATATGACTCAATGTGTTCGTTATTAGTTTAAAATCGATATTTTAGTTCAAAAAGTACCACTCACTAAAAAATAAGAAAATGTGCTCGAATTTTCTTGATAATTTAGGAAAAAAATTCACAATTCATATTTCATGTATAGAAATTGGTCTCACATAAACCAATACACGATGTGATTAGTATATATCAAAGTACGTGTTTCCAGTTTAAAATGATATTTTAGTAAAAAAAAGACAAGCGACGTACTCAAAACTGAGAAAACATATTCAGATTGTTTTAATATTTTAGGAAAATTATCCATAAGTAATTTTATATGTTTAGTAATCATATTCACCTTAATCTAATTCATAGTGTCACTAGTATGACTCCAAGTGTGTCTTTTTATTTAAAATTGACATCAATTTTAGTAAAAAGGACATCAATTTTAGTAAAAAGGATAACTGACCTACACAAAATCAACAAAACACATTAATATTATTTTTATAATTTATAAAAATTATCCATAATTATTTTATGACATGTAGGAATCATCCGAACCTAAATATGATACATGATGTGCCAAGTATGACTCAATGGGTTCATTGTCAGTTTAAAAGCGGCATTTTAGTTCAAAAAGTGCCACTCACTAAAAACTATTCAAATTCACTAATATTTTATTTATAATTTAAATAAACTATTCATAATTAATTTATGATCTATATGAATCAATATCATGTAAAACTGGTTCACAATGTGATCGATATGAGTCAAAGTGCATGTTTCCAGTTTAAAATGTCATTTTAGTAAAAAAGACAAGTGACATACTCAAAAACCAAGAAAAAACATTCATATTGTTTTTATGCTTTATAAAAATGATCCATATGTCATTTGAGATGTTTATTAATCAGTCGTACCATAATCCGATGCATGGTGTGATAGGTATGACTCTAAGTGCATCTTTTTATTTAAAATTGACATCCATTTTAGTAAAAAGGACAACTGACATACTCAAAACTAAGAAAAAACGGTTGTATTGTTTTTATAATTTAGGAAAATGATTCATAATTCATTTTTTACATTTATTAATCAGTATCACCTCAATCCAATACTTGATGTTCCTGGTATGACTCAACTAGTTTGTTATCACTTTAAAATCGACATTTTAGTTCAAAAAGTGTCACTCACTGAAAATCAAGCAAACACACTTGAATTTTCTTAATAATTTATAACAACAATTCATTATTCATTTGTGATGTATAGGAATTGGTATCATGTCAAACCAATATATGATGTGATTGGAATGATTCAAAGTGCGTGTTTCTAGTTTAAAATGACATTTTAGTAAAAAAAGACAAGTGACATACTCAAAACCAAGAAAATGCATTCAGATTATTTTTATACTTTTTAAAAATGACACATAAGTAATTTTATATGTATATGAATCATAAACACCTCAGTCCAATGTACGGTGTCACCAGTATGGCACAAAGTGCGTCATTTTACTTAAAATTGACATCAATTTTAGTAAAAAGGACAACTGGCCTACTCAAAACCAATAAAATGAATTCATATTGTTTTGATACTTTATTACAATGATCCATAGGTAATTTTTGACATGTAATAATCCATATAACCTCAATATAATGCACGATGTACCCAGTATGACTCAATGTGTCTGTTATTAGTTTAAAATCGACATTTTAGTTTAAAAAGCGCCACTCAATGAAAACCGTGAAAACACACTCGAATTTTCTTGATAATTTAGGAAAAATATTCATAATTTATTTTTTATGTTTAGAAATTAGTATCACATAAAACCTATACACGATGTGATTGTTATGATTCAAAGTGCGTGTTTCCAATATAAAATGACATTTTAGTAAAAAAGACAAGTGATGTACTCAAAACCAATAAAAAATATTAAGATTATTTTTATAATTTAGTAACATGATCCATAAGTTATTTTAGATTTATAGGAATCAACCCAACCTCAATCCAACACATAGTGTGATCATTATGACTCAAAGTGCGTCTTTTTATTTAAAATTGACATCAATTTTAGTAAAAATGACAATTTTAGCACCCTCGGTTTAAGGTATGTTTCCTTTCTTATTAATTTTTATGTGTTTAATGTTCTTGGGATGAGTTTATAAGATGTTGAGAGAGTATAGAAGGGTTTTCGAAGAGTTTGGAGGCCTTTTTAGGGGTGAACGGTTTGAGCACAGTTAGGGGGAACCTGTACATAATTCCCAGGTAACTGTATAGTGGGAGACAATGGGCTTCGTACGGCCGTCCCATGGTTTTCCAAACCGTGCGAGACAACCGTGTGGGACCCATTATATTAAGGCAGTGGCATACGCATGGTTAGAACATAGTTTTCCAAACCATGTGGGCTAACCGTGCAACCACTTAAAAAGGAATTTTTTAAATCCGAGCTCATTCAGTATTGACCCATTTCACTAAAAACTTCCTCCCACTCAAGCCTAACTCATGATTTTCGGTTCTCAAGGGGTTTAGGGTCTCTCTCACTCATTTTGGAAGTGATTCAAAGGGGTTTCTAGGTGGTTTCAAGGTGGTTTCTCCCAGGTAAGTCTCTCCTCTTGGTTTCTTCTTGGTTTCTCTCTAGATATACTCTTATCTATTTATTTATTTTCAATATCTACATCCGTTTCATGTAGATCTAGGGTTTTTTAGCCTAAAGTGATGATTTTAGGGCTTTTTTATGATAGGGAAGAGGATATAGAGCGGTTTCGGTGGTGCGTTCACTGGATTTGTGGTGCAGTTTCTTGTGGGTCAATTTTTCTTTAACCCTAAAGGCATGTGGCTTCTCTCTCAACTCCACTTGGTTAGAACTAGTGGTTTTGGTTGAAATTAATTTGTTTTTATTGAAATTAATTATGAATATGATGTGCGAAATCTTGTTTGAAACTCATTGGGTGAAGATTTGGGGATTTTTGGGATAAATGGGATATTGGTGAAAGAGGGGTTTTGTTGTGTGATTTTAAAATATAGATTTTAAAATTGGTTGCTTGGTTTGGATTATGAAAATGGTTTGGGAAAATGGTTTTCAATAAAATATGGTTTTATTGGAATGAGATGTGGTATGGAAAATGGTAGAAGGGTGCTTTCAATAAATGAATGATTTATTAAAGTGGATTGGAATGTGTTGGAAGTGGTTGTGTGCTTATTGTGTGGACTTAGTGCCTTATGCTTGTTGGTTGATTAAGTGTTATGGCTTGTATTGATGATGTGGAAGTGGGTGGTAAGTCTCACTATAAAAGGTGATAAATAGTGGATGGAAGAGCCACCATTATGGATAGTGGTCAGGAAGCACCACTAGTTGGAAATGTAGTGAACAGGTTGGACAGAAGCTCCATCGTTTGGTTGCCTTGTATGTGTGTTTTGCAAGATGGAATTTTTTGGGATAATGTGTGATGGTGCTATGGATTATGGCATATTTGTGGTTTTCCCTTGTGTTACATGGCTTGGTAAGGGTATGTTTAGCTTGTGGTAATAGTTTCACTATTTAATGTTTTATATAAACTGATTTATATAAATGTGCTAACGGTTCTTTCCTTGTATCATGTGTAGGGAAGTCATTTGGGGAAATCCTACTGAGTATTTTTACTCACCCCTACTTTGGAACTTTGGTTCTTTTGTAGATTTTTTATTCTGAGACACAGGTAAGAGTAAAGCATATCATTTTGCTAGTGGTTTGGCATGATGCTTTACTGATGTTGCAGTGCTTGGATCGTGGAGTTTGGTATGAAGCTATGGATGATGTCCTAGTTCTTTTGGGCCTTATTGTGTAGTCTTTCACTTGGTACTCTGATATTGGGTTTGGTTGTATTGGCATGTGGGAATTGTTATGGAATAGTTTGGTTGTCTTTTGGTAATGTATGGGTTGGGTTATTTTGTTGACATGCATCATATAGTTTTTTGATAATGGATTGTTTGGTTGGTTGATTTTATCTTGAGGGAAAATCATTCCGCAATGATTCTTGAATCCCTTGTCATTTATTTCCAGCCTTCGGTGCCTTGGTAACGTCGCTTAAGGCTAAGTATCATTCCTCCACCCTCTCAAGCCAATGGGATGGGGTGGGATGTTACAAGTGGTATCATTTTGTTCGGTCCTTGGCTTTAAAGTGAGAGCAGTTGTTCGGTCCTTTGGAATTTATTGTTGGTATTGGTGTTTATATTTGTTTTTGGCCTATTCCTTGAGTTGGGATGGTATTAAGGCTTAGGGTTTTCAGAACATAGAATGTATATCATAAAAGGATGTAGCTAACCCTTTTATGATGAACTTTAAGTTACTAGGGAGTTGGGTACATAAGTGTTTGGAGACACTTACAGGCATTGGAAATCTTATTGTCGTAGGTGTAGTGAATGAGATGAGCATGACATGCATGGTAGAAATTACTTCCCTCTAGGTTTCATATTTCATTGGGGTATAATGATTTATGGTGTGATACAAATCTGTGGATTTTAAAAAATATGAATTGATTTTCAAAAAAGAAGAATTTGAAACATGTAAATTTGGGGTATTCTGAAAATGGTTTTATTTTCAAAACATGGTGTTTTTTCAGAATAGTGAAACATGAGAAATGTGAACTTATGGAAAGACTAGTTGTGATAGTTGTTATGTAATTTAATTTTAATATTTTATGCCTTTTATCATTAAGGGAGTGAGACTTATGGTTGTTTTTGTATTGATAGAAATGGCACCGGGTAGGCGACATAGAGACCAACTGGAGGAACCCGCTGAAAGTGTGGTTATACCTGAGCCCCAGGTAAACCATCAGCTAGTGTAGAGTATAGTGTAATATTTTCAAGCTATGGAAAGTGGGAATAAAGAAGATGAACCGAAGTATGTGGGTCAAACGATTCAGTTTCAAAAGTAGAATTCACCCATATTTAGGGGTGATTCAGAGCCATAAAGGGATGAGGCATGGATGAACAGAATGAATAGGATATTTGACTTCTTGGGAACATTGAAAGAGTTGAAAGTTAAGTTATCCATGTATATGTTTTAATATCTTTCCCTTTAGTGGTGGAATCTGGCGGTCCAAGCTGGGACGGACCAAAGTGTGACATGGGAGGGTTTTTGAGGAGTTGTTTAATAAAAAATTCTAGCCTCACACATTCAAGATTCAGCATACAACATATTTCTTTTATTTGAGGTAGTAAAACCTTTCAGTAAAGGAATATTCGGCTAAGTTTATGAACTTAGTGTGGTTTTCACCTAAGGTTGTGGGTAGTACATTGTTGAAGGCACAAATTTATGAAGTTGGGTTGAACTAGGAGATTCATTCAAGGATAGTGGTGCTATGCATAGATGATTACATGGAAATGGTGAATAGAGCTACGGTGGATGAGCGAGATCTTTTGGGGACTACAGGTAGGGGAAGTATGTTGGTACCCATGGGGAATAGTTGGAACTCGAACACTGAGTTCAAGTGAAAGAGGGACACTTATTTCCATGGTGGAAGTATGGCTCAGAATCCAATGACAAGATCAGTGAATATTCCTCCGAATCCTTAGAGTAATCCATGATGTTTTCATTATGGATCTATGGGGTACATCAAGCAGGATTGTATGGCATAACCTTGAGCATGTCATAATTGTAAGAATATGGGGCATCTTCAGTGTTATTTTCAGAATGCTCCAAGTTCGGGTGTCCGTGACACTTCTCAGGGGTCACAGGGGTCTTATGCTTTGACGGGATGGGTGAGACAGAATACCCCTCATCAGTAGAGAAAAGTGGGTCATGATGATTCTCAGAATACCATGAAGCCTTAGTAGGGTAATAAAGAACAGAGCATGGAAAGAAAGAAGTTGTTTAGAGCTGAACATGATGTGATGGATGATCAGTCAGGACCATCCACAGTGTGAGGTATGGTTGTTTTAAATTCCACGTTGATTCAATATTTATTTGACACGGGTGATTTGAATTCTTTTATTGCTTCTTTAATCGTCAATTTGTTGGGATTAACTGTAGAAATTATGCCTTCTGTTTTGAAGTAGAAAACTCCTCTGGGTCAAAGAGAGTGCTGATCTTTCCTCTTTAGTATGTGATTCTTAGTTGTGGATGACATTGAATTGATGTGGGATTTCTTAGTGCTTGAGATGGATGCTTATGACATAATCCTAGGAATGGATTGTTTGGTAATGTTTAAGAACCAGATTGATTTCTATGTGCGAATGGTTTGTTTTACGATGGAGGATGGCATTGAACATATCTTTAGAGGGGAGAAGAATGAAAAAATTGGTGAAATGGATTTGTTGGAACCAGCTATTAGAATGATATCATATCAGTTAATGACTTTTTCATTGGCATCAGTGGAAGGTATTGAGTAGAGTGTTCTTTTGGAAACTATGGATTAATTTATGGATGTCTTTTATGAATAATTATCAAGGTTTACACCTATGAGAGAAGTGGATTTTAAAATTGATCTCCTTCTATGGACCAATCCTATCTCACTTACATCTTACCGTATGTCACCAGCATAATTGTGGGAATTAAAAGTGTAGTTGGAAGATCTAGAAAATAAAGGGTTCATCCAGCCTAGCACCTCTTTGTGGGCAGTGCCAGTTTTGTTTGTTAAAAAGGTGGATGGAACTCAGCAGCTCTATGTTTATTATCTAAGACTTAATCAGGTTACGATAAATAAATGATATCCATTTCCATGCATTGATGATTTTTTGACCAGTTGAGGGGAGATTAGTGGTTCTCCAAGATTGATTTGAGGTCAGGATATCATCAATTGCGGGTGAGGAAAGAGGATATTCCCGAAATATCTTTCAAAAGTAGATATGGCCATTAAAAGTATGTGGTTATGCCCTTTGGTCTAACGAATTCACCAGCAGTGTTCATGGAATTTCTAAATCAGATATTTCAGAGATATATGGATACTTTTGTGGTGGTATTTGTTGATGATATATTGGTGTATTCAAGGACAAGGGTAGAGCATGATCATCACTTGGTGATAGTGTTGAGGATCTTGAGGGATCATTAGTTGTATTCCAAATTGTTAAAGTGTGACTTTTGGATATAGGAGGTTCATTTCCTTGGCCATATTTTTATAAGAAAGGTATTTTAGTTGATCCAGAAAAGATAGAGGTTGTTATCTCCTGGAAACCTCCAAATAACATTTTCAAGATACAGAGCTTCCATGGTCTAGCTGGCTATTATCGACGATTTGTTCACGATTTCTCACAATTTTCTTCACCAATGATAGCTTTGACAAGGAATAATATCCCATTTCAATGGGATGAGCAGTGTCAAAAATGATTTGAAGAGCTAAAGGGTCACCTTACATCATCACCAATCTTTGTTTTTCCTGAACCAGGGAAAGGGTATGTAGTGTATTGTGATGCATTGGGATTAGGGTTGGGGTGTGTTCTCATGAAAGGGGATCATGTGGTTACATATGGCTCATGGAAGTTGAGGTTTGATGAGAATAACTACCCAACACATTATTTGGAGTTGGCAGTAGTGGTTCATGCCTTGAAAATGTGGCGTCATTATCTCTTCGGTGAGAAATTCATGGTATTTACTGACCTTAAGAGATTAAAGCATATTTTCTCACAATGATATTTTAACTTGAGGAAAAGGAGATGGATGGAGTATCTACATATGTTTGATTTTTACTTTATGTACACACTGGGTAAGGTAAACTTAGTGGCAGATGCACTAAGTCAGAAAGCATATACTCAGGTGGTCAAACATACATCAGATCAACATAACTTAATGTCGGTCATAGCCAACATGCGGTTGGAATGTGAGGACCAGGGTGGAAGAGTGGTCTTCTTTCCAGTTTTATTGATTTTAACTTGGTTGGTTTGGTTAAAGAGGCACAAGAATCTTATTCTGAGTGTATGGAGATGAGGTCAAAAATTAATGGTGGGGAGACCATTGAGGGCTGTGAACTAAATGGGAATTCAGCATTGTGTTTTTAGAATTGGATAGTGGTACCAATCTCTTTTCAAGAGGAACTTCTCAAGGCATATCACCATTCTAGGTGGGATATCCATCCTAGAATTCAGAAGATGTATAAGTCTTTGAAAGCGTTGTTTTGGTGGGATGGTATGAAAAGGTATGTGGATGAGTTTGTTGCAAGATGATTGACTTGTCGGCAAGTCAAGGTAGATAATCAGGGGATAGTAGGAATCTTGAAGTCTTTACCTAGCCTAGTGTGAAAATGAGAGAAAATAGTAATGGATTTTGTGACAGGTCTCCCAAGAATAGTCAGTAAGCACGATGCCATATGGGTGATTGTGGATCGGCTCACAAAGTCAGCCCATTTCATTCCGATATGTGAATATCATATAGTGTAAGATCTATCCAAAATATATATTTTTCAAGTGGTAAAGAGTAATGAAATTTCAATTTTGATGTTATTAGATAGAGATCTGAGGTTCACATCTCATTTTTTGGAAATCCTTGAATAAAGCCCTTGGGACACAGTTGACGATGAGCACAACATATCATCCTTATACGGATGACCAATCTGAGAGGATGATACCAAATTTGGAGCATATTCTAAGGGGTTTTATGATGGATTTTGGTGGTTCATAGGAGGAGCACTTACCGTTGGTGGAGTTTTTCTATAATAAAATTTATCAGCCTTCAATATATATGGCTCCATTTGAGGCATTTTATGAGTGTCCATGTCGTTCTACACTATGTTGGGTGGAAATGGGTGAGACTTTGATGATTGAACCAGGCCTTGTCCAAGAGACTACATAGAAAATCAATTTGATCAGGAAAAGGATGGAGATATCTCAAAGTCGTCAGAAATCGTATGTGGACCATCGTCGATGACTGTTGTCATTCGAGGTGGGCGATCACGTGTTTTTGATAATCTCTCCTAGGTTGGGACATCATCAGTTTGGAAATATGGGTAAGTTATCTCCAAGGTATATGAGACATTTTGATATACTTGAGCGGATTGGAGAGGTGGATTATCGGTTGGATTTTCCACCACAGTTTAGTACGATGAAAAATGTGTTTCATGTGTCGCAATTGAAAAGGTATCAACTAGATCGTGACCATGTGATTCTTTGGGATCATGTTGAGCTAGAAACAGATGCTTATTTAGTGCATATGCTGGTGCGGATTGTGGATAGGTAAGAGAAAGTCTTGTGTGGTAAAATCATTGGTTTATTTTGTGTTTTGTGGTAGCATGGTCAGATTCATTAGGAGACTTGGGAATTGGAGAAAGATATGGCCGAGCAATGGCCTGAGCTCTTTTAGCAAAGAGATAGTTCTCTACTTTATGAGAATAGAAATTCTAATGGTGGAGAGAATATAACACCCTTGGTTTGAAGTATGTAGCCTTCTATTATTCCTTTTTAGGTGTTTAAAGTGCTTGGGATGTGTTTGGAAGAGGTTGAGATATTTTAGGAGGGTTTTGGAAGAGTTTGGAGGCCTCTTTAGGGGTGCATGGTTTGAGCATGGTTAGGGGGAAACTATGAAGAATTCCTAGGTAACCATGCAGGGGGATATAGTGGGATTTGTGTGGTCTGTGCACGATTTTCCAAACCGTGCGAGACAACCATGCAGGACCCCTTCTATTGAGGCAATGGCATGCGTACGGTTTGCCAAACCGTGCAGGCTAACCGTGAGACCACTTAAAAAGGAGATTTTAAAATCCAAGTTCACTCGGGATTGACTTATTTCAATCCAAATTTTCTTCCACTCGAGCCTCACTTGGGATTTTTGGTTCTCAATGGTTTGAGCGGCTCTCACACTCATTTTGGAAGCGATTGGAAGGAGTTTCTAGGTGGTTTCTTCAGGGTAAGTCTCTCCTCTTGGTTTCTCTCTAGATATACTTTTATCCCTTTCTTGGTTTTCTAGATATACATTTTTTTCTTGTATATCTAGGGTTTTTGTAGCCTAAAGTTATGATTTTAGGTCTTTTTGATGATAGGGGAGAGGATATATAGTGGTTTTGGTGGTGCGTTCACTGGATTTGTGGTGCAGCTGCTTGTGGGTCAATTTTTATGGAACCCTAAAGGTAGGTGGCTTCTCTCTCGACTCCAATTATTTAGAACTAGTGGTTTTGGTTGCAATTAATTTGTTTTTCTTGAAATTAACTGTGAATATGATGTGACAAATCTTGGTGGAAACCTGTTGGGTAAAGATTTGGGGATTTTTGGGAGAAATGGGATATTGGTGAAAGATGGGTTTTGTTGTGTAATTTTAAAATGTAGATTTTAAAATTGGCCGCTTCATTTGGATTATGAAAATGGTTTTTGAAAATAGTTTTCAATAAAATGTGGTTTTATTGGAATGTATGTGGTATGGAAAATGGTAGAAGGGTGCTTTCAATAAATGGGTGGTTTATTGAAGTGGATTGACATGTGTTGGAAGTGGTTGTGTGATTATTGTGTGACCTTGGTGCTTTATTATTGTTGATTTATTAAGTGTTATGGATTGTTTTTATGGTGTGGAAGTGGGCAGGGAGTATCACTATAAAATGTTATGGATAGTGGACGGAAGACCCACCATTATGGATAGTGGTCTGTAAGCACCACTAGTTGGAAATGTAGTGAATGGTTTAGATGGAAGCTCCACCATTTGGTTGCCTTGCATGTGTGTTTTTCAAGATGTAATTTTTTGGGCTATTGTGTGATGGTACTATGGCTTGTGAAATAGTTTTGGTTTTCCCTTGTGTGACATGGCTTGGTAAGGGTATGTTTAGCTTGTGGTAATGGTTGCACTATTTAATGTTTTATATAAACTGATTTATATAAATGTGCTCAGAGTTATTTCCTAGTGGAGTGTGTAGGGAATTCATTTGGGGAAATCCTACTGAGTATTATTACTAACACATTCTCTGGAACTTTGGTGCTTTTTAGATGTTGTATTCCAGGACATAGGTAAGAGTAAATCATCTCGTTTCGCTAGTGGTTCGACATGATGCTTTGGTGATGTTGTGGTACTTGGAGCATGGAGCTTGGTGTGGAGCTATGGATGGTGCCCTAGTTATTTGGGGTCTTGTTGTGTATTCTTCCACTCGATACTATGATATTGGGTTTGGTTGTATTGACATGTGGGAATTGTTATGGAATAGTTCGGTTTTCTTTTGGTAACATATGGGTTGGGTTGCTTTTTTGACACACATCATGTAGTTTTTTGATAATGGATTGTTTATATGGTTGATTTTATCTTGAGGTAAAATCATTCCCCATTGATTCTTAAAGCCCTTTTAATTTATTTCCAGCATTTGGTGCCTTGAGAACGTCACTTCAGGCCAAGTGGCATCCCTCTGCCCTCTCAAGACAATGGGATGAGGCAGGATGTTACAACAACTAACATACTCAAAACTGAGAAAACACATTCATATTGTTTTGATACTTTATAACAATTATCCATAAGTCATTTGGGACATGTATTAATCATCCACACCTCAATATGATACGTGATGTTCTCAGTATGACTCAATGTGTCCATTATCAATTTAAAATCGACATTTTTGTTAAAAAAGTATCACTCACTTAAAACCAAGAAAATGTTTTCATATTTTCTTGATAATTTAGGAAAATGATTTATATGTCATTTGTGATGTATAGGAATCAGTATCATGTCATAATGACACACGATGTGATTGGTATGAGTCAAATTATTTGTTTCCAGTTTAAAATGACATTTTAGTAAAAAAGACAAATGACATACTCAAAACCAAGAAAACATATTAGGATTGTTTTGATACTTTATAAAAATGATCCATAAGTTATTTAAGATTTGTAATAATTAACCACACGTCAATCTGACACATGGTGTGACTGGTATGACTCTGAGTAAATCTTTTCAATATATAAGTGTCATTTTAGCTTAAAATGTGCATCACATTTCTAAAACTAAGAAAACAATCCTAGATTGTTTTCTCATCATTATATATACTAATACTTAATTTAGTTCCTCATTATTTTTAACTTATAATTATTTATATTACATCATTTAGGGGAGGGGGAATAAAAAAATGAAAACCTACCTAAATGCACACAGGGAGGCTTGAAATCGAGACCTCCCAAACACCACCATAGGATGCAACCACTATGATGCATCCATGGGGATTTATCTTATACTTTTTTAATTAATTTTCACAAATATAATGATTAAATATGAAAAAGAAATGGTGTGATGTGTAAGAATCAACCAAAACTCAATATGATACACAATGTTCCTAGTATGACTCAAAGTTTAGTTTAAAATGAGCACTTTCTATTAATTTATTTCTATATATTATTACTAACATAAAAATTTCTTTCTTATATAGGTGCATTATTTTTATCGAGTAGGCATGGTTTGTTCGGTAATAACATTATTTGGGGTCAGGATCTAAAGATAAAGGAACATTGATGTTTTTGAATGTATGTAATAATTTGTACTTATATGTAATTGTATAAAATAGTGTTTAAATTTATATAATATAGTGTTTTTTCTTTTATTTATGTTTTAAATTTCATTTCATTTAAATTATATATTGTTACTTGATTTTGTTGATATCTGGTGGTGTTTGCAGTGCTGTGATGTGCTGTTACAACACATTATACTGGTGCTGTAGTGTGCTGTTACAACACTATATAGTATGTTGTTACAACACACTATAGTATACCCCTTTATCAGCTCTCCTAAAAGCACTAATAAAGGTCCCCTTTATTTGTACTAAATAAATGTACTGATAAATGTTTTCCTTTATCAATACCTTTTTAGCACTGATAAAAGACTTGGGCTTTTAATGTCGCTCCAGTAGTCAATGCTTCTCTAGCGCTGATAAAGGTCATTTTTAGCGCTATTAAAGGAATATTTTTTTAGTAGTTTGACTCAAGAATAACATATATAAATATTACATCATTTTATATTAATATTCAATACATCTCATAATAATACACACTCTATAACCATAAAGGTTTAGTATCTTTGGAGACTAGACACATAATCAAAAAATTTCATGAAATATCCTTAACATCTTCCAAAAAGTTCATCACACATAGAACACTTCTTAGACATACCCTACTTAAAACCTTTCTTCATAATATAGGGAAATGGAAACATAATAAAGGGTGATCTTAGATGCTCAATAAGGGTAAACATAAGGGATATCAATGAATGATCATAAATGATCATATGATAAGTATAAGGGTATGAGAACATAATCATAACTTATAAAATTCTTACCCAATAAGTCAAAGATCATTAATCATGTGTCATGACAAAAGGATTTATCTTAAAAAAGGACATAATTCATAAGAGTGTTGAATCATCAATAATCAATCATGACCAATGAGAAAATATCATAATCATATGATATAAGTTTGTGGCATACACATAAGCATAGAAAATCCTTTCCTTAGTCAATTACCACTACCAAGACTATCATACGGTATAGAGTCTTATAGTGGATTGGGATTACTCCTCATTCCATAATTTACTTATTCAAGGCTCACTACCAAGACCATCATAGTGGATAAAGTCCATTACCGATCTGTGTTCACTCCCCATTATGGTTTATATTATCTCATGACATATCAATCTTGACCCATTACATTGGAAGGATAATAATTTTAGGCCCATCCATCACACAATTAAATCCATATATAAGTGTCCCACAAGATCATAAAAACATCAATCATTTCATCAGAACATAAACAATGGAAAAGAAATGAGTTTCATAAAGATTCCATCATAAATGAATTAACATGTGGGAAAGAAATAAGTTTTATAAAATCATCCTTAAAACATTATCTTCATAAGATATCCAGAGAAATAAAGTGGATGGTATCATAAGATCATATCCTTAGTAAAGTATAATAATCCTCATAGGATGTTGACATAGATGAAAAATATCTTTTACAAAAGCATTAAAAATATTCTTTGCAAAACACGAGAAAACATTCTTTTCTTTTGGTGAATTTTAAAACTAAAAATTTATAGAATAATATAAATATATTTTTCTTTGAAAATAACCATGAAAACTTTTAAACGAATCTTAATAAAAACTTTAGATCATGATGGTGTAAAAATATATTAATTTCACATACATTTAAATAAAATATTCCTTTCACTATTTTTAAAAATGTTAAAAGTGATTCATACAAAACACATTTGAAAAGATTCCTTTAAATAATATGTAAATAAAGTAAAAGGTAGTAAAAATAACCTTTCTCAAAAATTTAATTATATATAAAAACTTCCATAAAACATTTTGAAAAACATGGATATGGAGGGGAAATATTCATGACCTAAAAAGAAGAAATAAGGTTAGATTTTCTTAAAAAAATATCATTCATTTTAAGTACCAAATAGAGGAAAATGATGGTGCCATATTCCTTTAGAATCTAGGGTTTATTCATGAAATACTTCTCAGTGGTGACAGTGGTTATCCTGCATCTATACGATGATGATAGATCTCCCCTATCTCAATAATGATAGTGGTCTCCCAAATTTCAGGCCATCACTCCTCTTCCTTATTGAATCCTTGTTTGGTGGTGCTCATGGTTTTTTATTACCATTCATCTTGTTCTGGGATTGGTGTTTCAACTTCATTCTTTATATTTTGATTTTTCATGCTCAAATATAATTCAGATCTATTGTTTATGATTCATATAAGGTCTTATTTCCTTCATCAAAGTGATTTTTGACTTTTTAGTAGCATCATCATTATGGAATCCAGACTTTTTTATTACATAACTTTTCATTACATTTTGAAAAAAGAGGATCTTTAAAGTATAGTGTATTAGAAATAAGAAACATAATACATGAAAACATAAAACATTATTCTAATAAATTTTTAAGGCTTTATCATAGGTTCATATTAATTAAAATTACCACATCTCATAACCTTGAGACATACATCAAAGGAAAGGGCGAGCAGAAGGCCCAGTAAGGAAAGCAAGTGAAACAATTTACATGTGAACTTGAGCGATATCAATAAGAACATGGAGATAAAGAGGCATATAATAATAATAATAACTTGAAACATAACTTGAAAATGTTTCTAAAACATTTAATTTATACATTCATGAACATATCACCAAGGTCCACCCCCAAGGTGTCATAAAAATTACCAAGGTTATTCACCAAAGTATTGTTAAACTTGTCATCTCTAGAGATTAAATTTTTTACACAATGAATTAGTGAAATATCAGGGAACATACTTAATATGTATTTATTTTCATGTGAGCCACATAGATCATAATAATACATTTCATAAATAATCCAAAGAGAATAAAAGAAATGGGTTTCATATCAAAATTGTGATGTTTTAAAAAGTGCTTAAAAATAAGATCATTATGTCATTTATAACTCATGGAAAAAGGATAAGGGTTTTATATATGTAAATTACAGAATAAAATATATAATTTTTATTTCTTGGTGAATACCCCTGGAAATGAAATATGTTTTGGTATTCATATAAATAAAATAAGAGAATTTATTGAGAAAAAGAGAGAGATTTTGAGACAAAAATTCTACAGCATAATGACTATGCAACATGGTTTTAGAAAACATTAAAAAGAGAGGGGAAAAGGGTATCCCATAAATAAATGAATCATTTTATAGTATAAAAACAGAATAAAATAGAAATAATTTCATGGTGTGGATATTTTAATGACATACCTCATGAAAAAAAACTTGATAAAAAAGAAGATGCGATTTTTTTACAAAAATTCGACAGCCTAACAACGTCACATAAAAATTCATAAAATGAATTGATGAGAGAAAAAAGGGTATCTCATCACTTGGAAATAAAATGGACAGAAATAAGGATATATAAGAACATAACCCAATATAAGAAAATAGAATTTAAAAGAAATAACATAAGAGAAGTCCTTGACTAAAAGAGGAGGGTGAAAGGTTCCCTTACACCTTGAAGAGTAACTTCAAAAACTCAAAGGTTGGGACCTTGGGGGGATTGAGTGCACATTGGGAGGATTCCTTTGGAGGTAAAAAGACTATAGATTCATTGAGGAGGAATTTGGAATGAAAGTAATGAAAGAATGGGTTGGTATTTATAGTAAAAGTGGGGGAATATTTTATTAATTTCCAAGGGACACCTCATTAGTGGTATTTGCAAAACCATAGGATTTACCATGGTATTTGCCCATGCTATTGGCCAATTGGGACACCTTATAACATATCTTACTATAAAAAAGTATACCAGAATTATTACATCATGATTACCTCATTAATGATGTCATTAAACACATCAAAACTCAAAATTGTATTTTTACTATTCATAAAAAATTCATCTGTTTCAGAAAAATCCCAAAAATTCACGCTAACCATTTTCAACGTGCAGAATCCAAAAGTAAAATCCATTTTATAAAAATTAGTTTCATTTTAAATTAAATTAAATAAATAAAATACTAATACTTGACTAATAATTTATAAAACATTTATTTACTTATACTACAATATAATTATATCACATTATCACTTAAGATGACCAAAACATATTTATACCTCCTTAGGTGACGTTACTATTCCATTGGTAAAATTACCATTCATAAGGGTAAAATTACTATTCCAAAGGGTAAGGTTACTATTCACTAAAAATTATTTTGATATTCTTGAACCACATTTTCACCCTAATTACAACTATGTATGTTAGATTTTTAAAAATCATTTAAAAGAAAAAGTTATTTATCAATAAAATATTTTTTACTATTTATAAAAAAACACTATTCATAAAACACTATTCATCAAATTAAAACTTCTTAGAAAACTTCTAAAAATTCATCCTAGGTTAATTTTGACATTTGAAATTCAAAAATGATGTTTATTTTACCATAATAATTCTTTATGTGTGAAAAATATCTAAAAAGTACAATTCTTACTTCTAAAATCAATTTATCAAATTTTTCTTAATTAAACATATACTTTATTAGAAAAATATATTCCTAAAACAAGAATGATGAAATAAAATTTTTATTTATACCAAGGGATTAGAAAAATTAACTAAGGCCTCATTACATAACCCCTTATAACGCCACCATAGGACCTAAGAGTAAGGTGTGCAATGGTGATAGAATATTGGGGTGGCTCAGACAACATTTTATGAGTGGTGATTTCTATCAACTTAAACTTCTCCCATAAGTGATTCCTTTCAATATTAATGTGTTGAAGTTCAGCTTGGTCTTAGTATAGAGTGTCTCCCAGTGACGCCACCTCCTTCCTAAGCTCCAAAAAATGGGCTTCGTATGGCCTAAGCCTACTGGATGAGGCCATCGACTATTTTTTCTATATTAATTAACCATGATCATTTGTATTTATAAGAAATAATCATAATGTTTAGAGTATAGTTTCTAATGTTCATATTAACCAATGGTCATATAACAATCTAAACCCAAAGGTCTCATTTTAATTATGCTCACTTCATTAATAAAAGGATATAGTTTTGTTGAGTACAAAATAAAATAATACACAAATTCAGGAAACAAATATTATTCAAAAGTTTGGGTCATTAAATTCTTCCCCCCTTAAGAAATTTTTTCCCTGAAATTTCAACTCGTACCCACAGAAGAGAAAAGGTGTGGGTACTTTTGCCTCATAGACTCCTCTGGTTCCCACGTGGATTCTTCACATTTTTGGTTTCTCCACAATACATTAATAATGTGGGTAGTATTACTGTGTAGAATCTTGTCTCTACAATCCAAGATCTCCACTTACTACTCCTCATAAGATAGGTCATGTTCCAGTTGTTCCACCTCTAGATTATTACATGTGAAGGGTTAGGTATGTACTTCCTCAAGAGAGATACGTAGAAGACATCATGAACTTGTGTTATATTTGGAGTAAGTGTAAGCCGATAGGCCACTACTCCTACACGATCAAGGATTTCATAGGGACCAATGTACCTAGGTATGAGCTTACCTTTCTTCCAAAACCTTATAACTCTATTCCAAGTTGAAATTTAAAGATTTTTTTTCACCAACATCAAACTCCAAGTCCATTAGATGTTTGTCGGCATAGCTCTTTTGCTGACTCTGAGCAACCTTAATGTGCTGCTGGATGGCAGGGACTTTTTCTGTCATCTCTTGTACAAGATCAGGCCCAAGAAGATTTCACTCACCAGCTTTATCCCAACAAGTAGGATTTCTACATCACTTCCCATATAGAGCTTCATAGGGTTCCATTTGAATGATCTAATGGAATCTGTTGTTATAAGAGAACTCAAATAATGAGATATGTTGATCCCATACACCTTTAAATTCCTTTGATCATGTTCTCAGTATGTCCTTGAGTGTTTGAATAGTCCTTTTAGATTGGCCATTAGTTTGGAGGTGATAGGCCATTATGAAATTCAATTTGGTACTCAGAGCATGTTGAAGACTTCTCCAGAATTTTGATGTGAACCATGGATCCCGATTAGATATGATAGAAAGTGGAACTCCATAAAACCTTACCACTTCCTTCACGTAAATCCTGGAATGTTGATCAAGAAATAAATATTCCAAAATAGAGATAAAATGGGCAGTCTTAGTGAGACAGTCTACAATAACTTATATCTCATTGTTTCCTTTGGAAGTTCTCAGGAGACCAGTAAAAAATTCCATAATGATATTGTCCCACTTCCATGCTGGTATGGGTAGTGTTTGTAATACTCCTTTAGGAAGTTGTCACTCTGCCTTCACTTTCTGGTATAGCAGGCACCTTATAGTGTAGTCAGCAATCTCCCTTTTCATATTATCCCACCAATAATGATCATGAAGGTCTCTATACATTTTTATACTCCTAGGATGTATAGATAACGTAGAGCTATGAGCTTCATCGATCATCTTCTTCTTTATTTATGTAATATATGGAACACATAGTCTTTTAAGAAATTTCAATACACCTTCTTGATCAATATTGAACTCAGAAAAATTCCCATCCTTCACAGCCTCAAACTTCTTTTATAACAAAGGATCTTCTTTATGAGATTTCTTGATATTCTCTAGTAATGAAAGTTGAGAAATAATTTTGAATAGGGTTTATGATGTACCTTCCCTTATAATTCCCATGTCCATCTTTACTAGGTCATTGATCAAAGCATCTCTTTGAATCCTCATCATAGACAAAACATCTGGGTCTTTCCTACTTAATGCATCAGCGACTTTGTTTCCTCTTTCGGGATGATAATGAATTGAAAAATCATAGTACTTAAGAAGTTACAACCATTTCCTTTTTCATATGTTCAATTCATTTTGTGTGAAAATATACTTAAAACTTTCAAAACTAGAAAATGGAGCTACTACCATGGATCTATAGCCACGATTTTAAAACCGGGGCTATAGGCCTATTTTATGTGTCCTATAGCCATGGTTTTGTGGTCTATGGCCAAGGTTTTCAAAACCATGGCTATATTCCAATTTTTTCAACATTCTATAGCCACGGTTCTCTAAAATTGTGGCTATAGGGTTCCCACGCTTCTGCAGGAACAATCCCACCAAAAATTTGGCAGGAATATCTATCGCCATGGTTTTGAGGCTATTCCCCTAGTTTTTATTAATATATATATATATATATCATAATATATATATATATATATATATACATACCTAAATTGTGGAATAGTTTAGTGGTAAGTGTGTTGGATTGTAAAGTGGAGGTGCAGGGATCGAAACCCATCAGGGACATTTTTGATTTAGGCATTTTCCACGGTTTTCCAAGGCTATTTATACAGTTAAAACTATGGAAATAGATACCTATAGCCATAGTTTAAACCATGGATATAGGTAAACTACCACATTGGCCAATTTGGAGGCCTATTGCCATGGTTTTCAAAATCATGGTAATAGGTAGCTATTTCCATGGTTAAAACTGTGGAAATAGGCCGAGACCTACTGCCACTACGATAGTAGACACGGTTGGACAAAACCATGGCCGTAGCCTAGGACCATAGTTTTGGGGCCTATTGGCATGGTTTTGAACCATGGAAATATTCCTTTTTTCTAGTTGTGTTTGATGGTCTATGTATATATCACATTTCTACCCATAAAGATAGTGCCTCCATATCTTCAGATCAAAAACAACCACAACCTGCTCCAAATCATGCGTAGGATAGTTCTGCTCATGAGTCTTCAACTATAGAGATGCATAAACAATTACTTTGTCATTTTTCACAAGGATGAACCCAATCCCTTTCAGATATGCATCGCTAAAAATAATGAACCCTTCTCAACTTAAGGGTATAGTTAACATGGGTGTGGTAACCAATCTCTTCTTTAGCTCTTGGAAACATTTCTCATACTCCTTTGTACAGATGAACTTGACCCCTTTTCGAGTTAACTTGGTTAATGGATTAGAAAGTCATGATTTTTTTTCACAAACCTCTTATAATATCCCACTAATCCAAGGAAACTACGAATCTCAGTTATTATTATAGGTTAAGGACACTCCTCTATAACCTTTTCCTTTGTAGGGTCAACTATTATTACTTCATTGGTTACAATATTACCCAAGAAAGAAACTTGTTATTACCAAAATTCACATTTTATAAACTTTTAAAAAATACTCTCCTTTCATAGAGTTTTCAAAATAACCCTTACATGATCCTCATGATCCTCACGACTTTTGGAATATATCATAATATAATCAATAAAAACTACCAAAAAGTTATCAAGGTAGTCCTTAAAGACTCTATTAATCAAATACATAAAAATAGATGGTGCATTAGTCAGTCCGAAGGTCATAAAAACAAACTCATAATGCCCATATCTTGATCAGAAGGTATTTTTTGAAATATATTCTTTATTCACCCTCAATAGATGATAACTAGATCTAAGATCAATCTTAGAGAAGAATTGAGCCCCACAAAGTTCATCAAATAAGTCATCAATTCTTGGAGGAGGGAATTTTTTCTTCACTATGGTCCAGTTAGGTTCTCTATAATCAACGCATAGATGCATTGATCCATCCTTATTCTTCACAAAGAGAATAGGTGCTCTACGAGGAGACACACTCGGTTGGATAAACCCATTCTTCAAAAGATCTGGGAGTTGTTTATTTAATTCCTCCAGCTCCACATTTTCCATCCTATATAGGGTATTTTACATCAGATGAGATCGAGGTATGAGTTCAATGGAGAACTCTACCTCTCTTTTTGGGGGAGGTCTAGATAACTCCTTATGAAATACATCAATGTATTCATAGACTATGGGGACATTTTCTATCCTTATACTCCAATTTACTTTTTCTTCTTCATCAATCAACTCCATAAATAAGGATATAGGAGGTTCTTCTAGACAAAGATCAGGTTGAGATATATCTCCTTAGAAGATAACTGTAGGTTTTACATTCAAGACTACTGAGATTTCCTTGCTTCTGTATTTGATCTTAGTATTATACTTTGAGATCCAACCCATCCCTAGTATAATGTCAAATTCCATCATGGGAATGACTATTAGATTTTTGATAAGATTGTGATCACTAAAGTAAATACTATAGTTTCTAAACACTGATGATTCTTGGATAATCCCACTAGGAGTCTTGACTGATAACTCTACTTTTAGAAATTTAGGGGTTGATTCTAAATTCTTTGCAAACTTTGAGGAAACAAAGGAATGTGTAGAACCATAATCAAATAAATTACTTGATAGATTTGAGAGAACAATAAGACTACCCACCACCACATCATTTTTAGCTTCAACATCAGCTATCATGATAGAAAAATCACAACCTTGCTCCCTTGGACTTTTCTAAGGATGATGGTGGTTCCCCTCCACTGCCCTCCGATTTGGGCAGTGATTAGAAAAGTTCCCTAGTTTTCCAAACTTATAGAATTAGACATCAGGTAGGGCTTTCACCATCTTCCCCTTGTCATTAGTGTTGGGAAGTTGAGGCTTCACCTCACTATGACAATTCCGCACAATATGGCCATCTCTTCCACACTTTTTTCACTTCCCACTCCCGAGCAGGTAGTTCCCCAAATGCTTCTTCCAACATTTATTACACATGGGATGTTGCACTTGATTGCCTCCTCTTCCCTGATCAAAGGTCCTCCCTAATCTGGGCTCCATTGATCTCTTATTTTCATTGGATTTATGAGACCACTACATCTCAACAAACTCCAGTTCGAATTTCATCGCACTCCGCATGATCTTCTCATAACTATCATAGTCTCGGTTGTCTAGATTCTTACGCAGATGAGATCTTAGTCCACCAAATAAATATCAACCTTACCATTAGGATCCATGACACAACTTGAGGTGTAACATAAAAGTCTTTTGAAGTTCATCTCATAGATTCCAACAGATTCATTCTCCTTCTACTTCAGCTCAAGAAACTCCTTCTCCATTTTTTTTCTCATAGAATGAGGGAAATAATTATTGAAAAAGATCCCTATGAACTCTTCCCACTCTATATATTCAACCTCTTCTCTTGGAATCATGTTTTTAATTAGTTCTCACCATCGATCAGCTTCTCCCTCTAAGTGGTAAACAACCAGGGTGACCTTCTATTATTCCAAACAACGGAGCACATAAAAGATCTTCTTGATAGAGCTGATCCACTATTCAAAAATCAATGGGTCGGTAGATCCACTAAAGTTTGGTGGTCGCTGACGTATAAAGGAATCAATATAATGTTTTCCCTTCATGGTGAGATTGGTCTCTTAGCTTGATTCAAGTTATTTCCTATAACTTGAGTTAGTTGGTTCATCATTCTCATGAAAGTTTCTATTCTAACTTCCATTGGAGGGCCGTCAACGCCTGGTCCATTGCGGTCACCATTTTCACAGTTTTTCCTATTTCTTGAAATTTTATAAAAGAATAAAACCTTAGTCATAATCTTACTTCATTTACAAATATTTTAACTATAAAGGATTTTTATGTCTTAAAACTTTATGATTAAACATAATATTCTTTAATAACAATTACATTTCTCTATAAATCCTTCATAATGATTCATAAAAATCTTGGGATTATCCAAACATATCCCTCAGGTGTGTCAAACCAAGAGTGAAACAAGGCCTGATGTCATGTACTAGGATACCCTGGGTCAAGCTCGAAACTCCTTGTCGGAGTTTTTACTCCTAGGTATATCTGTTCCAGAAACACATCCACTTGTTCGTATCCAGAAAAGAATTTATTTTTTTTGGAAACCAATTAATTAATATTTAACCAAAATAATAGGTAGTTTTCCTATATATAAACTTTTATATAGGGTTCTTCCTAAAGTTTTCGTAGCCTAATTTCCACAAATAACTAAACCACCCTTTGAAACCAACTATGGAATCCCTCTTTTTTATTACATAACTTTTCATTACATTTTTCAAATAGAGAATCTTTAAAGTCTAGTGTCTTGAAAATCAGGAACATAATACATGAAAACATAAAAAATTATTCAAATCCACTTGTAAGGTTTAATCATAGGTTCATCCTAAGTAAAATTACTTTATCTCATAACCTAAAGACATACATCAAAGGAAAGGGTGAGCAGAAGGCCTAGTAAGGAAAGCAAGTGAAACAATTTACATGTGAACTAGAGAGATATCAATAAGAACATGTAGATAAAGAGGAATATAATAATAATAATAACTTTAAACATAACTTGAAAATGTTTCTACAACATTTAATTCATACATTCATGAACATATCACCAAGGTCTATCCTGAAGGTGTCATACAAATTACCAAGATTATCCACCAAGGTATCGTAAAACTTTCCATCTCTAGAGATTAAATTATTTACCCAATGCATTGGATCACTATAAGGGTGCACCCTTAATATGTATTTATTTTCATGTGATCCACATATATCATAATCATACATTTCATAAATAACCCAAATATAATAAAATAAATGGGTTTCATATCAAAATCGTGACGTTTTAAAAATTCTTAAAAATAAGATCATTAAGTCATTTATAAACCATGAAAAGTGGATATGGGTATTATGTATGTAAATTAAAAAATAAAATATATCATTTTTATGTCTTGGTGAATAACCTTGGAAACTAAATATATTTGGGTATTCACATAAATAAAATAAGATAATTTCTTGAGAAAAATATAGAGATCTTGAGACGAAAATTCTGCAGTATAACGACTATGAAACATGGTTTTAGAAAAATTAAAAAGAGAGGGTAAAAAGGTATCCCATACATAAATTACTCATTTTAAAGTATAGGTATAGAATAAAATAGAAATAAGATCATGGTGTGGATATTTTAATGACATACCATATGAAAATAAAACTTGAAAAAAAGAGAAGATGTGATTTCTTTTAAGAAAATTCGGCAGCGTAACGACGTCACTTAAAAATTCATAAAATGAATTGATGAGAGAAAAAAGGGTCTCTCATCAATGGGATTTTTTTTACTGAAATATGGATATATAATAACATAACCCAACATTAGAAAATGTAATTTAAAATACATAACATAAGATAAGTCCTTGACTAAAATAGGAGGGTGAAAGGTTCCCTCACCTTGCCCGTGGGGGCTGGGTGAGTTGGTTCAAGGCGGAGGCATCTCGTCATCAAGGTTCCGGGTTCAATTCCTCACAAAGGAAACATGCACCATTTTACGGTGATCCTGTCGTCCCCTCAACTTTGCGGGAACTGGCCCAAGCCCAAGGGTTGGCCACCTTGGGCCTAGCTGGGGAGGTGTGGCGCACGGGTGGTGTAAGGCCGCACCTATACACGCGTTAATCGTTAAACACTTTTTTCCAACGAGCCCGTACCCAAGTGGTAAGGGCTCCTGCTTTCCATCCAAGAGACCCGGGTTCAAAACTGGGTGGAGGAAAATTTCCAAGTTACTGTAGCAGTGCTGTAGCAGTTACTGTTCGGTACTATAGCATCCAGAACTATTCACCCGATTTGGGCCTTCGGGCCACCAGTTTGGGCCTACGAGTCTCCAGGGCCTTTGAGTCATCAAAGGACTTCGGGCCACAGGGCTTTCGAGTCACATAGACCATGGAGTAGCCTAGTTCACACAGAACAGGCCCTCGAAGAGGATCAGAGCAACAGGAGTAGCAGCCACCAGATACAGAGCTAACCGAATTGGATGAATGAGAGGGTATGGCAGCCACCATCGGGACCAGGAACCATGCAGATTTTTACGGGGTAATGCTATCCGATCAACAATGCAAGGAGGGGAGCTAAGGAGATCAATGATGCAAGACACTGGGGAGGGGCGGTTCTAGTGGGATGGGCCTACGGGTCATGTAATGGGCATGGTATGCCTCTGGGCCTTCGGGTCATGTCTTACGGGTCATGTCGGGCCTTGTGCCTTGGGCCTACAGGTCATGTATAGGTTCCCCTTCAACCCTTAAAAGGGGGATTATCTATAATAAAAATAAAAAATAAGGCCTTCGGTCCATTCGGGGAAAAGGTTCCCTTACCTTGAAGAATAACTTCAAAAACTAGAAGGTTGGGAATTTGGGGGGCTTGAGGGAATCTTGGGAGGACTCCTTGGGAGGTAAAAAGACCAAATATTCATTAAGAAGGAATTTGGAATGAAATGAATGAAGTAATGAGTTGGTATTTATAGTTAAAGTGAGGGAATATTTTATTAATTTCCAAGGGACACCTCATTAGTGGTATTTGCAAAACCATGGGCTTGTCTATGGTATTTGCCCATGGTATTAGCAAATTGAGAGACCTCATTACATATATTAATGTACAAAAGTCTACCAGAATTATTAAATCATGATTACATCATTAATGATGTCATTAAATGCACTGAAACTCAAAACTGTATTTTTACTATTCAACGAAAATTTAACTATTTCAGAAAAATCCCAAAAATTCATCCTAACCATTTTTCAACGTGCAGAATCCAAAATTAAACTCTATTTTATAAAAATTAATTTCATTTTAAATTAAATTAAATAAATAAAATACTAATACTTGACTAATAATTTCTAAAACATTTATTTACTTATACTACGATATAATTATATCACATTACCACTTAATATGACCAAAACATATTTATACCTCCCTAGGTGATGTTACTATTCCATTGGTATAATTACCATTCATAAGGGTAAAATTATTATTCCAAAGGGTAAGGTTACTATTCAATAAAAAATTATTTTGATCTTATTGAACTGCATTTTTCACCCTGATTACCACCATGTAGTCAAATTTTTGAAAATCATTTCACCAAAAAAGTTATTTAATAATAAACTATTTTTTTACTATTCATAAAAAAAACTAATCATAAAATACTATTCATCAAATTGAAACTTATTATAAAACTTCTAAAAATTCCTCCTAGGTTAATTTTGAAATTTGAAATTCAAAAATGATGTTTATTTTACCATAATAATTCTATATGTGTGAAAAATCTCTGAAAAGTACAATTCTTACTTCTAAAATCAATTTATCAAATTTGTATTAATTAAACATATAATTTATTAATAAAATCTATTACTAAAATAAGAATGATGAAATAAAAATTTTATTTATACCAAGGGATTACAAAAAGTAACTAAGGCCTCATTACATAACCCATTATAATTCCCACATAGGACCTAAGAGTAAGGTGTGCAATGGTGATGGAATCTTGGGGTGGCTTAGACAATATTACCCTATTGGTTATTTCTATCAACTTGAAATTCTCCCATAAGTGATTTTGTTCAATATTAACATGTTGAAGTTTGGATTGGACTTGGTCCAGAGTGAAGCCCAGCGACGCCACCTCCTTCCCAAGCTCCGACAAATGGGCTTCATACGGCCTGAGTCTACTGGATGAGGCCATTGAATATTCTTTATGTATTAATTAACCATGATCATTTTTATGTATAAAAGATAATCATAACATTAATATTATAGTTTCCAATGGTCATATTGACCAATGATCATATAATAGTTGAAACCTAAAGGTATCATTTTAATTATATTCACTTCATGAATAAAATGATATAGTTTTGTTGAATACAATATAAAACAACACAAAAATTCAGGAAACAAATATTATTTAGAAGTTTGGGTCATTACAATCATCATTGTGGCATAAAATTATGAGGGGGGGGGGCATGGTGGAGGTGGTAGTGTGTCTTCAAATATAGATTGTGTTAGAAAATTTGGAAGAATTTTTGGACTTATTCGACAATGATGATTAGATTCAGGCTGAGATAGTGGCATGGATTTGGCACATGAGGGATTCAGGGTGGGTGACAACAACATCTATGGTTTCAAGAAGTTCTTTCAGCATGGTCTCAGTGATGTATGGAATCTAGAGGCAGTGGATCCCATATATTTGGGTGGCGATAGTGACGTGACTTAGGCCAGTGTTGATGACATTGTTTCAATATAGGAGTTTATTGTGGGGGAAGTTGTGGCTTGGGATCGCTCATGGAGATTAGATTAGGGTTTTCAAAACCCTTGGGAATTCGAGTCTTCTCTTTAGTATTTGAACATTGGGACTCTGAGCCAACTTATTATTTAGCCTTCGGGCCTCTAGGCCTCCAAGTCAGTACTTGTGAGAAGAAGGCAGTGTGACAAGGACCAAGAATTCAAATCAGTGAAATAGGTTGGTTGTGTGGGTAGGTACTATTGGGAAGGAAGCCTAGATTTTACGAATAGGCATGATGAAGCTTATCATATAGTATTATTTATCCTTTATTTATTGAATTAGGATAGAGGGGTTCCTTGACATGTGTCTATCCACACTTGGGACCAGTTTGAGGTTACGATGCATCAGGAAAGTGATGCGAGTGAGGGACACACATACGTCACCGGGTGGGAGGCTCGAAAGAGATATGGGTGTGGTGACACATATCATCCAGTCCTCCTCTCACACCATGGATGGAGGGGTTCCCTTCCATAATGGTTATACTTCCATGATTCAATAGTTCATGATGGGGGAGGGGGAGCTGTATCTTTCATAATGAGATCATGGTGTGCTTTTCACTGATGGAGGTGGGGGGTGACATTTTTTTGGTGACTTGACATGATAGAAATTACTCACTTAGGGATTTTTATCCACAATTTTTCCTTAAATACATTAGGAATTCATTCCATTTTTATTTGGAAATTTTTTTCACTAGGCCTTTGGGTCATGTAAGGGTTACCTCTCAACCCAGTTTAAAAAGGGCTTTCTTTTTTATTTAATAAAAGGGAACTCATCCCCAAATAGTTTAAAAAAAGATATAAAAATGACATTAATACTTAAAAATTCTAGAAATAACTATATAAAAAGAAAATATATGGGTTTTAAAAGATAAGTATCATATAATTTCCATTAATGGTAATTTAACATAGACAATCCTGAAAACAAATGAGATTGTAACATAAACCCTTACCTCAGGTCCAAAATTTATTCATACGCACTCTTAGGCTCCTATATAGTAAATTAAGATTTATTAAAAATATATAAAAACAATATTCATAATTATCTTATAATATACCATTACCTTATAATTATTTATTATCCATTTATTAATTTTTTTCATTAAAATCAATATTTTGGTGAAATATGATTCATTTTCCATGCATGTTTTAGTTTAACGGTTTAGATCCTTGAACCTTAGTCATGGTTTCATCTTATTATGAATCATAATAATTTCATAATTATCATATTTACTCATTATATACACTTTTATGACCATTCATATAAGGTGGTAGTGAAAAATGAATTACATCACTTCATGGAGAGGGTAGTCTGCACGTATGCATGAGTGATGTTTCCACTTTTTTATAGAATAAATGAAATAAAGGTGAATAATAATTCAAATTTAAAGAATTATTATTATCATAAATATAATATATATTTATTAAATCTATCCTTATTACCATCTATGCAAAGAGTTAAATAAAAATGAATCACATCACTTCATGGAGGTGATAGTTCTCATATATGCACAAATGACATTATCATTTTTCAAAATATGTGAAGGAGATAGAAAATGGTTATAACATTAATATAAAAATATATCAGTATATTAAATATAATTATTTAATCATTTTAATATGGTTATATAAAATTTGGAAGAGTTTTAGGAATATAGAAACTTGAAAAAGGTAGGTGAGAACATATACCTCCTTTTCAGGTATCTTCCTTTGAAATGTACCATATGGATTATTAAATGGGTATTTTGGAAAGAACAGAATATAAAGGTAGTGGATAAGTATTTTGGGATAGTATTTGGATAGATCTTGGTTAAGCTAAAGGGATCAAGTTTTGTGGATAAGTGAGAAGAGGAGGTTCCCTTTTATAAGTGAGGTGGGTGACAAACTTGTAAATATTAAGAAAATTAAAATATAATAAAGTCACTCTCATGGTATGGTGAATCCAAATGGATAAATATTAGAATATTTTAAGGTTAATATATAAATACCATTAAAAAATAAATTTAAATAAAGTATTTTGTGACAATTTAAACCTTATTTCTTATCTTCCCCTTGTTAACCCTTTTTAACCCTTACCATAGTGATAAATTTTTACCATGGTTACTATTAAAAATAGCCCAAAATGAAATTGAAATTATAAATAAAATTTTAAATTATTATTTTAAATATGGAAACCATTTTATTAAATTTAATTCCTATAATTGGAAGAAATTAATTCTAATGTAAACTTACAAAACTTGACAAAACATTTTTTTGGAAAAAATGCATTTTTCAATATTAAAGTGGGGTTCATTTCATTATATGTATAGTAACCACCATTAGATGAATATTAATTTATTTATTTGAATGAATGATCTAAAAATTACATTAAAATTATTCATCAATAGTGATTAATTTAATTTATAAAAATAATTTTCTAAAAAATAAATCTTTTTACCTTCAAATGATTTTATCTTCACTTTTAACCAATTGATAATTAATGTATGAATGGTTACTCCTTTTTTAAATTATCAATAAATTAAATTTTAAATAATTTATCAATTGTAGTAAAAAAAACAATTATTCAAAAAATAATATTTTTAACATTAATTAATTTTATTCTCAACATTTAAAATTGAGCACTTATTTCCTATACATCAATCAATGAATTAAGGGAAACTTGTAGTTATATTTATAAAAATTTAGTTAGTATTATTCATTCCCATCAATCCAATTTCTAGGTAATAACAATCACTTTTAAGAATAATATTTCTATATTATACCGTAATTAATTTAATCCCGAGGATTCATATAAAGAAAAATATCAAACACATAAAATTTATTTAAAGATAAATATATCATAAAATTTTAGGGTATTACACTTTAAAACCCCTGGACAGTTCATATTATCCTAAAATAGTGAGTAAATTGTTTCCTTCCTTAGTATTTTTGTGCTTAGGACATTGTTAATTAATTATTAAACATAAAATTTGAGATAAAAGTTGGGGTTTTCCTATGGTTTTTCATTAAATAGAGTGGGTCATGTAGGTGGTATTACTTTATTTTGGAATGATGGTATAAGTATTTTTATTGAGGTTCTATTCAATATAGGGAAATAATGGAAGAGATTGGTTTTTTATCAGATTGTATAGATTCCCTAGTACACGAGATAAATGACATTCATGTAAATTATTATGGATAATTATACATGATTTTCGGGGTCCTATGCTTTTTACTGGTGATTTTTCAAAAATTATTATTAATAGTGAGAAAAAAGGTAGAGGTTTTTGAGATGAAAATCACATGTAGGCTAATTGGAATATTATTACTAATACTGTTTTATCATACCATGGATATGAAATTCATCTTTTTTACCAAGTTTAAAGGAAGGTTTTAAGATTTTAATAATTTGTGAAAAACATGATAGTTTTTAGGTTAGATGTATTGAAAATCCATTTTCCTTATTATAAGGTTTTACATTTAGTCCCTTTGTCTTTGAATCATTTTCTCATTCTTCGTATAATAAATCACGAGAACTGTGTTGGTAAAAAAGATATTTTTAAGTATAAAATGTTTGGTATGAAAGACTAAAACTATGAGAATGTAGTTAAAAATTCATGTAATGTCTCAGATTTTCCGTTATTTTTTTTTAAATATTATATGGAATTATTTCGAGACCGGTCATGAAGACGGCACATCATTCCAAGGTCTAGTGAGCCCGGAATGGTGGTTTGAACTTTTTTTTGTTAAGTGAGTCGGCAATTGTGCGCGGTTGTGGCAGTTTCCAAACGGATGCCCGAATTAAAAATATGAGTGCACCATTATGTCCAGGACGACGAATTTACCTAAGAATGTGGATAACCTCGACCGGCATGGGTCGAGGGAAAAAATTTAATTTTCAGACGTTTTTAAGTAAAATAAAATAAAATAATTTAACCAGTTTATTTTATTTCATTTAAGGAAACATCCGCTGCAGCGTGGCGACGACGCAACTGTTTCCTAAATTAATGGCACGTCATAATAACTTCAAAATGACGAGTCAACATCATTAATGCTGCCGCGTAAATTAAATGCTAACTTATTTCCCATTTTTAATGGGATAAGCAATTGTACATCCTGGGAAACGTAGAGAGAGGAACCTCTACAGAATCCACGGCGCGTTGGAGCAAATTCTCGACGACGAACAACAACGGATCGAAACCTAGGATTGTTGCGCCAACGTTGAAGGATCTCGATGGAAACGACAGCACGAAACCTTCACCAATGATCGATCCCTTCGAAAGGTACGAGTTGTTATTTCAATTTATTTTTCCCCGTATTTGAGTTTAAACGACGAACGCGGATCAACCACGAACAAGTTGACCCGCGGATTCGTGCGTTCTTGCGGGAGGATTTTCTTTGGAATGATTTTACGAAATTGATTCATGCATTATGTTGTTGTTGATTCTTACTCCATTAAATCCTATTAACGGGAGTGAATCAACGCCGTGACGAACGACAGCGGAGGTTCATTCCTGATTTTGTTTATTTGAATTTCTTCCCCATTCTTTCTCACGCGTTCTTCATGTTCTTCGCAGGGCGACGAACAACAGATCGTTTCGCATCCGTTCCATGACGAAACGATCCCAAATCGAAGGTTCGACACCACAATGACCTTGTGGAGGTGCGACGATGATGGCGGACGACGAATTGAATCAGATCGGGAAAGGGAGTTCTTCGAGCGTTCTTCGCGCGGGAAGATCAAATCACGTTTTCGGGCCCGATCGAAGCCCCAAAAATGACGTAAGCGGCTTCGTGGTGTCAGGGCGACTAGAACCTGGAAGTTTTGCGGTGATTGGATGGCCGGATTGATGAACAAAGTAGCACGGGAGGCGCGCTGGCGAAGAGCAGCATTTATGGAAATTTCTAGAATACACGGCGTGTACTTTCGAAGAACATGCCGTGTAGTTTGGACGATGGCGGATAGGTTTTCGGGATCAGAGAAGGATCACACGACGTGTGACCCCGGTCACACGGTGTGCTGGACCTTCCTCGAAGCTCGACATGTACTTTGGGTAGTACACGGACACGGGATGCTCTACATGACTTCAGGCAGCACGACGTGTACAACTCGATAGAGGTGGATACGTGAAGATCGGCGTGTATCCTGGGGATACACGGACACAGGATGGAGTAGATGACCATGTACCCCATCACCCGGCTAGGCAAGGTCAACAGCGCAGGTCACCCCGTGTGAAGATTTCATGGGTTGGAGTACACAGGTTGGTGACCGTGTACGGGCACATGGCCAGAGTACACAGAGCCAACCCCAGTGACCCAGACATGGCGTGTACTCCGTAATACATGCCGTGTATAAAGTTTTCTACACGACCAGCCTCACGACACGGGCCGTTGTACACAGGAAATACCCAGGGTCAGACAACACAGCGTGTATTATTTCTACATGCCATGTACTTTTTGGAAAATGGCTTGGTACTTTTGTTCACCATGCCTTGAACATCTTTCGTTTGGGTTAGTGCCCCTTCTTCTTATTCCCTTGAAGGTCAGGCATCATTCCCTCACACAGGATTATGATTCCTTTAGCAGGACTTTCTGTGATAGGGTCAGGCATCCATCCGAGATACCCGGATCGAGATCCTCTATCCATTCCAGACCCTAGGTAGAGTCAGGCATCGACGTGACCAACTCTACCGGGCATTGATCATCTACTTAGCAAGTGAATTCTGGATGAGTCGCGGTATCCGCCATGGCCCTGGAAGTGATCCTCATATGTGTATCGAGATCTTTCCCACTCAGGACTGTGTCTCCCATAATGAGTGCTTCTATCTATCATAACCCTTCCACTCAAGAGTGTGCATCCCATAATGAGTGTAGCCATCTCTCGTGATGGTTCCCGATGAACAGCTCTTCCTGGATGGATGTCATCAGAGCTATAAGACTCGTGGAGTGTGTTCTCCCGGAACGAGCGCATCACGTAATCTTTGGACGGAATCCCTTACGGGGGTATGCGGTCGTGTGACTTGTTTCTAGACCACGGGTCTGGGTTTTGAGTATATCTGTTTTTTTTATATGTTCTGTAAACATATACTATGCATAGCTAACTGTACCTTTACTTTGTGTACTGCTTTTTGGTTTTCGGGGTCCTCTACTGAGTATTGTTATACTCACCCCTGCACGGGCTTTGCCCGCACGTCTGGTGTCTTGTACGGATGAGCATCCTTTTGAAAGAGTCCAGGGAGGACCAGGACATGACCGAGCTTTCTGAGTTCCCTACAGGCTGAGGCGTTCCTACGACTACGAGCGGTAGTCCCAGTACCTTTGTGCTTACAGGTTGGACTTTGCAGTTTTTCAGGCTCTTGGTTTTGGTGGGCTTGTATTCTGGCCCAGTTTACTTTTACAGTACTCTTCCTTTTGTCGTACTCTGTTGGTCGGGTTTATTTGTATGAATGCATTTTTGTTCCTTAGTGTTTTACATTTCAGCATTTGTGGGCTTGGATATGTGTGTGTGTGTGTACAGGTACTTAGGCAATGCCTCCCATGTTAGTGATATGCCTACTCGGTGCTAGTCACCAGCCTCTGGACTATTAAAGGCGGGATTGGGGAGTCACGGCGTGGGCCCCACTGGGATGGGTCATGACAGAGTGGTATCAGAGGTGGTCGGTTCTACCTTAGGACCAAGAGTCTGTGAGTTTGGTTGGGGGAAACAGTGTTGAGCGTTTCGGGTTCGGCTTTTAGGCCAGAGACTCCAGTGTTGGTGTGGCGGCCGACGTATCCATACACCAAGACTCTGATAACCTGCTTTTCAACCCGGTTCATGAAAACACTAGTTGTGGGGAAATAAAAAGGTACACGAATAATATAGGAATGGGTTGTGTCTTCCATATCCTTGGTGTCATCTATCCAGATATACTCATTGACCATGAAACATCTTGTTTCTTTATAGGATGCCTCCGCGATGTGTACCCGCTAGAATTCAGCATCACGATCACGAGGATGACCCCCTCAGTGATGAGGCTTCGATACATGGACCATCTCCCCAGGCGTTGCCACCAGGTGGTGCACCTGCTATACCACTAGTGTAGCAGCCAGTGGTACCTACAGTACCGACCGTTGAGGAGCGCAGGCTTAGCGCACTCCACGAGTTTCAGAGACAGAGACCCCTCAGGTTCTGAGGAGATCCCGACCCTCAGGAGGATGAGGACTGGCTTGAGGCAGTGACCAGAGTTTTCCGTCTAGTGAGGAAACTGGCAAACCAGATGGTGATCCTAGGAGCGAGCCTTCTTCAGGGTTCGGTGGGGCGATTGTAGAGTCTGACCACGCAGACTCACGATGAGGAGACTCTTTCATGGATGGAGTTTGAGCGACTCTTCAGGGAGGAGTTATCTCCGGTTACGCTAAGAGATGTGCACATCCAGGAGCTTCTTCAGTTCCAGCAGGGCAGTATGACGGTGGCTGACTATTCATCGAGGTTCACCAACCTCGCCAGGTACTCGATGGATATGGTCAGGGATCAGTACTTCAGAGCTCGGACCTTCGAGCGAGGTCTAAAACGTGACATCAGAGATAGTGTCATGACTCTATGCATTTCGACTTATGCTGGAGTGCTCGAGCGGGCCTTGGTGAGTGAGAACTTCTTGGCGGAGCAGAGACAGCCGCCGGCAGTCAGCGGCAGGCAGACAGGTGCAGAGACACCGATAGCAGGGAGCCGACGTCAGGAACATGGATCTGGATGTGGGAGACGTCATAGGAGGACCCAGGACAGGGGATCGACAGTCCAGGGCTCTCAGGCTAGATCTAGTCAGCCTAGGGAGAAGCGATGCTACGCATGCGACGGTAGGGGGCATCTCGCTTGATATTGCCTGACACGTCGAGCCGCTGGCAGGGAAGTGGTGGATGGACCACCGAGGCAGAGGCAGAGAACAAAGTAGGCAGATCTGCCAGGCGGCGTACGTGGAAGAGGAGAAGGGAGAGCTAAAGGTGGTGGAAGATGCTTCTACTTACTTCCACCACCACCCCTAGGAGGTCTGCACCAGGCTCAGGGAGCTGGGGGAAAGGGACAGGGACAGATGCATGCAGTCAAGGCGTACGACCCAGGGGATCCAGGGATGATTCGAGGTACAATATGTGTCTTTTCTACCTTAGCTTCCATACTCATAGACACAGGTTCCAGTCATTCCCTTATATCCACATGTCTTATACAAAACCTCGAGATTCCGGTAGAACTGTTGACTCGATCCTTACGCTTGGAGACACCTACGGGAGGATACTCGACGATCACACACCTTTTCAGATTGTGTGATCTAACCCTTGGAGGCGAGAGTTTCAGTTGTAACCTCTTGGTGGTAGCGTCTAAGCCTTATGACGTTATTCTCGATATGGATTGGTTATCTTTGGTCCATGCCCAGATTGACTGTTTTAGGTGAAGAGTGCGGTGTGTCCGCCGTGATGGAACAAGGTTTTCCTTTGTCGGAGAAAAGGAAACCTAGGTAGCACAAAATGGACTCATGTATAGGAGGGGGCAACCGATCACTCATGAGTTGGATAGACTTACCCTCAGAGGAGTAGATGTTGTGAGCTCTCAGTTCCCAGCAGTGGTGGCGGAGTATGAGGACGTCTTTCCAGAATATGTTCCAGGGTTACCTCCCCATCGAGAAATTGACTTCTGCATCAACTTACACCCCAGTACGACACCGATTTCCTCATCATCTTATCGGATGGCTCATGAGGAACTTCGCGAGATGAGGGTGCGGTTGGAGGATTTGCAGAGCAAGGGTTTCGTAAGACCCATCGTCTCACCCTGGGCGGCTCCAGTCTTGTTTTCCAAGAAGGCAGAAAAGAGTCTAAGGTTGTGCGTGGATTACTGGCACCTGAACCAGGGGACGGTGAAGAACAAATATCCACTTCCAAGGATCGATGACCTCTTTGATCAGCTAAGAGGGGCACCGTGGTTCTCTAAGGTTGACCTTCAATCAGGCTATCACCAGCTACGAGTACGGGAATAGGATATACCGAAAACGGCTTTCAGATGTCACAATGGTCACTATGAGTACTTGGTGATGCCCTTTGGTGTGACGAACACCCCCACAGTGTTCATGGGGTTGATGAACTGGATCTTCCAGCCGTACTTGGACTGGTTTGTAGTAGTCTTCATCGACGACATCCTTGTGTACTCGGCGTTAGAGGAGGAGCACACGAGACACCTGCGGATGGTTATGGACATACTTTGGGAGAACCATCTTTATGGGAAGCTCTCAAAGTGTCAGTTCTGAATTCAAGAAGTCCACTTTCTGGGACATGTCATATCACCAGATGGAGTGGTTGTGGACCTAGCCAAGGTGGAGGCTGTGTTAGAATGGGAGCCACCTCAGAGTGTAATGGATGTGCAAAACTTCCTTGGGTTGGTAGGATATTACCGGAGATTCATCCCTGATTTCTCCCGAATATCAGCACCGATGAAAACCTTGACCAGGAAGGGGCAACCCTTCGTGTGGACAGAAAAGTGCCAACAGGATTTCGAGAAGTTGAGACAGAGTTTGACGAGTGCCCCAGTCTTGAGATTGCAGGAGGAGGGTGTCGAGTAAATAGTTTTCTATGACGCATCAGGGACCGGGCTCGGCTGTGTCCTGATGCAGCGGCATGCAGTGATTTCTCATGGTTCATGCTAGCTTAGGCCACATGAGCATAACTATGCGACCCATGATCTCAAGTTAGCAGCGGTAGTCATCGCATTGAAAATGTGGAGACACTACCTTATGGGAGAGAGGTTCATTATATACTCTGACCACAAGAGCCTCAAGTACATATTCTCACAGAAGGATCTGAATCTGAGACAGAGGCGTTGTCTAGAGTTCCTCCAGGACTATGATTTCAAGATCATCTATATTTTGGGGAAGGGAAACAAGGTGGAAGATGCTCTTAGCATAAGTTCGAGCTCAGATCTATTGAGTGAGGCGACACAACAGTTAGCAGTGTTACAGTTATCCTTCGTGGATGGAGAGGGTACAACTTACCTACAGTCGATGGTTGTCACCCCTCAACTATTACAGTGAGTTAGGGAGGCACAACTTGGGGATGTCGACTGTGTGGCCTTACGTGCTCAGTTATCCACAAGACATGCTCTTGAGGGATATTCTCAAGGTGGGGAGCACGTAATTCTTTTTAGAGGATGCACTGTTGTACCAGTGGCGTTGCGGGAGGAGGTCCTGAGGGAGTTCCATACATACCCTTTGGAGGTACATCCCTTAGTGGAAAAGATGTACCAGGACCTCCGACGTCAGTTTTGGTGGTCAGACATGAAGAAGGCAGTGGCAGAGTTCATTTATCGATGCCTCACATGCCAGCAGGTGAAGGCTGAGCAGCAGGTTCCAGCAGGGTTAGCTCACCCCTGGAAGTTCCAGAGTGGAAGTGGGATGGAATATCGATGGACTTCGTTACAGGCTTACCACGGACTTCCAAGGGGCACGATTCCATCTGGGTGATCATTGAACGACTCACCAAGTTGGACCACTTACTAGCTATCAGGGAGTAGAGTTCCATAGAGAGATTGGGACACCTCTACGCACAAGAGATAGTTCGGCTTCATGGAATCTCCTCGACTATAGTCTCAGACTGAGATGCCCGCTTCACATCCCGGTTGTGGAAGGGATTGCAGGAGGCTTTTGGGACTCAGCTACGCTTGAGCACAACATTTCATCCCCAGACAGATGGTCAGACAGAGAGGAACATTCAGGTTCTGGAGGATATGTTGTGAGCCTGTATCTTGGACTTTGGTCGCAGCTGGGAGGACCACCTACCACTGGTGGAGTTTGCGTACAACAACAACTACCACTCCACCATCGGTATGGCACCGTTCAAGACCTTGTACGGGAGATCCTGCCGGTCACCGCTTTGCTGGACCGACCCCGGAGAGTCAGTCCTCATGGGTCCAGAGTTAGTGCGAGCTACCACAGAGAAGGTGCAGATCATCCGGGAGCGGATGAAGACTGCACAGAGTCGGCAGAAGTCTTATGCTGACAGACGACGAAGACCTCTGGAGTTCGAGGAGGGAGACCACGTCTTTCTTCGGGTCTCACCTTGACGAGGGTTGCAGAGATTTGGCCAAGGTGGAAAGCTATCTCCGAGGTTCATCAGACCTTTCCAGATCCTGGGCAGAGTTGGAGAGGTGGCATACTGCCCGGATCTATCACCACAATTGCATCGGGTACATGATGTCTTCCACATGTCGCAGCTGAGGAGGTACGTGCATGACCCATCGCATGTCATCGACTGGGGCGAGCTGGACATCGAGGATGGAGTGACCTTTGCTGAGTACCCGGTGGGGATCGAGGATCGGCAGGAGAGGATCCTTCGTGGTTGATCGATTCCCTTAGTGCGCGTCTGGTGGCAGCACAAGAATATTTAGGAGAGCACGTGGGAGCGGGAGGCCTAGATCCGTGCCCAGTACCCTCATATTTTTGAGTAGCCTTTGTTTTGGATTTTCGGGGACGTAAAGCCCCAAGGTGGGGAGAATGTAATGTCTCAGATTTTTCATTATTTTTTTAAAATATTATATGGAATTATTTTGAGACTGGGCGCGAAGAAGAAACATCATTCCGAGGTCCAGTGATCCCAGAATGGTGGTTTTCACTTTTTTTTGTTATGTGAGTCGGCACTTGTGCGTGGTTGTGGCAGTTTCCAAACGGATGCCCAGATTAAAAATCTGAGTGCACCATTGCGTCCGAGACGATGACTTTACCTAATAATGAGGCTAACCTCGACCGGCACGGGTCGAGGGAAAAAAGTTAATTTTTGGACGTTTTTAAGTAAAATAAAATAAAATAATTTAACCAGTTTATTTTATTTCATTTAAGGAAACATCCGCTGCAGCGTGGCGATGACGCAACTGTTTCCTAAATTAATGGCATGTCATAATAACTTCAAAATGGAGAGTCAACGTCATTAATGCTGCCACGTAAATTAAATGCCAACTTGTTTCCCCTTTTTAATGGGCTAAGCAATTGTACATCCTGGGAAACATAGAGAGAGGAACCTCTGCAGAATCCACGGTGCGTTGGAGAAAATTCTTGATGACAAATGACAACGGATCGAAACCTAGGATCGTTGTGTTGAAGTTGAAGGATCTTGACGGAAACGGCTGCACGACGCCTTCGTCAAAGATCGATCCCTTCAAAAGGTAGGGGTTGTTATTTCAATTTATTTTTTCTCGTATTTGAGTTTAAACGACGAACGTGGATCAACCACGAACAAGTTGACCCGCAGATTCGTGCGTTCTTGCGGGAGGGTTTTCTTTGGGATGATTTTGGGAAATTGATTAATACGTTATGTTGTTGTTGATTCTGGCTCCGTTTAAACCTATTAACAGAAGAAAATCAATGTCGTGACGAAAGACGGCAGAGGTTCGTTCCTCATTTTTTTATTTGGATTTCTTCCCCATTCTTTCTCGCGCGTTCTTCACTTTCTTCGTGGGGCAACGAACAACGGATAGTTGCACATCCATTCCGTGATGCAACGATCCCAAATCGAAGGTTCGACACTGAAACAACCTTGTGGAGGTGCGGCGACGATGGCGAACAACGAATAATACTAGATCAGGAAAGGGCGTTCTTCGAGTGTTCTTCACATGAGAAGATCAAATCACGTTTTCGGGGCCGATCGGAGGCCCAAAAATGATAGAAGCGGCTTCGTGGTGTCGGGGCGACCAGAACCTGGAAGTTTTGCGGTGATCGGATGGAAGATTGATGAACGAAGTAGCACGGGAGGCACGCTGGCGAAGAGCGCTGTTTCTGGAAATTTCCAGAATACACGGCGTGTACTTCCGAAGAACACGCCATGTAGTTCGGATGGTGGCGGCTAGGGTTTCGGGGTCAGAGAAGGATCACATGGCGTGTGACCCTGATCACACGACGTGATGGACCTTTCTCGAAGCTTGGCGTGTACTTTGGGTAGTACACAGACACAAGATGCTCTACACGACTTCATGCGGCTACGCAAATCTCGGTGTGTATCCCGAGGATACATGGACACGGGATGGAGTACATGACTGTGTACCCCATCACCCGGCCAGGTGAGGTCAACAGCGCAGGTCACCCCGTGTGAAGATTGCATGGGTTGGAGTACACGGGTTGGTGACCATGTACGGGAACATGGCCAGAGTACACGGAGCCAACCCCAGTGACCCAGACACGGCGTGTACTCCGTACTACATGGAGTGTATAAAGTTTTCTACACGACCGACCTCACGACACGAGCCGTTGTACACGGGCAGTACCCGTGGTCGGACAACACGACATGTATTATTTCTACACGCTGTGTACTTTTTGGAAAATGGATTGGTCATTTTGTTCACCATTCCTTGAACATCTTTCGTTTGGGTTAGTTCCCCTTCTTTTTGTTCCCCTCAAGGTCAGGCATCATTCCCTCATGCAGGATTATGATCCCTTCAGCAGGACTTTCTGTGATAGAGTCAGGCATCCATCCGAGAGGCCCGGATCGAGATCCTCTATCCATTCCAGACCCTAGGTAGAGTCAAGAATCGACGTGACCAACTCTATCGGGCGTTGATCCTCTACCTATCAGGTGAATTCCGGATAAGTCACGGTATCCGCCATGGCCTGGGCAGTGATCCTCATCTATGTATCGAGATCTTTCCCACTCAAGAGTGTGTCTCCCGTAATGAGTGCTTCTATATATCGTAACCCTTCCACTCAGGAGTGTGTCTTCCGTAATGAGTGTAGCCATCTCTTGTGACGGTTCCCGATGAACAACTCTTCCCAAACGGACGTCATCAGAGCTATAAGACTCATGGAGTGTGTTCTCCCGGAACGAGCGCGTCACAGAATCTTTGGACGGAATCCCTTATGAGGGTATGCGGTCATATGACTTGTTTCTAGACCACGGGTATGGGTTTTGAGTATATCTAGTTTGTTTTATATGTTCTGTAAACATATACTATGCATAGCTGACTGTACCTTTACTTTGTGTACTGCTTTGTGGTTTTCGGGGTCCTCTACTGAGTATTGTTATACTCACCCCTGCACGGGCTTTGCCCACACGTCTGGTGTCTTGTGCAGACGAGCAGCCTTTTGACAGAGTCCAGGGCGGACCCGGACAGGACCGAGCTTTTTGAGTTCCCTACAGGCTGAGGCGTTCCTACGACTACAATCGGCAGTCCCAGTACCTTTGTGCTTACAGGTTGGACTTTGCAGTTTTTTAGGCTCTTGCTTTTGGTGGGATTGTATTCTAGCCCAGTTTACTTTTACTGTACTCTACCTTTCGTCGTACTCTGTTGGTCGGGTTTATTTGTATGCATGCATTTTTGTTCCTTAGTGTTTTACATTTCAGCATTTGTGGGATTGGAGATGTGTGTGTGTGCACAAGTACTTAGGCAATGCCTCCCATGTTAGTGACATGCCTACTTGGTGCTAGTCACCAGCCCCTGGCCTATTGGAGGCGGGCTTGGGGAGTCACGGCGCGGGCCCTACTAGGATGGGTCGTGACAATTCAAGGGATCAATATGGATTGACTATGAAGAATAAGGTTCATCTTTTTTTAGCATCACTTTTTAAGCGGGGAAAAAATATAAACCATATGTTTGTTAAGAATATTATTGATATTGATAAAAATCTTTATTATCTTTATATATCTTATATAAACTATGTTGTAGTTAAAAAAATTAATTTTCTAGAAAAAAAACTTGATATTTAGTTGTTAAATAAGAATAAACATTGGTATCTATGACCGAGAATGACATATATACATAAAGGTGACCAAAATAATTCATTCTTTCATCATAAATCTAGTACTAGAAAGATTAAAAAATACATTGTTGGGATATGTTCTATTTATTCATCTTCAATGTTTGAAAATAATCATGAGTATAGAAGAATTATTATTGAATCACAATGTAAAACATTGATTTTAATGATTAATTTTGGTACATCAATCCTTAGTTAGGTTGGTCGTTTGTCAGATGGGATTTGGGATTTGTCTGAGTGCTTCATTACCACAAGTTTTAAAGGTTTACTCGTAATGCGTTAGCTAGTCCCTAGAAAGTGGAAACAATATATTGTTGAGAAATATTTTATTTTTTCATCTTTAAAGTTTATAAAGACTCATGATTATATACGGATTATTATTGAATAACTATGTCAACCATTTATTTTAATGATTAATTCTGGTACATCAATCCTCAGTTTGATTGGTCTTTTATTGGATGAGATTTGATATTTTTCTGAGTGCTTCATTACCACAAGTTTTCTTTTATTAGGAGGTTTGTTAACCAATTTTATCATTTAAAGGTGTATTTTAAAACTTTTTATAATGAGAAAATTTGGTTTGGTTATGTTCCTTTATCTATGTTTCCTTTTTTACTCAAATATAATTTGTTTAAAAAAAACAGATAATATGTTCTATGAATATATAAAGCCCCATTAGAGGTACGCCAACTATTTTGGGAGGGTGAATCTATGGTTAATGTTTTATTCAAACTTTTTCCACTTAAACCAAAGTGATCTCATAGTTAGTTAGTGATTGGATCTCAAATCGACTTGTTTCACTCACAATGCATCAAAACAATAAAGAACAAAAATACAAAAATTTTCAAGGTTTACTTGCAATGTGTTAGCTGGTCCCTAGTGATCAGTGGGTATAATCACACATCTCATGATATTTTTATTTTTCATCAACAAGAGATAAGTCAAGGAGATAAACTTAAACCCTTATAAAGATGTCTCCCAACACATCATGTGCATCCCACAAATTTCATCATTACAATGAACATGTAATATAAATAAGATATTTAATAAAAATAAATATCACAAAGATGATATTCTTCCCTCATTTTTGATATGTTCATGATGATTTCATTGATAATCGAATAATAACATCACCCACCAATATATATTTTAATTCCTTGAGATATTCCAAGAATATATGCTCACCTTCATACTCACGACCTCTATTTGTTCATCATAAAATATATTAATTAATTCTAATAAAATATTTAATATTTATCACTTCCTCTTCTCTGGACCAATCCCTCTCTTATTATTCTAAATCAATGAATCTCAATCTCATTATTACACAAAAAACCCTTCTTCAATATTTAGAGATATTTCATATCTCTATATTCCCCTTCAAAGTTTGTGATTCAATCTTGAGTTTGGATAGTCTTATCTTGATCCATGTGTCAAGACACTTCATCAATTAAATATATCTAGATATACTAACAAAATATCTCTCTTAAATCACTTAATACTTTCCATATTTGAAGGATAATAAAAATCCACAAATCATGCTAATATATATAAAACCATGGTATATTGAATTTTGACCTGACATGTTGGTACCTAGTTAATAGATCCTTTAAAAACTATGATATATTGACCAGACATATTCGGAAAATCATTCCATTTTCATATATTGAAAATTTACTAGATATATTCAACATGGAATGTTGAAATTAACCATTGAATTTTGATATTTTTCTCTCAAAACCGTGGTATGTAACCATGATATGTTTCCCATCTAGTGTTGTTCATTCATTCCACCTTCTTCACTCATCTTTAGAATCACTTCATGACATGGTGTATTGATCATCATATATCACATAATATCAACATCATTTTTCTTATTCCTTACTGACATTGTGTTTTTAATTCCTCATGTTGACTATTAAATTCCATAATGATATACTTCCAATAAACCATAGGGTAGTTTAAGGATACATGACATGTTTCTGACATAAAATTAATAACCACCCCATGTTGATATTTTAATTCGACATGATTTTCTCTCAATTGCATGAATTTTTAATTTCTTTTTTCTTCTTGGACACCCTTATAATGTCCATGATTCATCATGATGCCTTACATAATCTCATATAAAACTTTCATATTGAGCTACACCCTTCTCCATCACCTATGTGGAATATGCATATGATAAGGAAATAATAATATCAATCCACTAGGATATGTTCTCACGAGAACCCACAAGACACAACCATAATATTTATTTATATGATAAATATTGGCATGTTATGCACTTTTTACCATATTTTGGATTCATAGCTAATTCCCACTTGGAGGTTTAGGACACCATACCATTGGATTGGATAATGTTTCCAAGGAATATTCACTCCTCTATGAGCAATCATTCATGTGGCCAATGGGAACACCTTTCACCTTCAAATGGAGTCATTATATTCAACTTGATCTTTATGCTCTATATTTAATATCTCAAACTACAATGAAAAGTTTTATTCTTCACAAAATATCACTACAAAAAAAAAACAAGTAACTAGTCACATTTTTTAACCGAGTTTTCTTAAAACATGGCTAGTTTTTTAAGTTAGATGTATTTTAACCACATTTTTAAAGCATTGATAAATTAAATTTAACCATGTTTTTTTAAATGCGTTTTCAAAATATAGATAAAATAAATAAAAAAAGTTATATATGTAATATATATATATACACATATTTTTTTTTTCACATTTTAAAATTTAAAATGCACACATATAATTTATAATATATAACTTCATAATAAATTTATAGGGGCTTGAAACCAGCTTTTTTCGATGTATGTGAGAGTGTGTGTGTGTTAATTAAGTTATTTTTTTAATTACAAGTTAAAAAATAATTATGTTTAATTATAACTAAATAATCATTAATAATAAATAATTAATAAGAAGTATACATATAGAAATTCATATGTGTGTGTGTGAAAATATGTGTAATAATATTAGAAATTACTAATTGTATGTATGTGTGTGTAATATGTTTTTATAAATTTATATATATGTATATTAATTTTTATATATTAACTTATATATATATTAACACACAAACACATATAATTATTCATATATATATATAAATATATTAATTTATATATTAATATAAATAAATATATGCATATTAATATATCAATAAACAAATATATAAATATATTTTATGTATATTAATTTTTATATAAATATATAAATATATATAAATATAAGTATATTAATATATATAAATATATATATATATATATATATATTAATTTATTAATTTATTAATTTTTTTTATTAATTTATAAATATATGTATATTAATATATACAAAAATATATTTATATATTAATATAAATATACATATATTTATATATTAATTTATAAACATATTGATTTATTCATATTATATATATATTGCAGTTGGGGTGGTAACCGAGTGGTTAATACACCCCGTAACCCCGTATGAAAGCCTAGGGTCAAATCCTGGTGGAGGATAATTTCTGAAGTTATTGTAGAAGGTAATGTAGTGGTACTATAGAAGTGAAACTATTCACGCGATTTTGGATTTCGGGCTAATAATTTGGGCCTACGGGCTATAGGGACTTTGGGCCATCAAAGGTATTTAGGCTATAGAGCCTCTGGGATATAGAGAGGTCTTCAAGTCAACACCAGTGGGTAGAAGGAAGAATGACATGGACTAAGAAAACAATTTTGCACAATAGGAAGAAAGTGTGGGTAGAAACTGCTGGGTGGGAGACCTTGATAAGAGGGATAGGCTTACTTATTCTTATTATCTTCCTTCCATCCCCTTGGAATTTATTTGGGATAGAGGGGTTCCCTTCCACATGACCATCTACACTGGGGACCGATCTGAGGATGCAAAACAATAATAAGATGATGCAAGCAAAGGTCATATAGTTATCACTGGGTGGGTGAATTGAAAGAGAGATTGGTGTGCTAACACTTATCATCCATCCCTCCTCCCACATAGTGCAATGAGGGGTTCCCTGCCACAATACATCATCTTTCATGATGTAACAGTTTATGGAGGGGGGAGGTGATTCAAATTTTAGACTGGGATCAATATGAAATGATTACTAGAAAGAATGGGTGGCATGCTGTATGACTGGAGACATGGCATGATGTGGAGTTCACAACCAAAACCTTAAAGGGACAATATAGGCCTTTGGTCTACTGGGCCTTTAGGCCATCAAAAATTGTAATTGGCCTTCATGTCATGTAAAGGGTTTCCTCTCAACCTAGTTGAAAAAATGGGATTTATTTACTTAATAAAAAAGGAGGTATTTACCCCTAGATAATATATATATATATATATATATATATATATATATATATATTCCCTAGTTGAAGGAAGAAAACCCACAATTTTTATTGCCTTGATTTTCTATCCCACATCAAATATCACAACATATAAGGTAGACTTTATCAATTGTTTTTCATCTCACATTCACCAAAGAAGTTAATCCTTGTGACACTAGCTTTCCTAATTGTTCTCTCATGTATCATTTATGTCTTCACTACTTATTTGGTTCACAGGTGGGAATGTATCATTAAAATCAGGTTCTTTCCTCTAGGTCATAACTTGATTATATCCATTTTTTATGAACTGCGACCAACACGGTTAATTTACTCACAAATAATTTCTATATGTTTTTATAAAACATGAGTACTTACCCATAATTTCTATATATTTTTATAAAACATGGGTAAATATGTTATTTATATTTAAAAATGCAGATAACATTAAAAAAATATGGTTAAATTCATTTATATTTTTATTGTGTGCATATTACACCCTAAGATTTAGTATATATTTTCCCTTATATAAAATTTATCGATAACTTGTTTCACATGCAACACCGAACTAAAATGAATAACAATTAATTTTGTTAAGATACAATATTACAATAAAAGTACATAAAGCTATGAATTTCAACCCATGGGTTATTACGTACCATGGATGATTATATCCCTTAAAAGTGGATAAATTAAAAGGGGATAATAAATATAAAAGAATAATATTTTCACAGCTAGGAAATACTCTATGTCATCTTCACATTTAAGAATCACCATGAGTTGAACTAAACCTACACTGATAAATAAATTCATGAAAGGAGAAAACACTATGAAAAATCCTTAATATGGAATGAGAAGTGTGTTTTGAGAAGTGAGAATATAATTTTAGTATTGCAATATGTTGAAACAAACCTGAATGTTATAAATACGGTCATTGGAAATATGGTAATTAGAAATATATTAATTGGAAATATGGTCATTTGAGGTTTGGTAATTGAATATACATGTGTCCAATAAGTATATTAAAGTTTTGTATTATTAGTAACAAATTTAAATAATATATTTTAAAAATAATAGATAACAAAAAATATAATATTTCATTAAAATATTTTTTTATAAAAAAATAACGCATTAAAATATTATTATTAAATAATAATATGAAAAAAATTAAAATAAATATTTTTAGTATCAATTAATTGATAAAATAGAACAATTAGAATATATATAATTAATTTTAATTGTATTTGGGTTTAAATCATTTAATATAAAATGGACATTTTTTAAGAACATTTTTTAAGTGTTGTATATTTTTAATTAATATCTACTAAAGAATAATTATTATGAAATGTATTGATAATACATACAAGAAAATAAATTAATATCAATTCAATAGTTATTACTATGTAATAATTGGATTAAATGCGTTTTATGCTTAAAAGATATAATTGTCCTAAAAACAATTATGCGCTTTGCACGCTCATATTAAAATTAATTTTTATCAACTCTAAAAATTGAGTTTAATAAAATTATTTTCATATTTTTAATCATAATATCAAAATTTGGTAATAATTCCTTTTTCATTTTTAACAGAATTAAGTTACTGAAGTAAAATATTATTTTCAACGGTAAAATAGTTGTTTTTCAAATAATTAAATGTATAATTTTTATAAATATAATTCATCTATTTTAAATAAAAACTCTAATACGTTTTTTATAAATATAAAAAAAAATATTTACACTCATTTAATTAGTTATTGAGAGAAAATAAGAATAAAAACACTTTATGTATCAAAAAACATTTTTCTACAAAAATAGTTTTTTATATCTTATGTTTTAATTTAAAATTTAATTTTACCATATTTAAAAATTGAATTAGATTAAAAAGATTCAAAATTCAGATTCAAAATGTTTAAATTTGGTAAGAGGGTTCATCTTATATTTTTAGTAAAAAGATAATTACCATGGTAAATATTTAATTAAGGAAAAATGTTAAAAAGGAAGTAATCTACCATGGATCAAATTTTACTAAACAAAATTGACACATCTACCTTATAGATGACCTTTGTTAGGTTGAAAATTCAAACCCACATTTCTCACCAGCCTTTATTTACCAAACCCACCTAACTCGCATGTTATTTCATCTTTACCCCTCACCTAACTTTCATTTCCAAAGAAATGTCTCCCCTTTCCATCTATAAAAGGAGCTCACTTCCACCCACTTCAAGCCACACAAACCCTTATAATTCCTATTCAAACCTTTCTAATTTTACATATCCTAGAATTGAATTCCATTTTTTTCATCTCTTTGATATAAGGAAGTGTCCCAAGTCCTCCATTTCAAGAATTATTTCAAGAGAAGACTCGAGTCCTCAACATGAGTATTATCCACTCCCTAAAATTTTCTTATTTATCTTTATCCCCTAAAACTATTATTACTATACTAATATAATGAAATAAATATCATTAGTATATGTTGGTCTAAGTAGGACACTCAATAGGGGGGTGAATTGACTTCTTATAAAATTTTTTGTTAAAAAGTTTATTTAAAAGATTCCCCCAATTAAAAATAAAATGGGCCAGTTAACTAAGGTAGTAAAATTATAATAGCTTGACTATTCAAATAGATTATTAGAATATTGATTAATTCTCAGTAATAGAAATATAAGATACTTATACAACTTTTTAAACTATTATAATAAGGAAAAATAGTTATAACTACTATCCAAGACTAACTATCAAAGTAAAATTTAGTTTTCTGAAATATGAGTTAAAACAGAGAAAAACTAAATTGTAAGACACAACGGATAAAACAAGTGATTCAGTCTCAAGACGAGACCTAATCCACTCCACTTGGTGATCAATTACCACCAAGAAATATATATAAAAATCTTTGATCCATACCCTGGATCAGGGTTAACAATAGTACAGACGACTATCCAGGTCAGAAGACCTCTTCCACTTGTTCTATGTGGGCAAAAAAACAACCAGGTCACATAAGAACTCTTCCACAGTTATACTTGGGCGAAAAAATTGTAAAAAGATATTTGAGTGAGGATATATTGTATCCTCTAGTTTAATGTAGGAGATAGTGTGTATTTTTAATACAGATACACACACTTATCTAAAAGTAACGAAACAATACACAACCAAACAAAAATAATAATAAAGGATTAGAAATGCTATGAGTGTTTTTCTATGCAGCTCTGGACTTGTAGGATGCAACAGATTTGATTTTCGAGTCCTCTTGTGGAAACAGAGTGTTTTAAGACTCATGTTCTGGTTTCCAGTTCGATGAGATGTGCTTTGTAGCTCTTGTTATTCTTAGAGTTGCTGCAACAAGGATGTTTGAAGTTCTGATCCACAGCAGTTCAACCATTAGAAATCGAGAGTTCTTAATGTGTTCTTCAATGTATGGATGTTCTCCTATCTTTTTGTATGCAATCCACTGCATCGTATGTTTTCTCTAGTGCCACACTTTTATTTTTATTTTGGGTGCTTGTGTTAGAGCTGACATGATGCACTGTATCCATACCTAGTACCTCATACTATTTGCTGACAGGACTACCAAAGAACATTAATTATATAAGTGTCATTAAATGACTCACATATGATCGTTAGAAATAACTTTTAAATTAAATAGAAAAAATAGAGAAATGGTTATGCATGGAATGTTGTCATAGTAGCGGTGAGATAGCCACAGTGAGACAGTCACGGCGAGGCAGTCACGGTGCCATAGTTGCATTGAGATCTGGAACTGATAGCATGGTTACAGTGTCTGGTCCTTTTCTAATTCTGGAACCAGTAGCAAGACTACAATGTTTGGTAAATGGTTTCTCAGGTAGCAATTTCTAGTCCTCTGTCGAAATTCTTAATGGTGTCTTGTTATGGTGTCTTGGAAATGGTAGCAAGGAAACATTGTTAGGTCCTTTGTGAAAATATGGAACCAGTATCAAGCTTATAGTGTCACAGACTTTGTGAAAATATGGAATCGGTAGAAAGCTTACAGATTCACAAACTTAGCCAAATATCTATAAGATGTCTTAAGAATCAATATTCACAGAATATATTAAGATTAAACATAATCATACTGAAATTTAATAGAATAAGATTAAACATAGTTTACAAGATTGAAACATGATTGGTGAGATTCTAAAGCATGATATTGTGAGAGTTTAAAAATGAGTTATAAGCATTAAAACATGAGGAATCCAAAAATCTCCAAACATGATTTGTGATAATTAAAACATGAGGATTCAAACAATCTCCCCCTTTTTGATGATCACAAATAATGGTATTTATAAGACATATATTTTAGTAAAGAAAAGATATTTTAGTATATATGATATAGGCTGTATAAAAACTGTTCTTTTCCCATGAAGATCCTTTTTCCATAAATGATTCCATAAATGCCTTAGATTATTTCTCTCACTCTTGGGATTATCAAAAAAATAAAAAGAAAAATAAATAATGAAGGAAGGAAATTAAGAGAATAAACAACAATAGTTCACATTGTATTAGATGGAACGATAAAGTTCACTACAAGCATGAGGGAAAATACAATACATCCCTATCAAAATACATTCTTCACTTATATTCAGCATCATCAGTATTTTCTTTTCCCTTGGAAGAGACATTAGGAGGATCCACAAGAGAAAAAGTAGAAGTGGTAGAAGGGATTGATCCAACTGTGAGAGAAGGAAAATGCACTCCTTCAAAGACAGAGGGTGCAAGAGAGGGTCCGATGGAAGATGGAGATAATGGTTTATCAATAATATTAGGTCTGATCTATCTTAGAGCCTGAGATACAGACATTGTATCAGGAAAAAAGGTAGTGGAGGAGGAAGGAGTTGGACCAGTCCATAAAAGGGAAATTTTAGGAGCTATAACAGAAGTAATTTGTACATGGAGATAAGGATTCAATAGCTTGATAATATATGAGATGATCTCTCCACCATAATGCATAGCCTTCTCAAAGTCATCTTTGTTTTCCAGAAACTTGTCCAAAAGAGGAGTGAAGTCTTTTAGCTTCTGAACTTGATTCTTGAAGGCTTGAGTGACAGGAGGAATAGTCAAATTCTCAACAAGATATTTGAAATTATTGTTCAGATCATGCTTAGAATAAATTTTTTGGAAGTATTAGTCCACTTACTTATATATTACTTCTTGAGCATCAGTGAAAATATTTGAATGAACCCACACCCAATCAAGTATATGGTCACTATTCTTGATGACATCATATATACTTTCTTTATCAACACCACTCAACATTGACTAAAGTTATTCTTTGACAACTGATCTGATCAAATCACTATCTATAGGATGATATGGATATCTAAAGGTAGATCAAACTATAATAGATGACGTGAGAGACTTAAGTTGATTTAGAACCTTTTGTAAACATCCTTTATATTCATCAGTCAGCTTATTGAGTCCAATAACAAGTGAATACATCTCAATGGATATCTTGGTGTTGTTCTCAACCACTTTTTCATATATTGTAATCAAGTTTGGTTGAATCAGGGATACAAACTTATGTGGGATATAATAACCAACATCCTCAATAGGATGAGCAACATGATCTTGACCAGTTTGTAATATTTTCTACATATCTTCAACCATAGATTTTAGAGACTTCACCTCATCACTCAATTGTTTGTTCTCAATCCAAACTTCCTGAATTTCATGAAGAATCTTCAGTTGAATCTACTATATAATTTTACCTTACAATATAAAATCATCTATTTCACTGATATTGGTCACAGGTGATAGTTAAGACTCTAACATCTTCCCAAATCCAGACAACAAGTTGTCTACAAAAACTTTTAGAACACTATGACTCACAAAATCTAAAGATTTTTGAGCAGATTCAGGAACAGGAACTGAAACAAGTTTAGATTATTTTTAAGGTACAATTTCCTTAGAAATGATTGGTTTGAGATTAAACACTATGGAGGGATCAATTGATTTAACTGATCCTCCTTGAGAATCAGTAACATCAAAATAATCTATAAATCTATACCAGATATCCACTGAACTTTGGTCAATATGATTTTGAAGATGAACACTTTCTAAGATGGGGTGTTGCTCCCCCTCAACAAGTTCATCTCTTTTAGGACTAAGAGACTCAATCTCTTGACCCATTCCTAAATTCTCAGCTCTGTCAGGTTCACCCATGTCTTCTCTAGCTAGCTGAAAGGCCTGTTCCATTATTTCCTCAAGAGATAATATTATTTCAGGTTCAACTTGTTCTTTAGACTATTCCACAACAACAACCTCTTCCTCAACATCAGGTTATTCTTCTACATCAGTCTCTTCTTCAATACTAATACTTCCTTTAGAAGAATCTTGAACCTTTTCATTAACATCACCTTTAGAGAGAGGTGATATCTCAGGAGATACTCTCACAAATCCTTCACTAACATCATCATCTATTTCTCTATTCAGATATTCCACAATTTCGTCAGCTTCTAATCTAGGATCAGCTACATTTTTAGGTTTGGAGGGATTATCAATAGGGTTAAAACCTTCATATATTCTTTCATTATCTTCCATAAAATATTTTTTCCATGGGTTCCAGCTAATTTTCATCCTTCTAAATGTATCCTTTAATATACATAAATCACACTTCTCAAGTACTTCTTCATTTTGTCCAACCACACCTTTGTCTATTAGAATAGTAGAAATGAACCTTGAATAGAAAAGTTAAGTGGAATTTGATATAGCCTTGATCATATAACACTTGTGAAGTATAATATACTTACACAAGTTGATTTTGTGTCCATGTTTCAAAATATGAATAAAAAATACATCTTGATTCTTAAGAGTGGAAAAATATCCTTTTCTTGGAAAAATAAGATGTTGAATAAATTTGAAAAACAACCTTGACTCACTATCAAGCTCTGTAGAAATTTCCCTTCTCTTCGTATTATTTCCAGTCAAACTTCCAAGAGCCTCTTCTAGGATAAAAACATTATTAGGTGGAGGAGGACCTCTTTAGTAGTCCTCAAAAATCCCTTCATGGGGTATTCCTATACAGGAAGCCCATAATCTTGAAGAAAAAGTGCATCTTTGACAATTTACCCAGATCCTTACAACTAGATCATCCTTTGAATTAAAGGAAAATTGAACATACTGATAAAGCTCAAAAACAAGCCATGGGTAGATGGGTATTTTCTCCTTAGTAAAACAATCCAACCACCCATGTTATTTTAGAACTTTTAGAACCAGACACTTACTGGTCAAGAGACACTTTGCATAGATTTCCATTTCTGGTACAACTTTGAAATCCTCAAGACCTGGGTTTAGTGGTTTCTAGGGCATTACAACATGATCATTCTTCTGTTTCTTTTAAGACCTGCACTTCTCAGGGGTCGACGAGGATGGACACTTTATCCTGGGCATTCACCACTAGTTCACAAAAGATGAGTAGGAGGGAAGAAGTTTTAGAGAGATAGAGGGTTTCAGTTTTGAGAGAGGTGAGCTCGAGAGAAGTGAAGTGATATGTTTTTATCATTTAGGGAGTTCGAATGTCGCAAAAACAAAAACCTAGTATAAAATAAATAAAATAATCGATACAACAATATAGTAAAGAAAATTATAAAAATATAAGTCTAAGTCATTACGGTGAGACTAGAACAGGTATTTACGGTGTCATTATTATGTTGTGACTCTAAACGGTGTGGCCGTATCATTAAGACATCAAGTATGAGACTGTAACTGAGAGACAGTAACTATGATACCATAAGTGTGATACAATAACTATAATATAATAACTTTTGAAACCATGAATCATGAAATTTTAAACTCTGAAACAATAAACTGTTCACTTAAGTCTTATCATCCTTAACTCATGTATGATGTAATTTATCCTTTCAAAATTTATTGGATTAGTGAATATATCAGCAAGCTGATGTTCAGTGCTAATGAATTCTAAAGTGAGATCACCTTTTTGATAATTATTTCTCAAAAAGTGATGTATTAAATCAATATGTTTAGTCCTGGAATGTGAAACAAGATCATTTGAAATGTTAATAGCACTTGTATTGTCACAATTTATAGGTACATGTCTGAATTGATATCCATTATCTAGTAAAGTGTGTTTCATCCACAAAATTTGTGCACAACAACTACCAATGGCTATGTATTCATCTTTAGTAGTAGATAATGCAATAGAATTTTTCTTTTTACTACATCATGATACTAGATAATTTCTTAAAAGGTGACATGTTCCAGAAGTTCTCTTTATATATAACTTACAATCACCAAAATCAGCATCAGAATAACTTACTAAATCAAAAGGTTTTCCTCTAGGATAGAATAGTCCTAAATTGGTTGTATGTTTGAGGTATTTGAAAATTATTTTAACAAAATCTAAATGAAACTCTTTGGGATTTTCTTGAAAACGTGAACACATGAAAACACTAAACATAATATTAGGACAACTATAAGTTAAGTAAAGTAAACTTCTAATTATTCCTATATAAGTGGTTTTATCAATAGATTTACCATTTTTATCAAGATCCAACTTAAAGGTAGTACTCATTAGAGTATCACTACTTTTAGTGCCATCCAATCCAAAAAACATTTCATGCGATATTTTTTATATTTGCTTTGATTTAAGATAATATTTTCTTTATTTTGAAAAATTTGAAATTCAAGGAAGAATTTGAGTTTACCCATTAAAATCATTTCAAATTCATTTTTCATCATTTTTGAAAAATCAGTACAGAAATAATTTCATGAAGATCCGAAAAATAATGTCATCTACAAAGATTTGAACAACTAAAACATCTTTATAAATTCTTTTTATAAAAAGAGTAGGATCATCTATACATTTTGTAAAACCTTTAGAAATAAGAAAACTACTTAATCTATCATACCAAGCTCTTGGAGCTTGCTTTAAACCATATAAATCCTTAGTTAATTTAAAAACATGATTTGGAAAGTGAGGGTTTGTAAAACTAGGGGGTTTTCAACAAAAACATCCTCAACTATATAAATATTTAGGAATGCACTCTTGACATCCGTTTGATAAATTTTTAAATCTAGATGTGCTATATAGGAAAGCATTATTCTAATGGATTCAAGTCTAGCAACTGGTGAAAAAGTTTCATCATAGTCAATTCCTTCTTCTTGACTATAACCTTGTGCAACCAATCTAGATTTGTTTATAACTATGTTACCAACTTCATCTACTTTGTTCCTGAACACCCATTTAGTGCCTATGGTCAAGGTGTCTTTGGGTCTATCCAAAAGATTCTAAACTTTATTCCTTTCAAACTGATTTATCTCCTATTGCATATCCATCAAAAAAAAGTCATCATTCATAGCATCATTGATGTTTTTAAGCTCAAGATATGATAGAAAGTCTTAATGTTCAACCAGATTTCTAATAGAAGCTCTAGTTTTTGTTCCTTTGTCTAAGTCTCCGACTATTGCATCTAAAGGATAGTTCTTAAGATTTCTAACAGGTCTAAAAAAATAAGGGCTAGTTATTTTAGGTTCTTCAATAGGTTTGGGTTCATTGTGATTAGAATCTGTTGAATTTCAATAATTATAAGTTTTAATTGATACCTTCATAGGATGGTTAAAAGATTTAATATTAATGTCTATATTTGACATATCATCCTTAATATTTTCTAGTGAGGTCTTAGGTTCATGTGGATTTGTTTCATCAAATTTGACATGTACAGATTCTTCCACACATTTGGTTCTGTTATTTAAGACTCTATAGTCTTTACTAGATATAGAATATCCTAAAAAAATTCCTTCATCACTCTTGGAGGAAAATGTTTTCCAGATTATCCATAGTGTTAAGGATATAGACTTTACAGCAAAAAACTTTGAAGTAGTTAACCTTGGTTTTTCTATTGTTCCACAATTAATAGGGATTTATTTTAAGAATAGGTCCGATTAACACTCTATTAATAACATAACATGTTGTATTGACAGCTTCAACCCAAAAGTATATAGGTAGGTCATACTCACTAAGCATGGTTCTAAAAATATCTTATCGGATTATATTTATTCTGTTTAAAACTCCATTTTGTTGAGGTGTCCTAGGGGCAGAGAATTTATAACTATATCCATTTTATGAGAAAAAGGATTTAAACTCTTGGTTTTGAAACTCATGACCATGGTCACTTCTTAAGGATTTAATTCTAATTCCACTATGATTTTCTATATATCGAGCATACTTGGTGAAGTAGTTACATGCTTCACTTTTGTGATCCAAAAAGATAGTCTAAGTATATATAGAGTAGTAATCTATAAGAACATATAAATATTTCTTCCCATTAAGACTTGAGACTCTAAAAGGTCCAAAAAATCCATGTGAACCAACTTGAGATGTTGAGAAGTAGAAACTTCTTTCTTTTGTTTGAAATATATTTTGTGTTGTTTACCCTTTTGATAAGGATTACAGACTTTATCATTTGAAAACTCAAGTTTGGGTAGATCCTTAACTAATCCTTTTCTAGTAAGTTTTCTAAGTGAGTGTACTCTTTGTGAAATACACTTAAGCATGAAACATTTTGAGAAACTAAATAATCTAAGTTAACAACATATACATTTTCATTTCTAAAAACATAAAATACTAATTAATTATTATAATTAAAAACATTTATTTCATAATTTTGAAATTTAACATGAAACCATCATCACATAGTTGTGAGATAATAATAAGATTACATTTTAATCCATCAACAAAAATTACTTTAGAAATTAAAACTGAGTTAGAGTTACCAATCTAGCTGAGGAAAATTATTTTTCCCTTTTCATTTTCACTAAAATATGAAATGCCCACCATAAATATTTATTAAATTCTCGAAGCACGAGTAATATCCTTTCATGTGTCTTAAAAATCCACTGTCCAAGTACCATAATCTTTTTCAGGAGTTCTTCAAACAACTTTCCTACGAAATATTCAAACAAAAACATATTTTTGGTACCCAAATTTTTTTGGGTGCAGTAACATTAGTAATCAGTGTTTTAGGAACCCACATCATCTTTCTGGGTTTCCTATAATAATTATGTAACATATTTGAAAAATAGACTCTATTTGGTCTAGAAAAACTAGAGGTAGTAAAAGACTTTCCAGAACTGGAACTAGCAAAAGAATTTTCATTTTTAGGTAGAAAAACATTTTTTCTAGATTTAGTTACAAACTTGTTTTTGGTGAGATTTCTCTGCCTAGGTTGTTATCCTATATCGATAGTATATCTAGGGGAATTTTTTTTACCAAGAATCTGTGTAAGAGTATTTTTGACACTGGTAAATTTCTCTAGGTCCTTTTTCAATTTCTCATTAGATAACTTAAGTTCATTGTTCTCTTTAATTAATTGAACATTTTTCTCTCTCTCTTCAATAAGATCAGATTTGACAGTAGTAGTCAAGGCATACTATTTCTTTAAATATTTATATTTATCTTTTATTTCATTATAAGTGTCTTATAGAATTTGGCAGTATTAAAACATTTCATCATTTTTCATATTTTCATAGTCACTTTTATCTCCCGAATAATAGGAATTTTGTATAGGAGACTCAAGGATTGAATCAGATGTGTTTGTCATAAAACATATATTTTATTTGTCAGAATTTTCATCATGTAAAGAATTTGAGCCACTTGAGCTACCCTCATAAGCACTCCATGTTTGTTTCATTTCCTTTTTATAATTTCTATCATTTTCCTCAAACCTCTTATTATGTTTTATCTTGGGAAAATCATCCATTACATGTGCTTTTCTCTTACATTCATAACAGACTATTTCATCAGATTTGTTACTTCTTTTCAAATCATTCTTCCAGTTTCCCTTGTGGTCATATCTTACTTTAAAGTTGGGATTTCTGAAAAATTTATTTCTTCTATAAAACTTCTTAAATCTTCTATTTAATTGAACCGTTTCTTCATCACTGTCTGGTGATGATTGTTAATCACTGAAAATTTATGTAGGGTCTGGTAATTTCTCCCTTTCCTTGTGTTTAGAGGTAGTAGACTTGAATGCCATAGATTTACTTTTGGGTTCATCCTCCTCTTCTTTATTGACTTTTAATTCTTCCTCATACATCATAAACTTTCCTATCATCTCCTTGACTGACATCTTTCTAATATCACAAGATTCTCTAATTGAGACATAGGTTCCACTCCATCTATCTGGTAGGCATATGAGTATTCTCATGATTTACTCCTTGGCTATAAGATCTCTTCCTAGAGAGATCATAATGATCACAATTTCATTAAACTTGAGATACATATCAGAAATACCCTCATCGAGATTCAGTTTAAAGTTATCATATTTAATAGTATATTTGTTAAGTCTCATTTCCTTAACAATAGAGGTTCCTTCATGTGAAACAAATAAAGTATCCTGAACTTCATGGGTTGTTTTACATGTAGAAATTATGTTAAACTCTTCATCTCCTAAAGAATAATATAAGGCATTCATGGATTTTCAATTATTGTTATAAGCAGACTTATTTGGGTCATCCCAATTATTTATAAAAGTAACAAGAATCTTATATTCATCTATAATTGAAGGCCAAATATCAAAATCCATACTTTCTAAGTGAATTTTCATTTTAATTTTCCATTTTGCATAATTTCTTCCATTAAATAATAGAGGTCTGTTAGTAGCAAAACCTTCCATTCTATTATCCATGATAAATAAATAGTATTTTAAATAACTATAAATTAACAACTAATATAAATTTAAATATATTTAAAAAAACTAAAATCACATTTGAAAAATATGTTTAAAATAGATTTAAAATATTGAAACTAGGTTTTTTAAAAACTCATCTGATACCAAATGCTGGTCGGAGTAGAACACTCAAGAGGGGGGGGGGGGGGTGAATTGAGTTCCTATAAAAATTTATGTTAAAATTTTTATTTAAAATATTCTCCTAATTAAAAATAAAATAGGCCAGTTAACCAAGGTAGTAAAATTATAATAGATTGACTATTCAAATAGATTCTTAGTATATTGATTAATTCTAAGTAATAACAATATAAGATATTGATACAAATTTTGAAACTATTATAATAAGTAAATATATTTAAAACTACTACAAAAGACTAACTATCAAAGTAAAATTTAGTTTTATGAAATATGAGTTAAAACAGAGAAAGACTAAATTGTAAGACACAAAGGATAAAACAAGTGGTTTAGTATCAAGCCAAGACCTAATCCACTCTACATGGTGATCACCTTCCACCAAGAAATATATATAAAAAGATTTTATTTACACCCTAGATTGGGTTTAACAATAGTACAAATGACTCTCCAGGTCACAAGACCTCTTCTACTTGTTCTACATGGGAAAACAAACAACCAGGTCACACAAGACCTCTTCCACAGTTATACGTGGGTGAAACAAAGTGTAGAAAGATATTTGAGTGAGGATATCTTATATCCTATAGTTTAATATAGGATAAAGTGTGTGTTTTTAATATAGATACACACACCACTCGAAAAGTAATGAAATAATACATAGTAGAGAAAAAATAATAAGAAAGGATTAGAAATGATCCGAGTGTTTTTCTATGCAGCTATAAACTTGTAGAATGTAGCAGATTTTATTTTCAAGTCCTCTTGTAGAAATAGAGTGTCGTGAGTCTTGTGTTCTGGTTTCTAGTTCTATGAGATGTGATTTTTAGCTCTTGTTCTTCTTAGAGTTTCTACAGCAAGGATGTTTGATGTTCTGATCCACAAAAATTCAGCCACTAGGAATCAAGAGTTCCTTATGTGTTCTTCAGTGTATAGATGTTCTCCTATCTTCTTTCATGAATTCCACTGCATTTTATGTTTTCTCTAGTTCCACACTTTTATTTTTATTTTGGGTGCTTGTGTTGGAGCTAGGGGTGTCCCGACCTGACCCAACCCGCCCAACCCGACTCGACCTGATCGAGTTGGGTCGGGTTAAAAAATTTATACCACGGGTTGGGTTGGGTTGGGTTATATTATGGTCGGGTTAGGTCAGGTCATGGGTTGGGAAAAAATTGACCCAACCCAACCCAACCAACCTGACTACTGTGAGTCACCTCTTCGCACATCACCCTCTCCCCTGCCTCTTGACCCAATTTCCCCTCACCCTCGCTCCACACCGCTGTCTTTATCCTTTCCTAAAACATCTATTAAGTCCATTTCATCACCCAACATTACATGAATAATCTATTAATCTCATAGATGATTGAAACTTCCATGAAATTTCTAAGACAAACATAAAATAAATTCAAAGGAATTGAGACATGTGAAATTAGCAGAAAAACAATGCCCGATCAACAAACAAAAATATGAAGATAACTGGATTTAATTTGATTTTGCTACAAAAATGAAAGAACAAGAAAAAAACCAAAGGAAAATAGAACAATTTTAATGATTCAAAGATCTGACGGTGGAGGATCGACTAAGAAAATGATCATTGAACATCTCCCTCACCCTCACTAGTCCAGTGTATCCACCGCGCTGCACCTGCATGTACCCCCTACCTCTATGACCACCTCTATCTCCATCGTGACTGTGTGCATTGCCAAATCTATCAGTTCTAGGCACTAACCCATTCTCATCACCCTCTTGGACTCAACTTGAACCTCCTCAAACCTTGATAACTACTTACAAGCAAGCTAATCACATCACACCATCGAGTCACATACTGGCATTTTTTGGGGTCGATTTATTATAGGGCGAAGGATGCGGGTAGTCCCTAGTGTGGAGAAGAAGATGAAGCAGAGGAATACGTAACCCGATCAACTCACGGGGAGATAGAAAAAAAAAGAACTGAACATTTTTTTTGTCGTAACCCGGTCAACCTGCAGGTTGGGATCATAAAAAAATACCAAACAATTTCTTTTCCTTAACCCGATCAACCCGACCAGACCCAACCCATTTTGAGGCGGGTTGGGTTGGGTCGGGTCTGAATCCAAAAGCATCTCTGACCCGACCCAACCTGACCTGACCTATTTTTCTTGGGTTGGGTCCAAAATAACCCATGGGGCGATAGCCAAAAAAATAACTAAACATTTTTTTGTCGTAACCCGGTCAACCTACGGGTTGGGATCATAAAAAAATACCAAAAAATTTCTTTTCCTTAACCTGATCAACTCGACCCGACCCAACCCATTTTGAGGCGGGTTGGGTCGGGTAGGGTCTGAATCCAAAAGCATCTCTGACCCGACCCAACCCGACCAGACCTATTTTGCTTGGGTTGGGTCCAAAATAGCCCTCAAACTGACCCAACCCGACCCATGGACACCCCTAGTTGGAGCCGACAAGATTCACTATCTCCACAGCTCATACCTCATATTGTATGCTAATAGGACTGTAAAATAACAATAATTATATCATTGTCATTAAATGACTCACATATGACCATTAGAAACAAATTTTAAATTAAATGGAAAAAGATATAAAAAATGTTAAGTATGGAATGGTGTCACAGTAGCGGTGAAACAGTCATGATGAGACAGTCATAGTTCCATAGTTGCGTTGAGATCTGGAATTGGTAGCATGGTTACAGTGTCTGGTCCTTTGCTAATTCTGGAACTGGTAGCAAGACTGCGGTGTCTGGTAAATGGTGTCTCAGGTAATAGTGTTTAGTCCTTTGTCAAAATTCTTAAAGGTGTCTTATTACGGTGTCTTGGAAATGGTATCAAGAAAATAGTGTTAGGTCCTTTGATAAAATTTGGAACTGGTATCAAGCTTACGGTGTCATAGACTTTGTGAAAATATGGAACCGGTAGCAAGCTTACAAATTCACAGACTTATCCAAATATCTATAAGTTGTCTTAAAAATTAATATTCACAAAATGGATTAAGATTAAACATAATCATACTGAAACATAATAGAATAAGATTAAACATAGTTTACAAGATTCTAACATGATATTTGAGATTCTGAAGCATGATCTTGTGAGAGTTTAAAACAGGAGTTATAAGCATTAAAACATGAGGAATACAATAATCACCAAACATGATTTGTGAACATTAAAACATGAGGAGTGAAAAAGTATAATTAAATTTAATTATGTTAATGGAATAACCATTTTATACCTTCCTCTCATCCATTCAAAAAAAGAAAACATCACTTGTGTTACGTGCAGACTACCACCACCATGATCAATGTATTTAATTTTTTCATCATCGTATTTCATGAATGGTTTCAAAAATGTATTTAAAAAATAAATATGATATTTATTAAATGATTAAAATTATATAAATATAATTTATTCTTTCAATTAATAATATTAACAATAAAGGATCATTAAAAAATTTACCGCCTGAAACGAGCATACTAAGAGGAAAAATGAATTCTTCTTTATAACTAATAGCTTATTATGTTATATTATATTCCATATCTTATCAATAATGAATTATATATTTAATAAAATCTAAATAATATCATTTTTATTCTAGAATTATGATATTATTATCACTTCATAATCATACTCATTCATTGATTATAACATGTTCGTGTTGGGTCATTTTAAACACCTACTTGAATGACGCTGTACATTTTTATCATGGATGGTTGTGTATATTTAATTAATTGTATAATATAATATTAATATGTAAATAATTTTTTGTTTTTTCTTTGGAAATGGTAATATTAATATTTAATTCATTAATTAATATACCACCTTTCACTCATTAAAAATCACCAAAACAAGCTCGTCATCGATTTCATATTCTCAAATCATAGCTAAAACTCTCATGGAATGAAATTATAAATTTATAAATAATTATGGAATATATATTATAGTAACTTAAATAATATATGAATGATTAAATTGTTATCAAATAATGGGGATCGATATCGACATTATGAAACTTTTATGAAACAATCAAGGTTGTTAACAACCAATGATGAAAATAAACAATAAATAAACAATAAATAAATAATAAATAAATAATAAATTAATATAATTAAAGAATATACAAGTTAATATATATGAATAATTTTTTGAAATAATTTATTAATATGTTTTTATCTATTATTCTAGAGGTTAAATTGTTTTTTTGGAAGTCAATATTTAAGGTAAGAGTGTTTCTCATCTCAATTTTCATTGTTTGAGACATATGTCATGTTCAACACTTGTTTTATTTTGTGTTATTTATATAATAACCTATGGTTGAATTTTATTATAACTTTAATTAAATTAAAGGGATTTAAAAATCCATCAAAATTTTTATTTTTCAAGGTATTTCGATTCAAGTGTTACCAAAGTCATAAGAGATTTTGTAAACTCAATTCCATTTCCTTGAGTTATAATATTTATTCTTAAAATAAATTCTTTTTATATAGATTGATTATTTTATATGACCATTTTATATTGCATAAAATCATTATTTTCTAGGTAATTTACATTTTTACACCAAATTATTCTTCTTTGGTGAATTTTTTTCTTCCTAAAAATGTGATGTTGTTAAAAATAATTCTCACCCTCTTTAACAACTCTTTCACTTTCATATCCATTTTATTTATTTCCAAAGATGTTTTAATTTCTTATTTTTAAATCCAAATATGTATTATTTCATGTTAACTTCATATACATCTTTACCTCTTTTCAAATGAAATATTTATCTCTCTTTTAAAGAATATGGGTTTCAATAAATATATTTTAAAATATTAAAATATCATTTCTTTTCATGATTATATCTTTTATCTTCCACTACAAATTTTTTAACTTAACCATTATTACCCTTCAAGGTTCCATTATGGTATTTATTTTAAAGTGGAATTCTAAAAATATTTTCATGTTTCATGTTTGAAAATGATTTTTTAAAGTGACTCATAACATCATCTTTTTATAATAAGTTTGAAAATGTTTTATGAAATATATTTTATGATTTAAATTATATTTTCCTCTATATATCCAAAATATCTATCTCTAATTAAGTTATGTTTCATGAATAACCCTCTTAATTATATTATTAAATACCCCTTATTTGAGTGATTGAATTTTTGGTATCAACTGATCTAACTATTGAGGTCATTTTATGTGATGTCATTTAGAAATGTTAGAAAACCCATTTTCATTCCTTGGGTTCTTTAATATATGATATAGGATTGATTTTTTGTGTCACACATGTGCATTTATTGTCATTATTATATGGTTTGGGTCCATTAAATACTCGACGTGGGTTGGGTCTATTAAATCCCTATGATGAATTGGTTTCGTTAAAGCCTTGAGGTTGGTTAGGTCCTTTAAATCCCCAAGATGGGTTGGGTCTATTAAATCCCTAATATGGGTTGGGTTTATTAGATACCTGAGATGGGTTGAGTTCATTATATCCATATAATGAATTGGTTAAAGTTTTATATCTCATAAGATAATTATTTTTTGTGTGGTCATAGTTACAAATAGCTTTGTTCACAAGTTTGTTTTGTGGATATGATTGAAGGTAGCTTTGTTCAAATAATTGTGAGTGGACATAACTACTGATAGACTTGATCACAATTTTATGATTTATTATGATTATTCTTATTCCATATTTATTTTTTATATTATTATTTTATAATACACAGATCATTTTTATTATCTTATGTTTCTGCACTTTTATTCCTTAGTATATGTTTGATCACTTGAGATTACAAGTCCTTTATATTAGCTTGTGTATAACTCATATTCTTCCACGATCATTTTAATTATATATTTCTTCAATGTTCATGTTTTCACATGCCTCTATGATCTAACCCCTTTATGAATAATTGATGATTTTTCCCTTACCAAACATTTTTTCTCACCCCTTTCTTATGTTTTCCATTCCCCATGTTATAAAGATTAGTATAACCTAGGATATATCTAGAAGGGAATCTAGTATGGTATTATTATGAAGAAATTTCCAAAATAAAATTTTATTTATCCACTATCCAAATAGATCAAACATTTGATTCTTAGGGTTTTGTGAATATGTGTGAGATGTATTGTTTAAATTATGAAAATGATATTCAAGTTTATCTTGGATCATATCACTTGTTATTGAGATTAGTGTGTAAAGAATGTGTTTTTAGCACCGGACCTAGGAGTGCAGGTCTAGTGAATCTTAGTTGGCATCAGAGCAGAGTTAAATTATTTTTGGGCATTAGGACTAGAGAATATTAGTGAAAACCCTAAAGATAATCCTAAATATAAGAAAACATACTAAAACTTTGTTAATGTAGAGTTCGTGTGGTTTAATATCAAAGAAATCCCTATATGGATACAAATAAGTAGATACATGATTTGGATAAAATGCACTTAGGGGTAATAAACCTGAAAAATATTGGTTGGGTATTAACTCAATCTTCACTCGGTGCTTAAATAATAGGCCTAATTGTGTACCTAGCTTAAAAATCACTAGGGATATGCTTTGGTTGATTCACTTACTATTTATAAAACCTTATGAAAAATTTAAATAGAATTTTAAGATGTAATATATAACTAGTTAAGATATAGAACCTAATAGGAATATGACTATGGATAACTAAGATTGAAACCTAATGACTCATAAGATAAGTTATGCACATCATTTATGACTTACTTTTTCTAAATTTATAGCTTCCACTTTTACATTTATTAATTTAAGTATTCCCATACATCAACTTTCCTTTATTTAAAGTAACATATATAGCATGGAAAAACCGAGTTAACATTGGGTATCATGGATAATGCAGTTATTATCCAAATGAACAAACAAACGAGATAGGAACATGAGTGGGAAATATTATAGTCATACCTAACAAGCTATATTGTGTTATTATTAACCATTTGAACATATTTGAATTTCTAAACACACCAAATATGAGAAAAAAGGAGTTATATGGAAGTTCAAGTGATAAAGACTATAGAGGAAATAAGATTCAATTTTCTATGTGTCAATATTGTGGGAAGAAGAACCTAGAGACATATATAAAATGTACTAGATAATGTTTTATTTTTGGTAAAGGAGGCCATCAAGTGGTAAAATTACAAATAAAAATTAAGATTTTGGTTAACATTATATAGGAAGATAATGTTCTTCCTAAGGTACCACTGACAATTCAATGTTTTAAATGTATGGAGTTTGGGTATTATGCAAATTTATTCCCTAAACCAAGGGATAATAAGGATAATATACCCCAAAAATCTCCAAGACTAAGGGAATAAGGGTGATATTATGATGTGAATACCACTAAAGTGTATAGTGATAATTAAGATATGATTATCCCCCACTACATTTTTTGGATGTATTATTGCATTTTGGTTTTTTCCACTCTAATATATCTAGGATGTTTTCTAAGAGAATCAAATAACCAACCCAATATTTTGGTATTTAATTTTTTGAGAATACTTCTAGTTGTATGATTATTGTATCCCAAGTTGAAATTATGGGAATGTGCCTCATGAAAATATTATTAATATTCCTTTAGATGAATTTCATATGATTTTAGAAATTGACTGATTATCTCAAAATAGACTCCATATTAATTACCTAAATAGAGAAATCACATTTTATACTCTAAATCAACCTATGATCATCTCTCTGTTCAAGGATAAATAAGAACTCTCTGGTAAAATTAATTATATGGGTTTTAATACCCAATCGTAAGGGATATTTAGCTCAAACAATTAGAGAGAAACTCAATATTAGGGAAAAAATTTGTTTCCTAATCATACCTAAGATAGTAAGGTAGATATCCCAGTAGAAATTATTTCTTGAGTAATGTATATATTTTAAATACACTTAGCTATTTTATTTATAAGTGATAATTAAAAATTGAGAGGATATAATTTATTTCGGTGGAGGGGGGGGGGATGTAACACCCTGCGATTTAGTATATATTTTCCTTTATAAATTATGTTGATAGATTATTTTTTATGAAACACTGAACAAAAAATGAATCAAAATGAATTTTATGGAGATAAAAAATTATAATAAAAGTGTATGAAACTAATAATTACAAACCATGGGTTGTTTCTGATGTGGACCTTTTCAATCTATTTTTACCACATAAATTTTGCTAAATAATTATCTTTTAATTATTAAATTAATGTATTTTAGTTAAAAATTAACAATTATTGTGTTTTGTATATTAAACTATTAAAAATTTGTTTATTTGTTAAAATTTTGTTTTTAGTGTCTATTTTAGTTGTTTGTGAATAATAAAATTGATTTATTCTTTTTGTTTATTTTTTTTTACTTTAATTTTTTTTTAATAATATTTTTTTATCATTATTTTTATTCTTTTATTTTTTTTATAATTATTTTATCCATTTATTTTGCCGTTATTATTTTTAGATTCATTCATTAATTCAGTTTATTCTTCATTTTTTTAATTTGAAAATAAATAAATTTGACTTTAGTATTTCATTATCTAAATAATTAAATTAATTTTAACATTTTAATTCTAGTCTATAAATATTTTTAATACCTTTTAATATTTAATTAGTTAATTCATTGATTTTATTAATTTTTAATTAATTAATTAGTTAATTAATTTAAGAAAACTGATTTTTAGATATTTTTTTATCATTTTCAATTAATTTATATGTTAAAAAATTTTATTATGTATTAAATTATTTGTTAAATAATTTTTTACCAAGTTAATTTGATTTTTTAAAAAATAACATGCAAATTTTAGTTTATTAATTTTATTGTTGATTTAGTAATTTAATTTATTTTTTAGTTTAATTAATTTATTGATTTATTTTGTAATGGTTTTTTTGTTATTATTATTTGTTTACTATCCAGGTGCCACTACTACTGCTGCTGGACTGCACACACCGCCAACCTCCATGAAATTTGGAAAACTCAAAATTTACCCACTGTTGGCCACTGGCAATAGTGGGTTCATCCAGCAATGGGTTCTTATCCACCGTTGTCCCTCCCTTTGTCAAAAACTGCACTCACTGCCAACAATTTCTCCTTGTCTCATCGTTTCTCCTCACCTGGAGGTGACTCGTGGGAGTCACCACCAACCACTTACAATAGTGACTCATCTAAGTCACTATTGTGCCTCCCCACCTTCTGGTCTGCTCTTACTCCCACATCCACCCAGCCAACGATGACTTAGGGAGCTAATGCCGGCTACTGACTCACCACCTGACCCCTTGTCCCTCCCACTAATTCCTTGTAGTCAACACCAAATCTCATCCTTCGCCACTATCATCACCACAACGTTCCACTGCCATAAATAGAGGAAAAAAAACAAAATCAACGGAAACAAAAAAAAATATTCAACACTAGAGAAAACTCATCCAACAATCACAAATCGAAGAATAATAAAATCAAAATTCCAATCTATATTGATCCAAACTAGGCCATCACATATTGAATCAAAAAATTTTAATACCACAAATCAATGCAAGATCTAACCCACTATTGAAGAAAAAACCATCATGGACCAAACCAATTGTCGACAAGCTGCAGCTCCACTACCACTAGAGCCACTCGAACTATTGTTGATCCTCACTTGAAGCCACTGAATGCTGCTGCAACTGTCCATCACCGCACGAACCTACACCTCACACCTCTTTCCATTGCCGACCTAAAATTGAGCACCATCTCAATAGAACCACCCATACTTCTGCTTCACCATCGAACCATCGGGCCACTAAGAACCCTTCTCCTCTTTTATCTTGCGAGCCTCCAAAGACCTCCTTACCCCTCCGCCTCATACTCGAAACCCCCTCTCCCTTTCCCCCCATTTTTCTTTTTTATTTTTCTTATATATAATATAATATAACATATAATAATAGTAGTAGTAAATAGATATAATAATAATAATATTAATTTTAATATATATAATATTAATAATAGAAATATATATATATATATATATTTGTTTTTATATGTAATTATATTAATTAAATTATTTTTTAAATTTATTTTTCTTAAATAATAATAATTTTATAATATAATATATAATGATAATAATTCTAGATTTATTTACAAGGGTACTTATTTTAATAATTATATATATATATATTAATTGTATATAGTTTTAAGTAGTTTTATTTTTATTTTTTATTTACTTGTATATTTGTTAAATACTTGTAATAAATTATATATTATAGTTTAATCTTTTAATCTAGGATTTATGTGTAGCAACCAATAGAAACAGTTGTACTGCATGGCTTAGTGGGGAAAATCATTCTGTTTGAGGGGGAATCTACTCTGGTCACCAACGATGAGGTAGTGGCACTGAATGTGCCACACAAAGGCATGTAAAGTTATCTTGAAGCGGTGAAAAGAGCTGACGACACAAATTAGAATATACTTCCAGCTGAGGGCTCATTCTAGGAGGACTCACTCATCCATTGAGATCTTTCCATTGATTCCTATAACACATCCATTCCACATCCTTCCACCCATCATTCCACTCTATGAATATATTCCAAACTCTTCCATCCATCCATTACTCCTGATCATTACATCATGACCATCATCTAATCAATCACCACCTCCATTCATCTGAGCATCAGAATAGAGACTAGAGCATACAGCTGAGTTAGGAGCAGGAATTGGATTTGGAGCTAGATATTAAGGGAGAAATCTCTACATAGATTCTTCTTCATCATTTTCTTCCTTTTATTTTCATTTCCATTTTATTGAGAATTATTAGTTAATTTTATTTGGGTAATCAAGTTGTAATGAACTGATCTTCCTTTTATCCATTCCTCTTTGTTAATTTGATTGTTCATTACATTTTTTAGTTCAGTTTTTTCCATTTGATTATGAGTATCAATTTACACCACCCAATAACTAACCAGTGAGGGTAGTGAATCATTTCACTTTGGATCATTGATCGAAGTACTGAAAATTAGAAAAGTTCAATGCATCTCTTCTTTACATTGAATGGATTAATTCAAGGGTTAAGATTGAATGATCAATGCTCAAGAAGGTTAATCAAGCTGTGTTGATCCATTGAAGAAATAACTCAGTGGATTATTACCATTTTTTCCAAGCACAAGAAGATTGAATTAATTGATCAGAATATAAGAATATCATTTTATCAGTTAAAAGTGACTTGAGTACCCTATTTCATCTACTATTTGACTCCTTCCCTTTTCTTCCTCACACTGCCTTCCATTTTCACTATTTTTATTTTAGTTTTTGTTATTGTTTTGATTGTTTTTTTTGTTTTTTTATGGAAAAAAATAATTCATTCCTTGTGGTTTGAAACTTCTTACCACTATACTAGTGTAAGCGGGTTATATGAATTTTAATTTCTCTCACACTCTATGACTACTCTATCAAATTTTGGCATCATTTCTAAGGAATGCACGTTTGACCAAGTAAAAAAGATAATATATATATATATATATATATAACAAAAACTAAAAAAATAGAAAATAAAAAATCTAAAAAAAATAAAAAACTCAAAAACTATACACAAAAATGTCTCAAAACATTCACAAACCGCATGCACACTAGGTTAACTAAGTTAGAACCAAAACAATCCAATTCAATAAATTAATCAACACTATTTAAATCTTAGAAAGAAAAAGAAAAAAATGGAAAATCTGGAAAAAATAGCTGAAAATCCAAATATGAATGTTCCACAACCCATAGTGCCTACCCTTGAGAGACCTAGGCCTAGGGAGTTACAAATTATAACATTTTCAAGCAATCCTTCCTAACTAAGACTCACTTCTAGGTTTATTAATTATGAACTGAAATAATATCATCTCTCTTTTCTTACTTCCTTCATTGTTCTTACCAATGAGGATTCACTATAATTCCTTAGACATTTATATAGTTTTGTGCAACAAATAACTCTCAATGGGCTAAGTTAAGAGAATATTAAGGTGAGTGTGTTCCCATTCTGTCTCAAGGTAAAGGCTAGGAGTTGGTTCCAAAATTTGGATGAGGATATTTTTGATAATTTGGATTAGCTATTCAATTCCTTCATCTCCAAATTTTATCCTATGTACACTACCATAGAGTTCCGACACAAGATCACATGTTTTGTCCAATATGAGGGAGAGCTCTTTCATGAGACGTGTTTTAGGTTTATAGTCCTACTAAGGAAATTTCACAATTACCAATTAGCTCCCCATATTTTTATGGAAACTTTTTATCATAATCTCACACCACACAATCAGAATCTTATAGATCAATTTTGTGGAGGTGAATTTTATGATAATACATCACAAGCGCTTAAGGGAATTTTTGAAAATTTTTCTAAAAACTCTTAACATAAGTCTACTAGTAATAGAGTGATTCATAGGACTCAAATCAACCCTCAGGCTACTATAATTTATGCCGAAAACACACTTTGGCAGCAATGAACTCATTATGGGATGTACGGTCACACTCAAAATAGTTGCCCCAATTTTGATATAGAAACCCATCCAAAAGAGAGTGCTCAATTTGTGGATTTCATGGGTATTAAATATGGAAACAATGAATCATTTTCAAATAAATATAAATCTAGATACAATATTCAACCAAATGTCAACAAAAAACCTATTGCTGCCTTGGATACATGAATCAACCTTAGAATCAAGTTAAAATCATATTTGTTTCTTAAAATTCAAAGTTTGACTTAGAGGAACTTGTTAGGCAGTTGATCTCAAAGCTTGATTCCCAATAATCAATCCTTGAAAATTTACAAACTCAAATGGACCAACTGGTTAGTAATATGAATTTTAGGGATAAAGGTAAGTTTCCAAGTACAATAGTTTTTAATACCAAATATAATGTGGTGGCTGTCACCACAAGAAATGGCATAAAAAATCAAGAACTAGTTAGGGTGTATTATAGTGAAGAATAAAATGAGGATTTCACTAAATATGTGACTAAAAGTTTGGAAAATGAAAAATCTATAAATCTAGACAACTTGGTACAAAATGGATAGAATGTGAAACCCACACCTAAAAAGGCTAAAGTACTAAGAAAAATGAAATGGGAACTGATTAAGGAATAAAAGACAAAATTTGGGTTTTAAGAGAAGGTAAAAAATCAACCCTTTCTAAAACATTATTCCCCTACCATTCCCTTCACTAAAAGAGTGAAAAAGAGTGAATAACCTGACTACCTAATGTTCTTAAAAATTATTCACAGTTTTATCATCAACATTCAATTATTATAATCCTTGTATATAATATCTTCATATGTTAAATTCACCAAAATGTTTCTGAAAAGTATTATTGGAATAAATTTGATACAATCAATATCAATGAGGTGTGTAGTGTGGTTTTGTGGAGGAAGCCTCCTCCCAAGTTGAAGGACCATGGAAAATTTGTTATTAAATGACATATATGAGGAAGTGGGCTAATCAATTGCCCATGTAATTTAGGAGAGAGTATAAATATAATGATTTTTCTTTATTCAGGAAGATCATCCTTAGGGATATGAAATAAACTATTGTTTCTCTTCAATTTTCTAATAAGTTACTCACTCATCCCTATGAAGGGTGGATGACCCATTAGTGAGTATATAAAAACTCACACTTCCCACATATTTTCTAATTATTGATATGAAATATGACGAAAAGGTCCCAATCATCTTAGGCATACCCTTCCATTATACTATTGGTTCTATCACTGATGTGTCAAAATGGAAAGTCACCCTCTAAGTTATGGATGATGTGGAAGAAATTTTTGTTTTTGAAAATCCCAATCATAAGGTTAGTTGTGACTTGATTGATGTTGTTAAGAATATCTATTTCAAAATTGAGGACAAAGATAAGTATGGTTTTTTCCCACTTGAGGTAACAAAAATAAAGACTCCCCATCCCACTAAAAATTTATCCCTGGATGCTACTCCTCCCCCACCCATCTATTGATGAAATGATTCATTCCTTGGAACCTATTTTAGAGTGCGAGTCACAAATTTTTCCTAAACTATCTATGCCTGTTTATGAAAGTTTACCTTGTGAAGAAGACTATTTGAAAGTTATTAAAGTTGGATAAAGTTCTGGGTTAAAACCTGCTGAAAAACTTGATGATTTTCACTTTGAAAAAGTTTATTTTCTTGAAAACTTATTTCCCACTCAGTCTGTTGCTGTCTGTAATGACTTCCAACCAAAACTTGAAAGGTTCACATCATTTGAGTCCTATTTGGATATTGGTAAGTATCTATTTGAAGCTAATTATGATTCCTTCTTTTGGTATTATTTTGAGTTGTTTGATTTTCAATCTATTTTAAGAAATTATGAGGATTTTTTTTGATGTGTTTTCTTCTATTTCTAGGATTTTTCAATCCTCAAATTATGGGAGAAGTTGTGAAATAATTCATTATCAGTTAAGTAATTTTTCTTAGTTGTTGTTTAAATTTTTTAGAGATGAGGTAGTGGGTTTTATAGGCCAAGATGATATAAACATCATGGACCCTCATGTTTTTATAGATTATTTTTGGAGAATTATACTTGATGATGAAGATTAAAATGTCTTGAATGATCCAGATTTTGATTCCTTAGAAAATAGTGAATTCCACACCACAAATACTTCATACCCATTTATTGATCATGGTTAGAATTTTTTTGTGGAATAAATTATGGTTGGGGGATTTAAACCTATCATTTCATTGGAGGAAACCCATGGTTTACATGTTTTATGCTTTAATTTTTAGTTTGAATAAATGCTCCTTGCTTGGTTGTGTGTTTCCCTTGATTGGTGAACCATAATTGCTGAATTTCATGGACATATTATTTTTCTTATCTAATGGATGTTTTATAGTGTTTTTACTAGTTTTTATGAGGTTTAGGTGGTCTGGTGGTCCTGGTTAGCTTTGTGAATTTTTACTTATGACAGACTCATTTGGAACATCTATGCCAGAAGGAAACTACTATTTTGAAGAACATTGGATAACACTTCCCTCAACTCAAAATCTGTCCAATTTTAATTCTTTTGTTTAATTATACATTTTCATGTTAATCTTTTCATTTTTTAGGTACTTCAATTTTTCAACTAGATGCTTGTTTCATTACTGTAAGGTAGTTTATAATTTTACTTTTTAACATTGAAAAGTGCTACTAGATACCTATGATGTAACTATTTTAATTTCTTTATATTCTATTTTAGTTCTGCTACTACTTTCATTTAATTCACTAAGAACTGCATGCCAATTCCTATTGTTCCTTTGAAAATCATTCTTAAAATAATCTTATGCATGAAACTTTTTGAATAATTTTTTTCTATGCTTGATTGTTGGTGGTGGTCAGCAGTTTCTTTTGTTTATGATTTTTTATTTCACTATTTTTTTTAATTTTTTGTGGAAATCAATTTTTTAATATACCTACAAACTGTTTCCAAAACTATTCATGCTAAATTGAATATATTTTTTGATTGAAACTATCTTCCACCTTGAGCCTCAACATTGGAGATAATTCTTTGAATTAAGTGTGGGGGAGAGGGGTTTAGTTTTTTTTTCAAAATTTACTTCATGGATAGCACATCAAAAAAACACTTATTTTTTTTCAAATATAATCCTAATAAATATGTAAATACATTTTGTTTTTGTACATAGATTACCCAAATATAAAAAAACAAAAAAAAACCACAAAAAATACATTGTTTCCTACCTAGGAAACAAAATTTCATGCTTTATTTAAAGGTTTTCACTGGTTATGAAATTGTTAGAATTGAGTAATTTTTGAGTGATCTCAATCATTGTTCTTATGGAAAATTCAGTTGAGGATCTTGGAATGAGAGTTTTATAGGATAGATCCTTGTGGAATTTTGATTTTGACTTGAGAAAAATTGAAATTTGAACTCAAACCTAGGTGAATCACCTCTTTGAAAATTACCTAATTGATCCTACTAAAATGATAATTATTTAAGTTCTTTGTAATTAGATTAAAATGGAAAAATGAGATCCCATGGTGAGTCTCTAACACAAGGTCACTTGGTGCATTTCTATTAACAAATAAAAGTCATTTTCAATTTCAATAAGTGATCTGCACAGTACTTTTCACAAGAAATATGGCTGATAAAAACTAAAATAAAGTTTCCTGTTAAAAATAAACTCATTTAAGTAAGGTGAATTTTAAACCCAAATAAAGAAGTGAACAATTGTATTAATTAAAAATCATTTTAGTTGAATCAATAATGTGATAAAAATTTGGACCTCTAATTTTTGGAACACAAGGGAGAGTGATAAGCTCAAGTATCTTTTGTTAAAATATAATTTCCACTTCTTTCTAAATTGTTTTACTCTTATAACTAGAACTAAATTTTGAAATGGAAGTGGGATAGTGAGTAACACTTATATAGGAGGCATATAAATTTCAAGAAATGAAGGATTTTTTGATTTTCTTTAGTTCATGCATGTGTATTTGTACTCGGAAGGATATTTTGTTTTTTTAGAAGTATTTTTTAATAAATAAAACACATTGAATTTTCTAGGAGTGAAATTGATTAAGTGTGGGGGAGTTTGATGTGACAATTTTCACTCACTTTTTTCCACATCAATTTTGTTAAATAATTCGATTTTAATTATAAAAATAATATATTTTAGTTGGAAATTAATAATTATTGTGTTTTGTATATTAAGATGTAAAAATTTGTTTCTATGTTAAATTTTTTTCTTTTAGTGTTTATTTAAGTTGTTTGTGAATAATAAAATTAATTTATTCTATTTTTTTATTTTTTTTATTTTTATTTTCCTTCTTTTCTTATTTTTATTTTAATAATATTTTTTTCTCATAGTTTTATTCTTTTATTCTTTATGTAATTAGTTTTTTCCTTTATTTTTTCTGTCATTATTTTTATATTTATTCATTAATTCAGTTTATTCTTCATTTTTTTTAATTTAAAAATAAATAAATTTAAATTTAGTCTTTAATTATATAAATAATTAAATTAATTTTAACATTTTAACTCTAGACTGTAAATATTTTTAAGACTTTGAAATATTTAATTAGTTAATTCATTAATTTTATTAATTATTTAAATCAATTAATTAGTTAATTAATTTAAGCAAACAAATTTTTAATAATTTTTTATTGTTATAAATTAATTTATATGTTAATAAATTTTATTTTTTTATTAAATTATTTGTTGAATAATTTGTTACCTAGTTAATTTGATTTTTAACAAATTAAAATGCGAATTTGAATTTATTAATTTCATTGCTGATTGAGTAATTTAATTTATTTTTTAGTTTAATTAATTTTATGATTTATTTTGAAATGATTTTTTGTTGTTTTTTTATTGTTGACGTGTTGTTTCTACTGCAGTTGGACTGCACACACCACCAACCTCCTTGAAATTTGGAAAACTCCAAATTTACCCACCATTGGCCACTGCCAATGGTGGGTTCCATCCAACAATGGGTTCTTATCTATAGTTTTACCTCTATTTTCAAAAAATAGAATTCACTTCCAACACTCCATCCTTGTCTCACTGTTGCTCCTCACCCGACGTTGAATCATGGAAGTCATCGTCCACCTTTTACAATGGTGACTCATATGAGTCACCGTTTTTCCTCCCCACCTTCCACTCTGCTCCTGCACCAATAGCCACCTAGCCAATGGTGACTTAGGGAGTCACCACTGGCTAATAACTCACCACCAGATTCCTCTACCCTCCCACCGCTTCCTTGTAGTCAATGACAAATATTATCCTCCACCACTATCATCGCCACACTGTTCCACTGCCATAAATAAAGAAAAACAAGAAAATCAATGATAATAGAAAAATCTTCGATAGCAGAAAAAACTCACCCCACAATCACAGATCGAAGAACAATAAAATCCAAATTCCAATCGAGTTTGATCTGAACCAGGACACCATATATTGAATTGAAAAAATTGGAATACCTCAAATCAACACTAGATCTAACCCACTATTGAAGAAACAACTGCTGTGAACTGAACCACTTGCCGAAAAGCCACAAATCCACTACTGTAGGCACTGCTATAGCTACCATTTATCATATATTGAATCCCCCAAATACCACTGCCACTGTTCATCACCTCTCAAACTTGTACCTCACAGAGTTTTTTTCTATCGACCTGAAGTTGCGCACCATCTCACCAGAACCACCTGCTCTGCCGCTGTACCACCGAACCGCCGAGCCATCTAGAACCATCCTTTTCTTCTGTCTCATGAGTTGCCAAAGAACCCCTCACCCCTCTACCTAACTCTTGAAGCCCCATTCCCCTTTCCCCTAATTTTAATTTTAGTTTTTGTATATATAATATAATATAACATATAATAATAGTAGCAATAAAATAGATATAATAATAATATTATTGTTAATTTTAACATATATAATATTAATAATAGAAATACATATACATATATATTTATTTTTTATATCTAATTATATTAAGTACATTATTTTGAAAATTTAATTTCCTTAAATAATAATAATTATATAATATAATATATAATAATAATTCTATATTTATTTACAAGGGTAATTATTTTAATAATTATATATATATATTAATTGTATATAGTTTTAAGTAGTTTTATTTTATAATTTATTTATTTGTATATTTTTTAAATACTTGTAATAAATTAATTATTATAGTTTTAATATTTTAATTTATGTTTTGTGTGCAGCAACCAATAGAAATAGTTGTGCTGCATGGCTTGGAGGGCGAATCATTCTATTTGAGGGGGCATTTTCTCTAGTCAACAATGAGGTGGTAGTGGCACTAAATACACCATGCGGATGCATGGAAAGTTATCTTGTAGAGGTGATAAGAGATGATGAAATGGATTAGAAGACTTGATAAGCACTAGGAGCCACATGGGATCCATTTTAGAGACTTCCAGCAGGGGGATCATTCCAGGAGGACTCACTCATCCATCGAGCTTTTTCTATTGATTCCTCTAACACATCCATTCCAAATCATTATTCCCATCCTTCCACTCCACGACCATATTACAAACTCTTCCATCCATTCATTCCTACTGACCATTCCATCATGACCATCATCTAATCAATCATCATCTGCATTCATCTCAGCATTAGAACAAAGACTAAAGAAGGCACTTAAACTAGGAGAAGGAATTGGATTTGGAGCTATATCTTGAGGGATCAATCTCGACAGATATGCTTCTTCATATTTTTATTCCTTTGGTTTTAATTTCTTTTTTTCTCAAGAATAATTAGTTAATTTTATTTGGGGAATCGAGTTGCAATGAACAAATATTCCTTTTATCCATTCCTCTTTGTTAATTTGGTTGTTCAGTGCATTTTTTTAGTTCATTTTTCTTTTCTGTTCGATTATGAGTATCAATTTACACCACCCAATAACTTAAAGGTGTGGGTAGTGAATCCTTTCACCTTGGATCATTTATCTAAGTATTGAAAATTGGAAAAGGTCAATTTATATATTCTGCATATTGAATGGATTAATTCAAGGGTTTTGATTGAATGATAAAATATCAAGAAGGTTAACCAAGATGTGTTGATCCATTGAAGTAATAACTTAGTAGATTATCAACAGTTTTTTCATGCATTGGATGATTGAATTAATTGAGTAAAATAGAAGAATAAAATTTTATCAGTTCAAAGCAACCTGAGTACCCTATTTCATATACTGTTTGACTCTTATTCTGTTCTTCCTCATACAATTTATTTTATTTATTTATTTTTTTGATTTTTGATTTTTATTTTTTTAGTTTGGTAAAACATAAGTCTTTCTCTATGGTTTAACCCTTCTTACCATAGTACTAGTGTAATTAGGTTATATAAATTTTAAACTTGTGTAATGACCACGTCGTCAATTACATACCATGGATGATTACATCTCTCGAAAATGCATAAATTAAAATAGGGAAATGAATAGAAAAGAATAATATCTTTACAACTAGGAAATACATTGGATCATCTTCACATTTAAGAATCACCAAGAGTTGAATTAATCCTAAAATGAGAAAGAAAATCATTAAAGGAGAAAACGTTATGAAAAATCTTTAATATGGAATTAGAAGTGTTCTTTGAGAAGTGAGAATAGAATTTTAGTAAGTCTATATATAGGAACAAACTTGACCGTTATAAATATGGTCGTTAGAAATATAGTCATTGAAAATATGGTCATTGGAAATATGGTCGTTGGAGATATGGTAATTGGATATACATATATTCAATAGGTATACTAGATTTTTATATTGTTAGTTACAAATTTAAATAATATATTTAGAAATAATAAATAACAAAACAAAAATATAATATTTAATTAAAATATCTTATTATAAAATTATTTTTATATGTTAAAATATTATTATTAACTAATAATATGATAAAATTCAAAGAAATATTTTAATATCAATAAATTTATAAAATTAAATGATTAGAATATAAATAATTAATTTTAATTTTATTTGGGTTAAGATCATTTAATATAAAAGATATACTTTTCAAAGAACTTTTTTTAGTGTTGTGTATTTTTAATTAAGCTCTACTAGAGAGTAATTCTAATTAAATATATTGATAATATATACATGGAAATAAATTAACATCCATCGAATAGTTATTGCTATGAAAGTAATAAGAATAAATTCATTTATACTTAAAAAATATATTTTTCCTAAAATTGTACTATGTGTTATGTGCACATATATTAAAATTAATTTTCATCAACATGATAAATTGAGTCTAATAAAATGGTTTTTATATTTTTAATCATTATATACTAATTTTAGTAATAAGTCCATTTTCATTTTTAAAAAAATTAAGTTACCAAATTAAAATATTAGCTACCATGGTAAAACAATTATTTTTCAAAGAATTGTTTTTATAAATGTTGTATAATTTTTATAAATGTTGTATAATTTTTATAAATCCAATTTATCTATTTTAAACAATGAATCTAATATAATTTTTATACAGATAAAAAAATATTAACACTCATTTAATTATTAATTGATAGTAAATAAGAATAAAAACACTTAATGTATAAAAATAATTTTTTTCTACAAAGTAGTTTTTTTTCTATATCTTATGTTTTAATTTTAAAGTTAATTTTATCATATTTATATATTTAATTATATTAAAAGGATTCAAATTTTGGATTCAAAATGTTGAAATTTGGAAATTGGGGTTATCTTATATTTTTAATAAAAAAATAATTACTAGGTGTATTATTTAATCAAAGTTAAAGGGTAAAAAGGAAGTAATCTACCATGGATCAAATTTTAATAAATTAACTTGACACATATACCTTATAGAAGGAATTTATTAGATTGGAAATTAAAAATTAAATGTCTCACCAAACATTTTTCACCTAACTTACCTAAATTTCATGTGATTCCATCTTTACCCCTCATCCAAATTTCATTTCCAAGTAAAAGTCTTTCTTTTTCACCTATAAAAGGCACTCACTTACACCCTATTCAAGCCACACTTACCCTTAGAATTAATCTTGAACCCATTACCATTTTACCTATCCTAGAATCAACTTCTATGTTTGTAATCCATCTTATAAAAGGAAGTTTTCCAAGTCCTCAATTTCCAAGAAGAATTTTAATAGAAGACTCAAGTCCTCAACATGAGTATTATCCATTCCCAAGCCTTTTGTTCTCTATATTTCTCCTCAAAAACTATTCTAAACATACTAATATCATCACAAAACCTCCCTATAAAGGTAACCCTCCGAGGTTGGGAATGAAGGAAGATAAATAATGACCCTTGAGTCCCACCTCTAGTAGGCCTCGGGTTGGAGACTAGAACTAAGGGTATAAGAATATCACATGGGAGGAATTACTCTCTATAATAATTGGATTAGAAGATATAATAAATCAACCTCAAGAAACATAATGATATAAAATAAGACATAGGAAACCAAAACCATCCCACAATGCATATATAAAGTAAAAAGATACAGATAAAAGTCTCCAAATAAATACCCAAAAAGAATGTACTAAGGTAGTGAATCAATAACAACACCAAATGTTTGATCTAGTAATGTCCATCACAGTCCATGTAGTCCTACTAGAAACCTGAAATCAATTTATAAATGTGGGTTGATCATATAAGTATACTCAGTATGAACTCTAAAGTATCTCATGTACATATGAAAGAATTATACTATTGCACCAGTGAGCAATCAGAAGAACCAACAACACCTAAACAAGCCAACTAAAAAAAATCATCCACACCAGGGCTTGCTCCCCAAATAATGCATCCAAGTATATTAATATAGTAAAAATCATATCGATAAAAATGGTATCATGAACTGCTTTCCCTATTGATTTTTCTACTCTCACACCCCAACACCATATGTCTTGGAACTCCCAACTCTTTCAAACATCACATCATGCTAAAAAACTCATGTTTAATTGGACATCACATCACATATCACACAAAGACACCTAAGCCATCACATCACATCTCACACGAAGACACTTGGTCCATCACATCACAACCATAAATTCAATAGTAGGTCATCATGAAAATGAAGAACATCAACCTCTTTCCCTATTACAACCATGCACAACCCCCATAATAATCCATCTAATCATGTCACCAAAAAACCACCAATAGTGAACTTTTAACTTATAGTCATCAAAACTCGCACATATCTAACTCTCTTGGAATAGAGAATGAGAAAGAGTGGGTAGCCATCCATCTATCCTCACCATTGAGATATTCTAAAAAAACAGCCCTAAAAATATCTAGTTGTTAGAACATAGTGATTGACATGGGTGGGTTTCATATAGAAATCACAATTAATATACAATGTATATATATAAAACCATTCCCAACCTATGGGTTCACAACACGGTCACTAACCATCTCAAAACATCACCACTAAACCTCAAAACATATTCCACTTTCACTACCACCTCTAAATACACAACACCACACAACAAGCCACACTACACAAGCCACAAGACGCATTCCACCTTTCATTACAAGTCAATCAAATTTACAGATTTCCTATTTCCAAATAATTTCATTTAAATAGTCCATTCATTTAATGTTTCTAGCCTATTTATTTCACATTAAACATAAACAATATTTAACCATATAGCACATTTTGTTCTGTTAATTTTACCATTCATCCCATTCCATTACCATTCATCATTAACCAATTAATTTTGATACTACTTAGGTAACTATCATATCACAACACCACACAACACAAATTTCATCCCCATGCCAACCATCCCATGCTGCCACCATTACATAGCCATATCCACCTCCTCATCACAACCACCACATCACTACCACTTGTACACCATAACTACCCCATAACATGACCACAAAACTCATCACATATGGAACATACCAACCACAACACAACCACACACCACACATTCACATATCATTTATTCACATACCATTTTCAGATTTAACAAGGGGATTTCATCACATTCCACTTCTTTACTTAAGAGAATTCTCACATAATCCAATAATATCATAGGGAAACCATTTTATTAAATGGATATAATTTTTTATCCAATTAAATTATTGGTGATAATAAAAAATCACACAATAAGGTTTCCATAATAACAACAATCATAGTGCAAACAAATCCCCCAACAACCATGATTTCTAGAAAAACATCAAGTCCATATAATCAAAATATAAATAATATCAAATATTTAAAAACATGAAATTTCATTCCCCTTACCATTTTAATTATTATATAACCATTTTATTATCTTCATTAGGCCTATGAAAACTATATTCCTAAAGATAAACAAGAGAATAAACCCTAATATATGGTTAAATAGATGAGAAACAAAGGATCCCCTACCTAAAATAAGGATTTTCGATTCACTACACAAGGTTGAATTAAGAGAAAGGATACCACCCAGAACCACAATGAAGGAGATCACCATTAGCATCTTAGAACACAACAAACACATCATCTAATCATCAAAACAAATCCAAAACTATAGATTTACCTTGAAAAAAAAAACTATTCCTAGATTAAGATCTAGAAGGAAAATAGGGGGAGGACAAGAGGGGAACAAACTAAAATCACCACAGATTGGTCCTCCAAGACCGAGGTTCAAAACCATTTATTAGGGGTTGAAAGAGATCCTTAGGACACATTAGGTTCACCTAATAAATGAGAGAAATATTGCAAAAGTGATTGAGTTTGAAGGACTTTAAGAATTTATAGGTGGTCTAGAAAATACAAATCCATGATCCAGCTACCCTTCACCATGACATATAGGGAGAGGAATACAATATAGTAGGGGGGATTATGCTACAACCTGGATGGTCAAACTAACCTTTGAGATCTATGACTATTTCTACACCTCAGATCTTATAAACTAGGGGAAGACCATGGAATAATCCAAAATACTATGTCATAGACCCCCAATAACCAAGAAGAGGTTGCGCTGTAGATGGGTACTCTATGGTGTTGAAATAGTGGGTGTTTTAGACCCAACTATGCAATGATTTTTATTACCATATCATGTATAAAAGTTAGTTATACATGATTTAATTCTTTCCATTATTGTGTATATATTTCTGCGTCTAATATTTAATGGTAATATCCATAGACCAATCTTTGTATAAAAAGGTTATATAAAATCCTAGTCTATACTGAGAACCTCCGGATACTATGAAATTAATCTTAAACAAATGTCATTTGGTCTCGATACATCTTATTTATTGGAAAAAATATATTGACTATCAGGTGTTGGGGGCTCATAAGCATTGAGAATTATTATTATAAAGTTCGAAATTTGTGATATCTAGTTGTGAGATCACGAGGATAGACCCGCTAATAGGAACACCACATGTTTTGGGTGTCATTGGATCTTCCTATCTATGATCATGTGTAATGGTATCCTAACTTGATATCATTACCAATGTATTCCATTTGATTGTGTACTTTGATTCAATATGAAAACCATGATATTGAAATCTTGGAAAGGTTTTTTGTGTTGGGTGCATCATTGGTGTCATGAAATTGGTTAAATGGTCAAGAAAGGATTTGTCTCTTCTAGGTTTTGGAAGTAATACATCTCAGGTCATATTGATTAGGATGGTAGTACCTTTATAAGACCATGGCTGTGGTAGTCAAGGGTAAATTCATCTAGTTAGATCGAGAAATGATAAAGTAAAGGGTGATGGCACGAGTGTGTGTCATACTTTATGAGATATTAAAGACAAAGAGATTATATTATATAGTACATGTTTGTTTGTTGGTTGTCACTACCATTACAATACTTATCTCTTTAGGGTCCATGATGGGTTTCTGGATCCCACTCTTGGTTTGTGAATAGTATTCACTACTATTGAGATAAGGGCCTAGAGGGTCACACACAATAGTGTATTAAATAATCTTCCATATTTAGTTGAATAGTAGTTTTGGACATGGTGGGACTCACCATTGGTGTCTGAGATTTTTTAAAGGTGATACAATCACCAATAAAATAAATAAATTCATATTATTCATGTTAAGAATAATGGGAATTGAATTTATTTATACAATTTTTAAGTAAATACATGAAAATATTAATTGAACGAATATTAGTTTAATATTTCAAGGTTTAATTAATATTTGTGGGAGTACAAACCGAGTTAATGGCTCGGGTATTACCACGTAATATACTTATCATATTATAAGAAAAATGATAATTATAATAAAAGATATTTATGGATCAGTATAGTAGTCATAATATCATTTGTATAATGTGTTAATTATTCAGGGGCTGGGCCTGAATTTCCTGGTAATTTCATTTCACATTATAAATAGAGGAGAAGAGGGGTTTTCCAAAGACTATTCATGGGATTTCTCTCTCTTATCCTCTCTCCCATGTTTTAAAGAGATAGGTTCTAGATCCAGGAACTTAGATCGAGCTATATATCAGGAATCACAAGCAAGGTAATGTGGTGATCATTGGAGCATGAAAGGCATCGCCATATCTCTGTGCTAGCACCCAGAATTCGATGAACAATGCTCCCGTAGTTTCTTGAAGTGCATGTGGATGATTTAGAGGAATTCATCTTTAGATTTTTCGAGCAGTGATTTCCATCGATGATCAGATGTTGTGTGTGACTTCAGATCTAAACAAGGTATTTTACAGTTTAATTTAGTTCTTAAAACTCTTCACACAAGATCCTCAGCTTAAACCGAGAAGCGATTAGTTGACGTCGACAAGTTCTTGTTGCACGTTAGAGAAAATTTTTAAAATACCATTTTTGGGTATTCTGCTACATGCCTGATACCTTCAATTAGTAGCAGAGTGATGTGTGAATATTTTAAGATAAGAAAATATTAACTTCTAATTAAATTAAATAGAGGCCACCATTCTGGTCCCAATGCTACAAATGGATTTTGAATCTGACATCGAATTTATAATCTTCGGCCATCCAAAGAATTATGTTAGATTTTAAATTTCCCAGTTTTATCTCGTTGTCTAGCGATAACCAGTTGACTGAAATAGTATCTTACAACCAACCTAATTTTACATCATTGAGCTTTTTAATGATTTTATAAAATAATAATATTTGTTTTATTATTATGTTTTAAATAGATGTGGATAATTCCACTAAAACTTTAAAAACATAGGTTAATCAAGTGGGGTGGCAGTGTTGAATAATCGGGCAAATGAAATTTGTTCGGTTTGTATGATTTTACATGAGACAAATAATGTGAAAAATCAGGTGTCATTACCTTTTTTGGGTCAACTTTATTAAAATATATATAAAAGGGGGATGTTTTTTCAAAAGTGTGGGCCACCATATCTTGTCCATGCACTCATCCGATTACCCGAATCCAATGGCCTCCCTGTAGCACCGGTCGAACCAAGTGATGATTCCCTCCACATCACCTCTGGCCGCCTTAGTTGGCGCACCACACCACCTCGAGTCTTCACTTGCACCATGCCCAGCTCAACCGAACAACCACCATGGCCCAAACCTTCCTATGGCCAGCTCCCCCAAAAATAGCCTCCCTAGAAGCCCCGACCACCTCCCGTGGGTCTCTTCCCCTCTGCTGGTACCACCACTCCTAGAACCCACCTCGTCGGTGACTTCCCTATGTTGCCGCTTCTATGTAAAGATAACATAGCCATAGGATCTCTCTATGCCACCATAGGTATCACAACTTCAGTACCCTCTCCCAGTTTCCATGTGGCTTCCCTCCTATGTTCTCAACTTCCTCTGGCTGACTATAACAACTTCTTCCTTTCCTCCAGCCCAGATCTGGCCAGCGATCTCTATTTGTAGGAACTTTCTTTTGTGAAGTGAGACCCAGCTAGGCCCCTCCTTGGATGCTACCCAGTGACATGCCTCCCCTTTCTATGTGCTCAGTAACCTTTCTCATACTATCCAAAGATGAGGGCGTCTCTTATCGTATCAAAACCAACTGTTTGGTATGCTTATCATGCCAAATATGAGGGTGTCTCTTACTACTGGGGCATTCTTATGACAGTTTTTAGTTGACTTAACTAAAGTTATAGCAAAGAAGTATCCAAATCTAGAATACTATAAATTTTAGATATAATCATTGAGTAAATCAAGTAACGATTTATGAATCTAGGACTTCACTCAACTGATCAAGGAACCGTGAGTTCATGTGGTTGGCCAGCTAAACTATTACCATGAAACCTCTAAATAGTGGCGTATCCAAATATTGTAGACTATGAGGGGAGGTTCAGGGATCCTTTCCACTATAATACTCAAGAAACATATTATTCCGATTATAGCACAGAGGGTTCCTATACATCGATAAAAATAGTGGGATATATTTAATGATTTAATAAATTAATCAAAATTTTAAAATTGGCAATACAGATAAAATGTTAAAATATGCTAAAATTTATTTTTGTAGAAAAATGAAAAGTTATAACACATGTTTATAAAACTATGAAAAATAATGGACAAAGTAAATTTCCTCACTAGTACAAGTATCAAAGAATAGTACAAGCATTTACGAACAATACTATGATATAGGAAACTTAAGGTGCTAGTGTCCCTATACCTATTAAATTACCTTAGGAAGTGAGGGTAAAATTTATTATAGGATACTAATGAAAAAAGAATATGTTGGTCATGTAATCATGCTTTCATCAATTTCCGATGTTAGTTACGGTCAATACATCAGAAAATTAATGATATAACATGAAGTCTCGTCTCTGAGAGGTTAACAAGGAGAAAGAAAATAAATAATATGAATAGGTATTGGTTACACTGGATCTATGTAAATTTAAATTTGGTTTATGATATTTAAAAATACCCTATTCAAATATCATTTCACCCCTTTTCTTAAGTTTTATTTTAAGTTATAAAACAAACAAGAATTGAGTAAATGATTCATTACCTTTTAGTTAGTTCTTCAAGTAAATAAGAATATAAAAGATAAATTAATATTTAATTATTACGATGAACAAATTGAAAGGCAAGGTGAAAGGGCCAATGGAAAGTAACACCAAAATAATATTCTCAATGCCCTTCAATGAAAGAGATATTAACAGTAGGTTATTTTGTTTGTATATTATGAAAAAAATACTATGGAAGTTTAAATTTAATAAACTGATTTAAAGAAGCAAGAACCCTCTTCTTCTTCTTCAGGAATATTCATCAATTTAATGTTTTAGTTTTACTTCTAGGGTATTCAATACAATATGATTATCATAGGTGTGTATTGACATATAGAAACCAAGTAAGTATGGAAATATTACTAGAAGTGAGGTGTATTCTCCAAGTGGTTGAGAAAGGGTGATACCTAGGCCAGTGGTGAGAAGTACACGACTTCTTTATTTCCAAGTGTAAGATTCATGTAGAATTATTATTGAGTATAACTAAAACATTAATCTCATGTGTCCTTGGAAATAAGTATACATTACTCTAGGTTCAAGAATTAATGTTGTTTTTGGTATTTAATATTCAAATAATAGTTTAGTAATACTTGAATTGTAGGCAATACCTGATGAATATAAAATGTAAGACTTCTATACCAATTTGTGGCAAGATAATTATTTGTGAAGTAAAATGAAAAGTGGAAATCAATTTTATACCTAGTATGGTATTGAGGCTTGATAAATCTAAACACCATTAGTATTATTGACATATTTAGTTTAGACAAAGAAACCTTTAGAAATAAAGGTATGCCACAATGCTTTCAGAATTAGTTCATATAGAGAGCGTGAACTATTCCAAGGGTAATCTAGGGGTATATAAATACTTCATAAAATTCATTTAAGTAATTAAGGAATGGTAAAGTGAAGTATAAGCATGGTTAGAAGATATGATTTTCTTTGATCTGGCATGCTGAAGAATATCTTGACCATGCAATCATCAATCATGATAATGTAGTGTGGAAAAATTCCTAAACGCATATTACCTTATCTACATTTTGAAATTGATGTTAATGATAAAGATCGATGATGATGTCTTAAATGTTAAAATTTATCAACAAAAATGTAGCATGGATTAATTACTAAATGCAAATTTTATACATCATGGTTATTATGTAAAGAGTATCAATGTTGAAACTTCCAAAAACTTCCATTATATTTATGATGTGCTTTACAAATAACAGTGTAATCCCATAATCACATTCTAACTAAAATGAAAAATGGATAACATACGAGTCATAGTATGATGAAAACACATTATGTCATATGGAAATGTGTTTGTATGTAAATAATTTTTTAGGAAATAAACAAACTTTCGTCATGAGCAAACACATTGTGCATCTATTGTAATTATCCTAATGGTTTCTTAGGATATTATGTAAATCCCTAAGATATAAAAGTGGTAGTCAAGTGATATACTACAATTTTATGTAAAGGTTCACATCTCTATTAGAGATAGTGGGAGATATATTGACTTGGGTATAGTCAATGATAGAGACGAAAAAATGATTGGCATATGAACTAGTTCCACAAACAGATATGGAACGAGGAATATTCCAAAGACACATACTGTGTAGGAAGAATAAAACCATGGTGATGGTTTTTGTATTCACCATATCTAGTGATCTATTATTGTGAATAATAATTCCTACAAATAAGTAGTATATGGAAATTAGCTAAGATTTAAAAAACTAATTAAAATACACTAAATTGATTCCATGTATCAAAGTGAAAAATGGTCTTATTATTTTTAATACCATGGTGGGTATTCAAATAAGTTAATACATGGATGGTACAAGTGTAGTACCAATAAGGCTCAATTGGTAATAGCAAGTCATTGTGCCTAAATCTAATAGAATTTTACTTATCATAACTACTTTTTATGGTCATATTATATTAAGAATTAGATTTCATGATCACCAAACATGGAAGGTGTATATACGACACAACCAGAATTGGATGGTCACATCATTGAATGCTAATAAAGGTTACAAGTTACTAAAATCTAGTTTAGGATTGAAGTAAGAAACATGATCATAGAGTATTCATTTGGAATGAATTTTTCCATGTTTCTACCAAAGGTTAGTGGTAGAATCAAGGTTTTCTAAGAAAAATATGATTGAAAACATATGGAAAATAGATATTGGACTTACAGTTAGTTAAAGACTGGGATGCAATTTATTCTCTAGTGATTGAATAAAAGTAGCAACCAAAGTTATAGGGAACAAGATCTACTATGGTAGATCTAAAGGTTTCTTGGAACTAGTCAATCATACATATAGTGACATTGTATTGAAAAATACAAGCAGGAATAATTCAAGAGAAAATTGTTACCAATGTCACATGGAATAATCTCTCTAGGATTACATGTCCAAGACATGGGAAGAGATTAACGTGGTGAGATAAAATAAATACACTTATGTGATGGGTCTATCATATATTCCATGATATGTAGAAAAAATTATATTTCCAGGATATGATTTATAGTAGGAAGATATCAATTATATCCAGAAGCACTATAAGTTAAGTAGTCAAAACTATCTGATTGTACTTTGACAAGTACAAAAGATAAGTACCTAGAAAGTGGAGAATAAAGGATAATAGTTTTTCAGGGGACACAAACCAGTCTTCCTTATATACAAGTGATCTAATATCAAATTTAGTTTAGGGCGACGAGTGAGATGATCTCATAAAATCTAGTGGTATCCATACCTAAAAATATCGAGTATGTTGTAGCTTCTAAGGAACCTAAGAAGAGGGTAAATGCAATGATTTGTTCTAGTTCTTGGAATCAAACCAAGTACTAAAAGTATGATCATAATGTAAATTATGATATTATTACTATCCAATATGTCAAGTTATGATAGTGGATAAGAGGGATGTGTAGGACCCCGGGACACCTTGAGAGGGGAGGGGTGAATCAGGGTGTCAACTTTTTCTTTTAAAACAAGGATCTTGTTCCCACCTTGGTAGGAACTAGTTAAACCTATATGATGGATATGACTAGCAATGAAAAATTCACATGAAAAGAGATGACAAAACAATTTTTACTTGGTTCACCACTAAGGGCTACGTCCAAGGTGCGTATGCCGACAGGTTTTCAGTCGTACCTAATTCCACTCTTCTTCACTAGTTGTGGGTTACAATGGTTCAGGAACAATCACTCTATCCCAGACTCATTTCCTTTACAAAAGTTTAAGGATAGACCACTGCGTCCCTCGGATCACTCCCGTTGACTCCCCTTGGCTCACAACCTTTGGTGAAGTCCCAGTCAGTTTATAGATGTGAGGGTCTCTTCAATAGATTCACATTGAAGTCTTTGCCTCTTCTTAGCATGAGACTCTAATTGCATTGAAGTCCTAAATTGATGCACTTGAACATACTGAACCACTGAACTAGATAATCAGACGTCCAACCAGGTTACACTGATGATTTCACATAGCACCTACCCTTTGCGCGCAAGATCTCACTTTTGTGCGCAATACCTGATTTTCACGCGAAATGTTTTTTTTACGCAACACCCCCTTTACGCGCAACTTTCACTTTTTCGCACAACCTCAACTTTTACGTGAAACTTATCCTTTTTCACACGACATAAAATTTTTCTCTCAACCTCTAATTTTAAGTGAAAATTCTACTTTTTCGAGCAACTCAAGATTTTTCACGCAACCCGATATTTTTCACGCAACTCGGTCTTTTTCGCGCAACCCCCTTTACGTGAACCTTTTATGCGCATCAACACTAAGATATTCTCTAAGCCTTAATCCACCCCAAATGAGGGGGGTCACCTCTTATTTATAGGCATTTCTGACTCCCACGCGCAAAACCCACCATGGCACAAAAAACCTCTCATTCAGCGCGTAATATTTCACGCAGGTATCGTTTTTCGCGCACATCTCCATGTTTTTCGCACAACCCATGCCTTTTCCATTTTTTGATGTTCTGATTTCGAAACACTTATTGCATGAAAAACATTGCTCCACTATTTCACACACCATGCTCTTTTTCGCACACAACCCACCTGTTTCGTGCACAACAAACACAAACCATACTCCAATTCTTGCATAGAACAACCATGGTTCCAATAGGATGTACCTGTGGATACCATATATTGAGAGGTTTTACTCATGGAGATGAGGTCACAAATAGAATAATATCCATGTGGTGGAATCATGATAGGCCCAACAGTTATAACCATGAATCAGCAGAAACGTGATCTTAATTATGTGAGAAGATAACAAGTTCAGTTAGCAAGTTGGATACAATGCAAGTGGGAGTGTTGAAATAGTGGGTGACCTAGACCCAACTATAAAATGATTTTGATTACCATATCATGTATACAAGTTAGTTATACATGATGTAATTCTTACTATTATAGTGTAGATATTTTTGCATCCACTATTTAATGGTAATTTCTATAAACTAATTATCGTATCAAAAGGTTAAAGTAGACATCAGGATATAATGAGAACCTCAAGATACTATGACATTAATCTTAAATAAATGATCTATGGTCTAGATACATCTTACTGATTAGACATAGTAGATTGACTATCTGGTGTTAGGGGATTATAAGAATTGAGTCTTCTTCTTATGAATTTCTCACTTAGTGATATCTAGTAGAGAGATCATGAGGAAAGACCTACCAATAAAAACACCACATGTTTTGGGTTTCATTGGATCTTCCTATCTATGATCATGTTTAATGGTATCCTAACTTGAGATCATTACCAACGTATGCCATTTTATTTCATACTTTGATTCAAGAATAAAACCTTGATATTGAAATCATGGCAATGTATTTTGTGTTGGGTGTGTCATTGGTGGCATGACATTGGTTGAATGGTTAATAAATGATTTTTAACTTCTGAGGTTGGGACGTAATATATCTCAGGCCATGTTGATCAGGATAGTAGTACCTTCACAAGACCATGTACATGGTAGTTGAGGGTAAATCCATCCAGTTAGATCAATAAATGATAAAGAAAGTAAGGGGCGATGACATAGGTGTGCATCCTGCTTTATGAGATATTAAAGACAAAGAGATTATATTGCATTGTATATGCTCATAGGTTGGTTATCACTACTTTGAAAATCCTTATATCTTTAGGGGCCATGATGGGTTTCTAGATCATGCTCTAGGTCTGTGAATTGTATTCCCTACTATCGAGATAAGGGCCTAGAGGGTCACACACAATAGTGTATTCAAAAATATTCCCTATTTAGTTGAATATTAGTTTTGGACATGGAGGGCCCCACCATCGGGGTTTGGGATTTGTCTAAGGAGATACGTTCACCAATTAAATAAATAAATTCAAATTATTCAAGTTAATAATAATGGGAATTGAATTTATTTATTAAATGTATTTAGAATTTTTAAGTAAATACATGAAAATACTAATTGAATGAATATTAGTTTAATACATTCAAGGTTCAATTAATATTTGCGGGAGTACGATCTGAGTTAATGGATTGGGTATTATCATGTAATATATTTTTTATGTTACAATAAAAATGATAATAATAATAAATAATATTTTTGGATCTGTATAGTAGTCATAATATCATTTGCATAGTGTTTTAATTATTCAGGGGTCGGGCTGGGATTTCCGAGTAATTTTATTCCACATTATAAATAAAGGAGGAGAGGGTTTTTTCAAAGGAATATTCATGGGATTTATATCTCTTCTCCTATATCCCATGTTCTAGAGAGTTAGTATCTACATCCATGAGCTCAGATCGATCTCTTTCTCAGGCATCTTAAGAAAGGTGATGTGATGATCATTGAAGTGTCAAAGGTGTTGCCAGATGGCCACGCTAGTACCCAGAATTTAATGAATGATGCTCCTGTAGTTTCTTGAAGCACATGTGGATGATCTAGAAGAATTTGGTTTCAGATTATTCAAGAAGTGATCAGTAATGGTCAGTAGACATCGTGCGCGACTTCGGATCTAAACCAAGTATTTTAGGTTTTAATTTAGCGCTTTAAACTCTTCACACGAGATCCTCAGCTTAAACCAGGAAAAAATTCAACAACGTCGACAAGTTCATGTCATACGTCGGTGAAAAATTTTAAAATCCCATTTATGTGGCTTTCGTTTCATTCTCAATACCTTTACATGGTGTAATGGTTCCTAAAAACGTGGAACTGATGATAACTTACCTTGGATCCCTTATACCAAAGCCATGGTCTCCAAAATACAGCCCTCGATTACTGAGAAGGGGTTATGCCACAACTAAGGATCCATGAAACAACATCCCCCAAATTGGAAGTAGATCCAAAACACATCCCCAAGCTCCCTATATTGTATTCAGCTCATCTATTCCACAACGACCACCCCTATGGTGAAACCTATGGATCCACATAATAGGATTCATACCAACCAGATTTTCTAGCTAAAACCTCTCCTCCACTCTCAAACTCCTCTAAAACTTCCCCCAGAAACGTATAATACTAGAATTCTCATAAATTAATGGGTCATAAGGTATGATACGTTACATTAGATACCTCATAAAATATTATCATCCTTGAGAATCAAATCCAACATAGAAAGAAAAATTGAAAAGTGGTGTGAAAAACTATCGCATGAGATACCTCTCAAGGATCTCATTACAATTGAAGAACCACCACTAAAAAAACAGAGAAAACCTAGATAAAAATGTTCACTAAACATCCCTCACAAACACATTTCCACAACACTTTAAAATCCACCCCACTATGAACAACACCAAACCATTTCATACCAACCATAAGAAACCACCCTTTTCATATAACCACCATCTCCATATCATCCTCCAGAATACCAAAATCAACAATCAATACTACCATCAAACAAAAAATACTCAAGCACAAAAATCAAGGAATTACATCAAACATGTAAATATATTATCTACTTTGGGTGGTACTGACTTATCCATATGGTTTTAATTGTGTCAAAGTATAATGTATCTTGATTAAGAATCAAGTTTTCCTCTTCATATGCTTGAATCATTATCACACATAACATTACTAAGAGAAAATAACATCTCATAAAACGTCAAGATCCAAACATCACATCATCAAAGAAAAATATAACAACAAAAAACTAAAAATAACTATGGGTACTGGGAACACATATTCATATCATGTTCCCAAGCACTCTCGTCCAGGCCACCATGCCTCCACAACACCAAATAAAAGGAATGGTATATACCCAAAACACCTTCTCCCAATTATCCTGGATCTACACTGGCGACTATGAAAACATCATATCATCCTTGATATCAAACACTTCGCATTAAATGACATGAGATTAAATGTAAAGATACCGATGGAGCTAATAGATATGGAAGTTCATGAATCTAATCTAGCTCTGGAAAGAGTGACAACTGATAAGACACCTCTCTAACATATCCCAACACCTCAAAAGGACTAACAAACCAAGGTAAGAGCCTACCCCTACCAAACCTCCACTTCCCACATCGAGGGGAGACTATTGAGAATACATGGTCTCCAAACTCTAACTCAAAGGTCCTCATCCTATGATCAGAATAAGCCCCTTACTGGTCCTACACTATTTTCATCCTCTTAGGAACAACCTAAACTCTCTCTTTCATGATGTACACCACATCGGGACTAAGAAATTATGAATATCCAACCTCATCCTGTGACAATGGAGAACAAAATGACCACCCATACAAAGCCTCAAATAGGGCCATGCCAATGGATGAGTGATAAATATTATTATAATAAAACTAAATTAATGAAAATTTATTTTCCCAAAATCTAATAAATTCTAAAATACACACCTGTAACATATCCTCCAGCATCTAGTTAGTCTAATCCATCTACCCATCCATCTGAGAGTAGAAAGTAGTTATGAGCTGTATTTGAGTGACAAAAACATACTACAATCCCCTATAGACTTGTGAGGTAAAATTAGAATCCCAATTTGAGACTATATACCTTGGAACATCATGTATCTTAACCACCTCATGAACATAACTCCTCACTAAAACATCCATGGTGCCTGACTCCTTGATCACTAAGAAGTGATCTGATTTCATCAACTGATCCATGACTAGCCAGATAGCATCACAACCTACCTAAGCTCGGGGTAATCCTTTGATAAAGTCCATAGATATTTTATCCCATTTTCACTAGAGAACATCCTAGGGCTATAAAAAACCACTAGGGACATAGTATTATTCCTCGACCTATTGGAAAACGAAACACTGAGCCAAAAAATCTATCACCGCCTATTTTATCCCAGGCCACCAAAACTGGGACCTCAATCCATGGTATATCTTAAAAAATACTTATTGTACCAAAAAATGTGATCTATGAAACTAAAAAAGTAATATCACATGAATCACTAATAGTATAAATAACCCCCCTAAAATAACATCTGGTTTTGACCATCCTCCATCCATCCCTCTAGAGCATCACCATAGACAACAAGATATCCCATCACCTCTACCTTCGAGTCTCCCCGCTGAGACTCCTCCACATGTAGCACTAGAGAAGATTTAAATGTCATATAAAAAAAGAAACCTCCACCATCAACCACCTACCATCTAAGTGTAGGGTGTCCAACTCCTTCATCACCCTCCAAGCATCTCCAGACTCCTAAAAAAATCCTTTTGTGATTTACTTTTCAAATAATTGATCACAACATTCCCATTTACTAAGGTGTAGAAGATATCAATGTTATAGTCATAAAGAAACTCCATACACCTCTATTTCCACATATTCATATCATGCTGAGAAAATATATACCTTAATCTCTTATGATCCATGAAGACCAAAAAGTACTCCCCAATGAGGTAATTCCACCACAACTTCAGCGCAAACACAAAATCTATTATCTCATGATAATGGGTGGCATAGTTATGTTCATGGGAACATAAATTCCTAGACCTAAAAGTGATAATTTCTTTCTACTACATCATGATGCATCCCAATCCCATACAGGAAGCAACACAAAACACCTAAAACATCAAACCATTCTATAAAAACTGAAGGACTGAGGCACCGATCAATCACTCCTTCAGGTAGTCAAACGATTCCTGAAACTGATTAGTATAGATAAAAGTATAATCCTTCCTAGTAAAATCTATCAATGGGGTGAAAATCCATGATAAATATGATATGAAACTCTACTAATAGCCCACAAGATCTAGGAAGATATGAACCTCCTCTATGTTCTTTGGTATTAATCGAGAAGAAACTTCCTTGAACTTTAATGGGTCCATGACCACACCCTATCAGGACACCACATGAATGAATAAATTCACCTCCCATGTTCAAAATTTTAACTTGGAAAACCTTCCATAGAGTTGGTGAAATTGGAATAACTTTCAAGATAACTCTAAGATTATCAACTTTCTTCTCCTATAACTTCAAGTAGATCAATATGTAATTCATGAACATGACTATGAACTGATCCAATAATTCATAGAATACAGAGTTCATGATCCCTATGAACACAACTAGTGAATGTATAACAATGAAAAACTTGACAAAACACTCAAAGTTACTACACCTACATTTGAAGGAAGTATTTAGGATATTCCCCTCCTTCACCATGAAATGGTGATACCTATATCACATATTGATCTTAAAAAAAATTAGATCTCCTCATCTGGTTGAAAATACCATCGATCCTTTTAAGAGGGTAACAATTCTTGATCATCACCTAATTTAACCTCTGATAGTCTATACAAAAACTCAGACTACCATCCTTCTTCTTGGTGAATAATAATGGAGCACCCCACAATGACACACAAGGCTTGATAAAACCCTTATGAATTAGATCATCTATATGAACCCTAAACTCCTTTAACACAGTAGGTTTCCTCCAATAAGGATCCCTAATAACCTGATAAAAACCAAGATTAAAGTCTATCCCAAACTCAACATCATGTTGAGGGGGTAGTGTCACAACATCCTGTGGAAAATATCTATAAACTCCCTAAAAACCCTGGGAGTATCCTCTGTCACAACATCCACTGATTCCATAGATAACTTGGCCATCAAGGAAAGAAGGGTCTCTACATGACCTCTGTCCAAATGACAACTCTGCTTGCCAACTTAAGCTACACATTGGCCATCAACATATGGGAACATGAATATCCTCTAGAATAATTCGATAATATCATGCATGGAATGGAACCATTAGATGCTGATAATGACATAGTATGACTACATCTACTGCAAGAAAAAATCCCCATGGGACTAATGTGGACCCATCATCAATTTACACCCCCGACACACATCAAAAAAGATAGTCTGGCCTCCGAATAGTGTAGTCAACACCAAGGGCATAGGAAGAATCTCTACATATAGTCCTAGAGAACAAAATAGATTGGTTGAAATAAATGAGTGTGAATATCCAAAATCAAACAAGACATAAACAAGGGTAAATGACAAGTGGAGTGTATCTCAAATTTTATTTGGACCCTCTGGTGTTTCTGTATCCACTACATACAACTAACCACACCTAGTTTCTCTAACTCTTTGGTGATGGCCACATCCATGTCCACACTTAGGCTGAGGTCCTTAAACATGAGGAACATCCTGATGCAAACCTATACCTACTTCATCTCCCCTCAATAGAGCATAATCCTGCCACCCATGCCACTAAAATGGTTTTAATGGTGGCTATTACTAAGGTGGATTCTAAACCTGTCAACCCCCACCATACTAAGCTTGAAGAACCATTGGGAACTAGTTATAATGATGGACATGAACCCTATAGAAAAAGATACGCTTTCCCAAATACCCCAGAAAAAATATAAAAAATGATAGCCCTAGAAGGTTGGAGTGGAAGAATCTAAGGTTGACTCCCTGCTTATTGAAACCTCAAAGGCCCTAGTGCCTAAGACCCTTTACTGAACACTTTGATCCTTAAGGAACCATACTATCCCCCCTATCATGGTAAATATCCTCACAAGTTTATATTCATGATCACCTCTACTTTATTCTGAACCTCTAGATATATTTGCAACATAAAAGGATAAAATGCATACTGAATTGAAGGATGAGGTGCCTCATAAATATGTCGTTCTCATGAATCATCATCCAAAAAAAGTTTTGGGTTGAAATACAAAATATCCTTGAACTTTATCCCAATCTCCCACACAGATAAACTCCCCTAATGAAGATATGGAAGCCCATACATTTTACTGCCTTTATGGTCAATGATAGGAACTATGGACAAAACTATTTTTTAAAGTCAAACCAGGAAACACATACCTCATTCCTCTCACCAAGATTCATCATCCACCAATAACATTCAACTCCTCACATTTGAATAACTTTCAATGGGACCCAATATTCCATCAGAGACCAAATCAAATTGAAAATGATCTCAATATCCTCCAACTAGATCTCTATCTCTAGATCATTAACACTACCTATATACTTCCCCAAATACTTCCACTAAAAAGTGAACAAAATTCTATACCACTGATCATCCTACTCAATCAAATCAACCCTCTAGGGATCAACTAGATCTTCCTATTGAACCTTCACTATCTGAAATACATGTGGATGACAACCAGGATCCATAGATAAAAGGGAAAGAAGGATTTCATAATCCAGGTAGTATGTAATTTTATCTAGATTCATTTATAACATTTTAAAATATTTGAAATTTCCAAAAACCACCCAATTTAAACAATAACACAAGTCAATAATGATGAATGTACCACTTCTAGGTATTTTCCATGTAAGTGGTGCCACCTAACTTGGTTATTCGAGAGGATCAGATTCCTTGCATCAGATCATAAGGGGACCTAAAATCCTATTTCTTACCATGTATTCCCTAGCCTATGTCACACACCAAGATCAACCAATATTATTTCCATACCAAACCATGTATTCCTCACTTTTCCTAACTCTAAACTCCATCCTATAATTTGATACCACTTTGTCATAACCCCATCCCTCCAAAGGTACCCCTTCTAGGTTAAAAATAAAGGAAGATAGATAATGACCCCATGAGTCCCACATCTAGTAGGCCCTGGGTTGGTGACTAGAATTAAGGGTATAAAAATATCACATGGGAGACATTACCCTATATAATAATAGGATTGATAGATAGGATAAATAAACCATAAAAAACTCCATGATATAACATAAGATAGAGGAAACCCAAAACATCCCATAATGCATGTATAAAGTAAAAAAATATAGATAAAAGTATCTAAATAAATTCACAAAAATAAATTACTAAGGCACCGACTCAACAATAGATCCAAAGTTCTGAGCTAGTAACTTCTAGCACATACCACATAGTCCTCTTGGAAACATAAAAATTAGTTTAGATATGTGGGGTGATCATACAAGTATACTAAGTAGGAACTCCAAAGTATCTTGTTTTCATGTGAAAGAAGCATACTAATTCACTAGTGAACAAAAAGAATAACCAACAACACATGAACATGTCAATTAACCAAACCCATCCCCACTAGTTATTTCTCACCAAATAACAAATTGAAGTATAGTAACATTTTTAGAAGAATTTCAATAAAAAGGGTACCCCACATTGATTTCCATACTAATTTTCCACTCTCACAGTAGAACATAGTATGTATCAATGCTTCTATCTCTTATGAACATCATATCATGACAATAACCTGCACGTAATTGGACATCACATCACATCTCACCAAAAGACACATGGTCCATCACACCACATCTCATCTGAAGACACCTAGTCCATCACACCACATATCACCCATAGACATCTGGGAAATCACATCACAACTATAACCATAATAGTAGGGTATCATGAACATCGAGGATATTAACCTAGTGGAATCCTCCTACCATGCACAACCCTCACCATAATACATCTCATCATCTCAACAAACAACCACCACTAGTGCACTTTTTTACTTATAGCCATCTTATCCCTTGCATATATAACCTACTTGGAAGAGAGAGCAGGAAATATCAGGTAACCATCCATCCATCCTCACTACCAGGATGTTGGAAAAAACACCCCAAAAAATATTTGGTTATCGATACATAGTTCTAAATAAGGGTGGGGTGGACATAGAAATTAAAACGTACATACAATGTGTATATATATATATAAATCCATAAACAAGCCCAATATATGGGTTCAAAACATGAGCACCAACCTTCTCACATCATAAGCATCAAACCTCACAACATCTTCCACTTTCACTACCACCTCTAAATGCACAACACAACAAATCAAACCACATTCCACATCCCACCTTTCATTAAAAGTTAATCCAATTTCTATATTTCCCATTTAAAACCAATTTCATTTAAATAGTCCATTCATTTCATCTTTCCATACCATTTATTTCTCATTAAACATTAACCATATTTTACTACACACCCCATTTTGATCGATTCATTAATTAACCATTCAACCCATTCCATTTCCATTCACCATTAACCAATTAATTTTGATAATACTTGGGTAACTAGAATATCACAAAACCACACAAAACAAACTTCCTCCCCATGCCAACCATCCCACAATTCCACCATCACACATCTACAACCATATCCTTGTCACAACTGTCACATCACCACTATAACCTCCCCATAAAATGGCCTCACAACTCATCACATCTGGCACATACCAACCTCAAAAAAACTTCCCATCACATATTCACATATCATTTATTCACAAAAATTTTTTAAATTTAAAATGGGATTTGATAACATTCCACTTATTTTTATTAAAATAGTTATGGGGAGAGGGATAAATACAAAAAAAATAATACTCTAATACAATGGGAAATAAATCAGTGAGACTCAAACTTGATACCTCACCGAGACCCCACACAACCACTACCAACTGAGCTGGACTCTGAGGGAATCAAATTCCACTTCTTTATTCAAGGTAATTATCAAAAAAACCAATAATCTCTTAGGGAAACCATTTTATTAACTATATGTAAGTGGTTATCCAATTATATTTTAGGTGATAAAAATAATCACACAAAAAGGATTCCATAATCAAAACAATAACAACACAAAAAAGCTCCAAAAAACCATGATCTTCAATAAGGCATCAAGCTTGTAGTATCACAATATCAATAATATCAATTTTGTAAAAACATGAAATTTCATCCCCCTTCCCCTTTCAATTTTCTGATTAACAATTAATTATCTTCATTAGGCTGATGAAAACTATCTTACCAAATATAAACAAGAGCATAAACCCTCCTAAATAACACACAAGATGATAAATAAAGGATCCCCTACTTCAAAAGAAGGATTTTTGATCCATTGCACAAGTTTGAAGTAAGAGGAAGGCATACATTAGGAAAACAAATGAAGGAGAACACCCTTACCAGCCTAGAACATAAAAATAAAATCATCATACCCTAAAAATAAATCAAAAAATATAGATTTATCTTGAAAAAAACTCTTCCTAGATGAATAACTAGAAGGAAAAAATGGGAGGATAAGTGGGGAACTCACTGAAAACACCACATATCAATACTCTAAGATCAGTTTCAAAATACACTGATTAAGGTCAGAAAGAGATCCTTGGTATTCATTTAGGTTTCCCAAGAAATAATAAAAATATTGGAAGAGTGATTAGGTTCAAATGTCCTTAAGAATTTATAGATGGTATGGAAAATAAAAGACCATGATAGAACCACCCTTCACCACGCCACAGAGGGAGAGAACTATAGTGTAATGGGGAGGATCAAACCATAGATAGGGTAGTCAATATGGCCTCTAATATCTTTGGTTATTTATATTCCATAGATCCTATAAACCATGGTAAGACCACAGTGCAACCCAAAACACTATTTCGTAGACCCCCAACAACCAGGAAGATGTTTCACCACAACCGAGTAATCCATAGTACAATAATTTCTAAAAATAAAGAACCATTTAAAACTTAACTTGGATCCCTTATTACATAGCCATGGTCTCTATACCACATCCCTAAACTATCGAGAAGGGGATACACTACAACCAAGGCTCCATGGCGCAACTACCCCCCAAATTGGCAGTAGCTCCAAAAAACTTCTATGAACTCTCTAAATTATAGCCTTATCCTCCACACTATAAAATCAAACTCCTTATAATACCCTATATGGATTTTTTACCTGTAACCTCTCATCCACTCTCTAACTCCTTCGGACTCCCCCCAGACACCTCCAACGCCAAAATTCTTGCAAAGAAACATGCCATAAGGTATGATCCTCTAAAAATATAATTAAATCAGTATAATTAGTATAACAAAATGTTATTATGTTAATGAAATAACAATTATACCCCCTCTTCCCATCCATTTGAAAAATTAAAACATCACTCATTTTACGTGAGGACTACCACCTCCATAAATGATGTGTTTCATTTTTTCATCACAATCAATCATAGATGGTTATAAAATTATATTTAATGAATAAATATGTTATTTATGTAATTATTAATATTTTATAAAGATAAATTAGTCATTATATTAATAATATTAATAATAAATGATCATTGAAATTTAACATACTAAAACAAGAATACCGAGTGGAAAAAATGATTTCTTCTTTGTAACTAATAGATTATTATCTTATCTTATTTATTCACTAATTGTAAATTATTAATTATATATTTAATATCATATAAATAATAAAATTTTATTATATAATTATGATATTATATTCACTTCATATTTATACTCATCCATTGATTATATCATTTTCCTGTTTGGGTCATTCTAACCACCTACTTGAAAGATACTATAATTTTTTTATCATGGATGGTTATAGAAACTTAATTAACAGTATAATATGATATTAATATGTAAATAATGTTTTTTAATGGTAATATTAATATTTAATTCATTAATTAATATACCACTTTCCATTAATTAAAAATCAATTAAACAAGCTTGTCACTGATTTCATCTTCACAAACCATAACTAAAAACCTCATGGAATAAAATTATAACATTATGAATAATTATAAAACATAAATTACACTACCTTAAATAATATATGAATGATGAAATTTTCATCTAATAACAGGTATTGACATCAAAATTATGAAACTTGTACAAAACAATCAAGGTTAATAACATACGATGATGGAAATAAATAGTAACTAAATAGAAAATGTATAATTTTTTTTGATGAAAGTGGTGCTTTGGCCAAATGAAAAAGAACAATTTATTATAAAAAAATATAGCTTACATGAGTCTAAAATATAGGATCATATTAAGATATTTCACATAAAGGGGGAGTAAATCATCATGGAGATCTTACAACCAAGTAATATCCGGACCTACACCTTTATTGGAAAGTCTATCCACAACCATATTTGCTTCACGATAGGTATGAGTGATAATATGGTTGTTAACTTGGAGTGAATGGAGAAAATCTATCAAACATGTAGTAATCGACTAGGCTATATGAATCACACCATTCCAAATTGCTTTCACTATGGTAGTCAAATCACTTTCAATCCATATGGTGTTCCAACCTTGGTGCTTGGAGAAAGAAATATCATGAATCACACTCATCAATTCAGCTTCTAGAGATGAGGAAATACCCTAACCTCCAAAGATGCACCCGAAGATCTGACCAAGATGATTCCTGAAGATAGGACCACATCCCGTGGGGCCCAGATTTCCTTTAGAAGCACTGTCCACATTAATTTTAATCCAAACAGGGAGCAGTTGTTTCCAGAAAACTTCAAACGTGCATCGTGGTTGGCAAAAAATTCCATCAACATGTAGTTGACACAGAATCGTAAAGTTTTTTACTATGTTGTTGTAGTAACCCTTATAAATCAAATCAGCTTCATGAATAGTAATGATGATCCACATCTGACCTGCATTAATGTTGAGTGATAAATTATTGTGAAGAATTTCATTTCTATCATAAACGATCACATGATGAAGCTCAGCGACTGGAGAAAGAAATAAATTCTTGATTTGTTGGGAGTTATCCATAACTACACAACACTTTAGCTGAGCATTGACAGAGTCAACAATCAGACATCTTCAATCAAATATGTCAAAAATATAGTTCCAAAGAGCAGTGGTGGTGGTGCATTAAATAAATAAATGGTTCTCATCTTCTCTAGGTTGATTAAAGAGACGACATTTTGAGAAAATGTGGATCCCAAAAGATTGAAAAAATATTAAATGTATAACTAATGATTATAATTATATATTATAAAAGGTAATTTATATGAATAATGTTTTTTAATAATTTATTAATATGTTTATATCTATTATATAAGAGGTTAAAGTTCTTTTTCGGAAGTCAATAGTTAAGGCAACGATGTTTCTAATCTCAATTTTCATTATTTGAGACACATGTCATGTTAAAAATTTGTTTTATTTTATATTTTTTATATGCTACCCTATAGATTCATTTTATCATTCCATTAATCAAATTAAATGGATTTACAACTCCATTACAATTCTCTTTTTCAATGGATTTTGATTCAATTGTTACCAAAGACATAAGGGATTTTGTAAACTTAATTCCATTTTATTGAGTTGTAATCATTCTTATTGAACTCTATTATTATGAGATTGATTTATTTCATCCTATGTCTAGGTTATATTTAATTACCTCCTTATTTTTTGGATAATTTTTTTTTCACACTGAATTTTTCTTCTTTGAAAAATTGATTTCTTCATAAAAATTTGATATTATTAAGAATAATTATCATTATATTTAATGGATATTTCTCTCACATTTACATATTATTAATTTCCATAATTGTTTTAATTTATTATTTTGAAACTAAAATATGTATTATTTCATGTGACCTTCATATTTATCTTCACCACTTTTTAAATAGTTTTTTTATCATGATTTTAAATGACATGGGTTTCAATAAAGATATTATAAAATATTAAAAATGCATTTCTTTTCAAGATCATATATTTTATCTTCCACTCCATATTTATTAACTTAACCATTATTTTCTTTCAATATTTAATTATTGATATTTATTTTAAATTGGTTTTTTAAAAATTATTTCATGTTACTTTCTTGAAAAATAATTTTGAAAGTAACTCGTAACTTCATCTATTTACAACAAGGTTAAAAATGTTTTATGAAATTTGTTTTATGAATTCACTTGTATTATTATCACTATCTCCAAAGGATCTATCTCTTATTGAGTAATGTTTCATGAATCAACCTCTAAATGATCTTATGAAATAATCCTTTTTCGAGTGATTAAACTTTTTGCATCAACCAGTCTAATTCTTGAGGTCATTTTATGTGATTCCATTTGGAAATATTTTAAAGTTCATTTTTTCCATGGGTTCTTTAGGATATGACATAGGATTGATTTTATGTGAAAAAAATGAATATTTATTATCATTATGATATGGGTTGGGTTCATTATATTCCTAAGATGGGTTGGTTCCATTAAATCCCTAATATGGGTTGGGTCTGTTAAATCCATAAGATAGGTTGGGTTCATTAAAGCCTCGAGACAGGTTAAGTCTATTAAAGTGAACTAATAAATTGGTTAAAGTTTTATATCTCATTAGATAATTATTTTGTTATGTGGACATGGTTGCAGATATCTTTGTTCAATTTTTTTATATTGACATGATTGTGGGTATCTTTGTTCACAAGATTGTACATTGACATAATTGCCGATAGTCATGATCACAATGTTATGATTTCCTATTCTTATGATTATTCCATATTTATTCATTATATGATTATGTAATGATACATGAATAATGTTTATTATCTCATGTTTCTATACTCATATTACCTGGTGTATGTTTGACGATTTTATATTACCTGTCCTTTATCTTGGCTTGTGGACAACTCATATTCTTCCATCATCATTTTAATCAGATTTTATCCCATGTTCATGTTTTAAAATTTTATTATGATATAATCCATTTATTACATTTTGATGAGTTTTTAACTTACATAATATTTGATCTCACCCCTTTCATATGTTTTCTATTCCTCAGATTATGAACATGAGTATAACCTTAGATATGTGTAAAAGGGGATCTAGTATGATGTGATTATGGAGAAGTATTTATGATAGGATTTTTATGTAGTGAATATACAATGACACTAAACCTTCAATTATCAAGGTTGTGTCAATATCTTTAAGATTTATTGTTTAAATTATGAAAATTATTTGAAATTTTATCTTAGATAATCTCACTTGAAATCAAATCTAGTGTGTAAAGAATGTTTTTTAACACCAGACCTGCGGTTTTGAGGTGTCTTAGTGCATATGATTAAAAAAATGGGTTAATGGTGGGTTAATTACAAGTGTTTAAAGTGGGTAAATTGCCCTCTTTTTTATGAAATATAGAAATTTCAGTTAATTTAGGTAACATGGGTAAATATTTTATCCATGTTTATAAATGAAACTAACATAAAAAAATGCACCTAGATACATTTTTTGTAGTGTACATATGACTAACTCTAATACCTCCCTTGATTTATTGATAACATAGATTCTTTAGTATTCTATAGTTTTCTCATGTATGATGTTATATCTTCCTTGATTTGTAACCAAAACTCATCTTCTCATAGATTCATCCTACTCTTTTATTCTGATGGATTTTCCATATCTTTTTATGGAGTCTTCAAAATCCTTTCTTCTTTATTAACTCAGGATTGTTCTCTTAATCTTACATATAATTCCTTAATCATTATCTAGGATTTATTAAACAATATTGATAGAAAATTCATCATGGATTGTATGTTTTCATCAGGATTAGAGCTCAATTATATGATTTTTTATGAAAATTGGACATCATGGTTAATTTACTCACGCCTAATTTCTCTATGTTTTTATAAAATATGGGTAAATACGTTAGTAATATTTATAAATTAAGATAATGTAAAAAATAGCTAGATGAATTTAGTTTTTTAGTATGAATATGATTAAAAATATGGGTAAATGAAGGATCAATTACCCACATTTAAAGTGGGTAGATTACCTGAATATTTATGAAATATGGCTAATGTGGTTAATTTACAAAACACTGGTAAATATGTTAACCATGTTAATAAATGTTTCCAACATAAAAAAACATGGCTAGATGTATTTTTTTGAATTTTTCAAATGATTAATTCTAATATCTCCATTGATTTATTGATAAAATGGATTATTTAGTCTTCCATAGTTTTCTCATGTATGATTTTAGAACTTTATTGATCTATATCCACAAATCATCTTCTCACATAGTCATCATACCCCTTTATTCTCAGGGATTCTACACATCTTCTCATGGAATATTCAAACTCATTTCTTCACCATTAACTCATGGTTGTTCTCTTCATCTTTCATCTCCATCCTTCATCATTAGATAGTATTTATCCAATAATATTGATAGAAAAGTAAATATGGAATGTGTATGATCATCAAAACATTTATCCTAAATTTATATAAAACATTAATATATATATATCCATAGAACACATAACATCTAGTATAAATGTTCAGAAAACACATGTATGTGTATATATATACATATACATGTACATAAACATATACATATACATGTACATATACATATACATATACATGTACATATACATGTACACATATATATACAAATACATATATAGGTATATATACATATACATATGAATGTGTGTGTTTTTTCCCTATATATATATGTCCACAAATCACATAAAATTTACCTTAAAATGTTCACATAACATATATATAGATGTGTGTTTGTGCGCTCACAAAACATTTTATTTATTCATAAAACATAATATTTTTTATGTATACTTCACACACACACCCACATATATGTACACATAAATTATATATATATAACCACATAGAACATAACATTTATCATAAATGTTCATAGAACATTTATATAGATATGTATGTGTCCATAAAAAAACATTTACCATAAATGTTTACAAAAGACACACACACACATGTATGTATATATGTATGTATGTATCCATAAAATATAGAAAAAATATTTATATATGTTCACAAAACACATAAAATATATTTGTGTGTGTGTGTCCATAAATAAATATTTATTAAAAAAAACATAATTATATATATATATATATTTATATTCACAAAACAAACACACCCACACACCCACACCCACACAAAGATATATATATCAGTTCACAGAACACATAAAATTTTCATAAATGTTCACAATCATGTGTGAATTTGTTATAATAATTATCATAAATGTTCAAAAAATATGCATGAGAGAGAGATAACATTTATTTTAAATGTTCACAAAAAATGTGTGTGTGTGTGAGATAATATTTATCACAAATTTTTACAAATCATGTTTGTGTGTGTGTGTGTTTGTGATAATATATGATTAACTCTAATATGTACCTTTATTTATTGATAATATTGATTCTTTAGTCTTCTAAAGTTTTCACATGTATGATGTTATAACTTCCTTGATCTGTATCCAGTACTCTTATTGTCATATAGTTATCCTAGTCATTTCTTCTCATTCATTCTCTACATATTCCCACAGAGTCTTCAAACTTCTTTATTCTCTATTAAATCATGGTTTTTCTCTTCATCTTCCATCTCTATCCTTTATCATTAGATAGGATTTCATCAACAATATTGATAAAAAATTCATCATGGAATGTATGAGATCATTAAAACATTTATCATAAATGTTCATAAAAGACACACATATATCCATAGAACACATAAAAATCACCACAAATTTTTAACATTATAGAAAACATTTACCATAAATTTTCACAAAACACACACACAAATATATTTACATGTCCACAAAACACTGAACATTTATCATAAATATTCACTAAACACTTGTGTGTGTGCACATATACATGTAAATATACATATAAATATAGTTGTACATGTACATATACATATGAATATTCATGTGTGAATGTATGTGTGTTTATATATATGTCCAAAAAACACATAACATTTACCATAACATGTTCACATAACATTTATATAGTTGTGTTTCTATATGTGTGTTCACAGAACATTTATTTATTCCCAAAAAAGAATATTTTTATGTATATTTATTATATATATATATATATCTATTTATATAATTTCATGAATTTCCCCCACTGAGAATCCATCATGAGCCTGAATTAAATTTGAAAGTGACCCCTGAATCCCACCATTAATAAGTTAAGAGATTGTGACTAGTACCAAGGGTATATAAGTCACACACATAGGAAACATTACCCTCACAAGTCCCATGAATTTATATAAATAATACACCAATAAACACCATGATATAAAATAAAACTATAATACCACTATTCATGTCAATGTTATATAGATATAGAAATATTTAAATGATTAGTACCAATATAAATCCTATTGTAGAAACTCCACTATAACTCAATGATCTATGCTTGTATCATCCAACTCTATCATAAAATACCTCCTATAATCCTATAAAATGGATATATATATATATATGGGTGAGTATAACATGTATAATTAGTAGTATCATACCCAATAAATCTTGTAAAAATGTGGAAGAATCATGCTAATGATTTAGTGAAAAATAGCACAACCAACATGCACCTATCAAGTCCACTACCACCCAACCTCACTAGGTTCCAATCACCAAATATAGCATCCATGTATGATAAAATAATATCGAAGAATATAAAAATAGAGTACTTTATACCACTTCCCTATTAGTTTTAACTCTCATTCTCCAACATCAAACATAATGTTCTCCCAATCCCTTCCACATCCATTCCCCAACACACTATAACATCTCATCGCATATGATGTGGATCAAACCACAACTCTACCTATCCCAACCTCCTATAGGGTCCAACATAATGTATTGTAATCAATCCATATCAACCATAACCATTCCAAAACCATATATCATATATCCTTATCTACACCAAACACAAAAACCTCATTTTATATCCATACTAGTAGGGAATTGTGAAGAGTAGGGACATTAACCTCATACCCTCCTCCTACCATGCCTGACCCCCACCAAGTATCCTCACATTAATACCCTACATGGTCTTCCAGTACAACCCATACCATACATATTTTTGAACCTACCTTGATCCGTTACTTCCCGCACTACACCTATGAGGGAGAGTAGAGAATATGGAGTAGTTATCCATCTGTTCCCTCACCAACCTAGATGTTAAGGAAAATAATTGCAATCGAAAATACTTGGATGTTGGTAAGGCGATGTATCTTGAATGTGGTGCATATATAAATCATAAGTAAATAAAAATAATTTAAATACACACACAATACCAACATAGAGGGTTTACCAAATCATCACTATCACTGTCTATAAACATCACCCCATCACCACTACTTTCTAGTGAAAACTGATGCCACCCACTATCCTCCACTTCTATTTACTAAGACACTAATCTAGCATCACTTTCCATGTAAAACATCCAAAAAAACATCCAAAATTACCCATTTAGTCATATATTTTTACTATTTCTAGTTTTATTGTTTACTAGTTATATTACATTCACTATACCATTCAATTCCATATTTAATGACAAACCACTTACAATCAATACCCATGTTTATTTTTAACTATTACCCATTCATTTGAAGCATTTATATTAATATTACATCCATGGTTTATTCAATTATAGACAAACCCATTTACCATTTTCATTATTACTAATTACATTTTTTTTCTATTGGGAAACTATAAAATAAACCATATCACATTGGGAAATATCCTCCATGATAACAACAAATAACTTTCTTTGGTAATGAAACCAGCTGAACCATTATTCCACATCAATAAACACCTATCCTCTTACTAACCACGGGGATATAGCCATATACCTACTACTCAACACATCAATCTAAAACTAGCCAAAACAAATGCCCAACAAAGGCTATAAAATCACAACATCACAAAAACTAGATAACAACCATTTTTATTAACACCCACTTACATAGTTACAATTTAATTCATACTTTTATAACAATTTAATTATTTCACAAGAAACATTACATCGATGTCATATTCTGAACAACCAATTATTTACCATCTTCAAGTTATTAAAAATGTATGAAATGTGATATGAGAAATCAATTACAAAATCAACACATGTATATATATCAACAGAAAAAGTATTTCAACAACAAAAAATATCATCCAATAATCAAGAAATAAAAATCACTAAATCATGTAAACACATGAGATTCACCCCTTCCCCTTAAATTTAATTGGGTGTATTTTATTATATTTTATTATTCTAGTTTTAACCTTTCACCCTGGTAAAAAATAATTAAAATTCCTCAATTTACCAAAAATTTAAGATGGAGAAGTCTTGAATATTCTAACTGAACCAGTGCTTCATAGTCACTATGCAATAACAAGGAGGGGAAGATATGATCTTAACACCTGAATAATGAAAGGGAACCCAAAAAATCTAGACCACATCAGTCCCTATAAAAATCATGACCCAAGGATATAAACATTATCACCAAAACACTATCATGTACTTCTCTGGATGAAGGAAAAAGAGGTAACCAAGAATAAAAGAGAAGGAACTCATCTCAAATAGCATAATTCTTGATCTTGTGAAGCCAAGGATAAAAAGATATTAAATGGGTTTCAATATTATACAAGGACACAACTTTTTTAATAGGTGATTTGAGAGAAATTTATGATATCTAAATAAAATTGAAGGATATACCAAATTTATACCCAGGTAGGAAAAATAGGGCATCACAACATGACGATTCATGGTTTTACCATGACTAGGCCGAAATGAACTGCTACAGAAAATCACACATAAAATCCCCCTAAATATCCCTCATTAAAGAATTGATCAAATTTAAAAATTGATATGATCAATAAAGGGTTGTACAATGATAGAGGATGACGTTTCATGAAAATACAATTGGTAGAATCAGAAAATATATACTCCTTGGTTCTAAACCACAACAACCACCCATAGAAAAACTTCACCACTACAAAGAAACATCATGTTATGAACTCAACTCCCACACTAAGAAAAGAATTCAAGAAAGGAAAATTCATAAGATATTCAATACATGTATATGATGTGTAAAATTCATGTGTTTGATATTTTCCATTACCAATATTCCACTTTAAACACCTCACGCAGTGACACACCCTATCACACCATGAACAAACTCCCAGCAGAACCACCCCTCTACTGTAGTGACTCCTATCACACTAGGACCCAAATGGAAATGCCACAACCTCCTACTCCTAGTTGAAATATCATCTAAAATAGAATATATCCTCTTAAAAACTCCTCTTTACACCTGCAACACCCCAAAACCACAAAGTAAAGGGCATGAAAGGTTTGGGTTGTTACACATAACACACAAATATATATATATATATATATATATATATATCTGTGTGTGTGTGTGTGTACACATAACACATAAACTTTACTATAAATGTTTACATAACATTTATATAGATATGTATGTGTCCCTAAAAACATTTACGTTAAATGTTTACAAAACACACACACATGTATGTATGTATATATGTATCCACAAAACATAGATAAAATATTTATATATGTTCACAAAAACAAAAAAATATATTTATGTGTGTGTGTCCACAAAGAAATATTTAGTCAAAAGACACAAAATATAATTATATATATCTTCATAAAACATATATGTATTTGTATATATATGTTCATAGAATAAATAATATTTTCTATAAGTATTCACAAAACATGTGTGCATTTGTGATAATAATAACAATAAATATTAAAAAAACATGTGTTTGTTAGAGAGAAAATTTATTATAAATGTTCAAAAAACCTTTGTGTGTGTGATAAAAGTTTATATAAATATTGGAAAAAAATGTGTGTGTTTACATAGAAAACATTTATATAGATATATGTTTGTGAGTGTGTATTTCCATATAGAATTTATTTATTTTCAAAACACAAAAAAGTGTTGTATATATATTCTCATGAAACATATATTTATATACATTTGATCATAAAACACACACACACACATATTTGTTCATGGAAAAGATATATGTGTGTGTTATATATATATATATATATCTCGAGAACATACATACGCGTGTGTGTATCCTTTATATATTTATTCACAAATTTATTTTGAGCTAACCAAAAAATAATTTTCATTAAGTAGATAATCTTTCATAGATATAGAACATTTATATAATTACTACACATAACATTTATACAGTGTATAACACAACACACACACACAAACCATTTGATATAAACTCATCATAAAGCATGCATATAATGTATAACACATACCATTTATATAAACACATACATAAAAATATATAAATATAAAAAAAACATATAAAAAAAACAAAAACATTATATATATATATATATGTTTAGGGAACAATTTATACATACACACACACACATACACATATATACATATAGATATACAACATAAATACATACATGCGTTTATATTTTTTTATTATATTATGCCTCTATAAAAACATGATTTTAATATTTTTTTTTTATTTTATGAGTATCAAAAAACTTGTGATCATCATGTAACATTTTTTTTTCTTATATCATGTCTTTATACAAAACATGTTCTATAGATAGTGTGTGTGTGTTAGAAAATTATGTACTCATTATATTAATATATATATCTATATGTTTTATGATTTCATTTATTTATATCTTTATTATTATATGTATTAATGATTTTATTAATTTGGTTTTAATCATATATTTAATTAACAAGACCCCCTTCCTTCATGGAATGATAACACATTCACTTTAAAGATGAAAGGAAGAATAATTTATTCTACTAAGGAGTATCACACATGAATGATAACCCCTTATAACTTTTATCATTTTTTATAAACTTTATATATCAAATAAAAGAGTATACAAGTATTATTCATAGGTTGATAATTTAACAAACACATTCAAATAAATCATAGTAATAAATTTTTTAACTTACAATTGGAAAAAAAATCCCCTTTGTTGTTTTGGTTAGATTGTGTTTTGGTCTAAATCAATGAATATATTTTATAAAAAGGATATAAATAAAATTTATGGGAATATTCCATACTTTGGAATCATCAAACAGATATGAAAGTTGGATTATAAAACATTCCAAGTTCTGATTTTTCAATGCAAATGGTTTTATAACATGTTCTATAGATAGTGTGTGTGTGTGTTAGAAAATTATGTACTCATTATATTAATATATATCTATATGTTTTATGATTTTATTTATTTATATCTTTATTATTATATGTATTAATGATTTTATTAATTTGGTTTTAATCATATATTGAATTAACAAGACCTCCCTTCCTTCATGGAATGATAACACCTTCACTTTAAAGATGAAAGGAAGAATAATTTATTATACTAAGGAGTATCACACATGAATGATAAACCCTTATAACTTTTATCTTTTTTTATACACTTTCTATATCAAATAAAAGATTATAAAAGTATTATTCATAGGTTGATAATTCCACAAACACATTCAAATAAATCATAGTAATAAATTTTTTAACTTACAATTGGAAAACAAATTCCCTTTGTTTTTTTGGTTCACTACAAGAAAACTGCCGTTTAACGGCGCTTTTTTCGCGGCGGTTTTAAAAACTGCCACTAAACGTGTTTCGGGCCGCCATTTCGCGGCAGTTTTTAAACCGTCGTGAAAAAACCTCCGTGAAATGCCATATTTTTTTGTAATTTTTTTCGAGGATTAGCGGCAGTTTTTTAAAAAACCTCCGCGAAATAGCGGCGGTTTCGGTAAAACTGCCGCAAAATGAAAGGAAAAAATAAAAAAACACGAGAAACCCCAAAAATCACTAAAACGACCATAACTTTTGATCCGGGCATCCGTTGAAGCGCCATGACCAGTCAAATCGAAGATCATGAAGAGATTTAGAGGAAAATATAATAAAATCCATGAGATGATCTAAGGTGCAGAAGATATTAGAGTTATAAGAATGTTAAAAAAAGTTCTCCAACTTCAAACAGCCATAACTGTCGCTCCGGGTGCCCGTTTGGGCTCTACCACATATCAAATCGAAGCCATCGAAGAGAGCTACGCACCAATTTAACACAAGAAATCTTTTTTCGGGTTTTTCGACCACAAAAACCCCTCCGAAGGCCTCCTAAACACTGTTTCCGTCACCGGTGTCCCGTCGAACTTGTCTTTAAACGGACCTAACTTTCGATCCGCGTGTCATTTTAGACACCTCCACCTGCCAGATCATAGCTCGTTCTATGAGCTTCAGTTTTACTGGTCACGACGCCCACATGCACTTCTAGATCATATGTTATGGAATTTTTAGTGGGTATCGGGTTTGTTATGTTTTTCAATGCCTCGTTTCTAGCACCCGTTCCCCATCAGCTTTTTTTTAAATGGTCATAACTTCCGATCCGCCTGTCCATTCAGAATCTTTCACCTATCAGGTCGAAGATCGTTTTAGGATCTTTGATTTGACAGGTCACAAATCTAAAACGGACTATCGGATCATAAGTTATTTCCGTTAATGTGAGTCTAATGTTTTTGTCTCTTTATGACCGTTTTGACGGGTTTTAATGGTTGCTCCATTTATTACTGTTTATTTGAGTTTCCATGACTTGTTATCTTTATCAATGGGTTTTTGTGGGTTATTATGATGATTATGTTGAATTATTAAGGGGTTTTCCAGAGTTTTCATGAGTTTTCATGCGTTCTCATGCATTCTAATTCTTTCTAATGCCTCATTCTTCATATGCTTCTCCATCCGTTTTCATGCGTTTTCATGATTTTTCATCCCTTACCACGTCTTTTCATACTTTTTCATGTGTTTCCTTTATTATTTATTATTTATTTATTATTTATATTTACTTATTACTTATTATTTATTATTAATTATTTATTAGTACTAATAATAAAATAATAATAATAATAATAATATTTGTTACTGGTTATTTACTATTTATTATTTATATTTATTATTTATTATTTATTTATTATTTATTTACTATTTATTATTTATATTTATTTATTACTTATTATTTATATTTATTATTTATATTTATTTATTATTTATTATTTATATTTATTTATTATTTATTATTTATTATTTATTATTTATTATTTATATTTATTTATTATTTATTATTTATTATTTATTTATTATTTATTATTTATATTTATATTTATTATATATATATATTTATTATTTACTATTTACTATTTATTATTTATTATTTATTATCTATATTTACTAATTATTTATTAATTATATATTTATTTATTATTTATTATTTATATTTATTTATTATTTATTATTTATATTTATTAATTATTAATTATTAATTATTTATATTTATTTATTATTTATTATTTATTATTTACTATTTATTATTTATATTTATTTATTATTTATATTTATTTATTATTTATTATTTATATTTATTTATTATTTATTATTTATTATTTATGTTTATTTATTATTTATTATTTATTATTTATTATTTATTATTTATTATTTACTATTTATTATTTATATTTATTTATTATTTATTATTTATTATTTATATTTACTTATTATTTATTATTTATTATTTATTATTTATTATTTATATTTATTTATTATTTATTATTTATATTTATTTATTATTTATTATTGATTATTGATTATTTATATTTATTAATTATTTATATTTATATTTATTTATATTTATTTATTATTTATTATTTATTATTTATTATTTATTATTCATTATTCATTATTTATTATTTATTATTTATTATTATTGAGTTTATATCTATTATTTATGTATTATTTGTTTTTTCAATTAATATATATAAGTATATTAAATTCTGTTTATTAATCACATGACGAGCTTGCTGGAGTGGTAATGTTTTTGGAAAATATGCAAGAGGTTAGGGGTTCAAATCTCACCAAACACAGTATTTCTTTATATTGCATGGGCATGTGCATAGGATGTGCATGCATGGATAAATAAAGTAAATAAAGTAATACGAAATAAATAAAAAAATAAGAAAAAATAAGAAATAAATAAAATAAAATAAATAAATAAATAAATAAAATAAATAAAATAAATACGAAATAAATAAAATAAATAAAATAAATACGAAAAAAATAAAATAAATACAAAATAAAGAAAATAAATAAAATAAATACAAAATAAAGAAAATAAAGAAAATAAAGTAAATAAATAAAATAAAGCAAGAAACACGGAATGCATACATTATTTGTTGTGAGGATGTATCATTTTAGGTATATAGTAATTAGTTTTATTAAGAATTATTAATTTATATGTGATGAACCATATTTGGGCTACCCTGATCCGGGCACCTTGGATTGCTTGTGACATGGACTAAAGGGAATTATCGATCCCCACATACTAGAAATTAGTGTCATGGAATCAATGGAGACATGATGGGAATGATTTCTCCTAAAGAAAAAATATAAATTAAAAGGTTTCCAACATCAATATGAACCAATATTGAATAATTAAAATTATACAAGATACAAAGTAAAAAACATAAATCCAAGAATATTGATACAATAATGATAATAAAATAAATAAATATAAACTAAAGCACATCCACCCAAATCTGAGAATAAGTGGAACATCTCCACTTATAACCACACCAATATGAACTCATAATCCGATCATAACTTCCTTCTTTGAGTGGAATCAATACTAGACCTAAAATATCATATGCATGAGCAATAAAGCCCAGTAGTTATCCTTCCCACATCCCATGCATACCCTTTAAAGATAAAACCATTTCATTCTAGTTTGAAAATATGTATAAAAAATGTTTTCTATTTCTTCCCAAATAGGTAATATTTAATATATTTTAAAATAATTTCCCCTTTTTAATTTAAAGTGAAACTATTTAACAAAATAATATCATGGGAACTTTTTAAAGAAAAGTGGAATTTAATACAAATGAAACCTTTAAATAGAAAAGGGAATATAATAATAAGGACTATTTTAAAAATAGTGTTACAAGGTAATGGAAAGATATAATACTTTCACAAGTAGCCTTCATGGGAACCTAGAAGCTCAGGGGTAAATCAAGGAGAAGGTTAACACAACCAATATATAATGAAATATCAGTCCCATATACTAAATCACCTACCCTAACACCATTTATTAACCTCACTGGCCTAACTAAGGGGGGAAATATCATAAGTAGTGCATAGTCTATATCGGGGATACTATCGAGAGCATGATCATAAACTGGTCTAGAAAGTTTTTATAGACTTCCCACAAATCTACCCATGGATTCCTATGACATGAAAATAGAGGTAATTTCAAGAATAAATCGCATATAAATATATATTATAAATAAAAAACAATTATCAACCTCACATATGATTCCCACTCATGAAACAACCCCAATTCTATTTAGAAAAAACATATATAAAATGATACAATAGACCCTACACTAGTAACCATCCATACACATGGAATCAATAAATGCTTATTTTCTAAAATACATGGGGCATGTTTCATGGGATTATTATATTTAGAGAAACCATATTCAAAGTGATAATCTGGCCTCATGATTATTCCTTTATTTTAGTTTAGAAACCAAAAAAATATTCATAATTCAGCTATTGATTTCAAAGAGCCGACTAAGTATTTATTTGAATATTGGTGTGCATATATTTCCAAAACTGATTTTACACATTTAAAACAAGTGACATCCCATTCAAATTTGACGAAATTCAAAGAGAGGAAACCTTCCTTTAACACAATTTACTATTTATACATGATATCCTTTTAAAAAAAATGAAACATGCATTTAAACCAACAATAAATCATAGTTAAAAGTTTAAAGAGTTATGGAAGAGATAACCTACCTTAAATATCATTTTTTTTAAAAATGTGGTGAAAATCAATCCTAAAAAATCCCAACGAGCTCTAAAATATCAAGAGAGATCCACATAAACTCTAAAACGCCAAAAAAACTACTTAAAATCAAATTACAAGGTACCCTAGGTCTCCATGACCTTTATAGGGAAAGAAGAGGATGATAAAAGGGATAATAATGAATGAGGAAGAGACTATGAGTGATTACCTTGAATATTCCACCTCAATCCTTAAATAAACCCATTGATATATCCTTTAAAAGAGAATAAACCAAGGGGAGAGAGTCTCTCATTCCATGTCAGTCAAATTTGGGAAAATAAGAAAGAAAATGTGGTTAAAATTGCATGAGTTTAGAATAGGAAAATCACATTTTTAAAATATTAGGAATGCCAAATGGTTGATTCATGGTTTTATAAACTATGTTCCAACCATGAAAAACAACTCTGGTAAAGCTTTAAAACACCCTAAAAAGTTATTGTATGGTTTCTTCTAACTGTTCACAACTTGTGTGATAAGAAACACACACATAAGGGTCACCTTCTTGGTTTGTTACAAATTGTGTGCTACCTATGAACTCTAACTGTTCATGTTCAAAAATGAACTGATAGGATCCCTATATAAGGGTACCTACATGGTTTCTCATAAATTGTATGCACTAAACCATGCACCTTAGAAGTCCCATAGAAGGGTCAGTTGCATAGTTCTTACTAAATGCATAGTGATTGTGTAGAAACCATACAATAGAATAAAAGTCTTCAAAAACTTGGGAATTCAAGGGGATTCATCCTAAAAATCATGGAAAATGTTAAAAAATAATAAATAAATAAAATCATAAATAAAATCAAGGTTGGAGTGAAAATTATCCCCACCATAACATTTTATACCCCTAAAAGGAAACATAAGGACCAGTTGTACAAGACAAGGACTCAAGGTTCATCTTCCTCTCAATATATGACATGAAATACTAAAAATTGAATGATTAAAGTAACTATCCTTGAAGAACCAGATCAGCCAACAACATAAAAAAAATAAGCGCATCAAACTCACCCAATTTCCAATATATTAATCTCTAAAAAATTGGATATATAATATTTAGGGATTTGAAATTAACAAAACAACAATTCATTAAAGAAAATATTAAATTATATATATAAAACCTCTAAACAAGGAGCACCCCAACCCGAGGATAAAAGAAAAAAGAGATCTATTATGGTTTGATTGAAATATATTAGATCATTAATAACATGATACATGATCAAAATATAACCAAGCCACTATCAAAAGGTTCAGGTCAGGTAGGTGTAAAGGACTAACCCAACCATAATCTACCAAGGATATAATAATAAAGACTATGAGTAACCCACATTAGGATCACTAAGAGATCCCTCTATAGTGGTGTCCCCACCATTTTAAGAGTCATAGTCAAACCCAAATCACTAAGGCTCAAAATAATCTATAACACCCTAAAAAAATCCAAATATTCAATGAGGAAATACACAACCCAAAAACCATAGAACACTAAAAATATAACTTATAATTGACTATAAAAAACATCCACTATTAAAAATTTCCCATAATTCCTTAAGTTCCATAATATCAAAACATTATACAACTATAATGAGCATAAGTAAAGATATAATACCCCAAGGAATACCACAATGATACACCAAATTGATATCAAGTTAAGTATGTAAAACCTAGTAATCCAATGAAGGGGTAAACCTATATCCACTTATATTATGAGAGACACATATATAGAATCTTTATAGATATACCAAACAACCATAGTTACGGCAGGTCTTGTGAGTCTCCTGATACAAAGGAATATTATGTACAAAATTATTGTAATGATGTCACAATAATAGGTGATCAAAAAATAATTCCATGTGATATATCATAATGATTACTTGATACTGATACCCAAATACCTAGGGTTAACTCATTTCCACTTCCCTTTACTAGAGCCTACAACACTTCCCTTAGGAATAGGGAAAACATAAATTACCTCTAGCATCCTAGCCATGATAACCTTGAATCTGATGGTATTCTTCACTATATCTTCATAAGTGTTAAGTATATGAGAAGAAATCACTTATAGAAGATATATTCTAAGACCCACATTCAAAATACCAATAATTTAAGGGTTTATCCATAGAAATATTAAGAAGGTATATCACCATATTAGTGAATAAACATGAATATTCCAATATCAATATGTCACCTTGATGGAGGCAATACAACTCCATGGCCTTGTGAATTTTCATGAAATCAAGAAATTACTTTTGGGTGAATAGATCCTTGAAACCTTCCCATGATTTTTCATTATGTATTTTAGTCTGGAGAGTAGACTTCCACTACTTCCAACTCAAACCCTCTAGAATAAATGTATAAAAAGTGAGTTTAAGAGACTTGTGAAGTTTAAGATGGATTAAGATCTACTTAATTATCCACAAGAATCCCTCTATAAATTGAGAACCTGATTTTCTAAGTAAATGAGGTGGATTCCAATTTTGGAACACCCAAATGAAATCCTGATGTTGAACTAGAAGAGGCTGTCCACTATTCTATGTAGCCAAGCTAGATAGAGGAAACAAATCGGACGAATCTTGATCAACTAAAGGGTTTACTTGTGGTAAACCACACACAACTCCCTCTTAAGAATATATTATGACTTGATAGGGGAGTAATCTAAAATAACACGAAACACAAACAAAATTAGAACAAACATAAAAAGAAATAAATTTTCAAAAATGAATACAAACAAGTGGTCAGTCTATAAACATCCATAAAACACATCACTTCTCAAAACACAAACATTCTCTCGTAAATTTTAAAATACAAGAATATTTTCAAAACATTCTTGAAGGCCACTTAAATGTACCTTGAAAACATTTACCAAAAATATTTCTTTAATTTCATTTATTAATTGTTTTAAAATAAATGAATTCAATGTTAAAAAAACAATTTTTTATAATTTATTCACTTTTTAAAGTGTCTTGAATAATTTCTTACAAAATTATATAAAATAATTCACAAAACAGTTTATCCACAATCCAATTTCATAAATTAAAAACATTTAAAACCCTATTCTCTATTTCCAATCTCAAAAATTTCAAAAAAATCCTTTATTTTTTATAAATTCAACCTCTATCCAAAACCAAGGCCAAGGTTTTTAAATATAGGAATAAAAATTAAATTAATAAAAAAACCAATAATAATTAGTAATAAATACTTCAATTCACTCTAAAACAATGTAAATGGGGAAAAAGTAATATAAAATCATAAGGGAACAAAACATAAAATTTTAAAAGGAATCAAAACTATACAGGGTTTGGCTACATGATCTAGAGGACCATGTTCCAACCATGAGAAGATCACTCAAGGGTCTGCACACAGTTTTCCAGACCATGCACAATAATAATGTAATCCTAGATTTCCTTCAAAATTACACTGTAAAACAAAAAATTCCTCAAATTGGATCATAAATTCTCAATTCCAAATATTAATACCTAAATAAAGACAAAAATCTCAAAAACATATGAGAAATAAACATGAATTTGAGCCAAAAAAATCCCAAAAAGCCCTGATAACTCAGGTGTCATCAATAAAGGTGGCGATCAAGAAATTAATCATGACCATACAATTAAATTATTATGATACTATCACTAATCTACTAGACACCCCTAATACTAATTGTGATATTATACCATTTTTTCATGAACTAGATCCAGGACACCCTTGATATAGGCACCCAAACTGACCTATGACATGGTCAGAGGGGCATTCCCAATCCCCATAGTCAAACAAATAGTGTTGGGGAATCAAAGGGGATATGATGAAAATGATATCACACCACAAAAAAATATAAAGAAAAGGGTTTCCATCCAGAAACCCTACATGACCATTCCATATGTGGGATGGTTCTGCCATATAATAAGTAGTTTCAAAATCAAAACAAATCCAAACATGGAATAAGGAAGTAAGTACAAGGTAATAATATAATCAAACCAAAAGATAGAAAAAATAAAATCTAGAATCAATAAAAAAATACTGAATAACTAAAATGATACAAGATTCATATTACAAAAAAGAAAATTGATAAGGTTGATACAAAAATTATACCTAAATAAAAAAATATAAAATAAATCACATCCAACCAACTCCATGAAAAAGTGTAACATCTACACTTTCCTCCACATCAACCCAAACTTATAATCTAATCATAAATCACCATGTCCGAGCATAATCAAAACTCGTCCTAAAATATGTTAGGTGTAATAAATAAAGACAAGAAGGTATCTTTCCCGCATCAAATGCATAACCTTCAAAGATAAGACTATTTCATGTTAGTTTGAAAATATATATAAAAATTTGGTTTTAAATTTCTTCCCAAAATAGGTAACATGTAATATATTTTAAAACTATTCCCCTCTTTTAATTCAAAGAAGCACAATTTAATAAAATACTATCTTGAAAACATTTTAAAGAAGGATGGTAGTAATACAGTGGAAACCTTTAAAAAGAAAGGGGATTATAATACTAAGAAACATTTTGAAAATAGTGTTATAATGAAATGAAAAGATATATTATATACAAAATTATCCATCATTGTAACCTAGGAGACTAGGAGGAAATATAGTACAAGGATAACATAACTAATATATAAAGAAAGACTGATGCCATATACCAAATGAAAAACCCTAACACTATGTATTAACCTCATTGTTCTAACCATGGACCAAAATCCCTTAAGTAGTGAGAAGTCTATATTAGATATACTAGAAAAATCATGATCATATACTAGTGGAACATGTTTCTCTATAATTAACGCTTAGATAACCATGGATTTCCATGACATGAAAAATATTGGTGAGTTCAAGAAAAAATCATATAAAATCATATAATATAATTCACAAAAAAGTATCACCATCACCTCTGATTCCCTTACAATAAACAACCCCAATTCCATCGATAACACAAATAGATATAAAGGTATAAAGTTCCTACACTAAGAAACATCCATAAACATTAATTTTCTAAAATACAAGGGGAATGTTTAAAAATATTATTATCTTTAGAAAAAATATTTTGAATATCACAATTAGGCCTCTTGAGTATTCATTTATTTTATCTTAGAAACCAAAATATTTTTCATTACTTTTTTAATATAGAAATATATCCATCCAAATTCATTTTTTTATTTACATGTAAAACCATTTTAGGATATGTGGGAACCATACAACATACCAAATCAAAGATTGGATTGGATATTTATGTGAACACTTAGTGTACAAAGATTTATAAAACAAATTTTACACTTTGAAAATAAGGTGAAACCCTATTCATATTTAATGAAATTCAAAGTGAAGAAAACTTATTTTAACAAAATATATTTTCTATACTCAATATATTTTTAAAAAAAATATAAAACATGCATTTAAACCAAAAAAAATCATAGTTATAAGTTTAATGAGCTATGAAAGGGACAACCTACCTTAAATCTCACCGATTCTCAAATTTGAGGTAAAAATATAACTCAATAAAGTCCAAGGAGCCCTAAAAGATTAATAGAGACAAATATAAAACATAAAACACCAAAAAAACCCACCTAAAATCTAAAAAATAGGAACCATTGGTCTCTAAGACCTTTTTAGGGAAAGAAGAGGTGGAGAAAAAGGTTAATAATGAAATATGAAGAGTCTGGGAGTTATTAATTTGAAGATTACACCTTAATCCTAGAATAAATCCATAGACATGGCCTTATAAGGAGAGTAAAAAAATGGGGAAAGGTTCTAAGGTTGTGTTATTTTAATGGTAGAATATAGGATAGAAAATATGGTTAAAATCATAGGAGGGAAGAATAGGAAAATCACATGTTTAAAAGATTGGAAAGGTTTCATGGTTTCTTCATGGTTTGATAAACCATGTGATGACCATGAAAAAAACCTTTGGTAAGGATGAATAACACCCAACATGTTTATTGCATAGTTTCTATTAACTTTGTGCAACTCATGCACCAGAAAGTTCCCACATAAGGGTCACCCACATGGTTTTCCCTAAGTCGTACGCTACTCATGCACTCTAACCATGCATGTTTTAAAATGAACTTATAGGACCCTATATAATGGTACCTGATTAGAAAATGAATTAGGCTAATATTAATTGTTAATATATATAATATTCAATTGTTTTATTATTCATAAACACCATTTCAGTGCATTTAACACTTTGAACATCATTTCACATCATGATTGTAAGTCCTTCTTAAAATGCACTATTACATGGTACATTTTTGAACACCATATAAAATAACCAATGGTATTGATTTTATTTTAATATTTAATTTTCAGGTTTCTAATTACATTGGTAACAATTAATAATTTTCTAGTACTTGAAGATTCACATTGGAAGTCCACCAAAATGAGTTTTCATGGCAACACATTCTGGGAAAAGTAAATTGGACATAATCCCAATAAAGAGACTTTAGCAGACAAGATCCAAGACCAATGATTATAAAAATTTATATGAATATAGAAGAAATAATTTTGAACATTTAATAAAATATTGAAAATAGCTAATTTGGATGTTTTAAGGTAGTTCTAGGCAGCCCAAGTTGGAGATAAAATTATGGTCCAGATTCTACAGCCCAGAAAAACTTCCCAATATTTCCATAATATCTCGGAAAAAAATTTCATTTAGGATGAAACTTTACAAGAGGTTAGGAGAAATATGGGGATACATTTTATTATTCTATGTTAAACTCTAATTTATCCATCCAGAAGGTTATTATGATGCCTCTGTTCGGTGTATGCAAGATGGCTTCCACTTCGGGTCAAGAGCGGAAAAGTCTAAGTTCCACAAGTTCTCCACCACCCTAAGCCTACCATACTTAAGTGGGATGACTTTAACTATTGGAGGCTCTACCCAAGGCTCCAAAAATTCTTATTTAAAGTAGTAGTGTTGGTATATTTAGTTATCTTGGATCTTTTTTTTCTTGGTAATGTTATTATGTCAATTTGTCTTTGTAACGTTCTTCTTCCTCATGTAAGTTGTTCGAATCCCCTTAGTTTTTTTATAAAATTTCTTCTTATTTTCTTGTTATGTTCTTATTAATATCACGTTGACACCATTTCATCAAGGTGTGAACTTATTCAAACCAAACCTTGTGACATTATTCACACAACGGTGGATTGATCATTATTTTGTTGTTTTTATTTCTTCAATTCCACCTTTATGAGTCTACTTCCCACTTCCGTTGAGAACATGTCATCGATGGAGGGATAACTATTTTATGGGTTGATCCAAGGGAGTATAAAGGGTCTGGATTTTATTTTATTTCTCAATATCTAAATTTTTATTAATTTATTTTATTTGAGTTCCTTTTATTCAATGATTTTCTCTCTTCCTCTTCCTTATTGAATTTATTCACCCCACTTTTATGTACTAATAATATCCTTTACCTTGGAGTGCTCATTAAAATGATCCTACAAGTTTATAGGTGATTATAATGTGTTTTTGAAGGTGTTTAACCAGTAAGTTCTGAAGTTAGTTTTAATTCATTGAATTAATCCTTCTCGAGTTAATGAAATTGAAATCGTTAAAAAAAAGAATTCATTCAATCCACCCCGAGCAATAACCTAGGATCAACTCATTATTTTAAATTGAATTATCATAGATCTCTTAGTTATCATTTAAAACCATCTAAAATCAACCAAAGTTGACCACTTAATATCAAAAAAAAATCCATAGAATGCACGTGTCTGTAGGTTACTTCTTTGGTCTCCTAGGATTTGACAACCCAAGCTAAACTACAAGCAACCGATTAACCCTAAAATATTGGGTAAATTTGGGCGAGAACAGTACCTTCATGGTTTCTAATAAACCATGTGCACTAACTTATATTCCTTAGGATTCCTATAAAGGGATAATTTTTACATCTTTTTATAACTATTTGGTGCCTGTATAGAAATCGTGAAACAAAAGAAAAGTCTTTAAAAACTTGCAAATTCAAGGGGATTCAACCAAAAACTCAAGGATAAGGTCAACCGAAAATAAACAAATAAAATAATAAATAAAATGATGATCAAGGTGTGGAATTTTTAAATATAAAAACGATGATGAAAATAAGTAGCCAACATCAAAACTAATGTACCCATACTATAAAGAAATTATGGGATATGATTCACTTTAAAAAATGCTATATATTTTAAATCTATAGTAATACATTTATTTTGTATGAAACATAATAATAATTATGTTAATTTGTTTATGTTTATTGATGAATCATAATCCAAATCCACTTCTATCCCACATCATGTTTTATTGAAGGAAGATTATGTAAATAAAGAGAGAAAACCAGTAGATTAAAATACATAAAGAGCATGTGAATCATGCGTAATTAATACATAATAAAATTTGTTCTTCTTTAAATCATTATTATATAACAATGACTAATTTTTTCCTATATTTTTTATCTAGATTATACACAAAAATCATAATCTATTATATCTAATGAATAACTCCATTCAATGACCTTGAATTTGAAAAAAACAATATGTTCATGTCATAGGTGTAGGTTTTAGAGTGTCACCTTGAAAATATTTTGAGAAATCAAAGACATAGAGAGATTGAGATAAGAAAATAGATGACATGAAAGCACAAATAGATGCTCTAAAAGAAAAGTTTAGTTGATAGTATGAATTCTTAGACAAGTTTTTGTGAAGGAATCAAGGAAAATAAATAATATAGAAGCAACAAATATATGAAGATTCACCCCTATCTTTGAGGAAATCCATTCCCCTCAAAGGATTTCCTAACAAGTGGTACTCAATTTTTTCATAAATATTTCTGGGAAATGTGAATTAGATAAATAATGATACATTTCCTATACTAAAATTCTATAGGATGAAATTTATTATGATTTATATATATCATCACCAGCCCATATCCTTGTTATGATTGGTATAATGAACAATATCCAAGGAGATATTTTACATAACAAAAAACTTCCAAAAGATCATGTGAGAGTAGGGATTTACATATCTCATGATTCAAGCACCGAGTAACTTATTACTCTTGATGAACTAGATGTTCACATAGTCATAATTACTATTGGATCTTTTATAGCATGGATGTATAATATTATAAAGATACATAATGATAATAACATATGAAAATTTTAATTTATCTTATATACAAAACTCTTAACAATTAATGAAAAAAATTCTTAACAAAGGAATTTTATTACATATGGATAAAATAAATGGGAAATAGAATATTTAATCATAATAATCTAAAGGATCAAATAATAGATCTAAAATACCTTCTGAGAGTACCTTTAACACACCAATTAAATTTCCATATCTACTAACATAAAAAGTTCATGAAGATACAATTTTCAAAGATAATAATACAAATAGCATTTAATTCAGAGAACAAATGTACAAAGAATACATTCGATACATGATTGGTTTGTAGAGTTAAAATGAAATTCTCAAGCATGAATAGTTAGGAGCCTCAGTTTTGAATGTAAAATGAGGTATATTTTAATAATTTTTTTCCTAATAATTGATCTACTATGATAATTACTATTAAATACTATTAATTTTTTATAGGTGTATATATCTGTATTATGTGAAGGGAAAACATTGCAGACAAAAATATGGACTCATTATCCATTAAATCATTTCCAATAAAAAGAAAAATTGAATGAAGATGCAATTTAAATAAGAGTGGAGAAACTTTCCAAAACATTTAAAAAGAAACTTATAGATGGTAAATTATTTTTAATACCTAAAATTCAGAGGTAAAACTATTCAATTTAATCATATAAAATAAATTTTCATTTCATTTATTACTTATTCCTTTTTTGTTTTAGGGAGAATTATATGCTCATTGGTGTCAGTTTAGATACTCCGAAGATTTATTTTTTGGATCCAGATCAATGATTTCCAAAAAATCAACCACACATGACGTACTTTGTCAATTTTTAATACAATACATTCATCATTTTAAAAAAACTTTAAATTATAAAATTTATATTATGTTTTAATGATTTTTTTATGATAGGGCAGTGCTTAAATGTCATGAAAATTATGATATGAGGACGGTCTATGAGCATAAGAAGCCTATATATTTATACAACTGGATAAGTATTGGTGTATATATATTGATATTTCACTATCAAAATATATATAAAATAAAATTACTTATTTTTATCAATGTTTTCATTATGTACGATATAAATTAATGACAGTGATTTTAGTTACTAAGCTTTCAAATCTATGAAAGATATTGTATTCCATCAATGAGATAACATCCTTGAAAAGGTTTTCCTGATTATAATTACAATTTAATTTAAAATATATATTAATAATTTGTTTATTTATATTTTTATAGTACTACCAAGACTGTCTTATCCCATGTATTCAAAAAGGAAGTATATTTGTTTATAAATGAATAGGGAGAATATGTGGTGTGAAAATGTTTGCAAACATCATGGATAAGTGACTTATTATCATGTTTGTAATTTTTTATTTCATATAGATCATGAAGAGTTAGTTTATCTACTGATTATTTAGGATTAATTTTTTTTTTGATTTTTTTAAATGTAATAACACATGATAAATAAAGTTTTTGGTCCTTTTCCAAACATTTTATGCCTATGAAGGGCACGAAAGGCATCCATATTTATTTCATGGTCCATTTTGAAAGATAAAATAATCTTTACTTCTGAATCCTCCTTTATTTCAACTCTATTATTTTGGAATTTATTAATATTGATGCATAAAATTGATGAATTTCAAACTAATAGAGTTTATATAAAGTGTGATTCTGAAGGAGAGATGATTTTAGTCTTTAAGGAGGAATTTGGACTCTGTATGGAGGCCGTTTGTTCTCTTTATAAACACAAAATTCTTAGAGAAAAATCAATTTTCAATAAAGGTTTTGGAAAGAATGATTCACTAAGATTCTATTTTTTCTCTCCATAGAGCTTAATATTCTTTATTTTATTAGTTTATGTTCAGTAGTGATGAAATGCATTCTATTTTGAGTCCAATCCCTTTTAATAACATGCTGGTGTGAGAAATTTGTTTTTTTTGAGAAAAAATTCATATGTTTTCTTTATACTTCATGAAAATAGCCTATAAGTAATTTTTGATGTGTAAGAATAAAAATCACATTAACCTGACACATGTTATTCCAAATACGACTTAAAGTGTGTGTTTACACCTTAAAAGTTACATTTTAGTTAAAAAAGTGTGTTACTCACTAAAAAATAATAAAACACTATAATTATCTTCTTACTTTAGTAAAATAATCTATAAGTCATTTTTGATGATTAAGAATAAAATGTATATAAATCTGAAACATGGTGTGGTCTGTATGAATTAAGTTCATATTTTTATTTAAAATTGAAATTTTAGTTCAAAACACGTGTCAGATACTCAAAATTGAGAAAACATTATCATATTATCATAATAATTTATGAAAAAAAAATCCATAAATCATTTTATACATGTAATAATTAATCATACTTCAATAAAACACATGATGTTCCCGATATGAAAGAAAGTGAATTCTTTCAGTGTAAAATCGACATTTTAGTTGAAAATGTGAATCACTCACTAAAAAACTAGAAAACACACTTGTATTGTCTTTATAATTTAGGAAAAAATGACTCACAAGAAATTTTTTAATAATTAACCTCATGTCAATCCGACACATGGTATGTATAGTAGGACTCAAAATGCATGTATTTAGTTTTAAAGTGACATTTTTTTTAAAAACACACATCACTCATTGAAAATCAATAAAATTTACTCATATTATCTTGATAATTTATTAAAATGATCTATAATTAGTTTATTATGTATATTAATCAAATTCACATCAATCTAAAACATGGTGTGCCCAGTATGATTGAAAATGCATGTTTTATTTAAAATCAACATCTTAGTTGAAAACATGTATCACTCACTAAAAACTAAGAAAAAACACTTGTATTTTCTTAATACTTTATGAAAATAATACATAAGTCATTTTTATGTGAAGGAATTAACTTCAAATTAATCCAACACACAGTGTGCCTGATATGGCACAAAGTACATGTTTTTTATTTTAAAAGTTACATTTTGTTAAAAACATGCATTGCTCACTGATAATTAATAAATCACACTTTAATTGTATTAATAATTTAGGAAAATAATCTATACATCATTTTTGACATGTATGAATAAGAATCACATTAATCTAAGATAAAATGTTCCCAAAATGATTTAAATTGAATGTTTTTATTTAAAATCAACATTTTAGTAAAAAATAAATATCACACAATCAAAAATAATAAAACACAATAATATTACCTTTATACTTTAGGAAAATATCCATAAATAATTTTTAATGTGTAGGAATCAACCTCACATAAATCCAATGTACGATATGCTCAATATGAATCAGTGTATGAGATTTCAGTTTAAAAGAGACATTTAAGTTGAAAACATGAATTACTCAATGAAAAATAGGAAAATACACTAAGATTATCTTCATAATTTAGGAAAATGATCTATAAGTCATTTGTGACATATAATAATCATAAAAAATTCAATCCAACACACAATATTCCCAGTATGATTTAAAGTACTTGTTTTTAATTAAAATTGATATTTTAGTTAAAAACATACATCACTCACTGAAAATAGAGTAAAAAAACTCATATTTTCTTGATATTTTTTTTAAAATGACCCAAAATTCATTTTTGAAATGTAGGAATTAACCACACATCAATATAAAACACAGAGTGCTTAGTATGACTCAACATGTGTATTTCCAGTTTAAAAGTGACATTTTAGTTCAAAACATGTGCCACTCAATGAAAACCAAGAAAAATCACATTTATTGTCATTATAATTTAGTAAAATTATCCATAAGTAATTTTTTATTTGTAATAATCATTCTCACCTTAATATGACACAGAGTGTTCTCGGTATGATTGAAAGTGCATATTTTTATTGAAAATTTACATTTTACTTCCTAACATGCATCAAATACTGTAAACCAATCAAACACACTTGTAATGTCTTAATAATTTAGTACATAAATTCAAAAAACATTTTTGATGTGCAAGAATCAACCAAATATCAATCTGACACACATTGTGCTCGGTATGACTCAAAGTATGTGTTTTCAGTTTAAAATCAACATTTTAGTTCAAAACACATATCACTCATTGAAAACCAATAAAACACACTTATGTTGTCTTTATAATTTATCAAAATGATACATAATTAATTTTTGGTGTGTAGGAATTAACTACACATTAATCCAACACACGATGTTCCCGGTATGATGGAAAGTGCATATTTTTATTTAAAACTGACATTTTAGTTCAAAACACAAGTTACATACTCAAAATTTAGAAAATGATCTCATATTATCTTGATACTTTGGGAAAATGATCCATAAATCATTTGTGAAATTTAGGATTCAACCACTCATTAATCAAACATAAGTGTGTGTTTTTAGTTGAAAAGTGACATTTTATTAATACACTATTGTGTCATGTTTATGTTTCATTGATTTATTTATAGTATTACTAACATAAAAATTGATTTTTATTATATTTACACATTTATTTTGTTTGAACTATGTTGGTGTGGTAGGAAACTAGTAGCGCAATTAAACTCTTTTGAAAAGAGGTCCCAAGGATAACGAAATATTGGGCCACCATGTTATTTTTGAACTTGTTGGAACATGTAATATTTGTAATAAATTATACATATCAAAGTAATTATAATGTATTTAAATTTTTATAATGTAAATTTATTTGAAATTAAATTGTGTAGTGTGATTTAAATATATTAAAAAGTTTGAAAATGTTTGTAATTATAATGTTTCTACAGTGTGTTGTAAACATAGTAGCACGCTACTATAGCTTGTGCTTTTATCATTGCTAAATATAGCACCAATAAAAGAAGATTTTATTAGAACTATATATATAATAGATAAAATTACCCTCTATCAATTCTTAAATACCCACCAATAAAGTACTAACTTGATTAATATTTTTTAGTACTGATGAATGGTTCTTTTATCATTGCTTTTTAGCATTGATAAAAGCACTTGGATTTTAAAGGGGCTTAAAAATCATTTTTTATCGCTAATAGTAGTGATTTATAAAACTAATAAAACCCTATATTGTAGTAGTGGGAGTTTATTCTTAATGGAGGAGGAGAATCTGACATCAAATCATAAAGTTGAGAAATATTTTGATGTCAATGATGAATAGATCACAAGATATTGTTAAACAAATCAAAGCATCAATATTTACAAAATGAGGTAGGACTTTTTTCTAATCCTTTAACCTAATTATATGAATTATTAAATACTTATACTTTTGTGATTGAATTAATTAATTTATCAAGGTGACAACATGATAACAACATAGAATATTTATAATTTGAATCTTTACCAAATATATTATGATAATTTTATCTAGGATCATTTATGTCATGCAAGTTAAATTGAAATCCATGTAATATTGATAATTTTTTTGATTACGGTGTCATGATAAAGAATTTTTATAGAACATTGATAATAATTTTGAATTATTCACCCCATGTTTTTTGTGGTGGGAATAATATTGATATTTTTATTAATATTATTATTTTATGGAAGGAATTTGATACAAAATTATCAATGAATAATGGTTGGTAATTTGTTCTTGGTCCAACTATGTTCCCTTACTCTTCCTTGTTTCTATTTTTCTAAATGAATACTCATCATCAATCTTCACTATTGTCGAAATTTCGATAGTGGGTGATCGAAATAGAGATGCAGTCAATGATAGATTGAGTGGGTGATAGTCCAGTGAGGAGGGTGGTGGTGTATAGTAGGGGAACTGAACAATGGTCTAAGGTTGATATTCTGTGGAGAAACATTGGTTTAAAAATGGTGGTTTGAACCTGATACAGTGACGATAATGAAATTTATTTAATAGAACTTTAGTGAGGAGAGATGAAAACTTTAGGGCATCAAGATAGGTCAATGATGGCATGAGTTTTAGAAGACATCATTGATGTGTCAGGCAGGTAAACGATGACATTAGTGACATAGATGATGTGAAGTTTGAATATGGAAAATTTCTTAGTTAGATGGTATGTAGTCTTTATAACACACATTATGTATGTATCTAGAAATGGAAGATAGGGTTTTCCCTAAGAATAAATATCACATGAGGCATGTCTTTGAGTCACATGACATATACAACAGACTACACGACTTAGCATGTATCAGAGTACACATTAGCGAACCAACTTTACCCGATACATCATGTGTCTTATAGTACATGCTGTTTAATATAAATACTTGAAACAAACTCAAATGATGATATACTCTCTTTTAGTTTGTAGGTACCACAATCCATGTACCCCACTAAGAAAAATCATGTAGTTTGAATTCAAACATTCAGACAATGGGGGTAAAAATCTGCTATCACCTAAGGCATATATGTTGTGTATATAAAATTAAATTCCTTGAACTATATAGTCTTTAGTTTTTTCATAGAATATTTTATGTATGTCAAAATCATACATGTAGGTAGTTTATTCATAGAGTTTTTTCCACATAGAAAACAATAGTGCATTCCCCTTCACCATAGGGATATGTTTCCAAGGTAGTTTGAGAATTTCAAATTCTTTAACCTTTTAGAGATAATGATGGGGTGTGGGAGAGTAATTCGGAGTCGATACATGATCATTATATTTGACATCCCTAATCTGGATACCTGAATAGTGTCTAAATTAGGATGTCTATATAAATGATACAAACAAAACAAAACATAATTGATATTTATGTATCTAATTATCCAATGTTGAAATACATGTACATTACATTTCTTTTTAGGAATAATTAATATATTAAAAATAATATACACCAAAATACTGTATCAGTTTAGTGTATTTGGAAACTTGGAACATAATCTTCTAACTTGGTGAAAGATCTTCAACATCTCCCATAAAGATTTTCCCCTTTTATTTTTATACCTAAAACCTTTCTTTATATCATGGGGAAAATAAAACATAAAAAGGGTGAGATCAAATGTTTAGTAAGGGTAAACATGGAGAATATAAAACAAACCATAAACATAATAATTTAAAAACATGAACATAATGTTTAAATATCAAAATCTTGAGTCATGAAATAAATCTTATAAGTTCATAAGGTATAGATCATAAAAGAAAATTAACCATAATAAAATACCATTGGCAAAAAACATGGAATTTTGGAAAATAAATAAGAACATAATATTATTTCCATATTAGCCAAGACATTTCTACCAAGACCATCATAGTGGACAAAGTCCATTACTGAACTGGGTTTACTTGCCATTCCATCCATGTATTACTGAACTTGATTTACTTGTCATTCCAGCCCTGTATTAATGAACCAGATTTACTTTCTATTCTAGTGATGTCTATATCCTGATATATAAATCTTTACCTAATGCATTGGAGGGAGATACAGGTCCCACCCATATCATAGTGAAATCATTCTTACATGTTCCACAAAAACAGAAATCATTCATCATATCATAACCCATTAAATAAAATGGGTTTCTTCAACATCATTCCACCATAACATAATCCAAATAAAATATCATTCCATAATTAACAAAATAAAATCATAGTAATAATAGGTATAGAATTATAACCCCAATTAAAGAGCATCATCTTAGATAAAAAATAATTTTGATAAAATACTTAAACTTAACTCTTGAGGTAAATATCCTTTCTTTTTCAAAAACATTTTCTTTTCTCAAAATGCCACAAAATTTTAAAAGAAAATAATAAATTTGAAAATAAACTTGAAATTTTTTAGAGGAATATTTATGGAAATAAGGAGTTATGTAGACATTAAAATCCGTTTATCCCGTAAAAGTTAAAAAAGGACATTCTTCTTGTACTCTTGTCAGCAAAGTCAAAAAGTACCTCATATGGAAAACGAAAGAAAGATTCCATCCATACCATTTAATAAAAATTCACCAATGGGTAAAATTTACTTTAAAAAATAGTATAAGAATATAAATAATATTCAATATTTAGAAAACATGGACGTGGATGATAAATATACCCTAGTAAATACTTACATATAAATAATCTCAGATAATAATGAGATTAGGAAATTATCCCTTACCTTAGGTCTGATATGCTTTATATGTATCCAAAACTCTTTTATAGTGGGTTTAAAAATATTATTAAATTTTAAAATAACCATAATAATATTTATGATATCATATATTATTGACTTATGACTTTATATTACCTGTTTATTTATCAATTCAATGTTAAAGCAACGTTTTAGGGTATAATCGTTTTATTTATCGTATGTGTTTTGACTTGTTATTCTTGATATTATTACATAAATACAGATTTAATTACTTCCATAATATAAAAAATTATTTATATATCATAAATATTCAATATAGAAATATATATAATAGATAGATAAATGAAATAAAATACACCATTCATGGAGGCGGTAGGCCGTACGTACCCATGAACATTTTTTCCGTTTCCTTATTGAATTGAATAGAAAAAAGTAAATCAGACACATATATATATATACACATAAATTTAGAAACATAATTATGTCCTATATTTAATTATTTTTTATTATATATACTTTATAATCATTCTTGAATGGTTAATGTGGAGAATGAATCTCATCGTGTTGTGGAGACGATAAGTTGTACGTACGCATGCATGGTGATATTGTTTTTTATAGGATGGTTAAAAGGATAAATATGGTTGTCCCATAACCATAAAAAAATCTCAGCATATAGTATATTATGGAGTTACTATTTTAGTGTGGTAACAACTTAGGAAGAGGAAGTAGAAGAAGAAAAAAACTTTGAAAGAATGTGTAAAACAATTACCTCTTTTTCGAGTATCTCCTTTTGATTTGCACAAAAGGTATCCCTAGGATGGATTTATGCCCAAATTGTGGCCTCTAGGAGGAAGGGAGGGATTTTTTGATCTTATTTGATCAGAATTTGGATGAGACAATGGGCTTGAGAGGTGTGAGTAAGTGGGTAGAGGTGGTGGCCTTTTATAAGAGGGAGGAGGGGCACTTTCAGAAAGTCTTGAAATATTATTTTATTATTAAATAATTTTCAAATTATAATAGTTAAAAAGTGATAAATTTAGAGGATAATATGATTATGGGTCTAAATCCTCTCCACCAATAGGTTTTAGAAAATTTTAAGTCACAAAATTAACCTTATCTTTTAGCTTTAACCCTTAGTTAAAAACATCAACTCTTACCATGTCTTATTGTATTTTCATAATATATGGTTACTATAGATACTATAAAATGCCAGGAGAACCACAAGTGGATCATTAATGACATTTTTATCATTATATAAGTTATTTTTATGAATAATATATTTTTAGGACTATTATATCATTTAATAAAATATTATTTTTATTAAAAACTCATTTATATCAATTTTGACACAATTTAGTAATTGATTTTTGTTAAAGTCATAAAAAATTTATTCATTAACAAAACTACATTAAATCAAATAAAAAATGTCATAATTATCCATAAAATTCGTGAATGTAATCAAAATATCAAAATATCAAAATTACATTTATTTTAATTTTTATAATATCATTTATTTGAATCATTCATTAATAAGGTAATCACTCCATAATCATTGTGTAATAAATAAATAAATTTATTTAATTTCTAAAAATTATAAATAAAATAAAATGATGTCAGAAATTTTTTTATATTTATAATTACTATTTATAGTCAAATATATTAGTTATATAACCATATTTTAAAATTTTATTAGTAAAAGATACATGTTTATGTTATATTTCTCTTTACTTTAAATTAAAAATTATAAATGGTAATTATCACACTCAAGTGGCTCCATGGGGTCCTAAAATAGACCCAAGGAGGATAATTGTATGAAATATCTCATCCAATAGGATTATGATACTTTTAGGGTAGTTATATATTATTATAATACTTCTTTTACCCTTATTTACCAGATTTTCCCTTTAACCATGGTAAATCAAAATAATTACTGAAGTTACTATTCATAATTTCCAAAAATAAAAAATACATATTTAAACAATTTGTACCTTATGATTCCTAATATTGAATCCATTTTTTTAAATTCAAAACTCAAAAGTTTCATTAATTAATTTAATATTAATTCCCGTTGTTAAAACCAGAAAGCGGGTTTTTAAGAAGTAAAAACTTATCAAAAGATTGACACGTGTTTATGTTTAATTTAAATGTAAAATTAATTCACATGACAAAAATTTTATTAAACCATAAAAACATAATCCAATTACACTTTAAAACCAATTAAAAATATAATCTAACTATATAAACAAATTAGATGAAAAGGCAGTTTTGAATTAAATTGCATTATTTTTCACTATTCCTTAAAATATGAATTTCATCAGAAAAATACCAAAATTTCAACCAAGGTAAATTTTAATGTTCCTATTTCAAATAATAAGTTTATTATGTCAAATATAAATTATAAAATTTTCAAAAACTAGTTTTAAAAAGGGTTCTCCATCAAAAGTCGGTAATATTGTATTTTTTTAAAAATACTTCTTTTATTTGAAAAATTGAATTTGTTTGCATAAAATACCTATAAAACATATAAGATGAATTTAAAATAGTAAATTAAATATATTAAATATATATTTCACTAATAAAATCCATAAAGAGTGATTTTATTATTTTATAGACTCACTTATTTTCATTTAAATTGTTTTTTTAGAAGGAAGTTAATACTATTCATAGCCACCATTATAATGACAAAGTTATAATATTTAGTTATCACTTATACTCAGTATTGTGTGAAATGAATTCTATCAAAATAACTTGAAATTTTGTGTATCACAAGCAAAGAATAGTGTTTCGTATACTGCAAGCTAATACGATTTTGAGTATAGCACAAGCTAATCTTGTTGTAGAAAACAACACAAGACATCAAAGAAATTAAAAGAACCTATCTCATAATTTCTCAAGGTGTTACGTTATACCCCCCTTAAAATTAATTTCTCCCTAAAAATTATTTTGGGTTATAAATGGTTTACTACTTGAGTGTTTCTTTCATAGAAATCCGCATCGTAAAAAGGAATTCCAAAACTTAATTTTAAAAAGGAAAGTTTGAAACATAACGGTTAACTGAAGTAACTCATCAATGGGTTTCCACATAAAAGGACATAGGTGGGAAGTAAAAACATGGATATGGAATAAAAATATAAGCATCAAGTTCTAATGGATAGTGATAGAGAACAAGGTTTGGAGAAAGTTAACAACTAGAAATCCATAAATCTACGATGATTTAAGGGACCATCTGATTCATCAGATAAGAAGGTACAATATTTTTGGTTTTCAAGATCCTTTCCCTAAAGTTACAGAATTTTTTCATGAGAATAAATACTTACTTGATTTTGGTAAAATGTAACAGTTGTTTGCACCTTGAAAATTTTCCACTTCATCTCTTATTTAAAGAAATGAAGTTGAATTTCTCATTCTTGAAGTGTTAGCAGATCATGCGATAGAATGATAGGTCATTACATATGTCTCAAAAAAAAGGTTATCATAGGTAATCAAATATGAATAAGTCCACCTATAGTTAAATAATACAATAATTCCAACAAAATTTAACTGGAATATAACTTATACTATCCATTAATGGATAACATTAAAATCCTTCCAAAAATTGAAAATATAAAACTTTAGAAAGAGGTGAACTAAATCGAATTAACATTTATCTACCTTATATCATAAGGTATTTCTTTTTTTTCACATTACAATCATGTGAATACCTTAATCATATATTCTCTTGAAACATGATAATAAAATTAATTATAGTATAAACTTAGTGAAAACATGAATTCTTTCAAAATTAACTCTTTCCACGCACCAAAAATACCAAAAATTCTATATACTCAAACCATGATATCACTTTTTTCCTTATATCATTCATGAGTTCATTAATACTATCAAACATCTCATTATCTCCTTATCCCTTCATTATGCACATATCACGTGATTTCAAAAAATATTTCAATCACTTTTCATGGTTACCTATACTGTATACTTATGGAAAACCACAATGGACCAATACATAGATATTCCAATATTACATAATATTATAAAAGAGATTCTATGACACTATTTTGGAATCCCATTATATAAACACTTAATCATTCCACCACTTCGTTGTCATACTCAACATCTCTAATAATGATCGCATGCGATTTGCCTTTATCTTTGTCCTTAATAGGGTTTTGATGTCAATAATCATCCATAACCCTTTTATTGGGGAATTGGTTAGCATAATACCCCATTTCCTTGCACTTGTATCATTGAAGTGTGGGTGGTGAGTTCTCTGTAGTATTTTATCTATTCACATAATTAGTAACGTTTTTCCCATTACTTCGGCACTCAACTACTCGATAACCTTATTTTCCACACTTAAAATATTTTTTAGTCCCTTTAAGACAATATCCACTATGCTTATTTGCAAACTTTGAGCATACAGAAACATTCATCTTCTTTTCATCATTGTTTTAATATTTTCCCTTGAAATCCATCTTTGGTTTCTTGTCAAAACCATGAGATTGATATGTAAAACTAACTTCCATTTATACCTTTGTAGAACAATGCAAAATTATCTTCATATCTACTAAATTATCTTATAGATAATGCCTTTAGAAGACTTGGTTTTAAGCCACTGAAGAATCGATCAACTTTACATTCAGTTTGGATGATAAAGCCAAAAGAATACCTTGCAAGTCTTTTAAAATTTTCCACATATGTACCAATGGATTCATCATCTTTTTTCTTAAGCTCAAGGAACTCATTTTACATATTTGTTCTAAGAATAAAAGAAATCACTTATTGAAAAATAAGTTTTTGAACTCTTCCCATTCCATGGATTCAATTTCATCTTACTACCTTGTATTCTTGATTAGAGTCCACCACTGGTCTACTTCGCCTTCTAAATGATCAATAACCAAAATGAATTTTTCATGTTTTGAATAGTGAATGATGTAAAACATCTTTTCAATGGTACTAATCCATTGTTTAGAAACAAATGGATCATAAGACCCATTGAAAGAAGGTGGGTGTTGCCTCATAAAGGACTCAACAGAATGTTGTTCCCTTATCTACTCATTTGGAAGTCCAGAATGATTCATAGATTGTGTAAGTATAGCAATAAGATTTTACATTCCATATAATATAAAATTTGGTTGTTCATGAGGACAATAATTTAATTTCCCAATGTATTGATCATTAACATGGTTCCTTTGGGTTCTAACCATTTTCTAAAACCCAAAAGGAATAGTTTCAGAGGCAAAAATCATACAATGATAACAACATTATCAAGCGGGAGTAATTTAAATATCTAATATATTAGGTTTAATTATAGGGTATTAATGATAATTACTATAATTATAGGAATGAAAACTATAGTTAGACTTAACCTTAGGGACATACCTAGACATAACTTAGAAATATATCTATGGATCTCACTAAAGTTTCCACATCTTAGTTTCTAAAGGTTAACTAAACCTTTGCTCTGATACTAAATCTAACGACCCAAGCTTGACGTACATGGACATTCCATTTATTTTGCGGAATAATCAATACATTACAAAAAATATATGCCCAAAGACCATATTAGTTTAGTGTATTTGGAAAATTGAAACATAATCTTATAACTTGGTGAGAGATCTTCATAATATCTTATAAAGATCTTCCCCTTTTATTTTACTACCTAAAGCCTTTATTTATATCTTGGGGAAAAGAAAAAATAAAAAGTGTGAGATCAAATTATCACTAAGGGTAAACATGGATAACATAAAATAAACCATAAACATAATAATGTAAAAACATGAACACAAAGTTTAAATATCAAAATCTTGAGTCATGAAATAAATCTTAGAAGTATGTAAGGCATAGATCATAAAGGAACATTAAACATGATAAAATAGCATTGACATAAAACATGGAATTATAGAAAACAAAAAGGCACATAATATTATTTCCATATTAGCCAAGTCATTTCTACCAAGACTATCATAGTGGAAAATTTCCATTACTGAATCAAGTTTACTTGCCGTTCCAGCCATGTATTACTGAACTGGATTTACTTGTCATTCCAGCCCTATATTACTGAACCAGATTTACTTTGAATTACAGTCATGTATATCTCATGAGATATAAATCTTTACCCAATTCATTGGAGGGATATATAGGTCCCACCCATCTCATATTGAAATCATTCTTACATGTTCCACAAAAACATAAATCATTCATCACATCATAACCCATGAAATAAAATGGGTTTCTTAAACATCATTCCATTATAACATAATCCATATAAAATATCGTTCCATCACTAACAAAATCAAATCATAGTAATAATAGGGATATAAACATAACCCCAATTAAATATCATCATCTTAGATGGAAAATAATTTTGATAAAATAGTTGAACTTAATTATTGAAGAAAATATCCTTTCTTTTTCAATTTTTTTTTTCTTTTCTCAAAATGTCATGCAATTTTAAAAGAAAAGAATTTAGTTGAAAATAAACTTGAAATTTTTTAGAGGAAGATTCCTGGAAATAAAGCTTTATGAAGACGTAAAAATATATTCATGCCATATAAGTTAATAAAATACATTCTTCTCGTACTCTTGTTAGAAAAGTCAAAAAGTACCTCGTATGGAAAATGAAAGAAATATTCCTTCCTTACCGTTTAATAAAAATTTACCAATGGGTAAAATTGACTTTAAATAATAGTATAATAATATATATAGTATTATATATTTATAATACATGTAATTGGATGATAAATATACCCCAATAAATACTTATATGTAAACAATCTCATATAATAATGAGATTATGAAATTATCCCTTACCTTAGGTCCAATATGCTTTGTACATATATAAAACTACTATATAGTGGGTTTAAAAATATTATTAACCTGTAAAATAACCATAATAATATTAATTATATCATATATGATTCACTTATGACTTTATATTACCTGTTTATTTATCAATTCTATGTTAAAGCAACGTTTTGGGTAATAATCGTTTTTTATCGTACGTGTTTTGACTTTTTATTCTTGATATTATTATATAGATCATGATTTAATTACTTATATAATGTAAAAAAATGATTTATATATCCTAAATATTTAGTATATAGATATATATAATAGATATATAAATGAAATGGAATACACCGTTCGTGGAGACGGTTGGTCGTATGTACTCATAAACACTGTTTCCGTTTCTTTATTGAATTGAATAGAATAAATTAAATGAAATATATATATATATATAAATCCATTTGAGTTATTATATCCTATATTAAATTATTATTTATTATATATACTTTATAATCATTCTTGAATGGTTAACATGGATAATTAATCTTATCGCATCGTAGAGACGTTAAGCCGTATGTACGCACGCATGGTGATATTTTTTTTCATAGGATGGGTAAAAGGAGAAATATGGTTGTACCATAATCATAAAATCATATCCAAATATACTATATGATTTATTTATTATTATTTAGTATGGTAAAAACTTAGGAAGAGGAAGTAGAATAAGAAAAGAACTTTGAAACAAGGGATAAAACAATGACCTCTTTTTTGAGTATCTCCTTTTGATTTGCACAAAAGGTATCACTAGGATATATTTATAAAAAAATTGTGGCCTCTAGGTGGAAGGGAGGTATTTTGGGAGATTATTTTAGTATAATTTGGATGAGACACGGGGATTTAGAGGTGTTAGTAAGTGGGTAGAGGTTATGGCCTTTTATAAGAGGGAGGAGGGGCACTTTAGGAAAGTCTTGAAATATTATTTTATTATAAAAATATTTTCGAATTATAATTGTTAAAAATTGATAAATTTAGAGTATAATATGAGGATGGGTATAAATACTCTCAAAAAATATTTTTAGATAAGTTTAGGTCACAAAATTAACCTTATCTTTTAGCTTTAATCCTTAGTTAAAAACATTAACTGTTACCATGTCTTCTTGTATTTTCATAATATATGGTTACTATAGTTACTATAAAATTCCAATATAACCACAAGTGGATAATTAATGAAATTTTTAACATTATATAAGTCATTTTTCCGAATCATATATTTTTATGTCTATTATATCATTTAATAAAATAGTATTTGTTTTAAAAACTCATTTATGTCAATTTTAAAACTATTTAGTAATTTTTCTTAAATTCATAAAAAATATATTCATTACAAAAAACAACATTAAATCAAATATAACATGTTATAATCATCCAAAAAATTATTTTATGGCATCAAAATATCCAAATTACATTTAATTTAATATTTATAATATCATTTATTTGAATCATTCATTTATAAGGTAATCACTACATCATCATTGTGTAATAAATAAATTCATTTATTTAATTTATAAAAATTATAAATAAAATACCATGATTTATGAAATATTTTTAACTTTCTAATTAATATTTATAGTCAAAGATATAAATTATATAACCCTATATTAAATATGTTTTAGTAAAAGATGTGTGTTTATGTTATATTTTTATTTACTTTAAATTAAAAATTATAAAAGGTCATTATCACACCCAAGTGGAAACATGGGGTCCCAAAATCAACCCAATGAGGATAATGGTTGGAAATATCCCATATAAAATGATTATGACATGTTTTAGGGTAGTTTTAAATTATTATAATATTATTTTTTACCCTTATTTACCTAATTTACCCTTTAACCATGATAAATCTAAATAATTACTGAAGTTACTATTAATAATGTAAAACAATAAAAGGTACATATTTAAAAAATATGTAAATTCTAATTCAAAATATGGAATCAATTTTTTCAAATTAAAAACATGGAAGTTTTATTAATTAATTTAATTTTAATTCTTGTTGTCAAAACCAGAAGCCAGGTTTTTAAGAAGTAAAAACTTATCAAAAGATTGACATGTGTTTATGTCCAATTTAAATGTGAAATTACTTTCAATGATCAAAATTTGATTAAAATATAAAAAAAATCCATTTTAAATTTAAAAACAATTAAAAATATAATCTAACTATATAAATAAATTATACAAAAAGGTAGTTTTGAATTAAAATGCAGTATTTTTCACTATTCCTTAAAATATAAATTTCATCAAAATAATACCAAAATTTCAACCAAGGTAAAAGTTTATGTTATTATTTAAAATAATAATTTTATTATGTCTTATAGAACATATAAAATTTTCAAAAACTAGTTTTAAAAAGGGTTCACCATTAAAAGGTGGTAAAATTTTATTTTTTGAAAAACCCTTCTTTTACCCGAAAAATTGAATTTGTTATTATATCATATCTAGAAAACCTATAAGATGAATTTAAAACATTACATTGAATATATTACATATATATTTCACTAATAAAATATATAAAGAGTGATTTTATTATTATATAGACTCACTTATTTTCATTTAAATAGTTTTTTAGAAGGAAGTTAATACTATTCATACTCACCATTATAATGACTAGGTTATAATATTTAGTTATCAATTATACATAGGCTTGCGTAAAATAGATTATATCAAAATAAATTGAAATTGTGTGTATCACAATCCAAGAATAGTGTTGAGTATACTACAAGCTAATACGATGTTGCGTATAGGGAAAACTAATCTTGGTATAGCGTACAACACTAGACATCAAAGAAATTAAAAGAATCTATCTCATAAATCTTGAGGGGTTAAATTATACCCCCATTAAAATTTATTTCACCCTCGAAATTATTTGGGGTTATAAAATGTTTACTACTTGAATGTTTCTTTCATAAAAACCCACATCGTAAAAAGAAATATTAAACTTCATTTTAAAAAGGAAAGTTAGAAACATAACAGTTAACCAAAATAACTCATCATTGGGTTTACATATAGGAGAACATAGGTGGGAAGTGAAAACATGGATATTGAAGAAAAATACATCCATCAAGTTCTGATGGATAGTGATAGAAAATAATATTTGGAGAAAATTAACAACCAAAAATCCGTAAATATACGATGATTTAAGGGACTATCTGATTCATCAGATAAGAAGGTACTAAGATAATATTTTTGGTTTTCAAGATACTTTCCATAAATTTGAAGAATTTTTCATGAGAATAAATACTTACTTGATTTTGGTACAATCTAACAATTATTCATTCCTTGAAAAATTTCCACTTCATCTCTTATTTAAATAAATGAAGTTGAATTGGTCTATAGAGACCCGAGCCTTTTCTTACATTAAAATTACAACATTTTAAATATAAACAACATAATAGTATTAAACATAGAGGATCAAAAGGTTTAGTGTCTTGGTAAAACTAGGACCACACATAAAAAATACAACATCAAGCATAAACACTTATTTAATTTCTTCTTCTCTAGCTTCTTATTTGCACTTGTCCTCTCCTTAGTACATGTAGCCACCTGAGGATATACATAAAAAGGGGTGAGATAGAAGCCTAGTAAGAGGATAGATAAGAACAATATAGCATGGGGTGATCATAATCATAACATGAGAAAAATATCATGAACATGAGAGGAAGCATATATAAGACTTGAAATGTGGCAACACATAAAAAATAAAACATCATGTCTTAGTGGTTAACTACCACACATACTTGTTAACCAAGATAGCATCTTGTTCACACATAATTTCACATTTACTCCTGAGATTAATCACTTTACCCAATGCATTGGAGCACTGTATACTTCTGGGCTCACCCGTCACATTTAAACATTCATATTGCGCTATATAATTCTGGGCGCACCCATCACATCATAATATTATCATTAACATGCATGCCACATAGAACATATATCGATAATTAACATAACTAAACCATGGTAAGGAATTATTTTCATCTCATAAGAATAAATTCATAATCTTTGGGTTCCCAAAAGAAATAGGGAACAACATACTAGATACAAGAACCATCAACCATGAATGAGAGGTAAAAGTTGAGTTCTTAAAAGAAGAGTTCTTTTGGAAAACATTTGGATTGACATAAACTTCATTAGAAAACATGTATATCCCAGAAAAGGAAATAAAATGATGAAAAAATTATCTTTAAGGAATGAACATATCAAAAATAGAGTGAAATAGTTAAAACCCGAAGGATGAAAGTTGGGTTCGAGAATTTCCCGTTACCTTGTACCCGAATGCTTCCTTCTCTTTAATTTCCTCTTAAATCCTCCTCTTGAGATCCTCCTTAAGGATTCTAGGCTTGTTATTTTGATGAGAACATAAGCTCTTGGATGTGGGAGAGGGGATAGGGAAGATTTTTGGGCAGAGTTTAGAGAAGGCTTAGAGCTTGAGAGGTGTGAAGAAATGAGGGAGTGAAGGGTGGTTTTTATAGTGGAGGGGAGAGGGGTTTCCTTAATATAAAATTCATTTGTTTATTAATTTCCCCTAATACAAGGAATAAAGAGTCTTTAATGACAAATAATAGTAATTTTATCATGTGATTCCGAACCAAGTGGTCTTAAATCAGCAGAACATCACACATGACTCTATAATTAGCTTATTTAGCTTATTTTTGTAAATTACGATATTTCACTATTCATAAAAAATTCAAGTATTTTAGAAAAATCCCAAAAATTTACGCCAACCATTTTTCAAGATGTAGAATCCAAAAATGAAGTTCATTTTTCAAAAATAATTTTCTAAATATTATTAATTTAATATTTAATTAAAATCATAATTTACTTAAAAAACAGTTTTTAAGATTAAAACTCATTTTATAGTGCTTTCAAAAATTATGTAGGGACTTATAAAATTATATAAAAACTATAAGACATTGATTTGATAAATAATGAATACATTTTAAGAAAATAAATTTTATTTTAAATTAATCAATTAATTATAACTAATTATTTATGACTTACAAAATTCCAAAATGTTTACTAAGGTCAAATTGTCACTTTCTAAGATGTCTAAATTTTCTTTAATTATTCATGGGTAAGGTTACTATTATGTTGGATGATTTACTATTAATAAGGGTCATATTACTATTCATAAGGGTAGGTTACTATTCATATGGTTATGTTACTATTCACCAAAAATTATTTTTGTTTAATTAGACTCCAAAAATCATCTTGAACACAACCGTGTATGTTAGATTTTCAAAATTCCAAACACAAAAGTGAAAAACTTATGTTTAAAGGTAATTTATCACTTAGTAGTTCATTATGTTGTGTTTTCATGTTATTTTATGAAATAATTATAATAAGGGAATTTCCATTGAAAAACTTTGGGTCGTTATATTCTTCCCCCCTTAAGAAATTTCACCCCCGAAATTTCACTTTATACAAACAGGTGAGGGTACTTCTCCTTCATTGCCTCTTCTGGTTCCCAAGTTGCTTCCTCAAACTTATGGTTCCTCCACAAAACTTTGACAAGATGGTTTTTCTTATTTCATAGATCCTTTTCTCTCTGATCCAGAATCTTTACTGGCTGCTCACCATAGGAGAGATCATCTTCCAGCTGCACCACCTCTGAGTTTAGTACATGTGAGGGTCTGGTATGTATTTTCTCAGTAGTGATACATGAAACACATCATGAAATTGAGCCATATTTGGTGGAAGTGAAAGACGATAGGCCATGACTCCTATGCGGTCAAGGATTTCAAAGGGGAAAATATACCTTGGGATTAGCTTCCCTTTCTTCCCGAATCACATGACTCTCTTCCATGGAGATATTTGAAGGAAGACTTTATCTCCTACGTCGAACTCCAAGTCCCTTTGACGGTTGTCAGCATAGCTCTTTTGCCGACTTTGAGCATCTTTGATGTGTTTCTGGATGACTTGAACCTTCTCTGTAATCTCTTGAACAAGATTAGGTCCAATTAGCTTTCTTTCTCCAACTTTATCCCAACAGGTTGGAGTTCTACATCGCTTTCTATAAAGAGCTTCATATGGAGCCATCTGAATACTTGAGTGGAATCTATTGTTGTATGATAACTCAACCAATGGGATATGATGATCCCATACACCTTTTAATTCTAGAGAGTAGGCTCTTAGAATATATTCATGCGTCTAAATACTACTTTTAGATTGGCCATCAGTTTGGGGGTGATACGCCGTGCTGAAATTTAATTCAGTACTCAAAGCATGTTGAAGGCTCCTCCAGAATTTAGATGTGAACCTTAGATAATGGTCAGAGAAAATTGAGAGTGGAACACCGTGTAATCTCACCACTTCCTTCACACATATCTTTTCAAGTTTCTCAAGAGAGAGGTCTTCCTGAATAGCAATAAAATGGGCATCTTGGTGAGTCGGTCAACCACAACCCATATCACATTACTTTTCTTTAACATTTTCAGGAGACCCGTGAAAAAGTCCATAGTAACATTTTCCCATTTCCACATGGGTATAGGAAATGACTGCATCATACCTTTGGACTTTTGTCGCTCAACTTTAACTTGATGACATACCAAGCACCTTGATATATATTCTGCAATCATCTTCTTCATGTTATCCTACCAGAAGTGTTCTCGGAGATCACGATACATCTTGGTACTCCTAGGATGGATAAATAAAGTTGAGCTATGTTCATTGTCCAATAGCTCCTTCTTTATCCCGGGTGATGAAGGCACACAAAGCTGCGTTCCAAACCAAATCATACCATCATTTTTGATATGGAACTCTTGCATATTTCCTTCCTTTACCACATTCACCCTCTTTTGTATCTCCACATCATCCCTTTGTGCTTCCTTAATCTTCTCCTAGATGGATGGTTGCACAATCATTTGGGAAAGGTAGGATGTATCCCCCAACCTTATGATTTCCAAATCCATTCTTTTCATATCCATGAATATAGGATTGGTATTTTGACGAGACCAGAAGGATGAAAGTTGGGTTCGAGAATTTCCCCTTACCTTGTACCCGATTGCTTCCTTCTCTTTAATTTACTCTTAAATCCTCCTCTTGAGATCCTCCTTAAGGAAGCTAGGATTGGTATTTTGATGAGACTAGAAGCTCTTGGACGTGGGAGAGGGGCTAGGGAATATGTTTGGGTAGATTTTAGAGAAGGCTTGTAGCTTGAGAGGTGTGAGGAAATGAGGGAGTGAAGGGTGGTTTTTATAGTGGAGGGGAGAGGGGTTTCCTTAATATAAAATTCATTAGTTTATTAATTTCCCCTAAGAGAAGGAATAGTGAGTCTTGAATGACCAATAATAGTAATTTTATCATGTGATCCCGAACCAAGTGGGCTTACATCATCATAACATCACACATGACTCTATAATTAGCTTATTTAGCTTATTTTTGTAAATTACAGTATTTCACTATTCATAAAAATTCAAGTATTTTAGAAAATCCCAAAAATTTACCCCAACCATTTTTCAACGTTTAGAATCCAAAAATGAAGTCCATTTTTCAAAAATAATTTTCTAAATATTATTAATTTAATATTTAATTAAAATCACAATTTAATTAAAAAACAGTTTTTAAGATTAAAACTGATTTTATAGTGCTTTCAAAAATTACATAGGGTCTTATAAAATTATATAAAAACTATAATACATTGGTTTGATAAATAATTAATACATTTTAAGAAAATAAATTTTCTTTAAATTAATTAATTAATTATAATTAATTATTTATGACTTACAAAATTCCAAAACGTTTACTATGGTCAAATTGTCACTTTCTAAGATGTCTAAATTTTATTTAATTATTCATGGGTAAGGTTAATATTATGTTGGATGATTTACTATTCATAAGGGTCATATTAATATTCATAAGGGTAGGTTACTATTCATAAGGGTACGTCACTATTCACCGAAAATTATTGTTGTTTCATTAGACTCCAAAAATCATCTTGAACACAACCGTGTATGTCAGATTTTGAAAATTGCAAACATATAAGTGAAAAACTTATGTTTAAAGGTCACTTATCACTTAGTAGTTCATTATGTTGTGTTTTCATGGTATTTTATGACATAATTATAAGAAGGTAATTTCCATTAAAAAACTTTGGGTCATTACATTGTCATTCTTAAAGTGTTAGAAGATCATCCGATAGAATTATAGGTCATTACATCTATCTCAACAAAAAGGTTAACATAGGTAATCAAATATGAATATGTACACTTATAGTGAGATAATACATTAATTCTAACAAACTTCAACCAAATTATAACTTACACTATCCATAAATGGATAACATTACAATCCTTCCAAAAACTGAAAATATAATACTTTATAAAAAGGTGAACTAAATTGACTTCAAATTTATCCCTCATATATCATAAAGTAGTTATTTGTTGTCACATTCTAAACATGTGAATACCTTAATCATGTATTCTCTTAAAACATGATAATAACATGAATTACTATAGAACCTTAGTGAAAACATGCATTCTTTTAAAATTAACCCTTTCCACAAAAAAAAAATTCTATATACTCAAACCATGATATCACTTTGTGATTATATCATTCATGAGGTCATTAATACTGCCAAACATTTCATTATCTTCTTATCCCATCATTATACACATATCATGTGCTTCCCAAATATATTTCAATCAATTTTCATGGTTACCAGTACTATATACTTATGGAAAATAATAATGGACCAATACATAGATATTCCAATATTCCATAATACTATAAAAGAGATTCTACAAAACTATTTTGGAATCCCATTACAAAAACCCTTAATCATTCCACCACTTCATTGTCATACTCAACATCGTCAATAGTGATCACATATGATTTTCCTTTTTCTATGGCCTTAAGAGGTTTTTGATGTCGATAATCATCAATAACACTTGGATTAAGGAACTGGTTAACATAATGCCCCATTTCCTTGCACTTGTAGCATTGAAGTGTGGGTGGTTCATTCTCTGTAGTCTTTTCTCTATTCACATCATTAGAAACCTTTTTCCTTTTACTTCAACACTCAACTTCTTGATGACATTATTTTCCACACTTAAAACATTTTTTAGTACCTTTAAGGCAATATCCACCATGATTATTTCCACACTTTGAGCATAAGGAAACATTTATCTTCTTTTCACCATTGTTTTGAGATTTTCCGTTGAACTCCATCTTTCGTTTCTTGTCAAAACCATGAGATTGATATGTAACACCAACTTCCATTTCTACCTTGATAGAACAATTAAAAATCTATTCATATATAATAAAGAATATTATATCTAATGACCTTAGAATATTTCATTTTAAGCCACTAAAGAATCAATCAACTTTATTTTTAGGTTGGATGATAAAGCCAGAAGCATACCTTGCATGTCTTGTAAAATTTTCCTTGTATGTACCAATGGATTCATCATCCTTTTTCTTAAGCTCAAGAAACCCCTTTTCCATATTTTTTCTAATAATAAGCGGAAAGTAATTATTAAAAAATAAGTTCTTGAACTCATCCCATTCCATGGATTTAATTTCATATTGTTACCTTTTATTCTTGATTAGAGTCCCCCACTAGTCTATTTTTCCTTCTAAATAATAAATAACCAACATGAATTTTTCATGTTCTGAACATTAAAGGATGGAAAATATATTTTCAATGGTACTCATCCATTTTTCATCAACAAGTGGATCAAAATAACCACTGAAAGATGGTGGGCATTGCCTCATGAAGGACTCAACAAAATGTTGTTCCTTTCTCTACTCATTTGGAAGTCTAGAATGATTCATAGCTTATATAAGTATAACAATGAGATTTTTCATTCCATCCCCCATAACATTTGGTTATTTAGGAGGAAAATAATTGAATTTCCTTGTTCATTGATCATTAACATAGTTCATTCAGGTTCTAACCATTTTCTAAAACACAAAAAGAATATTTTTAGAGGAAAAAATCATACTAGGAAAATAACATAATAAAGGGGGATTACTTTAAATATCTAACATATTAGGTTTATTATTTGTTTTTTTTGAAAAGGAGGTTTATTGTTAGGTTATTCGTGATCATTACCATAATTCTAGGACTGTAACATATAGTTAGACTTATCCTTAGGAGAATCCTTAGACATACCTTAGAAATATCTCTAGGGATCTCTCTAAAGTTTTCGCGTCCTAGTTTCCAAAGGTTAACTAAACCTTTGTTTTAATACCAAATATAGGGACCCAAGATTGAAATAAATAAACATTACATATATTTTGAATAATAATTAATAAATTAAAAAAATATATACACCCACAAACCGTATTAGTTTAGTGTCTTTGGAAACATGAAACATAATATTTTGACTTGGTGAAAGATCTTCAACATTTACCATAAAGATCTTATCCTTTTGATTTCCTACCTAAAAAATTTATTTATATACTAGGGAAAATAAAACATAAAAAGGGTGAGCTCAAATTCTCAGTAAGGGTAAACATGTAGAATATAAAACAAACTATAAACATAAGAATTTAAAAACATGAACATAATGTTTAAATATCAAAATCCTGAGTCATGAAATAAATATTAGAAGTACGTAAGGCATAGATCATAAAGGAAAATTAACCATGAAAAATTATAATTGGCATAAAACATGGAATTTTGGAAAAAAAACAATCACATAATATGATTTCCATAGTACCCAAGGCATTTCTACCAAGACCATCATAGTGGAAAAGTCCATTACTGAACCGATTTTACTTTCTATTCGATCCATGTATTACTGAATTGGATTTACTTGTCATTCTAGCCCTGTATTACTGAACCATATTTACTTTCCATTCCAATCATGTATATATCATTATATATAAATATTTACCCAAAAAATTTAATGGAGATATAGGTTCCACCCTTCTCATAGTGAAATCATTCTTAAATGTGCCACAAAAACATAAATCATTCATCATATCATAACCCATGAAATAAAATGGGTTTCTTAAACAACATTCCATCATAAAATAATCCATATAAATTATAATTCCATAATTAAAAAAATAAAATCATAGTAATAATAGGGATATAAACATAACCCCAATTAAATAAACCCATCTTAGATGAAAAATAATTTTGATAAAATACTTGAACTTAACTCTTGAGAAAAATATCTTTTCTTTTTCAAAACATTTTCTTTTCTCAAAATACCATGATATTTTAAAATGAAATAATTTAGTTGAAAATAAAATTTAAATTTTATAGAGGAATATTCATGGAAATAAGGTATTGTGAAGATGTAAAAATCCATTCATGCTGTATAAGTTAAAAAAATTCACTCTTCTCATACTCTTGCCAGAAAAGTTAAAAAGTACCTCGTATGAAAAATGAAAGAAAGATTCCTTCCATAATGTTTAATAAAAATTCACTAATGGGTAAAATTGACTTTAAAAAATAGTATAATAATATAAATAATATTATATATTAGGGAAGCATGGATGCAGATGATAAATATACCCCAATAAATACTTATATATAAACAATCTTACATAATAATGAGATTAGGAAATTATCCCTTACCTTAGGTCTGATATGCTTTGTATGTATCCAAATATCATGTATAGTGGGTTTAAAAATATTATTAACTTGTAAAAAAACCATAATAATTTTATTATATCATATATGATTCACTTATGACTTTATATTACCCATTTATTTATCAATTCCATATTAAAACAACATTTTGGATAATAAACGTTTTATTTATCGTACATGTTTTGACTTGTTATTCCTTATATTATTATATATATTGTGATTTAATTAATTATATAATTTAAAACATGATTTATATATCATAAATATTTAGTATAGAAATATATATAATAAATAGATAAATTAAATGGAATACACCGTTCATGGAGACGGTAGGTCGTACGTACTAATGAACGCTATTTCCATTTCTTTATTGAATTGAATGGAAGAAAGTAATTGAAATATATATATATATAAACATAAATATAGTATAATTATTATATCATATATTTAATTATTATTTATCATATATATTTTATAATCATTCTTGAATGGTTAACATGGAGAATGAATCTCATCGCGTCGTGGAGACGTTAAACTGTACATACGCACACATGGTGATATTATTGTATCATATGATGGGTAAAAAGTGGAATATGGTTTTCCCATATTCATAAAAACATATCAGTATATAGTATATACTGGTTTTATTATTTTAATATGGTAACAAATTAGTATGAGGAAGTAGAAGAAGAAAATAACTTTGAAAGAAATGATAAATCAACGACCTCTTTTTCGAGTATATCTTTTTGATTTGTAGAAAAGTTATCCATAGGATGAATTTATACCCAAATTTTGGACTCTAGGTAGAAGTTAGGGATTTTTGGAGCTTATTTGAGCATAATTTTGATGATACAAGGAGATTTATATGTGTGAGTACGTGGGTATATGTAGTGGCATTTTATAAGAGGGAGGAGAGACAATTTAAGAAAGTCTTGAAATATTATTTTATTATAAAATTATTTTCGAATTATAATAATTAAAAGTGATAAATTTATATTATAATATGATTATGTGTCTAAATACTCTCAACAAATAGGTTTTAGACAAGTTTAGGTCACCGAATTAACCTTATCTTTTAGCTTTAACCCTTAGTCAAAAACATTATCTCTTACCACATATTCTTGTATTTTCAAAATATATGGTTACTATATTTACTATAAAATGACAATAGAACCAAAATTAGATCATGAATGAAAATTTTAATATTATATAAGTCATTTTTCTGAATCATAGATTTTTAGGACTATTATATCATTTAATAAAATAGTATTTGTTTTAAAAACTCATTTTTGTTAATTTTGACACTATTTAGTAATCAATTTTTGTTAAAGTAATAAAAAATTTATTCATTCAAAAAAAATACATTAACTAAAATATAACATGTCATAACCATCCATAAAATTATTTTATGACATTAAAATTTCGAAATTATATTTATTATAATTTTTATAATATCATTTATTTGAATCTTTCATTAATAATGTAATCACTCCTTCATCATTGTATAATAAATAAATAAATTTATTTAATTTCTAAAAATTATAAATAAAATACCATTATGTAGGAAATATTTTTAGATTTATAATGACTATTTATAGTCAAATATATCAGTTATATGACCTTATATTAAAAATGTTTTATTAAAAGATACATGTTTATGTTATATTTCTCTTTAAATTAAAAATTATAAAAGGTCATCATCACACCCAAGTGGCTCCATGGGGTACCAAAATTGACCCAAGGAGGATAATGGTCGATCATATCTCATAAAATAGTATTACGAAACGTTTTAGGGTAGTTTTATGTTATTATAATATTATTTTTTACCCTTATTTACCAGATTTACCCTTTAACCACTGTAAATCAAAATAATTACTGAAGTTATTATACATAATGTACAAAACTAAATGGTAATTATTTAAAAAATTTGGACCTTATGATTCAAAATATTTAATTCAATTTTCTAAATTCAAAATGTAGAAGTTGAATTAATTAATTTAATATTAATTCTCGTTGTCAAAACCAGAAAGCGTGTTTTTAAGAAGTAAAAACTTATCAAAAGATTGACATTTGTTTATGTCCAATTTAAATGTGAAATTATTTAAATTTACAAAAATTGGATTAAATGATAAATAAATAATCAAATTAAACTTTAAAACTAATTAAAAATATAATCTAACTATATAAATAAATTAGACGAAAAGGTAGTTTTGAATTAAGATGCAATATTTTTCACTATTCCTTAAAATATGAATTTAATCAGAAAAATACCAAAATTTAAAACAAGGAAAATTTTTATGTTAATATTTCAAATAATAAATTTATTATGTAAAATAGAACTTATAAAATTCTCAAAAACTAGTTTTAAAAAGGGTTCTCCATCCAAAGGCGGTAAATATGTATTTTTTGAAAAATAATTTTTTATCCAAAAAATTTAATTGGTTATTATATCATATCTAGAAAATATATAATATGAGTTTAATACATTAAATTGAATATATTAAATATATATTTCACTAATAAAATCCATAAATAGTGATTTTATTATTTTATAGACTCACTTATTTTCATTAAAATAGTTTTTTAGAATGAAGTTAATTTTATTCATACCCACCATTATAATGAATATGTTATAATATTTAGTTATCACTTATACTCGGTCTTGAATGAAATGAATTATATCAAAATAAATTGAAATTGTGCGTATCACAAGCCAAGAATGGTGTTGTGTATACTGCAAGATAATACAATGTTGTGTATAGCGCAAGCTAATCTTGGTGTAGCGTACAACACAAGAAATCAAAGAAATTAAAAGAATATATCTCATAAAATATTGAGGTGTTACAGTATAGGACATGAATAATATGAAAAACCAAACAGTACCTAGGACATCTAAAATAAAATAAAAGTGGCCATATACCAAATGCTCCTCTTTCCCAAGATGGACTCCCACACTCTAACACCTCAAGGATTTCTAGACATACTAAAAATTAAAACCTCAACTAATAAACAATATCCAATGATGATAAATGTGCTTGTATTTAAGTTAAATGATAAAAAGTGAGGATTCATGTCCATCAGAGTTCACATGTTGGTTATGATCTTGAAGACTCAGTATGCACCACCAAATATCTCAAATCACACACAAAAAGAGGTAGGTGTATACATCAAAATTTAGTTTCCCATTTATATGAATAATAATAAAATATTTTCATAGAATAAAGCCTGAACATTAAATATATGAGCAATGATGTATATCATTGATCAAGTCTTATCATAAAAAAACTCCTTATACCAATAGGATCAAAACCAGTATTTAATTTCTTCGAGCCTTGCTCAAAATCCAGAATAAAGAAACCCAAAATCTAATAGACTCTGGTACATTGGGTGTAAACCTATAAAACTAAATGATTATTTAATAACCCATGTCATACTCACTAGGGAGGGAAGAGGGATCAAATTCTAAAACACCCCCATTATTCTCACTAAGGGGGGGGGATAATTTATTGTCCTAGATTTGGAATATTCAAGATGGGGATGAATTGAGTTTTAAAAAATCTTGCAATATTTTCCACTCTTTAGAAAGATTTGAAATCACTTAAAGTATAAGAAATTATTTCAATAAATTAGAGTAAAAAAAATATACAAGTACATCAGAAATTAAATTATTCAGAAGATAAGACTTGATTAGATCAAAAGAGTAAACTGAACTAGAAAAATACAAAATGGAACAATGAAATGGAGTTCAGGATGATTGTTGTTATCAAAAAATATATTCCATGCACCTTTTCATGGAAGTCATGATATGATCCTCACTCAGAAAACACAAGTCGATCGTGAGTATAAAAGTATTTATATGACTAAGGAAGAAGAAAATTAGACCTCCATATGGCGTATAATATCTCACACACCGAGGAATAAAGATTTCTAAAAAAGATGCTCTATATGTTTATGTGGTGGTTATTATCTCATAGAAGAAGTAGGCTATAGATTTCACACGTCACTGGTGAAAAGGGAATCAAGGAAATAAAACCTATTTTTGAGGGTCTTTTGGGCACTTTTTTTGCCTCAAAAATTATCCTAATAGGGTGTATACACTTTAATTAAGTTCATAGTTTTCCTTGTAGGCTTCAATTTTGTAGTTGTAGTGCCGAAATTGACTTACGAATCAATATTTATGACCATTCTAAGTCAGGATTTATTTCAACATAAAAGAAAATTAACAAAGTCCAAAATATCACATAGCACTATAGGTCTTACTTGGATCACATAACACCTTTCACTACTACAAAATAGACCTTAAAAAATGCTAAAAATAGCCTTTATCAGTGATAGATAATCATTGAGAATTGGAGCATGATTAAATGTCATTGACTTTTATCAGTGCTAAAAAATAACTAATAAATGGTTTCTTTATCAGTGCTAAGAAAAGAATTTATAAATGTATCCTTTATCAGTATTGTTTTACTGTAGATAAAGGTACCATTTATCAATGCTTTTATTTAGTACCGATAAAGAGTACATTTATCATCATTTTTAAAAGTGATGATAAAAGACACATTTATTAGTGCTTTCAAAAGCACTGATAAAGGATGAATATTTTAGCGCTTTCAAAAATGCTGATAAAGGGTCATGTTGTAGTGTGATATAATAGCATACTGCAACCAGTGAAATGTATTGTAACAACATACCACAACACCAAAAACACCACTAGATATCAAAACAATTAATTACCAATAGAGAATTTAAATTATATGAAATTCATAGCACAAATTCAAGAAAAAAACACTATATTATAGACATTTCAAACATCAGTTTGTACAATTAAATAAGTACAAATTATTACATACATTTAAAAAAATCAACATTCCTTTGCCTTTTTATCCAGACCTTGAATCATAATATTGCTGAAAAAACCATCCCTACTCAATCAAAAGAATGTATTTGTATTAGAAAACAATTCTTATGTTAGTAATAATATAAATAAATTAATTAATAGAAAGTGTTAATTTTAAAAATAAACTTTCAGTCATACCAGGAACACTGTTTATTAGATTGAGTTGTGGTTGATTCTTACACATAAAACTATTTATTTTTCATATTCAATAATTATATATGTGAAAATTAATTAAATAAGTAGAAGAAAAATCCCCACAGGTGGAGCCTAGTGGTTGCGCAAGTGACATTTTTTGAACTAAAATGTCAATTTTTAACTGATAAAAGAAACTTTGAGTCATACTAGGAATATAGTGTATTATATTTAGGTGGTTATGATTCCTATATGTCAAAAATGACATATGGATAAATTCTATAAAGTATCAAAACAAAATGAATGTATTTTATTGGTTTTTGAGTAGGTTAGTTTTCCATTTTACTAAAATTGATTTCAATTTTAAATAAAAAGATGCACTTGGAGTCATATCGGTCACACTGTGCATTAGATTTATATGTATCCAATTCCTAAATGTATCAAATGACTTATTGATTATTTTACGAAAGTATAATTTTTTTAATGCATTTGATTGTTTTTGATTAGGCCATTTGTCCATTTTACTAAAATTGATGTCAATTTTAAATAAAAAGATTCACTTAGAGTCATACTGGTCACACCATGAATAGGATTGAAGTGAATCCAGTTCCTAAAGGTCAAAAATGACATGTATAGTATGAAAATAATCCAAATGTTTTTGATCAGTTTTGAGTAAGTCTCTTCTTTTTTTACTAAAATGACCTTTTAAATTGGAAACACACACTTTGACTCATGATGATCACATCATTTATCGATATGAAATGATAATGGTTCCTATACATCAAAAATGTATTATGAATCATTTCCCTAAATTATTAATAAAATAAAAGCATGTTTGATCAATTTTTAGTGAGTGAATTTTTTTAAAACAAAATGTCAATTTTAAACTAATAACAGAAACTTTGAGTCATACTGGTCACATTGTGTATCAGATTGAGTTTAATATGATTCATACACATAAAAAATGAATAATGTATCATTTTCAAAAATTATAAAAACAATACAAACGTATTTCCTTAGTTTTTAGTAGGTCAATTGTCTATTTTACTAAAATTGATGTCAATTTAAAATAAAAAGATGCAATTAAGGTCATATAAATCACACCATGCATCGTATTGATGTGAGGATTATTACTACATGTCTCAAATGACTCATTGATCATTTTTATAAATTATAAAAATAATCTGAATGTGTTTTCTCATTTTTGAGTACATCACTTATCTTTTTTTACTAAAATGCCATTTTAAAATGGAAACACACACTTTGACTCATACTGATTACATCGTGTATCAGCTTTATGTGAGTAAAATTCCTACATATAAAAAATGAATTATAGATCCTTTCACTAAATTATCATTAAAATCCAAGAATATTTGATTGGTTTTTAGTGAGAGATAGTTTTTGATCTAAAATGTCAATTTTAAACTAATAATAGACACTTTGAGTCATACTGAGCACATCATGTATCATATTGAGGTGTAGATAATTTCTACACATCAGAAATGACTTATGGATAATTTCAGTAAAGAATTAAAAGAATCCAAATACATTTTCTTTGTTTTGAGAAGGTCAGTATCCATTTTACTAAAATAATGTCAATTTTAAATAAAAAGACGCACTTGAGGTCATACCAGCCACATCATGTATCAGATTGAGGTGAGGCCAATTCCTACATGTCTCAAATAAATTATTCATAATTTTATAAAAGTATAAAAACAATCAGAATGTGTTTTCTTAGTTTTGAGTACATCACTTGTCTTTTTTACTAAAATTTCATATTAAATTGGAAACATGCACTTTGAATCATACTGATCATGTTGTGTATCAGTTTGATGCGAGACTGATTCCTAAATATAAAACAATGAATTATGAATTGATTCAATAAATTATCAATAAAATACGAGTTCATTTGATTCATTTTCACTAAGTGATAATTTTTGATCTAGAATGTTTATTTTAAACTAATAACCTACACTTTGAGTCATATTGGGAAAATTGTGTATTATATTGAGGTGAGGATGATTCCCACACATTAAAAATTACTTATGGATCGTTTTCATAGATTATCAAAACAATATGAATGAGTTTTCTCAGTTTTGAGTAGGCTAATTGTCCATTTTACTAAAATTGATGTCAATTATAAATAAAAAGATGCACTTGAGGTCATATAGGTCATACCATGAATTATATTGAGGTGTGATAGATTCCTACACATATAAAATAAACTATGGATAATTTTACTAAGGTATAAAATCAATCTGAATGCATTTGATTGGTTTTGAGTACATCACTAGTCTTTTTTACTAAAATATCTTTTTAAACTGGAAACCTGCACTTTGACTCATATTGATCACATCATGTTTCATTTTGACATGAGACCAATTACTAAATTTCACAAATGACTTATGAATAATTTTACCAAATTATGAATAAAATATGAGTGCGTTTGATCAATTTTCAATGAGGGAAAACTTTTGATCTAAAATGTCAATTTTAAACTGATAATGGACACTTTGAGTCATACCGGGGATATCGTGTATCATATTAAGGTGTAACTGATTCCTAAAAATCCCAGATTAATTATGGATAATTTTAATAAATTATCAAAACAATATGAATATGTTTTCTTAGTATTGAGTTTGTCATTTTTCTTTTTTACTAAAATTAATTTTAATTTTAAATAAAAAGAATCACTTGGAGTCATACTAGTCACACTGTGTGGCGTATTGAGGTACAATTGATTATTTTTTCATCCTAAAGTCTAAAAATAATCTTAAATACCAATGTTATAATGATTTCCATTGTCTTTATTTATTGAAATACCAACACTATATATCAAGTCAATGTTCTTAGATGAAAAAACTTTCTCGTTGTTGAAAACCAGAAGAGTAAAGGAAGCAGATGTGCCCATTATATAATGAGAAGTCTCCACAATGACCACATGAGATTCCCATAATCTTATGGATTTCAATGAGAAATGTTTTTATACTAAGAACATCGAGCCAATATGACTTCCAAAAAGATCTATGAAAAAAATTAAATAAGTATTACAAAAAAATGATAAGGAATTTAACTTACAGATATTAGAAAAAATGATGACAAAATTAATTAAATAAGTAGAAAGTATTCACCTTTTCATGATGTTTTTATGCATTATTTATGAATTTCCTTATTTTCATTATCTCAGTTTCAGTCTTGAATTCCAATCTCTTGTGAGCATGAAAATCTTCGAAAAAACCAACTAAACTTGAACAAAAGAATCCACATGTATAGGAAAACAATTATTATATGAGTAATACTTAAAATTAATATATAAAACATAAATACGAAACAATACATTAATTATATATGGAAAATTATTTTATGATAAAAACATCAATATTACCTCTATGATTGAGCAGTAGAGGGAACTTGAAGGAAAGTGATAAATGCCAACATGGTAGGGGTGAAAAGTTTCTTATGGGGAAGATGTTTGTGGAAGTTTTGGTGAAGAAAGGAATGAAATATGGATAGAAAAACCCAAATAAAACAAAAGAATCAACTTGTATAAGAAAACAATTATTATGTGAGTAATACTAAATAGAAATAAATTAAACATAAATATGAAATAATACATTAATTCTATGGACAATGATTTTAATTTGTAAATATCAATATTACCTTTGTGATTGATCATAGGTAGAATCATTTCTCTTCCTACAAAGTTAGTGGAGGTAACATGAAGAAAAGTGATAAATGCAACACTGTAGGAGTGAAAATGTTTTAAGGGGGAAGAATTCTATGGAAGATTTTGTGTAGAAAGGCATAAAAGATTGACAGATCACCCAAATCGAACAAAAGAATCCACATGTATAAGAAACAAATTATTATGTGAGTAATAATAAAAATAAATAAATTAAAATAAATATGAAATAGTATATTAATTATAAGGAAAATTATTTTACGATGCAAACATCAAGATTACCTCTGTGATTGAGAAGTGGAAACTTAATTTCTATTCCTGTAAAGGCAGTGGAGAGAACTTGAAGGAAAGTGATAAATGAAAAATTGTGAGGGTGAAAATGTTTAGAGGGAGAAGAAGTATATGGAAGTTTTGGTATAGAAAGGCATGAAAGATGTAAATACCACCCTAAATTTAATAAAAGAATCCACTAGAAGAAGAAAATAATTATTATGTGAGTAATACTAAAAATAAATAAATTAAATGTAAATATTAAACAAAACATTAATTTAATGGGTAATGATTTTACTATGAAAAAAATCAATATTAACTCTATTATTGAGAAAATAAAACATTATTAATTTTCCTAAAAATTCATGACATATTGATAGAAATATTCTAAAATTAATAAACTCTACAAGTAATAATGAAAATTAAATCAAAATTTCATTATATAATTTTTTGGTAAAATAGAGAAAGTATATTGTAACATTACATTTAGATATTTCCAAAGGGTTTCCTTTATTATAGTTTTTTATTATGATGGATTGGATACATCATCATGTGTAGAAGAAATTATTTCCATGATTAGTCAAATATTAAATTTATATTATTTCAATGTAATAGAGAATGTATAATATTATGAGGAAAAACATAATATAATAAAATATATTTTTACCTTTTCATTGAACTCTATTTTTAAAGGTTTTAGGGATTTGGTAACTCTATCAAGAATACAAATCCCCTCTTTGTGGTACATTCTAAAGTATAATAAATGGTCTATATTGGGACTAACATGAACTCATTTTGATATCCGAATGAAAGGGTCATCCTCGATTTAATTTTCATCTAACTAGATATTTGTTTTAGTCTTTAGTAGGAAAATAGACCAATTCTTATTTATTGGATCTAAGACATAAAAAAGTTGAACTGATTGTGATTAAATTATGAAATGATCTTCTTTTTCCCCTTCCATACTAAAATTCACCTTCATGAAGCCCATTTTATCAACTTCCACTACACTGATACTATCAACCCATTCAAAAAGGAAAATCATCACTTGAAATGTTGTATAATCCAACTCATATATCTATTCAATAATGCCAAAATATAACATATTTACATAATTTATATTTCTATATTTGGAACCAGATATGTGCATTGCTTCAGCCATAAGCATAAAACCACTATTTTTCATCATACTACAGTCATTGTGCTCTTTTTTATAGAACGTATAACCATTGATTACAAAACCAGTGTAAGATATAACATTTTAATTCGGTCCCCTGGATAGCCATTGAATTTTTTCGACAATTGAATTCATATTTTCAGATAAATCCTTATAAATTTAATCTTAGAACCATGCTATAAACTATTTATTATGTGTATTTTATATCCATACTTCAACCCTTGATGGATTCAAATCTCTAATAATTTCTTTGTGGTATTAAATATATAGATCAACATCTTCACTATTATGTAAAATGTAATTTTTCACTTTCTCCCACTCTTTCAAGATAATTGTAACGACATCTATTTCAAAAATCCCTTTACCTCTAAGGAATGAAATATGAAAATAATTTGGGAGACTAATGCTGTCAACATCTGATAGGTAATTGGTACAAAATTCAATAGCTTCTTCAACAATATGTTATTCTGAAATACAACATTTTGGCCAACTTCAATTCTTGACATACCCTTTCAAAATATTTATATACCGTTCAATGGGGTACACCCATATGTAATGGACATGACTACATAGTTGAACCTCTCAAACCAACTGAGAAATCAGGTGAATCATTATATCAAAGAATAATGGTGGGACAAACATCTCTAATTCACATAATATGACTGCAACCTCTTTATTCATTATGGGAAACTTCACGGAGTCTATAACTTTACTATATATGACTTTGAAAAAGAAGTAAATTCTGGTTAATGTATGTCGTACATTTTGATACATAATTCAATGGAAAGAAAAAAACATCAAATATTTCATCAAAACATGACATTAGTGTGATTTTAGTCCTTATAACTTCAAATTAGTCATTGAAATGAAATTTTTGATATTTTATGAATAAACCTATGGAACTTTTACACTATTAAGTAAATGGAAATATTGAATTTTTTTTGTATGGATAGAGTCTAAGATGATGGAGGAAGAAAATTATTCATTTTACCCTTCACTAATGCCAACACTTCCCTTATACCCATTTAAATCAAGTCCTACATAGTCTTGATGCCATATTTTGTTTTTCTAGGAACATTTAGTAATGTGGCCATATCACTATCAAATAAATTTTTTCTACATGCATGACATCAAGAAAATGTCTGAGATAAAAAAAATTACAATACGGTAATTCAAAGAAAATTGATTGCTTCTTCCAATATAATTTTGTATGGTTTTTAGAAAATGGTTTATCGAAGATAGTGTTAATATAATTTACTTTATTGTATAGTTTATTTAACATTACTGGATATGGTTTTGTACGTTTTTTGATATTCCCATTGAATTTTGTTATCCAGGATCAGTATTTATTTCATTGAGGTAAAAATATCCGATGTCCTAAAAACACAATCTTCTGGGAATGTTTCAACCAAAATGATTATGTACAATTTTCACAAATAGGACACCCTAAAATTCCTTTAATGCTATAGAATGATAAATTTACATAAGTAGGGAAGTCATTTATCACCCCATAAAATATAACCCTCAATGTGAATTCTTCACTTCTATGAGCATCATACATTATAACACCAGTATCCCACATCAATTTCAGTTCTTCGATCAATGTAGCCAAATAGACATCAAATTATTACTAGGTTTCTTTGGTATAGATATAATAAGAGGCAACATAATGTATTTTTTCTTCATGCATAATCATGGTGGAAATTTATAATTTACCAACATGATGGGCCATGTACTTTGAGTACTACTCGATACACCAAAAATATTTACTCCATATATAGATAACACAATAAGAAAGTTTCTTGGATCATTTCCATATTCAGGATACTCATAATAAATTTTCTTCCACTGAGGAGAATCTGCTGGATGATGTAGGTTCCCATTTTTAATTATTCTATCTTCATTCCATTTCAATTGTCTCACGGTTTCCTGACATCCATATAGTATTATACACCATGGAATGATAATAAAGTACCATATATATTTCAAAGGACTTGATTCATTTTTCAAGTATCAATTTGTGCTACACTTAGGGAACTTTATGAGTGATTCATGATCCTTGAGAAATAATATGCAGTTATTTGGAAAAAGGTGTATTTTTTAGAGATCATTACCATTGAACGTAAAATTATTTTAGTGTCATATGTTCGAAATTGTATTTAATTTTCTCCTGGTATCATATCATTCAGGAAACCAGGTAGTTCTGTAAAGATGGTGTCACTGTATCCACTGCCATATTTCAAATTATATAACTTCAATACATCTAAAAATATTGTGTATTTAGTACAACCAGTATAAAATGGTCTCTTGGAACAACTATTTAACTTCTCAAATAGCTTTGGAAAATCACGACGGTCATATTCAATTGTCATTTTCATTTCTTCCAGGCGATCTCCATCATCATTTACAATGGAATCAAATGATCCAGAAACCATAGTATCATCCCAATCGGTGTCCAAATTAAAATTTTCCCCATGTTTAGTCCAACATTTATATCTTTGATCTATTTTGTGACAAATCAAATATTGTTTCAACCCTTCTAAACTAATTTTTATTTATATAACAACAACGTAAACATGGAAAAAGGATTTTATAAGGATCATATACATGATATCTTGAAAACTTGATGAACTATTTAACTCCATATTCATACTCATTTTTGAAATGATTAGAGTGAATCCATTTTCCATTCATATTCATCCTATTAGGTTCATAAAATATTAATTTTTGTACAATAAATAAATAAATACACATAAGATATTCAATATCAAAGGTGAAAGTTATAGAAAATTATAATAAGGGAAACCCAACATTTGATTGTTTCAAAGAATTTCAGTATGCTTTCAAGAAAATGAGTAATTGAATTTAAGAAAATAATTAATCCACTGTGGTAGGTGTTATCCTATGAATTCCTTCAAAGGTGATAGTTATAGACAAATGTCATCCTCATCAACTCATCTCCCATATATTTATCATTGCATTTTGTTGTTTGACACACCCCCCCCATATCTTGTGGACATACACCTGTGTTGCTTGAAATAATCTAAGTAGTAGTCATCCATGGGATGACTAATGCTTCGAGTAGTACAAGAAATATAAAAGAGACTGAGGATGAGTCTCAAGTAATAAATTGAAATAATAACTATTGTTTGACACACATCAATCATTTATTAAATCCCCTAAACAAATGAAATATAATATAGTCAATTAAGAAGTAATAAGAAACCCAAATATGATAAACAAGAATAATATACTCTCATTTAATAAACTAGTAGATATAAAAATTTATAGACAAAAAATTTTAATAAATAAAGATTTATTTCATATACATGGATGGTAATAAAAGATTACTAGGGGTGGAACCAATACATGTAGACCTAAAATGAAGAATACCTAATTTTTTTATAATATATATAATTTGATAACCTCCATTCTATTTTTTTTGGAAAAAGTGATGTAACAACCTAAGGGATTATTACATTTAAAATAAATGGTATATCAAATATTTGAAAAAATATCAAGACTCTTGGGATTTCATATCACCACACCGACCAATAACAAGGATTCTAGGGAGGTCATCACATCAGATCTACCCTTTTTTTTAAAGGTTGGGGTCGAAGCCTCATTTTTATTATTAAATCAAAGCAAAGACCTCTTTTTACTGGGTAGAGGGAGACCCATTACATAGCCCAATGGCCCAGTGGGCATGTAGCCCATTACATAGCCCATAGGCCCAAAATTTTGTCCTAAGACCCATTCTGTGAATAGTAACCCAAACGCCGCTACAGTACCCGCCGCTGCTACAGTGCCCAACCGCTGCTACAGTACTCGCCGATCAACAGTACCACCATTGCTACAGTACCGCTACAATACTGCTACAGTACCCTGCGCCCCATGGGTTTTGAACCCCCATTTTTCATGTAGTATTACAGGGTGCTTACTACTAAGCTAAACCCCAACTAAAGGAAGAGAGGCCATCTAAGACACATTGACCCATATGCTTGAGATTCTAGGGAGGTCCATAAAGAAGTTGGCATAAAGAAATAATACACATCAACAAGATATATCACTAACAAGGGAGAAAAACACACCAAACCTTCTAACAAATATCCTATACAATCTCTAATACACAAAGTCTAAACGACAAAAATACAAAAATCACTAGTCAGTTTAATAATCTAGGAAGTAGTCTCATAGGCTACCTAACCACCATCTTGGAAATTGATACATAAAAGATTATATAAAAGATATAACATGGTATGGTACTTCTACCATATGGTTAATTCTACTGTATATCCAATGAAAATAAATACTGATTCATCCAAACTTCAACATAAATAAAATAGTAACTCAAAAATCCCCTATATTAATTCACACCTTCAATTGAGAATGAAGGAGATGCTCGTATGGTCTGGGAGTAAAGCTGTGACTGCTCATAATATAGATGTTTCACACTCTAAAAATTCCAAGAATCAAAATGGATGATATACATTGACAAATCTCCAAAACGGATAACTCACCACACTCACAGTTGCAAAATAGAAACCAACATGGCTAGAACCATTGATGGTTTACACCTTGAGTTCCATAAGAGAAAGTAGTGAAAGACTTACATTCAAAATAAAGTAGAGAAAGGATTACAATCAAGTCTTGGATTCGGTCAACCATTAAATAATCCAAGACTTAAATTTCAGCCTTGTATTTGTTTGAGCCTTGATTCAAGCCATGATTAGATCTTTGATTCACCAAGAAGGAGCACTGATAGTAGGTGGCTTCTGCGGAAAGCTTCTGATATCACGGTGGGTACGTGACTGGTTAGGGTTTTTTAAAATAGATTAGGAAACTTTTATCAGTGCTTCCAAAAAAATGTTAATAAAGATACCTTTTATCAGCACTTAAGTAATAAGTGCTGATAAAAGGATTATTTATGAGCTCTTTTTTAGAACTGATAAATCTCTATCTTTTTCAGCACTGAAAAAACACTGATAAATAATCCTTTTATCAGCGCTTATTACTTAAGCACTGATAAAGGATTTATAGTTTTAATTATAAATAATATATATATATATATAAAATAAATATAAATAAATATATATATTGTAAATATATTCTTTATTTAAATATATTTATTATAATTTTACAATTATTTAAATATATAATTATTTATTTATAATTTTAGAATTATTTTTAAAAAATAATATTTATATCATTATATATATTTATATAATTATATATATATATAATAAATATATATAAATATAAATATAGTAAATATATTCATTATTTAAATAAATAAATTATAAATTTAATAATTATTGAAATATATATAATTATTTATTTATAATTATACAAATACCATTAAAAAATATTTATTTATTTATAATTATAAATATATAAATATATTAAATGCACATTTATAAATATTTTTTACAAATAGTTTTATTAATAAATATGTTTTTACAAATATTTTTGTTTATAAATATTTTTTACAAATATTTGTTAATATTATTAATGAATATATAATCTTAAGCGTATAAATGTTAAAAATGAGTGAAATTGAATAAATTAAAAATCAGTACACTTTAACAATATTAAAAAATGGATAAGTTTTGTGTGTGTACATTGTATACAAAAATTCATTAATTATGTATATGTGAAATAAATATAACACACATTTGATCTATGTTAAATTGAAAAATAAAATGACATTCAATTATGTCCATTACCTATGCAATTATTCAGTATTTTTAACTAAAACTAATTTTTAATTAAAACAATTATTTACTAAATATATGACTATTTAATGTAAAGAATAAATATTTTGTATTATATAAATCATATTTATATACATTCATATATATCTATATATTTAATATAAACTATTTATTAACATTATCAATAATTATCTAATTCATAAAAGGTTTAATATTTTTCTCCATTTACTTATTTTTAATTTTTATATGTTTAATTATAATTTTTCATATATCTATATATTCAATACATATTATTTATTAGTATTTATAATTTATATATAGTATAATTAATTTATTAATTTTATCAATAATTTTTTAATTAATAAAATTTGTAATAATTTTTTCACTAAACCCATCTTTTATTTTTTTATTTAATTATATCAGTTTATTCGGACCTTTATCAATGCTAAAAAAGTGTTGATCAAGGGTACCCTTTATTATCACTAAAACTAAATCACTGATAAAGGGTACAATTTATCAGTGCTTTTTTCTAGCACTGATAAAGACCAGTGCTGTTAAAGCCCTATTTTGTGGTATTTTTTATCACAATGAAAATATATTGATCTTTATAAATTGAAAATTCCCTTTAAACACTTCACTCAATTCACTTATCACTTCATTATATTCATGAAGCACTTCACTCCCTTCATATAGAATGTTAATCGCTTCCTGAAGCAATTCATGTTCATTGTGAATCACCTTTCGTGTCATGTAGAAAAGTCATTTGATATTAAAAGGCATGAATTTTTTGGATCTCTAATAGAAATTTCATTTACAGAGTGAGGTGGTGAATTTTTTCCACCCACATAACAAATCAATTCCATAAATTCCCTTTATAATGTGCTATGAAAACAACAATATACGAACACACTATATAGACTGCCCTATATGGAACCCCTTTGTGAAGTGTAATGTGGCCACTCATTTTGGAAGGCAGTTACCTACCACTCCTTATAAATACTGGAACACATTTTGACGATTGGGATAGATAGGCTGGAATCCCTCTCTTAAATGGGTTTGTTAAGGAAGAACCACTTAGGTAAGTTCCCGAGTTAAGATTAAGGAGAGGTGAGGGCCCTTGTAAAGCACATTCATGAAGGACCAATATGAAGCACTCCTGCCAATTTCCTTCATGAACCATTCTATGTGAAGTTCTATGTATACACTACCACAAAAAAGGTCAAGGGAAGCACTGCCTTTTATCAGCACTAAGTAGAAAGCGCTGATAAAGGGGTGAGCCTTTATCAGCGCCAATAATTGCACTGATAAATTTTTTTAATAAAAAGTATAGTTAATTTATAAAAAATTATTATATTTATATTCAAAAATAATGTTTATTTGTATACATTAAATAAAAAACAAATTTTTATAATTAATATATATTTTTAATAATTAAAAAATTTATATATATATAATATTTTAATTGAAAAAAGTATTTCTATGATTATAATTTTTATATTTAAATAATTATAAGATTATAATAAATCACATTAAATAATAAATATATTTATTAGATTTATTAGATTTAATATATTTATTAGAGTTTTATTAGATTTATATTTATTAGATTTATTACATTAATTTATTAGATTTATTGGATTAATTCATTATATTTGTTATATTTAATATATTTAATATATTTATTTTATCTATAAATATATAATACTTTTTAATATATATATTTATAATTAAAATTATTGAATATATGTGTGTTTTCCAATGAATTTGTCCAATGAATATATTGATCATGCGTATATGTTATGTATCATGCATAAATGTTCAATTATACATTACATCACATTGCCCATTGATGTGGTATATTGATTAATTAATAATTTTACCCATATGAACTATATATTCTCTAAAAAATTTACTTATAAAATTACATTAAATATATTTAAACAATAAATATATTTTATTATATTTTTAATGATATATATAAATACTTTTCAAATACATTTCTAATTATAATTATAACTATATATATATAAATAATTATAAAATTATACATAAAATATTATAATTTTATTAATATACATATATTAACAATTATATACAAATATTTATAAATATATACTATTTATAGTTATAATTATAACTATAAATAAATAAATATATATAAGTAAATAATTATAAAATTATAATAAATATATTTATTATACTACTTATAAAGTTATAAATATATAATTAAATAGATATATTTATAAATATATAAAAATATTTATAAATAAATATATATATATATATATATTTACTTAAATAATTATTAATTTATAAAAAATATTTTTACTATTTCATATATAATATGTTATATATAATTAAATAAGTATATATTTATAAATATATTTATAAATATTTATAAAAATATTGATAAATAAATACAAATGTTATTTATAGTTATAAATAAATACAAATATATTTAAATAATTTAAAAATTATAATATATTAATTACATATATTTAAAAATTTAAAAATTTGTTATAATTTTATAATTATTTAAATAAATAAATAAATAAATATTTATAATTATATTTATAAATAAATATATATTTCATATAAATATTTATAAAATTAGAAGAAATATAGTTATATATATCTATAGTATTTTAAATATATATAATCTTTTAAATATATATAATTAATATATTTATTTTATATATTTCTATGATTATAAATATAATAAGTATATGGCTTATAATTTTATAATTACTTAAATTATAATTTTATAAGTATAAATAAATAAATTTTTATTTATAGTTATAATTATTAATAAATAAATATATATTTATCCTATATATCATTTTAAATAAATATATAACAATATAAATAAATTATTAAAATTATACCTTTATCAGCGCTATAATTTTAGTGCTGATAAATAGGTCTTTTATCAGCGCTTTTTAGAGATGATAAAGGCCTATCTTTATCATCTCTAACAAAGCGCCGATAAAGGTAAGTTTTATCAGCGCCTTTTATTTTAGCGCTGATAAAACATACCTTTATCAGTGCTTTTAACTAGTTTTGATAAAGGTTGCAATGAGTTTTATAAAAGAACCCTAATAGGCTCCTCCTCCCTCGCACCCTTTCAAGCCCTCGCGGAAGCTAACCCTTGCGCCGTCGAGCTCTTCTCTACCATGACTGCTCCTCCACCGTGACTCCTCCTCCTCCTCCTCCCCTGTCGCCGCTGCCTCCTCCCCCTCCGCAACCGCCGACTCCTCCTCCTCCGCCACCACCGCTCCCTCCCCCTCATCCTCTTCCTCCTCTGCCTCCTCCTCCTCCTCCTCCTTACGTGGCCCCCTTGTCCCCCTGACCTGCTCCGACGCACCCTCCTCATCCGACGACCATCCCGGCAGCCTCCTCTACAACACACCGATTCCCCCTGGTGAGTCTCTATTGCATTTTCCCTGGTTTCCATAGGGTGCATAGGGTTTGTCTGATCCCTTACATCAGTTGATGTAGGTAATTGTATTTCATTCCATTTATTTGAGACTTCCATTGATGCTAGATGTTCTAAACATGTTTTTTAATTAGATAAATGAAGTATATGTTATCTAAATTTGACTGGTAAAATATTTTCCATGACCACTTTCATGTTTTCATTGAAATAATGGTTTTATTTTAATAATTCAATGTTACTTTTATTCAAAATTGTGTTTCATTTATTCTAAATGCTTAATAAAATTTAAATGATAGTTTTTTTGAAGATAAATTATTTATTCATGATTTATTGGAAGAATGAAAATATATAAAGCAGGGTGATTTTTGGTTTAGGGGTTTTCAATATTATTAAAGGGGTGTGTGTTTGATTTATGGAATTATTTAATCACTTCCATGGATTGATTGTGATTTTTGGGGTTATTGGTGTATTCCTTTAGATTTACACTTTTTTCAAATGGTTTTAAATATGAATTTTAAATGTATGAATACTATATATATAGTAAAGGCTTGTTTGGAACTTGATAAAAAGGTATTTATTTAGTTACTTCCCCCCCTTGATGAGACCTATGTTAGGGTTTGGTGTGATAATTGTTTTCTTGGTCAAGTTTCAAAGATCTGGAAGTTCATTCTTTGAAAGTTCACTTGGGAGATCTTGGATAAAGAGCAGTTCACTAGCCCCATTGAAATATGAGTTTATGATTCTCAATTCAGTTCACTGGAAGTTTAGAAGCTGGATCTATTAGTTCACCTATAGTAGCAATTTCAGTTTAATTAAAGTTCAATGAATCCTTAAAATGTTAGCTCATTAGATTCAGGTAGCTAGATGCTTCCTTCACTGAATGTTCAGTGAGAGTGCCTTTTTTGGAAGTTCAGAATGAGTAGTTGGATGAATGAGTTCACTTGATAGAGTACAGTGGAGTCTGAGTGTGGAAATATCAAGATGGATCATTCTATGAAAGTACCCATGGCATATGTTATGGATCTAAATAAATGCAGTGAGGTGAATTGCAGGGGAATCTACTGGTATTTGAATGAATATCTAGAGGAGGTGTTGGATGCGTAGATGTCCATGAGTTGTATGAACTCTAATGATGATGCATGGGAGTCTCTACTATAAATTTAAAAAGGAATAGTTCATCAAAGTCATTAGAGTGAAGTGGATATGGAATGCACCATTCACTGGTGTTAGTGGTCATAAATAAAGTTTCTACTAACAATCAACAATTACTCATGCCAATGAAAGGATGCCTAAAATTCTAGGAGGGTAATTGTGACTATATTATTAGTTTAGGACCACTGCAAAGAGTGGTATGAACTACATGTGTAAGTATAGTTTCTTGTAGAAATAAATGTAAGAGATTATTTGACCAACACCGATGAGGACTAAGTACCGAAAGTAGTGTATATAGTAAGAGGATTATACTTAAGCACATCCAGATTCCCATAAGTTTTAAAAAGGCTATGTTAAAAGCAATGGAAGGAGTATAGAGGATATGAAATGATCTAAAGATGTAATTGGTGATACATCTTCTGGAGAACTAAGTAAGGTTTTTGAAAATTGACTTTACCTTTTAACTCGAGTTCTATTTTTTCAAGGGAATAAAAATGTGATGTTGTTGTTCTACCATACACATTATATTAAAGTATTAATCAAATAATCCCTATAGAAAATGTTCTTTGTACATTTTCCTTACATTTTTATATATTCTATGTATGATTGTTCGCTTGTATGATCATTGAAATAAGGATACTAAGATGACTAAAACCAAGGGAATCCAAGTTGCAGGAAAAATAGGTGCGGTGGTTGGGGTGTGTGGTCATCCCAGTTTTGGTATTTGAAGTCATGAGGGATGTAATTGTTAGTGGCTAATATGATACATTTGGATGTAGTTCCACTATTTTGGACAATTAGTAGAAAAAACTACTGATGATCTTAAAATTTCCATTTGTCCCCAATAATTGGTATCAAAGATTATGTTCCATTTTTATATATCAAAAATTGATTTTATTGATCGATGATAGAGCACAAATGTATAGTTTTTTGTGGTGTATTTTTTAAAGAATTTAAAGGAGTTTGGCTGGAAGAATATTGGGTTCTAATGATCAGATGGTTTATTAGGTTTTTAGAATAATTTCACTAGAAGATGGTGGTAGTACCATGTGTTTTCCTAGATATAAAAAGTCTTATGGTCATAGGTGTCTTGTGGCATGTTTTGTTCATCGAGTGGCATTCTAGAGCCTTCTGGAAGATCATTGAAATTCTGATAGTAGTGGATTAATGACATGATTGTGGAATCTTCAGATATTGTAGTTCAATGGTTCGCTACTCCTGGAGGATCCCAATGTTACATTAAATGGGGATATTATCTTGAAGTAGAAAACAATGATCTTGAATTATATCACAACAAGCACATGTATTATCAATGAAACATTAAAGGATATATTTCACAAAAGTTCAAATTTCAGAAGTTCCTATAACCTGCATCTGTAGGGGGTGATTGAATTTGTTTCCAAGTGATTTTCCAAGACAAAATATTGAGTCTAGACTTTTTATTATAGGTTCAAATAAATGAACTCCCACTTATTGGGGACAAGTGAAAATTTTAATATCAACGGTAGTTTTTACTACTAATTGTCCAAAATAGTGGAACTACATCCAAATGTCTCATATTTTCCACCGATACTTGCATATCTCATGACTTTAAATACCAAAACTAGGATGCCCACACACCGCGACCACTGCACCTATTTTTCCTCCAACTTGAAATCCCCTGGTTTTACTCATCTTAGTATCCTTATTTCAATGATCATACAAGCAAACAAGCATACATAGAATATATAAACATGTAAGTAAAATGTACAAAGAACATTTTCTATAGGTATTATTTGATTATTACTTTAATATAATGTGTATGGTCGAACAACAACATCACATTTTTATTCCATTGAAAAAAGAGAACATGAGTAAAAAGGTAAAGTCAATTTTCAGAAAACCTACTTAGTTCTCTAGAAGTTGTATCACCAATACCATCTTTCGATCATTTCATATCTTTTATACTCCTTCCAGTGCTTTGAACATAGCCTTTTTAATTTCAACCTATGGGAATATGGATGTGCTTAAGTGTACTCCTATTACTATAGCCACCTAATTTCGGTACTTAGGCTTCATTAGTGTTGGTAAAATCATATTTTACATTTATTTATACAAGAATATATACTTAAACATGTAGTTAATACCACTCTTTGAAGTGGTCTTAAACTAATCATCCTGTCACAACTTCCGTCCTAGAATTTTAGGCATTAATTGTTGATTGCTAGTAGAAACTTCATTTATAACCACCAAAACCAGTGAATGGTGCATGCAATATCCACTTCACTCTAATGAATTTGATGAAATATTCCTTTTTAATTTTATAGGAGAGACTCCCATTCATCATCATTAGAGTTCATGGAACTCATGGAATTCTACACATCCATCACCTCCTCTATATATTCCTTCAACTACCAGTAGATTCCCCTACCATTCACCTCACTACATTTATTTATATCCATAACCTATGACATGGGTACTTACATATAATGTTCCACCTTGATATTTCTACACTTAGACTCCACTATACTCCATAAACTGAACTCAGTCATCCAACTGCTCATTCTGAACTTCCAGTAAAGGCACTCTTTCTAAGCATTCAGTGAAGGAACCATTTAGCTACTTGCATCCAGTGAGCTAACATTTTAATGATTCATTGAACTTTAGTTAAACTAAAATTTATACTATATGTGAACTGATAGATCCAACTAATAAACTTCTAGTGAATTGAATTGAGCTTCCTAAACTCACAATTCAATGGTGCTAGGGAACTGGTCTTTATCAAAGATCTCCCAAGTAAACTTTCAAATAATGAACTTCTAAATCTTTTACAATTTACCAAGAAAACAATTATCACACCAAAACCTAACATAGGGCTCATAAAGGGGTGGAAATTAACTAAATAAGTACCCTTTTTATCAAGTTCCAAACAAGCCTTTACTATATATATAGTATTCATACATTTGAAAATACCTATTTAAAACCATTTGAAAAAAGTGTCAATCTAAGGGAATAGACCAATAAACCCAAACAACAATCACAATCAATCCATGGAAGTTATTACATAATTACATAAATCAAACACACACCCCTTTAATAATATAGAAAACCCCTAAACCAAGAATCACCCAACTTTATAAATTTTCATTGTTCCAAAAATCCATGAACAAATAATTTATCTTCAACAAAACCATAATTTCCATTTTGTTAAGCATTAATAATAAATGAAACACAATTTTGAATAAAATTATCATTGAATTATTAAAATATAACCATTATGTCAAAGGAAACCAGAAATTGAACATAGAAAATATTTGACCAGTCAAATTTAGATAACATATACTTCATTTATCTAATTAAAAATCATGTTTAGAACATTTAGCATCAAAGGAAGTCTCAAATAAATGGAATGAAATATAATTACATACATCAAATGATGTAAGGGTTCAACCAAACCCTATGCGCCCTATGAAAACTAGGGAAACCGCAATAGAGACTCACCAGTGGAATCTGTGTGCTGTAGAGGAGGTTGTCGGGACGGTCGTCAAATGTGGAGGGCGCGTTGGAGTAGGTTAGGTGGACAAGGGGGGCACACAAGGAGGAGGAGGAGAAAGAGGTGGAGGAGGAGGAGGAGGGAGTGGCAGCGGTATAAAAGTATGAGTCAGTGACTATGAAGGAGGAGAAGGAGGCAGTGGCAGTGGGGGAGGAGGAAGAGTGGTTGCGGCGGAAGAGGGATCGACGACGCAGAGGTCAGCTTCTGCGAAGGCTTGAAAGGGTGCGAGGAAGGAGGAGCTTGTTGTGGTTCTTTTATAAAACCCATTGGAACCTTTATCAGCGCTAGTTAAAAGCGCTGATAAAGGTATGATTTATCAACACTAAAAAATCACTGATAAAAGACATATTTATCAACTTTAAAATTATAGCGCTGATAAAGGCCATCTTTATAAGTGCTAAAAAAGCATTAATAAAGGTATAATTTTAATAATTTATTTATATTATTATATATTTATTTAAAATGATATATAGGACAAATATATATATATTTATTAATTATTATAACTATAAATAAATAAATATTTATTTATACTTATAAAATTATAATTTAAGTAATTATAAAATTATAAGCAATATACTTATTATATTTATAATCATATAAATATATAAAATAAATATATTTATTTTATATATTTAAAATATTATAGATATATATAACTATATTTCTTCTAATTTTATAAATATTTATATGAAGTAAATATTTATTTATAAATATAATTATAAAAAAATAAATAAAAATTTATTTAAATAATTATAAAATTATAAAAATTTATATATCTAATATTTATAATTTTTTTAATATATAAAATTAATATATTTATTATAATTTCAAAATTATTTAAATATATTTGTATTTAATTATAAATATAAATAAAATTTGTATTTATTTATCAATATTTGTATAAATATTTATAAATATATATATTTATTTAATTATATATGAAATATTATATATGAAATAATAAATATATTTTTTATAAATTCATAATTTTTTAAATAAATATTTAATTTTATTTATTTATAAATATTTTTATATATTTATAAATATATCTATTTAATTATATATTTATAAATTTATAAGTAGTATAATAAATATATTTATTATAATTTTATAATTATTTACATATATATATATATAGTTATAATTATAACTATAAATAGTATATATTTATAAATATTTGCATATAATTGTTAATATATATATATATTAATAAAATTCTAATATTATATGTATAATTTTATAATTATATATATATATAGTTATAATTATAATTACAAATGTATTTGAAAAGTATTTATATATATCGTTAAAAATATAACAAAATATATTTATTATTTAAATATATTTAATGTAATTTTATAAGTACATTTTTTAGAACATATATAGTTCATATGGCTAACATTATTAATTAATCAATATACCACATCAATGGACAACGCGATGTAATGTATAACTGAACATTCATGCATGATACATAACATATACACATGATCAATATATTCATTGACCAAATTAATTGGAAAACACATATATATTCAATAATTTTTATTATAAATATATATATATTAAAAAGTTTTATATATTTATAAATAAAATAAATAAAATAAATATAAAAAATATAATGAATTAATTTAATAAATCTAATAAATTAATTTAATAAATATAATAAATATAAATCTAATAAATATGTAATAAATATAATAAATCTAATAAATCTAATAAATATATTTATTATTTAATGTAATTTATTATAATATTATAATTATGTAATTATATATATATAATTATAATCTTAGAAATAATTTTTTCAATTAAAACATTATATATATATTTTTGAATTATTAAAAAAAATATATTAATTATAAACATTTGTTTTTTATTTAATGTATACAAATAAAGATTATTTTTGAATATAAATATAAGAATTTTATATAAATTAATAATATTTTTTATTAAAAACTTTTATCATCGCTATTATTAGCGTTGATAAATGTCCCCTTTATCAGCGCTTTTTTTATCACTGATAAAGGGAACATTTATCAGCGCTTTTAGCTAGCGTTGATAAAGGCCCACCCCTTTATCAGTGCTTTCTGCTTAGTACTGATAAAAGGCAGCGCTTCCCTTGCCCTGTTTTGTGGTTGTGCCTGGATAGGACAATATAGGCAAATCTATGTAGATTCTCCTTTGTGAGGCTCGTTCCTAGAGTTCTATGAAATTATCCCATGTGGGAACTTTCTCCTTCATGAACTTACATTATAGGCCTCAACCCATTGGTTTATATGAGAGGGGAGTCACCCCTGTACCCTGGTCAAGATCAGTGATGAGCTACAGTTTCAGGCCTTCAACTCAGTCCTTTTGTTTCCATAACCGAACCCCATGAAAAATCAAGTGTCACACTATGAAATTTTTGTGATGGATAATACATATTTTGGGTCATAATACATACGACCCCAACCTTGATCCAAGATAATGCTCTTCAACTCACCAAACACCCTGAGTGGAGATCCTCTGCATGGTTTCTTCATATCTAGCTTGATTTGAGATACTCCTCTTGGTTATCAAATAATGGAATCCTTTTTAAGTGTAAGGTCCAAAATCCCCCTACCTTCACTTAAGTCACTGGTCAGTTTAAGTAATTTCGGGAAGAGCTTAATGCAAATGCTCTGCACAATCATCATGAGTTGATATTATCCTATTGGTTCTCCTCATAAAACTTTATTTAAGATTCTTTACTTGGTTCTCTCATACACCTTGAGTTGATATACTCCTCTTGGTTCCATCATTACCTTGATTCGTTATCCTCTTTATGTTTTCCAAAAGATATATTCACTTGATTTCTCACTTTGTCAGGTATCAAAGGGAAAACTCAATGTGTAATCCCCACTAAATCTCCTATTGTCTGCCCTTTTATAGCATATTCATACTATATGGGCCTCTTATTAGGTGTAATACCAAACAATGGGCCTCCTAATAGGTGTAAGACCCAATACGTATTGCCTTCACCTAAGTCACTTATAGGTTTAGGAATCTTAGGGTAGCTCACGTGTAAGCTCCACTAAGTCCCTTTTCATTCACTCCAATGAAATATGATTGATCTTACATATCTTGTTTCTCACATCGAGCATGAATCACATGGGATTAGAGGTTTAGATTATTTCCCCATTAGTATAATTATTATAAATTATAGGAATCACCTTCAAGTATAAGTTGTATCACTCTAAACTACATAGAAAATATCCATACCGCATGACATTAGACTGCATGGATCGTGTTGTACCCCTCGTTCCCCTCGTTGTTTGATTTTCATGATCACAATCACCTTATTATTTGTCTAATTTTGTTTGAAGTGTTTTTGAATGATAGGCACAAGGTTTCCAAGAAGTTGGCCCAAGAATGGACAAGAAGTGGACTGAAATTCAGTCCACCGGCCAACCGGTGTGATAGCACCGGCCAGCCGGTGGACCTGGCAGAGGCATTGCCCACTGCCAGGTTCCACCGGTCAGCCGGTGGCTCTGTCACCGGCCAGCCGGTGGCAACCTGATGCAACAGTGATGGCTACTGCCTCACCACCGGCCAGCCGGTGGCTCTGTCACCGGTTAGCCGGTGCTGCCTGGGCAGAAGGCCTTCTCAACATCCAAGGCACCGGCCAGCCGGTGGCCCTGCACCGGCCAGCCGGTAGCCCAGTCAAACTAGCCGTTGGCTTTGACCAGTCAACTCCTTTTTGGCCTCCAACGGCTCCGAGGCCCTTTACAACGGCTCCGAAGGCCCCCAATGGGTTCCATGCCTATAAATAAAGGCTGAGGAAGCCCCAGACACCAACCGGAACTTAAACCAAGCCCAAGGACACTTTGTTGATTATTCGGCAATCCTCCGGCGAGCCACCTCAAGGAACCCCAAGTGCTCCATCCAATTCCACATCCAAGAGCACCACCAAAGAAGCTTGGAAGCGGCCTTCAACATCTCCAATCAATCAAAGGCTCCCAAGACTTCCTCAAATACAGTTTTTCTTGTTTATCTATTTTGAGCTTAATTTGGGTTTGTGTCTACAAACCACTCTATTTCTCATCCCCTCTTTCTTTTGGGTTTCACATCACCATTAAGGTGTGAAAAGGTTGTCAAGATTTCCTTTAAATAGCTTGAGACATAGGTGAGCTATCCTTCACCTGTAAGAAGGATAGTGGGTTCTTGCTAAACCATTAAAAGCAAGTGGGTTCTTGCTCAACCATCAAAAGCAAGATGTAATAGGTCCTAGTGCTACCTCAAAGCCTAGTGGGTTTCTTGCTAAAACCATTGAAAATCAAGCAGTAGGAATCTCTCAACGGTTGAGTTGGGAGCGGAGACGTAGGCCGGGTTTTGGCCGAACTCCGTTAACAATTTCTTGTGTGATTGCCTCTTTATTTCCGCTGCAACTTTTACTTTGATTTTAATTTGTTAATCATTTTTTAAAAGGCAATTCACCCCCCTCTTGCCATCACTTCCCTTTTTCTCCGCCCAACAATTGGTATCAGAGGGAATTTTTGAATAATTCCCTAACCGGTTTCAAATTAAAGATCCTTTTTGATGGCTTCTACCGCTTCAACCTCTTACGCCCCCGAAGGCTTTTCTTTGGATCGTGCTCCATTCTTTGATGGAACCGATTATAGTTTTTGGAAAACCCGCATGACCACATTTCTTAAAAGTATTGGCTATCCTATTTTTAGAATTGTTATGCATGGTTTTACCCTCACTTCTTCCGATGAGTCTAAGTGGACCACCATAGATATTAAGAATTTCGAGCTTGATGGCAAAGCCATGAATGCTCTACATTGTGGGCTAGACCGAAATGTATTTAATTGTATTTCTACTTGCTCTACTTCTTACGATCTTTGGAAATTTTTAGAACTAACCTATGAAGGTACTAGAGAGGCTCCAAAGCAAGAATCCGATCAAAAGTAAGAACCCATCAAAAAGCTAGAACCCGACGAAAAGTTCAAGCCCGTTTGCCCACCTCACAAGAAAAGGGCCAAGAAGAAGAAAAAGAAGAAGGCTTCAAAGGCAACATGGAGTGATAGCTCCTCCTTCTCCTCCTTCTCCTCGAGCGACCAAGGTAAAAAATGCCTAATGGCAAAACATGAGGTATCATCTTCCGACTCTTCTTCCTCATCATCCTCTAGTTCTTCAAATTCTTTCAATCATTTATCATATGAAGAACTCCAACATACTAGAGACCAATTAGAAAATGGTTTTCATGAACTTTCTTCTAAATTTGTTTCTTTGAAAAATAATTTCAAAAAACTTTCCTCCGAAAAAGAACAACTTCTCAAAGAGAAGGAGGAACTCTCCCTAAAAATCCAAAATTTCCCAAATGTTGATTCTTTGGAATCAACCATCAAGGACCTTAGAGAATCCTTAGCCAAGTTCACCCAAGGTGAACAAAATTTGTCCAAATTATTAGGTTCTCAACGAGTATCTAGAACCACCAATGGACTTGGCTACACCAATATAGCTTCCTCCTCCCATGCACCCACTGTTTTTGTAAGGGGGAGCTCTAGTTATAAATTTTGCAATTATTGTAAAAAACCCGGGCACCTAATTTATGAATGCGATTGCAAAAATGCCCATTATGGTATGCCTAAATCTATTTACTTTTTGGACGAATTTTATAGGAGAAGACCCGCCATGAAACAAATTTGGATTGAAAAATCCCTTTTGGTGAGTCTCTCCGGGCCAAAAATAGTTTCGTTTCCCCGATGATCTTTTGTTTTATTTAGGGGGAGAAATTTTCTTAAATTCAAAAATCTCTTTCGATTCATTTTTCAATTTTCAATTCATTTTTTAAAAAATCTCAATTTCAAAAATTTCATTTGGTTTCAAATTTCAAATTTCAATTGGTTTTTGATTCAAAACTTTCAATTCAAACTGTTATTCAAATTTTCATTTCAATTTCAAAAATCTCAATTGATTTTTCAATTCTCATATCTAGTTTTTCAAACCCTGTCCCTCAATCAAGTTTTATGCCCTGTGCTATTTTGATAATCACAAAGGGGGAGAAATTCTTGATTGATTGGGGGAGAATCCTTTTGATCATGCTTAGCATTTACTTTCTTTATCCTTTAAGCATGTCTTTCTTTTATGTATTTTACATTGATTGTTTTGGTGATTGTGATCATCAAAATAGGGGGAGATTGTTGTACCCCTCGTTCCCCTCGTTGTTTGATTTTCATGATCACAATCACCTTATTATTTGTCTAATTTTGTTTGAAGTGTTTTTGAATGATAGGCACAAGGTTGCCAAGAAGTTGGCCCAAGAATGGACAAGAAGTGGACTGAAATTCAGTCCACCGGCCAACCGGTGTGATAGCACCGGCCAGCCGGTGGACCTGGCAGAGGCATTTCCCACTACCAGGTTCCACCGGTCAGCCGGTGGCTCTGTCACCGGCCAGCCGGTGGCAACCTGATGCAACAGTGATGGCTACTGCCTCACCACCGGCCAGCCGGTGGCTCTGTCACCGGTCAGCCGGTGCTGCCTGGGCAGAAGGCCTTCTCAACATCCAAGGCACCGGCCAGCCGGTGGCCCTGCACCGGCCAGCCGGTAGCCCAGTCAAACTAGCCGTTGGCTTTGACCAGTCAACTCCCTTTTGGCCTCCAACGGCTCCGAGGCCCTTTACAACGGCTCCGAAGGCCCCCAATGGGTTCCATGCCTATAAATAAAGGCTGAGGAAGCCCCTGACACCAACCTGAACTTAAACCAAGCCCAAGGACACTTTGTTGATTATTCGGCAATCCTCCGGCGAGCCACCTCAAGGAACCCCAAGTGCTCCATCCAATTCCACATCCAATAGCACCACCAAAGAAGCTTGGAAGCGGCCTTCAACATCTCCAATCAATCAAAGGCGCCCAAGACTTCCTCAAATACGGTTTTTCTTGTTTATCTATTTTGAGCTTAATTTGGGTTTGTGTCTACAAACCACTCTATTTCTCATCCCCTCTTTCTTTTGGGTTTCACATCACCATTAAGGTGTGAAAAGGTTGTCAAGCTTTCCTTTAAATAGCTTGAGACATAGGTGAGCTATCCTTCACCTGTAAGAAGGATAGTGGGTTCTTGCTAAACCATTAAAAGCAAGTGGGTTCTTTCTCAACCATCAAAAGCAAGCTGTAATAGGTCTTAGTGCTACCTCAAAGCCTAGTGGGTTTCTTGGTAAAACCATTGAAAAGCAAGCGGTAGGAATCTCTCAACGGTTGAGTTGGGAGCGGAGACGTAGGCCGGGTTTTGGCCAAACTCCGTTAACAATTTCTTGTGTGATTGCCTCTTTATTTCCACTGCAACTTTTACTTTGATTTTAATTTGTTAATCATTTTTTAAAAGGCAATTCACCCCCCCTCTTGCCATCACTTCCCTTTTTCTCCGCCCAACAGATCGGTCCTCACATATGGCCTTAAACAATGTCACTCAAAGTATATGGTATTTGAGACTTGTTCTATAAATGTAGGAAAAACCTTTGAAGTAAAAACCAATCACCCTCAAACATACCTCTTCTCTTGTGTGATGAGCATAATATGGCTCATTATACCTTGATTTAAGATACTCCTTTTGGTTTCCTAAAATATCTCTAGTTGAGATAATCCTCTTGGTTTCATCATATATGGTATTCCTACTTGGTGTAATCCCAAACCATACCTTCTCTTATATAGTTACTCAAAAACAAAATAAACCAGATTGGGCCACTTATACATAAGTCTCACACTATCCATATTATGCACATTTTTTACTTGTATTCCTTACCATGTTAAATTAAACTATATATATTGGTCCCTGTCACATGTCCTTAAAAGGTATTACATTTCCCCTTAAGTGGCACTAAACTTAATGGTTTCTAATTAATTTTTTGAGGATACATAGGAATAACCTCTCAAGGGATCAATCACAACCCCACAGAACATTCTGCCCTCCTTGGGGTTGATAAATTTTATAGTACCCAATTGTGGCTATAAACCTTATTATCAATAACTAATAAGAGAAAGATGATGAACCTCACACACATAGCTGTCCACATTGATGCATATTTTGATCAGATCATTAGAAATTGTGTAACTAGAATCATGCTGAGATTTGGGAAGGATTCATGAATACATCTTAAATCTATAAGAGAGTCCTAGAGTAGGTAATAATTTCCCCCTAAAGGGTGTGATGATCCCAAAATCCCATCCTATCAACCAATGCACATTATAGGTGTTGCTGGTAAAGTCTCAGTGACCACTTTTACCTGGAAATCATGTATGCATGACTTAAAATGAGCACAATGTGATCAAAATTCATAGCATCCATCAAAAACATTGAAAATACATAAACTCCATTAAAAAATATCCATTAAAGGATATAAATAATTCCAATGAAAGGAACTCTTTACTTTTAATCCAAAGTAATAGGAGGATCAATACCCAGATCCAAAGGAACCAAGTTCTGATACTCAAAAATTTCCTCGATCTAAAATATTTGAAGATAAAATTCCTATCACTAATCTTATTATACATATGTCAGTAATAATACAAAATGTTTATAATCTCCACTTTAATCAGATGATTGAAAACAAGTGTTATCCATAGAATTATTTGAAATATAAGTTCATAAGAATATATTATTATCCTAAGAATATCTTCAATCACACAGAATAGAAGTAAAAAATTACAATAATAAATCTTAATCTTTTAAAATAAATCCATAACAATTAAATTCTCTAAAAACACACTAAAAACTCATATAAATGAAAGAAATTAAACACTAAGAAAAAATATGACTCTTAAATAAATGTGATCTAGCTTTTGTTTCTCAATTGATCAGTCTCCTATTTGTAGGTGTTGGTGTAACAATATCCCTAATGATAAAACCTACAAATGTAGGGTAAAATTTTGAACCTATAAGAAACTGGGAAGATCTTACTTGATCTTCCATTTTAAGTAAATTAGGTGACCTCAAAATTTTCCTGAAGTTTATGATTCAGAATTTTATTTTCTAGAACATGAGATTCATAAGGTAAAACCACAAAAAAAAAACAAAACTAACAAATATTCAAGTAATTATAAGTAAAATAAATAGTGTATGTGATTTATCAAAACAAAATGATCCAAAATATGTGTCATCAATTGTCTCCCAAACTATATCCCCTTTTGATAATACAAATATTGATAAAATATAGGCTCAAATTAAATTTGAGTAAAGTAAAACTCTTATTATTCCATAATAAAATCAACAATCCCCCTTAATATATGAAATGGCGTTTCAGGAAAATTACTCCACCTTAAAAAATCAAATTTAGAACCTTTATCCTTCATCAATATTTATCCCCCTTTGTAAATTTTCTCTCTTTATGATTTACTATCTAAACATCACCTTCTCATATTCTCCCTCATATTAAACTTCTACCCCTTTATTATTAAGCATCTCAAATATTAAACATCTTATATCCCTTTTTTAATATCAAAAATAAAATCTCATAGGAATAATAAGGCTCCTCGTAAGAATGAACTTGATGTTAAAGCACTGTGTAAGGATAAACTCAAACAATAAATTATAAGATCTACATAAGAATGATAATATAACTACTTATAAATAAATCAAAGAATAAAATTAGATACATAAGGATAATTTCTAATAAAGAAAATATATGTAATAACGAACATAGTAACACAAGTATACATAATAATGAATAAAAACTAGCTAAATAAGAATAAATCAAACCACAATGAGGGAGTCTTAATGAGTAACTTTGTAAGATATTAATTTAAAAAAATTACCATATGGAAGATAACATAAGATATCCAAATAATCTTTTTAAAGATTTATATATGAAAGATGTACCAAAAAAACATCCTAAATATAAATTATACATGCATAAAGAGTTATCACAATTCCATATAAACAAATTTTCTCCCCATTTCTTGACGTTTTTTTCAATTTTAGGAGAATATAAAAAAAGATGAATAAATTGATAACTTAAAATTGATCATATCAATATTTTGTTTAATGTATTCAAAAATTTTTGAATTTAAGGGTTTGATAAATATATTATCATACCAATTTTTAATTTTGATAAATTCAAGAATAATATCTTCTTTTTATGTGTGATCCCAAATTATGTGGGACCTAATATCTATGTTTTTGGCCTATTATTTATGTGATGGATTCTTAGATAAATAAATAACATTGTTACTATCACATAGAATCAAATTTCAAGTGAAAATCAGTCTGAAATCTATGTGTATGTGATGCATCCACAAAAATTGAGCACAATAACATCTAGCAGCTAAATATTTAGATTCAAAATTAGAAAGTGAAATAGAATGTTTCTTCTTCTTCGACCATTAAAATAAAACTTTACAAAAGAAATGAAAAGTTACAGAAATACTTTTTCTATCCATTCTAAAACCTCTGAAATATACATCCAAATAACTCTAATAAAAAAACCTTAAGGTGATGTAAGATCTATTTAACTACTTTAATGTGGGTATATTTTAGTTCTTCTTGAAATATTTTCCATATTAAAATAAATTAAAAAATAACATGGTCAACTTACTATCAAGAAAAAATCTGACCACACCTCTATAATTTTTTTGATATTTCTGTTGGAGTTGGTGGCCTAGAACCAAATACTTTGTACTTTATTAATTAATAAATACCTTATCACATCTTGATTGTTATTCTTCATGAAAATGAATATGATAATATCCTATGAATAACTGTTGCATTAAAGGGTCATAGCGGATCCCTACTATGATGAGAACCCCGAAGTTCCATAACACTGTTCTTGAATATATGTTTTATGGCCAGAGTTGTTATTTGAGGGAAAAAATGATATAGGTCATTAGGGGTGAGGACTCATAAAATTTTGAGGCACCTTCTCATGGTGTGCACCCTTGGTAATATCCAGGTGGATATTATGAGAAGGAGACCCTCCAGTAGGAAATCCACATTTCATAGTGTCATTGAATGTTCCTATCTGCGGACGTGTGTATTGGTCCTTAGACTTTAAGATTATTATTAATGGGTATTACAACTCACACACTTAGTTGTATTGAAAAAAACTGGGATGACACACTGTTCACAGTGAGGTAGGATATGTTGGGTGCATCATGAGTGATATTACATTAATAGATAATACGAGAAAGGATTTGTCTCTTCTATTCCATAACGAAATTAGATATCTCAATACTTTTGATATAATTGATATAGACTAAATAATTCCATGGCCATGGTGAGTAATGGGAAAGTTCAATTCCATAAAGTCAAAAAAAGAATAATCGAGCACATTGGTTGATGACACTAGCATGCAACCCGCTTGATTCGAGATATCATGAAAAAGGGATTTCATTACACAGTATGCGTTCGTAGGAGGTGACACGTCATTGTGGAATTAACTTATTTCTCTATGGGTTCCTTGGCATGTTTCTAGATGCTAGTCTTGGAATTTAGGCTAGCTCCACCTAATGCCACTGAGAAAGAGGCCTAGAGGGTCACACACTATGTGTATCTAAGTATCTCAGTTGAATATTAATTTAACATTTTGAATAAAGATTATTCACGATTGTGGTTTAATAATTATTCAAGGATGTCTGATCATATTTATTTCAACACTAGTTATTCCAGAGAATATATTGTGGGAAAAATAATATATTTATTAGTGAGTAATGTAGTGATATTTATTTGAGAAATAAATATCCATTATTCAAGGTATAATAAATGTGGTGGAGGAAATAAAGAGAATGAAAAAACAAAAGTACACACCATGTATATTAATATACACGCCATGTATTATTTTTGGGGAATTTATGATAAATAATATTATTTATTTAATTAAATAATATTAGGTGTAATTCACTGGGCGCATGTCAAGTAATAATAATAGTCAACTATTATTATTAGACATGGGGTATTACTAAGAATTAAATGAAATGAATAAATGATTTCAGGTAATTAATTCATTTTATTATTCTATCTAATTAAAAATCCCAATTATATATTTATCATTTGCCTAGCCATTTTTGAGGTTGTGCACAACAGATTCGGAGAAGATCTCAAGCCAAGGGACAATTATTTTTCCACCAATAACGCTATCAAGCTATGAGAGAGAGATCCACCTCCACTGGATCAAGGCGATCGAAGGCGGACATCGCAAGTGAAGGCTCTTCTACACTAACACCCGGAGATCCCTTTAGTGATGTCCAGAGATATGTGGAGCATGTGCAGATCACCAGTAGAGGAATACTACACTTGGATTCTATGATGCAATGAAGGATCACATCGGATCATGACCAGAAACATCAACAGAGAGAGAATTCCATCAAGGTAATTATGGTATTTTAATTAAATTAATTATAACCAACATATGATGATTATTTATATGGTTTTGAGACTCCCTTTCTTTTCTTTTGTTCTTAATTCTATTCAGAAGATCCATAATTTTTTTTATCATGATGGATCTGAGATTGATCATTGTTAACGGAAAATTAAAGGTGGGTACACCCACCAACGTGCTTTCACTGCACCTAGAAACTACAAGTGGTATCAGAGGGGTCATATCATTGATTATAATTATTTAGTTTTCCCTTGGTGATTTACACATTTAATAATTTAGTTATTTCAATTCAAGTTAATCGTTCTGAAAATCTGAATATCAAGATCTATTACTCCTCTCTCATTTCTTATTCACCTTACATAAATGATTTTTTTTAATTTTCATTAAATAAAAACAGAGGATCTCATCCGGAGGTGCCAAATGTTCCTGGACATACAACACCGGAATAAACGACGTGTATTCGGCAGTACATGCTGTGTAGTCTAGGTTCAATGCATTAGACTGCTCCTCCAAATCAAGCCATGTGTTGGAGTATTTCTAAGTCTTAAATGACATTGTGTGTTGACCAGGAACATGTGGAACATGGTTTCCAGATTACATGTCGTGTGGTCCACTGAACATGGTGTGTATTCCCTTCAGGTTCGGGTTAGACCATGTACCCCATACACGGCTTGCCCGGCTGGAAATTGTGTAATGCAGATACTACACGGTGGGTGTCCCACTGAACATGATGTGTAATCTGAAGATTTATGAAGTACATATACACGCCATGTCCCCGGGCGTGTACTTCAGATGGACGGTGAAAAAATTAGATGTCGTGTAGTCGAAAATACATGTCGTGTACTCATCCAAATTACGCATATTTATTGAAATTTATTATTATATTATACAAACCCTTGAGATGTGTACCATAGTGTAGGCGTAAAGATGAGGCACAACACGTGATAGATGTTTTATATATATGTGATTAATCTAACATCTGCATAATGTTCATTTCTACTCATTGGGTAGTTATGAATGAGAATTGACTGGGTTTCCTCCAAGGTACAAGTTACATACAAAGATAATTTTAAATGAATTTATTTGTTTAAAATTATGATGTATGAGAATCTCAAGGAAATTCATAAAAAAGGTTTAAGATAAAAGGATTTATTAATTAGAGATAATTAATTGATTCAAGCGTGATTTATCTTAAACAAGAATGATTAAAGAATTGAATGCTAGTTTTATGCGTAAATATCATTGCATGTATGGATGATCATGAGATATACCAAGACCTTTGTATATGAATGGTTTCTTTTAATTTATTTATTTAAATTAAATTTATTGGCCTGCGAGCCTTCTCCTCATTAATATGTAGGGCATGCACGCCCAAGGTTTCTTTTATGTAAAAACCCCTTTTTACCCCTCACCTGCGTGTGAGATAAAGGCATATGTAATGGATGGAGCTCCCAAGCTAGTGGAAGCAGCTCAAGTCAGGATCCAAGGTGAAACTAATCCAAGGAGATACAAAGGTGGATAGGTGGAAAGCTGTAAACACAAACCCGAAAGGTTCAAGGTGTTTCTCCCCTAGGTCTTGGGTTAGTTTATCAACTGATAGGTAAATTAACTAATAGAACAAGATCATGATCATACAATTTATTTTATTTCTGTCAGTTTCATGGTTTATTTATTGTGGGTGTGTTCTTACGATCACACAATTAATGAATTAAACAGGAATGCAATATGGAACTAAAATAAAGACCGACTTATGAGTAAATATTATCTTAGACATGGTTAATCACTTAAGTATATCACACTTATATTAACAAGCATGTAAGAAAGATAATAAAATTGAAATGTATGTACAAAGATAAAATCCCTCAAAGAAAATATTAATTCAGTATAACCTTCCATAATCTTGGATCGAATCGAACCATAGTTCAAAGTGCTTGACTAACCCTAGTTGGGGTGATTTCAATTATAGGGGAATTATAATTCAAGGTTTTGGGTTGACTTGACTTGGTTTGCATAAAGGGTTGACTGCCACAGCATGACTTGGTGTGACCAAGAGGCAAAGGTTGAGGAAATCTAAAATAAAAGGGTTTCAGGATTGGGGAGTCCACTCAACGGATCAAGGAACTGCGAGTTAATGCAGTTGGAATTTGGAATGACTACCTAAAACCCTTAAAGTTACTTTACCAACCCTAGTTGGGGTAATGTGAAGGGAAATATGGATCCTTTACACTAGAATATTCAGGCAACACAATATTCCGAAGTCAATGGTGAGGGATATTGGATTTTGATAAAATAGTGGGAGACTAATAAATATTAATTTATTTGTCTCAGTAATATCAGGATAACGTACTAAACCTTTTCTAATCTTAATTTGTAGAAAGGGAAAGAAAAATGACTTCAAACATATCATTGTGAACCATACTTGAGAATGAAAACCTTCTCGTCGACACCAATTTCCAAGAATGGCAGAGGTGTTTACATGTCATCCTTCACCACAAAAGGAAATTATATATGTTGGAAGAGACTATTCCAGTTGCACCTGGAAAAGAGGACAGTGATGAGGAATTATCTATATATATGAAATATATGGATTATTCCACAGATGTCTAGTGTTTCATGCTATCAGCCATGTCTAATGAGCTCTTGAAGCAACAAGAAAACATAGACGCGTATAGCATGATATCTCACCTTAAGGATCTCTATCAAGAGAAGGAGAGACATGAGAGACATGATATCTCCAATGCTTTGTTTACAACTAATATTAGAGAGTTTGTTCCAGCTGGACCTTATCTAGTCAATATTATTAGCTACATTGAATGCTTGGACATCTTAGGGATTTAGTTCCCAGATGAGTTGCGTACAGATCTCATCCTATCATCACTTCCCAAGTACTTCTTTAGCTTTATTGTCAACTACAACATGAGAAAAAATGATAAGATTCTATCAGAACTTCTGACCTTAATTTGCCAAGTAAATAAGGACATGGGGCATGAAAAAACCCAGTTTTTATGGTGGATAATAAAAGGAAGGACAAGGCAAAAGGTAAAAAGACTTATAAATGATCTGAATCCCCTGAGCACCATCCCTCCAAGAAGGGGAAGATCTATAGGAAGGGAAAGGAACAAGAGAAAATGTGTTTTTCATGTGGAAAGCAAGGAAATTGGAAGATTAACTGCACCTAGATGCATGGGGACACTAAAGGTGCATTCGATATCGAGTGTAATCTTTACATTTTTACACATTGGGTATTAAATACAGCTTGTGGGGATCAAATCTATATTCAAATGCAAGAACCAATTAGATTTATAAATATTTTCAGAGGAGAGATGGGTCTTCAATATGTGAACGGCGTGAGGATGGTTGTGTTAGTCATTGGAGATTACCACCTCTCATTGCCAACTGGGATGATTTTGGTTTTACATAACTGTTATTATGTGCCTAGTGTTACCAAAAAAATAATTTCTGTATCATGTTTGGATATGGATTGATTTATTTTCATGTTTGGAAATAATGGTTGTCTCTTTTATAATAATAGTGTATGTTATGGTATGGCACATTTAAATAATGGGTTTTATGTATTAAATTATGAAAACCAAGTGTTGGAAATCGATAACGAAACAGACTCACATGACTCATACATCACCCAGTTGTGGCATCACCATCTCAGTCATGTAAACAAGAAGCACTTGACAAAGCTATACCAATATGTATATTTATACTCTAATAAGCTAAAACCACTTGATATATGTCACGCTTTTATACAAGGTAAAATTACCAAGTCATCTTTCGGTGGACAGGGTGAAAGGGACATAGATCTTCTAGGATTGGTGCACACAGATGTGTGTGGACCATTTCCAGTAGAAGCTAGAGGTGGATATTCTTACTTCATTACTCTTAATGATGATTTTAGTAGATATGGATATCTATACATAATGAGGTATAAGTCAGAATCCTTAGAGAAATTTAAGGAATTCAAGAATGAATTAGAGAACCATCTTGGTAAGAAGATAAAGAAACTTTGATCGGATCGAGGTAGAGAATATCTGAACCAAGAGTTCATCGATCTTCTACGAGAGTCTAGGATTATATCTCAGCTAACTCCTCCTTATACACCATAGTGGAATGGTGTTAGTGAAAGGAGGAACCGAACCTTGTTGGACATGGTGAGTTCAATGATGAGTTATGCAGATCTTCCATTATCCTTTTGGGGATATGCATTACAAACTACAACATACACATTAAACTGAGTACTAACTAAGGTGGAAAATGGAATTATTTCCAAGCTATGGAATGGAAAGAAACCCATTTTTCCACACACACGTGTATAGGAATGCAAGTCACTTGTTAAGGCCTTATTAGGCAAAAAACTAGAACCCCGAGGCAGGAGGTGTATCTTTATAGGTTATCCTAAGGAAAATAAAGGATATAACCTATATAACCCTTTAGAAAAGAAATTTATTGTCGCCAGACAAGCCGTCTTTCTTGAGAGGGAGCACATCCTTAAAAAGGATAGTGGGAGAAATAATGAATTTGATGAAGTTGATGCTCAAGATACACAAGAGTTGGTACAGAAACAAGTTCCAAAGGTCCCCGTGGAAGAGGTTCCAGAAACACAAGTACTGTGTAGGAGCTCAAGAGAGGTAAGGGAACTAGAGATATTTGGTTTCCTAGTCCCAGGGGATGGTGAATCATTATTGTTAGATAATGATGAACCTCTATCCTATAAGGAAGCAGTAGAAATCTCAGAAGCTGCAATATAGCTAGAAGCTACAAATTTTGAGATGGCTTCCATGTATCAGAACCAAGTCTAGGTTCTGGTCGATGAGCAAGTTGATGTAAATCCTATTGGATGAAAATGGGTATTCAAGAGAAAACAAGAAATTGAAGTTCAAGTTAGAACCTATAAATTAAGGATAGTGGCTAAAGGATTTAGACAGTGTTAAAGAATTGACTATGATGAAACATTTTCTCCAGTTTCCAAGTTTAAATCCATAAGAATCATACTTTCCATAGAAGATTACCATGACTAAAAGATTTAAAAAATGGATGTCAAAACAACATTCCTTAACAGGAACCTTCAGGAAGATGTCTATATGACATAAGTAGATTTTTCTGTGACACCAGGTGAATCCAAATGGGGTTTCAAGTTGCAGAAATCCATTTATAGATTAAAGAAAGCATCTAGGTCATGGAACATTATATTTGATGAAGCCATAAAGGAATTTGGTTTAATTAAGAATGAATATGATCCATGAGTTTATAAGTAGTTTAAATGGAATGCTATCATCATCCTAGTAGTATATGTTGATGAAATATTGCTTAATGGAAACAATGTACCAGTATTACAGTCTGTTATGGACTGGTTGAACAAGTGTTTCTCCATAAAGGACTTGGGTAAAGCAGCCTAAATTCTAGGGATCAATTTCATTCGTGATAGATCCAAGAGTCTTCTTGGACTAAGTCAGGGTACATACATTGACCATATACTAAAGAGATTTAGTATAGAATAATCCAAGAGGGTATTGGTTCCAGTGTCACATGGCCTACATCTTTCTAAGAAAATGTGTTCTCAGACACAATAAGAGAAAGATATAATGAGTAATATCCCATACGCTTTGGCTATAGGATCCATCATGTATGCCATGTTATATACCAAGCTTGATATTTCCTATGCACTGATCATGGTAGGAAGATATCAAGAAGATCCAGGAGAACAACATTGGAATACTATAAAGACTATCCTTAAGTATCTAAGAAGAACTAAGGATATGTTCTTGGTGTATGGTGGAGATGAGGAACTTGTCATCAGAGGGTATGCTGATGCTAGTTTTCAAATAGATCAGAATGATCTAAAGTCACAATCTGGATATTTTTTCCATCTCAATGGAGGAGTTGTGAGCTAGAAGAGTTCAATGAAACTACTTGTCGCTGATTCTACAGTAGATTCCGAATATATAGCAGCTTCTGATGTAACCAAGGAAGTCATTTGGATTCAGAAATTTGTCCCAGATCTTGATGTGGTTCCTAGAAGTAAAGATCCTATCACAATTTATTTTGATAATACTGCAATGGTGGATCTTGAAAAAGAACCAAGGTCACATCAACGGACAAAGAACATACTCCGAAAGTATCAACTCTTGAAGGATTTCTATAAAAGGGGTGAAGTTTCTATGAGCAGAGTGTCCACAGAAGAGAACGTGGAGGACCCCATGACTAAAGGTCTATCTCATCAGAAGCATGAATATCATGTGAGAGCTAGCGAGTTAAATGTTTTTAACAGTTGGCTCTATTCCAAGTGGGAGTCTGTTGGAGTTGGTGGCCTAGAACCAACTACTTTTTACTTTATTCATTAATAAATACCTTATCACATCTTGATTGTTCTTCTGTGTGACATTTCATGTGATAATGTCCTAAGGATAACTATTTCATTAATGGTTCATAGCAGATCCCTGCTATGATGAGAACCCTAAAGTTCCATAACATTGTTCTTGAATATATGTTCTATGTCCGGATGATGTTATTTGAGGGACACAACTAATACAGGCCATTAGGGGTGAGTACTCATAAAACTTTGAGGCACCTTCTCATGGTGTGTGCCCTTGGTAATATCCAAGAGGATATTATGATAAAGAGACTCGCTAGTAGGAAATACAAATTTCATAGTGTCATTGGATGTTCCTATCTATGGAGGTGTGTATTGGTCCTTAGACATTAAGATTATTATTAATGGGTATTATAACTCGCGAACTTAGATGTATTGATTAAAAATGTGATGAAACACTGTTCACAGTGAGGTAGGATACGTTGGGTGCATCTCGAGTGATACTGCATTAATAGATAATGTGAAAACTGTGATAACCAACATATTATGATCCTATATATGGGTTCATGACTCCCTTTATTTTCTTTTATTCTTCATTTTATTCCAAAGATCTAGCGTTTTATTATCATGATAGATCTCAGATTGGTCATTGTTAATAGAAAATTAAAGTTGGGTACACCCACCAATGTGCTTCCTTTATGCCCGGAACCTACAAGTGGTATCATAGAGTTCTTATCATTGATTATAATTATTTAGTTTTCCGTTGGTGATTTGCACATTTAATAATTTAGTTATTTCAATTAAAGTTAATCATTTTGAAAATCTGAATATCGAGATCTATTCCTCCTCTCTCATTTCCTGTTCACTTTATAGAAATCTTTTTTTCTTTTAATTTTCACTAAAATAAAATAAATGATCTCATCTAGAGATTCCAAACGTTCTTGGCCATACAACAATAGAATACACGACATGTATTTAGCAGTACAAGACATGTAGTCTAGGTTCAATACATTAGACTGGTCTACGAAATCAAGATGTGTGTTGGAGTATTTCTAAGTCTTAAATGACACCATGTGTTGACCAAGAACAAGTGGCACACAGTTTCTGGATTACACACCATGTGGTCCATTGAACATGGTGTGTAGTCCCTTCGGGTTAGGTTTGGACTGTGTACTCCGTACACGGCTTTCCCGACTGGAAACCATGTAACGCGGATACTACGTGGCATGTGTCCCACTGAACACACCGTGTACTCTGAAGATTTCTGAAGTACATCTACACGACATGTCCCCAAGCATGTACTTCGGATGGACGGTGAAAAAAAGTACACGCCATATAGTCATAACTACACACCGTGTACTCATCCAAATTACACAGATTTATTGAAATTTATTATTATATTATACAAACCCTTGAGATGTGTACCATAGTGAATGCGTAAAGCTGAGGCCCAACACATGATAGGTTTTTTGTATATATGTATTTAATTTAAGATCTGAGTAATGTTCATTTCTACTCATTGGGTAGTTATGAATGGGAATTCACCGGGTTGGCTCCTAGGTATAAGTTATGTACAAAGATAATTTTAAATTAATTTGTTTGTTTCAAATTATGATGGATGAGAATCTCAAGGAAATTCATAAAAAGGGTTTAAGATAAAAGGATTGATTAATTAAAGATAATTAATTGATTCGAGCGTGATTTATCTTAAACAATAATGATTAAAGAATTGAATGCTAGTTTTATTTATTCGTAAATATCATTGAATGTATGGATGATCATGAGATAGACCAAGACCTTTGTATGTGAATGATTTCTTTTAATTTTTTTATTTAAATTAAATTTGTTGGCCTATGAGCCTTCTCCTCATTAATATGTAGGGCATGCACGCCCAAAGTTTCTTTTATATAAAACCCCATTTTACCCCTCACCTTTGAGTGAGATAAAAGCATATGTTATGGATGGAGCTCCCAAGCTAGTGGAGGCGACTCAAGTTAGGATCCAAGGTGAAACCAATCCAAGGAGATAAAAAGGTGGACATGTGGAAAGATGTAAACACGGACCCAAAAGGTCCAAGGTGTTTCTCCCCTAGGTCTTGGGTTTGTTTATCAACCTCTAGGTAAACTAAACAATAGAAGAAGCTCATGATCATACCATTTATTTTATTTCTATCAGTTGCATGGTTAATTTATTTTGGATGTGTTGTCACGATCACACAATTAATGAATTAAACAAGCATGCAATATGGAACTAAAATAAAGACCAGATTATGCGTAAATATTATCATAGACATGGTTAATCACATAAGTATATCCCACTTAATATTAACAAGCATGTAAGAAAGATAATAAAATGGAAATTTACATATAAGGATAAAATCCCTCAAAAAAATATTAATTTGGTATAGCCTTCCATAATTTTGGCTAGAATCGAACCATAGTTTAAAGTGCTGACCAACCCTAGTAGGGGTACTTTCAATTATCGGGGACTTATAATTCAAGGTTTTGGGTTGACTTGAATTGGTTCACATCAAGGGTTAACTTCCACAACATGACTTGGTGTGACCAAGAGTAAAAGGTTAAGGACATCCAAAATAAAAGGGTTTCAGGATTGGGGAGTCCACTCAGCGGATCATGGAACTATGTGTTAATGCAGTTGGAATTTGGAATGCCTTCCTAAAACCCTTCAAGTTTCTTGAACAACCCTAGTTGGGGTAATGAGAAGGGAAATATGGATCCTTTCCACTAGAATATTTAGGCAATATAATAGTCCAAATTCAATGGTGAGGGATATTGGATTTCGATAAAATAGTGGGAGACTAGTAAGTATTAATTTATTTATTTGTCTCGGTTTTATCATGATAAAGTAATAAACCTTTTCTCATATTAATTTGTAGAAATGGAAAGAAAAATTACTTCAAACATATCATTTAGAACCATACTCTAGAAGGAAAAACTTATCACTAGGACCAATTTAATGGAATGGAAGAGGCATCTACGCGTCATCCTTCACCACTAGAGGAAATTATATATGCTGTAAGAGCCTATTACAGTTGCCCTTGGAAAAGAGGTCAGTGATGAGGAACTATCTCTCTATACGAAACATATGGACGATGCCATATATGTCTAGTGTTTCATGCTATCGGCCATGTCTAATGATCTCTTGAAGCAACATGAAAACATAGACGTGTATAGCATGATATCTCAACTTAAGGATATCTATCAAGATATGGTGAGATAGGAGAGATATGAGATCTACAACGCTTTATTTACAACTAAGCTTAGAGAGTCTGTGTCAGCTGGGAATCATGTAGTCAAGATTATTGGCAACATTGAATGATTGGACATCTTAGGGATTATGTTCCTAGATGAGTTGTATACAAATCTCATCCTATCGTCACTTCCCAAGAACTTATCTAGATTTATTGTCAACTACAACATGATAAATGATGAGAAGATTCTATCAGAACTTATGACCTCAATTATCCAGGTAGATAAGGACATGGGGCGTGAAAAACCCACAGTCTTTATGGTGAATAAGAAAAGGAAGGACAAGGAAAAAGGGCCAAATAATTATATATGGTCTGAAGCCTCCGAGAACCATCCCTCTAAGAAGGGGAAGATCTAGAGGCAGGGTAATGAATATGAGGTGGTATGTTTTTCATGTGTAAAGAAAGTCCATTGGAAGAGGAACTGCACCCAGAAGCATGGGGATACTAAAGGTTCATTCGTTATCGAGTCTAATCTTTCCATTTATACACATTGAGTATTAGATATAGCTTGTTGGTATCATATGTGTATTAAAATGCAGAAACCAAGTAGATTTAAAAATATTTCCAGAGGAGAGGTGTATCTTCAAGCTACCAATGGCACGAGGCTGGCTGCGTTAGCCATTGGTGATTACCACCTCTCACTGCCAACTGGGATGATTTTGGTTTTACATAACTGTTATTATGTTTCTAGTGTTACCAAAAACATAATTTATGTATCACGTTTGGATATGGATGGATTTATTTTCATGTTTGGAAATAAGGATTGCCTCTTTTATAAGAACAACATTGGTATGGTATGGAACATTTAAATAATGGTTTGTATGTATTAAATTATTAAAACAAAGTGTTGGAAATCGATAATGAAATAGACTCACATGACTCATACATCACCCGGTTATGGCATCACTGTCTCAATCATGTAAATGAGAAGTTCTTGAAAAATCTCTACCAAGATGGCTATTTATACTCTACTGAGATAAAACCACTTGATAGATGTCACACTTATTTACAAGGTAGAATAACCAAGACGTCTTTCGGTGGACAGAGTGAAAGGGCCACAGAGCTTCTAGGATTGGTGCACACAGATGTGTGTAGACCATTTCTAATAGAAGCTAGAGGTGGATATTCATACTTCATTACTATTACTGATGATTTGAGTAGATATGGATATGCATAATTAATGAGGTATAAGTCATTAGTCTTAGAGAAATTTAAGGAATTCAATAATGAATTAGAGAATCATCTCGGTAAGAAGATAAAGAAACTTTGATCGGATCGAGGTGGAGAATATCTGAACCAAGAGTTCATCGATATTCTATGGGAGTCTGGGATTTTATCTCAGATCACTCCTCCTTATACAACATAGTGGAATGATTTTAGTGAAAGGAGGAACCACACCTTGGTGGACATGGTGAGGTCAATGATGAGTCATGCAGATCTTCTATTATCCTTTTGGGGATATGCATTACAAACTGCAACATACACATTAAAACAAGTACCAACTAAGGCAGAAAATGGAATTCCCTATGAGCTATGGAATGGAAAGAAACCCGTTTTGTCGAACACATGTGTATGGGGATGTGAGACATTTGTTAAGGCCTTATTAGTCAAAAAACTAGCACCCCGAGGCACGTGGTGTATCTTTATAAGATATCCCAAGAAAAAAAAGGATATTACTTATATAACCATTTAGACAAGAAAGTAACTATCGCCAGACAAGCCATATTTCTTAAGAGGGATAACATCCTCAAAAAGGATAGTGAAATCCAGATTAACTTCAATGAAGTTGATGCTAAAGATACACAGGAGTTCGTACAAAAATAAGTTCCACAGGTCCCCATGGAAGAGGTTCGAGAAACACAAGTACTGCGTAGGAGCTCCAAAGACGTAAGAGAAACATATATATTTATTTTCTTAGTCGCCAAGGATGGTGAATCATTATTGTTAGACAATGATAAAACTCTCTCCTATAAATAAGTAGTAAAAATCTTAGAAGCTATAAGATGGCTAGAAGCTACGAATTATGAGATGGATTCCATGTATCAGAACCAAGTATGGGTTCTGGTCTATGAGAAATTTTATGTAAAACCTGTTGGATGAAAATGGGTATTCAAGAGAAAACTAGACATGGAAGGTCAAGTTAGAACCTATAAAGAAAGGCTAGTGGCTAAAGGATTCATACAATGTCACATAATTGACTATGATGAAACATTTTCTCTAGTTTCCATTTTTAAATCCATAAGAATCATACTTTCCATAACAGCTTACCATGACTATAAGATTTGTCAAATAGATGTCAAAACAACATTCCTTTACCAGAACCTTCAGGAAGATGTCTATATGACACAACCAAAAGGGTTTGTGACACCAGGTGAAGCCAAACGGGTTTTCAAGTTTCATAAATCCATTTATGGATTAAATCAAGCATCCAGGTCATGGAACATTCAATTTGATGATGCTATAAAAGAATTTGGTTTCATTAAGAATGAATGTGATCCATGTGTTTGTAAGCGGTTTAATGGGAATGTGGTCGTTATCCTAGTAGTATATGTTGATGACATATTTATTGTTGGAAATGATGTACCAATCTTACAGTCAGTTAAGGAATGGTTGAACAAGTGTTTATCCATGCAGGAGTTGGGTGAATCAGTCTAAATTCAAGGGATCAATATCATTTGTGATAGATCCAAGAGGTTGCTTGGATTAAGTCAGGGTATGTACATTGAACAGATACTAAATAGATTTAGTATGGAATAATCCAGGTGGGGATTGGTTCCAGTGTCACATGGACAAGAAATTTCTAATAAAATGTGTCCTCAGACACAAAAAGAGAAATATATAATGAGTAGGATCCCATACACTTCGGTTATAGGATCCATCATGTATGCCTTATTATGTACCAAACTTGATGTTGCCTATGCACCGAGCATGGTAGGAAGATATCAAACAGATCCAGGATAACTACATTGGATTGCTATTAAGATTATCCATAAGTATTTGAGAAGAACTAAGGATATGTTCTTAGTGTATGGAGGATATGAGGAAACTGTCATCAGATTGTATGCTGATGCTAGTTTTCAGACAGATCAGAATGATCTGAATTTGTAATCTGGATATGTTTTTTTTCTCAATGGAGGAGCTGTGAGTTAGAAGAGTTCAAACAACCACTTGTCGCTGATTCTATAGAGGAGTATGAATATATAGAGGCTTATGATGCAGCCAAGGAATCCTTCTATATTTGTAACTTTGTCCAGGAGCTTGATGTGGTTTCTAGAAGTTAAGATCCTATCACATTTTATTGTGATAAATACTACAGCGATGGCTCTTGCAAAAGAACCAAGGTCACATCAACAGAAAAAACACATACTTCTAAAGTATCACCTATTGAGGGATTTATATCAAAGGGGTAAAGTTACAGTGAACAAAATGTCCATGGAAGAGAACTTGGCTAACCCCATGACTAAAGGCCTATCTCAGCATAATAATGAATATCATGTTAGAGCCAGTGGGTTAAAAGTTGTTAACATTTGGCTCTAGTACAAGTGGGAGTCTATTTGAGTTGGTGGCCTAGAACCAACTAATTTTTACTTTATTCACTAATAAATACCTTATCACATCTTTATTGTTCTTCTGTGTGACAATTCATGTGATAATTTCCTAAGGATATCTATTGCATTAAAGGGTCATAGAGGATCCCTTCTATGATTAGATCCCAGAAATGCCATAAAACTATTCTTGAATATATGTTCTATGGACGGATTATGTTATTTGAGGGACACAAATAATATAGGCCATTAGGGGTGGGGACTCATAAAACTTTGAGGCACCTTCTCATGGTGTGCGCCCTTGGTAATATCCAGGAGGATATTATGAGAATGAGACCCGCTAGTAGGAAATCCACATTTTATAGTGTCATTGGATGTTCCTATCTACGGACGTGTGTATTGGTCCTTAGACATTAAGATCATTATTAATGGGTATTACAAATCACAAACTTAGATGTATTGACGAAAACTGTGATGACACATTGTTCACAATGAGGTAGGATACGTTGGGTGCGTCACAAGTGATACTGCATTAATAGATAATGCAAGAAAGGATTTGTCCCTTTTCTTCCATAACAGATGTAGGTATCTCATTCCCTTTGATAGAATTGATATAGCCTAAATAAATCCATGGACATAGTGAGGAATGGGCAAGTTCAATTCTGGAAAGTCAAAGAAAGAATAATCGAGCACATGGGTTGATGGAACTAGCATGAAACCTGCTTGATTCGAGACATCGTGACAAAGGGATTACATTACACGGTAAGCATTCACAGGAGGTGACACGTCATTGCGTTGTTAACTTGTTTCTCTATGGGTTCCTTGGAATATTTCTAGATTCTAACCTTGGACTTTAGGTAGGCTCCGCCTAAGGCCACTGAGAAAGAGGCCTAAAGGGTTACACACTATGTGTGACCAAGTATCTCAGTTAAATATTAATTTAACAATTTGAAGAAATATTATTCCCGATTGTGGTTTAATAATTATTCAAGGATGTCTGATCACATTTTTTTTGACACTAGTTATGTAACGTCCTGGGACCGTGTGCCACACAATGGGTGACCCGAACCTGGTTCGCCACGTGACCTCAAGTGCATTTACCCAAATTCTAGAGGTTGTTGACTACCAGCGAGGGCCCAGGTCTGATAGTGGGGAAACTATGCCCTCATTTGTCAAAGTGTAGCGCAACCGAATATAAAATAAAACGTAAAAATATAGCGGAAGCAGTAAACCATACACAACTGAAATAAACCACAACAGTGGATATAACCAACAATATATAGAAAATGATGCAACATGTCTCAAGTTCTAAGAAAACAGCCAGAACATGTTATATATCAGTACAGCACAACAAAAACTATAGTACAACAAAACAAAGCAAAACAACTGGCAGTGGCATCGCGAGCCTAGGCTCGGTCCCATGCCCTCCTACTCCACAGCAACAGTCAAGTACCTGTATAGGGACTCTTTACCCTATCCAAAGCTGCAGAAACGTAATCTGTTTGGGCCTAAAATCATGACCGAAACAGGGTGTGAGAAATATATCTCAGTAGGCAACCACCAAAGGCCCATGCCCAACTGCGTGCAAACATGCAACAATAGTGTGCAATAGAAAAATTCAATAAGTAAGCAGTACTCAGAAGCAACTAACTACCAGTTATATTTCCATTTTATTATTCATTTAATCAATTTAATTTAAAATACCACCATAGTGAATATTCTAAATAACCAGCTAATGTCCTCGGACATGTAAAATCTTACCCTCAGGAAAAGAGTATCCAACACAAGAATCTGCCCTCAGGCATAATAGATTTTTCCCTCAGGCATAGGTAGTGTCGCCCACAGGCACAAAATCAGCTGCCCAAAGGCACGGAAGAAGTTTCCCTCAGGCCGAAATAACTACTGCCCATATGCTAAATAGTGCAGTACCCACAGGCTAATCACAACAACTCCCTCAGGCTAAAAAGGTAACCGGGCCATGACCAATAAGTAAATAAGCAGTAAACAAGAAATTCCTCTCAAGGAAATTCTACAATTACTACTTTAAATCCATACCCTCGAGTATCCTGGCCAAACGGCTAAACAGTGGAACACACCCCCGGGGTGGTTCCAGATCCAAGAAACGATCCCAACCAGCATTTTAATATCACAAATAATCACCTACTCAGTTCTAGATGTTTATTATAGCAACGACCTTAGCCACACGACACCCCAATATGTGTTTGTGGCATAAAAACACACAAAACACATGACAGTTGGAAAAATTAACACCAAGCCACCTACCTTATATGCCAACGAGCGGTATACACGAACGCCGATTCTAGAAACGCGCAAGAATGGCGTAGATCTGAGGTAATAAAACTTTCATTCAACATCAAATAACTCCCATTAGGGAAATAATTTGTAAGAAACACGCTAGGAAAAGAGAGGGCTTACCCGTGCGGTTCTAACAAGATCGTCCGAGGCAGAAACGGATTCCCGACGCTCGATCGGTTGATCCAAAAAGATCTGACCTTCCTCCCGAGCTCCTTCCTCTGGTTCTAAACCTTCTCTGTAAACAGGGGAGGCTACTGCTGATTTTAAGCAAAAAAACAAAGTACATGGCATGTACTTCCAAGTACATGGCGTGTACTCCCTTCATTTAACTATTCCTCTGGCGGCATCGCCACACTGTTCATCCATCGACATGAGTACACGACATGTACTCTTGAGTACACGACGAGTACTGTCGCCCAGCTGGCGGCTGCTCCACCGCCTTACTATTTTGGCCTGCCGACTGACTACATGGCGTGTAAAGGACCACTACACGGCGTGTAGTCAGTTCCTAAACCCTTCGTCGCCGACATGTCTACACGCCCCATGTACCCATCCCACACGGCCAAAAGTACACAGTGTGTGGAAAAGTATACGGTGTGTAGTTCCAAAATTTGGTATTTTTCCCCATTTTCCATATTTCCTAAAAAACACTTAAGGATAAGGGAAAAGAAGAAGCCCGTACCTCAAAAATAAGAACCGGGTTCTTAAAAACTTCCCCCTTTATAGAAATTCGTCCCCGAATTTCCCTTACAAGGGTGGAGAAGATATATCCCTGAACAACTCCGGCCATTGAGCACGTATGTCGGTCTCCCGATCCCAGGTTTCGTCCTGCACTCGGCCATGCTGCCATAGCACCCATACGAGAGGAACTGATTGGCCTCGGAGAACCTTCGTTCTCTTGTCAAAGATACGAATCAGATGCTTCTCAAAGTACGCATCCATCTGAAGCTCAACCTCCTCTGGCTTAAAGGTGTGAGATGAGTCTGAATGATAGCAGTGCAAATGAGATACTTTGAAGACGTCGTGCATGGCTCAATACCGCTGCGGTAACTGAAACTGATAGGAAACCGGACCGACTCTCTCCAAAATCTCAAATGGCCCCACATACTTTGGTGAAAGCTTACCCTGTCTCCTGATTCGATTGTGTCCCAGCCTCAGTGAAACACGCAAGAAAACCTGATCCCCGACCATGAACTCCAAAGGTCGTATGCGGCGATCAGCATAAGACTTCTGACGAGACTGCGCGGTATCCATCCGCTTCTGAATCAACTAGACCTGCTCAGAAGTCTCCTGCAGGAGCTGTGGTCCTAGTGAAGTTGCCTCACCTGCCTGTAACTAGCACAAAGGTGAACAACATGGCCTACCATATAAAGCCTCATAAGGTGCCATCTCAATATTTGCCTAAAAACTATTGTTATAGGAAAACTCGACTAGGGTTATATGCTTCTCCCAAGAGCCCCCAAAGTCTAGGACGCATGGGAGCAACATGTAATCTAGCACCTGTATCGTACGATCTGACTGGCCATCAGTCTGAGGGTGGTATGCTGTGCTCAAAAGCACCTGTGTACCCACTGCCCTCTGAAAACTCTACCATAAATGAGACATAAAGTGGGAATCCTTATCTGAAATGATAGAACGAGGTACCCCATGAAGACGTACGATCTCTAGGATATAGAGCCTTCCGTGCTCGTCAACACTGAAGGTCTCCTTGATCAGCAAGAAGTGAGCTACCTTCATGAGTCTATCCACAACAACCCACTCGACGTCATTGCCACGAGGTGACATCGACAACCCAGTCATGAAATCCATCACGACATCATCCCATTTCCACTCTGGAATGGGTAACTACTGTAACAACCCAGATGGACTTTGGTGCTGTGCCTTCACCTGATGACAGGTGGAACACCTCGTAAAAAAAACCAGCTATCTCTCTCTTCATACCCGACCACCAGTACTGACGCCTCAAGTCACGGTACATCTTGGTAACCCCGGGATGAACTGCCCAAGCTAAAGCATGAAACTCCTGCATCAGCTCTTCACGTATATCCTCTAGAACCGAAACTCGTCCATGGAAACACAAAACCTCATCATCGCCTATCATCTATCTAGGAGGAGGGTCCTCACTTGCCACCGACTCCCATAGAACTGGGCCTTCTGGATCTGATAGATGCCTCATACTCACTCTGTCAAGGAGGGTAGAAGTCATAGCTAAAGATGAAATATAAGACTGCCCCTGAATATCGTGCACCTCCAGATGAATCTCAGAGAACAAATTCATGAGATGCCACTCACCTCTGGCCTCCTGCACTGCCTGTATTTGAGTCTTCCTACTCAGTGCAACAGCTGCTGCACTACCTTTACCAGGAGTATAGGCAAGCTAAAAATCAAAGGACTGTAGGTACTCGACCCACCTCCTCTGCCTCAGATTCAGGTCATGCTGAGTAAAGATATACTTGAGGATTTTTTGGTCAGTGAAAACCACAAAATGCTCTCCCAATAGATAATGCCTCTAACAACGCAACACATGAACAACTACAACCAACTCAAGATCATCCGTCGGTTAATTCCTCTCATGTAGCCTCAACTGCCGAGACCCATACGCAACAACTCGATCGCCATGCATCAACACTGCTCCCAGCCCAATACCTGATGCGTCATAGTAAACTGTATAGCTCTTCCCCTTCTCTGGTAGTATCAGGATTGGTGATGAAGTCAATATTCCTTTCAAGTTCTAAAAGGCTGTCTCGCATGATTCTGACCAAACGAACTTCACACCCTTATTAGTCAGACCCGTCAATGGTGCTGCTAAGCAAGAGAAGTCCTGTATGAAGCGTTTGTAGTAACCAGCCAGACCCAAGAAACTCAGTATCTCAAACACGTTCTTAGGCTGCTCCTAGGAAACTACTGCTCTTACCTTCTCTGGGTCCACTGCAACTCCTACCTCTGAGATGATATGACCCAAGAAGTGAATCTGGTCAATCCAAAAGTGGCACTTTGAGAGCTTAGCATATATCCAATGCTCTCTCAGTGTACTCAATAAGATCTCAAGATGGGTGGAATGGTCGTGTCGAGTGTGAGAGTACACCAAGATGTCGTCCACAAATACTACCACAAAAGAATCAAGATACAGATGGAACACACGATTCATCAGAGCCATGAAAACTGCTGGCACGTTCGTGAGTTCGAATGGCATAACCAAGTACTCATACAGACCATATCTGCTCCGAAAATCTGTAAGCGGTATATCCGATGGTCTCACACGTAGCTGATGATATCCGGATCTCAAGTCAATCTTTGAGAACACTCGTGATCCATGAAGCTGATCAAACAGATCATCAATCCTCAGCATGGGATATCAGTTCTTAACTATCAACTGGTTCAGCTTCCGATAATCCACACAAAGTCTAAGGGTACCATCCGCATTCTTTGCAAAAAGGACAGGCGAACCCCAAGGAGAAGTACTAGGTCAGATGAAACCCTTCGCCTATAACTCATCTAACTTCCTCTTGAGCTCCTACAACTCTGGTTTAGCCATACTATAAGGAGGAATGGACACCGGTGCTGCTCTTGACACGAGATCAATAGAGAAATACACCTCACGCACTAGAGGTAGACCCGAAAAGTCATTCGGTAAAACATCCCTGAAACGATCAACCACTGGAGGGAAATTCGTCTGAAAAGTCCCCTGATCATCCATATACAAACTCACAATCTGGGCTGTGACTCCACCTCGCCCATGATGCTCTGGTCCTGCTCGACTCGCCTGAACATCCCACTCACCCTTGTATAGAAACTCTCTGCCCTCTGGTGACGTGAAATGCACCTTGCGACGATAGCAGTCTACAAAGGCTCAATAGGGAACCAACCAGTCCATCACGAGAATGATGTCATAGCTCATCATCTTTAAGACATAGAGGTCCCAAAGAAACTGACACCCACCAACCTCAAGGGTTCACTCCTTGCACTGATGCACGCCAGCCATTCTAGTCCCCAATGGAGTTTCTAACATCATGATGTTAGAAGAAGTAGAAACATAGAGCCCAAGGCTCTCCACAACGGGTACAGATGTAAAAATATGTGTAGCACCCGTATCGAAAAATACTGAAGATAAGACAGAAGCTACTAGAATAGTACCTATAACTGTAGAAGGTCTGGGATCCTTATCGTGCTGGGTCTATTGCACTGCATATGCTTGCCCAGTGTCACGGCCCTGCGACACAGCCTGGATACCCTGAGCTGTCCCACCCTGCTGCCTCTGAGATCCTGGTGTCTGACTACCCTGGCCACGACGACCATCTCTACCTACATGCCCTGTCGTATTCCAGTTCCCCAACTGGTAAGAAGCCACTGGTCCTACTCCCGTACGCGGAGTCTGCACAGAACCCCTCTCACTAGCCACTGGTGGAAACACCCTACAAAAGTGCTGCAGATGACCCATCTTGCCGCAAGCTCGACACTCCACTCGATCATGTGAACACTATGGCCTCTTGTGCCCCTCTCTACCACACTGGTAGCACATGACCTGTCCACCTGAAGCATTCTTCTGACTGGTACTACCACCCTGAGAGAAGTCCATCCATCTCTTCCTCTTACCAGCAGAAATAGTACCAGTAACTGGTGCTAAACCGCCCAGGCCCACACCACTAGATTCCCATAGGTTCCTTTCTGTAATCAGCACCTAGTTCACAATAGAATGTATGGTATTAAACCTGAAAACATTCACCAGTGCTCGGATTTCGTAATTAAGACCATCCTCAAAACATCTGGCTCTCAACGTCTCATCACCCACCAGCACAGGTGCAAAACGCTGAAGCTTGGTGAAACGAGCAGAATAGTCCATAACCGACAAAGCGCGCTGCTACAGATTCATAAACTATCGAGCTCTATCTGCTCTCAACGTCTCTGGGAAGAAAAATTCATAGAAGAATTCTTGGAAGTCTTCCCACACCATGTCCCTGTGATGCTCTGAATGGGTGGTAACATCCCACCACCTCTTGGCGGAATCACGCAGCATGTAAGTCGCGAGCTTGACCCTTCGCTTTGGAGGCGTCTCAAGATGCTCTAAAATAGTTAGCATCGACCCCAACCAAGACTCCGCATCCTATGATCCACCATCCCCTGAAAATGTAGTTGGTTGCTGCTGCTGGAAGATACGTGGCAGATCGGCCATAGATGTGGCAGCCTGCGGTGCTCCCTGAAAGGTCTGCATGAACCGCATAAAGCCCTCACAGAACTGCACCTCCATGCCTGTGTCCAGTACAACGGCTGGAGCCGCATCTGGATCTACTGGAGGATCCACTGGTAGCCCATGGCCCACCATCTCTAGAGTATAATCGTTTTCGCTCTCCTGGCGAACAACGTGTGGTCGTCTAGGCGGCATGACACTACACGATCAAAAACACGCCTTAGATTACGATTTATCAAAGACTGAAAATGAAGGAACCACAAAGGTAACAAGAGGGAGAAGGCATTTCAAGATTTGAAAAAAAAGACTACACGACATGTACTTGACTTCCCTTCCCCTGCCCAGGTCCTTCTACACGGCTAAGCCACATGGATCCCATTGAACAAAAACTACACGGCGTGTATAATATCTACACGGCGTGTATGGTGTTATTTTAAAACTGCCCGTGTCGTCTATGACACGGCGGCGTGTTACACCCGCACACGGCGTGTACACTGCCCCACATCCCTATCCACACAGCTAACTCTACACGGTCTGTCCTCGGACAAGGCTACATGGCGTGTCCCACAGGTACATGACGTGTTCAAGGAGAGGTGACATCGACCCGTGTTGTTAGTTACACGACCGAGTCCCCAGGTCACACTACACGACGTGTTCATCATTGACATGGCGTGTTCTGTGCATGAATTCACTGACCCATGTTGTTCGTTACATGGCCAGACTCTGGGTCAACACTACACGGCGTGTACAAAAGCTACAGGCGTGTTCGCCCCAAGCTCTTCCCTTCCCCGTGTCGCCGCCAACACGGTTTGTGACACGGGAAGAGACTACATGGCGTGTACTCTGGGTACATGACATGTACCTAAAAAGTTTATTTTTCTTCTCGAACATAATAATATACACGGTGTGTATGAGGTCCTACACGGTGTGTATTCTGGGTTTTCCGGACAGTATGCCTTATAAACTTCCCCGGAACACAGAAATTACTGAAACCAACGCCTAAGTGTCAAATTTCGACCCGTGAGGGCCCATAATCCCCAAAAATCAAAGTTTGACATATTATCTTTATTATAAAAAAATAATCAGCCAATGATACACCAAATTCTGGTCAATGGGGGCCCATACTCCCAAAAAACCGAAGTTTGGCGTCCATTCTATAAACAGGATCACATTAAATTACCCTATCACACAGAAGGTATTTTATCAGAGCAGCTATCACAACAAAATGATTTTCTAACACAATAACTATCACAACAACATGCAATTTCTAATGCACCTACATGGCATAGAAACTATGCATGGCATGTGATTTCTAGCATGTGCCTATATGATGCATGAGACGACATACCCTCATCTAATCGGGTTGCAACTAAATAGAACCCACAGATAAAATATAAACAGCATAATCCATGTGCGTCACCCAACAGTGAAATCAAATCAACTATAAAATTTGCAAAAACAAAGAATTGAAAAAATATGAGGTAGACTGGCTTTTCCTTGTACAAGGGTTAGCTACGCCCGAGCATAGCTTATTACCAACTACTGTTTGTCCTATCCCTAACTATGGATTCAAATAGTAAGTCAAAGAAAAGAACCCCTTTGATACCACTTTGTAACGTCTCGGGTCCGGGTACCACGCAACGGGTTCCCCGAACCCAGTTCACCACGTGACCTCAAGCACATTTCCCCAAACACCAGAGGCTGCCGACTAGCAGCGAGGGCCCAGGTCTGATAGTGGGGAAACTATGCCCTCATTTGTCAATGTGTAGCGCAACGGAATATAAAATAAAACGTACAACTATAGAGGAAGCAGTAAACCATACACAACTGAAATAAACAACAACAGTGGATATAACCAATAGTATATAGAAAATGATGCAACATGTCTCAAGTTCTAAGAAAACAACCAGAACATGTTATACATCAGTATAGTACAACAAAAAGAAGAGTACATCAAAACAAAGAAAAACAATTAGCGGTGGGATCGCGAGCCTAGGATTGGTCCCATGCCCTCCTACTCCACAACAACTGTCAAGTACCTGTATAGGGACTCTTTCCCCTATCCACACCTGCAGAAACGTAATCTTTTTGGGCTGAAAAGCATGACCCAAACAGGGTGTGAGAAATATATCTCAGTAGGCACCCACCAAAGGCCCGTGCCCAACTGTGTGCAAACATGCAACAATAGTGTGCATTAGAAAAATACAATAAGTAATCAGTACTCAAAAGAAACTAACTACCAATTATATTGCCATTTTATTATTCATTTAATCCATTTAATTTAAAATACCACCACATTGAATATTCTAAATAACCAGCTAATGTCCTCAGACATGTAAACTCCTACCCTCAGGAAAAGAGTATCCAACACAAGAATCTGCCCTCGGGCATGACAGAGTTTTCCCTCAGGCATAGGTAGTGTCACCCACAGGCACAGAATCAGCTGCCCACAGGCACAAAAGATGTTGCCCTCAGGCCGAAATAACTACTGCCCACAGGCTAAATAGTGCAGTACCCACAGACTAATCACAAAAATTCCCTCAGGCTAAATAGGTAACCGGGCCATTCCAAACAAGTAAATAATCAGTAAACAATCAATTACTCTCAAGGAAATTCTATAATTACTACTTTAAAGGCATACCCTCGGGTATCTTGGCCAAACGGCTAAACAGTGGAACACACCCCCGGGGTGGTTCCAGATCAAAGAAATGATCCAAAAAAGCATTTTAATATCACAAATAATCACCTAATCAATTCTAGGTATTTATTATAGCAATGGAATCAGCCACACGACACCCCAATATGGTTTCGTGGCAGAAAAATGCACAAAACACAGGACAGTTGGAAAAATTAACACCAAGCCACCTACTTTATATGCCAACGAGCAGTATACGCGAACACCGATTCTAGAAAATCCCAAGAATGGCGTAGATCTGAGGTAAGAAAACTTTCATTCAACCTCAAATAACTCCCATTAGGGAAAGAATTGGTAAGCAACATGCTAGGAGAAGAGAGGGATTACCCGCGCGGCTCCAACCAGATCGTCCGAGGTGGAAACGGATTCCTGATGCTCAATCAGTTGATACAAAAAGATCCGACCTTCCTCCCGAGATCCTTCCTCCGATTATAAACCTTCCCTATGAACAGGGGAGGCTACTGCCGGTTTTAAGCGAAAAAAACAAAGTACACGGCGTGTACTTCCAAGTACACGGGGTGTACTCCCTTCATTTAACTGTTCCTTTGGTGGCACTACCACACTGTTCATCCGTCGACATGAGTACACTACATGTACTCTTGAGTAAACGACATGTACTCTTGAGTACATGGCATGTACTATCACCCAGCTGGTGGCTGCTCCACCGCCTTACTTTTTTGGCTTGCCGACTGACTACACGACGTTTAAAGGACCACTACACGGCGTGTAGTCAGTTCCTACACCCTTCGTCGCCGACACGTCTACATGCCCCGTGTACCCATCCCAAACGGCCAAAATTATACGACGTGTGGAAAAGTACACAACGTGTAGTTCCAAAATTTGGGATTTTTCACCATTTTCCATATTTTCTCCAAAACACTTAAGGAAAAGGGAAAAGAAGAATACCATACCTCGAAACTAAGAACCGGGTTCTTACAAGTTATTCGAGAGAATATATTGTGGGAGAAATAATATATTTATTAGTGAGTAATTCAGTGATATTTATTTGAGAAATAAATATCCATTATTCAAGGTCTAATAAAATATGGTGGAGGAAATAAATAGAATGGAAAAACAAAAGAACACACCATGTATATTAATGTACACGTTGTGTATTTTTTTTTGGGAATTTATGAGAAATAATATTATTTATTTATTAAATAATATTAGGTGTAATTTTCTGGGTGCATTTCAAGTAATAATAATAGTCAAATGTTATTATTAGACATGGGGTATTACTAAGAATTAAATCGAAGTAATAAATACTTTCAGGTAATTAATTCATTTTGTTATTATATGTAATTAAAAATCCCAATTATATATTTCTCATTAGCCTCGAAATTTTTTGAGGTTGTGCACAATGGATTTAGAAAATCTCTCATGCCAAGAGAGAATTATTTTTCCACCAAGAATGCTCTCAAGATACAAGAGAGAGATCCACCTCCACTGGATCAAGGCGATCGAAGGCGGACATCGCAAGCGAAGGCTCTTCCATGCTTGCACCTAGATATCCTTTTGGCGATGTGCAGAGATACGTGGAGCACGTGTAGATAACTGCTAGAGGAATCATACAATTGGATTCTATGACGCAATGATAGATCACATCAGATCTTGACCAGAAACATCAACAGAGAGAGAATTCTATCAAGGTAATTCTTGTCTTTTAATTAAATTAATTATAACCAACATATGATGATCCTCTCTATGGTTTCAAGAATCCCTTTTTTATTTCATTATTCATTCTAATCAAAAGATCCTATGTTTTATTATCATGACGTATCTCAAATTGATCATTGTTAATAGAAAATTAAAGTTGGGTACACCCACCAACGCGCTACCACTGAACCCGGAACCTACACTTTCATTTTCCAAGATTCCCCAAGATAAATCTTACAAGAATTACCTACAAGAGTAATTATACCAGAATCATTATTAAAACAAAATCATTTAAGTAAACCTTTTATATAATTATATTGAGTTAATATAGTTCATTTTTATTTCTGAGTTATTTCTAAGCCAATAAAAAATTAATTTCTCCCATCACAATCATCTCAAACTCACTTTTCATAAGTTCTGAAAACTATCTCCAACTATTTTTCAGGTGGATATAAAAATAATTTCATCATAATAGATTTTTATAATTAAAATTCTGTTAAAAAATTATAGATAAAAATATTAGGATCTATCATTCATTTAAAAAATTCATTTTGAAGTAAGAATCCTAAAATTCTATAATACCATGATCTTTGTGATTTCTTAATTCTATAAAGTTCCTTGGTAAGTCAAGAAATATGTTCCATAAAATTAATATCTTCAAAACCATAATATTTTTCAATATAAATGTAACATCCTAACCAAAACCATTGGATTTGGAAAGAGATGATTTGTCACTAACCTTAGGTGACATCCCCAAGACACTAAAGGTTGGAAATAAATTCTAAGGGTTTACCCAAAAATTAGGGGATGATTTTCCCTTTTAAAACAACACAACAATAAAAAGAAAAATATTAACAACAAACCAACTATATGATGCATGTGAAATAAACCATACAACTTAATAAGATACCATCAAGTGAATAATATTAGGGTAATAACAGAATAGTGTAAAAAGAAATATTAAAAATCAAAAGTAGTAAAAGACTCTTTTGTCAAGGTGGAACCACTATAGACCAAGATACAGACACTCCATAGCTCCAACTCTACTAACCATGATAGCGACATCAAAGATCCATAACAGATAGGTAAGAAACTGGACCCTTTATTGTGTCATGGAAAACAACATCTATATACACACCAAAGTTCATACACAGTGAGTGAGTAATCATACCTAATAGGTAAACCCAATAAAAGTTTCCCACATTTTAATAAAATACGAAATAGGTTATCTCATAACTTTAAAAAATAGACAGGAAGAATATCAAAAGTTGATAAATATTTTTCATGATATAAAATAAATTAAATAAATATTTTTCACAACAATAATATAAAAAAATATGAGTTTTCCTTTTTATGTAGTAGAATAAATTCATTAAATAAAAATATCAAAAAATCATATGTTTTCTCTATCTCTCTCACACCCATGCATTTAGAATGAAATCCATATGCTCATGAGCACTGATACATCATTCACTAAGCCATCACTTGGTGGAAGTTTTTCCATGCACCTTTCAAGTAAGCACATAGAACCAAGTCTATTTCAACAAGGGATCGTACAATGACAATCATGAACATAAACTAACCACGTACCTTTCTAGTCAAAACTCAAAACCTAGTAATGTGAGGCTAGCCATTCAACAATGCAAGGTGGGGAGCTAGGTGATCAATGATGCAGAAGCTAGGGGAGGGGCAGTTCCTGTGGGTTGGGCATACTGGTCATTTATTGGGCATAGTATGCCTCTGGGCCTTCAGGTCATGTATTGCATGTCGTGTCAGGCCTTGTGCCTTGGGCCTATGGGTCATGTACATGTTCCCCTTCATCCCTTAAAAGGGGGATTATCTATAATAAAATAAAACATAAGGCCTTCGGGACATTCAGAGTTAGTAATGCTAACAACATGTTCTAAAACCACCATTAGTTTAATAAAATCCTTTTATCCAATTTATCAAACACTTTATGGGAATCACCCACAACCCAATTTAAAAATCCAACCAGTATGATATAATTCCTGTAGAGTTTTCTAGGGTAAAATCATTTTAAAAGTGGAAAGAGAGAAAAACCACCCACCCCAAATGGTTAGAACATGCTTCAATTTTTGATACTTTACACAACCTTTGATTAACATGGATTAAATCTAGGAGATCTTATGGAGATGGATTGTAAATCAAATAGATCCTCCAAAATTTCTTAAGGAAGGGATGGATTTCAAGTGAAAAGTGAGAAAATTTTATAAGGATTCTAAGGAATTAAAATTAAATAAAAACTTTGGGCACAATCCCATTCATGGTGTGAATTAGGGATTCAAATCATGAATCTCCAAGTTTCCATGTACACTAAAAACCCATCACCTCAACTTAAATACAAAAAACTGATTCACTCCATGAACTGATTATTCCTAGAAATCATTCATGTCCTGAAATAAATTCATGGTTTCCAACTAGAACCCATTAATGACATGAATAACCATTCATGATGTAAATTTTCTTGTAGATAGATTTCATATTTTCTTATCTTTAAACCTATGAACACCTCCAATAATTTATCCCAAATACTTCAGATATAAAATAAAAATCATAAAAAGACGGTGTACCTCAAGTCGAGGGTACTATATTTTCACCACTATTGGGTTTTCCATCCTCAGAAAGTTTTATGCTTTTTTGAATTTAAAAATATCAGGCCACTGCTCGAAAAAAAAGTTATCTATTACCCATGTTTCCTCTTAAACCTAGCCACACTTCTATAATACACATAATAAGGAAATAGATCTCCCTCACCGGGTTCCTTCCCATCCATTCAGAATCCAAAATGGGTAATGGATAAACATAAAATTTAGAACAAGAGTAACATAATCCTAACTAATAACACAACTAGGATCCATGTGATATTTCTTTATTTATGATCCATGGAAGACATTATGGAAAAACTTAATTTAATCCATAAGGATAACTGATATGAAAAATTAATAATCTATCCTACAATATCAAATGGTCCAATATACCATGGAAACAATTTCCCTTATTTTTCCAAGAATCAATGACCAAGTATTAATGACACCTTAAAGAATATATGGTTACCCACATTGAAAGATAATGGTCAGTGATAATTATTTATATATGATTTCTATCGGCTCTGAGTTATGGAAATTGCTTCGTGATCATCTGGATCTTCTATGTAGTCTCATGGACTAGACTAGGTCCAATCATTGATGTTTCTCCTATTCTCATCCAACATAGTAGAGAATGAAAAGGATTTCCAAATAATTTCTTGAAAATTTCCTTATGTATCATCACATGATAGATTTTATCATAGGATAATTCCACCAAAAGAATATAACCATCCCATAACCCACCAAAATCCATGACACAAGCCTGGAGCATACCTTACAATGTATGAATTTTGTATTCTGACCGCCCATCCATCTAAGGATGATATATCGTGATCATGGTCAATTGAGTTATAAGAGCCTATTAGAATGATTTCCAGAATCAAGAAGTGAATCGAGGATCTTTATCGGAGACAATAAAAATTGGAACTCCATGAAACTTGAACACTTCTTGAATATATAATTTTATCAAATATTCTATCACGATAGACTCTATAATTTGGAGGAAGTGTGTTGATTTAGTGATTTGATAAAAAATCACCCAAATAGCATCATTCTTCTGAATCATCCTTGGTAGAGAGGTGAAAAATTCCATTGAAATATGATCCCACTTCTATACAGGTATAGGCATAGAATATAGAACAATAGCTAGTTATTGATGTTAATCCATTACTTAGAGATAAGTTAGATATTTCAGAACATAAACTACAATATTGTGTTTCATTCCTGGACACCAGAAATGATCTTTCACCATCCTGTACATTTTATGAATACCCATATGAATAGTCCATTATTAATGGTGATACACTAAAAGAAGTTGTTCCCAGAAATATTGAGGGTCTAAATTCTATTTTGAAAACATAAAAAAGTGTTTTTATCCTCTATCCAACCATCAAAAGTCTCTCTACAATTTAGGCTTGACATAATGGTGATGTAATTGGGATCTAATATTTGATCCAATTGTAAAAAAATCTATCAAATCAAGAATAAGATTAACTGGGAAGAAAATTATTTTTTATTCTATTCATTAGAATTCAAGTTCATCTTAGTAATGATACTCCTAAGTTTTCTCTGGTCCAGAGCTTCCCTAGAAACTTCATTATATGACTTCCAAATCAAAGAATCTACTATAGAATTCCCTATACTAGGTGTGCACACTAATTCAAAATCAATCATCTAGAGATAATTCATCCATCATATTTTCCTCAAGCTTAAGTATCACTGGGAGAAGATATATTTCAAACTTTTATGATTAGTGAATATTTTTAACCTTTCTCCAAAGAGGTAATGATTCCAGTTCTTTAATTCATGGACAACTACAACTAATTCCAGGTCATCTATAGGATATTTCTTCTCACGCACTCATAGCTAACTTGAAACATAACCCACAACATGATATCTCTATATGAGAACAAAACCAATATTGGATCTAGACACATCATAATATTCCATATAACCCTAACAAGGTTCTAGAAATATAAGGATGGGTGTCGAGGTGAGATAAGAATTATGCTCTAGAATGAATTTCTAAAAGTCATAATTCCATGTGAATATAAAACACTTTCTCATCAATGTAGTTAAGGTAGAAAAAAGTTTCAAAAAATCCTATAAAAATCATCAATAATACCCTATTAATCCCAGAAAACAGAATATCTCAAAAACATTATTTGGTGGTTTCCAAGAGATAACTAATTCAATATTCTCAAAGTCAACTGATAAGACCTATTTGGAAATAATTTTTCCTAGGAAATAAAATTCTTATATCCAGAATTAACACTTAAAAAACTTAGCATATAATTGATGATCACTCAATGTTCTTAGTATAATTTATATGTTCTCCTCATGGTTATTAATACTTAGAGAATAAACCAAAATATCATCAAAAAATACCACAACAAATGAATCAAGGTACCTATGGAATATATGATTCATCAAGTCCATGAAGACTGATTATGCATTTGTCAAACCAGAGGGCATGAAAACATATTCATAATGGCTATATTGACTCTAAAATGTTGACTTTAGAATATCATCTTTTCTGAGTTTCAGATGATGATATATTAACCAAAGAAAAATAGTGAAGGGAAAATTATCTAACTTTAATTGATCAAATGGATCATTGATTCGAGGAAGAGGGTACTAATTTTTAATCATAACTTAATTCAATTTATGATAATTGACACATAATCAAATGGAATTGTCTACCTTATTCATGAATAAAACCAATGAATCCCAAGGTGATGAAATAGGTCTAACGAAGCCTTTAATATCCAAGTCTTTGAGTTAAAAATTTAATTCCCACAACTCTGTTGAAGCAATTATATAACATGGGAGAAAATAAGGGTTTTTTCCTAAGAGTATATTGATATAAAATTTGATTTCCCACTCAAGTGGTATCATAAAGAAATAATTCAGAAAGACATCAGGGTATCGATCCACTATTGTAGGAAGAGTCATATTTCCAATTTTATTAACATCTCTAAAGATCATTTTTGTTCCATCTATTAACACTAAAGGTCCTGCATTACCTGTATTTATATCTCAATCCGCCTTGAATAAATGAAGAGCTCCATCTAAGGATTTGAATGACAATTTTGGAGTGCAACGTTCCATATGAGTTTTAAATTCCACAAGTCAATCCATTCCAAAGATTAGATCAAAATATCCATATCTAGGACCATAAAATCCAATAGAAACCATACCACATCAATGGAAATAGAATACATTAGGCATTTAAATCCTATTCGATATCATTATCTGAGGTTTTTCTTGATAATCATGGTGTGAGGTATCATTTCCACATATAATCCCAATTGGTTAAACACACAAGAATCAATAAAATAATGTGATTCAACAATATCAAATAATCCATTTATAAGAGTCAAGTTCAAAATGATGGTAATATTCACTATGGAGGGACCTGATTTCTTATTTGTGATAGTCTGATCTACTCTGTATAGCTATTGGTCAGCTGTGATATGATATATTTTGCTTTCATATTAATGTGTCAATTGGATAACTAAAGTGTTATTGGAGGTATCCTGGTTCATATAGGTCTATGGATGAGAACTAGTCTGATAATATTATTCTATCCAAGCATATGAAGCTTGAAGCTGATTTGTTCTTGTTATACCTAATAATTTTAGAATTTTATGAAAATACTTATTAAGATTCTTTTTCTTTACATAATGGTTGAAATTCCTCGGTTGTGTATTATATTTTTTCTTTTTGTATCTAAGAAATCCACAATAGAAATATCCTAGTTCATTCTTGTGATGGGTTGTATAAGATATAGATATAGTGGATTGATTTTATATTTTCTTTCTACCTTAGGAGTAACCCTACCTCTTACATTTATTATCTAAGATAAAATTACAACCAGTACCCAGATGGAAAAAGTGTCTCCTCCACTTGGATTTACTGTAATATCTCTTTTTTCAACCAGAACATTATTCACCATTTTTATATAGTTAGTAATACAGAACAATACTACCTTTGAGAGAACTATAGGTTAAAGACCTGCCTCAAATATCTGTGCTTTTATTATTTCATTAGTAGTTACCTTATATGAAAAACAAACCAGGTGAGTAAATATAGAATAATATTTAGTCACTAGTATACTTCCTTATTCTAGTTGAAATAAGTTTTTCATTTTTTAATTTGTAATGTTTTTAGAAATAATATTTCATTGAAAGTTTCCAAAAACCCTTTCCAAGTGAGTTTTTGATCCCCTTAACTTGAAAAAATATGTTCAACCATACTAGAATTAGGTTCTCAAGTATATATATTTCTAGCTTGAACTTTATTTCATTTGGAATCACCAAGAAGTTGAAAATTATGGTCATCCTGCTCTATCATACCTCTGATTTCTCAAGTCCAAAATCACTGTAAAATGTCGATGGGTTCTGGTTTATATATTTTGTTAAGTGATTCACCAGATGTGGTTCCTCAATTCTAGGTCCCTTGTCAACAACCTTAAATAATTTCATAACATTTGTAACCAAATCTTGGTTCACCTATTGTTCGAGTTCAACAACATTATTGGCTTCCCTCTATCATTGGTTTTTCATTCTCCTTATTGGTGGTATTTTTTTTTCTACAAACCATATCATAATTCCACAATTTAACACTTTTACTGTTCATCTTTTCATGGTTATATTTAATATATATATATAAAAAAAATTAATATATCACAAATTTGAAAATCAAGTAATCATGGGGAAATGCAGTCCTAGTGGGAAGTATCTTTACTAATGCATGGTACCTAACACTCATCGAATAAATCCATGATGATGAGTTGAAAAAACCATTAAGTGCTTAAAATAACATTTTGTACATTTTCTTACCTATTAACTTGAAATTAAACAAAAAAAATTATCTATGTATTTTTATGCTATACATTTCAAGTCCTAACATGTCTTATCTCCTTACTACCAACCCAACTGAAGGACTGACCAAACCAATACCATTTGTAAGATCTCAACCCTAACCATTGGATTGGAAAGAGACGAGGTTACGTTAAAATTATGTGACATCCCCAAGAAACCAAAGGCTAGAAATAAATTTCAAGGGATCCCCTAAACATTAGTGGACAATTTTAACTTTTAAAACAATAAAAAAATGCAAAGAAAAAAAATAAAAAAACCAATTATATGATGCATGAGAAATAAATCATACAACTAAATAAGATACCAACTATAATGTCCTAACCCAAGAGACACTAAATGGTGCCCCAATGTGGGGGGTCATATAGCCTCAATCGTGCCTCCACATACGTTAGAGGCTACTAACTAGTAGTGAGGGTCTATGGTGGTATGTTGGGGATTCTATACCCTCATAAACAAAGTCACACGATGGTGTAATAAATGAATGTATAAAAAAAATAAGAATAATAAATGATAACTAGAATAATAGAAGTACAACATCCAGATGATAATCATAAACAAGCCATCAAAAGCATTACCAGTTCCATATACAATATGATGTAATTTCATCTCTCCAACCAAAAAGGAACATTTAACATGGAAGAAGATATCTAGTATAATAAAAGTGTATTAAAATAATAAAAAAGTCTATCTCTAGATAGAATCATGATCTATAGCTCGGTCCTGTGCTTCCCCACTCCCATGCTACAGTAAGTTAAGAATTGACAACTGGGAACTTTCTTTAATCCCTACCTGTAACCATAAAATCTTCTAGGGTGCCATCAAAATCCCAGATAGGGCGTGATATAAATCTATTATTCCACCACCAACAATGTCTATAACAAATCCATCATGTGAAAATAAACCGTATTTTTGTGCAGGTATAACAGATTAGCCATAATTTAAGAAAAATATAACTAGTCTGTAGAACAAGCTATAATAGAAATAGGGTAAAATAAATGAGCATAAATATATATAAAGTATTAATAGTAAGTAGTAACTATCATGACATAAGCCACATGTGATAAGAGAAATACACCTACATGGGTTAGGACCTAAGGTGTATAAATAGGGAAACTTATATCTGGAGATTTAAATGTATAGGTAAGTCACTGGTTCAATACCTTGATCCTCCTAAATGGTTCCATGCCATAAATAATCTTACATAGGGGTTGCAGATTCCATACCTCAATACCCTATCTGGTTCCATATCATGATGTCAAAGGTTCCATACCTTTCTAATAAATAAGTACCATAAAAAAATGTATAGGTTCCATAACTTAATAATAAAAAGTCCATACATCAATAATAATAGGTTTTATACCTCAATTATCATAGGTTTCATACATCAATAATAGGTTAGAACCATATGGATAAGTAACAGGTGACATACCTTCATAATAAGTTAGTGTCATACTGAGATGTAACAACACCAAGCAGGTATTATAATAAAATATGAGGGCTATGTTAGTGTCCATACCCATTTACATTTATGATTTAATCATCCATTTAATAATTTGAATATAATTTAATAATATTTAAAGGAGGCACAATACTCTCCAAATATCTCATTTAATTCATAGAGGCTACCACTACAAGGGTGTAAATCTCGCACAACCAAATGGGTGGTTTAACATAGGGTAAATAGAATAACACACCAAATGGGTGGCTCGGGTTGAGGTTGAAAATATTTAACCTGATAAGGTGATACAAGGGTGACCAAAATTAAAATAAATAATCATTTTATGTGTTATCATTTAATTTAGGAGAAAAAATAAAAATTTATAGTATGTGGTACAACAGAGATATCCAAATAGACAAAAAACATTAGGGAAAATTTATAATCCACCCACCTCAAGATTGTGGTAGAACACTCATCCAATATCAACCTTTTGTTTAGTCAAGATTGAAAGAAAACAGAAAAATAGGCAAACACCCTGATAATTGGGCATATGATATTGTACCTAATTAGCTTTATTGACATGAAGAAGAATGAAGAAAGGATCCAATGTATTAGAGAGCCTACTGGAACTCAACCAAAGAGACCGATGGATCTTGAATCAAAGTCCAAAGGTGGAATATATCACCAAGCCTAGATATTGGATTGAAAGAGATGAAAGGGGGGAAGAGTGGTGTTGTGCACATGGATATAAAAATAAAGAGGGTAAATTTCTTAAAATAGAAGAAGGAAAAAAGGAAATTATGCCCAAAAATTAAAGGTAGCATGTTTTGGATGCATGATTGGATAAATCGTGCACCAACCGTGTGCACCCCACTATCCAAGGAGCACACCTCACACATCCTACAACACATATTTAGAAAAACCATGAACAACCCATGTGCATCATCTATCTCAAACTCATATGGTCTAAAACTCCCTTCAATGGTTAAAAAAACCATGTGATACCCTTACTAGGCTATATAGTTTTAGGTGGATGGTTAGCATTAACTATATGATAATTGTTTACCTCTCATGTTTCTCCATAATTTGGAGCTCTAGGCTTTGATCAATCCCCAGACACTCCTAAAATCCTCCTTAAGTGATTTGGAATGTTTATAAAGATAAAAAACTAGATTCAACGGAATAAAAGTTTCCATACCTCCTGAAAAAAAGTCAAGACCTTACAATATTCTCCCCTTAAATAAACTCATCCCCAAGTTTCCCTTTCAAGGGAGATGTAGAATCATCCGTGAATTACTATATCTACTGATCATGTATGTTTTCTTATCACTCCCAAGTCTCATCCTATAGATGGTCGTGCTTCCATATCACCCATACCATAGGAACCAACTTTACTTGGAGGGACTTCATGATCCATTCCAAAATACAGATAGGATGCTCCTTAAAGGATGCATTTACATCCAACTAAACCTCATAAATATGAAAGATATGATAAATATATGGATAATACCATTAAATCTATGAAACATGGAATATTTTATGCATACCTTTGTACCTATGAGATAACTAAAACCATTGGTATATTATCCCAACTATATCCAAAACCTAAAAAGTTCCAACAAACCAAGTTAAAAGATTCCTCTTCTATCTAAATCATCAATTCACTAGTCTAGTCGATACATGCAAGAATACATGATCCTTGAACTTGAAATCTAGTGGTTGATAGTGATGATCAACATATAAATTCTTCCTATACTGAGTTATATCCATCAACTTCCTAATCAACTAAGCCTTCTCTAAAGTCTCCTGAACAAGAATAGGTCCAATTAAGTCTTCCTCACATACCTCTAACTAGCAAAATGGGGAATGACATGACCTACCATATAAATCCTCAGAGGGATCCATCTGTATCATCACATAAAATCTATTATTATAGGATAAAATCAACAATTGGTATATGTTTCCCCCAAAAATATCTAAAATTAGGGATGAATTCTTGAAGCATGTCCTCTATCACCTATATTGTCCATTATGACTGACCGTTGGTCTGTGGGTGAAAGGTTGTGCTCAAAAGTACATGTGTACCCAAATCTATTTGTAACCCCTACTAGAACCATGAAATTAAATGAGAATTATTATCTGAAATGATAATATGAGGGACCCCATGTCGGCATACAATCTCACAGACAAATATTATTCCAATATCATTCATTTAGAAGATATCTCTAATATGTAATAAATGAGTTACCTTGATGATCCCATCGATGATCACCCATATTGGATCACTACCTCGAGGGGATGTCAGTAATCCAGTCAAAAAATCTAGCATGAAACTATCCCATTTACACTTAGGAATAGGAAGTGTCTATGGAATCCCTACTGGTTTCTAGTGTTCTACCTTCTCTTGTTGATAGGCGGAACACTGAGTAACAAAACCACCTATCTCCATTTTAATATCAGTCCACCAATACAAGTGATGTAGATCACGATACATCTTTATATGATTAGGATTCACTTCCCAAGTAGAAGCATGATAATCTTACATCAGCTCCTCCCGAATTTCTGTAGGAACCTAGATGCATCCATGGATTCGTAATATCTCATTGTCATCCACAACCAACTAGAAGGTGGGTCATCACCTAAAATACTCTCCCTTTGGACTAATACCTGAGGGTTCAATAACTTCCTCATCTTAACTCTCTATAGAAGTGAACCAGTCACTAATAATGATGAAATTATAGACTATCCATGATGGTATTGAACCACCAAGTGCATCTCAGAAAATAGGGCCATCATCTTCAACTCATCACTAGCCTCTCAAACTACTTGTTCTTGAGTCCTCCAGCTCAAATAATCCTCTACAATATTAAATTTCTCATGAATATAGGAAATATCAAAATCAAATTATTATAGGTATTAAACCCAACTTCTCTACTTGAGTTTAAAATCACGCTGCATTAAAATATACCCTAGGAAGTTTTGGTACGTATCCACTAAAAAATTATCCCCCAACAAGTAATGCCTCCAAAAACACAAGGAGTGAACCAAAACCGCTAACTAAAGACCGTGTGTCAAGTAATTCCTCCCATTTGGCCTTAATTGATGAGACTTGTATTCCAAAACTCATTATTCCTACATTATAACTAATCCTTTACCAATACCTGATGTGTTATAATAAACTGTATAACTTCTACCTAGATTTAGAAGAATCAAGATCAGTGCTGAATTCATTATCCCTTTCATCTCTGGAAAGTATTTCTTACAGGATTCCATCTATATAAACTTTACACCCTTCTTAGTCAAGCTCGTAATAGGTGTCACTAGGTGTGAAAATTCCTATATAAAGTGCCTATAATAACTATACATTACCAAGAAAATATGTATGTAAAAAATGTTCTTGGGATACTCCCAAGTGACTACATATCTCATCTTCTCTGGGTCAATTGATACTTCTACCTCTGAGATAATGTGACCTAGAAAGTGGAATTTATAAATCCAAAAGTGAAATTTAGTGATTATATCATACAACCAGTTCCCTCTCAGCATATTCATAATGATATCAAGTTGTTTGGCATAGTCGTTTCAAGTAATATAATACACCAAGATTTCATCCATAAAGACTACCACAAATGAATCTAAAAAATGGCTGGAAAACCCGATTCATCAAATCCATGAAAACAACCATCACATTCATGAGACAGAAAAACATAACTAAATGATCATAAAGACCATACTTACTATGGATTGTTGTATGAGGTACTTTTAATTTCTAACACATACCTAGTGATATCTTGACCCCAAAAAATCTTCGAGAATACTCTAGATCCTCATATGTGATCAAAGAGGTCATCCATATGTGGAATGGGATACCAATTATTCATAATAAGCTGATTCAACTTACATTAATCTAAAAAATTCATGATTCTTCCATCCATATTCTTGGTGAAAAGGATCAGTGAACCCTAGGTATAATTACCAGGACATATAAAATCCTTAGCTTTTAGGTCATCCAACTATATCTTGATCTCCTGCAACTCAGTAGTGGCCATACTGTAAGGAGAAATAGACACCAGTGCATCCCTTAAGTTACAATTGATTATAGGATCTTGGTTTTATATATCAGATATGGTGGTAAAATAGTAAACACTCACCTTAGAATGTATAGGATTCCCAATCCCATCATCAAAACATCTCTCTTTCACTAGCTCATGAGTAGTATAGATAGGATCAATGCACTGAAGCTCTATAAAATGATATGACTAACCCATAATAGCCATCAAAACCTTATTTAGGTTCATTAAATCCCTAGAAAGATCATCCCATAAGATCTCAAGGAAGAAATAGTCATAGAATATATATTTGAAATATATCCAAATCACTTCTTGATACTGACCTTACTGGTTCAGAATATCCCACCATCATTTGGTATATTCTTGAATAATATGTGTAGAAATATTCACTCTCCTCTTAGAATGTGTATCATGGTGCCTAAATATAGATAAGATCATCTCAATCCAAAAAACTGAAGCTTGGGGGACACCATCCCCTGAAAAAGTAGGTGGATTTTGCCGCTAAAACTCCCAAAACAACTCTACCCTAGAAGGGGTAGGTCATAGAGTTCCATATATAGTTTTAATATGACATATAAATCCCCCAAAAAATTTATCATCGTCACCCACATTGGGAATAGTAGGATGTTTCATAGGTGGAACTACTAGAGGTAACAATGGCAGCTCAGGGTCATCCACCTTCGGAGAATGGTCTTCACCACCCTCCTAGTGCATGACATGCGGAAGTCATGGTGACATGGCTCTATAAATTCCAAACATACACATAAAATAATATATAAAAATTATAACATCATAGATAAAATAATAGGATTGGTACAAGACCCCCTATATAAAATTCACACCCCTCTTCCCACTCTGAAATCCAGGTCTAGGTGATAGGAACAATCATAAAGAACACAATAGACACCACATATTACCTACTACTACGGTCATATCTGGGTCAATATCAATTTTTTTACTATAAAGATCCTGATATATAGGATTTCAATTGCACATTATAGTGGAAAACACCATTCAAGTAATAATTAGAACCCCAATTTAACATTTACTGTATTAGAATTTAAGATTTATCATTTCTAGAATTTACATAACAGACCTATTAACTAAAGTATCATTCCTAATTTATAAAAGTACTTGCTTTATAAATTAAAATAATGTAGATCATTTAATTTTATCAGACCTTTACATTTGATAATAGAATGTAACAGGTAGAATGAGATGATTTTACTAAATGAATCATCATTACCAATATATAGAGGTATGAGCACTCTTTAGATTACAAACTACATTCTTTTATTTCAAATAAACTAATGTTTAAGTCTATGAAACTATGGTTACATAACTCAAACATGTGATAATTGGTTAGTTACTATGCCATCACCAAACTATATAGGAAAAACCATTTAGGTTGATGCAGACACTTTAATGACCCATTATCTAATCTCTTTTTTTCTATAGAAACATTAGTTACAAAATAGATACATAATCAAGGAACATACAACTAGTATCATATAGTCAGGTAATAAAACCTACATGGAATGGAATAATGCATGACATATTATTCCTATAGTGTTCCTAAAATAATGCATGATCAATGATTCCTTACCATAATAGTCCAAGGATAAAATGTAATTCAATGTAATAATAATAATAATAACTTTACATATCATGTGTGTCACATGATGGTGGAATCAAATCAACTATAATATGCATAAACCAGAAAATCAAATCCTATACTAGGTAATTTTTATTTTTCAGCATTTGTGGGTTAGTTACTCCTTATAATAGGTTCATCACCAAATTCCAATATGTTCTCATCTCCTTTCTACCATCCCAAAAGAGTAAGAAAAAGAAAAGAATCATTTGATACCAATTTTTAACATCCCAACCTAGGATCCACTAAACGAGGCCCCAAACTAGTGGGTCACATGGACTCAAGTGTGACGCTACATATGCTAGAGTTTGTTGATTAGAAGTCAGGGTCTATGGTGGTATGTTGAGGATACTATACCCTCATAAAAAGAGTCACACAATAGTGTAATAAATGAATGTATAAACAATGAAATCATAATAAATTATAATGAAAACAATAGATGTAAAACATCTAGATGATAATAATAAATAATCCATAAAAAATAAATCCTAGTTCCATATACAATATGATGTAATTTCATGTCTCTAAAAAAAATAACATTCAATATAGAAGCATGCATCCAATACAATATGAGTGTATCAAAAGAACCAAAAAGACTATCTCTAGATAACATCACATGCTATATCTTGGTCCTCTTCTTCCATGATCCCATACTACAATAAGTCAAGCATCAGTAACTGGGTGATTCCCCTATTCCTACCTATATCCATACAATCTTCTCAGGTACCAACGGTGGCCTAGATAAGGTTTGAGATAATCTTAGTGGGTTGTGGCTGAGGGTATCTATAACAAATCCAACTTGTGAAAATAAACTATATCCATTTGTAGGAATAACAGATAAACAGTAATGTAAGAAAATTATATCTTGTATATGGAATAATATATAATATAAATAGGCTAAAACAAATGAGCATCAATATATATAAAGTATCAACAACATGTAGTAACAAACTCAACATAAGATACATGTTATAAGAGTAACAAACTTACATTGGTCATGTCCAAAGGTGTATCACTAGGGAGACCTATATACAGAGCTATAAATGTATATTAAAGTCACTCTCACCATACCTAGATCCTCCTCAATGGTGACATACCATAAATAATCATACATAGGGGTCACATGTTCCATACCTTGATACCCAAGCCGATTCCATACCGTGATGTTATAGGTAACATACATTTCTAAAAAATTGACACTACATTGAAATGTAGAGGTTCCATACCTTAATAATCATAGGTTCTATAACTCAATAATCATAGGTTTCATGAATGACTAATCATAGGTTCTATATCTCAATAATAGGTTGGTCCATAATGATAAGTAATAGGTTCTATATCTGCATAATAATTTTTTTCCATACCAAGATGTAACAACACCAAGAAAGTATTATAATAAAATAAGAGGGATAAGTTACTGTCCATAACCATATACATTTATCATTTAATCATCCATTTAATTATTTTAATATAATTTAATAACATGTAGAAGGATTCACACCCCTCTCCGACTATCATATTTAATTCATAGAGGCTCCCACTATAAGGTTGGAATGTTTACACACCCAAAGGGGTGGTTTAACATAGGCCATATAAAACAACACACCACATGGGTGGCTCAGGATGAGGTTGAAAAACTCTAACCATGATTAGGTGATATAAGGGTGACCCAAATTTGGATAAATTTTCATTTTAAGTATTATAATTTAGTTTAGGAGTAATAATAGGAAGTTATTGCATGCAACACAATCGAGATAGCCAAATAGAAAACAAATCCTTAGGTAAAATGTAAAGACCACCTACCTGAAGATTTTGGTAGAACAATTTTCGAGTATCGGTCTTTGGTTTGGTCTATATTGGAAGAAAATGGAAAAATAGACGAACACCCTGAAAATAGGGAATATGATATCACCCAAAAATAACTTCATCGATATAAATAATAATGAAGAAAGGAGACAAAGTATTAGAGATCTTATTGGTACACAACTAACAAGACTAGCGGATCTTGAATCAATGTTCGAAGGAGGAAGATATCACCAATCTTAGATATTGGTTTGAGAGAGATCAAAAGGGAGGATGAGAGGTGTTGTGTGTATAGAGAGAAAAATAAATAGGGGTGATTTATTAAAATAGAAGAAGGGAAAAAATGTAATTTGACCCAAAAATTAAAGGTTGTGTGGTTTGGACGCACGGTTGGCCTAACCATGTGCTAACTATGTGTACCCCACTATATAAGGAGCACACCCCACATGTAATGTAGTGCATGGTTAGAAAAACTGTTCACATCCCATGAACACCCTCTGTCTTAGCCTCGCATGGTCCTAACCTCCCTCGCATAGTTTAAACAAACTGTGTGGCACCCTTACTGGGCTGCACAGTTTTAGGTTTATAGTTAGCATTAAATGTTCTCTAACCAATCACCTCTCATATTTTTTTCCATAATTTAGAGCTTCAGGCTCCAAAAAAACCTTCAACACTCCCAAACCATTATTTAATAAATTATGAATGTTTATAAATATAAAACATAGGACTCAACTCAGAATTGTTTTTTCCATACCTCAAGAAAAAAATATGGTCCCTTACACCATCAAGAGAACAATATCAAAGTAACAAAAAAATAATTTAAAAATAAATTCTATAACTCCAAAGAAGTAAATGATTCTAGTACTATGATGGAACCACTCCAGAACAAGATTCAGACACTCTGTAGCTATAATTACACCAACCATGGCAGAAATAGCAAAGAGTCTCTCTAGAGAAGCAAGAAATCATCCCCTTTCCTAAGTCATGGAAAAAAATATTTTCATACACACCAAAGTGAATATGCAGGGGGTGATTAATCATAACCAATAGGAAACCTCCAAGATAATTTTCTCACATTACACTAAAACTAGAAATAGGTCAGCTAAAAGGTTTATAAAATAGACAGGAAGAATATCAAAAGAAGATAAATAGTTTTAACATTATTCAATATAACATATATGCAATTTTTAGAATATAAATATAACTAAAGAAGAATTTTCCTTTTTAATTAGTAGAAAAAATTCATTAAATTTAGATATGTCATAATCATCTATTTTCACACACACATGCATGCTAAATGACATCCTTATGCTCGTGAGTGGTGATATGTCCTCTAACAAGCTATCAATTTGCAGAAATTATTCTATGTGCCTTTCTAGTCGGCACTAAGAATTAATTATATTTTAACAACACATAATAAAATGAAAATCATTAACATAAACCAATAATGTTCCTTTCTAGTCATCACCCACAACCCATTTATTCCAATAACATGTGTCAAAACTATATTTATTTTAAAAAACACCTTTTATCCAATTTATTGAACACTTTGTGGGAAACCCCTACAACCAAATTTCAAAATCCAACCAGTATGAGAAAATTAATATAGAGTTTCATCAATGTAAAATAATTTAAAATAAAAAGGTATTTGATTAATAAAACCAAGATCCTTTTCATTCTAATAAAAGTGTAAAGAGGAAAAAAACCTACCTCAAATAGTTACTACATGCTTCTCTTTTTGATTCTTTATGTACCATTGGATCCCCACACATCAAAGCATGGAGATCTAATGAAGGAAACTTCCATATCTATAATTAACTGACCTAGGATACCATCTGACCGATACTCGACTTGGTCTATTACAAGGTTTTCAAGAAGTTCTTGATCCCCACGAGCTGGAAACTAGTGCTCGGGCATCAAAAGAATCCATTTGGGAATGATTTCACCCAAATTAGATATAAAAGAAAATAGAAAAGATAAATAGAGGATCTTAATTAAATAAACATTTCAAATAGATCACAAACTAGAATGATCTAACCCATTTGGATATACATGAACATTATCCATAAACAAAAGGTACAGTTCGACATAACAAATAAAATGCTAAATAAAAATAAAAATGATAACAAACCAACTAAATCTGATCCTGAATCAACTCTATGAAATCTATAGTTTCTCAAAACCTCCCAACTAACCCCACGTTATCCACTATGAACAAAATTGAATCCAACTAGGAACCTGTAACTCAACATATATAGGCTTGGGATAATAATCCCATTAGGTCACCAAAAACCACCAAATATATGAAATACGTTTCATAAGTCAATTCATCAATCCTAGTTTAAAAAATAAAATTAGACAGTAATATTTTCATACATAATATATGGAAATAAAAAAAATTCCATAATCATCATTCAAAACATTTCTATTTGTTTTCAAAAACTGAACACATGCGTTTTGAAAACAAATCCATCGACCTAAGCCATTTCAAAACCAAGAAAACAATGTAACATTTCCCAAAAACTAATCATTTTCTTTATTTAAATGAAAATGTTCTTTCACACCTGGATTTCTAAAATAATTTTTATTTGTTATTTTTATTATTTATATTCTCTTCTGAAAATATTTTTCGAAGTGCGGGTTGAGCCCGATTAAAATTTTTACTTTCTAATGATAAATGAATATTTTAGGCATGGCGGTATCCGATGCAAGGGAGGGGCACACTCGAAGTTGTGCGACTTTGACTGGGTCGCCACATGACCTCACTTGGTTCACCACAAGCCATGTCTGATGGTCAACTAATAAAATAATAATGAATAATGAATAATGAAATAGAAATAAAATGAAAATAAGAAGTGTAATAAAAATTTAAGGAGTTATTTTAATGTTAATAATAATAATTTTGTTTGAGAATATTATTATTCTTAATAGTGTTAAAAATATAAAATTTACTAAGTTGTTACTAATATTGTGATAATAGTTATTATTCTTAATATTATGTTATGTTATTGCCATTTCTTTTTATTATTATAAAATTATTAATACCATTAATGTGGTTATTATTATTATTTTCCTAAATTATAATTAATAAATTAATTAACAAGAGAACACAAAATAGAAAAACAATGAACTAAAATAAAATTGTCTTAATAATGGTAATAATATCATTATTGTTTTAAAATATTATTATTATTATTAGTTCGATTAATTTTATTAAGATATTATTATTATTATTGTTTTAATATTATTATTGTTGTTATTATTATTATTAGTATTAATAATTTCCATTTATATTTATTTATTTATTTTTTTTCCTAGGGTTTGAACTACCCCACTCTTTATTTCGAGTAATTTTTTTTCTGGGTTTTAAAAAAATTAAAATATGATAAAAGGGGTTAGGGTTCGGATATTTTTAAAAATGGGTCCGGGATGCGTGAACGCCGTTCACGCATCCTTCACCGAGGAAGGATGCGTGAAGGGAGTTCACGCATCCCGGACCCCGACGGTAATGGATGAACGGCGTTCACGCGTCCTTTGCTGACCAGCTAAAGGAAGCGTGAACGCCGTTCAGGCATCCTTGCGTGGGAAAAGATGCGTGAACGGCGTTCACGCATCCTTCCACGGTGAAGGATGCGTGAACGGTGTTCACGCTTCCTTTGCGGACGAGCTGAAGGATGCGTGAACGCCGTTCACACATCCGGTCGAGATATTTTATAAAAGGAGGGGTCCCCCCCAATACCCATTGTTCTCCTCTAGTTTTTGTTGCGAAGCTCTGCAGAAATTCTTTCTCAACAAATATTTGCTGCTTTTGTTGAGGTAAAATTTCTATTTAATAATTTAATTGTTTATTTGTGTTTATTTATTTCATTTGTATGTTTAATTGTGTTTATTTATTTAATTTGTATGTTTAATTGTGTGTATGATTTATTTATTTCATATGTTATGCATGAAATGTTTATTTCATTTGTATGTTTAATTGTGTGTATGATTTATTTATTTCATATGTTATGCATGAAATGTTTTGTATGATTTAATTTTCTTGATGTTGAATGTTCGTATCATTTAATTTTTTGAATGTCTATTGTCTAAATATTTAATGTTTTATGTTATGTCTAAAATTTTTAATGTTTAGAAAAATTAATTTATGTTAGAGAAATTTATTTTAATGGATGGTTTTGATGTAAGTGTAAATTAAATTACTTTTATTTACTAGTAATAATATTTTTAATCAATAAATTATAAAATATATTTACTTATATTTTGAAAAGTAGAAGAATGCCCAAAAAACATTACAATTTCATAAAATTTAAAATAACAAAAGTGTTTATTATGTAAATCTCAATTAGATCAGTTATAATAAAATTTATTTAATGTTTTTAATAATTATATACATATATATATATATATACACATGAAGTTAAATTTTTGTAAAAGAGGTGTAGTATTTAATATAGATTTTATATAATACGGATAATATAATAAATATACCAAAAAACACTGTATGAGTGATGACTGATCTTGAGATGACCGACCATGCATAATTGAAATTGCATGTTTTATTTTGTGTATGTTGTTATTCAATTTGTAATAATTGCATTTTTTTGGCATTGATGACCTGCGAGTCATCTTTCAGTAAGTGTAAGGACCTGCGTGTCCGTTTAAATTAATTTATGTATTTCATACCCCTAGACCCCCTCACATGAATGTGAGTAAATTTGTAATTAAAAGACTGACGCCCCAAAGAGGTGTCGACGAAGAGGCATCCCCGAAGAGGTGTCGACGAAGAGGAATTTGAGAACTCGTTCGAGAGGAGGCGTTGCTGTTTGACAGGAGATTGGCGGTTGCTGCAATATTTGATAATAGAGACATGAGTTTACCCATATAAATTGTGGTTAGTTTATCAGATAATGATAAAATAATCGCAAGTCTCAAGATCAAGTCATGATTATATATTCATAAGTAATAAAACTTTATGAAACATTATATTACATTTGCTTTTGTGCTAAAATCACAATCACTATACCTTAACAGTGATAAATCAATACATAAAAAAGTCTCAAGATAATCAATTATTCAAAACCAAATTAAATAATTTAAAATTTTAATGTAGTGTATAATATTTTTAAATTTTTTTTAATAGGTAATTATGTCTGCTCAAATATATTGCAACGGTGAGGTAATTTGTACCTAGCAAGGTTTTAGCTACAGTGTGCCACCTGCCAAAGTGGTAAATCTCCATGGCTGTATGACATTGGATGTAGTTTGTAATAAGATTCATAGTCGGTTAAAATTGAGTGCAGGACAAGCAATCACTTCAATTAGATACCGACATCTTCAATATCCTGAGCGTATGTGGCACAACGACTACCCTATAGTCTATGATGAGGATTGGTTGGAGGCTTCTCAGTTATTCAAGCAACAATGTATTAATGGTTTGATGGAATTATTTATTGTCATTTCTGATATTGATGTGGTGCAATCGATTACTACAGAACCATGCTTTGTGACCTCTATAGAAGTCGGTCCTTCACAACAGTCTTCTTCATTGCCTCCTTCTCATACGACTCCTGTGGAAGAATGTAATGAGGAAGATCATCAAAATTTGGAAGGAAATGTAGATGACATCCCTTTCTGTGCTGATATAGTGCAAGAAAGTTTATCTGAGGAAGAAGAATCTGGGGAGTCAGCAGGAGATGATGTGGTTGGAAATGAACCTTCTGAGGTTCCTTTGAGAGACAGACATCCACTACATCCACCAGTTAGTGGTAATCAGCCTTCAGTTTTGAGTTCCTTAGTTGGAGGAATATCTCGTGAACAACCTTTTGTTTGGGATGTCATTACACCAGCTTCTGAATTCCCTGGCATTATAGGGAATATGCCTGCATCAAATGATAATGCCATATATGTTGGGCTGGAGTTCGAAAGTAAACAGGTCATGAAAAATGTGATAAAGCAATACCACATTGAGCGACATTTCACATTTGTGGTTTATGAGTCAAAGAAGACCAAATATCTCATTCGTTGGGAAAAATATGGGTCAAAATGTAAATTTCGATTAAGATCACTATTTGATAAATGTTATGGATGTTGGAAGATAACCAAATTAGAAGGCCCACACACTTGTCTGCATCCCAGCTTGGCACAAGATCACTCTTCTCTTGATGCAGAGTTTATATCTACTGTTATTTGTGAGATGATACAAACAAGTCAGGATGTTCCTGTTTCCCTTATTCAGGAAAGAATTCAACAGTTGTATAACTATAAGGTATCATAAAACAAAGCTTGGAATGCAAAACAGAAAGCCATTGTAAAAGTGTATGGTGATTGGGATGAGTCTTATGCGTTGTTTCCACAGCTTATGGAATTGTTGTCTGTCAATAATCAGATTGTTTATCAGTTGGACAGTGTTGAGTATGTATCCCAAAATCATCTAGTTTATCGGTCAAAGGTGAAGTTCAATAGGTTTTTTTGGGCATTCAGACCGTGCATTGCTGCATTTCCCTTTTGTAAACAATTTATTCAGGTAGATGGTACATTCCTTTATGGAAAGTATACAGGTGTTCTACTCATTGCTGCCACACAGGATGGTAATCGCGCTCCTCTGCCACTTTCTTTTTTTGTTGTTGAAAAAGAAAATTTTGAATGCTGGAGCTGGTTCTTGGCATGTGTACCTGTTCATGTCACGCAGAAATAGGGCGTGTGTCTGATATCTGATCATCATCGAGCGATTATAGAGGCTGTGAGTAGTGATAGGGTTTCTTGGACTGAGCCGAATGCTTATCACCGTTATTTCATTAGACATATTTCAAGTAATGTGCATAAGCAGTTTAGAGATGAGGCCATAAAGAAGGCGATCCTCAAATCGGGTATGGTTTTCTAAACTTTATTTTTTTAACAAAATTTACTATCCATTTTAATAAATTATTATGTTATGATTTCAGCATATGAACCCCAAAAAGAAATGTTTGATTGACGTCTTGAAGAGATCTGAACAGTTAATGAGGAGGTATATGAATATATGGTATAAATTTCAAAGGAAAAATGGTCATTAGCATACGATGGTGGCATGAGATATGGGCATATGACCACTAATATAGTGGAGTGCGTAAATGGGGTCCTCAAGGGTGTGCGCAAACTCCCAATCACAGGGTTAGCGCAAGAGACATTTTTTAGATGTGTTCACTACTTTGTTGACCGGTCCCAAAAGGCCTACCAGAGGATGGAAAATGGAATGCTTTTTACTCAGCATTTTCAAACTGATATTGGTCGGATACGTAATGAGGCTTCACGATGGAATGTTATAGCCTTTGACAGGGAAAAGAGGAGTTTTCGGGTAAGAAAGTACTACGACCAGGGTGCATGCACTAATGGTGGAGTGTTTGTCGTGATGTTGGATAACAGGTACTGTGATTGTGGCAGCTTTCAGGCATTGAGATATCCATGTGTACATGTTATTACAGCTTGCGCTTCGGTAAATATATCATGGGAGCCATATGTTGACCCGGTCTATCACATGAGCACTTTGGTTAACTGTTATAGTGCTGCATGGATGCCTGTTGGTGACTTCCATTCTATCACATTGTCTGCTGATCAACCGACCATCGTCCCTGATATTTCCAGGTTTTCATAAGTCAGTTTTTCTATCATTTATAATTTTTTCAATGTGTGTGATTTTTAAAATTATTGGCTTTATGCTACTAGGTTGCGGCCTCGAGGAAGACCGAAGGCAGCTCACATCAGAAATGAGATGGATTGGCCTCGGTAACGAGGAGGGAGAATACGATGCAGTATCTGCCACGCAGAAGGACATTCTCGTAAGAGATGTCCCCAAGTGGTAGGACAGAGTTCCAAATCTCATCATCTATGATCGAGTCTGTGTACCTGCTCTATTTTTGTGATAAATATAACTTAACAAACGTAATTTCACAAAAAAGAAGAAATATTTAATTTTTCACTTTTTCCTGTTAATTTTTAATGTGAAATAATGTTGATGGTTATTTAATGGATAATGGATAAATTAACAAACGTAATTTCACAAAAAAGAAGAAATAATTAATTTTTCAATTTTTCGTTTTAATTTTTAATGTGGAATAATGTTAATGGTTATTTAATGGATAATGGATAAATTATCAAACGTAATTTCAAAAATAAGAAGAAATAATTATTTTTTCACTTTTTCCTGTTAATTTTTAATGTGGAATAATGTTAATGGTTATTTAATGGATAATGGATAAATTAACAAATTTAATTTCACAAATAAGAAGAAATAATTAATTTTTCACTTTTAAATTATGGTTTTATTATAAATGTCTAGTTTTAGTAATGGCATCTGAGTGCCTGAGCATCCTTAACTAATGTTGATTGTGAGACTAGGATAATGTTGATTGTGACACCAAATAAAAATGAATATATCATGATTCCACTATTAATAAGTAACGATGATATCATGTGTCTAGATGGCAGGTTTTCCATTGCTTACATCTCAGGCTACTCATGTATCACGACTACTTTTAGAGGGACGTCCTGTGGCTCCCTTGAGTGTACGTAGATCTCACCATTTCCATCATACTGCACCACCTCCCGCTATCGTCCCACATCTTCGTCGAGATGGATTCTATGGAGTAGCGATGTGCGAATTCACATTTCTTGATCATCAGCTCATTGCCGCACTTTTAGAGATATGGATACCAGAGTCACATACTTTCCATTTCAGTGAGGGGGAGATGACTATTACATTGCAGGATGTGGCTATTATGTTGGGCCTCCCTATCGACAGACATGCTTTGACAGGCCGAGTTCCATCAGATTTTCCTGAGCTTGTTCATAGACTTCTGGGCATAGAGGTCCAGGATGATGGCAGGACCATTGTCGGTGGTAGATTGCGGATGCCTTGGTTAGACCAGCACTTCACACATTTACCAGATGATGATGATGACGTCACCGTGCTGCAATTTTCACACGCATATATTTGGAGGCTGATCGGTGGAACGCTTTTTGTTGACCACTCTACTACTTTTGTGCACCTGATGTATCTATCTTTTTTAGAGGATTTGGACCAGGAATGCCGATATAGTTGGGGGTCTGCCTGCCTAGCATATACATACAGAGCCCTATGCAGCGCATGTCGCATCGATAAGATGCAGATCACAGGATGCATGGTTCTTCTACAGATGTGGGTATGGGAGCACATACCTCGTTTAGCTCCACATGCCCGTGCGCCATTACCCGTAGATATTGTAGCAGAGGCTCCACGTGGACGTTGGTATATTATTAATTCCTTCTAATATCTAACTTACTTGTATAAAATTATTTTTATGAAATGTAAAAAAAATGTTATCTACAGGTGGAGTCAGGAGCATCGACATTCAGATTCTCCCAGACATGATGTTCACGCCTACAGACTTATGTTAGACAACATTCGACCAGACGATGTAAGTGATTATTATTTATATTGTTAAATATTTACTCTTTACTGTACATCTATTCATTTATTAATTGATTATTCATTTTTTCTTTCAGATTACATGGATGCCATATACAGATGATATCCTTCAGAGTCTGCCCCCATACTGTACAGTGATGCTTGATATCGGCTCCTGCATGGTTCCACTGATTCATTTTCATATAGTCAAGTGGCATCAGATGGATAGGGTTATGAGACAGTTTGGATTCCTTCAGCTAGTTCCTGACCCGCCCAGTCAGTTGGATTCATTGCATTCCCTGAAGATGTCAGGGAAGAGAGATTTTGATTGGAGGAGCTACCATGCGAGATATGTTGCATTATGGGATAGGCGACGGGAGTCCCAGTTGCGAGGGGCAGGGACAGTATGCTTTCATTTGTTGGATCAAATGGATTATGCAGGCTGGTACATCAGGTCTCCCGTCATATTTCTGACACGGCACAGACAGGGCTTCCATGACTTGGTATGCATTCTTCCTTTCACTGTTCAACATATTTTTTATTAAAATTAGTTAACAACAGAATTTGTTTTCGCAGGATGCTCGTATTTGTCATCTACTTTATATGTCTGATCCAGTGGAGAGAGCTGCCTTTGACCCAGCATATTTTCACAGCCTTGTACGACAGATGCTACCGTTGATGGACGAGATTTAGCATGGCATTTTCTTTGATCCACCACCTGCTGCGGAGGCCACGGAGCCTGCTGCGGAGGCCACGGAGCCTGCTGAGCCTCACATAGATGTACCTGGGGGTGACGACCATGTTTTGGATGCTGTTGTTCCACAGGATGAGGCTGCTCAGCTTGCTCAGCCACATGATATTATTCCACTAGAGGAGGGTGTTCAGCATGATCAGTCATATGCTCCTCCAGCTTCTCAGGCACAGCCACAGGTACTTACAGACACTGACTGGATTGAGTTCGATGTTTTATTGCAGTCATCCGCAGCAGAGCAGCCATCTACTTCCTATATTGGTGAGAGTTCCAGCCAGCTTCCACTATCCTTAGATGCAGGCCAGGGTCCAGGCAGTGAGACTGTACATCCACCGTCTGTCACACAGGAGGATGTGGAGGTGGCTGTCGATGAGGATGCGCAGTGTACGCCAGAGCACAGACGTAGACAGACACGGCGTGGACGCATCCAGTATACGCCTGACTGTGGGACAGAGGAGCATCCACACCGGAGGCGTAGATTAGGTTGACATTTGATTTATGATACATTTTGTATGTGTATTACTGTTATCTAGACTTCTATTATACCTTTAATAAGTGTCTTACTGTTATCAAATTATCTACCAATGTATATATATATATATATATATGTATAATAAATAATATGATTAAATTTAATGATAAATATTAATTATATTAATTATTTCTAATTTCAATAGAAGTGGTCACAGTTATGATGAGTGATGGTTCAGTCCAACCATGAAAAATGCATATGCTGATAAGAATAAAAAACCACAACAAGTGTAGAAGAATGGAACAATAGTTGGAAAATCTTCCATTGGGAATATGCAAAACAATGAAGTCAAGAAAACTGTGAAAGAAACTATTTCCAAGAATAAGTTTGAGCTAAAATCCAAGGATTATTTCATGACAAATCTTGAAATTCATATCATCTCAAGAAGTTGAAACTTGAGGTATTCCAATCACACTTTATCCATTGTTCTTAATTATATTTCTCATTTCAATTAAGGGGGAGAGCTTGATTGATGGAAAGATGGGATAAAAAGGGGAGATTTATCTTTTCACTTGAACTTTTTAATATATTTGGTGAAGTATGTGCAGGATTTAGCATTTCATTGATAATTTTGATTATCTACCCTTGGTTAATAATTGATACACTCTGAGCATGATTTCACATTTATGGTTGTTTATGGACAACATTGAAAACTACAATATGAATTAGAAGTTCATTTGGCCAATTTTGGGAAGATACATGTTCAGACTTTATAAAAGGAAACAATTTATACTGGTACGCAATCTAAAGAGTGAGATTATTGAGTATGCATCTCAAAACTTAGGTCATGTCCATGACATCACTTCTTCCACCTTATTTAGTTAAAATGATATTTTTTAGAGAGCACATGCCTTAAAAAATATTACTCTTGGATCTAGAAATGAAACTCGGAGAACTTAGCATAGTGATGATGTGATCATGGTTCACTCATCACAATCACTATATGTTTTTCATGTAACTCATTTGTTCACAAATATACCAATATTTAATCAGAAAAACAATGAAAAAGGAGTATTAGAAATTATACAAATTAAGTTTCCACTTTAGAATACAAATGGAACCATATGAGGATCTTTATAGAAATAGATGTTTAACTACAACATGTTGAGATAACGTGAGTGACTGAAAGATGCTAAGATTATAGATTTCTCAATATTTGTTAGAGAATACTCAAGCCATTCTATTAATAATTATTTAATGAATATCTATTATTCATGAATATTTATTAATAATTATTAACATTATTTCAATATTTTATATTATTTAATTGATATTTATTAATATTTCTTAATTTTTATAATAAGTTTATTACTTTATAATTAATAGTTATACATTTTTAAGGGAATTTAGGTATTCTGTGAGATGCGTGAACGCCGTTCACGCATCTCTTCTCTCGGGACGATGCGTGAACGGCGTTCATGCATTACGCTGGGGTCCGGGATGCGTGAACGCCGTTCACACATCCTTCCGCGGCGAAGGATGCGTGAACGATGTTCACGCATCCCGGACCCATTTTTAAAAATATCTGAACCCTAACCCCTATTATCATATTTTAATTTTTTAAAAACCCAGATAAAAAAATTACCCCTTTATTTCCCCCCATTCTCGTCGAACCTCCTCCCCTCGGGAATCCCCATCGTGCCGCTGGACTCCCCCTTCATTCTTGTCGCACCGCCACCTCAATACCCTCTTACCCAGTGCACCCCTACAATCCCATCTGGCCACTAGCCCGTCGCACCGCACTTCTATCCTCTCTACCCAACCCAAGAGCCCCAGTTTCTGTGACCTTCCTCCTTTCCCAGAATCCTTCCAGCGCGCTATTGTTCGGCAGTTCCAGCTCCACTATCCAGCTTCTGACCCACCACCAGCAGTCGCACCCCCTTCCCAGCACATTCCCTTCCTGGCCGGCGTAAACACCTTAGTGCACACCACCCTCCAGTTCCTTCTGCTCAGTTTCCCCCATTTGTGCTGCCTACTTCTACCCAATTCATGCCGCCTCCTACTACCCCAATTCGTGCCACTCCCTTACCCCCTGGAATCCCATCGCGCCGCTCACCACTCTTCTTGGCCAGTTTACCTACTCCCCAACACCCCCTCCTTCTGCTCCACTCTCTTACCCCCTGGAATCCCTTCGCCGCGCCTCCCGACAGGCCTGCTGGCATCGCCCACACCCCCCTCATCCAGCCCTCATACCCTGTTGGCCAGTCCCCCTTGCCCTCGCGCCACACCCCCGGTTCCCCTCAGCCTTCCGCCGCAACTCACTAGCGGGTCTTCCGACAATCCCCTTATTGGCTGTAGATACGAATCCTATTTCACTATCTAACGTTGCTTAGGCTCCCCCACCGGCATCTCTCCCTCCTTCCATGTGCAGAAAACCCCCCTCCGGTTAAGTTCTATTGTTTTTATTTTTAGTGTTTTGTTCCTTTCAATGAGTACGAAGTTTTTTGAGGGTTGTTTTTTAATCTCTGTTTTGTTTGAATTCTTGTTTTAAGGTATTTTTTTGTTTTCTTGCGGTGAGGGTGGCGTGCAGTGCAAGTTTGTGGGTTGTTTTGTAAAGTTACTACATACCAGTATGTGGTTCCCCGTCTAATTTTTATTTGATAAATTAATTTGAAAGATTGGTTTGTTTATCATATCGTTTAGTTGATTTGTGTAATGCGAAGTTGGTTTTACTTGATGTTTGATATGCATTTGAACTGTTTAGGAGAATTTATATTTTATTTGTGTTCTTTCTGCTTAAAACTCATAGCTATTTAGTTGTTGGTGATTTTTTTTATTGTGTGGTTAGCTTATTAATCTGTGCAAGTGGTGCGAACTATATTTTTGACATGTCGTCGTGTGCATCTGGTTGTCAAAGAAGTTTTTATGTGGGTTTAGTCGGTAACGTCAAGTGATTTCTTTTTAAATTGTTTTGTATGATTTTATTTTTGGCTTATTAAATTATGTGTTTTGTGAAAATGTGTTTTACATATGGTGCAAGGGTTTCCATAAAAACTATTTTTGTGGCGAAGATCACATTTTGAAATTGTATTCAAGTGTGTGCAATGTTGGAATGCTTTTGAATGTATAAATTGTTACTTTACTGCGTGTAAAGCCGCGTGACATTCTTTTACTATTTATTTATAATTTTTTATGGTTTATTAAATTATTTCACTAGTGGGAAACATGTTTGAAAAATGTTTTATTATGTATCTTATTTCAAAAGGGTATTAATGTGTGTAAGTGGTAGTTTGTTTAATGATAAGTAAATTTAAATTGTGATGATGGTTTAATTGATTATGTAACCTATGTAGATTATGTTTTTAATATATTTTTGGTGTGCTTATGGTTTGAAAAGAGGGTTTGGGTGTGAAAATGGTGATTTTGCATGTGTAAGTGCCCTGTTGGGATTTTATGCGTAAATGTGACACGTGGCATGAACTTGAAACTTACTTGAGAACAAAGCAGGAAGCCCAGGTAGCTAGGAGGGTGGACTAGACTAGTGGGCTAGTGTTTCAGAGGTGAATTAACACGGTTTCATTGTCAGGACTGACGATTACAACACTAACTAAACATATGCTTTTCTGAGGGTCGTGGCCTTCTAAGCCACATTTTCTGTGGGTCAGGACCTTCTAAGCCACATTTTCTAAGGGTCGTGGCTTCTAAGCCATGTTTCCCCGAGACACGAAGATCTAGCGGCCCAAGCTAGCTAAAACCCATGAGGCCTCTCCCATATTTGGTTCTCATTGGTTACTTTACGCTCGTTAGTGTGACACATTGGTTATTTTAAAAAGTAAGGCTGTGTGTGTGTTTTAATTTTAGTTTTTACATTTGAAACTGTTTCTTTAATTCCATTTTATTTTAAACTGTTCAAGAATTTATTTATTTTCTTTAGTTAATATTGTAAATGTATTTTTCATTTAATAATTATTCTTGGAACCTTTTATTAGGTGACGTTCTACTGGGATTTTGGATTACACCCTACATAAACTTTTGGGTGTATATAGTTTCTGTTTCTTTTGTATTCCAGGTCGAAGCATTGAACTCATCGACGGTGGATCAGTTTGTAGTTAGTCTTCTCACGCAGAGTGGTGTTGATGTGGCCTCTCTCTTGTTGGGTGGTTTGAGGCAGAGTTTTAGTTTCTATTGTCATCTTTTCCTTTTAGTTATTAGATCAAGTTGTAGACCTTTAAATTTGTTTTTAGGGTCTGTTTGGTTGTTAGTTCACAAATTTATTTTATTTATCTTGTTAGTGGTTTTGTGTTTACTATTTTAGGTAAATCTTTTCCACATGTTACTCTTGATACCCGGGCACTTGTTCCAGCCCGTGGGGATCGGGAATACCCTTCGGGCCATGTCACGGACCGGGTCGGGCGCCGGGTCAGATGGCGACCAATCTTGGTTTATGACATGGTCACTTTAAAACAGTTAACCTATTGAATCCACCCCAAATCACCCATTTTTAAATCCACATCAAGAACTCGTGTGGGAGTTTTTAATTTAAAAATGGTTTTCCAAAACATCTTTGAAAACTCACTTTCCAAAGAAAATGACTCAATACATAATTAGGTCAAGAACAACCAAGAAGGCACCAAGAATCATAAGGAATATATCAATTATAAACAAGTATAGGTTCCATAATAGTGAAAGGAGAGGAAATGATACAAACAACCACTAGATCGAACTCCCCTCAATCAAATCCAACCAAGAAATTCAATGTTTCATGGGATCTACATTGGGATTCCTAATGTGTAGAGCATATAATCATATAATAGTATACAAACTCATGAACCAGCTGTTGAAATATGCTAAAGTCCAACCAAAAGTCATCCAAATATCCCACAAAAACCTCATTTTGATGAAAACCCACGACGTAACCATTTTTTACTAGAATAACTGGGGGTCAAATAGCATTGTGTGAACCAACTAGATGAAAAAATTAGATCTTCCACTTAGTACCTAGTTTACTATGACCAATAAATGGATCAATGCATAGAAAAAGACAAGACAAGTCTAATACACAAGTAATAATCATAAATACCCTTACAACTAACACCCAAGGATGATAATCCCCATATAAAAAATTCACCCATGAAACAAGCAAGAACATTCTCACACAAGGAAAGAAAAAGAATCTCGAAGAGATAAATGACCCATATAAGGGGTAATGAAATGAGGTTAACTCAATGGGTGTTTTACATAATTACCATTTTAAAGATAAATTTTCAACTAAGACTTTAACACCAAGTCAATGATTATGATTCAAATCCCTTCAAACCTTTATAAAACACTTCTTAAAATATTTGGGAGGTTAGATGAAACCACCCCCCTTATTAAAAAATTTCATAACTACCCTTCAAATAGGGTATTCCTCTCTGAAAACCAAAATTAAGGCCAAAGGACATCCATTTTCTTAAAAAAATAAAAGGATCCATCATGGAATTTTTACAAGGGTTAAATCACCCACACATTTCAAATCATCATTTGAAATCCATTAAAGAACCCCTTTGCAAACACTTCAGAGGTCAACACCTTACCTTAAACCAAATTCCATTTTTTAAAATATTTTTCACCCTTTGAAATGAGGCTAAATAAATGGTTGTTTTCCATAATTACCATTTTAAAGATAAATTTTCAACTAAGACTTTAACACTAACTCAATGATTATGATTCAAATCCCTTTAAACCTTTATAAAACACCACTTAAAATATTTGGGAGGTTAGTTGAAACCACCCCCTTTATTAAAACATTTCATAACTACCCTTCAAATAGGGTATTCCTCTCTGAAAACAAAAATTAAGGCCAAAGGACATCTATTTTCATAAAAAAATAAAAGGATCCATCATGGAATTTTTACAAGGGTTAAATCACCCACACATTTCAAATCATCATTTGAAATCCATTAAATAACCCCCTTACAAACCCTTTATAGGTCAAAACCTTACCTCAAACCAAATTCCATTTTTTAAAATATTTTTCACCCTTTGAAATAAAAAACTAGCTAAAAACACAACACACCACATGAAAAAAATTTCAAAAATCCATACAGGAATTTCAAAAAATCTTAACACCTTTAAACATTCCATTTCAGATATAAAAACATAGAATGCACATGAAGAAAAAGTATTCCAAGCTCAGAACATCATAAAATGGTTTTAAATCACTTCAAAGATATCACATATATTCATAATTTAATAAAATGTAATATAAAAATAATAATAAACTTTTTAATTATAAAATGAAACAATTTCATAGAAACACCTCCCTCAAAGAGAATAGAATCAAGCTGAAGCCCTTCCAAACATGTCAACTTCAACAGAAACCACACTAATGGGAATAGATTTAGTGTCTATAAACCCTAAACACCAAAAAATACAACATGAGATCCAATTAGAACCCTAAAATCATTCATAAGAGATCTAGGATTCAGAGGGGAATCCAAAATAAAGAGAAAATATAAGGAGAAGGGAAGAAGAGTAAAAGAGAGTAAGAATTACCTTGGAATCACTTGAAAATAAGCTAAGGGAGGGAAAGAATCAAGAGGTGGAAGATGGAGCTTTTACAAGGCTCCCAAGGGTTGGAATATGTGAGTGAGAGATATGGGGGTGAAAAACCCCTTCAATTAAAAGAGGGTTATTTTAGTAAATACCCCAAATTTAAACACCTGGATAGGCTACATGGTTTTCCAAACTATGCACAAACTATGCATTGTCTACTTCCTAGGTCAAGAACCCCTCACAAAATTACTCCTTAGGTGTCTCACGGTTTGGGAAAACCATATACCTCACCCCTAACACACCCCAATCCCCACACATCCTCTAATGATATTTTCACAATTTGATAAATCATACAGAATCCATGTAAAATGAATCTATCAAAATGACAGGTCTACCCACATGGGCTTTACATGGTTAGTTATAAACATGAGGGATAATCATTTTCCTCCAAAAAAGTCTTCCAAAAATTAAAATTTTTCTATAAAAACTATCTAAACTCAAAACTACTCAACGCAAGATAAAATCACACAAAATAAACAAAATAGTCAAACTGGAGGTTTCAAAAACTCTCCACCATACCACTTTCTTACCCCATAAATTCTATGGTTAAAAATAATAGGAATGAAGGAATAGAGGATCCAATGAGGATCTACCCTAAAATAACCACTCAAGACTAAACAACCTAAACTCTAACAACTAAAATCCTCAAAACGATCGAACTAAACCAGTGACAAGTACAAATAAAATAGAACCTCAAGTATAAGGTCCTACATAGCATTGGAAACTTAAAATACTATCTCCACCATTTATAGTTCCTATAACAATGTCTTCCCACTATTTATTGTTCCTATAACATGGTGGTATAAATTAAAAACTATCAAGAGATGCATCCTCGAACAACCATGTAACCCCGAAAGATACTCACTCTCAACCAAATAAACTTTCAAACCCAATATAAGTAAGAATATCCACAAGAATACTCAAAGAGTGACATTATATCTCACCTTAGTTCAAAATACATATGGATAACCTAGGTTCAAAAGCTAGATCACCCTCACATGGTGAATCTAATGCCCACAACCGAATACTAGTTAGGATCCCAACTCAATTGATAGATCACATACCTTAGTTAACCAACCCTAAACCCAAATTATTTCTAATTTCCAAACAAATTGCACCAAAAAGGATAAAAAAATAATGGTCACCCACATAAAACCATAAAACAATGATAAAAACTTGAACAATAACCTCCAAATCCATCCACAAGAGACGGATGGGTAAACATCCCGCAAAAAAAATCATTTAATAAACACAAACAAAAAATGATCCAAAAGAAACATGCCAAAAAGGTAACCGTCCATAAAATTACATCAACCAAAGATGAAGCTCTAAAATTAAGATCAAAACCAACAAATGAAATCTGCCCAAAACAAACCACCTATCCTCAATGAATCTAACCCATGAACTCTTCTGAAAATCCAACTTAAAAAATTATAAAGATAACCCAAATGATCACAATAGAAGAAAAGTCTAGGATACTTGAGATATATGGGCTTATTATTCCCTAGAGTCCCACACTATAAGCACATGATAGATCATTATTCCCACTTTAAAGACTATTTTCCCCAATCTTTGGCTCATCCTTCTCCTACTCCTTACTCTATGGGTTTTCACCCACCATAGGTTTCCTAGACCGATCAACTTCTAATTGAATGGCCTCATTGATGATATTATTAAAATATATCAGACCATATGCAAACATATCTGGACAAATATCTAGGTGAATACTACCTTCTAAGAAACAATATTTCTTAGCATCATCACTGGCCAGTCTTGGATAAAATATGACCAAATTCTTAAAGTGATCGAAATAATCCCTAATTAATCAATTAACTTGATGAAAGATCAAAAAATCAAGTTCTTTATACACTTTAACTACCTTAGAAAATAACCAATGAATGAATTCTATCCTCAAGAGCTCCCAATACACACTTTCATACAATAGAGGAGGAAACATCAGCTCACACCAAACTCAACAAAACCGACAAGAAATATCTCAATTTCTCTCACCTGTGAAGCTTCAAGTGTACCAAAATAATCAATGATCATCAAGATATCTTCCAAACACCTCAATGATTCCACTAACCCTTGATCACCACTTAAATATGGTAGATGTTGATCCAAGAATCTTGAAACGGGGTCTGAGCATAAGAAAGGTCTCGTATCCACCACTCCACTCAGAGTCTGGGTAAGAAATGAAACTGAAAAAAATAAAAAATTATATGGGACAAATACAACAACACAAGACATGAAAATTATAAACCCATGTATCAAAAAAACCAAATGACTCCAATAAAAGTAGGAATTTAGTAAAACAAAAATCCCTAATACGATGAAACAAACAATTCAAACCAAGTGAACTCTTCATTTGAAACCACCATTTTAACCAAATAATTTTTGAAATAACTCTCCACCAAGGTATTACACCAAACCAATCTAATACAACTTTAAAAAACAAAACAACCCCATTGGAACACACTCATACTTTTCCCAATCCAGGCAAGTCATAAAAAACCCTTTCAAATTCAATAAATTCTGGAAACCAAGAACCCAAAGAATTATATTCAAAAATAATTTCCCTATTTAAAAACACCAACCAAAAGGGGAAACCCCCATTTAGTAAAAAATACATAAAACCAGTTTTATAAAAAAAATCAAGAAATTATTTCATTTTCAAAAATAAAGTTTTAAAAACCAAGCGTAAGTAATTCACTCCACCGGAATTCAAACAAGGTTCATAAGAGCCACCTCTATAAAGGGAATCAACACACTCTTCAATCCACCTCTAATAAGTGATATCACCTTTGGAGAATATAGAATCAAGAGGATTCCAAATAGGATAAATGGTGGGAAAGCGTTATAAATTCCTTGGACACATGTGTAATTTCCCATACTAAGATCCACTAAAATGGTTCCCCAAGCTGGTTGGTCACATGTACTAAAAAATTCCTCCCCATATGGTAGATTCAAAGTGACCAACCAGCTCAGGGCACCGTTTAAGTGGCTCTAAGGTCAGGACTTTAGAAAGTGGTATCAAAGGTGTTTTGTTTCCTTTAGTCTTCCTATTTTGGGCCGATATACAGGAGATTTGGAATTTCTCAGAACTTGATAAATAGTCATGTATTGGAGTGATCAACCCATGAATGGGGAAAGGACCAAGTGTCCAGAGTTGGGATTTTTGGTCATGATATTCATTGTTACATTGTATTATAATTTCACCTTGATTGAATAATGCACTTTCTATTTTCATTGATTTATGAGATTTATGATATATTACCTGTGGCCTTCTTTGTCAATGAAGTATCATTAAATGAATTATTATAGACACATATAGATTCATATACATGCATATTACATTCAATGTAGGCTGTATTATACTTGTGATATGTGGCTTGAGTGTTATTCCATACTTCTGTGATTATTTAGCATGATTGTTAGTATACCATGTTTAGGTGATTATTTATCATGATTTTATTATATAAAATTCTTCTATGTGTTCTTTATTATATATTGGATTATCATTATTAGGTAATTATTATCTATGGTACCTGTATTTACTGCTTGTTATAACATGCCTTCTTATAATTAAGAAACATGGTTAGTTAAATAAAATGGTTGAATCAGCCTAAATTGTATTTTACTATATATATTGATGATGGAACTTTAACTAAAACATAATGAAACATTTAATCTATGGACCCTTGGTTACATGGGTTGAAACATAACGGTTATGATTAAATGGTATCCAATTTTCAATGAATGAAGTGCACGGGCACATTATAAATTGGGAAATGGTAACCTGTATAATAGAACAATCATTTTTGTGATTTATAAACCTAGAGAAAATTGAATAAATATAAAAGATGTTAAATTTTTACCTAAAATTAATGGGTTACTTATGGAACTTTTATGTGACACAAACCAAGTTGGTTGGTCATGGTGCTAAATCCTTATCAGATGAACCCATTAAGTGTGTTTTAAAACTTGTTATCGATTGACTTGATGGGGACATTATAAGTCACCGTTACTTTGATATGACTTAATACTAAAACCCATGGGGTTATATTCATGACATACATGGATTATTTTTTAAAGTTTCAACATCAACTTATATGGGTTACATATAAATTTATGGTGGCGTCTGACTAAAATAATTCCCTTTAATTAATAAAAACCTACTAGATGCTCTTGATTTGTATTTATTATGAGGATTTGATTAATTAAAATTCAAATTATAACTTAAATGGTGTTTTAATATATATATTGGAATTGAAATTTTCTTTAACTAAGATAAATTGTGAGAAACTTATGGATAAATAAAATAGATAAAAGGAACTTATGGGATAAACTGCCTATTTGTGACATGATGTCAGTTAAATAAATAATTCCTAAGAAGGAAGTTTTATATAACTTGCCTATGTTTAATTATGGTGTTATCTAAATAAATTACCAAGATTTGTTCTATATTAATGGTATTTGGTGTTCTTAAATGTGAGATAGTTAAATGGTTTAAATAAAACCTTAATGTGGTGTTCCTAGTTTTGACCCTCATGTAAGGGTAGTTTAAATCTTTCTATAAGTACTGTCTGAGAAGGGAATGGATATGATGCCCATAGGTCTCTATTGAACTTTTATTATATAATGATCTTAGAGGTTGGGCTTTTAAGCCTAGTAACCTTTTTAGTGTGACCTGGATATAAGTTCAATGTTTGTGACTTAGTAAGGGGATATCCCAATTGTGGTAGTTATCTTAACACTTAATAACTTTCTAAGTACTTGTGAGTTGTTACAGAAAAGAGGTTTTGTTCAAGTTTCGGTTGTCCCAGGTAGGATTATTGGTATCTAAAATTAATACTGGTTTGTATGGGTGGTTGTGTGATGAAATATGCCATTTTTAGGGATATTAGCATCATATAATGCTCTCGTTCGGTGGGTTAGACGTTCCTACGGAACAATCAGTAGATTAGTAGATCATTTTAACATTAATATTCTTCTTATTCAATGATGGATGACTTGTTAAGTCCTCAGAATGGTTAATAGTCATATGGGATAATGTGAATTTGGGACAATATTTTGTATGGAAAAATTATATACTATGATTCATAGGGATGATAGGCCTATGAATAGTTTCAAATTATGTGATGTTGAGTTGATAAAATATCAAGGTAGTATGCATAGATAAATTTGGTGCTCGTTGAGTTGATAAAAATGGTACAAAAAACCATATGAGTTTGGTGGAAATCATTAAATCCTTGAGCTATTACACATTGATCATAGGTTATCTCCAAGGTAGAGTGACCTAAGCATTAAATGAAATCTAACTCATCCCAATGTTTTGGATGATGCTGTAAATGGACCAGGTGTCATACCACCATCAGTAAGGTTGGTTTGGATTTTATTCTTGATGCAATGGAATGCATGTACATACCTAAAAAGAAGTTTTTCACATACATCTGAAGGTGAATATGATATAGTTATCTTTTATTTAGCTGGTTTCCTTATCATTTCATGTTTTCACTTGGTAAAATCATGTTGGCCACTTCCAAGACCCACAGTCAGTGGTTGATGGAATGTTTTTTATGGGATGAGTTCCCATTCTTAGTAAATGAAAACTAGGACACTATTAAGGTGGGTACTATCACGTTGAATAGGTTTTATCATATCCTTCCAAGTATAGGGAAGGCAGTAGTGCAAGACTAGTTGGAAATGGTCAGTACTGATTTTTAATGCCCATGGGGACAATGAATTTTGAAATAATTCAGTGCTTGAGAGGAATAAAAATGACAATATGGTTAGTTACTTATGAAACCTTTGAATAAAACACTAATCGAGTTGGTATTCGATGGTTTTTCTTGAGTGATAATGAGACACATCATGTGGTAAATACATTGTGGTCATTTATCAATGACATATCGGTGGGTACAACCGAGTTCTTTCAAAACAATTCATCTAGTAGTGGTTTAACTATTCTATTTATGAACTTTAGAATATGGTCGTTTGGAAACCCTTCTAGGCACTTCTTCTTGAATATGATGAGAGTGTATTGAGACTTATTGGTAATATTTTATACCCTCTTAGTGTACTCTAGGTTTAGAGGACATCATTACCTCTACCTTGATATCATCCAATGTATGCTAAGAGAGCACCCATTATACACTAAGATTAATTAAAATCCATTTATTTTTAGATAATAGACTCTATGGGAGTTTAACTCTGGAAGCGTGGTTGATTATATAGGCATAGTTTTCATACTAGGGTTCCTAATTAAGAACACCTTGAATGGAATCACAGACACCAGCTGGCTCTTTGATTTGACTGTCATTGGGCTCATTCAGTGTTTTTATGTGTGGATGTTTCAACTATGTAACGATGTCTCACTTGTAAATTATGGAGTATAGACTAAATTGGGTGATCTCCTTGTAATCCATTAGAATATTCCAAGTTTACCCCATACTTTTAGTTAGGATTGGTTGATTTTAATTAATGTGTGTCGATTGAAGGGTGTTGGATCGGGTAAACACTTGTGTTCTTGCTATGGAACAACAACATAAATGAATGTTTAGGTAAAAGACTTCATCAAAATATGATTACATTCTTTAGTTATAATTCTTGAAGCAATATTGAGTATATTTTATAAAAGACATCATGTTTTAATTTTAATGCACTGGCTGTAAAATCCAAGAATTTTTAGACAGTCAGCCAGTAGTGGCACGAATTTATTTCCCTTTTATTTATTGAATGTGGTTAGTGGGGAACCACATTAGGAATGTTGTTGGGATAAAATTATTTAATTGAAATTTAAACTCTGAATTTTCTTGTAAATTCTAACCTGAACATGTTCATTTTTGTTTGATTGGGATTCGATTGTTTGATCAGCCAAGAATCATGTTAGGAGAATCGTTAGAATGCTGAAAGGCTTGTTCGTTGGGAAATTTCGACGGTGGTTGTACCATCACTTAGAATTGGATGTTAAATATTAGAAACTATGGTGGGAGTACCATGGGTTGGATGGTTAAAGAGAATATGATGTGATTGTTTCTTGGGTTATACGGGCTTGATTAAGTAACATCTTGATGTTTAGTTTTGAATACGAGCATCAGCTCGAGTTTTAATGGATTATGTATTGTATACTTAAAGGTGTTTCTTGTAGGTGAATTGGATGTTTAAAACTAAAAATCACAATTTAAATGAAATCTACATGTCCCAGGTAGGTCGGATGATGTTTCATTGTTTTCCCAAGATTTATTAGGGATAAGAAATTATAAGGTGGGAAGGTTTTAATGTCATGTGTTTTGAACAATTGGAATTTTCTCAAAAGGAATTTAAAATTTTATATTGGTTGATGGGTTGTTCTAAATTTTTGGAATCAAGGTAAGGTTATGAGGGTTTTAACATCCATAAATTATATCTTCTGACATAGGTTATAGTTTTGTGGAAGTCTCGAGGATTCGGACAAACACTGGAGGAAGACTGAGGATTTCAAGTTGCTGAAAGAGTTATTATAGTCCATTCACATCATGAACTCCATTCATTACATAATTGGGTTTCATTGGGTACAGTTGGTGGAAAAAAACATGAAATTTCTGTGGCATACCTTGAGGAATTCAGGACGTGTATCTGGTTCACATCATGAGTTTGGTTCACATCATGAAACTGGTTCATGTCATGAATCATACAAACTATTTTTTTAAAGGGAAGCAGAGGATTAACCCCTTATTTTTCCCCAATGCACAGGAGTAAACCTAGGAGGTCTTGCAATGGATCCCTTCCCTCTACTAGGGATCCTTGTATCGTCTCTGTCTGGTGTTTTAATTTAGTGTCGTTGTGTTCATTGAAAGCATAATTGTATGCTCTAAAGTCCTCTCGCTCCCCTCCTTTATTTATCTTCCCATATGGAATGCTAAATCCATATAATCTATTTCCCCCTATTTTTAGGTATTTATTCAAATATTTTATTTCCTATCAATTCATCACAAGTTAAAGGATGATAATGGATGGGTGGAACTCCCTTTGTATGAGGTAGGTGGTCTATATGATTTCACATTAAAGTCTTATCATTTATAATATGAACTATTATGATGCTCACTAAAATTTCTATGAATTTCCCATAAAATGTGATATTAATTATGTATAACCTAATTTCTTAATTACATATCCATATTGGAGGTTTCTTAACTTGACTCAATCCACCCCTTGGGCGTGTTTCTTATATTCCCATGTCTATTATGCCTGTTTTGGTAATTAAAACACACATCGAGGGTGTTTATTAAATGATCATATTTATAGTGCTTACTTAATCTTGATCACATACTTGGGTGTGATGAAGAGACCCTTTTTTAAAGGATAATTAACTTCAATTAAAGGAATTGAAATGATAATATCACCCATGTTTAATAATAAAACCACCTATTAGGTGCGCCGTATTATTTAATAAAATAGGGAAATTGAATGGGATAATTGAATTAATAAATGGTCATGAAAATCTTTGGGTATACTTGAATTGTGATATGGAATGATTTTATATGCTTGGGACTATTTCCCAAATTCAAAATATGAATTCTTAACATTCATTGATATTTCCCAGCATGATGTCCCATATCAAGAACCCATGATGGTGGTGTTTATGCATGAACACCTAAGTTACACCTCAGGTCCTAGCTAGTATTATGCAACCATGCATATGGATATATATGTTCCAACATATATAGTTCACACACACACACACACACACATATATATATATATATGCATATAGTGACACTTGTTCAGAGATATTCTGGAATAGGTTTAAGAAGCTATGGTCGGCCATGTTTTCTTAATGAACCTGAGTGTGAATGATTTAAATTAGTTCATTTACTTCTTTATTAACATACCTACAAACTAATGTATTTTATATTAACATACTAAATTGCTTTAGACACTGCTAGTGGTGGCCTACTAAGTATATCTCACAACCAATTTAGGCTTCCATTCCACTGGGTCACCCGAACATGCCTCATGTTCACAGGTTTAGATTTATGGATTATGCTTGTGATGTTTATTTATACATGTGATTTTAGGAGCACATGACTTATCTAGAGCTTAGTATTATTATAGATATAGTCCTTGTAGTTTTAGTTTATTTTTTATACATGTACTATATTATATCGACCATGATGAACAAAACTAAATCCAATTGAGAATATAAAACACAAAATATATAGGTGTGAGCTAATAATCCCAGTAGGTCACCACAACCCACCGAATCTATGAAAAAAATTTCATATGGAAATTAATGAATTCTAGTTTGAAAATAAAACTAGAATGTAATATTTTCATATATAATATATGGAAATTAAAATAATTCCACAATCATCCTTCAAAACATTTGTCAATATTTTACAAAACCAAACACACACATTTTAAAAACAAAGTTGTCAACATAATACATTTTGAAACCACACACACTCCATTAACATTTCAAAAAAAAAACTAATTTACTTTATTTAAATAAAAATAGTTCCTTTAAAAACTTTAGCCAGAAAAAGCCACCCTAAATCACCCATTTTGAAACCCACATCAAGAACTCAAAGAGAGTATTTAACTTCAAAACGGTTTCTCAAAAAATCATTGAAAACTAAATTTACAAAGAAAATGACCCAACACACACAGAGGTCAAGAACAGCCAAGCAGGCACCATGAGTTATAAGGCATATATCAAATATAAAAAAGTAGAGGTTCCAAAACAATGAATTTATGGGAAATGATACAAACAAGCATGATATCAAACTCCCCTCAATGAATACTAATAAAGAAATTGAATGTGTCATGGGATCTACTATGGGACTCCTAACATGCAAAGCATCTATCCATATAAGATTATACCAACTCATGGATCAACTAACAACATGCATCAATGTCCAAACCCAAATTCATCCATCTAGACCACACAAGCCTCATTGTGATGAAAACCCCCACCTATCCCTTTGTTCCTTTCACGATTGGTGGGAAACTAGCGGCATGTGAACCAACTGGGGCAACAAATTAGATCTTCCACTTAGTACTCAATTTCCCATGACCAATAAAGGGAGTGAGACTTATGAGTAAATCAGCCAAGTCTTACACACAAATAATAAGCATAGATACCCTCAACCCTAACACCCAATAATGATAAGACCCATATAAAAAAATGCAACCATGACATAAACAAGAAAATTAGCACACAAGGGGATCATAAGAATATCATAGAGATCAATAACCCACACAAGGGATAATAAAATGAGGGGAAATCAAGGGGTTTTATTCACAACTATAATTTTAAACCCAAAATTCCAACCTAGACTTTAAAAATAAATCATGGATTGAGATGAAAATCCCTTTCACCCTTTATGAAACACCACTTAATATACTTGGTAGGTTAAAAAAACACCCCCTTTATTAAAACATTTCAAAACCACCCTTTAACCGGGGTCTTCCTTTTTGAAAACTAAAAACAAAAATAAAGTCCATCCATTTTCTTCAAAACATTTCAAAGGATCCATCTTGGAATTTTCAAAAATGTTAAATCACCCAAAAATTTTAAATATTCATTTTAAATTCAATAAATAACCCCTTTACGAACCCTTTATAGGTCAATGCCTTACTTCAAAACCAAACTCCCTTTTTAAACACAGGTTTCACCATTTGAAATCAAAAACCTGGTCAAAACCCAATGCACCACATGGAAAATTTTTAAAAAACCAGAAAATAATTTCAAAAAAATATTAGAACCTTTAAAATTTTCATTTTAAATATTAAAACATGGATTTCACAGGAAGAAAAACTTATACCAATCTCAAAACACCATGAAATGGTTTCTAATCACTTGAAATCAATAACATATATTCATACATTCAATAAAAGTTAATTTATAAATCACAATCACCTTTTGAATTACAAAATGAAAAAATATCATAAAAACACCCACCCCAAAGAGAATAGAATTAATCTAGAACCCTTTAGAACATGTCACATTTAATGTATACCACACCAATAGGAATACAAATTGTGTCTACAAACCCTAAACACCAAAAAACACAACATTAGATCCACTTGGAACTCTGAAATTATCCATAAGAGATATAGAGTTTATGGGGGAAGAAAAAAATGAGTAAAGATAGGGATAAGGGAAAAGGAGGGAAAGATAGGAAGAATTATCTTAGAATCACTTGGAAATTGCCAAAGGAAGGGAAACAATTAAAAAGAGAAAAAAGATGGAGCTCCTCTAAGGCTCCCAAACATTAGCCAACCTGAGTTGGGATAAATGGGGGTGAAAACCCTTAAATAGGAAGTGGGGTATTTTGGTAAATACCCAAAATTTGAATAGTAGGACATGCTGCATAGTTTTACCATAAGGATTTCCAAACAATGGGTTGACCGCTGCCTGGGTTAGGCACCCCTTGCATGGTTACTACTTTAATGCCGCGTGATTTGGGAAAACTATGTGCCTAACTCTAGACACACCCCACAACCCAAAAAATCACTTGAGAGATCCACATGGTTTGATAAACCATGAAAAATCCATTCAAAATCGTAGATCTAGCTGCACAGGCTCCATACGGTCAGTTCTAATCATGTTGGCTAATAATTCTACTCTAAAAAAGGCTTCAAAAAACTGAAATCTCAGACCACAAATTATCAAAACTAAAAAATACTCAAGAAAAAATAAAAAATAAGAAAAAATAAACAAGACAATGACATGGGGGTATCACAAGATCAAGGACATCCTCTAAAATATCCTAAGGGTTGGAATTTGATAGAAAATGGATAAAAATTGATGAGTATTGTAGGGCATGAAAATTAAATAAAACTATTTGGCATGACCTCATTTATGAAATTAATTAGGGATTCAAATATTGAATCTTATATTTTCTATATACATTATAAAACTCCTCATCTAAGCTAAGAAAATTGAAAACTGATTCATGGGAATGGATCTCATGTCATGAAACGATTCTACCTAGAGACCATTCATGCCTTGAAAGAAATGCATGGTGCCTGCTCAGAACCCATTCATGATGTGAATAACCATTCATCGTGTTAATTGTTAATGTATCCAAATTTTAGATTCCCTTAAATTTAACCCTCTAAAATCCTCTATCAATTTATCCCAAAGACTCCAAATATAAAATAAGAAGCATAAAATGATAGCATACCTCAAATAGAGGGTTCTTATAACTATATAATATTTTATGAAATTTATTTTTTTAAAATTAATTTAATATTTTTGATATTTTTGATCTATAAAAAACAAAAATTTTATCTTGTATTACATGCAACACTGAGCTTATCCTTCATTGCACACAACACTAAGTTTAAATGAAACATGACATATTATTAAAATATTATTATTTAATATGATAGTTATCACTTATCCATTGGAATAGGTGGTAAAAATATTATTAAATAAATTATAAAAATATATGATTTAAACATGTATATAAAATTAATTCTTTTGTGACCAATTAATTGAAAATGAAATCTATTTTAAAATAAAGGAAATATTTTTCTAGAAATCTATTTCTATGCGAAATAATGGTTTACCTCAATAATTTAGTCATACTAATTTTAGTAAATTATTTTAATGAAATTTATATATTATATACTTAATCAATTTTTTAACATTAATCTTATGTGTTTTCTATATAAGAGATAATAATAAATCTAATTTTACACTTAAAAACTGTATTTTTCTAAAAAAAGAAGTTTTGTCACCTTCTGTGAACTTATTTGAAAACTAATTTTTGATTCTTTTAGAAAATTTATTTTCAGAAATAAATTTATTTTTAAAATTATCAAGTAAAAATTATCTTAGGGTGATTTTTTATAATTTTCTAAAGAGATTAATTTTTTTGATGAATATTGAAAAATACTGGATTTTAATTGAAAATTTTTATTTCTTTTAGAACATTTATAATGTTAAATTATATTTTAAATTAATTTCAAATTAATTAGCGAAATTATATATTTATTAATCCAATTTATGTCATTATAATCAATTTCATATTGAAATTGGATATAAAAACTTTGTAAAATTTTGAACATTTTCTCTTTGAAAACTCGCTTTCTCATCACGTATGAGGGACTAATTTTAAATTATATTTTTTTATTATGTGAATTTAATTTTAAAAAATTGATTCCCTATTTTTAACCAGAATAATTTATATTATCTAATAATTTTAACTTAATTTTAGACCAAATTTAATAATGAAAATTGTAAAAATTAATTACCATGATTAAGGTAAAAATATGTTTATTAGGGGGATACCTTAAAAATATAAAAGCTAAAATGACCTAAAAACTTTTATGAAAAATATTTTTGGAAATATTTAAACCATATAATTTCTAAGGCTCAATAATAATCTATTTTTGACCATTTTGGCATGTAAAAAATGCGGTTTCACCTTTTTCTTTTCAAAACTTACAGGTGTACCACTCACCTCAGTTATAAATGGCCACCCCTATACTCTCTTATCCACACCTTCAAACCATTTTGGGTTGGCCAATAATTGAACATATAATTTAACAAATTCCATAATATCATCCTATAAGCATTATTTTGGTCGTAAATCCAACCTAGGAAGGATTTTGGTGCCAACCCAAGGAGGTTACCCATAGAAGAGGTAACATTCTTCAACATGCATTTTTATTTTATTTCTTCCTCTAACTCGTTAAATTATTATTAAAACAACCTGATATTAAAAATAATTATATTAAATATACAGAGATATTTTTATGTTAAGGTTATGACTTACAATATCCACTTCCATCAAATGGGTTACGAAATCATAATTTGTGTGTACGGTGGACTACCTCATCATAAACTGATGTCATTAATTTTTCCATTACCACCTCTCATGGTTGGGTATGATGATGGATATAAATTATTTATATTATATTTATAACATAATTATACCTATGGTGTCATTATATCATACATTGTTTTTTTTACCTTCCATTCCATAGGGGATATGATAACATTGTTTTAATGTCTCAGATTTTCCGCGTATTATTATTAAATATTATATGGAATTATTACGAGACCGGTATTTGAAAAGGTATGCAATTATGAGGCCTGGAGTTCCCAGAATAAATTTTTGAAATGAAATTAAACTCCAAATAGTGTGCATGATCAGTTTTCTTGAAAAATAGAAATAACTTTTAAACGGGCGCCCGGATCAGAAATCTGAGGGAACCATTGCGTTCAGAGAAGTGAATTTACCTTAGGCAGGGTCTAACATCAACTGGCATGGGTTGACTAAACAAGTTAGTTTTTGGAAATTTTAAAGGAAATAAAATAAATTAATAATTTATTTTATTTTAAATGTTTCTTTAAACTCAATGACCTAATTCCACCCCTATTAGTACCTACTTATGAGAATTTCACAGTGTTAGCTGTATAACCCTGTGAATTGAAGATTTTCCATTGGAGATTCAGAGGATAACTTGTTGGCGTACGACGATGGCACGATCGATCAACTCATCTAAGATTTATTTAACCTCATCGACAAATGTGAAGCGATGATCGTTATTCAATATAATTGAGGAAGGTTTGTTGTTTTTTGTTTAGTTTTTCCTCATTTTTGGATTAAATGATGAACACGGATCGACCCAAAAATAGGTTGATCCCCGGATCATGCTTTCTTTTCGGAGGGTCTTATTTTCTTTTTTCTTTTGGGGTTTTGATTCGAGAATTTATTCTATGATAATTGTTGGATTATCATTTTATTCTTCTGTTAAACCTATTAATGGGAGAGGATCGATGTCGTGACGAATGATGATAGAGGTGCATTCCTTGAGTTTCTTCCTCCTCCGCCATAGGCTCTTCATGTTCTTTGTGGGGTGATAAACAACGGATTATTTCTCACATGTTTCTCAATGGAACAATCCCAAATTGTAGAACCCACATCATGATGACCTAATGGAGGTGAAATGATGGCGACGACGGACAAATCAACATGGTTTGGGAGAAATATACCTTCAAGCTTTCTTCATGTGGGTGGATTGATACTTGTTTTTGGGGCATATTGGAGGCCTAAAACCAATGTAAATATCCTTGTAGTGTCATATTTACCTTTAATCGTGAGTTTTGAAGTGATTGGATGGCTGAATCGAAGATCAGAGGACCCCTCGAAGCACGAAAACAAAGAACAACGGTTTTGGAAAATCCTAAAGAACACAAAATGTTCTCTGAAGAACATGCCTTGTGGGACCAACATGGTGGCAGCTAGGGTTTGCGTGCTCCATGTGATGTAGAACACGAAGTGCCTCGGGAAGACACAACATGTGGACCCCACTTAGTGGTGGCTGGAGTTTAGGGTGTCTGGAAACGCTAACACAGTGTGTGACCATTGTCACACGATTTGTGTGTCCTTATGTGGACTCATCATGTATCTCAGAAGATACCCCGACACAGGGTGGAGTACACGACATGTACTGTACCACAAGGCCAGACACAACTAGATACACGGACTACCCCATGTACCAGTACACGGTTTGGGACACACCAGTCGGAGTCGTGTACGGGCACATGTCTAGTGTACACTGAGTCCTCCCCGAGTAGTGGAACATGTCGTGTCTCTCTCTTATACACCTTTTATAACTTATTCTATACAAAAATCTTTGCGACATGGGCCATTGTACATAGGCAGTACCTGGGGTCATAGGACACAATGTGTGAATCTTCTACACATCATGTGCTTCTCAGAACAAGACATAATCTTCTTTTCCACCATTCCTTGGAAATGTTATGTTTGGGTTAGTTCCCCCTTACTCTTTCCCCTGAAGGCCAGGTATAATTTCCATCCACAGGAGTATGATCCCTTTAATAGAACTTTCCAAGATAGAGTCAGATATCCCTCTGAGAGGCCTATAACGAGATCCTTTATCCATTCTTGAACCTAGGTATAGTTAGGTATCGACATGACCAACCCTATAAAACGCTGATCTTCTACTTAGCAGGTGAATCTGGATGAGTCGTGGTATCCTCCAAGGCCTTGGAAGGGATCCTCATTTATGGATCACGATCTTTTCCCACTCAAGATTGTGTTCTCACGGAATGATTGTATCTATTATCTATCATATCTATCAGTTCATCTCTCTCTCATGGATTTTACCGAAGAAAAATACTTTTAATAAGGATGTCATCAGAGTTATCAGATATGTGGAGTGAGTTATCCCAGATTAGTGCTTTGTGGAATCTTCAAACTAAATCCCTAGTGTGGGTATGTGGTTGTGTTACTTGTCTCTAGACAATGAGTTTGGGTTTTGAGTATATATGTATGTGTTTCTCTTGCTATATGTTCAATAGAAATATACTATGTGGAGATGACTGTACCTTTACTTTGTGTATTTCTTTGTGGTTTTCGGGGTCCTCTACTGAGTATTGTTATACTCACCCATGCATGAGATTTTCCCACACATGTCATGTCTTGTGCAGATGAGTGTCCATTTAATGGAGTCCAGGGCGGACCAGGATCAGACCGAGATTTATGAGTTCCCTACAGGATGAGGTGTTCCTACGACCATGAGCGGTAGTCCCAGTACATATTTCTTGTTTATAGGTTGGAATTTGTAGTTTATAGACTCTTTTTTCTGGTGGGATTGTATTCTGGCCCAGTTTAGTTTCTACACTTTACTTCCATTGTACTATATTGGTTAGGTTTAGTTGTATGCATGATTTTTTTTCCTTAGTGGTTTTTACTTTTCATCATTTGCGGGGTTGGAGATGTGTGTACGTGTACAGGTACTTAGGAAATACCTCCCATGTTAGTGATATGCCTACTCGGTTCTAGTCACCAACCCATGGCCTATTGGAGGTGGGTTTGGGGAGTCGCGGAGAAGGACCCACTGTGATGGGTCATGATAGAGTGGTATCAGAGGTGGTCAGTTCTACCTTAAGATCAAGATTCTGTGATATTTGTTTAGGGAAATAGTTTTAAGTGTTTCGAGTTTAGCTTTCTCACCAGGGACTCCAATGTTGGTGTGGACGACTGATGTATTCATACACCAGGACTTTGATAACCTGCTTTTCGACTCGGTACATGAAAAAACTAGCTTTGGGGAAATAAAAGAATGGTACATGCATCATATATGAATGGGTTTTGTTTTCCATGTCCTTTGTGTTAGCTATCCATATATACTCATTGACCATGGTACTTCTTGTTTCCTTAAAGGATGCCTCGATGATGCATACCTACTAAGATTCAGTAGCTCGATCACAAGGTTGACCCCCTAAGTGAAGAGGCTTTGATACATGGACCAGTTCCCTAGGTGTTACCTCTAGGTGGTTCACCTGCTATACCACCACCAGTGGAACAAACTATGGTACCTACAATACCAATAGATTAGGGGTGCGGGATGAGTGCGCTCCATGAGTTTTAGAGACAGAGTCTCCTCAAGTTCCATGGTGAGCTCGAACCTCAAGAGGCTGAGGACTGGCTTGAGGTGGTGACCAGAGTTTTTCATCTAGTGAGGACACCAGCAGCCCAGTTGGTGATCCTAGGAGTGAGCCATATTCAGGTTTCAGAGGGACAATTGTAGAGTTTGACCACATAGACTCATGATGAGGATAATCTTTCATAGACAGAGTTTGAGTGACTCTTTCAAGAGGATTTATCTCTAATTACATTGAGATCAGTTCATATCCATGAGTTTCTTCAGCTTTAATAGGGAAGTTTGATGGTGAATGACTATTCATCGAGGCTCACAAACCTCTCCAGGTACTCAATGGATGTGATTAGGTATTAGTACATTAGATCTCAGACATTTGAGCGATGTCTATGACAGGACATCCGATCTAGTGTTGTTCCTCTATTAATTTCAACTTATGATAGAGTTCTTGAGAGGGCCTAAGTGATTGAGATATTCTTGGAAGATCGGATACATCTAATGACAGTTAGTAGTAGGCAGACATGTGTAGAGAACTCGGCAGTAGGGAGATGATGTCAGACATAGGGATCAGGATTTCAGATACATCATAGTAGGACCCAAGATAAGGGATCAACAATCCATGGATCTTAGGATGGATCCATCCAGTCGAGGGAGAGGCGATGCTACTCATGTGACGGTATAGGACATCTCTCAAGAGACTGTCGAACCCATTCATCTACTGACAGGGAGGTAGTGGATGGACCACTGAGGAAGAGGCATAGAGTGAGAAGACAGAACTTCCAGGAGGGGGACGTGGAAGAGGATTTGGGAGAGATGTAGGTGGTGGAAGATGCTTTGATCTACTTCCACCACCACCCCCAGGAGGTCTGCACCAGTCTTAGGGAGCTGGGGGATAGGGGCAGGGATAACTGCATGAGGTCAAAGTGTATGAACCATGGACTCCAGAGATGATCAGAGGTACGATCTATGTCTTTTCTACCTTAGTGATCATACTTATAGACATAGGTTCCAGTCATTCCTTCCTCGCCGCATGTCTTGTGTGAAACCTTGAGATTATGGTAGTGTCTTTGACTCAACCCTTACGCGTGGAGACACCTACAAGAGGACAATCAATGATCACGCATCTTTTTAGACAATGTGACATTTCCCTTAGAGGTGAGAGTTTTGGTTTGAACCTCTTGGTGGCAGCGTCAAGACCTTACGATGTCATTCTCGCTATGTATTTTCTATCTTTGGTCCATGCCCAGATTGACTAATTTAGGTGAAGAGTGTGGTGTGTCCACAATGATGGAAAGAGGTTTTCCTTTTTTGGTGAAAGGGATACCTAGGTAGAAAAAAATAGGATCATGCATTGGAGGGTACGTCCGATCACTCATGATTTGGCTAGCCTTACCCTCAAAGTAGTAGATGTTGTGAGCTTCCACTTCCTAGCTATAGTGACAGAGTATGAGGATGAATTTACAGAAGATGTTCCGGGATTACCTCCCCACCGAGAGATCGACTTCTACATCGACTTGAATCCCAGGATGACACCGATATTCTCACCAGATTATCAGATGGATCCCACAGAGCTTCACAATATGAGGGTGCATTTGGAGGATTTGTAGAGTAAGGGGTTTGTAAGACCCAATGTTTCACCCAAGGCAGCCGCAGTTTTGTTTTCCAGGATGGCAGATGGGAGTATGAGGTTATGTGTAGATTACCAGCGCCTGAACCAGGTGATGGTGAAGAACAAGTATCCATTTCTAAGGATCAACAACCTCTTCGATCAGTTGAGGGGGTCACATTTTTTCTTAAATGTTGACCTCAGGGAAGGTTATCACCAGCTTCGAGTATGGGAAAAGGATGTGCCAAAGAAGGCTTTCAGATGCCTCTATAGTCACTATGAGTACTTGGTGATGCCCTTTAGCATGAAAAACTCCCACGTAGTTTTCTTGGGACTTATGAACTGGATATTCTAGCCATACTTAGACTGGTTCATAGTGATCTTCATCAATGAAATCCTTGTGTACACATCATTAGAGGAGGATCATGTGAGACATCTACGAATAGTTCTAGACGTACTCTGAGAGCACCATCTATTTGAGAAGCTCTTGAAGTTTCAGTTGTGGATACAAGAGGTCCACTTTTTGGAACATGTTATCTCAGTAGATGGAGTAGCAGTGGACCGAGCCAAGGTCGATGATATGTTAGCATGAGAGCCACCCCGGAGCGTGACAGAGGTGTGAAGATTCTTTGGGTTGGTAAGATACTACCAGAGATTTACCCCTGATTTATCTAAGATATCGGCACTGATAACATCCTTGACCTGAAAAGGGCAGCATTTAGTCTGGAAGGAGAAGTTAATGCAGGCTTCCCAATTGGTGAGGTAGAGTATGATGAGCACACCGATCTTGAGATTTTCAGAAGAGGGTGTCGAGTATGTAGTTTTTTGAGACTCATTAGGGACCAAGCATGGTTTTTTCATGATGTAGATACAGGTGGTGAATTCATATGGTTTGCGCTGGCTTAGCCACATGAGAAGAACTATGCGACCCATGATCTCGACTTGGAAGTGGTAGTATTCGTAGTGAATATGTAGAAACACTACCTAGTGGGAGAACAATTCATCATCTACTCTGACCATAAGAGCCTCAAGTACATCTTCTCATAGAAGGATCTGAATATGAGATAGAGATTATAGATAGAGTTACTCTAGGATTATGACTTCAATATCATATATACTCCTGGGAAGGGGAACATTGTGGCATATGCTCTCAGCAGAAGATTGAGTTCACAGCTATTGAGTGAGGCATCAGAGCAGTTGGCCTCACTCCAGTTATCCTTCATGGATAGAGATTATGTAACTTATCTCCAGTTGATGGTTGTCACCCCTACACTCTTAAAAAAATTCTGGGAGGCACAACCAAGGGATATCGACTAAGATACATTACATGCTTAGTTATCCACAGGAAATGCTCCTGATGGATATGCGCAAGATAGGGAGAAAGTAGGCCTTTTTAGAGGATACATAGTTGTGCTAGTGGATTTGCAAGAGGAGGTTCTGAGGGAGTTTCATAAATACCCCTTGGGGGTAAATCCTAGAGTGGATAAAATGTATTAGGACCTCCAACATCAGTTTTGGTGGATATGTATGAATAAGGTAGTATTAAAGTTCATTTCTCGATACCTTAAATGCCAGTAAGTGAAGGTTGAGCACCGGGTTCCCGCATGGTTAGCTCACCCTTGGAAGTTATTGAGTGTAAGTGGGATGGGATATCAATGGAATTCATGAAGATCTTACCACAAACGTCCAAGGTACATGATCCCATCTGGGTGATCATTGACCGACTCACCAAGACAGCCCACTTCCTAGCTATCAGGGAGTAGAGTTATGTAGAGTTCTTGGGACACCTCTGTGTGCAAGATATATTTTGGATTCATTGCATCCCTATGACGATAGTCTCAAATCAAGACGTGCATTTCACATCCTGATTGTGGAAGGGATTGCAGGATGCTTTTAGGACTCAGTTACACTTGAGCACAACATTCCATCCCTAGACCGATGGTCAGGCAGAGAGGACCATTCATGTTTTGGAGGATATGTTGTGGGCCTATATCTTGGACTCTGATCATAGTTTGGAGGACCTCCTACCACTGTTGGAGTTTTTGTACAATAACAACTAACACTCCACCATTGGCATGACACTGTTTGAGGCCTTATACGGGCGACTATGTTGGTCATTTCTTTGCTGGACCAAACCTGGAGAGTCAGCACTCATAGGTCCACAATTGGTGTGAGCTACCACTAAGAAGGTGAAGATTATCCATGAGTGGATGAAGACTGTACAGAGCTGGAATAAGTCTTATGCTGACATGCAGTAGAGACCGTTGGATTTCGAGGATGGAGACCAAGTCTTCCTTCAGGTCTCACCTCGTCGAGGGTCGTAGAGATTTAGCTGGGGCAAAAAATTATCTCTGAGGTTTATCGGCCCTTTTTAGATATTGTGCATAGTTGGAGAGGTGGTATACTGCTTAGCTCTACCACTAAATTTTCACAGAGTATATGATGTCTTCAATGTGTCGCAACTGAGGAGGTACGTACATGAACCATCGCACATCATCGACTGGGGAGAACTTGACATTGAGGATGGAGCGATCTTCACATAGTACCTAGTAGAGATTGAGGATCAACATGATAGGATCCTTCATGGGTGAGTGATTCCCCTAGTGCATGTTCATTGGTAGTACGTGAATCTTTAGGAGAGAACGTGGGAGCGGGAGGCTCAGATTCGTGTGCAGTACCCACGTCTGTTTGAGTAGCCTTTTTCTTTGGATTTTTGGGGACAAAAATCCCTAAGGTGGGGAAAATTTAATGTCTCAGATTTTTTGTGTATTATTTTTAAATATTATATGAAATTATTATGAGTCTAGTATTTGCGACGACGTGCGATTATGAGTCCTGGAGTGCCCGGAATAAATGTTTTAGATGAAATTAAACTCTAAATAGCGTGCACGAGTGGTCTTCCTGAAAAAGTGAAATAACATTTAAAAGGGTGCTTAGATCAAAAATCTGAAGGCACTATTGTGTTCAGAGTAGTGACTTTTCCTTAGACGGGGCCTAACATCGACCGACGTGGGTCAACTGAAAAAGTTAGTTTTTGGACATTATAAAGGAAATAAAATAAAATAATAATTTATTTTATTTTAAATGTTTACTTAAACACAACGAGAAAATTCATCCCCCTATTAATACCTTCTTATGGAAAGTTCATAGGGTTATCCACATAACCCTGAAAATTGAGGATTTCCCATTGAAGGTTCAGAGGATGACTCGTTGGTGGACGACGACAGCGCAATCGATCAATGCATCTCAAATTCAATAAACCTCACTGAAGAATGCGAAACGATGATCATTCTTCAATATAATCGAGGTATGGGTGTTGTTTCTAATTTAGTTTTTCCCTAATCTTATATTAAACAAAGAACTCAGATCAACCCACAAATAGGTTGATCTGCGAATCGTGCGTTCTCGAGGGATGATGTTATTTTCCCATTTATTTTTGGGTTTTGATTCGAGAATTGCTTTTATGATAATTTTTGGATTATCATTTGATTCGTTTGTTAAACCTATTAATAGGAGTAGATCGACGCCATGATGAATGATGGTAGAGGTGTGTTCCTCTTTTGTTTATTTAGTTTCTTCTTCCTCTTCCTTGCATTCTTCGCGTTCTTCATGGGGCAATAAACAATGGATCGTTGCACACCTATTTCTCAATGCAATGATCCCAAATTATATATTCGTCACCTTGATGACCTAAAAAAGGTGCTACAATTTTGGTGGAAGACTAATCAACATGGTTCAGGAGAAATCTACCTTTAAGCGTTCTTCGTGTGGGTGGATTAAGACTTGTTTTTTAGGGCGATCGGAAGCCCGAAACCAACAGAAATGACGTTTTGATGTCGGGTGATATGATACCGTATGTGAGTGCGGTATTCGTTGGAAAAAATTCGGAAACACAAGAGAAGAAATAAGTGGGGAATGGAAATTAAAATATATCCAAGAGGAATAAAAGGGGAAGGGGATAATCAATTAGGACCCCAAGGAGACTTTCCCCTTGAAACTCTAATTATAAAATGCCACAAAGGTTGATCACTCCTTTGATTATCCTTACTTGCATTCACCTAATAACACAAGAAACACAAGAATAATAATGCTAGAAACTCTTAAATTCTAAATTAACCTTCAAGGGGTACAAGAGGTGGATATTTATATCCAAATGAAAGGAATACATGTCAAACTACCTATCCCACAAAAGTCTAAAGCCTTTACCATGAATTTGACTTTGTTTACACATGTCCATGGATTTAGGGGACAAGATATCTCTAATTAAGATTTTTAGGAACCACCCCAATGTCTTTGAAGATTCCCACCATGGATTTGGAGACAAGGGGCCCACCACTTTTGACATTGGAGATTTCCTTCATGCAAGTGGATAAAATTTAGTGGAAGCATATGGGTGGGCCTTTTAGGTTCACTTTTGGGCTTTAATAAGTGTGATTAAAGGCCCATTTTCTCCTCCCATGCCTGAATGTTGGGCCTCCTCTTGTAATTTCAAAATGAGGCCATGTAAAGCCTCTTTAATCCTCCTCATTCTTCCTCTTGTCATTGGGCCACCAATCCCATGCAATGGGTCTTGTCCATTAATTATCCTTCCACCATCAATGCCATGATCACCCTCAAATCCTTGCTGCATGTGTGCACTGTGATCTCCATCATCCACTCCCTCTTCAAAAGGATTCTTCCTCGAATCTGCATATTCAAAAGGCGAGAGATCAGAAATATTAAAGGTAGCACTCACATTTTTATACCTGCTGGGAAAGTCAATCTTGTAGGCATTATCATTGATTCTTTCTAAAACTTGAAATGGACCATCTCCTTGTGATTGAAGTTTTGATTTTCTTTTCTCCAGGAACCTTTCCTTCCTCAAATGCACCCACACCCAGTCTCGAGGTTCTAGTACAACCTTATGCCTACCCTTGTTTTCTTTCTTCGCATATTGTTCATTTCTTATTTCAATGTTGGATTTTACCTTGGCATGTAAGTCCTGAATTTTTTTTCCTTCTCATCACCTACAAGATCAACAACCTCATTAGTAGGAAATGAAAGAATATCTAACAGAGTCATTTGGATAAATCCATAGACAATCTGAAAAGGTGAGAAGTTAGTAGTGGAATGCACTACTCGGTTATATGCAAACTCTATGTGCGCAAAACATTTTTCCCAATTCTTTATATTTTTTTGAATTATTGCACACAAGAGGGTAGAAAGAGTTCTATTCACCACTTCAATTTTCCCATCAGTTTGAGGATTTTCAACTTTTGAGAACAATAATTTAGTTCCAAATTTAATCCACAAAGTCCTCCAAAAGTGGCTAAGGAATTTCACATCCCTATCACTTACAAGGGTTTTGGGCAGTCCATCTAATCTCACAATTTCTTTGAAAAAACAATCTTCTATATGTATAGCATCATTAGGTTTTGAGAATGAAATGAAATGGGCCATTTTTCTGAATCAATCCACAACAAAAAAATGCTATCTCTTCCTGATTGGGATCGAGGCAATCCCAACAAAAAATCCACAGAGATGTCAGTCCAAGGATAGGATGGAACAGGCAAGGGGGAATACAATCCATTAGGTTGAACCTTGGACTTTGCATGCTTACAAGTGACACACCTAGCAAAAATTGCAATAATATCTTTTCTCATGCTTGGATAATAAAAATGTTCATACAAATTAGATAGTGTTTTATCAACCCCAAAATTCCCCATCAAACCACCCCCATGAGTTTCTTTTACAAGCAATTCTCGAGTTGAACAAATTGGAATGCACAATTTATCCCTTTTGAAAAGAAACCCATAATTTTTTTAATAGTCTTTAGAACCATGTTTTTAACAAGATTTCCAAAGTTGAGAAAAATCTCCATCATTTTCATACATTACCTTTAGTAACTCAAGTCCAAGTAATCTAGAATGAAGAGAAGTAAGAAGTGAATACCTTCGTGAAAGAGCATCAGCAACCACATTTTCCTTACTTTTTTTTTGTGCTTGATCACATAGGGGAAAGTCTCAATAAATTCCATCCAATATGCATGCCTATGATTCAACTTACCTTGGGACTTCAAATACTTACGTCTCTCATAGTAATAATTAATAATGAACTCTTTAGGACATAAGTAATATTTCCATGTTTCTAGCGTTCACTTCAAAGCATAAAGTTCTTTATCATAAGTTGAATAATTTAATGTTTCCCTATTCAATTTCTCACTAAAGTAAGCAATTGGACGTGACTCTTGAGTCAAAACAGCACCAATTCCAACTCCCAATGTATCACACTCAATTTCAAAGACTTTGGTGACATCAGGTATCCTTAAAAGGGGAGCATTGGACAATTTTTCTTTGAGTGTGTTAAAGACTTTTTCTTGTTTTTCTCCCCATTTAAAGACCAAATGTTTCTTTAAAAGTTCATTAAGAGGTGCAATGATGGATGAAAAATCCTTTAAAAAACCCTATAGAAGCTTTCCAACCCATGAAAACTCCTAACCTCGGTTGCATTCTTCGGTGTGGGACACTCCTTAATTGCTTTGATCTTTTCATCATCCACACGAATCCCTTCCGCCCCTACAACAAAGCCAAGAAACACAACAAAATCCATGCAAAAGGAACATATTTGAAGATTGGCATAAAGTTGGTTTTGTTTAAGGGTCTCACACACCAAACACAAGTGTTCAACATGATTGTCTAGAGATTTTCTATACACCAAGATATCATCAAAATAAACAAACACGAATTTTCCAATGAATGAACGAAGGACATGGTTCATTAAGCTCATGAATGTACTTGGTGCATTAGTTAAACCAAATGGCATAACTAAACACTCATACAAACCAAAATTAGTTTTAAAAGTAGTTTTCCACTCATCTCCTTCTTTCATTCGAATTTGGTGGTATACACTTTTAAGATCAATTTTTGAAAACAAAGAGGCCCCATGTAATTCATCAAGAATTTCATCATGTCGAGGGATGGGATAACGGTACTTAACTATTATTTTGTTGATGGCACGACAATCTACACACATCCGCCATATTCCATCTTTCTTGGGTACTAGGATCACTAGAACTACGCATGGACTCATGCTTTCCCTTACTAATCCTTTATTCATGAGTTCTTCAACTTGACACTGGATCTCTCTAGTCTCTTCCAGATTAGCTCTATATGCTGGCCTATTTGGAATTGCAGAACCGGGTATGAAGTCAATCCTATGCTCAATCTCTCTCAAAGGGGGTAGTCCATTGGGTGTTTCTTCAAGAAACAAATCACCAAATTCTTGTAGTAAAGACACAACACAAGAATACAAAGAATGGGGAAGTTCATTAGTTGAAAGGTAAGTATCCGTACTAATGAGTAAGAATACTTTCCCACTCAATAAAGAACCTTTCACCTCACTTTTTCCAGAAAATAAACTCACCTTTCTCTCAACACTCTTGTTTTCATCTCTTTTATTTCCCTCATTTCTTTTTATTCCATTTGACTCTCCTTTTTCACTCTTAATTTTTCCATTCTTTTCATTTTTTTCTCTCATTTACTTTTTCATCAACTCATCACTCTCTTTTTTATCACTCAAAATTTTATTTTTCCCACTTTATTTTTCCCTCATTTATTTTTTCTTTTTGTATTCTTTCTCTATACTCACTTAATATTAATATGCTTGTATGGGGCTTAGAGGAGTCGAAATAATCTTTCAACCGCTGAAATGAAAAGAGAAGCAGTTAGCATAGCCATCATACATCACCCTCCTATCAAATTGCCATGGTCTCCCTAGTAGAAAATGTCCATCTTGCATTGGAGAAACATCAAACATCACCTCATCATGATATTTTCCAATGGAAAAAAGAAACTATGGCTTTTTTTGTGACCCTAACTTCCCCACTATCATTCAACCACTGCAATCTATAGGGTCTAGTATGCCTTAGAGTAGGAAAACTCAAATTTTCCACCAATAAGGTACTATCCACATTATCACAACTTCCACTATTAATGATCATACTACATACCTTCTTCTTGATGTGTCATCTCATATAAAAAATATGTTCACGTTACTCCTCATCATGATCATCTTTTGGTTGAATGTTTAAAGATCTTCTTGCCACCAATGCATCTCCATGTACGATTTCTTCAACTTCTACATCCAAACTCTCCTCCAAATATGGAATCTCATTATCTCTAGAGTTCTCGCTAAGGATGTCTCCATTATCCAAAACAATCATGGCCATTTTTTTTGGGCATTGAGATGTAATATGACCATGTTCTTGACACTTAAAAAAATTTATATCACGATATTTAAAAGGAAAATTTGTGTCCATTTTTCCTTTTGAATCAGTGGGGAAGAACTTATTTTTGGCCTCTTCTATTTGTTTTGGAACAAATTTATAATCACTTGGTTTCATTTCATTCCACTTAGAATTTGATTTTGGATCATTCCGGTTATCCTTCCAAAAATTATGGGAACTTACTTGACTCCTCTGAGAATGTAGTTACTTTTCGAACTTCACCACCTTATGTAGAAACTCCTCCATGTCAATGCAGTTTTGAAGTTCTACCACATCTCTAATTTTTGGATTCAAGCCATTGATTAACCTTTCCATGGTAGCTTTTCAATCCTCCTCCAAATTGTCTCAAATCATCGATATCTCCATTTCTTTGTACTATTCCTCCACACACATGGAACCTTGCACAAGTTTTTGTAAATTCAAATGAAAATCTTGATAGAAATGACTAGAAATGTACCTTCTGTGCATTACTATCTTCATTTCTTCCCAAGTTCGAATTGGACTTTCTCCATTTCATCGTCGACTTACTTGTAATTGGTCCCCCCAAATACTTTCATAGTCATTGAACTCAAGCGCCGCAAATTTTACCTTCTTATCCTCCAAGTAGTTGTGAAGTCCAAACACATGGTCGACCTTCCAATCCCACTCCAAATAAAGTTCTGGGTCACTCTTCCCTTGAAAGGATGGAAGTGCCACTTTGATGCTTCCCAAGTCATTTTCACTCCAAGCAGCACGTTGCCCTCGCCTAGGAATTGATTCTTCGAAATCAAAGTACTCATCATCACCTTCATGAATTTCTTGCCTTCTTGGAGCCTTTGAAGACGATGAACTTTTAATATCATCCAACCTAGCATTCAATCTTGTAAACTGGTCAGGGACTGCTTTAATGAATAATTTAATGTCGATCTCACTTCTTTCTCCCTCACTTTCCATTTTTTTAATTCCTCACACACTCTTTCTCTATTTTTTATCTCTAAAAAAGTTCCTCACACTTTCTAGCACAAAAACTTGGTTCCTAAAAGTGTTCATAAATAGAATCAAGAAGACAACTAGTAGAAGGAATCACTTCATGGAAATCTTTAAAAATAAAAAATTTGAAAATGGTCTGAATCAATGAGGTCCAAGAAATATGGGGGGTAAATGAGAGAAATGTTTATAGAATAAGGTTGGATATGGATGAAGTAAAGGAGATGATGGATAAGAAAATGTAATCAAATTTATAACTTATGAGCGAATGCAATGTTTCAAATGAGCATCATCTTTTTTTTATTTTATTTTTTTTTGTGAATTTTTTTGATACTTAAAAAACAAGAATTGAGATATAGAGAGTGCACTTTTTGTGCTCAAAGTACAAAAAATGAAAAATTTACTAATCTTATTACAATGATGTAAATTGTTGAGATAACATGAACTTCAAACTCAAATGGAAATCCACCTTGGAGATTGTTAGATTTCACAAGGGTGAAACTGTAGCACGAATTGATTTGGCTATATCTCCAAATATAGATGACATATTTTAGTGTTTCCAAATAAAGAAGAAATATGACATTCTGAACTATTAAAATAACATATTATACGCCCAGAAACTCAAAGAAAAATCAGACAAAAATATGGAAGAAATTTCCATCTAGAATTAGTGATGAAAGAAAATGGAAGAGGGGGGAAAAGATGGGAGAAATAGAAATGAAAGAAACTGGTTTCCATTTCCTTCCTCTGATAACAAATGATATGATATCATATGCGAGTGCAGTATTCGTTGGCAAAAATTCGGAAACACAAGCAAAGAAATAATCAGGGAACAGAAATTAAAATAAATGAAAGAGGAATAAAAGGGGAAGGGGATGATCAATTAGGACCCCAAGGAGACTTTCCCCTTGAAACTCTAATTATAAAGTGACACAAAGGTTGATCACTCCTTTTATGAGGCTTACATTAATTCACCTAAAAACACAAGAAACACAAATATAATAATGCTACAAACTTTCAAATTCTAAATTAACCTTCAAGGGGTACAAGAGGTGGCTATTTATAGCCAAATGAGAGTAATACATGTCAAACTACCTATCCCACAAAAGTCTAAATCCTATCCCTGTAATTTGAATTTTTTTACACATGTCCATGGATTTAGGGGACAAGATATATCTAAAGAAGACTTTTAGGAATCACCCAAATAATTTGAAGATCCCCACCATGGATTTGGAGATAAGGGACCCACCACTTTTGACATTGGAAATTTCCTTCATGCAAGTGGATTAAATTTCGTGGAAGAATATGGGTGGGCCTTTTAGGTTCACTTTTGGGATTTAATAAGTGTGATTAAAAGCCCATTTTCCCCTCCCATGCATGCATGTTGGGCCTCCTCTTGTAATTTTAAAATGAGTCCATGTAAAGCCTCTTTCATCCTCCTTATTCTTCCTCTTGTCATTGGGCCACCAATCCCATGCAATGGGTCTTGTCCATTAATTCTCCTTCCACCATAAATGCCATGATCACCCTCAACTCCTTGCTACATGTGTGGACCTTGATCCACCTCATCGATTCTACCTTTAACCTTGAGTTTTGAAGTGATTAGATGGATAGATTGAAGATCAGAGGACCACTTGAAGCACGATGATGAATAACAATAGTTCTGGAAAATCTCGAAGAACACATAGTGTTCTATGAAGAACAAGTCGTGTGGGACTAGCATGGTGGTGGCTAGGGTTTTCATGCTACACACAATGGAGAACATAGCGTGCCTCAGGAATACATGGCATGTGGACCCCACCCAACTATAGTTGGAGTTTTGGGTGACAGGAAGCGCTAACACGACATGTGACCATTGTCACATGGTGTGTGGGTCCTTATGCGGACTCAGAATGTATCTCAAAAGATACATGGACACGGGGTGGATTACATGGAATATACTTCACCACACATCCAGAAATGGATGGATACATGGACTACTCCGTGTATCGGTACATGGTCTCGGACACATGGGTTGGAGCCGTGTATGGGCACATTGCCAGCGTACACGGATTCCTCCCCAGGTTGTAGAACACGATGTGTCACTATCTTACACGCTATGTATACCTTTTTCTATATTAAAAGCCTTGATACATGGTCCATTGTATATGGGAAGTACCCAGTTTTATAGGACAAGGCATATGACTCTTCTACACATCTTGTACTTCTCAATACATAGCTTGATCTTCTTGTCCACCATTCCTTGGATAGGTTTTGTTTAGGTTAGTGCCCCCTTGATCTTTCCCCTAAAGTTCAGGTATCGTTTCCATCCATAGGAGTATGATACCTTCAGTATGAATTTCCAAGATAGAGTTAGGTATCCCTCTGAGAGGCCTGCATTGAGATCCTCTATCCATTCTTAAACCCATCTAGAGTTAGATATCGACGTCACAAACCCTATAGGATGTTGATCCTCTACTTAGTAGGTAAATATGGAATTGTCACGGTATCTGCCAAGGACCTGGAAATGATCCTCATCTATGTATCATGATCTTTTCCCTCTCAAGAGTGTGTTCGCCCAGATCAAGTGTATATGTTCTATCTCAGATCTATCAATTCATTTATCTCTCTCATGGATTTTCCTGACGAATAATACTTCTCAGACAGACATCATCCGGGCTATAAGTATCGTGGAGTGAGTTCTCTCAGATGAGTGCTTCGTGGAATCTTCAAAATGAATCCATATCATAGGTATGCAGTTGTGTGACTTGTTTCTGGACTACGGGTTTGGGTTGGAGTATATCTAGATGTGTTTCTCTTACTATATGTTCAGTAGATATATACTCTGTGGAGATAATTGTACCCTTACTTTTTGTATTAATTTGTAGTTTTTGGGGTCCTCTACTGAGTATTATTATACTCACCCCTCCACAGGCTTTGCTGCATGTGTCGTGTCTTGTGAAGACAAGCGACCTTTTGACAGAGTCCAGGGTAGACCAGGACCATACCGATCTTTCTAAATTCCCTACAGGACGAGGTGTTCCTACGACCAAGAGCAGTAGTCCCAGTACCTCTTTCTTACTTACAGGTTGGACTTTTTAGTTTTCATACTCTTGTTTATAATGGGCTTGTATTCTAGCCCAGTATACTTTCTACACTTTAATTCTGTTTTACTCTATTGGTTGGGTTTAGTTGTATGCATTCATTTTTTTCCCTAGTGGTTTTTACTTTTCAGCATTTGTGGGATTGGAGATGTGTGCACGTGTACAAGTACTTAGTTAATGCCTCCCATGTTATTGATATGCCTACTTGAGTCTATTCACCAACCCCTATCCTATTGGAGGTAGTCTTAGGGCGTCATGGCATAAGCCCCACTATGGCGGGTTGTGATAGTCATTCTTGCGTATGATGGACTACCGCCTTGCGAAGTGACACGATTCGTTTTCACTAACGCTTTACATAGAAGGCAATAAGGATAAATTATATAAATATATATGATATAAATTAAATAATTATTATATTAATGGTATATTTATAATTATTAAAATATAATATATCATTTTATTTCTTAGATTTTCACTCACTGAAATATGATAACGTCATTCGTGTATATGTGGACTACGACCTTCACGAAGTGATGTGCCTCTATTTTCATCACCACTCCACATGGATGATATATATAATTATATTTTAAAAAATAATATGGTATTAATGATATTATTATCATTCTATAAAGATAATATATTATTAACCACCTTTCAATAATTATCATTGAAAAATGGAAACATTACTCATGCGTATGTATGACTTACCGTCTCTATGATAATAACATACTTCATTTATCAAAACTATCTTTCATGGTTGGTATTAAAAGTATAATTAATGTATAATTATGATAATTATTTAATTATTAATATTATTATGTATATGAAGGAACCATTATCAAATTAATAGTACTGAAAATAAAAAATCAAAACATATACTAAAAATAAAGCGGTTATTACTCCAAACATGCCTTAAACATGGAATTGTTAATAGAGGGATAATAAAAGGGAATAAGTAAATAATATATGGTATGATATATATATATATGATAAATTTATAATTAACTTATATTTATTAAACAATATGTTCAATCATGTACGAAGGAAGTCAAGACATAAGGTAATGGATTTATAGTTCCCTTTTTATTTATGAGAGACATATGAAAATTCACCGCTCATTTATTTTGTGTGGTGTATATAATGAACCATTTACATGTTATATCATTAATATAATCATTTTAAAAATATTTAAATTTTTATTTTATTTTATTCTTTATTTGGTATTTCTATTCAAAATATTACTAAATCGGAAAGAGATTTTTCTCTCACTCTTTACATCCATGAGACACATGGAATTTTCACCGCCTATTTATTTTATGTGGTGTATATAATGAAAATGAATTTATTTTATGAATCTTATACATAAAATTATTTTCATTTAAATTTCCATTAAAGGATCTATCTTTCATGGGGTTTACAGTTTAAAAGCTACCAACAATAATGTATTTTTGTCTCAATTTTCCTTCTTTGAGACGTATGATTATGTTATGCAGTAAACTTCTTATACGAGGTGTAAATGAATCCCATTGGACATATTATTTCATAAAAAAATTATCATCATGATATTTTATCTTTAATTTAATGATATTAATTTCTGGGGATTATGTTTTAAAGTAACCAATGTGGTAAATATTTTATGTTATAATCTCATCGTTTATCAGGATAGTTTATGATTATTTTTCTAATGATAGAATATTATGATCCAACTATAAATAAACTCATTAATTTTATTCTAATACGTGTATTTCATGATAATACATGTTTTCCATTCATTTCCTATCTTTATATAATCATTTTTTCAAAAATAATATTTTTAAGAAAAAATTTATTTTTGGTTGAAACCAATTTTCTTCCAAAACCATTTTTTCTTAAAAAAATATATTTTTTAACATTTTTTAAAATGATTTATTAAAGACATATTTTTCCATGTTTTAATTTTTAAAAAATATTTTAAAAGTAATCTTAATTTCAGTTTCAAGAAACAATGCCCATTTGGATTTTACTAAAAATATGAAAGGAATATTTATAGATAATATGAATGAAATTTACCACCATCATGACCATTATTTTATTTGAATACTAATTTATGAATTTTCAAGGATATTTTAAAAGGAAATAATTTTCAAAACAATTATGTTTTAATTTTTTTTTTCAAACTAAAAAGGATATTTTCCTTAAGAAATGTTTTTAATGATATTTAAATTTTCCTTTATAAGTTTAAAGATTATTTTAAAGGAAAATAATCTCCAAGATATTTTATAATGTTTAGTTTTAAAAATTAACTTTCAAAGAAAGTATTTTCCTCAAGAATCATTTCAAGTTATTTTTATTTCAAAATAATTCTCTATCTAAGATGAAATCCTTTGAGGTTACTTATTCTTTATTAGGGATATTATCCAAGGATACCATTCTTAATCTATCACTAAATGGTTTTTTTTATAATAAAATTGAGTTTTATGAAACCCATTTCTCTTCCATGGGTTATACCATGATAAAAATCTTGTGAAACCCATTTATTTTTCCATGTAATATTATATGATTAAATGATGAAAATGATTTCAAACCGAACTCTTTTCCATAGGTTATTATATGATGAAATGTTTATGAAACCTTTTCATTTCATGGGTTATGATATGATTCATGTTTTTATGACCTTATGGCACACATATTTATGATTTTCATTATGTGAAGGTTGGGACCTATATCTCCCTCCAATTATTTGGGTAATGATTAATGTTATATGATTTCAAAGGGTACACAGAAGGTCATCCCAAGCACGAAACAAGAGGGTACAAGGAAGGTTATTCCAATCCTAAAACAAGAGGGTACACAAGAGGTTATCATAGTCCAAAATTAAGAGTGTGCATGGGGGGTTATCTTGAGACCAAAATAAGAGGGTACACAGGAGGTAATCCAATGCCCGAAAAATAGGGTACATAGAATTTTATCCCAAACTCAAAATAATAGGGCACACAAGAGGTTATCCCAATCTCAAAACAAGAGGGTACATAGGAGGTCATCCCAAGCCCTAAATTGGTACATGAGTGATTATCCCAAGCCTAACATGTTATGAATGTATTGGTAGATATACTTGACATAATATTTTGTATGCTTATTTGTATACCAGAATTCTAAGTATTATACCAATGTTATTCTCTCATGGATAATGTTCTTTGATTTACTTATGATTTATGTCTTATGAACTACTAATATTTATGACATGACTCAAGATTATGATATTTTATTTAGAGGGTTTGGTTTTAAAATTTTATTATCATGTTCTGATACCCTTATACTCATGTAATGCTTATGTATCTCCATTGTTTAACCTTATTGGTCATCTGAGATCACCCAATCTTATGTTTCCTTTCCCCAAGTTATGGAGAATGGTTTTAAGTATGAGTAATTAAGGGGAAGATATTTATGGTAGAAATTTAAGATCTTTCATTAATTAAGAAGATTATGTTCTAAGTTTCAAAAGGTACTAAACTATAATGGTCATTATGAACATGTTTGTGTAATGTAAATATTCATCTAAAAATATACAATATCCATGTCTGAGAATCTTGGGTCACTATAGTTGGTATCAGAGGAAAGGTTTAGTCACCATTTGGAAACTAGGATGAAAAAAATTTAGAGACATCTCTATGGATATTTATAAGGATATGTATAGGTATTTATCTGAGGATAAGTATAAGGATGATCCAAAGTGTAGGAAAATGTATTGTAATTTTGTTAAAGGATAGATAAAGTGATTTCCAAGCAATTACAACAATTTATAGATAATTAAAGAGAATTTGGATCTTTACAGAAGTACCTAGGAGTAATAACACCAAAAATGGTGCATTAAGATGAACTTGACCATCAAAAGGTGCATGAGAATGAGTTTTGTTTCACACCTGGTTTGACACTCCCTGGGGAAATGCTTTGTAAATTCAAAAACAATTTAATAACCATCATGAAGGATTTAAATAGATGATGTCTATGAATGAAATAGGATAAACCTAAGGTATCATTAACCATTGAATGCTTTAAATGTGGAAAGTATGGGCATTATGCAAATCAATGTCCTAAAGGGAAATATAATGAAAATAATTTGAAAGGTTGTACAAGTAATGGTTATACTGTTGATAATAAAGAGACCGTGAATGACATATGAATGGTATGTGATGTTCTAACATAATTTTATATGTCAAAGATAAGAAGAACGATTAAATTGATTTTTATGAATGTTAATATTTTATTCATATTTCATATTTTTGGAAAGAGGTATTTAGGAATAAGATGATGAACCATAGTTAAAGGTTTGAGAATATGTGGAATGATTAAATTATTAATGTATTTTTATTCAAGGATTATGTTATATGAATCATGAAATATATAAGGATTGTTCAGTATAAGTTTTTTCTTAATAATTTGAAAAAAAATTCTAAATGGTACTGATGGAATAAAAAAATTATTTAATGGTATGGTGATATTTTGATAATACTTAATATGTTTGGGATATTCAGATAATGATGTTTTTATAAAGATATGTTGGACATGAATAAGTAAATTGGATAGTAATGATTACCTTGGAACTAATTAATTATTTTTTGACAAATTTGTTTATGCTATTATTGATGAAGTTTACAATATTTTTGAATTTAAGGAATATATCCAATAATCTATGTTTTATGTAAATAATGAGGAACTATGTATTTTTTCAAAAAGGTTTTAGGGTAATTACCATGTTTTAATATAATACATGATATAGGTACTCACATGTTTGGTATGTGACAATCAAGATCTAATTCATGTCATTTGAAGGATTAATGATAAGTTTATTTTAGAAATTTAGTGACCTTATTTCTGATGTTTTGGATTTTAATCTTTTGGAAGCTTCATAAGGTTAACCATTTATGGAATTTTTTATGTTTAACTTTGGAAAAGGATCAGACTAATTTATTACTTCACAATATAAAGATGTATACATATTTGATAACCTGTGGTAAATTTTTTGTGTGGTGATAATTAATGATAGACATAATGACTTATCATTATATTTATGGATCTTATGATCCGTTAGTTCTTTAGGCCTAAAAAATTCACCTTCATTTTTGATATGAAGTATAAATTGATCAAGGCACAACCAAAGGGTGATATTTTTCTTATGAAATGGAATTAAATCAAGTAAGTATATATTCTCATGAAATATTTTCAAAATTAGGAAAAGGATATTGAAATAAAAATGTTATTATGTTATAATTTTTTTTGATGACATTAGTGATATTTTTTATTCCTATGGTCTATGGAAGGTGTTCATTAACCTTATCTATATCTCCAAATTTTGTGATCCATAATCTCTATCACTTTTTATAATTATTTATACTTTTCTTCCATGAAAAAATCTCCACTTCCCACCTATGTTCACCTATGTGGAAGTATAGTTTTGAGTTAATTTAGGTAACCTTTATGTTCCTAACTTTACATTTTTAAGGGATGTTTTATTATTCTTTTTTATTATGTGGGTTTCAATGAATGAATTTTTAAATGTTAAAAATTAGGCTACTAAGATGAATTTCATGGGTGAAATTTATTTTAATGGAGGTAGAATGTAACACCCCCAGATTTTATGAAATATTTTTTAAAATTAATTTAATCCTTTCAATATTTTTCACTATACATAACACTTGTTTTATCTTACATTAAATAAAACGCCAATCTTATCTGGTGTTACATGTAACATTGAGTTTAAAAGAAATGTGACATATTATTAAAATATTATTATTTAATATGATAGTTATCACCTAGATGCTGGAATTAAGGGTATGAATAGGATTAAATAGATTATGAAAATAGGTGTATTACACATGTATATAAAATTAATTCTTTTGTGACCAACTAATTTAAAATGAAAACTTTTTGAAAATAAAGGAAATCATTTTCTGAAAAATTATTTTTATGAAATCTAAAACGTTTTACCTCAAAAAATTAATCAAACTACTTTTGGTGAATTATTTTAATTAAATGTATATATTATATATTAAACCAAATGTTTATCATTCATCTTATGTTTTTTTAGATAATATATAAGAATAAATCCAATTTTATGCTTTAAAAACTGTATTTATTCTAAAAAAGCAGTTTTGTCACCTTTTGTGTGTTTATTTTAAAAAAATAACACTTTTAGAAAATTTATTTGAAAAATAAAGTTAATTTTTGAAATAATAAATTAAAATTTAACTTAATGTGGATTTTTTATAATTTTCTGAAAAGGTCAATTTTTTTGGTGAATGGTGAAAAATAATGAATTTTAATTGGAAAGTGTCTTTTTGTTTGAATTATTTATAAAGTAAAATTATATTTAAAATTGGTTTTAAAATAAAATTATTTAAATTATATATATATATATTAATCTAATTTATTTCATTTTATTCAATTTCATATTGAAATTGGATATAAAAACATTATAAATTTTAGAACATTTTCTCTTTGAAAGCCCGCTTTCTCATCAGGTCCGTGGGATTAATATTAAATTAAAATTTTCCAATTTTGTGAATTGAATTTATAAAAATGGATTCCATATTTTAAATCATAATAATTTATATTATCTTTTTAAGGTAAAATTAATTTTTTTCCAAAATGAATAGTGAAAATAGTAAAAATTAATTATCACAGTTAAGGTAAAAATGGGTTTACCGAGGGTTAAAATAAAAAGATATGGGTTAAAATGTCCTAAAAACAAGTCAAAAAAATATTTTATGGTAATATTTAGAATATATAATTTATAAGGGTCTATAATACTTCATTTTTACCCTTTTGGAATTTGAAAAACATGGATATACCTTTTTAATTTTAGACATTACAATTGTGTCACTCACCTCACTTATAAAAGGTCACCCCTTGCCCTCTATTTTTTACACATTAAAAACCTTTTAGTTCATAAAATAACAACCCAAATAATTTCAAAAATTACCTCCTATAGTAATATAATCCTTAGTTTTGGAAGAAATCCAACCTAAGAAGTATTTTGGTGTAAAACCAGGGAGGTTACCTAAAGAAGAGGTAATGTTCTTCAACAAGCATTTTTTTATTTCTTCCTCCACATCATTAAATTATTATTAAAACATGATTATATAATACCCTTATATATAACATATATTTATATTTTTTTATGTTAAGTTATGACCTAAAATTATCTCTACTTCCATTAAATAGTTTGTGAAGTCATCATCCATGTGTACGACGGATTACCACATCGTGAATCGATGCTGTTCTTTTTTTTCCATTGCCACCTCTCACAGTTTTGTGTGATGATGGATATAAAGTATTTATATGATATTTATAAAATTTTTATATCTATTTATTCATTATATAATATATAACTTTTAAATTTCCATTCTTTACGTGATATGATAACGTCGTTCATGTGTATGGAGGACTACTTCCTCGCGAAGCAATGTGATTCATTTTCACTAATGATTTACATGGAATATAATAAGGATAATATATATATATATATGATATAAATGACATAATTATGATGTTAATGAAATATTTATCATTTTGAAAACATAATATATTATTTTAGTTATTACCTTTTCACTCACTGAATGATGATAACGTCGTTCGTGTATGTGTGGACTACCGGCTTCACGAAGTGATGTGAATCTCCTTTCATCACCAAACCACATGGATGATATGTATAAGTATGTTTTAAAAAAATATTATTTTATTTATTATATTATTATTATTCTATAAAAATGATATATTACTTACCTCATTTCCAAAATTATCATTGAAAAATGGAAATGTTACTCATGCATATGTACGACCTACCATCTCCATAATCATAACACACATCATTTATCAAAGACATATTTAATGATTGTAACCAAAAGTATAGATGATGTAAAAATATGATAATTATATCATAATTATTATTCTATATACGATATATATATGATAAAATTAAGAGTATTGAAAATAAAAAATCAAAATATACCCGAAAAACAAAGTGGTTGTTACCCAAAATGCAACTTTAACATGGAATTATTATTAAATGTGTAATAAAATTAAATAAGTAAATAATATATATTATGAGATATATATATATATATATAATTATTGTTCTTTAATATATGTATAATAAACTTATATATATTATTCAATTGGTTTGAACAAGTATGAAGTAAATTGAGACTTAAGGTAAATGATTTCTAGTCACTCTTTTATTTCTGGGAGTCATATGAAAATTCACCATTCGTTTATTTTGTGTGGTGTATATACTGACCCATTTAAATGTTATATCATGAATATAATAATTTTCATGATATTTAATGTTTCATTTGATGCTATTTTTTATTGGGTCTTGAAATTCAAAAGATTACTAAAGTGGTAAGGGATTTCCGTCTCACTTTTTACTTCTATGAGACACATGCCATATTCACCAATTATTTATTTTATGCAGTGTTAATAATACCTAAGAATTTATTTTATGATTATTATACATAAAATTATTTTTATTTACATATCCATTTTAGGATCCATCATTAATTGGGTTTATAGTTCAAAAGTTACCAAATCAGTAAGCGATTTTTGTCTCAATTTTCTGTATTTAAGACATATGATTTTTTATGAACATATCTTCTTGAAAAAGGTGTATATACATAAAATTTGACATGCAATATCATGAATTTATTTATCCTCATGATATTTTAAGTGTAATTTAATTATAATCTTTCTTGGGACTAGCATTTCAAAGTTACCAAAGTGGTAAAGAATTTATATAACAATATCATCATTTATTAGGATGGTTTATGAATATGTTTCTGATTATAGAATATTATGATCCATATCTTAATAAACTTATGAATTTACTTCTTCTATGTTTATGTCATGATAATACATTTTTCCCTTCATTTCCTCTCTTTTTGTAGTCAACATTTAAAAAACAATTTTATGAAAAATCATCTTTTTGGTCGAAATTCCTTTTTCACCCAAAACCATATTTTCTAAAAAAGTTTTCAAAAAAAAATTCTTTTAATAAAATTATTTATTAAATACATATTTACCCATGTTTTAATTAAAAAAATTAAAATTAATATTAATGTTTTTTTCAAAAAATAATGCTCGTTTGGCTTTTACTAAAAATATGAAAGTAATCTTTGTGTACGACATGAAAAGAATTTTCCATCATCATGGCCATTAATTTATTTTAATATTCCTTTATAATTTTTCAATTTTATTTCCAAAGAAAATCAGTTTAATTTTTTTTATGTTTTAAAAGGTGTTTTCAAAGTATAAATAATATTCTCCTCAAGAAATATTTTAAATGTTTTTTAAATTCCCCTTTATAAGTTTTCAAGTTAATTTTCAAATAAAAGTATTTACAAGATATTTTTCAAAGTTTAATTTTACAAATCAATTTTCTAAGAAATGTAATTTTCTTGAAGAATCATTACAAGTGATTTTTTTTTCAAAATCACTCTCCATATAAGATAACATCCTTTGAGGTTACTTATACTTTACTAGGGATATGATTCAAGAATACCATTCTTATTATTTATCTAAATGGTTTATGTTTATGATGATGTGATGTTTATGAAACCCATTTTTTCTATGAGTTACACCATGATAAAACTGTTATGAAACCTGATTCTTTTTCCATGGGTTATGAAATTATGAAATAATGAAATGATTATGAAACCTGACTCTTTTCCATAGGTTATGATATAGTGAAATGTTTATGAAACCCATTTCATTCCATTGACTATGATATGATGAATGTTTTATAATATTTTAGCACACATGTATATTATTTTAATTATGTTATGGTGGGACCTATATCTCCCTCAAATGCAATGGGTAATGATTAAGGTTATATGAACTCAAAGGGTATATAGAAGTTCATCCTAAGCCATAAATAAGAGGGTACATGGGAGGTCATCCCAAGCCTAAAACAATAGGGTAAAAGGGAGGTTATCCTAATCCCAAAACAAGAGGGTACATGTTAGGTCATCCCAAGCCCAAAATAAGAGTGTGTAAGAGAGTTCATCCCAATCCCAAAACAAAAGGGTACATGAGAGGTTATCCCAAGACCAAAAAAAAAGCTTACACATAAGGTTATCCCAATAATGAAACAAGATGGTGCATGTGAGGTCATCCAAAGACTGTGGAAAGTACGTGGGTGATTATACCAAGCCTAATATGTTATTAAGGTCTTGGTAGATAGAATTTCCATAATATTTTCTATTCTTATGTGTAATTGAAAATTTTATTTTTTATTCCAATGTTATTCCCTCATGGATAATATTCTTTTATTTCTTTATGATTCATGTCTTATGAACTGATAATATTTATGTCAAGAGTCTAGATTATGATTTTTTATTTCTTGGGTATGGTTTTCAAATGTTATGATCATGTTCATATACCCTTATGATCATGTTATTCTTAAATATCGACCTTATTTACCCTTCCTTAGCATCTAATCTCACCCTTTCTTATTTTTCCTTTCCATAGGTTATGAAGAAATTTTTTAAGTGGGAGTATTAAATGGGAAGATATTTGTGGGAGACATTGAATATCTTTCATGAATTAAGAATATTGTGTTATAAGTTTCCAAATGCACTGAAATATCATGATCCTAGGGATTTTGTGTGTGTAATTTAATGAATATTCATCTAAAAAATGTAATATCCATGTATGAGAATCCCGATTCACTATAGTGATACAATAAACTTCATTATAAACATAACCATTAAGTAAGAAACTATTTATATCCATTTAAAATAGAATAAAATTTATATGAGTTATGATGGCTAATAAAATATGGATAGATTCAAATCTAGATACTATAGTAAAATTTTATGCATAGTCTATGACTTCTTCTAAATTATAACCCCCAATAAATAAATTCTCACCTTATTAAAAACTTAGTTCAATTTTCATCACACTTATTTTAAAAAGACCGCTTAAATCCTATAATTGGAATATCATTAGGCCACTAAAACAAAGTCCAAAAATTATTTAATTTGAATTTATTAAGCTCTTATTACATAAATACTATTCAGTTTTCATCACCCAAGGCATCATTTACCATTTTAGGTTTTAATTTTGATAGCACCATAAGATGATTACACTCATTTCATAGAGAACTTCTTATTCTAACTGGTTGATATACACCACTAGTGATATTATTAGTGGGATTATTCTTTAAGATCAACTGGTTTTTAGAAAAAAAAGAAGGTTTACATCCTCTACCAGATGAGTATCTTTCATTAGTCTTGCTTCCAGAATTATATATAAAACTATATGTGGTCAAAATTACAAAAATAAATTTAATGAAATCTTAAAAACATAATATGTTTTATTTTTATAATTAGGAGGTTTTAAATTTCCTTATGGACTGGGTTCATAAAACATAACATGTGCCATTTCTTCAATGATATCTGTTCTTATATTGAAATCATGATAATTATTACTTTTTATTGAGTTATCAAGAAAAATTCCTTTATCATATTCCAAATAAAATTTATATAGATTATATTCATTATTGTAAATTACTACTTTTCATCTAAAAACTTTTATGTAACCAAGTTTTTTATTCTTTCTATTTGATAATTCATAAGGAATTTTCCTTAAAACTTTGTGAAGTAAGACTTTATTTATAGTGTAAAATAAATTATTATTAGATTAAACCCAAAAATTATTATAAATAAAATATTTATATAACATTTATTGGGTCATTTATTGGAATTTTTTATTCTTCCTTTTTACTACAACATCCTATTGTGGAGTTTTTGGTGATAAAAAGTTGTGTGTAATTCATTTCTCACCGTAAAAAGTTAGAAAGTAGAATTTAAAAACTCTCAATCATGATCAATCATTATAGTAATGATCAGATTTGTTTTCAAGTCTTTAATGAGAGTATAAAACCTTTTAAAAATTATAGTGTTATTTCTATTTAAGAGAAAGAAAATAAACACAAGTATATCTGGTATAATCATCAACTAATAAATACACATAGTTTTTTCCTCCAATACATACATTTTTATAGATCTAAAAATCTTGATGTGCACTAAATTTAAATTTTTTAATGTTGGGACTTCACTAAAAATTTTAAATCTTTACCTATATTGATTAAAATATTTTTAAGGGTCACATATTTTAGAAGAATTAAAATTAAGTTCCAAAATATCCATTAAATGATATTTCATAGAAATTTTATCTAAGATATAATAATTAAAGTTTTATAATATTCTATTTCAATGATAATAATTATCCTCAGTTTTACTAAGGACTAGAAATTTTCAATGAGTAGGGTCCTCTAGGTTAATTGTATAAACAATATCATGTAGTTAAGCATATACTACATGAACTCATTCAAAACTAACGATGGCGTATCTTCCATTACAAAAGTTCTTAAAGAAACCCTCATCCCATAATTCACTTACGATAAAAAGGTTGTGATTAAGTCCTAACATATTAAGAACATTATAAATTAAAATCTTACCATGAAAGGATACACCATCCATACTGACCATCTAACCTTGTGCAATGACTCCAAAAAGTAATATGTGAGCCATTCACTTTTTGAAAGTTTTGGAAGTTATAATTGTTTGAAATCATGTGTTGAGAATAATTTTTTCCCATATACTGAGTGTTTCAATTGATAGTATTTATACCTTTATGCAAAAATCAATGATACTAAAAGTTTTTTACACATATTTTTTTGGGTCTGAAAATATTAGCAAAAAGACCTTCAAAACCAACATATATTCAAACCTTCAGTGCTGAAAAATTTCTAGTTCTTTCAAAATATAATCTCTATATGTTTCAGAATATTTAACCTTATTAAATGATCACCAATTATTCTAGTGACATTCCCTTAGACATTTAGTGAAAAAGGGTTCACTCTTTAAAAAAAAAAATTGGTTTGGAAATGAGACTTTCCAGAAGATGTATAACCAAATATGGAAATGTCCTAGATGTTTTCAATTTTACTAGAAGATTATAAAAGTTATACCTTTTATAAGTAAAATTTGAAATTATTTTCTTGATACTTTCAACTTTGGACTTATATTTTACAACTTCATTACAATCATTATAGGTTGAAAAAAAAATTATATTTAACTCATAGGTAAGTTTTTAAATACTATTATAAGTCTTAGAAACATATTTTATAGCCATAACATTTCTTTTCATTAACTTTTTATTTATTTTTCTATAGGTTTGTTACATATTAAACCATTTCTCCAAATGATGGAGTATCACCTTCATCATCTGAAAAAAAGAATAATTATTAACTAGAATCAAATTCATAAGAGACTTAGGAGTTACCTTTCCCATGAAACATAACTCATTTTGAGGTTCATTTTCATAGAAACTATTTATATTTTAGCTATCATCACCATTTTTATAACTATCATTAGAATGAGAATCTTCACTAGAACTAAAATTTTCAACAATATCTCTTAGAACCTTCTTTCCTTTTTTTCTTTGAATAACTTTTAGACTCATTATTTTTACTCTTAAACCTCAAAAAATATGGTCTAATATTCCTTGGTTTATTATACTCATTATAGATGACATATGAAAAATGTAACATCTTGTCACCGATTTGACAAGTAACTTTATAAACTCATCATGGGTTTCCATTTTCATTGACTGGTAAGGGTTGATAATGAATTGGGAGGATACCTATAATGGTGAAGTCAAAGATTTGTTGGAATCACATCTTTAACCAACATTTTCTATAGGTTATAAGAGGATTATAAGCCATGTAACTATGCTAAATGATATGTAGGGATTTTGGGATGCAATTCATGAAAGCATTCACGCTATGAAGGTTAAACATCGTGACTATCCTTTAGACGTCGTGAGTTATTTAATGGATTGTTTTTAATTTGAGGCGATGGGTTTTTTGGAAGTTTCAGATATTAACTATTTCCTGATGTGAAATCATATTACACGTTGTAAAATACCCCAAGTGTGTTTTTTTAAATGGGAAGCATGGCTAAGAAATTTTCTTTCCTCCACTCCAATTTCAACTCTCTCAACCCAAAGCCTCCCCAATTCATCTTGAAAATATCCAACCATTATGTATAATTTATTTTGATGTTTTATTTTCGTTTCACTTATGGTGTGATTCCCAATTAAGCTTTCTCCTTCATTCTTCATATTTATCTCTTTCTCCTCACTTGGGGTTTCAATATATCATCTTGAAGTTGATAGATACATGCTTCATGATGTTGGATCTCATTTCTATGTTGAGTTTAGAGGTCTTCTGTACCTCTATTATCAATGTTGAGTACCGTTGTGAGTGTTGCGTTTTGGAAAAAAGGTAGGTGGTTCTTTCCCGATTACCCAAATTGATTAACCTTACATTACTTGATTTATTTCAACTATGCTTTTAAACTCAGTTTATCAAAATTTCCTTCAATTGACTCGATAAAATCCAATTCCAGTTAATTGGGATATTTGAAATGGGTTTGGCATCAAAATTGGGAAAACCCCCAATTATATTGAATTGGGGTGTGTTTTTGTAAATTTGTTAATTTAAATTGTGGAAATTAAATTGTAGATTTAATGGAAATTTTTTCAATTAAATTACAGAATTTAATTATGAAAATTAATTTTGAAATTGATGGAATTGGTTTTTAATGGATTTAAAATTTTTGAAAATGGATTAAGAAGTTTTTATAGAAACCTAGTGATTTTATCTTGTGAAAGAGGCATAATTTTTTATTAAAAATTTTTTTGGTTTAAAATGGAAAATTGGAATTTTCAAATGGGAGAATGGGATTTAATTTTATTTTAAGAATTCTTAAAATAAATTTCTTGTCATTGATTGTGTAAGAGTTCATGCAAGCCTTAGGTAGTTAGTGAGTTATATATACACACTCTATGCTATTACAATGTTCTAATAAAATACATACAATGGGTTACATCCCTGGTGAGAGGGTGATGAGTCACCTCTGGATAGTGTCAAGGGGACATGTGTATACACATATTGCTAATATTTCTTAGAGAGTTTTAAGTCCAATAACCGGAAATACTATCATACCTATTTGGTAGATGACCATGTTGCTCGCTTGTTATTTATATTTAAGATATAAATGTTTCCCAATTTTGTAAAATTTCTTTGCATGTCTTATAAATTTATACAAACTTTTTATATAAATGTTTTATTTAATCCATTATTTTATAAATATTCCATCATTTTAAAGTATTTTCTTAATGTACTTTCTATCATTTGAACTGTATAACATGATTTCTTTAAATATGATTTAAAATTCCAAACCTATTTACTTTTAAAATTGAAATAATTATTTTAGTTAATATATATTTGGAAACTGTTATGGAATCCTTGGTGAGATCCTACTAGGTTTTTATCTCTCACCCTACTGGTGCCTTTAGTTTTTTATAGATTATCTCCTTACAGGTTTGAGAAAGGTGAAAGGATCACTTGGAGGTGGATCTAGCTGTTGAAATTTGGACTTGGTGAGTTATGTCCTTAGGTACTTGCTGTGTTTTTCCTCTATTTTGGTACTTTTGTTTTTGTACTTTGGGATTTAATTACTTTTTTACTTATTATTACATTACTCCTAGTGGATCTTCCTTTGTTATGCATGTTGAATTGATTCTTTTTATTTCATATTGTTTGTAGAAAATTTGTTCCCAATTACATGTTGTATGATGCCAGGTTCTAGTCACTAACCCATGGGGATTGAGAATTCCTTTCGAGATATGTCCAATCCAACTCGGTTATTGGGTTACCAGGGTATTCATGCTTATTCTTGAAAAGGTGTTATCAGAACCTAGTTAGTTGAGATTTTGTCTTTAAGTCAGTATGCATTTTTGAATTCTTGTCTGGACTTAGGAGGTAGTTTTTATTGAGTGTCTGGACAGCTCTCACTACAATGAACCTTAAGACACCAAGGGTGGTAAAGGAAGGATGTATTGTGGATTAGTTCTAGTCCTTTCCCTATTCTTATTTGGATAGAGTGGAATCCAAACCTAGATGTTCCATCAATTGGTAATAATTTCCCTTGTTGCTTATTTTGAGTGTTAATCTAATGTCTTAAATTTTTTTTGTTGATTTAGTTTAACATAATGCCTCTAAGAAGATGTGATAATCAGATCCAGGAGTAAGATTCTGATAAACCAAAGTGAATAAATACTCCAGTGGATTCATATATAGTTGAGGTGATTATGCGTACTGTCCAATCTCTGGGATAGAAACCACCTACAGTCTCCATTGAGGCTCCAATTATGGATCCTTAGGGGTATGTTCTTCGAAATCATTCTCAAGAGTTACTTCACCAAAATCCACCAGTTTTCAAAGGATCCACTAATCCACGACATGATGAGGAATAGTTTGGAAAGATAGAGTGTATGTATGAGTTCATGGATACATTGAATGAGATCAAGGTGAAGTGTGACACCATCGTGCTGGAGGGTCCAAGAATAAGATGGTAGGACATGATGTTAAAGGATAAGAAACATGAGGGATTAAAGTGGAAGTACTTAAAGGTTTTTTTCACCAACCAGTTCTATCCAGATTCAATGGTGTTATCAAAGGTTATGGAGTTTTTCAAGCTTGGGCAGGCTGGAAGAACTGTAACTGAGTATTCAAATTGCTTTGCTAAGTTGGTACAATTTTCACTTGATATTGTATCTAATTAGAGGATGAAGTTTTTAAGGTTCAAGTTTTAAATTCTATTATATATTCATTCTCATGTTTTCTTGCTAAATCTACCCACTTATGCTGATGTGTTGGATAGGGTGATCAGGTTTGAGATGGACCTAGCTGGAAAGTTAGGGTTAAAGGGAGTTCCTTTTTCTCCCAATGGAAACATAAGTTATTTTAAAGTAAAAAAGGAAGCATGATAACTCTCATAGTGGTTCTCGACATCAGGGTCATTTTCAAAATCCTTCAATGCCTAGTATAATCCCTTTCATATACTACCAATGTGGTTAGATAGGGAAATAAAAGAGGTTATGCACTGAGGCTTTCAAGAACTATGGCTCCTTAGGACATTTAGGGAACTTTCATAAGTTGTTCCATAACTTTTTCACTCCTCATTGTGGCACAGGATCATCAAAACCTCCAAAAATTGATGGAAATAAAATGATTCACGTACAAAAGTGTAACAACCACATGAATCTAGAATGAATTTCCTTCAGATAGTGGGAGAGTCTCTAGAGATATTTGATATGAGTCTAGTGACCATGAGAAGTACCATTATTATAGCTTCATCTTTAATGTCTATTCTATTTTATATCAGTGCATCTCACTCATTTATTTCAACCCATATCATTAATATGATTAATGTTCCTATGTATATTTTATCTTGTGTAATGGATCTTACTAAACCCCTTTGTACGAAGAGAGAGTAGGGTATCTATATTCCCACATATGTCTTCTCTCTTTCATATGTCGAGCATACTTAGAGTTTTTTTTTTCAACATGAAACCTCTTGATGTCATTTCCAAGATGGATTTTATCATTTCCAATAACTATCGAATTGATTGTTATCTTAGGAAGGTCTTCTTTACTACACCCTATGGTGTGTACCATGTCTTTCAAGGAGAATGAAACCCAAGTTTGAGTATATAAAAACCATTTTATTCAGATTTGGGGAAAGTGATATCAGTGGTTTCTTTTGATCTAGAGAAAAATTCAATGAGTGTGGATCTCTATCCTATCATCATTGAGTTTCCTGATATATTTCCTTATAACTTCTCAAGTTTGCCTCTAGTAAGGGACATTGAGTTCTTAATTGACTAGATTCCTGGTACTCAACTAGTTTCGATTACCTCTTACCGTATGACACCATATGAGTTGAAAGAAATAAATTCCCAATTGGATAATCTTTTAGATAAATTATTTATATTCCCAAGTGTATCACCTTGGGAGGTGTTGGTTCTTTTCGATAATAAAGCTAATGGTTATTTTTTCTTATGTGTTGATTATCAAAATCTCAATCGATTAACAATAAATAAAAAGGTATTCATTACCATGGATTGATGATCTTTTTGATCAATTTAAAGGGACTTTGTAGTTGGGTTGTCTCATACCCAGAGGAAGAATAATTCAATATGGTTTTTTATCAACATGATATCTAAGTTGGATCACTTTATACCCATTCGAGCTACAACCAAAGTTGAGGAGTTGTGAAGTCTCTATGTGAATTAGTTTTTTCATTTTAATAGATTTCTATCTACTATAGTATCTAATAGGGATCCTTGGTTTACTTATTTCTTTTATAGAGGCCTTCAGGAGGCAATGTGATCTCAGGTTCATTTGATCATGGCCTACCATCCATGGTCAGATGGATGGATAGATAGAGAGAGATATACATATCCTTGAGTATATACTTCCCTCTTGTGTTATCAAATTTGGTTGGTCTTAGGATAATCACTTGGGTCTGATTGAGTTTTCTTATAACAATAGCTACTAGTCTATGATTAGAATGGCACCTTTTGAGGCCTTGTATGGTCAATCTTGTAAATATATATTATGTTGGTCATAGATTGGAGAAAGTTTTTTGTTTGGATCAAGTTTGGTGAAAGATATGACAACAAAGATTCTATTAATTTGTCAGAGAATTTTGAAATCACATAGATGATATAAGTATTATGTTGATCATCACTTTATACCTTTGGAGTTTTCAACTGTTGACCAAGTGTTCTTGAAAGTTTGACCCCAGTTAGGTCATCGATGGCATGGGATATAAGGGAATTTTTCTCTTCATTTTTTTGGACCTTTCAAGGTTGTTGAGTAGGTGGGGAAAGTTTCATATCATTTAGAAATTCCACCTTAGGTAACACTAATACATAACGTATTCAATATATCACAACTGAGAAAGTATTTATCTGATCCGTCTCATGCTTTGAGCTAGAGTGATATTGAGATTTAACCTAATTTATCTTTGACTGAGCTGTTAGTTAGGATAGTTGATTCTGAGACCAAGGTACTTCATGGGAGGATGATAACTTTGTTTCGTGTCATATGGTAGAATGATTATGATATTCATGAGACATGGGAATGTAAGACACTCATGATAGAGAATTGGCCTCATCTTTTTGGCGTGTAATTTTATTCATAGTATTTCTAGGGATATAAATTTTTTATGGTGGGGAGGTTGTAACTTCCCGTTACCAATCTGACAGGTACATCTATAACCTTGTCATGGTTTTCCATTTTCTTTAACTGGGAAGGGTTGAGAATGAATTGGGATGATACCTATAATAGTAAATTCAGATATTTTTTGGACTCTTATCTTTAACCAAATTTTTCTAAAGGCTATAGGAGGGTTACATGATGTGTAACTAGGTTACATAATTTTTAAATAGGTTACATGACATGTAAGGATTTATGGACGAAAGTTGTGAAAGCCTTCACACTATGAAGGTTTCACATAGTGACTGTCCTTTACACATAATGTGTTATTTAATGGAAGGATTATATTTTGAGGAGACATGTTTTTCAGCCGTTTTAGATATTAACTATTTCATGACCTGAAATTGTATTAAGTGTCATGAAATAACCTGAATATGTTTTTTTAAATGGGCAGCACAACTGAGATATTTTTTTCCTCCACTCCATTTTCAGCTCCGTCAACCCAAATCCTTACCCAGGCAATCTTGAAGCTCTTTAACCCTTCTATATACTTTCTTTTGATGTTCGATCATCATTTCTCTTGCGGTGTGATTCCTAGGTATGTGTTCTCCTTCGTTCTTCATCTTTATCTCTTTCTCCTCCTTTGGGATTTCAATAGATCATCCTAAAGTTGATAGATCTACGCTTAATGATTTTTTATATTGTTTCTAGGTTGAGTTTCTAGGTCTTCTACACCTTCATTCTTGTTTATGAGTGTTGTTACGAGTTTTTCATTTCGAGAAAAAGGTAAGTGGTTTCATCTCGATTAGACAAATTGATTAACCTTACATTACCTGATTTATTTCAACTGTTTATTTAAACTCAATTTCTCAAAATTTCTTTCAATTGACTTGATAAAACCCAATTATAGTGAATTGGGATATTTGAAATGGTTTTGGCATGGAAATTCAGAAAACCTAAAATTCCATTGAATTGGGGTGTGTTTATGGAAATTCATCAATTTAAATTGTTGAATTTAAATTTTAGATTTTATGGAAATTTTTTCAGTTAAATTGTTGAATTAAATTATGAAAATTAATTTTGAAATTGATGGAATTGGTTTTGAATGTATTTCAAACTTGTGAAAATGGCTTAAGAAGTTTTGATAGAAACCCAATAGTTTTATCCAGTGAAAGAGGCATATTTTTTTTTATTAAAACCCATTTTGGTTTTAAATGGGAAATTTCAATTTTGAAATGGGAGTAGGGGATTTTATTTTATTTTAAGCAGTCTTAAAATAAATTTCCCATCATTGATTGTGTAAGAGAACATGCAAGCCTTAAGTAATTTGTGAGTTATTTGGACACACTCTACACTATTACAATGTTCTAAAACATAAATGTAGTGGATAGCATCCCCTATGGGAGGGTGATGAGTTTCCTCTATCCAGTGTCAGGGGGACATGAATATACACATATTTCTAAGATCACTTAGAGAGTATGGATTCCTATATCTGGAAATATTATTGTACATATTTAGAAGATGACTATGTTGCTCACTTGTTATTTATATTTCACATATAAATGTATACCGATGTTGTAAAAAATATTTACATGCCTTTTGAATGTATATAAACTATTTTATATAAACATTTTATTTAAGAAATTGTTTTAAAAATATTCCATCATTTGTAAAACCTTTTATTAATTTACTTTCCATCATTTGAACGATATAGCATGTTCTGTTTAAATATGATTTAAAATGACAAACCTATTTACTTTTAAAATTGAAAGTATTATTTTGGTTAATCTATATTTGGAAACAATTATGGAATCCTTGGTGAGACCCTACTGTAATTTTTAGCTCACACCCTATTGGTGTCTTTGGGTGTTTTTTGATTATCTCCTTCCAGGTTTGATCAAGGGGAAAGGATAACTTGGAGGTGGATCTAGCTGTTAAACTTTGGAATTGGTGACTTATGTCCTTAGGGACTTGAGGAGGTTTTCCTCTATTTTGGTACTTGGGTTTTATTATTTTGGTATTTAATGCCTTGTTGACTTTTGGTAGATTACTCCCAATGGATCTTCCTTTGTTATGCATTTTATCTTGTTTCTATTTCTTATGCATTATTTGTGGAAAATTCGTTCCAACTTGCATTTTGCACGATGCTAGTTGCTAGTAACCAACCTGTGGGGATCAGGAATGCCCTTAGGGATATGTTAGGTTTGGCTTGGTTATCAGGTTACCAGGGTATCCAGGCTGGTTAATGATAAAAAGTCATTTTTATCATCTTTTCTTATAAACTTTTCATTCCAATATTTTTTGTTATTCTAATAATCAATTGGATGAGTTATTATTTCCAATAATCCTATTAATTTCCTTTCAAGTTGGGTAAACTAATATTCAATAAGTTATATATTACTACCATATAAAAAATGTATAGAAATATTCTTTGATGTACATGGTTTATAGTTTGTAGCTTTGTAGGTAGTCAATGAAAATACAACTTTGTTCTTCTGATTCTCCTTCTCCACATATCACTTTAGTCTATTATCATACTGTATAAAAGTTATAATAAGATCAGTAAGACTTGGATTAATAAAAAACTTCACATCATCAATCATTTTTATTTATATTCACATCATTTTGTATCATCAATAAATGTTATTTTAGATTTCATCTTATTGAAAGGTATGTTAATAATCTTCTACACTGAATGTTCATCCATGCTATTTGTAACAACTCAACCCGATTCAAGCCAAACTGTCAACCAAGCTAGCCCTCCACACAGTCGGAAGAACGTTCCTAATCACATAGGATAAACACAATCACCAAGAATAACTAACTATCTTTAAGGAATGGTTTCACCAATGGTAAACCGAAATGACTGTCACAAACCCCTCCTTCCCAAGATACCACAATAATGAGAGATAGAGAAGATGAATCCCATGTCCTGCCACTAGTAGGACCCAGGTTGGTGACTACCACCAAGGGTATAAAAAATTTCATATTATGGGAGTCATTACCCTCTATAAATGAAATATGATTCGGAGATAGGATAAAAAATCGCCAAAAAAATCTATAAAAAAAATAAAAAATGTAAACCAAAAACCATACCACAATGATTTAATAATGTAAAATTATTATATATATAATTTTCCAAAGTATATACCAAAAGATAGGTCTATAGTAGCAACTCTAACCCAGCTGGTAATGTCTAAATCAGTCCCCAAAGTCCTTCTAGAAACCTAAAAAGTAGTTTATATATATAGGGTGAGAATAATGGGAATACTCGGTAGGGACATAACTAAGGCCTCAAGTGAAAATGTGAAAAGAGCATGATAATGTACTGGTGAACAAATAAAAGAATAAAAAATAAGCTATACAGGTTACCTAATAAAACATATCCTCACCATGGATCACTCACCAAATCATGCGTCTAATATAATAATATAGAATTGAGATCATAACTAATCAAGTCTCCCCACTACCGCTTCCCCATTGATTTTCCACTCTCATTACCCTACGTTGAACATACTATGATCTCATCCCTTCCTTACATATCACATCACATCATATCAAATCCCTACCATAGATACGTAGTCTACACATCACATCACACCATATCACATTCCATCAATAGAAACTTGGACCACACATCACATCTCGCCCGTAGACACTTGGTCCACACATCACATCATAGCACACCTCGCCCATAGACACATGGGACACACATCACATCATAACTCGAACTAGAGTCATAGGGTATCATAAATGTGAATGAAATAAGACTCATTACCTCCTCCAACCATGAATGACCCCCATCTCATACCACATCACACAATATCACATCTCGCATGTAGAAACTTTGTCCAACTATCACTTCCCTCCCACAGACACTTGTTACATCACATCAATGATGGGTAATCTTTAACACCAACCTATATCACTACTAATGAAGGAAGAGTGGGGATAGGTTTTATCTAGCCATCTGTATCACCACCATACCTAATGTTGGGGAAGACACTCAGAAATCAGCATCTCTGAGCATTGGGGAGGTTATCCAACTTAGGTGGGGCATGTATTAAATAATATAAACATGCATGGTATATAGACAACACATAATACCCAACCTATGTATTCAAATTAACAACACTATCACACACCACATCACTAATACATACCACACATAAATTATATCAACCAATATCACCACTATATGCAACACACCATACAACCACCATTCAAGATACACAACATTCTACTTTACACTTATAAATTTTCCACTTTCATTTTCTAGAAATTTCATTTCACGTTACACTACTAATTATTTCATTCAATTCAGTTTAAGTCAATTGTCACACATCAATTTCCAGTACACCCTTTTTATCTACCATCCTATTTTGTTTTGTAAGTCATCAAAAATCAACCCGTGGCTAACCTGGAAACTAACATACCCATGCCACATAAGAACTCACCCAATTCACACAACCACCACAAAAAAACCACACATCCACCATCTTCATCACATAACATTGCCCAATCCATCTCAAAAAACAACCACACATCTCATCCATCACACAACCATAACTTCCAAACACCACAAACACTACATCACAACCACTGCTTCATAACCACTATGCCAAAACCACTGCACCGCTACAACTAATCCATAACCATTGTGCCACAACCATTACATTAAAACCACTATGCAACATTACAGAACAACCCATATCACATCCATTCTAACCATCCTACATATCATAGCCCCACACACCACACAACCCATATAGTCACCTCCATTACCACAAAACAACCTAAACTGTGTAAGACAATCACAAAAAACAAAAGCATACACAACAACACATAAACCAGCTTCCACAATTATTCAAAGGAATTATCACATATCTTCTTAATTTACCATGGGTATTATCAGACAAACTAGAATCCATGGGAAACCATTTATTATCCAAATACACATTCTTTAACCTTTTATTCAGGGTTTGATCACATTACATCACAACAAGGGTCATCATAGCATAATAAATATAGCACAAGCAAGGATCCCAACAACCTTTATTTTCAGAATTTAAAATAGGCATGTATAATTACACCAACAATATGTATAAAGATAGTAAAGAATACGATAAATCACCATACTCATCAATTTTATACATGATAATTAATTATCTCATTATTTCGATCCTTAATATCAACCCAAAGTAAAACAAAACCATGTAGATGTCAAACATATCCCATAAATAATTTTGAATGAGGATTTCCTTCCTCAATAAAACTTTTCAATATCGTTACACACCACTGGGCGAAGAAGAAACTACATTGAAACCACTAATGCACAAGGAACCCATGGATTAACCTACAACACACCAAAGGGTTTCCAAAAACACAAATCATACACATATCAAACCAAAAACATACCACCATAATAGATCAATTAATAAACATGTAAGGAAACACATGGGAAAGAGAGAAGAACTCACCATAGATTGCTAATGGGAATCTATCAGAACCAACGGATCAAAGAAGGAGGAAGAAGGATATAAGATCTCCTCCATGCACATAGGGTTTTTCTGAAATAAGGGAGAGAGGGCAAAAATAAATGAAAAGAAATCTACTAAAAGGGTTACAAAATAACCTAGAACCTGACACTTTCACTTTGTGTAACCCATTCATGATGGGAATTCCTATTTTTCAAACTTCTAAAAAAATCCAAATCACCTCATCCTTTTATTAATTACACACATTAATTCAACTTTCATGATCTGAATCCATTTCATTGACCCCCCTGCCTACATACAAGCTATGGAAATGGTCGGGTACATAATCCATGAATCACCAATTCATGATGTGAATATGGTTCATGTCATGACCACCACCTATAGTAATCCTATAGATCCAGCTCCACATATCCCTCTAGACCTCCTCTAAACACCTACAACTACCCAAACAACGATGTAATGGGCTGGTAAGGCACAAACTGTTACAATGACCCATTAATGAGACAGTATGGCTACACCACTATCAATAGAGTCAATAGAATAAAAAGAAACATATAGGGTACAAAAAAATGAATAAGGAGATACCGTTAACATCAACTTACATCAAATAAAAATCATGACATAACATGTTATATCCAGTCAAAATCCCAAATACCAAAAGACAAGAAAAAAATCCAAACAAGGCCTATACATACATCCCAATGGGTAAACAAATATCAAAATGGATCCATGTGATCCAAAACTTATGAGATAATGTCTCCACCTCAAAAACATAGATATAATTAATAAAGATGATATAATGGTACATGGTTCCCTTTCCCTTACCCATATCCTACAAAACAAAGTCTAAAAATTCCTAGGGTCTCAAGCAGGGTGTGAGGTACAAAGCTTGGTATCATACCACCATGAATCTATTTAATTATTTTATCCATGTAAACCAATAAACCATTTTGAAAACAATTTAAAAAATAAACTACTTTGAAGATATGCCACTTATAAATAATTTTTTTAAATCCATTTGGTTTTCCACTAAAAAAAACTGGTTTTCCAAAATAATTTCCAACATGGCTAGAATAAAGAAATAAGGACTAAGGGATAACATGGTCAACATATCCAAAAAGTCATAATAATAATGATCATAAAAATCATTATTAATACCCATATAAATGCAATAAGAATAAATGGTAATAACATATCTCATCACATTAAACATGTAAGTAATAAAATGCATAAAGCATATGAACCAATTCAGCTTGAGTATTGTGCACCTAGGACTTTAAACATAAGGATTATCATGAGTGTGTATAATGAGTATTCTATCTAGATAATAAAATAGAATCTCTCACACTCTTCCTGAATCCCAACTACGAGATATCTTACAGTCTCCCATCAACCGACATGGAAGATCTCATGGTCTTCCTAGCCAAAGGATCTCATAGTCCCTTAGAAACAAAAACTGGAATCTCGCATGCTCTTCCCTCTTAAGTCTCACATGGTTCCTAAAACAAAACTCTCATTCACACCCTGGTTAATCCATGTTTTACTCCATTCCAACATAATCATAATCAAATTACTATATCAAATAATCCATTTCATAAAAAAACATGCCCATTTTATTAAAACACATTTCCAAAGGTAAAAATATTTCCAAAACCATTTTATAAATCCTTTTATAATCAAAAAATGTATTTCATACATTTTAACAAACACTTGGTGTGTTTACACGACACACCCATTTGGAAAACCCCCTTTAATGACCCAATTTACAAAACAATTCATCAATCACATCAAACATGGGATGAACATCAACCATAAATAATTTATTTAGAAATTAAAGAAACACAACCAAAGGTTATTTATAATTTTAAAATTATTCCATATAAAATGAATTTAAATAGGGACACCTACCTTAGATTCAGTAAAAAAATTCATCACCTTTAGTGAAAACTACTCATAATAGGTAAAATAAGGCCTCACACATTTAATTCATAATAAAAAACCAAATCCCCCATTAAAACCCTAGGTTCATCCAACCTTTCCATATAGGGTTACCCATCTCCATGAGAATGGAGGAACAAGAAAGAATAGGGGTGAGGAGGAAAAAACCAAGAAGAAATTCACTTAACTCAAGCCAAACAACCTTGAATCCAAGGATAAATCACTAAAAATGGAGAGGTAGAGTTTCAAGGACAAGGAGGAGGAGCTTCACATGATTAGGGAAAAAAAATAAGGCCAAAGGTTATAAATTCAATAAGGGAAAATGGTTAAAGACTACTTTTTAACTGGGATGGACAGGGTCACATGGTTTTTCAATCTATGTTCCTACTATGTGGGGCTACTATATCCCCAAAAATAGGCTACATGATCACCCATAGATGTATAATAGTTTAGAAAACCCTTCACAAACTGTGAAAAACCCCACTACCACCCACTACATACCCTCGCATGGTTAGACACATGATTAAATAAATCATGCACCTGGTCTGTTTCTTTAAAAATCACCCATTTTCGACCCTCAACACCTGGGAACTCCAAGAACACACAATAAGGTGAATAAAACTCAAAATTATACATACTAGTGACCCAGAATGTGTCACAAACTCCCCACCATGCCACTTTCTTCCCTAAGAAAATCCTTATGAATCCTTGGAAAAAAATAGGTGAGGCCACTTCTCCCCACCCAACCTTCCCATTCCCATATCTTATGGATATCACCACCATGCTACAAGATCACATGGAACAGTGGGATAAATTTACCATGAATAACCTTGTTCCAATGATCCATGATATGAATAGGATGATCCTTCATGGTGGCATCATGATCTAATTCAAAATCTCCCCAATTTAACACATGAGATGGGTCCGGATGGTATATATTTAGCTGAGAAACATGAAAGATGTCATGGATCAAGGTCTTCTATGGTGCAATCTTCAACCAATAAGCTACCTTTACAAAACGCTTCACAACACAAAACAACCTGAAATAATGTTGTGAAAACATTACCTACTTTCCCATGTGATGGTGAAACACCTAAACAGACGCCTATAAAAACACCTGATCACCAACATGAAACTCCAATGGATTATGGAGATGTCCAGAATATGATTTATAGCGACCTTGATCTATCACTAACCTTTTCTAAATCATCTGAACTTTCTTGGTTGTCTCTGAGAATAGGTGCTGTCGAACCAAGGATCAATCACCCACCTCATCCCAGTATAGAGGGGATTGTTATGGTCACCTATAAATCACCTCAAATTGGTCCATCCGGATCGAGTCTTGATAAATATTATTATAAGAAAATTCTGCCAATGGTAAATGCCTTTCCCATGAACACTTGAAACTAAGAACTCACATTCACAACATATCATTCAGAGTATGGATGGTTCACTTAGTTTTTTCATCCATATGTAGGTAATATAGGGTGCTTAGTTTCATCTATGCTCCCAAATCCTCCTCAAGCACCTTACGAAAATGAAACGTAAATCAGGAATCCCAATATAACACTATCATTGATGAAACACCATGAATTTGAACAACCTCTTCAACATACAGGAATCTAAGGCCCTCTACCTTCATCAACTCCCTAATGGTAATAAAGTGTACTGATTTCATTAGATGATCAATAATCACCCATATAGAATCTTTCCCACTCAGAGTATGTGGTATCCTGATCATGAAATCCAAAGATATCTCATCCCACTTCCACACTGGAACACAAAGTGACTATAAAATCCTAGTTGGTCTCTCATTCTTATCTTTGATCATCTAGAAAGTAAATCACTTGTAAAAAAGTCTTAGACTACATGTCTCATCATGAACGACCAATGTCATCCTTTCAGGGTATAAAACATCTTGGTTTTCTGGGGTTAAAGTCCCAACTGGAATGATACACCTCATGCATCACCTCCTTCCTTATGATCAAAGGAACTACCAACACTTTTGAAAGAGGAGGGAACCGTCAGGAGACTAAGACCAATCACCTGAGGTCTCCCCACCATTTAGGAAACTACTAATATAATGTCACTCAAGGTTAGATACCTACTCACTCCTAACCTAATTGATAAGAAAGGGTGTAATTTGAACACTAGACAAAAAACCAACTCTCTATCCAACTATACCTCCAGTATTATATTAGAAAACAAACCCATCAGACCCTACTCATCCACTAACTCCTGAACATCCTGCACTAGGAGCTTCCTAATCAACACATCAATGAACAAATTTCCTTTCTATAATGTATATGAAATATTGAAATAAAAAAATCTAAAGGTATTCTGCCTAGAGTGTCTGCCACAGTTCTAGGTTCCTCTGGGTGAAAATTTATTTTATGCTCTTATGATCTTAATAAACTGTAAAACACTCCTGAAAGAGGTAGTGTTACTATGTTTTTAACACATGAATAATATCTTCAAATTCTAGGTTGTGGGTGGGATAATTAAGATCATGTGGGAATATCTTACATGATCCATAGGCCACCATATAATCATCTTGCATCCGTACACACCCCAACCCCACACCAGCAGCATTATAATACACTACATATTCCCTCCTAGGATCATGAAGGATCAATACAGGTGCATATTTTCGATGAGCTTAAAATAATTCAAAATAACCCTAGCATATATAATCCCAAAAAAAAACTCACCCCTTTTTAATCAAATCTACAAGGGAGAATCTATCTAGGAGAATTACCGGATAAAATGCTTATAATAATTGACCTCCCAGAAAATTTTAGATATCGAACACATTATTGGGATGCTATCAAGAGATGACTTATAGAAATTTATCTAGATCTAATGAAACTCCTTCCTTATAAATCAAATGGCCTAAAAAATCCCTTCCTAGATACAAAACTAGCACTTAGAAAACCTTCCATATAGACAATGCTCTCTCAGAAAACCCAAAAAAACCTTCAGATGATCTGTATAACACTCCTATATTTTGGAACACTTCATGATTTCATCCAAAAACACAACCATGAAGGAGTCAAAAAAGTGGTGAAAGATCTAGTTCATCAAAACCAAAAATAAAACTTGAGAATTGGTAGTCCCAAACAACGTAAAAAATTAATCAAAATCTTTATACCAACTCTGAATGGTGGTATTTGGAACATCCTCTTTATAGACCCTCAACTAGTGGAACCCAGATCTCATATCAATCTTGAAAACCAATGGGATCCCCTATGATGATCAAAAAGGTTTTCAATTTTGGGAAATGGGTATTTATTCTTCACAGTCACCTGGTTAAGGATACGGTTTTCTATATAAAGTTATAGAACCCCATATTACTTCTTTTAAAATAGCATTAATAAAGCCCATAGTGATATGTTGGGATGGATAAATACCCTTCCCTTGAGATCATATAATATAAGTTTTAGCTCTTTCAACTCTGTCAAATACATCTGACAAGATGAAAAAGTGATCGGGCTCATCCCAGGAAGCAGATCGATGGTGAACTCGATCTATTTCTAGGGTGTAAATACTTAAAAATCATTTGAAAAAATGTCGGGGTACCTACCCATGACCACTGGAAGTTAAAGCACCAAAATAATCTCTATTTCATCTAGAAACAACCTAGATAACTGACATGAGATCAACCCCAACCTTAAAGAAACTAGTCCTTCCCTCCCTAAACATGGGTCTCACTCACCCTAAATGATGTAAGTGCTCCCATCAGAAGTAAGGAACTAGAATATATGATGATAACAGTAAACCAGTTCCCTGAATTTAATAAACCAATCCATGTTAATAATAAGGTAAAAAACATCTAGGTTTAAAACAAGGAAGCCGCAGACGACTTCTACATTATCTACCAAAAAACAACACTCACAGAACTTGAAACCTTGTTCCTTATTTGTACCTAATGGGTTTATAAAATCCATAACATAAGGAATGAAATAAACTTGTATACCCAAATTATCCATTATTTTTAGTGAAATAAATTTATAGGACGCACTAGTGTCAAATAAAATCGATGTCATGGAAGAAACAACAAACACCGTACCTCTCACGACGTTCAGCCTAGAATCTGAGTCCTATGGAATAACATCTATTGTATGATGATTCCCCGAATCAGATTCACCTTGAGACTTCTTCCCCTTGTGATAATCTCCCTTACCATGAGGGTGAGATCCTCTACCTTTGGAAGCCTCTGAATACACCTAAGATCCCTTAAAAAAAGCAGATCCCACACCACTCCCCCACAAAGCCAACTGAAAGAAGTGATAGATATTCCCTGTCTTCCAACACTAGTGTCATGTCCTTGGGGTCTCTAAGAAATAATTATTCATGTGTCCAAAACTTCTACACTGATAAAAAAACATGCTTATGCCCTGAAGAATCCGTAGGAGCTAAACCTGATTATTATTTTACACTCTTTCCTCTACCCCTCTAAGGCTCATCCTGCTTATGCTTCTTCCCTAATGAGGAACTCTAGTTTCTATCCACTAGAGGAACACCACTAAGACCTATATTTCTGATAAAATCATCCTATTCTATATATACCTTGTCAAACACCATTAAATAGGTCGATAAACATAGAATAAAGAGTATACATCTGATCTATGGCCTCAATCCCATCTCAAAACATTAAGCCTTGATGTAGTTGTTTTTTAGGAGATCCTAAGAGGAAACCACCAACTCAGTAAAATGGTCAAAATACTCCATCTTTGAATGATCCCATTTCTACAACATCAGGAACTCATGGGCCTTCACCACCCTCACTAACACAAAAACATTTTTTCACAGCGCCCCCTCTTTATCAACGCTTTTTTTAGCGCTGATAAAGGGACCCCTTTATCAGCGCTTGTTTAGTAGCGCTGATAATGGGGGGGGGGCTTTATCAGCATTTTTTTAAAAGCGCTGATAAAGGGTCGGCTTAAAAAAAATTTAAAAAAATATATTAATATATAAATATAGTTATATTGATATATAAATATAATATATAATTTGTAAATATATTTTTGATAAGTATAAATGTACATTTACACTTATTATACTTAATATATAAGTTATTTAGTGAAAATGGCTTCTTAAAAAATTAAAAAAAAATATTTTTAACTAATAATTTGCTAATCATTATGGAGTAATAGTCATTTAATAACAATTTGAAGACTAAAAAAATTAAAAAAATTAAAAAAATTAAAAAAAGATCCAAAATATGTTGAAAACGCAACTGCAACTTCAAACGGCCATAAATTTTGATCCGGGTGTCCGTTTGAGCTCTACCACATATCAAATAGAATTCTGTGACGAGATATATGTCACTGTGACTGGTGGGGACCCTGGTATAGGGATGTTCGAGGCCAAAAGAGGCCCAGAAGGCCTCCAAAACTGAGTTTTTAGTCGGGGTACCCCGATTTTTTAACATTTTGTGGATTTTCAGCCTCGTTTAAGGGGGTATTATTGGATTTTTTTGGTGGGGTCTGAATTTATTCCACGGTATTACATTCATATTGATATTATGTCTTTGAAATTTTATCGTTTTTTATAATTCACTGCTATTTATAATCAAATATATAACTATATGTACATATTTTTTATATATTCACACCTAAAAATTTAATTATAAATATAAATAATATATATATTTACATATAAAATATATTATCTTTATCTAAATAATAACTAACATCCATTTTATTTAAAATAAAAATATATGAATATTTATATACCTATATATTAATCTAACTATATATATATATATTAATATAACTATATATATATATATATATTAATCTAACTATATATATATATATATATTAATCTAATAACTATATATATATTAATATAACTACATATATATATATATTAGTATTACTATAAATATATATATTAATATCACTATAAATATATATATTAATATCACTATAGATATATATTAATATAACTATATATATATATTCATATAACTATATATATGTTAATATAACTATATATATGTTAATATAACTATATAAATATATTAATATAAATATATATTACTATACAAATAAATATAACTAAATATATATATACAGATATAGATATATATTAATATAACTATATATATATATTAATATAACTATATATATATATATTAATATAACTATATATATATTTTAGTATATATATATTATAATATAACTATATATATATTAATATAAATATATATTACTATACGAATAAATATAACTATATATATATATATATCATCAATTGAAATACAAATCAAAATAGAGTAGTGGTAAAGGCTTAGGCGCGCAGGGGGGAGGTCTCGAGTTCAAATCATGGGGGAGGCAGGGGCGCGCGCGCATGAGGGAATATAGCAGCAAGCACTGTTAAAGGGTGAAGGGGGTCCGTGGGGTGCGTGGGGTGTTGTACAGGGGTAGAAAAGTGCTGTAAAAGGGGGGCTCAAGTGCTATAAAAGCCCCCCCCCAATTGGCAGTATTTTTTAATTTTTTTAATTTTTTTTAATTTTTTTAATTTTTTTAAACTTTTATCAGTGATTTTTTAAAAGCGCTGATAAACGGGTCCTTTATCAGTGCTAAAACGAAAGATCTGATAAAGGAAGCACTGATATAGGACCCCTTTATCAGCGCTAAAAAAAGCACTGATAAAGGGGTACTTTTATCAGTGCTTTTTTTAGCGCTGATAAAAGACCCCTTTTATCAGCACTTTTTTTAGCGCTGATAAAAGGGATATTTATCAGTGCTTTTCGGAGCGTTGATAAAGGGGACCCCTCTTTATCTTCTCCGGCTTTATCAGTGCTTTTTATAGCGCTGATAAAGGCCATTTTTAGTGCTGATAAAGGCCGTATTTGTAGTAGTGCCTCAAAGTCTCTAGGTAGAACATCCAATTAAAATCCACCTTGAAAGTGGTCCATGTGAGATCTGCATGCCTCCTTGAGAGCACCATCGACTCCCACCACTTTCTACTCAATCATTCTGACACATATATGGTTAATTTCACATTATAGGTCTCATGGGTATTCAAAAACTCAATGATCCACTCGATATGATCCAACCACTCTTCGGAATCATTGGTTCCTTTATCGTCATAAAACACTAGTGAATATTTTCTCATAAAATCCTACACATGGTCCACCATCCATGTATACTCTCAAAAACCCACATGACCTAAGTAATTGACCATACGAGTAATTAAATCCACTAGAGTCACAAAAAAAGAGTAATTTCCCATGGGGTGTTCTTGACAACACCCTCTATAGGCCTGAATGCAGTTCTTTTAGAAGGATTCGTCTACAAGACACAAAAACACAATCCCTGTCAAGCCCAATTCAATCTTAAATTATATCAAAAGAACCAAAAAAGAAACCTTGTTAAGGGTAAAAACAAGAAACAATATCATCAAGAGAAAATAAAAATGAAAATAAGTATAGAAATAAAAATTTCATCAAAAAAACCCATATTTGGGCTCAAAACATAATCACAATCCCAAACCACCCATGGAAACTTGAGGTTCAACAAAAAGAAGAGATATCCCTGCACCCCTATATTCCTACCTCCTAATTCCTAGTGGTCCCAGCTAACATATACTATTGAATAAAAACTAAAATCCTATCTATAATACCATTTTGTAATGAACCAACCCAGGTTAGCCCAAATCATCACATATTCCAACCCGCCACATAGCTTGAAGAGAATTCCCAATCACCATGGACTGGAAATAAGCACCATGCATAACCAACTATCTTCGGGGAATGATTTCACTATTGGTAAACTAGCATAACCGATCCATGAGATGGAATGGTCACACCACTATCAATAGAGTCAATGGAATAAAAATAAATATCCAAAGTACACAAAAATGACTAATAAGATACTATTAACAACAACATACATCAAATACAAAACATTCCATAACAAGACATAACATGGTATCTCTAGACAAAAGACTAAAACCCAAAATAAAGGGAATAAATACCCAAAAAATTTCTATACATACAGCCCAAAGGGTAAAAAATTCCAAAATGACTCCATGTGAGACAAAACCTATGAAACCAAGTCTCCCCCACAAAAACATGGATGAAAATAATCAAGAAGACCCACCCTCGTACAAGGTTCCCTTTCTCTCCATCATGTTCTACAAAACAAATTATACAAACATGAAAGGGCCCAAGAAGGGTGTCAGGGATGAAGTGTAGTGGGATACTAACATGAATCTATTTAAGTATTTTATCCAGGAAAACCAAAAAACTATTTTGAAAACACTTTCAAAACTAAAACACTTTTAAGATATGCCACTTTCAAATAAAACTTTTAAATCCATTTGGTTTCCCATTTCAAAAAAAAAAAACCAGTTTACCAAAATAATTTCCAACATGTCTCAAATAAAGAAACAATTCCCAGGTAATAATAATAATGAGAATAAACATCATTATTAATAACCATATAAATGGAAGAAAATTAAATTGGAATAATATATCTCATCACATAAAACATGGAACTAATAAATTCATAAAGAATATGAACCAATATGAACTGAGTAATGTACATTTAGGGCTCTAACCATCAGGCCTATCATGAGTGAGTATAACAAGTATGCTATCTAACCAATAAAATAGAAACTCTCATAGTCTTCCCTAAGCCCAACTCCAAGATCTCTCATAGTCTCTTAGTAACTGACATGGACATACCCATTTAAAAACCCCCTTTTAAACACCTATTTTCGAAAATAAAGTCATAAAAAACATCAAACCTGGGATAAAAATCAACCATAAATCATTTATTTGGTAATTAAACAGACAAAACCAAAGGAAATTCATAATTTAAAGGTATTTAATGGAAATATTCCTTAGATAGATACACCTACCTTAAATTCGGTCTAAAAATCATCACCTTTGGAAACAACCCCCAAAAATAGGTAGAAGAAGGCCTCAAACACCTAATCCACAAGAAAAAAAATCTTTCATTAAAACCCTAGGTTCAACAAACCCCATCATTCAGGGTTACCAATCTCTATGAAAATGTAGGAATAAGCATGAATTGGGGGAAGGAGGAAGAAACGAAGAATAAATTCACTTACCTAAATCCAAACCACATTAAATCCAAATATAAATCAACACCAAAGGATAGGGAGATCTTTAAGGCCAAGTATGAGGAGATACACGTAATATGCGGAAAATAGGGCCAAAGGTTATAAATTCAATAGGAGAAAATAGTAAAACCCACTTTTTAGGCGGGTTAGATAGGACCTTGTGGTTTGGCCACATAGTTTGTTAAACCGTGCACCAACCATGGGAGGCTACGATCTCCCCTAAAAATATTTTTCACATTTACCCCTAGGTATCACATAGTTTGAAAAATCATTCCCAAACCATAAAAAACCCCACTGCCCCCTTTGTATCCCCATCCCATGATTATTCACATAGTTAAAAAAACCACGGGCTAACCATGCACATAGTATGTTTCTCCAAAAATCTCCCATTTTTACTCCCAACAAACAAGAACTCCAATAATGTAAGAAAAATAAAATAAAACCAAAAATTAGATGAACCAGTGATCTGAAGGGTGTCAAAACCTCCTCCTCACCAAGATATTGTAATCCATTCACAGTAGTCATAAATCCCTAATGCATCTGATTAAAACATTCTACTATAAGAAAATAAAATTCCAAATAATACACTCTCAACATCACTCTTTGGGTCTCTTAAACAATGAAGTTCCAAAGTGGGTTATCTATAGATTCCTCTAAATTCCAGTAGAAGTTTCATAAGAAGATATCTGAATATAGACATTATGAGTCAATAAACACAATATTGCATTACACACTTTATAATTTTCTTGATATTCATACTTGTACTGATGAGTTCTATATCATTTATCTCCTTACCATGAACATATAATCACCAACCATCATCTGATAGCTATTAACTTCAGTGTTAATAACAAAGGTATTTATCCAATCTTTCTAGTCTTCATAATAAATTCTATCTAAGATAGGTGGCCATCTTGGATTTATATTCACTAAAGTTCCGATAGGTAGAAATTACATAACATAAAATAATATTTTATCTATTACATGTTATGGTAAAAATAAAGAGACTTTCTAAAAAACCAAAAGTTGAGAAGAAATATTTGAAAGATAGAGAAAGGATCTGATACAAAATGTTGTCCCATATATTCACAGGTAAATTATCGTTTAAAAAAACTTAAAATTTTCCCAATCTTGTGTAACATTTTTAACGAAGTAAAGTGGACGAAGTGATTCTGATAAATTAGAGTAATAATAAAATAAAATCATAGAAAAAATTAAATGATTCAAAAGATAATACTTAACTAGATCAGAAAAGTAAAGGGAAATAGAACAATAAAAAAGAATAATGTAATGGAGTTCTAGATGAAAATATAAAAAATTATTTTAAAAAATATCTATTATAGGATATAAACAATTCTAATAAAAGGAAATATTATATGTTAATCCAATGTATTAGGAGGGTCAGTACCAAGATTTAATGGAAACCAGTTTCAATACTCTAAAACTTCCTCGATCTAAAAATTAAAATATACAATTCACATCCTCAAACTTATTTGACAGGCATTAGAAACAAAAAGAAACATCCCTAAGATCTACTTTGATTAGATGATCAATAATAAGTATTATCTCCAGACTTCTTCAAACCAATAATTTAAAAGAACGTGTTTCTATCCCAAAAAAATCCTCAATCACACAGATTGGAAGAAAAAAATTAGAATAATAAATCTTATATCTTTTACAATAAAATCCTCAAAATTAAAAAATCTAAATACACTCTGAAAAAATCATGAAAACATAAGATCTTAGGAATTTAGTTGGTATAAAACTATTTAATGAAGGTGTTTCATCTTTTATTATTTGACGTAGTAGTATCCTATTTATTTTAATTAGTGTAAAAATCTTCCAACGGTAAAATTCACAGACTTTGGTTGAAACTATCACTTCTAAAAACTCGAAATCACTCACTTCGTGCTTTGGATAAAGTAATTCAGGTGACCTTGCAATACTCCAAAATTATGTAATTTTGAATCATGTCATTTGGAACATGTGATTCAAAAGTTAAAACTTCACAAAAATAGAACTAACGAAACTTCAAGTACTATTAAAAAAAGACTATATTTTTAATTTATCATAAAAAAAGTATGACAACCAACCCTCAATTAATTAATTAATCAATTAATTTATGGTCCTTTATTTATTGTCATGAGTTTTGGTCATTCATTTAAATTTTTAGATAATTTTAATAAATGTTTCTACTACATGGTGAGTGCATGGTTAGTTCTAACTATGTGATGAACATATTAATGGGGTATGTCATGTGATAATGGTTTTTTATAGCCGGAGAATGATTTTTATAACCATGCGAGTCAACTACATGGGTACCCTGGTGTGCCCAGTGAAGGGAACATGGTTGGTGCACTACTTGGGTAAGTCATGTGGAAATCATGTGTTTTTCCTAGATTCTTAAAACATGGAAATTAGAGAAGTACTATCCCTATTATTTACCCCTAATTTGAACTCCCCCTCCTCTCCATCAATACATATCTCATGATGCGCATGACTAGGAAACCCTAGGCGCATGAACCCTTTTATTTATGCCTTTTTATTCTTGCGATTTCAAGGTATATTCATCTAGGCAAGATTCTCCCAACCTCTTCCTACCCTTTTCCATCCTTTCTTCTTGATTTTTCTTTCACCCATTCATTGTGAATGACCCAATAAAAACCTAGGTAAGTTTTTTTAGGTTTTTATTTCATATGGGTTGCATGGATAGGGTGTGACATGGGTTCATTAGGTCCTCTTCTTCCTTGTATAGGTGTATTTGATCGAAGGCATCATTTTACAACTTGATACGAAGGGTTTATGCTTCCTTTATGGTTTGTGTTTTCATGATTTGAATTTTACCTAATCTTTTTCCTATTCTTGGGTGCCTTAAATTGGTTTCTTTGAATTTATATATGCTATGAGGGTTCAATACGATATAAATAAGCATGTTTTTAAGGTTTTTAAATAATTATAATTGATTTCCAAATGGGATTTATGGATTTTCTATGTTGTTTTTTCTACACTCAAAGAATAAATTTTATCTTTTCCTAATAAAATATTTATAGTCTTATTTATAGAAAAACTGAGTGTTAAAATTATTTGAGGTTTTTTATTAAACTTTATTTAGGTGATGCATGAGTTCAAGGGATTTATTAATTGGGGATTCCTTATTCGAGAAAATTTATTAAGTTTATTTGTTTCTACCTTATATTATTTATTTTGGACTGATGTTCTAGATGTCTGTTGTCATATTATTCTTTATACACATATTCATAGGAATATATATAAATGGAAATGTGCACATATTCACATGTGAATATGTGAATTAAGATATGTTTATATATATATATATATATGTAATTTCATATATGTATAAATTTTAAAAGGGTAGTTTTAAAGATTAAAACTGTTGTTTGAAGTGATTTCTAAATATATTTTCAAAAATAAATCCCTCGTGCATCATGGATTATGCTTGTGATGTTTCATGCAACTTAATAATCACTACCACTTTTATGAATGATGTTGTGATTATGGTTAACTACCCTTGTTTATCTTTATTGTTTACTGAAACTACACTTTTGTTTTTATTTAGACTAGTTATATTTATTGCTTCTACCATCATTTCATTTAGTAGGGTTTTATCTTTTTCGTTCCATTTTAAAAGTAATGCTAAAATGGGTATTTAAAAGACATGTTTTACATGGGTTGTTTTTTTTGTTTCAAAAATGGATTTATAAATAAGTTTATTTTGGAAATGAGGATTAGGCTAGGAATATGGATTTTCAAGTGATTGTATTTAAATTAAAAGAAATTTATTCTTTATAAAAAATTTGTTGATCATGATATTTTGATTTAATTTAGCCACTTATAAATTATATTTTATAAATTTATTTCGAACAATCATTTTTGATTTATTTTTTAAAAAAATAATGTAATTTATGGTGCTTACCTACTGGGTTATTGAACTCAAACCCTACTCACACCACTCAGCTTTTATAGATGAAGTTCTTTTTTGTAGGTTTTGGGTTGATTCTCAAAATGGGATCAGAGTTTGGATATATTATGACCTCAAGCTATACAAGAAGGCTTGGACATGCATGTCATATTTTATTTTCAATGTTTAGTACTTTTTGACAAATAGGTATTTATGGTTCTTAGTTATTGTTGTTAGAGTTTAACTATATAAGTGGAGGCTAAGAAAGGCATCATGAGTTGATTTTGTGGTGGGGGTTGGAAGGTGAGATAATTGATTTATTTTTCATCTATTATATTTTATATTTGTTTAAATTGTTTAAGTCATTTAAAAACAATTTATTTTTTAGTGTGGATGTCCAATTTATGTACAAGTAATTCGGGAATTTCTAGATAAATTCTTCAATGTCTTAACATTGATTTATAAGTGAAATGTATCCAATTTATTGTTCTGATTTTCAGATTATATCCTAGTTCACTCTATGAATAGTAATGAAATCGGTTGGTGATAAGGCCCCAAGTGTACCACCCTATATTCCATAGGATTCCGACTCACAGTGATGGACCAGGGAATGTCTATGGGGATATTATTATCTCACATCATAGTAAGAAACTAATGGAAATTACGAAACATCATCCTAATAGTAAGCATATAAAGTATGAAAGCGATAAAGATAAACAAGACAATAATAAAGCATGATATGTAGTAAAAGCCTGAATTTCCATGTCATACATAAAAAATCCGTTTCCCACTAGGCTGACCATACATATATAAGAGTAAATAAAAGAAACAAAAATAAAAGCACATGACTTTACTACTAACTTAGATCCGAACCACATACATGATCTCCACATACATACATACATGATACATCATGCTTGATTAGTCCTGAGAATCAGCACATCTCATTCCTGTAACCATGTGAACATCTTCTTGAGTACCCTAATGAAATAGTGGCTCGAGTAGGGTGTGATTACAAAACTTAGTAGGGAACCACGAACATGGTCTCGTATATATCCAGTAAATGTAGTGTATGTATATGTCAGATACTCATCATGAAAAAAATATTAATAATAACTAAAATCTAAGAAAAAATAATATAAAAAGAGTGATATAAGTCCAAATTAAATTATTGTGTCTGTGATCCCAATCTACTAGACATCCGGTGAATAAGGCATTAAGCTAGATGTCATACCAGTCAATATTTTTATAATCAAGTAAATCCATGGATCATTAAAACTGAATGAACATTCATAATTTAACTAGTGTCAAAAATATTTCTGAACCACATTTCATAAGGGTCACATATTTTAAATAAAGGAGCATCAGTCGAATAATCCAAATCAGGGATACAGAATGGTTTGTTCGACAAGACCAATCAAGGATGAGGAACTCCATGACCAATAATTTCAAATAACTATGAGGAACACATTTTTATTAGAATTTACATTAATAAAGATGAAGTTAATGCCCAATGATTTCAAATAACGATGAGGGATACCCTGTGCAATATCATTTACATTAACAAAGAGGAACACCATGTCCAGTAATTTTAATCAAAACTGTGGAATATTATATCCACTGTTGGACTCACCTATTTTAATAATACCAAATCATGTTTCATTTATGTGATAATCATGTTTCTATTATTTGATAATTGTGTTTCATTAATATTCTTATTTTCTATCAAGTGATAAATATGTATATTTAATATCACTGCTCTCTTGTTTAAGCTGACAGTGCAAAATTTATCCTAATAAAATGTCACCAATAGAAGGTCACCGATGAAGGTTACTGATAGAAGGTCACTGATGAAGGTTACTAATAAAAGCCACTGATATCAGGTTACCAATGAAAGGTAACCGATGAAGGCTACCGATGAAGGCTACCGATGAAGGCTACCGATGAAGGTTACCAATGAAGGCTACTAATTAAGCCTATCGATGAAGGTTACCGATGAAGGCTACCGATGAAGGCTACTGATGATGGCTACTGTTGAATCCTACGGTTGAGAAGGCTACTGTTACTAATCTATCGATGCTCAATCTTCTACTATATACTTTTTCAAATTCTTAAGATTATTCTAACGGTCATATATGGTAAATTTAATGCTTCTGACAATAATTAATGCTCATTATAGACATATCAAGAGATCATATTTGGGGACAATATGAGGTACGAGGAAGATCGCACATGGTTTAACTATTTATATTTTCAGAAATCAAATATAAAATAGAAGACCGAGGGAGAAAAGAATAAGATAGAGGAATGCATGATAAAGAGATTACTCGCTAGATCAAAGAGAACACGGAAGAACCATCCAGCACTTACATTGTGAACCCAAGAGCATCATGAAGATCATTTGGAACAAATTAATATCTTCCTTTTGTTCTTCTTAAATTCTCTATCAAACCAAGAAGAAAAACCCCTAAGTACTTTTAATCTAGAACCTAGAGTCGCGACACTCTGTTTTGAGGACAACTTCCAGAGAAAGACTCGAAATGCAATTTCTTCACTCTAATGAGTCAAGAGCTGAACTGCAAACACATAGAGCTTTCTAAACTCAATATTATAATATTATCCCTATTGTGTTATTTTATTTTACTCTTCTGAGAAGTGTGTGTTTTCTATTACACACACTTTCTCCTATTCTTGAACTGGAGTATACTGAAAATCCTTACATAAAACTTCACTTACACCTTGTTTCCCACGTGTAAATGTGGAAGAGAACATGAGTGGTCTAGATTGTTTTTTTCCCATGAAGAACTGTGGTAGAGGGTGTGAGCCATGGACACTTTGTGAAAACATCCCAATACAGGATGTGTATCAAGTTTTTTATTTATATAAAATGCTTTGTGTAAGGTGATCACCAAGTGGATAGGATTAAGTCTCGACTGAAGGTTGAACCTCTTGTTTAACTCTACTGTGTACTATATTTTTATAATACTTTTTTTTCTATCTTCCACTGATTATAATTTCAAAAACAGAAAAATGTTTTACATTGACTCTGATAGTTAGTTCTGGTTAGTGTCTGCGTGTGTTTATTTCAGTAAACCTATTTCAAAAGTTAAAGAAGTGTTTTACACTGATTCAACTGAGGACCAATCACCCTTTGAGAAACTTGTTTATCAACTAAACATTTATATATATAATGGATTAGTTAACTGGGATGTTTCAAAACTAGGGGATATTTATCATAATTCTTTAACAGAAATATTAAGTAGGAACTCAATTCACCCCTATTGAGTTTCCATTCTGACCAACATTTGGTATCAGATGATTAAAATTTTTCTTTCTACCATATGAAATATTGTACAAGTTTTCAAATTCTTTTCAACTGTGATTTTAGTTGTATCTTAAATATATTATTATTTTTCATATCTAAATTCTAAGTTCTTTAAATTCTAATTAAAAATAGATAAAAATGTTGAGGGTGATGCTACTAATAGGCCAGCTTTATTTAATGGTAATATCTATGCTTAGTAAAAATTAAAAATTAAAATGTATCTAGAGAGCATGGGTCCTAAAATTCCGAACACAATTGAAGAACAACATACATTTCCTGTTACTGCTAGGGACACATGGTTGAAGTTGAATAAAGATAAATATAACAATATCAATAAAGAAATGAATGCATTGTACTATTCTCTAGGGGATGAATAATTCAATAGAATATATTCCTGTAAAATTGATTATGAAATTTGGGATACTTTGAATCTTTCTCATGAAGGAACCACCAATGTTAAAGAAATGAGATTAAATACTTATACTATTAAATATGATAATATTAAAATTAATCCTGATGAACTTATATCTAAAATGTATCTCTGGTTCAATGAAATAGTAGATACCATGAGTATTCTTGGGAAACCAGGGGACAAAAAGGATTAGATTATGAGGTTGCTTCGATGCCTACCTAACAGATGAAGAGGAACTTCTGTTTCTATCTGAGAATACTGTGACATAAACAAGCTACCAGTGATGGAACTAATTGGAAAACTAATTATGTCTGAAGAAGAGTTTAAGATAAAACAAGAATAATATGAATAAAAAATAAATAAATCTGTAGCATTCAAGACTACTACCTCAAAGAGAAAAGGTAAAGAAAAAGTTCAGGCTCCTGTATACACTTCCACCAGTGAAGACTCAGACTCTAACAGTGATGATGAGATGGATCATATTGTTAGGATATTCAAGAAGTTCTACTTTAAGAAGAATTTCCTCAGAAAATCAAACTATAAAGGAAGGTATGATAATAAAGGACAATGGAAAAAAGACAGAAAATGGAATGACAACACAAATGAGATAGTCTGCTATGAGTGTAAATGAAAAGGCCATGTGAAGGTTGATTTTCCCAAGCTGAAATTTTAGAAGAAATATGAAGACAAGGGAAAGGGATATAAAAAGGCTATGAAAGATACTTAGAGTGCTTTAGAAGATAGCTCCAGTGGATCTAACACTTCTGATATTTAAAATAACAAACATGCAAACCTATGTTTTATGATAGAAACATCCAAGGTAACACTCAATTATCCAATACATAATGATTACTATTCTTGGAATGAAAGTGAATCAAATAATGATGAGAATATGACTAAGGATAAAATATTTGAATATTGTGGAATGATTGAGGATACCTTTAATTAACTCAAGGATAAATATAAATTGATGAAAAGAAAACATGTTATAAATTCTAATTATAAGTCTGATCTGGATATTGAGAGAGAAAAATATGCTCAGCTGTTAAAATAAAAAACTGAACTTAAATTATCAAATGATAAATTAAAAAGAGATCTTGAGAAGTTTACTGCAGGTAGAGATAACTTGACTCAGTTTCTTGGGAAACAGATCGCTCCAAAATACATAAGTGGTTTAGGATATCATCCAAGACAGAGAAGGATTATTAAAAATAAATTTGTTCCAAAATCTGGACAGTTCACTGCTAGTTCAAGTTGTGGACCATTTTTGAAAAACACTTTTATAAAGGACCTAACAAAGTTTTCATGTCTTAAAACATATCTATTGATTATAGGATACCTGTGAGACAAGTATGGGTTCCCAAAGATGTACTTGCTAACCTCTCTGGACCCAAGAAAATCTGGGTACCAAAGATACCATATGCTTAATCTGTTTGTTTGAAGAGCTCATGTAAAACTCTATGGTACTTGGATAGTGGATGTTTAAGACATATGACAGGAAACTATTCATGATTCAAGAGCCTAATTAAAGTTGATGGTGGACATGTCACATTCGGTGATAATGCCAAAGGGAAGATCTTTGGCTTAGGCCAAATTGGTAACCCTAATACTATATTAATTTCAAAAGTACTTTTTGTTGATGAGTTAAAATACAATCTACTAAGTATCTCTTAGTTGTGTGATGATGGTTTCAATGTTAAATTAGAAAATGATGCATTAAATGTTTTTAATTCTAAAAATAATTTAATATTCCCTGCTCTTAGAAATTAAAATGTATATGTTGTTGATTTAAACTCTTTAGCTAAGAAAAATGTTTCTTATTAGAATTATTTTCATAAGGAGTTCTGGTTATGGAACAAAAGATTAGGACACTGCAATGTGCACCCACTTAGGAAACTAACTAGGAAAGGTTTATTTAGAGAATTACCTAAATTGAAATTCACACATAACAATGTTTTTAATCCTTGTCAAAAAAAATTTCTTTCAAACCAAATAAATAAGTTTCTACTTCACAACCGCTTGAGGTGGTTCACATGGATTTGTTTGGATCATCTAGAGTTTCAAGTTTAAATGAGAATCACTATGTTTATGTTCTTGTAGATGATTTTTCTAGATACACTTGGGTATAATATCTAGCTCACAAAAGTGAAGCATGTTCTTACTTCAATAAATATTCCATGTCTGTAGAAAATATTATTGAACTTAGAATTAATACATTTAGAAGTGATCATGCCCGCGAGTTTGAAAATCAGGATTTTGAATCTTTTTACTCTCAAAATGGATACAATCACAATTTTTCTGCTCCTCTAACACCTCAACAAAATAGGGTTGTATAAAGAATAAATAGGACACTTCAAGAGATTTACCAAACTATGCTAAATTAGTATAATTTGCCTATCTATTTTTGGGATGAAGTTGTGAATACAGCTTGTTACATCATTAATAGAGTCTTAATTAGACCTTCCGGAATGGCCCAAAGGCCTTCATTTTTTATTGATTTTTGATAACCCTTTTTTAAAGGGATGAGGGGGAACCCTTACAAGGCCTGTAGGCTCAGAGATTACATGGTCCGTAGGCTTAGTAGATTACATGACCCGCAGGTCTTAGGGAATTCAACCAGACTATCTACAAGGAACTGCGCCTCCCCAGCATCTACATCTTGATAGTAGCTCTACACCTTTTCATGACCATCTGGATAGGCTTCCAGTGCAAGCATAGGCTGGTACCAATGGCATAGCCATACCCTCTCATTCTGACAATCCATTTGGCTCTGCTCTGGTGAGTGCACCTGCTCTGAATCCTCTTCTTGGGTTGCTTTTTTTTTGCAGTGTATCTGGGGCCTGTATTCATGTGGACCGAAGGCCTTAGGGTGGACTTAAGGCCTTAAGGTGGCCCGAAGGCCTTGAGAATCAATGGGACTGAAGGATTTGGGTGGCCCGAAAGCCTTGCAGGACCCGAGGACCAAACCGGTGGCCCGAAGGCTCAAATGGATGAATAGTTCTAGTGGCTATAGTACTGAACAATGACTACTACAGTGTATGCTACAGTGCCTTCTACAGTACTACTACAGTACCCGAAAATATGCCTCCACCCGGATTTGATCTCGGGTCTCTTGGATGCACCTAGAGAGTCCTCACCAACTGGGATGAGGCTCATGTGTGAGTCTTAATTAGACCTATTCTTAAGAAAAAACCTTATGATATCTAGAATAATATGAATCCTAAAGTCAATTACTTTAGAGTTTTTGTTTGCAAAGTCTCTATCCTTAACACTAGGTATAATCTTGAAAAGTTTTCTTCTAAGAGTTATGAAGGAATTTTCCTAGGTTACTAAATCTCTAGTAAATCTTATAGAGTATTCAATAAGAGAACCAAATGTGTTGAAGAATCAGTTCATGTAAAATTTGATGAGATTGATCCACATGAACCCAAAACCTATCTTGAACAACTTGAGGAAGATATGTCAATTCTAGACCTTAATGATAAATACAGTAAACCCTTAGTGAAAACAACTAGTTCTGGAAATTTTTCAGAATTCGAGCATGGTGAATATAAACCTATAGACAACCATTAAGAGTCTAGTTCAACTCTTTCTATAGGTATTAGAACCCTCAAGAATCATCTTTTATGTGATTTAGTAGGTGATCTAAATAGAGAAACACAAGATAGATCTTCTCTGAGAAACCAGGTTGAACATCAAGCTTTTCTTTCACAGCTTGAACCCAAAAATATTAATGATTCTATCAATGATGAATTTTGGGTGATAGCTATGCAAGAAGAATTAAATCAGTTTGAAATAAACAATGTTTGGGAATTAGTAGAAATATCTAAAGACAATTTTACCATAGACACTAAATGGGTGTTTGGAAATAAAGTTAATGAATCTGGTAACATAGTTAGAAACAAGGATAGACTAGTTTCATATGGATATAGTCAAGAATAAGGAATAGACTATGAGGAAACCTTTTCACCTATAACTAAACTAGAATCCATTAGGATACTACTTTCTTATGCAGTTCATCTGAATATAAAACCTTATCAAATGGATGTCAAAAGTGAATTTCTAAATGGTTACATAGTTGAGGATGTATTTTTTAAACAACCCCCTGGTTTTACAAATCCTCATTTTTCAAATCATGTCTTTAAACTTTATAAAGATTTATATGGTCTAAAACAAGCTTCAAGAGCTTAGTATGATATGGTTAGTTCTTTTCTTATTTTAAATGGTTTTACTAAATAAATAGCTGATTCTACTATTTTTATTAAAAGGATTTCCAAAGATGTTTTAATAGTAAAAAATTTATGTAGATGACATTATTTTTGGATCCTCTAAATTTTTTATGTACTAATTTCTCAAAAATGATGCAAGATGAATTTGAAATGATTTTAATGAGGGAACTTAAATTTTTCCTTAGATTTCAATTTTTTCAAAATAAAAATGGTATTGTTTTAAATAAAAGTAAATATACTAAGGATATTTTGAAACATTTTGGTTTGGATAGTAATAAAGGTAGTGATACACCTCTGAGTATCACTTGTATGTTGGATGCTGATGAAAATGGTAAATTAGTGGATCAATCCAATTACATTGGTATGATTGAGAGTCTTCTCAACCTTACTGCTATATGACCTAATATTATGTTCAGTGTATGAACGTGTGCTCATTTTCAAGTCAATCCCAAAGAGTCTCATTTAACTGTTGTTAAAAGGATTTTTAAATATCTCAAGCATACTAAAAACTTAGGTCTATTTTATCCAAGAGTACAATCATTTGATTTAATAAGCTATTTAGATGCTGACTTTTCTGGTTTCAAGCTAGATAGAAAGAGAACCTCGGGAACATGTCACATTTTGGGAAAGTCACTAGTATCATGGTGTTGAAAGAAACAAAATTTTGTTGCATTATCTACTTCTGAATATGAATATATAGCAGCTGGTAGTTGTTATGCTCAAATTATATGGATGAAACACAGTTTACTAGAACATGGATATCAATTCAAACATGTCTCTATAAACTTTGATACTACAAGTGCTATTAACATCTCTAAAAATCAAGTATTTTATGATAGGACAAATCACATTGATGTGAGACATCACTTCTTGAGAGATCATTATCAAATAGGTGATATCACTCTTGAATTCATTGGCACTGAACACCAATTGGATGATATATTCACAAAGCCTTTATGTTCTGAGAGGTTACATTACATCAAACATGAGTTAGGTATGATAAACTATTATGTTTAGGACCTCACCGTTGGACCTCACCGTTGAACCTCACTGTTGGACCTCACCGTTAGGACCTCACCATTGGACCTCAATGTAAGTACCTCACCATTGACACCTTACTGATAGTTGACCTTAGGTATAGGACTTCACGTTTTCTGTCTAAATCTGAAACCTTTTTAGTATTTCTTATTTGTTTTACTTGATTTATGTTTTCAATCCCTAAATGATTAAAATAAATTACAGACCCCATTTCAATCCACTTCAATCCTCTCCCAAACCTCTTTATCTCTAATCATGGAACCTAACCCTCTACTGAAACCCTTTAACTACTTCAGATTGCATGGAAATATTGAAGAGATCAATGGTCAGTGATGAAGGAGATGCATTGAACCCTTAGAGACCTTGAATTGAGTCTAGTAGTGGAATAAAGGTAGTGAAAAACTGATCAATCCACATTTTTCAAAGAGGGAAATCATGGTTGAGAAGGAATTAAGTTCTGAATGGCTCCTTTCAAGAAAGTCTCTAGTGCTGAAGGCACTTTAAACTCAGGATTGGGTAGAATTATTTACAAATAACAATGGACTTTATTAATTGAAGCTAGTGAAGGAATTTTACGAGTCTCTAAAGTTCAAGAAGTCTGAGAATGAGAACCAACTGTCTTCAAATGTAAATTGAGTAAGTGTGAGCATCTCCTCTGTTTAATGGGATGATTTCTTAAGATTCTTACATGTAGGGATTCTTGATTTCTAATCTGGAGTGGTGCCTCCCACTAGTGAGTTATTTTGTTATGAAGAAGATTTGGATGAACTAAAAAGAAATGGGATCCCTAGGAAAATGATTTCAATTGAAATGGAAGGAGAAGATAAGTTTCTTTTAAAAAAATTCAGTATGTTTTGAGTCCTAGGAGAGGGGACTTTTCTACCTTTAAGTATCAGGACATGTTTCTTTTGTACCTATTGAATCATGGACATAGCATAAATCTGTATAGGTTGTTGATGATTCAGTTAGAGGATATGACAAAGCCTAGTTCCAAGTCCAATGCTTTATTTCATGCCAGATTGATATCCTCGATGTTGAAAGTGAATGCAGTTGCTGGAAATAAGGAGAAAATATTTGTTTTAAGGGACAAAATATTCATTACCAAGATGATATGAAAGTTTATGAAGATAAACTAGAAACCTTGGAAAAGAAGATGGGTTAATGATGAGGCAAAACGGTATGAATAATTCAACCATGTCACCAATCCCACTAGGCTAAATAATAAGAGAGATCCAGGTTTAAGACCTGATAAAGTGGAGCCAGTATACTCAGATGATGAAGAAGAGGTTTTTGTTGTGCAAGAAAGAGAGGATTCTCCTATAGATGACCAGAGTGATCCGGACATTCCATCAAGTCCTCGTGCCAATACTGTATCATTTGGTGAGCCTAGACCACCAGAAATATTTCCTAGAAGAGAGATTATCCTAAGGGACGGTGATGAGGTGGAAACCAGTGAAGAAGAGAGAGAAGAAAATGTCTTCAGAGATATTAGAGAGACCTCAAAGGAGGATGATGAAACTGAATCTAGTCATGATTATTTTGATACAGGTGCTAATGAAAGTAAATAAGAATGTCTAAGTCTCAGTCCTCTGATAGGATATACAAAAATGGTAGATAGTGTAGATGAAGAGGTTTCTAAATCGGTTTAAGATGTAATTGTAATTCCATTAGTTGATGATTCTTTAGAAGAAGTGGCAGTGGACTCTCTTGTTGATGCAGTTGATCAAGGAGGTATAACAGAGATGAATGTAATTGATCATGAGAATTATCCAAGTGAGGGGGAAGAACTTGATACCACAGGTTCAGTTGTTGTTTCTCATGGAATAGAAGATTGGTCAGAAGACCCTGGATTCATGGTCTTAGGATTAGACTATGAAGACTCTGATGATGATAAGTCTAACAGAAGCCCTCCAATTCCTTCTATTTCAGAGACTACTATTATACAACCAGTGGTGCTTTTACCTCGAGAATATGTGAAGAAGAATTATTTAGTATCATTAAAATCATATCTGAAGAGACACTTTGATGAGAGATCTATTGAGATAGAGAGAACAGTGGTTCTCAATCAAGAATTACTGGCATCTACCTTATAAAGAGTAATTTCTACCTCAAATTTTCTACAAGAAGTGAAGGAATGTTTGAATCAGGACAGAACCTTGGCAGAGTCTATGGAATCTTTGAAACAATCTATTTCTAGTTTATACTCCAATATGGCTTCAAGGGTTCAAGTGGAAAAATAACTTACATTAAAGTCTTGTTCAGTATATGATCACTGTGTTTTAGGACTTCAAGAAGTCTATAGAGGATCATGTGAGTGGAAAGGATGATGTTATGAAGAGGTTGATCAGGGGTCTGACCAAGTCTTTTAAGGAGACAATGGATTTTACAATGGCACTATTGTGTTCATCTGCTTCCTCTTCAGCCTCTCCTCTTTTTGATCTAGAAGTTTTCAGGTCGGTTGTTAGAGAATAAGAGGAGAAGTTCTCTGGTCCAAGTACCTCAGACTCTCAGTCTATGACTCAGGTCATTTCTACTACCATAGAAATTCATAAGCTTGTGGGAGATTATTTAAGGGAAGCTTATCAAGATCACAAGGACATAAAAGAGAAGTTTATTTCTACTACAAGAGGGTGTACACTAAGAAACCGATGGATTTTCACTTTAAGATGTTGTTGGAAAACTTGAGGATCCCACTTGTCACTTAGTCTTTTTAGGATCAAGTTAACAAGCTTAGAGAACTAACTCCTGCCCTGGAAAAATTCATGGAGAATAAGGATGATTATATCTCAGCTATGGAAAGAGGAGGAATCATTATTATGGATTTTAGAAATCTTCTTTTACCCTTCCTCCATGTGCACTATACTCCCATTATTGCTCCTCCAACATTACCTTCTTCCTCAGCTACCTCAGGCTCTACCAGTGATACCTTGTTGATGAATCCTGCACATGCCATCAGAATCTTGAACCCTATGATTCCTAAGATATTTACTCACTATCGTTCTACTGATGCTTCTGTAGCATCTCCTTCTACACTATTCACTACCATGCCTTGACCTGTCCCTTCATCTTCTGGAACCGCCTCCTCAGATTCCCAAGAAAAACCTCCCTTGGACATTTCTAATGTGGATTGAATATGGAATTTATTGTTTGAAAGATATCTTTGTACTCTTTTTTTATATTGTATTCTTACTTCATTAATAATAAAATAATCTTTTTTCTCCTTTTGTCTTAAATTATTTTTGTTAATCACAAAGGGGGAGAAGTTTTAAGTTGATTGGAGTCCTTGTATATATACACTGTCTATATTTTCCACAATAAACATGGTTCAATTTTACTTATACACACCTCTTAAGAAATAATAAAATGTTCTTTACCATGATTCAATAATACTTAAATCTAAATTTTCACTGACATAATTTGTGATTATAAAAATGGGGGAGATTGTTGGACTCGGCTGTTTTGATAATCCCAAATCATGTTTCATTTATGTGATAATCATGTTTTTATTATAGGATAATCATGTTTCATTAATATTCTTAGTTTCTATCAAGTGATAACTATGTATCTTTAATCTCACTACTCTCTTGTTTAAGATTATAGTGAAAAACATTTCTATGTAAAAGGTCACTGATAAAAGGCCACCGATAAAGGTGACTGATAGAAGGTCACCGATGAAGGTTATCGATGAAGGTCACCGATAGAAGGTTACCGATGAAAGGTCACTGATGAAGGCTATCGATGAAGGATATCAATGAAGCCTACCAATGAAGGTTACTGATAAAGGATACCGATGAAGCCTACCGATGAAGGTTACTGATGAAGCATAATATTGAAGCCTACTATTGAGAAGGCTACTGCTATCAGTCTACCGATTCTCACTCTTCAACTCCATACTTTGTCAAATTCTTAAGATTATTCTAACAGCCATATTTGGTAAATTTAATGCTTATGAAATTAATTAATGTTGATTGTAGACATATCAAGAGACCATATTTGGGGATAGTACGAGGTACGAGGGAGACTGCACGTGCTTTACTTATTCCTATTGTTGGACCTCGAATATAAAATAGAACTCCGAGGAAAAGAAGAAGAAGATAGATCAATGCATGAGAAAGAGCTTACTCACTAGATCAAAGAGAACAAGGAAGAACCATCTGGCACTTACATTGTAAACCAAAGAGCATCACGAAGATCATTTGGAACAAATTAATGTCTACCTTTTGTGCTTCTTCAGTTCTCTGTCAAACCAAGAAGCAGAACCACTCAGTACTTGTAAGTTAGAACTTGGAGTTGCGACACTCTGTTTTGAGTACAGCTTCCAGAGAAAGACTCAAAATTCAATTTCTTCACTCCAAGGATTCAAGAGTCAAACTAAAAACAAATATATCTTTCTAAACTCAATCTTATAATATTATCTCTATTGTGTTATTTTATTTTACACTTCTGAGAAGTGTGTGTTTTTTTGTTACAAACACTGTCTCATGTTCTTGATCTGGAGGATATTTAAAATCCTCACATCTAACTTCACTTACACCTTGTTTCTCATATGTAACTATGGAAGAGACCATGTGCGGTCTGGATTTTGTTTCCCATGAAGAATAGTGGTAGAGGGTGTAAGCCCTGAACAGTTTGTGAAAACTTACCGATACAGGCTATGTATTAATATTATTATTTATATAAAATTCTTGGTGGAAAGTGATCACCAAGTGGAGAGGATTAAGTCTCAACTTGAGACTAAACCTCTTGTTTAACTCTAATGTGTAATATATTTTTGTAATACTCTATTTTCCTATCTTTCGCTGCTTATAATTTTAAAAATGGAAAACTATTTTACATTGACTCTGATAGTTAGTTCTTGTTAGTGTTTGTGTATGTTTATTTCAGTAAACTTGTTTCAAAAATTTAAAGAAGTGTTTTACACTGATTCAACTGAGGAATAATAACCCTTTGAGAAACATGTTGATCAACTAAACATTTATATCTCTACTACCTTAATTAATTGGGCTGTTTCAAATTTGGGGGATCATTATCATAAAGTTTCTAACAGAAATTTTAAGTAGGAACTAAATTCACCCCCCTCTTGAGTTTCCACTCCAACCAACATCCACTGTGGAATTCCATGTCCACTAATATCAATAAAAACTATGGAATTCTATGTCCATGGTCATTCAATCAGTAAGGCTCAAAATAAATATCCCAAGAATCACCTTTGGGAATATTGATAAAATAACAGTCAATCAAAAAGGCTTAGAATCTGGACCCCAGGGAGTACCTTTGGGAATCCCCATCATGTCATCACATCACATCAAGATCATAGTCCAAATATAAGTAAACAAATCTGGTAATAATAGTTTCATCAACAATGACTAAGTTAATTTATAAATAAAAGAGTGAGGTTATCCAAGTTCCAAAACCATCAATACTTCCACAACCTCTCAACTTATATGTTTGGTATGGATTCTAAGGTGACACCCGCTAGTATCTATACCCAAACCCATAACATACTAGCTTAGGGTTGATCAAATTATAAGGTAATCAATGAGGTCCCCTAGATTGATACATAGAGAGGGTTCTCTTTTAGGATCCTCAATGTTAGAATGGAATTAGTTCATCCTTCTTAAAACCCTCATAGAATAGTGCACGATTAGAGGAATCCCTCTTGGGATCCTCTAGAATATAAACACAATCAAGGGTCCAAACCCGATGCACCATAAAGTCACATCCCACAACATCTTGAATAGGGTAGCTGGGTATTGCTGACTACGTGGTTTATGTTACTAAGGTAACCATCAGGATATGGTTCATGACCCAATATTGGCGCCAAGGTCTCTCTAGAACGGTCTACATGTCCAACCCATCCATGGTCTTCCTAAGTTCAGTCCACATGGGCCTGTAAAAGGGATGAAATACCTTAATGAGTGTAGTATCACCTTCTAAGAGGTATTAATGCTACTGGGTATCTATAGGAATTAGTCCATTAAGTTATCCCACAAGGGTTATTAGTGACCCTAGGCATTCATCAATTACAAACTACCCTTTTAATCAATTAAACCATTCATCAGAATAAATTAAACAGGTGGTGTCTCCCTCATGGGTGATCCCTAGCATAAACATACTACCATAAAAATGCATCAATACCATATAGAAGGTACAATAGATAACCTACCTTTAGGAATATCTGTATTAATTTTTCTCTAAGGGCTGGCAGTAACTACTAAAGCCCATCCAAGATCATCGATACATGTGAGGTCTTGTCTCACAATGAAACCATCATAATTAATTAATTATAACTACTATAATTAATTAATTAAACATAAAAGGTAATAATTTTTTTTTACCAAAACTAATTATAAAGGCATAAATCTCGAAACCTCACCAGCTAATCCTATCACACTAGAATCGCAACCTAACGCTCGATGACAACCGTGATGCATCCTCAACCTTGAATCGAGCATAGGTCCCAAGAAAAAATGTCAAAAAAGACCCCAATCAATTTAATTTAAACAATTAAATCTTTATAAACTCACCATCATGACATTCCTCGATGAAGCTACATGCGGTGAAGTGTGGATGACCTTTTGGGTCACCCTCTACCTAAGCATATAAAAATCCTCATTACTGGTATCTAATTCCACCATTCTCCTATTGAATTGAAATTGAAATCCATAATGAAGGAACCTAAAAGTAATAATTAAGGGAGGAGAATATAAATAGAGGCTATTGGAGGATAAATCATTCCTAAAAACTCCATGGAAGTTCACTAATAACATCCCCTTGATGGAATTTAAAGAAGATAAAGAGGGGAGGGGAGGGCTAGCTCATATGAGGGAGGGAAAGAGAAGAAAATAGGGGGATTACCTCTTAAGGATTTTATGGGGAAAAGGGTAATTTAAACAATTTTAATGGGATGCATGGTTTGGACACACGGTTAGCCAAACCGTGCACCAACTATGCAGTTGGTACTGCCTAAAAACAACAAACCACAGACGTGCATGGTGGATAGATTAACAGACCGTGCACCAATAGTGAAACATGATTGCGGGTTATTAAAGAAAACCACATGGTTATACATAGCTTATAAAATGGTCTCCCTAACCATGTTCCTATAAAAATTGGGAAGCATTATTGATCTTCATGGTTTTCACTAACCATGCACCAACCGTGTGCCCTAATCTACTCTTTCCAAAACATAATAATTGTGCCCTAAACCCTTGGGACACATCCAAAACCTATAAACCAATATTAAAGCCTCAAACCATGTCTAAAAATATTATTTAGAAGAATACCAACCTTCAAATATCCATTCTACATCTCCATTCAAAATTCAACCTGTTCAGTAATTGAAAATTCAAATTCCTTATGAATTTCCTAACGCTAAAAACATGGGATCTTAAAACCTCACCACCTTAATTATTCTCATCCCCAAGAATTATTGGTGGTAATAAAAATGAACAACCCAAAATATTTGGGTCATAAACACAACATTGAATTTTTGAATCCCCAATGTGATTCTAAGATCCATTTTAACAGTATGATGTTTAACCACCAAAACCTGATTCAATGCTCATAACTACCAACAAAACACTGATATGGTTCTTACTAGAGCCCATATAACCAAGAAAAAATTGTTTAGTCACCTAAATAATCAATCATTGTATGGTGATCACCACCATAAGTTCTTAATTTCAATGAAAAATTTCAAACTACAGTACTTACACCATCATAATTGCTTAAAGAGACACACCCATAGCATCTTAATGATGATCCCATCATGTTTATCAACTTACTATAACTGATCACACATGAGGAAACTATCTATGATCCTCAGTTTTATCTAAAATTTCAAATTTCAATCGATTAAGCTTAAACTAATCACCTCATATTTTCCTTGAAAAGCAATGACTAACATTTAAACTTCACCTGTCTCATCCCAACAACACACCTGATGCAGTTCCTCCCTAACCACATACACTTTTTCAAGAGAACTCAAGTCTAAGAACCTCTGGATGACTATTCTAAAAAATGCATGACTTCAGTAGTTGGCGCATCACCAAAACATGATCTCAATGCATTTATCCCATGGAACACTGAGATCATTCTGATCACACTAAAAAAATCATGTTACCAACTTCTGGTGACATCTCCTAGCTGAACTATCCACTGTCCATTTCCATAGTCATGCCACAACTTAGACACAGGTGCATTTTAGATGCAATTCCATTGGATCATCATAGTATATCTCAGTCTTAACATCCAAACTCAAACCTACACTTGGAATTTACCAAGAAATCTAGCTATACACAGTTCCGTCCATCCAGCAACATATAAAATACAAACGACTTTCCTATGACCGGTCTCAACATTTCAGGATAACATGTTCCCTACCTTTAGAGAAACCTTGTCTTCATGCCAATGATGCATGTTCCTAATCCTTACATCCCATGAACCATCCATTTTCAAACACAATAACTTGCATGACTGCAAACTCTTTCATTCCCAAGTGCCAACAAAAATATAACCAATCACCCATTCCCAGCCCATAGAAATAGAATCCATGGAATTAACAGAGTTTCAACTCACAACAGATGTCACCACACTCAAAATAGAAAATGTTTTACTCCCCACCATATGGCTTACCTTATCTATCTCTTCATGTACAACTCCCAAGGATTCCTTCTGTCAAACCATAAATACATTTAAATATCTCGATGTATAGCCTAATATCTCTCAATGCAATCATGAAGATGACAAGATACTGGACATGATCATATATAAACTAGGTTTACACTAAAATTCCATCTATATGAATGTATCACTCTGCCCGAGAAATGTTCACATCAAACTAGGATATACTTTCCCTTAACTAACCCTTGACACCATGTCTCACAAAAATGTGTGTCAAGGTCCATCCATGGGTTAACCGACTCATGAAACCCAATTTACTCTTGATGTATCCTGTACTATAGAGGGATATTCCTCATTTTATTATAACTCTCCGGTAACCATGCCCACAAAATTTCATTAGAACATCGGTTATTGGATCACACACAACCTCTCCCCAATTTACTATTTAAATGATACAACATGTAAAAAACACATACTATTATCATCAGACTCATGCTCCCATGATTCATCCATCACAAGGATAAGTTGAACATGATACATGGCATGTGAGTCTTATTAATTTCATAATATTCCTTGTAACTCCTCTTCAAAATTGATCACCTCTCTTGTGCCATGATTTATTCCATGACTTGTCTTCACTCAGCATCATTCTAGTCATGTGGATCTACCCACACTCTAATAAATTGTTAAAAATAATCCATTGGTCAATAGGGTTAGGTACTCGAACAATCCTACTCATTAAACTCAATACCAAAACACAATCACTCTATGTGATTCCTTAGAAACCAAAGTCATCATCATGCCTATAACACAAAACTTGAGCACATATTGTGCATCTGTCTCAAAATTATTGTACAACCAAGATCACTATCTAAAAAGGAACCCATAAAACTAATACAACCCCTCTCATAGGTTTCCCTTAATCAAACCAAATGCTGACGTAAAATGTTCTGAATCAAAACTAAGGGCATCTAGATCTCCCACCTAGACCTACTGATCAAATCTCATATCAAGGTCACTTGGCCCAACCAATTACCCCATAAGGTAAACCACTCTAAGGAAGGTAATGATAACATTGAATTACAAGGTTCAAAACCTATCAACATGGTTTCAATTATACATGTTGTCAATTCCAAGTCGTAAATTAAAATTCCCTATAAGTTGTAATTGGAAACCCATTTAATTATAACCCATTTACAATCATTAACATAAGGAAGGATTATAATTTATTAAACATTTAAGGCATCACCTTCCAAACATTTTCCTACCAGACCTTAACCCTCTTAAAATATCCTCATAGGTAATTACTCCCTTGAGGGTCATGATATCAAGAAAAAGGATAATAACTAACCCTCGTTGGGAATCCATATACAGTAATAACCCCTATGTGTTCTAGATTACTAAAAACTTTTAGGTACCAATCAGCATCACACTAGAGGATCTAACTAGATAACTATAAACAAAGGATAGTTGAGTAAAATATCATAGCAAGCTAGATGGGAAACCTCCATGTTGGTTTTTACATGTCTTTAATTAACTGCACCTAAAAAGGATACACCCATAAAGGGTTTAATAGGAAGGAATTATTTCTAATTATGGCCTATAATGGTCAACCGTACTTTTACATTATTATCTCAATGATCTATGCCACACCACACACACATGGTTTGGTTATGTATAATATCATTCCAAGCTATGCAGGAAAACACCGTATAGGTTGTTACTTATAATTTAAATAACTGAACCTTATAAACAAAACTCCATGTGGTGTCCATTACTAGGAATTGTGTTCTATATCAACCTACAAGGGTCACTACACCTCATGTTTATGAGGATAGAGTCATTAACCTCACTTTTGTATGTCTCTTTGTAGATCCACATGACATGCCATCAGAAGGAAATATATATACAAGTTGGCATGATTGAGTAGAATTCCACCAAAAACCTATATGGGAAAACACCATTTAGGATGTTGTTAAAACTTTAAACAATTAGCCTCTTTTAATAGTATTAAAATTACACACTAGAAGTTTTATAACATGTGGACCCTATGTTCTGAATATGATCCATGAGATGTCACTTGACTTTTCTAGACAATAGTCAAAATCAGTCATTGGTCTCTCAGAAATGGGTCAGAAGATATAGATCTATAATAAGTTATAAATAAATATCAAATGTTCATCACTCAAATCAAGAATCATATAATACTATGACATCACATATCATGAATAATAATCCCATATCCCTGGTACCAAAGACTTATGACTGCAAAAAATGTTCTTGACGCACCTTTCCAATATCCATCATAGGTTCTGACACATTCCTAATAATATTTTCTACCATATACCAAATAGTAATACAAAAGGGAAAAAACAACTATGATGATGGGTAGTTACATTGTAAACCAAGTATGGTTAGTTCCATTATAAAACAAGGATGGGTGGTTTTGTTATAAACCAAGGATGGGCAGTTGCATTATAAACCAAGTACTAGTGAGTCCATTATATCCCTTCAATGCATTAAGTAATGATTATGTTTATCAAAAAATTATGATGGAAGTTAAATGATGTCCCAAGTTACCTACATAATTTATATAATGGCTCAAACCCTCTGGGTCCATTAGTTTTCTAAATTGTAAGTGTTGGGGTGTCTTGGACACCATCGGTGAGTTAGGAGGATGTCATTATCGGTGGAAATGTGTCACCATGGTGTCACTTATTGATGCCACCAATCGGTTCCACCCATCGGTCTCACCGATCGGCTTCACTGATCAGCTTAACTGATCAGCTTCACCGATCAGCTTCACCAATCAGCTTCACGGATCAACACCACGGATCCTCTTCACCGATCTGCTTCACCAATCCGCTCCACCGGTCCCCTCCACCGATCCGCTCCACCGATTCGCTCCATCGATTCACTCCACCGATCAGCTGCACCGATCCGCTGCACCGATTGGCTACACCGATCAGATCCACCAATCAGATCCACCAATCCGCTCCACCGATTAGCTCCAGCTATCTGCTCCATCGATCATCTCCACTGATCAGATTCACTGATTTTCTCCACCAATCAGCTTCACTGATGAGCTTCACCGATCACCTTCATTGATCAGCTTCATCTGTCAGCTTCACCGATCAACTTAACTAATCCGCTTCACCGATCCACTCCTCTGATCAGCTACATCGATCGGCTGCACCGATCTGCTGCGCCGATCCACTGCACCGATCCAATCCACCGATCAGCTCCACCGATCGGCTCCACCGATCATCTACACCAATCATCTCCACCGATCAACTCCACCGATCCGATCCACCGATCAGCTTCACCGATGAGCTTCACCGATAATCTTCACTGACTAGCATCACCGATCAGCTTCAAGGATTAGCTTCACCGATCCACTTTTCTGATCAGCTTCACCGATCAGCTTCACAGATCAGCTTCACAGATCAGCTTCACAGATCAGCTTCACCAATTATCTTCACCTATCGGCTTCACCGATCATCTTCACCAGTCAGCTTCACCACTCAATTCCACCATTCAGCTTCACCGATCAACTTCACTCATCTTCTCCACTAATCAGCTTCACTGATCAGCTTCATTGATCAACTTCATCAATCAGCTACACCGATCCGCTGCACTGATCTGCTACACTGATCAGCTTCACCAATTAGCTTCACCGATCATCTCCACCGATCAGCTCCACCGATCAGCTCCACCGATCAACTCCACCGATCCATTCCACTGATCAAATTCACCGATGAGCTTCACCAATCATCTTCACCGATCAGCTTCACCAATCAGCTTCAAGGATCAGTTTTACCAATCCGCTTTACCGATCAGCTTCACCGAACAGCTTTACAGATTCGCTTCACATATCAGCTTCACCGATCATCTTCACCGATTGGCTTCACCGGTCATCTTCACCAGTCATCTTCACCACTCAACTCCACCAATCAGCTTCACCGATCGGCTTCACTCATCTGCTCTACGGATCAGCTTCACTAATCAGCTTCATCAATCAGATTCAGCGATCTACTTCACTGATTAGCTTCACCAATCAGCTTCACTGATCAACTCCACTGATCATCTTCACTGATTGGCCATGGAGGGGTGCTGGGGTTTCTTTCCCTAGATTTTCCATAACATCTCCTTTTAGTTTTAATACCTCTTTATAGTAGATTAAGGCCCTTTAAAGACCATAAATTATATTTTAAATCCACTAAGAGTGGGGTAACCCTTGGGTTACCAAAACGTGTGGCATGTCACCCATATTTTTACCATGTTTTCTAGGTTCCTGTGTTTTTCAATTTCTCCCATGTTACGTGTTTTTTTAAAGGAAATCTATTAACTCAAAATCGTTATCTCCACCATATTCGAGGAGAATTATTAAATCTCAATAAACTCTAATGTGTGAAAATTCCCAACCATGTGGTCAAAACACAATCCAGGTTTTAAGTACTTCAAGATTTCACATCCCGTAACCCTAGGATCGGGCCTTTTAACACACCAAGATCTTCTTCTTCCTTAGTTGCTTTCTTTTCCTTAGTGCGCTTGGATTACCTCTTTTGGAGACGAATCATGCGCCCGTGATGGAGACCTTCCCGCTCAGCCTTGGAGTCCTTGGAGTTCTTCCTCTACCAGTCGCGTATCCCTGGTTCTTGGTGCTAGTAGAAAACATCGATCCTTGATCATCCAAGTAGGGGTTATTTCTTCATCTCTCTTTATTGTGCATCATGTGGGGTGGGTATGATGATGTTCCCTCAGGACATAGATGAAACCAACTTTAATGAAGATAATTAATGGAATCTTAAAGAACGAAGGGGTGGGAATGATGATATTTATGTTTCTATGTTTCACCTTCATTCTATGTTTTGAATTGTATGGACTCATGTCCACTGAAAATCATGGTCATTTGTGGTCCCTTCTTGCAAAATAATGAAGCTATGTTTTTTTTGGATAGTCTTGTGATTTGATGGCTGTAACATGGAAACTGGTTAATCACGTAAACTTGGTTGATTAAATGGATGCCTGATGAATAATATCCCTTGTGTGATCACCCCGGTTAACCAAACGGAAGGAACTTAATGAATGGTGTGGCTAAATTTGAAACTCCCTTGCTCTGTTATGGTAATACACATAGTTGTTCTGTTTAATGTTTGTGGGTGACTCAAAAGGTGTTATGGAATGTTTTGGTTGAGAAGTTGTTGTCCTGTGAATCTGAGGCCGCGTAGAGTCGGTATACTGGGGCCTGGTTTGGTTCTAGTACTTCAAGGGATCTCATGTATCCCTTTTGTTGTTGTGTCATTACAAGAGAACCGAGTGTGAATGATTAAATGTTTGTTTGGATGTTTTTACATCAGTTGTTGTATTGGATGGTGTATATGCCTATTAGTTTCTCAGTAGTGAAGGAATATTTAAATGAAATCACTTGAACATGATAACAAGAACCAGTACAATGGGGGATTGTTTTCCAGAAATGGGTTCTGCTCTGGTTATGGTTGTTGTGTATTTGTGCCTGTATGGATAACAACGAGAGTCATTGTGTATGGGTTGGTTGTATATTTCATAACCCTTAGTTCGAGATGAGTGTATGATTACCTATATGTATAATTATTAGTTCTTGTGTTTCTTATACGCACCCCACCCATGTTGAGTACTTCATGCAGAACATTCCATTTTATGGGGGAGGGTATTTTTTCCAAAATTCTTATGTGTGGCTGATTATTAGATCATTTCTGCTCCCTCTCCCAGGTAGCCCATGATATTTTGGGCAAGCTGTGACAACCTAAGGTTTATTATGGACCAAAAATATTTGGGTAGGCTATTTTTTGGTGGTTGGCCCAAGTATGTGCGGGCAGGATTGTTTCCCAAGTGTCTTCGAGATGAGGCTCAGGTGTCTTCAGGCATGGAAGTGGTTGTTCTGGCCCAAGTGTCTTCGAGTGTAGTGGTATTTGTTGTGAAAAAAGTGTCTATAGGCATGGTTATGTGTGGTTGTTGTGGACCTAGTGTCTGCGAGCAGGATTTGCGGTTGGGTAGGCCCATGAGGTTGTTATTGTGGGAGGCATTGGGACTGTAGTGTGATTTGTGGGGGAGGTATGACGTGTAGAAAGTCCTAAATAACCAGTGGGAAAGCGGTGTGGGATACCAAAATATCAATGTGTTATTACTATTAATTTATTTGACTTGTGTTATTTGGGAAGTGTGCATTGGTGAGGCTAGGTGGATATTTTCCTTGCTAGGTGTTTTGGTTACCTCTTTTCTCATGGGGTATTAGAATGTCTCCCCACTTGTGCAGGAGAGATTTTGGTTTTCCCAATTGATTATACCTGTATAGTCACCCTATGTATACAAAACTACTTTCAGGTTTCTAGGAGGACTTTGAGGACCATGATGGACCTTACAAGCTCGGGCGTTGGGAGTTTTCATTTTTGATTTTCTTTATTTTATTACTTTTCATCAGAGTTTCTTGTACCTTGCATCAATTTATTTTGAACATGAGTATGTAAATGGATTTTTGGATTTAAATTTACTTTTAGTTTTTTTAGTTGTTTGGGATTTACCATCTTATCTCCTGATCTTATTAAATAAAAAGGGCAATTCCTTCCTTTTTACATGATATTCTATATCCTTGGTTCTAGTCGCCACTCTAGGGCCTATTGAAGGTGGGACCCAGGGATCATTATCTCTCCTTCAACTTGAATAAGGAAGGGTCTAGTAGTTTATTGTCCCTTTTCTCTTCTTGGTGAAGGTAGGTCGTGAAAATTTATTTATAATTTCTTTGTTTTTTATAGAAAACTCATGAGTTTATAAGGTTATGTAATGAGCTTATGTTTAAAGAAAATTATTTTCAACTTCTTAAGGGTGAAAAGTATAACTTTGTGAAAAAGTTTTCATGCGTTTATCATGATTTTAAAGAAACCTTTATGAGCTTTATTTTGTATTTAATATTTCTGATGAAATGTTTTATGAAAATATTTGGGTAGGGAAGTTGATTTTTTAGTAAGAAAATGTCTATTTTGAGACCAAACTTTATTTTTTTAAAAGAATGTTTTTGTAAGTATTCATAGACTAATGAGTTTCTTTATTTATTTAAAATGTCCCCTACTGAGATTTTTTGTGCTAATCCCACATTTTATAATATTTTTCATAGGTTTTTAAGGATGATTAGGGACAAGGATGACGTCAATATGAAAATTTTAAAGACGTGTCATGAAAAGAAAACATATTATACCTTAAAAGTTTTGTTTTGTGAAAAAATGGATACTAACTAGAAGTTCCCACTTTGTGATGTAATATTGATTTATGTATGGGTGATGAGCTAATCCTATTAAACTATAAACTTGAAAAGATCCTCAAAATAAAAGAAAAAGAATTCTCTTCTAGAGATTCAATATATGAATTGATTATAGTCGGTCCCTTACAATCGTACTCTATGAATCCCATTTATTAGGGTTTTTGCGGGAGATGAAATCACTTAGTTTTTCCCTCAACCAAGCCAAAGATGAAATTTAACAACTAAATCATTAAATAAAACTAACTATGGGGTAAGTTCAATCTTTTTAAGTTCATAGCCTAAACGATGTTCATTAAACCACCCTAAGAAAACCCCAACATTACGCACGTTACCTTTAGGGTGTACAATAATGCAATAAGAGTTTGTGTATCTAGTATATAATAATATGAATTTTTTATTTTAATTTTTAATAAAATACTAATTAAGTTTATCCCTTTTCATTATAACAATTTTATTTGAGTTGATGAAAATTAGATTTTGATACGAAGAAATGAAAATTGTATTTTTAGAAAATATATGGTTTAAATTAAAAAAAATTGATAAATTAAAGAATTTTGAAATACATTTTATATTCATATTATATTATTATTAAATATTTTAGTGATAATATAATTTAATATAGTCCAAATATAATCTTTATAAGGGTCAGAAAACTGTTACACCCGTAAAAACCGGTATTTTTCAATAAATGGTGATTTTGATGTAAAAGTGTAAATTATAATATAGAATTATTTTAATAAACAAAATATTATTTTTGGAATTATAACCTAAAAATTATTAAATGGTGAATTTTTCATAATTTTTTGAGATGGTTGATTTTTTGGGTAAAAATAGATATAAATAAACTGTATGTATTATGACATCATAATAGATAAAAAGTGATGTGATAAATAGTATCACAAGAATCCACAAAAAAATATGTTTCCATTTTAAAATAATGTGTTTTTTAGTTTTTTTATCAATTTTATAAACCCTTAATGAATCCTCCAAAACCTATACTATATTTTTAGGCTTTAAAATCAATTATTTATAAACATGATTCACTTCCGCATCATCAACGACATTATTTTAAGGAGTTAGGCTTTTAACCTTAATTTTTTTGAAAACCAATCATATTTGGTAAAAACCATGGGTAAAAACCATGTAAAGTTTTGATGTTTTGATTATTTTAACATATCAAGTCCAAAACTTAAGTTTAAAAATTAATAAATTTATGTCTTTTGATATAAATACTCACCCATCTTCCCACTCTTCTTCATTAGAAATACATTGAACCTGAATTTCCTCTCCCTATTCATTTATAAATACATACCAAGGTGTTCCCAATCTATTAAGAAGATCCTACCATGATTTTAGAAGTTCCCTCTAAAGGTAATGGATCCTCTTCTCCTCTACTTTATTCAATCACTTTCTTTATGTTATGATTTTTGATTCCCAATTGTTCATGCTGGTATATATTTTTACACATCACTTTTACAATCCTTATTATGTAAAAGTAATGTGATACCTCCTTTCATGCTGATTAAACCCTTCCATGAATCTTTATGTATACTCGTTATGTTGTTGAAATTATCCTATGATTTTCCATGGCAAATGTTTGTGTAGTGAATACCCATACCGATTTACACACCAGAGTATTCACTAAGCTACAACTACCATTAATTGATTGGGGAAATCCATGTATGTAAATCATACTCCTTAATCATGGGATTGTAAGTGATTAAAGGTGTTCTTATGTTGTATGATCTATGTGGCACACAAATGCATGTACATGATATGAATGTGATGGGTGGGGCCAAAATTATATAGCCCTCCAATGCATTAAATAATGTTTTTATCTCATGAGATTACATATATTATTCATGGGAGGTTATTCTAAGAACAATATGATATGATTTATTGATGGTTATACTTGACTTATGTTTATGATGTCATATTTCAGGTTGCTGCCACATTCATATGTTGCTTTGATGTTACCATCTTATATCATGCTTCAATATTCATGTTTATGATCCTCTCCCCTTTTATGTCACCTTGATATGTCACTTGACTAATATATATTAATTTAATCACATTATGGTTTTATTATTCCCTTACTGGGCATAATGGATCTCCTTTTTCTTATATACGTCTCCATGTTATCTCGTGCAGTATTATAAGATCAATGGAATATAAGGGCATGTTTTGGAGTTTTGAATAATTTTGTTATACCCATGTTTCAAGTTAATGTACTATATACCAAATTTCACAAAGTCACTAGATATCACGATATTTTATGATTGTACTATGAGTATCATTATCTAATAAATGATGAATTAATATGTATTAAAGATATGGGTTGTCATAGTTGGTATCAGAGGAATGTCTAGTTATTTTTGGGAATTAGGATTAGAAAACTTTATTGAAAGAATTAGGGATAATAATAAACATAGTAAAATATCCCTAAATTATGGTAAAGTATAGAGTAATTGGTTTCCAAGAAGCAAAGTCTCTAATTTGATACCACAAGTGGATGTGGTTCTGGCACGATTTTTCTTAGGGATAATAATCATGAAAAATGAACATAAGTATTTGACACAATCATCACCCGATGCATGATAAAAAGGCCTTGTTGTACACCTAGCTTAAACCCCCTAGGGATATACTTTGATACATTCACAAGATCTTTATGAACCATTATTAAGGGAACAAAAATGATCATAAAATTTTATGTTAGGAAATTGACCATGGATAAATTAGATTATAACATATAAATTAATTGGTTAAGGAATGTATATCATTTATGAGTTATGCCTTTAATGTTCACAGTTTCCCTTTTATGTTTTTAATAGTTTAATGACTCCCATCGCTAACTCTCATTTTAATTTATCCAGTGGATAGAAATAATGAAAACCAACTCAACAACAAATGTGATAAGAAATTTGAAAATGATATGTACAACACAGTAGAAGAAGGAGTTGAGAACTTCATGATAATAATTTCTCAATTAACTCAAGTTTTGAATAGAAACCTGATTAAGTAGGAACACCCACACCCCCTTAATATAAACTTTTAATATTGATCTTTATGTGATAAAGGAATCTGAATTTTAGTGTATTTTTTGATCCCAAAATCATTAAAAAATGAATCAACTCCATTAAAAATATTTTCACTATCTTGAAATGCTCTGATAAAGAGTAGGTCATGTTGGTTGTTTATCATATGGAGGGAGAAGCTGATCAATGGTGGGCATTGATAAAAAATAAAAAACCTAAGTAATAGATTAATGTGATTGAGTAGAAATAATTATGATTTTTTTTCAATAAATATTTTCCTCACACTCAAAAACATGAAATTGAGAGGTGTTTCCTTGACCTCAAGTAGAAGAATGATGAATATGTTAGATCATATGTCGAAAACTTTACAAGACTTGAACAATACACCTCCAAATTTATCATTACACCCAAAAGTAAATTTGACCAAATATTTTGTGGGATAATGTTGATTCTATGAAATTATTTTGTGATTTGAGACTTTTACAGCTATAAGAAATTTTTTTGATGTCCCCTCAAAGTCGAAATAGAGATCGGTGAATCTAACTGGTCACTTGGGTAAAGAGATAGGAAGTGGAGGATGAATTTTATTTTGGAATTATGATGGATAAATATCATGGGGGAAATAAATTATAACACACCACTTATCAAAAGTATGGGATGAAGCATCCCAAAAATTTCCTAAAAAAGACAAAAAAATGCTTTAGATGCAGGGAAAACGTACACATAGCTAGCGAATACCGACGGGAGAAATTCACTAATGTGATGGATGAAAAAAATGATCTAGAAAACACTCATCCTCTTTTCTAATTTTTCAAAAACAAATAAAAAGGACACTATTAAAATAAATTCCCTAATCCTAGAGTTTTTTATGATAACCGATAACGACAACCTATAAGGCCTAGAGAGAAAGGAAGATCTTATGCGATCACAACTACTGAGGTTGATCCTAAAAATGAAGTGGGAATAGACATATTGGTTATTAATTCAAGGATAAGGAATGTACTATTTGATTTTAGTTCTAATAATTCTTTCATGTCATGCAAGTTTAGTATAACTATTCAAATACCACCTCAAAACATGAAGGTAGATTTTTTGATGAAAACAAAAAATGGGGAAATCATTGCATCCCAAGTATATAAATCCTCCCCTGGACATATTTGTGGGATGAAATTCTCAGTTAACCAAGTGATACTCCCTTTAGTGGAATTTTACATAATTCTGGGTATGGATTGACTTTTTTTTATATAGACCAACATAAATTTTTGAGATAAGAAAATCACCCTTTATATTGAAAATCGCCCTCCGATTCTACACAAGTATAAGGAGGGGGATGAATCTCCTTTGATATCATTATTTCAAGAATGAATATTATTTCATTGTGAGAAAACGTATCAAAGCACAAATGATTGATACTAAGAAAAACATCATCCTTGATAACATGCTCATTGTAAGGGGATATGTTGATGTTTTTGTAAAATAATTTCATAGTCTTCCTATAAGACATGAGGTTGAGTTATCAATCGAGCTTATACCTGGGGATTTTCCAATATTCAAGAATATATATAGAATGGTCACTGTTGAACTTGAAGAGATAAAAATGAAACTATAGGAGAATATAGATAAAGGGTTATACACCCAATTGCTTCATCATGGGGTGTGTCAGTCCTCTTTGTTAAGAAGATAGATGGGTCAATGTGATTCTACATTGATTATTGTGAGATTAACAAGATCATGATAAACAACAAGTGTAATCTACCACAAATTGATTACTTTTTCGATCAGCTACATAGATCACAATACTCCTATAAGGTGGATATTCATTCATGATATTATCAAGTAAAGGTGAAGAAGAAAGATATCCCTAAGACTGATTTTTGTATAAGGTATAGGCTCTATGAGTTCATAGTGATTCTTTTTAACTCACTAAGGATCCAGTTATCTTCATGGATTTAATTAATAGAGTCTTTAGGGATTACCTTGATAAATTTGTGGTAGTATTTATATATGATGTTCTTATCTACTCCAAAATTAAGGAGAAAATTTCGGAGCATTTTAATTTTCTACTAAAGACCTTTTGAATGGAAAATATATATGTGAATTATAGTAAATGAGAGTTTTTTATTGAGAAATAAACATTCATGGGGCATGTTATCACTAATAGAGGGATATCTGTTGAAAATTTGAAAATATAGGCTATTTAAGGATGACCCAAACAAAAATATATGATAGAGATACTTAGTTTCTTTTGATTATCTGGGTACTATCATCGATTTATGAGAAACTTCTCATGATTTTTAATCCCACTAACCAAGATAAATTGAAAAGGGGTGAAGGTTTTCTAGAATAATGAATTTAGAGAGAGATTTAAAGAGTTTAAAAAGAGGATAATAATTGAACCTATTCTCACATTACCCACCAGGGGGAAGGATTTGTGATCTATAGTGATGTATCCAAGAAGGGATTGGGTTGTGTACTCATTCATGGTGACAAAATTATATCTTATTCCTCCCAACAAGTAAATATCCACGAGAATATTTACCTAACTCGTGATTTGGAATTGGCTGCAATGATCTTTGCATTGAATATTTGGCGACATTATCTATATTGAGAGAAGTGTGATATATATATATATATATATATATATATAAAAATCCTTAAGTATATATTCACAATAAATGAGCTCAATATGCACCAATTAAGGTGATTATAGTTGATCAATAATTATGATTACTCAATCCATTACCATCCTTAGAAGGTAAACAATGTGTTAGATACTCTGAGTATAAAAGATCCCAGAAACCTCACCATAATGAGGATTAAAAAGGGATCCAATCTTCTTGGACATACAAAGGATGGAAATGGGAATCGTAAAATTAAGGTCATCTTACCTTTTTCAAATAAAAAATCAAACATCCATTCTTGAAATGATAAAGGATGCCCAAAAAGATGATGCAGAGCCACATAAAAAGGTAGTGAATATTCCAGAGATCAACTTTTCTAATGATAGAGTTATATGGTTTGGAACCTAGATATGTGTCTCATCAAAACCAAAGTTGAAGTAGAAACTTTTGGATGATGCATATAGATCATCATTATCTATTAATCCATGAAACACTAAGATGTATAAATTTATGAATCAAAACTTTTGTTGGGATAACATAAAGAGAGAGATTGAAGAATTTTTATCTCGATACTTGGTATGACAACAAGTCAAGGATGAATGATAGAAGTCTAAGGTTATGATGCAACCATTTCCTTTAACAGTATGTAAATGGGAAAAAATGACCATGAATTGCATTATAGGAATCCTAGAACATCTAAAGATAATAACTCCATATTGGTGGTAGTCAATCTCATTACAAAGTTAAGGCATTTCATTTTTATCAAGGTATATTTATCTCTTGACAAAATCAGAAAGATATACATAATATAAGTGTTAAGACTGCATGGTGTACCACTCTCTATTGTATATGATCTAGATATGAGGTTTACCTCAAGATTCCGAATAATACTTCTACAATCTTTGGATATAGAGTTGAGTTTCAGTACTTCTTATCACCCTCAAATAAATGGTCAGTGTAAAAGAACCATTCAATATCTGGAGGATATTTTACAATCATGTTCAATGGATTTTCAAGAATTTTACGATCAACTCTTTCCCATAAAGGAGTTCTTATATAAAACTAGTTTTCATTCTATCATTAAAATGAAATCTTATGAGGATGTGTATGGGAGGAGATGTCAGACTCCAACATGTTTGGATAAAATTGGAGATCAGAATCTTATGGGACCTAAAGTTATCCAAGAGATTATGGAGAAGGTTCAAACCATTCAACATCATATGAAATCTCCATAGATTCTAAAAAAAATCTATGTAGATAATCATCAATGCGACCTATATTTTGTATTTAGAGACAAGGTGTTCCTTTATATATCATCATGGAAGAAATTCATGATGTTTGGGAAGAAGGAAATGCTTGGTCCAAGGTACATCAACCCCTTTGATATCCTTGATGACATCAAAGTTGTGTCCTATTAACTATCACTCTTACCTAACATATTTGAAGTACATGATGTGTTTCATGTATCCCTCTTGATGAAGTACATATCAGACCACTCACATTTACTGAATCCAGAGGTGGTACCTTTAGAGAATGATATCTCATATGAGGAGAATCTGATGAAGATCTTAGATCATAGTGAAAAATTTATACAAAACAAGACAACTCATCTGGTCAAATTATTATGGCAGAACGAAAAGTTTAAAGAGGTGACATGGGAACTAAAAGTGGAAATGAAACAGAAGTTCCCTCATATGTTTTAGTGTCTAAAATAGAATTTTGAGGGAAAATTTGCTGAAGGGGGAATAATTTAATGACCTTAACTTTCATAAATGAAACTTACCTTTTTAATGAATAAATTCCTTATTAATAAATTTAGTTAAAGAAAACTCATGTAATACTCCATTTATTTTTGACCAATTATAAAATATAGCCTATTGGATTTAAAATACCATTAAGAAACTTAACTGTTGATAATATAGTCATTGTACAGTGGATGATAAGATTATTATATATTAAGGGTTATGCTAAACTCTAATCTACATAGAAGAAAAGAGATATGGAATTTACTCATAGGATCATACACTATGAAACCCATTTATTGGATATTTCAAGGAAGATGACATTATTAGGATTTTCCCTTGACCAAGACCAAGATGAATCTCAACAACTAAATTATGAACAAAACCATTTATGGGAGAATTCCAAGATTATCGAGATCACATCCCAAACCATGTTTGATGAACCATCCCAAGAAATTCACACAATCACACACCTTACCCTTAGGGCATACACTGGTGTAATAAGGGGTTATGTATCTATACTCTAGTAGAATGAATTTTTATAATTTTTTTTAATAAAATATTGATTATATTTATCCATTTTTATTATTATAATTTTATGAGCTAATAAAAACTAGATTTTTATACGAATAAACCAAAATTGTATTTTTGGAAAATATAAAATTTCAATTAAAAAACATTTTTAATAAATTCAATAATTCTGAAATAAATTTTATTTTCATATAATATTCATACTAAATAATATTTGAATGATAATATAATTTAATGAAGTCCAAATATAATCTTTATAAGGGTTAGAAAACTATTATGATTGTAAAAACCAGTATTTTTCAATAATTTCTTGTATTGATTTAAAAGTCTAAATCCTCATATTTATAGAATTATTTTGATAAAACAAATATTATTTTTCAAATCATCTCATCAAATTTATCCATTGGTGAATCAACCATATTATATATAATGCTTTTGTTTTAGAAATGAAAGAAGGGAGACTTTATGATGGATATTACACCATAATAATAACATATCAGTATATTTAGGATACTGATGTTACTATGTTTATGTGGATGGAGATCATATGGGGTGGTAGAAGAAGAATAAAATTGAAAGAGATTAGTCGAGAATCTTACCTCTTCCTTTAGTCACCTCCTCTTAAGCTGCCCATTAATGCTCCTTGAAATGGTATTTGGTTGATACCAACAACACTAAGACATGGGGGAGAGGTTTGGTAAGATAGTTGGGAAGAAATTTGGCAAGCTCTAAGTCTTAGAAGTTATGAGGCTAATGGTTGGTGATGGGTGGTATTTATAAGGGGTATATGGGTGTTTCTTAAATATTACATTTATTAGTTTATTATTTTGGATCAATACTATCAACAATATTGATTATTGTGACTATATATAGTAAATGGTACATGTAGGTTTGAACTAATGGGTGTTTACATAAGTCATGACTCAAAAATTCATGTATTTATCATATACTGTTAAATACTATATTTTACCATATTTCACTATTCACAAAAAGAAATATTTTAAAATATTACCAAAAGGTTATCTTAAAAAAAATTTGATGAGGAGATTCTAAAAATAAAATCCATTTTATGAAAATAATTTTCTAAATATGATAAATTTAATTTTCAAATAAAATCCTCATTTAATCAAAAAAAATGAAAATTTTAATATTAGAATCGATTTTCTGACCCTTTGAAAAATTACTTATGATATCAAAAAATTATTTTATCAATATAATAAAAGAAAATATCAATGTATAGACCAATTTTATGAATTTTTTTTTATTTTAGATCCTTATATTTATTATAAAGGTGTAATTAAAACATTTCTGTTTTGCAAAAAATACAAACGTTTAACTTATTATTTTTAAAACATCTATTTACTTGTACCATGGTTTACATATATCATATTTTCATTTTATATGACACCAAAATTTTATTTTACACTTACATAGGTGAAGATACTAATCTAATTATCAGGTTACTATTCTTAATGGCCATATTATGATTCCAATGATCAGGTTACTATTTTAACAGTCAGATTAAAATTTCAATTGTCATATTTTTTGAATGGCCCGAATGCCTTAATTTTTTATTCATTTTTGATAATCCCCCTTTTTAGGGTTGAAGGGGAACCCTAAAATTACATTTCCTGTAGACTTCATGACATTACAGGACCTGAAGGTATTAATGTAATACATCCCATACCACAACTACTTGAAACTGTCCCTCCCCAACATCTGCATCGTGATCAACTCTCCACCTTTGCATGGTTGTTAGGATAGATTTCCTATACAAGTATGCATAGTATTGGTACGAGTAGAAAGTTCCATACCCTCTCATTCTTCCAAATTTGATAACACTGCTCTGATGAATGTGCCTGCTCTAAATCCTCCTTTGAGAGTTGTTCCTTGTATAATTTTTCTGGTTTGCATCTACACATCAGGTGGCCCAAAGGCCTTGAGGTCGACTAAAGTCCTTGAGGTGGCCTAAAGGGCTTGAGGTGGCTCGAAAACGTCAAGGTGGCCTGAAATACTTACTAACCTGAAGGTTTGGTTGGCCCAAATGCCTTAAGGACTCCAAGCCCAAACCGGTGGCCTGAAGGTGAATAGTTCTGACTGCTATAGTACCGAACCGTACCTGATATAGTAACTGCTACAGTGCCTGCTATGGTAACCCAAAAATATACCTCTAGATAGAATCGAACCTGGGTCTTATGGATGCACTTGAAAATTCCTCACAAATTAGGTTGAGGCTCGTGTGCAATGCTCAGATTTGCAACAGTCATATGGGTTCCCTATCAGAAAGACTTATGTTGTTATGACATATCTCAGATATTTATGTGTTTTAATGATTCAAAAAATCCTTATTTATCTAATGACACATTTTTATTAGTTATTTCATAACTTTTTGAATAGATATTCTTAAATATTATAAGTTGTTTGATGTATAAATTCTAAATTAATTTATCGTACGCAAGCACGAAGATATTTATTCGGCTGGAATTTAGAAATTTTTTAAATATATATATATTATGCTAAGCTTTTACCTTAAATGTAACACAACCATCATACTACGGAATTTATGTACTTATACTAATGTCTTTAATCTATTCTAAAATTTATATCTTAAAAAATCTTGGTTTAGAAGGTTTATCTTAATATATAAGTAAATAATTTTACAGAGAAGGTAAATTATCTTTCGCTATTTGAAAAAAAAATGTTTGGTCAAAAGGAAATTAAGTGAAGTATTTTATCTTAAGAATAGATCATTTGTAATAGAATTATTCTATGATATTTAAGGAAATCAATTGAAGTCATTTATCTAATGAGAATAAAAGATTATCTTATGAATTATTCCAAGAAAGATTTATAATACGCAAATATTAAATCTAGTTTATTCTATGAAACGTAGACATAAAAAATATCAAGTTTTTATCTTACAAATTTTCTATTTAAATCATATTATGAGAATAGAAATATCAAATGAGTAGAATCTTAGCTTCCTTTAAGAAGTCTATAGAGGTTAAAAAAATTTAAAATAAAGGATCTCATTGGAAGTATTATGATGTTTGAGTCATAAATGGAAGCTGGATATGGAGAGAAAATATTAGTTAAAAATGAGAATGTTGATTTAAAAGTTTCAACCTAAAAAAGATGACAATAAAATCAAAGTGACTCAAATAGATGAGTCATATAATTAAAATACATCAAGTAGTTCAACTTAATATAGTGATATTGATAACATTTCTAGAAAGTTCAAGAAGTTTTATAATAAGATAATAGTTTTTAATAAACCCTTCAACAAGTTTAAGAAACATGATGGAGACTATAAATAAGAGATATTATATGGATGAAAAAATCTTGGGCACATCCATCCCGAATTCCCAAAACTGAAAGAAAATAAAAAGTCTGAGAAAAAGTATTTCAAGAAGGTTGGATAAAATAAGAAAGTCAAGAAGGTCATAAAATCCACATGGAACAAATTTTAATATTCTATTGATAATGAATATTCAAATATAGAAGATGAAGTATATAATCAGAAGAAAAATATGTGTTTTATGTCACATTAAAATGAGGAAACTAGTCACAGAAATATAAATGAAAAATGGTATGTTGATTATGGATGTTTAAGGAACATGAGTAGAGATTTATCCAACTTTCACTAATTATCTAAAATATACGGAGGCTATGTCACATTTGGTGATAAAACAAAATAAAATATATTTGGAATTGGATCTATTGGAAATCCACAATTTATCCTCATTAAAAAAGTACTCTATGTTCTCAACTCTGTAATGATGGTTATTTGGTTGATTTTTCTAACAATGTATTCTCGGTCTATAAGGAAAAATATATTAAGTTTAGAGAACCGATAAAAAATAATTTCTAGACTCTATATCTTAATTATTTCTATATAAAAAATGTAATTTTTTTTGAATATGTTCGTAAATGAATCTTGTATCTGGCATAGAATTCTTGTACATTGTAATGTTTATTCCTTGAGAAAGTTATCCAAAAGAATTTTGATTTTTTATTTTCCTATCCTCAAATTGGATAAAAATAAACCATGTGATACATGTCAAATTTTCGAGAAACGCAATTCATATTTTAATCCAATTAAAAATGTTTCCACTTCTAGGACCCTAGAATTATCCATATGGATATGTTCGGGCTTGCTAGAATAGAAATCCTTGGTAGTAAATCTTTTTTTTATGTTTTGGTTGATGATTTTTCAATATTTACTTGGGTTTAATTTTTTTTATTAAAAGTGAAGCCTGTTTTATTTTTATTAATTTTGGTAAAATTGTGCAAAATTAAAAAATGACAAAATTATGGATTTAAGAAGTGATCATGAAGGATAGTTTGAGAATCATGAATTAACTCATTTTTCACAAAACATGGTATTAAACATACTTTTTCTACCCCTAATACACATTATTTTTTGGGCTGAAGGTATAAATACAACATGTTATGTCATTAACAAAGTTATAGTAAGGCTTATCTTAAAAATAACACCACATGAGTTATTAAATAATATAAAACCAAAGGTGTGATACTTTAAATTATTTGGATGTAAATTTTATATTTTAAAAACTAAGAAAAATATTCGTAAATTTGATATAAGGCCTTCACCTTAAACATTGCATAATCTTGAGTTAAGTCAATAATTTGACTTTATCTCACATTGAGGATCATTTCAAGTTTAGAGATTTAGATAATTATTCCATAACTCTTACATAAAAACTAAAATATTACAAATTATTTACTTCTAATCACTATCTATTTTTTCATAAAACAAAAACTTTTTAAAATAAACATTATTTTGTTTAACGTTTAATCATCATAACTTCTCCTTGATCCAATCCTTCACTCTATTATCCTTTAACTCCTGTAAAAATATTTCAAAAAATGGGATGAGCATAAAAATATCAGTAAGGTATACACAAATAATGAATACTATTAGTCTTGTGAAAACATTGAAACCATGAATACTTTATCATTAAGTAATAATTTTCACCTTTAAAAAGTAGTAAATACTCTTCACTGAATATCAGCTCATTACTTACCTCTCTTGTAATTAAAAGATTACCATAAAACCCATAAAGGACACATATAATATATAATGGTATCTTGGGACATAACCATACTTAAATGTAATAACCATATGGTCGACATCCACACATATCACTAAATGGAATAGCCATACGGCCGACTTCTATACCTAATTAATTGGATGTTATAACCTAACCACCCATCCTTGGTTTATAACGGAACCACACATATTTGGTTTGTCACCTAACCACCCATATTTTTTTTATCATGTAACCACCCTTAAAATTTACAATTACCATTATATAATCATAAAACATAAAATATTTCAATTATCAACATTTCACTCATAAAATTCCATTTGCAATAACAAGAAATCAATTCAAGATATTGAAATAGTAAATCTATTTTCAAAACCATTTTCAATACCAAAATACCCAGAAATGGAATAAGGGATTTCTTCTTTTCTTTTAAAAACATTAAGGCTTATAGAGGAATCCAAATATTAAATAATGGCTATGATGGTAGATAATTCATTGTCACCAAAAACGTTAAAAAAATATTCCTTTTTCTATTTTGTAAATAAAGTAAAATGATTAGTATAAAAATATTCATATTTAAAACCATTGAACTAAATTCAAAATAGAAATAAAATGTCTTTTATAAACGTTTTATATCTATATAAATAAATATGTAAGTTAATATCATGAAGGAAAATATTTGGCAATTAAATATTTAAACGTTCAAGGTTTCATATACCACTTTGAACATTTAGATCTTAAACTCCATGAATTAATACATTTACCAAAACATTAAATAAAATTATTATAGATAAAATATATATATGAAATTTCATATTGTCTATATAGACACCAAATAAATAAATAAAGGGGCATATTATCAAGAAATGCCTCAATGAAAGAAGATTGAGATGGAGTCCATTACCTTGAGTCTGACTTGTCTCATACGTTCATTATCTTCATGAATAATAAGATTTAGTTAATTTATAATTTTTGGAGAACCATTTTATTGTTTATTATTCTTTTTATATAACTTCTTACCATGTTATAACTTTTACATAATTATTTAAGTTCATGTCGGACGTTTTGTCGATATTCAGTACTTGAGTCGAAAATGAACTTGGTACGATATCAATAGTCTATATGGTCATAAGTACATATCCTATAGAATATAAAATATTATATTAATATATTATATAATTATTATATAATTATTTATAGTAATCATCAAAGATAATCTAAAAATACCTTTCATGGAGACAGTAGGTCGTATGTACACATGAACAATACTTTTGTTTTTTCTATTGCATTGAAGGAATGAAATTAAATAAAATGTATGTAAATATATATAATATTAATAAAATATAATTAATATTTTTTTTATATCATATATTTTTACCAAAAAAATCCTTAATATATTCCATGTGATGTACGAACGAATAACGTCATTTTGAGGAGGCGGTAGTTCACACGTCCCGTAACAAAGTTATCGTATAACCACAATATGAAAAGGATGAAGGTATGTTTAATATAACATTTAAATAACATTAAATAGTTTATAATATTAATATTAAAATATTATTTGAACATAAAATAGTTTTAATACTAGCCATGAAGGAGGTAAAGGAAAAAGAACAAAAATATTATTTACAGAGGTGATTAACGGACATATCTTGAACAACAATTTCGTTTCTTTTAATAAGAGGAGGTTAGCAATGAAATGGATATGAGATATTAAATTATAAAAAAAACACTCCAATATTTAAATTTTCAGAAGTTATCATGCATTTATGGATGAATTAGGTGAGGAAAAAGTAGGAAAAAAAAGAAATTAAGAGAGGTACTTTGAGAAAATTACCTATTGAATATTCCCTCCTTAAAAGACCCTATAGAAACCTGGATTTGGTATTTTGGTGAGACAAGTAGCAATTGGACATGGGGAGAGTGAGTATGAGATTAATGGGAAGTTATTTTAAGAGTTACATGGATTTTTGGGTCGAAATGGGGAGGTGAGTGTTGTTATTTATACGTGAGGAGTGGTGGGTTCAAGTGATTAATTTATTGATTATTTTATATTAAAAGCTAATCATATAGAGGTGGAATTAAATTCTATGAATTTGGATTGTAATTAATGTTTTATAGTCTTTTTAGGGTTGATCCACACCTCAAAAACCCTTTAATGTTTTTATTTTTGAGGTATGTTAAGCTTTCAACTTTTAACTTTAACCCTTGTCAGAATTTTACTTTTACTACGGTAAATAATTTTTTTACCATGGTAATTTTTTATATATTTAAAGATGAAATTGGAATTACAAACTAATTTTAATGTTATGATTTTAAATATGGAATCCATTTTACCTAATTCATTTCACATAATTGGGAAAATTATATTTAAAATTAATTCTGCAGACAAAACTAAAACGCGTGTTTTTAAAGTGAAACGTTCAAAAGATTGAAATATTTTTACATCTAATATAAATTTAAAATTGATTCCAATGAAAAAAATGGATTAAATGATAAATAATTATCAAAATATACTTTAAAAACTATTAAAATTATCTTCAAATAATATAAATAAATTATATGAAAAAGTTGTTTTGAATTAAAACACAATCTTTTTCACTATTCGTTAAAACATGAATTTTATCAGAAAAAATACAAAAACATTATCCAAACTAAATTTTGTTATCCCACCTCCAAATAATAATCTAATTTTTGTCAAATAAGATATATAAAATTGATAAAAACTAGATTTAAAATGGGTTTTCCATCAAAAGGTATTAAAACTACCTTTTAAAAAAAACCCTCATTTTATCCATAAAATTGTATTAGTTCTAATAAAAGTTTATAAAACAAAAAAATGGATTTTAAAAATTATATTAAATTTATATTCCATTAGTATAATACAATAATAGTGATTTTATTATTTTATATACGCAATTAATTTCATTTAAATAGTTTTTTTATTAAAACACATCATTTATATTCAATTGATTTTTGTTTAATTTACTAATAAATTTGGTAACCAATGAATAATTATATAAACATATATAAACCATATATTCCTAATTCAGATAATCCTTTTCATTCCCACCATTCTAATGGATATATGATAACTATTATATTAAATAATAATATTAAGTTGTTCATTTAAGTTAAATGTGGTGTATCATGTATGATATTGAACATAGTGTTTCCTTTTAAAAACTCAGGATGTAACATTCTCCCCCATTTTGGAAATTGTGTCCTCACAATTTTAATTTTGTTTTGGTAACTAAGGTATGACATTTCAAAATACACTTACTTAAATCCCACATCAGAAAAAGGATTAATAAAACGTCCATTTTAAAAGAAAGAAAAGAAATTATGAAGGTTACCTGAGATAACACATACTAGAATTACAAGTAAAAAAACATGGATATGAAATAGAAAATTAATGATCAAGTTTTTATGGAGAATAATATAAAATATTGTTAGGAAAAATTTATCAATCACTGATCTATAAATTTTTGATGGGTTAAACATTATTTGACTTTGTAATAGGAAAAGTACGAAAAACATTTTTGTTTTAAGATCCTTTTCATAAAGTTGTGGAATTAATTTATGAAATTGAATAAGAACGTAAGGAAACATACATACTTGTTAAGTATTTTTCATCCTTTAATCAATTTCCACCACAAACTTGTCTTTTTTCCAAATGATGAGCATTCAAGATGAATTTTTTTCCATGCCTGAAACACTAGAATCAACTTATAGAGAATAAAATAATCCATAAAATATTAAATTTATATTCATCATGTCTTGAAACATTAACCAAAACAAAAAATTCTAGGATAAGATCAGATAATTACCCTATAAGAATAAACCATTGTATGATGAAAAAATATTTTTAATCTCCAAAATTCAAAATTAATACCCAAAGTTCAACATAGGCCATTTGATAAATAATTGTTCTTAAAATTTTTCAAAATAATCAAAATTAATATTGAAACCTAAAAATTAAAAGGATTTGATAACATAGTCTTCCAAGATAAATTTTAACATTTATCATCAATCACTCTTAATGTCTCATTCAAAAATGTAATTTCCAAAATCACATATTCTCCAAGATAGGTTAATAATTTCCATAAATAACCCAAATCATCATAAGTCTTCAATCAAAATATAGATTCTTCCAAAATAAATTTCAACCATTACTCCTCAAAATAAAATCCCATAGTATTCTATTTTCTTTAGGCATAAAGGATTCCTAAAATATTGAACATATTCTAAAATAACATTTATCACTTAATTTCGAAACCATTTTTCAATTCCAAAGATATCAATTTGAAAAAAATAAGTTCCCAAAATCAAATACTTCTTATTCCATCAACTGATTTAACTAAAAAGAAAAATCCATACTAACCAGGGACTTTATGTAGGCTAGTGGTAGGCGATGCACCCTTGTCATCCTTCGGTTGTGGGTTCGATTCTCATGGCCTTGTGAGATGTGAAGGATTGTCCCCTATCCTGCAGGTTGTACTTTTTCTAAAACTATATAATTCTTATAACATTCCCAAAATTATATAAAATACTCAAAAATAACCATAATATATTTTAATCTCAAGATTTATCTCATTCCTTTCATTTTTCATCTCAAAATATAATATCCAATAATTACCTCAAAATCAAAGATCATATAAACCCTAAAAGTTATTCATATCTTTATAATTATGTTCACACAAGAAAAAATAATTCTTACTCAAATAACATTTTCACATAACAAATTCTAGGGTTACACATACTATAAAAATTCTTCAAAAGTAATCACATCAGAAAAAGAGAATTAATACTTTTAAATATTTCATCATACATAGATCTAACATAACTCTCAAATCCCCTATATGTAGACCACTTAATCATTCAGTATTCTTTATGTTCCCATAACCACAATTTTCCATCATATTACTTAATACTTCTTTCCTACAAACAAAAACATGAATCATGTCTTAAGATTCAATAATTTGAAAACACGAGTCAAGAAATAATCCATGTCTTTCATATGTAATTTTAATTTTCCTCATCTTCAGTTGGAATGGAATTAGGGATTTCTAAATGTATATTTGTATGGTCATGATGATCCCATTTCTAAAACATCTTCTTATGATATCTATTCACATAATGACCATACTCTTCACATTTAAAACATTCAATTGATAACTGGGAATGAACTTATTTCCCCTTCCTAGAGTCAACTGAATGCTTCCTTTTTCCTAGGAAGGTTATTGATTTATGACCTTAATTACCACATCTATAACACCTTCCCATACATTTAAAAAAAATTCCTAGGTGTTTCTTTCCACATCCTTGGCACACATGTTGATGGATATTCTTACCTTTATGATCATTATTACCTGAAATTCCATGGGGATTCGTTTCATTCATATATGATCCATAAAAAATATCACCAAGGTTCAAGTGGTTAATCATTACTCCTCATAGTTGGTCTAGAATAACCATGAGAGTTATTATTAGATATCCAATTTCATTTGGATGCTTATTTAGAGAGCCACCACATTTTCCTTCACATCTATTGTTACTTTGGTGCTAGTTGGATCCAGAAATTTACTAAAACCAAAAATGTCGATGTGATTATATAAATAAAATCATCATATATTATCTTATAACGGATATAAACAATAAGTTATACTTATTCATTTTATCTCAAACTCATTCAATTTATCTAAAATAACTATGACTCTTTCTATTATTCTAACCATTATGGTAATATTTAACTTGTAACTTATGCTTAAATATCACCCTAACTTCTAATGATGTCTAAACTATCCTTTGATACCAACTATAAGGCCCTGACCTTAAACATTACATAATTTTGAGTTAAGTCAATAATTTGACTTTATCTCACATTGAGGATCTTTTCATGTATAGAGATTTATAGAATTAGGCTATAACTCATACATAACAACTCAAATATTACAAAGTATACACTTCTAATCACTATCCATTTTTTTTATAAAACAAAAACTTTTAAAAAGAAACATGGTTTTTTAATGTTTAATCATTATAACATTTCTTTTATCTTATCATTGACTCTATTCTAATTTAAATCCTGTAAAAAAATCTCAAAAATTAGGTTGAGCATAAAAATATCAGTAAGGGATACACAAAGAAGGAAGACTGGTAGTCTTGTGAAAACATGTAAACCACGAATACTTTATCATAAAGCAATAATTTTCAGCTTTAAGAAGTAGTAAATAATCTTCACTGAATATAATCTCATTTCATACCCTTTTTGTAATCAAAGAACAACCATAAAACCAAAGAAAAGAACATATAACATATAAAGTTAACTTGGGACGTAACCATACTTAAATGGAATAACCATACAATCGACTTCTAGACATATCACTAAATGCTATATCCATACGGCTGACTTTCATACCCAATGCATTGGAGGTTATAACGTTAGCACCTGTTATTGGTTTATAATAGAACTACCGGTCTTTGGTTTATCACATAACCATCTGTCTTTGGTTGATCACATAACCACCCATCAAATTTCCAAGTACCATTATATAATCATAACACATAAAATATTGCAATTATCAACATTTCACTCATAAAATTCTATTTTCAATCACAATAAATCATTTCAAGATATTGAAATAGTCAATCCATTTTAAAAACCATTTTCAATACCAAAATACCCAAAAAAAATAAATAAGGTATTTCGTTTTTTCTTTTAAAAATATTAAGTCTTATATAGGAATCCTAATATCAAATAACGGTTATAGAGGTGGGGAAGTCATTATCACCACATATGTTAAAAAACAATTCCTTTTGTTGATTTGTAAAGAAAGTAAAACACTTTGTATAAAAAGATTACTTTTAAAAAACATTTAATGAAATTCAAAATAGACATAAAATTTACTGTATAATCCTTTTATATCCATAGAAATAAATATGTAAATTAATATCATGAAGGAAAATATTTGGTAATTAAATATTCAAACGTTCAAGGTGTCTCATACCACTTTGAACATTTAAATATTAAACTCCATGAATTAATAAATTTATCAAAACATTAAATAACATAATTATAGATAAAATATGGATATTAAATGTCATAGTAGATGTATATACACCTAATAAAATAATTGTGGTGCATATTATCAATAAATGACTCAATAAAAGAAGATTAAGATGTAGTCTCTTACCTTGAGTCCAACTTGTCTCGTACGTCCTTTATCTTTATGAATAATAATATTAGGTTAATTTATAATTTATTAATAAAAATTTTAAATATGATTATTAATTTAATATCACTTCTTATTATGTTATGACAATTACATAATTATTTAAGTTCATGTCGGATATTTTTTTCGATATTCGATACTTGAGTCGAAAATGAACTAGGTATGATGTAAATTGTCCATGTGGTTATAAGTCCATCATATCTAGAATATAAAACATTATATAAATATCTTATATATTTATTATATAATTATTTATAATAATCTTTTAATATAAACTAAAAACATGGTTCATGGAGACGGTAGGTCGTACGCATGCATGAAAGCTATTTTCATGTTTCTTGTCGTATTGAAAGAACAAAATTAAATGAAATATATGTAAATATACATAATATAATTATATTAGATTTAATATTTATTTTATAAAATATATTTTTACTAAAATAATCCTTAATACATTCCATTTGATGTGTGAATGAATCACAACATTTTGAGGAGGTTGTAGTCCACACGTCCCAAAACAAAGTTATCATATAACCACAATATGAAAATCTGGAAGGTATGTTTAATATAACATTTAAATAATATTAAATAGGTTATAATATAAATATTAAAATATCATTTTACCCTATAAATAGTTTCAATACCATCCATGAAGACAGTAAAAGAAAAATAACAAAAACATTATTCAGGGAGGCTATTATCCAGCATATCTTGGACAACAATTCTGTTTCTTTGAATAAGAGGAGGTGAGAAATGAAATGGATATAATACATTACATTATAAACATAAAACTCAAGTATTTACATTATTATTAATTTATCATGAATTTATGTATGAATATATGAGGATAAACTATAAAAAGAAAAGAAATTAAGAGATGTACTTTGAGAAAATTACCTCTTAAATATCCCCTCCTTGAAAGACCCTTGAGGACCTTGGATTTGGTATTTTGCTAAGAAAAGTAGAGATTTTATGGGGGAGAGTGAGTAGTAGAGGTTTGGGAAGATATTTTAGGAGCTTTGGGTCGAAATTTGGAGGTGAGGGTTGTTATTTATACTTGAGGAGAGGTGGGTTCAAGTGATTAATTTATTGATTATTTTATATTAAAAGCTAACCATATAGAGGTACCATTAAATTCCATGGCTTTGTCTTGTAATTAATGTTTTATATTATGTTTAGGGTAGATAAAACTCTCAATAACCCTTTAAATTTTGTAGTTTTTAGGTATGTCAAGCTTTTAAATTTTAACTTTAACCCTTGTCAAAATTTTACTTTTACTATAGTAAATAATTTTTTTTACCATAGTCACTTTTGTATACCTAAAAATGAAATTTAACTTAAAAATAAATTTGGACATTATTATTAAAAATATGGAATCCATTTTACCTAATTAAATTCACATAATTGATAAAATTATATTTAAAATTAATTCTACAGAGAAAATTAAAAAGCGGGTTCTTAAAGTGAAACGTTCAAAAGTTTGAAATGTTTTTATATCTAATATCAATTTGAAATTGATTCCAATTAATATAATTGGATTAAATTATAAGAAAATTATCTAAATATACTTTAAAACATATTAAAATGATCTTCTAAAAATTGAAATTAATTATATGAAAAAGCAGTTTTGAATTAAAACACAGTATTTTTTACTATTCTTTAAAATATGAATTTTATCAGAAAAATACCAAAACTTTTTCAAAACTAAATAAAAATGTTCCTATTCCAAATTAGAAGTTAATTTTTTCAAATACAACATATAAAAGTGACAAAACTATATTTAAAATGGATTTTCCGTCAAAAGGTGGTAAAATTGTATTTTTAGAAAAACACTCATTTTATCCGTAAAAATGTATTTTTTCTTATACAAAGTGTATAAAAAACATAAGATGAATTTGAAAAATTAGTTTGAATTTATTTTTCATTAATATTATCCATAAAGAGTGATTTTATTATTTTATATACATAATTAATCACATTTAAATATTTTTTCATAAAAACACATCCATTATATTCAATTGGTTTTTATTTAATTTCCTAATTAATTTGGTAACCAATGAATCATTATATAAACATGTGTAAACAATATTTTTCTAATTTTATTAATAATTTTCATTCTCACCATTATTTTAATGGCACGAACATCCCCATTCCATTACTTTGTGAAAATCCAGGGGTTGAGGTGTTTTGGGTGGTAGTGGTGACTCATTTCAAGAGTTTACCAAAAATACAATTTTTCCAACGGCAAGTCAGGAACGGTAGGTCATTGATGGTAGTTAATGATGGTGATTCCTTATGGTTTTTCATAGGGGTTAGTCACAATGGTGAGTCATAATGGTGACTCACACTGGTATCTCACCAATGGTGAATCACACTACTAGCTCACCAATGATGAATCAACCACTAGCTTGCCAACAAAGACTCACACTGATAACTCACTAATGGTGGCTCGCACCGGTAGCTCCAAAACATTTACTTACACTGGTATCTCACCAATGGTGAATCGTGAAGGTGATTCATCCATAGGTAGCTCGTCCAATGGTTACTCATCCACTAGTATCTCATCTACCGGTGACTCACAACAGTGACTCACCCAATGGTGAGTCATTTCCTATAGTTTTTCAAAATTTCAGTTTACTCTAGTTTTCCAGTTTTCTGCAGTTTCAACCCTTTGATATTTTCTTTGATGAAAAAAACATTCAAATCCCATAAATCCTATCTAAATTTTCCTAAGGGTCTGGGTGCCTTTACTCAGTCAAAACGTGTAATTTTGACTAGAACTTCATTTAATGGAAAATATAAATCACTCCTCCATTTAGATTTTAAAAAGGGTTGAGATGCCTTATTCCCTTGTTTTTACTTCTTATTTTTCCTTAGAACAGGATGCTTAGAGTTCTTCCTCCTATAAAAGATGTGAAATCAAACTGAAATCCTTGAATCGTGTTCCCCTTTGCGCACCCCCTATTTTGGTGAAACTAGGAAGTGTCGATTCATCTTTGATATAAGGTATGTTCTACCTACGTTCTTATGGGTTCCTTGATCTATTTCCTCCTGTTTATCCTTTACATGTGATTTTATGTGATCTTTATGTTTCTAATGAATCTTTCTCAATTTTCGGTTGGCGCAGTGGTACCACGGTGTCCTCGGATGAATGCATTGTCGCGGGAGAGGTGATCGTGATCTGTTGGGTTGACCGCTCTCACAAAAAGAATGTAGGAAACCTTTTGAGATTGAGGATTCACTACTTCTCTATATTTAGGTTAAATCACAGAGTTATCTTGATTCATCCCTTTGGATCACAGTGAAATTAACATAATAAATATTTGAACCAGATTAAAGAATTGGTATCAATTACTTAGCAATGTTATTGCCTCTTGATTTTCTGGATAGTGTGATATCTATTCTTTTCTTATTTAGCATGTTCTTCTTGATAGAAATTTTTAAATAATGTAAAGTTGAGATTAATTTTTTATTAATTGCATAACTTTTTAAAGAGGTATGTTTAATGAATTAAGCTGTTTTTGTTGTATTTTTTATGATAATCAAATTGATGTAGATATGCATGTTTAACTGAATTGGTTAAGGAACCTGAATCATGTTTATTCTTCTCAATAAATGAATTAAAGTAATGATAAATTAATTGTTCAATTAATTTGTGATAGCTTGAGAATAATATTTCTTAGGTTACCCATAGTTGGAACCTGTGATAATGAATTGGTTAATTCAGGATGGAATAAGAACCTGTTGTATGAATAAAATATAACACCTTGTAGGGAATAAGTTTCCCTCTTGTTGTAAAGAACAAGTACCTTGTTCTTTGGATTCATGAGATCTCATTGTGTGTGAAGTTTGAATGCCTTTTTAGGGATAAGATCCAAGTTGCTATGCTTATTTGTTTTTTGCTACTTGTGATGTGATGTGAGCCTGGGATGGCTGAGCCTGGGGGGCTAATGTGGTATGTGGGGGCAGAGAGGCCCAGTGGTTGTGGCTACAATTGACCCATAGAGTGGTGAGATGAATCAGTTTATGCATGTTGGTGTCAGGGAGGACACCAGAGATGATGGAATAGGTTGAAGATGGGCTTACCTGTTGATGTGAATGTTGGAATCTTGTTAAACCTTTTTTTTGTTTATATAATTATATTTTTACCACTGTTTGAGGCAGATGGTCTTTCTTACCCTCCTTCTAAAATAGGTGAAGACATTTGGGGTATGTCATGTGCTTTTCGTGTTTAGATTATCAAGGATGGATGGGTCTATGCTTCTACTATAGGTGGAAAAGACTCGACGGGTAGTTCACCAACTCACTATGTTGAGCCACTTGTTTTTGGTATCTTAGAATGTTTTCCTATCATACCTATAAATATGAAAATTATGGAAAGTGATAATAATTTTAATAAAAAAATTAATTTTTAACCCATGGGGTTAGATATTTCTGGGATTCAATGTTGAGGTTATGATTCTGAGAAGTCATAGACTCAGTTTGGTTATTCCTAGAGGTCATGGAACATTGTTTTGATGCTAATGTAATGTGAAAAATGATAATGGTTAATTAATCATTAAATAATTAATTAACATAAGGTGAAACTGATAAAAAATGGATAAGTAGTAGAATGTATCTCTTTAAATGGTTGTGTACATATATGATATCCATTCTTAGCTGTTGCAGTTGGGAGTCTGAGAGATGTTAGCTATAATTTTTTCTAAGACTAGGTTATTCTCATAGTGTGGTTGTGAGATATATTGTATCTTGTACTATTTGTGTTTCTATTAGCTACTCCACCCTTGTCGGTTAGGGAAAATGACACCCCGGGAATTTTGAACCCTGGGGGTGTTTTCCAAAACATCTCGGTGGGAGGATGAATGGTTGAATACCCCCTTTGACACTACACTCTTCTCTTAGTAGTTGTTTGTGCTGGTATTCATGGAGGTTAGTTTTCCCCATATATGTGTGTAGAGGTCTATATGGTTTGTGGTTATTTCACACCAATATATTCTCTATATAGTTTCATGTGGACTACTAAAGGTGTAGTGTTTATAGACTGTGATGGATTGAGGATCCTTACTTAGTGTGTGGGTTGTAATGGATTGAGGTATAATACCCAATGTTTGATACATGATATCAAAGATGTGGTGTCTACTGAAAACTACCAGGTTACTTTTGGCTATGTAGACATGGTGGTTGGGTTTCATGAGTTGCGTGTTATGGTGCTTCACCCAGGGGTCTTGGGATAGCCTTTATAGGGAGAGATTCTCATGACGTGAAATGTTGGGGAAAAGTAAAAAACAAGTGGAGAAGTGGTAGCATGGTACCCTTTATATTCTTATTATATAATATTCTCTTGTATGTGATACTTGGTGAGAGTAGCCATGATGAGGTTAGGAACTCAGTATACCTATTTAGGTGATGAGTTAGTTTCACTTTTTTTCATTGTGATTTAGCATACTTTCTTTACTTTTTCATGAGAGGATCTAGGGAGAATCCTACTGAGTATACTATTATAATCACCCTACATTTATATAAACATTTTTCAAGTCAGTTAGAAGAGGTTGGAGATCAGGTTGGTTACTACTATATTTGGGTTTTGAAGGATATATTTGGGATTTGTGGTCGCTACCGTTTTTCATTCTTTTGGTACTTGCAGTTTTCCATTTCATTTGTAGTAGATGATGCATGAAATTACATATGTTCCCTTGAGTTTATTTAGTTTGGGGTTTGAGCATGAGTTTATTGGTGTATATCTTATCTCTCTCTTTTTCATGTGTTCTCTTAGAGGGTAATGCCTCCCATATATGTGTTTACTATACCCTCAGTGCAAGTTGCTAATTTGGGGCCTATTAGAGGTAGAAATCAAGTCTCATTATCTCCATTATCCCATTTTCGGACCAAGATGGGTATACTTTGTGGGGAGGGGGTCATGATAGAGTGGTATCAGAGGTCTAGTTGAGGGATATGATAGAGTTAGGAGTTAGGTACATGTGATGTTTCATGGGTTGGAAGGGAAACTATGTTAGCTAAGTTTAGAAATAAATTTAAACATGGGAGACCAGTTGAGACATGGGTATTTAGGGCCCCTAGTGATTTGTTTCACGGACCTTTAATCTTATAGTGGCTACTAAATGAGGTAATACCGGTTGCAGGGCAGAGACCTAGGAAAGGATCATGCATCATTGTTCTTTGAGTTTGTGTTTTAATAGGTCGACCTTGGGATAGGTTAACCTAAAATTAATAAAATTAATAATTAATTAATGTTAAATTCTTCCATATTCTAGGTTTATGATCTCTAACTATTTTTTCTTTTGTAGTTATGGATCTAGGTCTCCATCCTCAACAGGTTTGCACAGAAGATGTTCAGTAGGTTGTGCTAGAAGATTTCTATAGAGTATAGGTTGAAAATGATGACACTTAAAGGGGGGTTCTCTGAGAATTTCAGTTCCAGAGTCTCCAGAAGTACAAGGGATTCGTTTTATATATAGACATAGAATTCTAGTTAGAGGAGGTTGAGATAGACTTCGGTTCAATCCGTTCTCAAAAGGGACACTGAGTATCATTGGTTGTGATGATGCTACATGGGGCAACAATCCAATGGCGGTTCTTGTTCCTTGGGGGTCACAAGGAGTCGGTAGTCTCATGGGAGAAGTTTTGAGACCAATTCAGAGCTGAGTTTCTTTCCTCGAACATGAAGGAAGCCAATCACCAGGAGTTTCTTACGCTTCGGTAGGGGAGCTCTAGTGGGTGAGAGTTCAGGATCCATTTTAGGATCCTTCTGTGATATGATTCAGATCTATTTCCAGATAAGGAGGCCAGGGTGAGGCATTTTTAGGAGGCTTTGTGTCTAGAGATCCATAACCATGCCACCCTGTTTATGTTGAATACATATCTCGAGGTGTAGGCAAGGTAAGAGTTCATCGAGATAAAATTATTTAGAACCATATTTTCATTAGAGGGGAGTCATCAGGATTCCTCATGAAGTAGATTTGTGGTCTGGGGTTCCCAGTTTTCAAGGAATAAGATTTTTTTTGGTCGGGGGTAGGTCACAACACTTATTGTATCATTTCTATAGGGGAAGTGGATTTTAGGCCTGTGTTAATGGATCAAACGCTTTAATTATTATAGAGGCCAAGGTCATCAGTGGCATGAGTTCCCAACCTTTCTGAGTAGTTAGCGTGCGTTAGGTGTTCTGCTCTAGGTTCTTCCATTGAATCAGGTCTATCTGAGGTAGTAACAGTAGGTTGCACCCGAATTGTATCATTAGATAGAAGATAAGGCAAGCAGAAGATATCCCCAGGATGCTCCCCATCCTCAATGAGAAGAGAATGACCATGGAGGTGGTCTCTAGTCGGGTTAGAAAGTTTGTGGAGCAGGTTGTGGTTAGTTTCATAGATTAGTGTTGCCAGTACCAGGTGTGCCGGATGTTGTTTGAGGTACCCTTTGATTGTTTTATACTTAGGTGCATGCCTTGTTTGATCTAGGACTAACACACTCCTTCATATCACCTGCCCTTTTCTATGCCTTGGGACTTGAGGTAGAGAGGCTTCTAGTTCCCTAGTCATTGACTATGCTAGTTGGAGGTCGAGCTGACTTGTTTGAAGTATGTAGAGACTACGAGCTAGTGTTGGGGTGGCACCACTCTTGGGTAAATTTACTATGATTATGAATATAACCATATGATTTCATCATTGGCATATATTGGTTTTATTCAGTTCAGTCTATCATGGATTTCTTTCGAAGGTGGGTGGTGTTCTTTGATGTTGATGGATAAACAGCAGTGTTATTCAGCTAGTGAGACCCTCAGATAGGTCAAAGGCATGTTCCTTACTTTTCATCCTTGATGGCTAACTTGATGTTGATATCGGCATAGTTTCCTCATTAAGCATTTCCCAGGGCTGCGGAAGAGTACCCCGATGACTTTCCATAGAAGGTTGTAGCATTACCCCCTCTGTAGGAGATCAAGTTCGGGATCAAGATACAACTAGGCATGTCTTCTATATAGATTTCTTTGTATAGTATGGTACCTTCTAAGTTCTGAGAGCTACATATATAGATCTATGGTCTATTGTGGTATGGTTTCATTTGTCCAAGAGTGTCACAGTGGGGTGCACCGGTTTTTTTTCATGAAGAAGGTTGATGGAAGTTTGTGGTTTTTTATCGATTATTGTTACTAGAACCAAGTGACAATGAAGAACTATTATCCTCTTTCATGGATTGATGATTTATTCAATCAACTGAAGGGTGAAAGTTGGTTCTCAAAGATCGATTTGTGATTAGAATATCATCAGATGTGTGATAAAGATAAGGATATCCTGAAGACGACTTTCCTTTGTCGTCATGGGAATTGTGAGTTTGTTGTGATGTCGTTCGGTGTGACGAATGCTCCATTAGTGTTCATGGGGTTGATGAATGTTGTGTTCTGTGAGTTCTTGGATAATTTCATGGTGGTTTTCATCGATGAAATCCTTATGTACTTCGTATTCGATGAGGAGCATGCAGGACATATTCATGTTGTTTTGGGAGCTCTTCACCATGAGAATCTCTTTGTGAAGTTTTTGAAGTATGAGTTTTGGGATAAAAAAGTCTGTTTATTGGGGAATGTTGTATCACAAAAGGGAGTAGTTTTGGATCCATCAAAGATAGAAGTAGTTGTGTTTTGGTTATCTCCCAAGACAATGGTAGTAGTGTGAAGTTTCCTTAGTCTTTCAAGATATTATAGGATGTTCTTAGCCGATTTCTCCTAGGATGTGACTTTTCTAACAGTGTTAACCAGGTAAGATCAGGAATTCTTGTGGTCTGATTAGTTTCAAGTTTCTTTTGAGTATCTAAAAGAAAATTTGGTCAATTCTCCAGTTCTTAGTCTTATAGAAGGTGAAGGTCGAGCACTGTGTTCCCGATGTTTTTCTACAGCCATTAGATGTTCCTTAGTAGAAGTGGGAGGACATCTCGATAGACTTTATTACTTGTTTACCTCAATCTCAGAGAGGCTATGATGATATATGGGTATTATTGGATCGTTTGACGAAGTCTTCCCACTTTATAGAAATCAAGGAGTCGAGCTCAGTAGAGGTTTTATCAAGGAAATATCTGGAGTAGGTGGAAAGGATCCATGGATTTATGTGGATGATCATTACCTCGAGGGTGTAGAGAGGTCTCCATAATTATTTTGGTTCTCATATATTCCTTAGCACTGCTTTTCATCCGCATATGAATGTTCAGATAGAATGGGTCATCCAGACTCTTGAAGGAATGTTGCTCTCTTGTGTCTTTAATTTTGGAGGTTTTTGGATAAGGCATCTTCCCTTATTAGAGTTCTATAAAAAAATAGTTTCTACTCCACCATCAGTATGGTGCTGTTTGAAACCTTGTATGAACAACCTTTCTGTTCTCCATTGTGCTAGAATGGGGTCAGAGAGTTAGCAATTTTAAGGCCCGAACTAGTACAGAGCACGATAGAGATGGTTTAGGTGATTCGTGAGCAGATAAAGGCATCATGGGATCATCAAAAGTCATATTCCAATCATAGGATGAGACCTATGTAGTTTTACCTTAGGGACCACGTGTTTATGAAGGTGAATCCCCATCATGGGAAGTGAAGGTTTGGTCATGGAAGTAAGCTTTATCCCCAGGTTTTTGGGCCTTTTGAGGTGTTGGCTTTTGTCAAAGTCATGGAATATTGGGCATAACATCACCTGTAGATGATCCAGATACACTATGTTTTTCATGTATCACCTCTCCTTTTTTATCTTCATGATGACTCTCACATCATTTATTCAGGCTAGATCGATTTTGACCATGATGTGACCTTCGAGGAGTATCCTGAAGAGATCCAGGACCACAAGGAGAAGGTGTTTCATGGGCATACTATCCCCTTGGTTCATGTCTTATGGTGTCATAATGTTGTGGAGGAGAGTACTTGGGAACATAATTTGTAGATATGTGCTAAGTACCCCAAGTTGTTTAATGTTTATCTCTTCTCTTGTAACATTATTCATTTGGTGGTGGTAGACCATTTCTGGTTATAAAGTGGATTTATCTTGTTTATTGTTGTTGTTTTCTCTCTTTTGAGTGGTATCTCCCCTTAGAGAGTGTTTAAGAGATAGTAGTGGTTGTCGTGTGGTTTTGAATTGTTCATTTTTGAGGTGGTGGAGCTCATGTGGTGGAGAGAGCCTTGAAAGGTATCTTGCGGGGTGGATGTTCAGACGACCCCTTTTCTATTTCCTCTCTAGATTGGTTTTGGATTTTTAAGGGTGAGAATAGTTATAGAGGTATATGATGTAATATCATGGACCTCCCTAGTCTATTACATTGAGAAAATATGGGGGTTAAGGTGTTCTAGGAGGCAGTAATGACTGATTTAAAGAGTTTTCCAAAGACTAGTTTTTTTAATGGTGGGTCAGGAACAGTTGATCCATGATGGTAGCTCATGGTGGTGAATCCAAATAGTGAGTCACAATAGTGAGTCATGATGGTGATTTAGAACATTGATTCGCACTAGTATCTCCCCAATGGTGACTTTCATCGGTATCTCACCAACGGTGACTCTCACATGTAGCTCGGTAATGGTGACTCACACCGGTAGCTCACTAATGGTGACTTAAACCTATATATCACCAATGGAGACTCATGATGGTGATTATTCTATCAGTAGATCTTCCAACGATGAGTCACTCAATGGTGACACATCCACTGGTGAATCGCAATGGTGACTCACCCAATGGTGAGTCATTTCCAACAGTTTGTCAAAATTTCAATTTTATCTAGTTTTTCAGTTTTCAATAGTTTCACCCCTTTGTCATTTTGTTTGAAATAAAATGCATTAAAAGACTTATTTTAAGGGATTTAAGGCTAATTCAAATCCCATAACACCTATCTAAATTTTACTAAGGTTCTAGGTTCCTTTACTCAGTCAAAACATGTAATAATGATCAGATTTTTATTTAATGGAAAATCTAAACCGCCGATCCATTTAAAATTTCAAAAGGATTGTGATACCTTCTACCCTTGTTATTCATTATTTCTTTTCTTGTTACAATAGGCCTATAGTTATTACTCCCATAGGAGATGTGTGATCGAACTGAAATCCTTTAATTGTGTTCCCCTTGGATTTTTCCTACTGCATGTGCACCCCATTTTTTGGTGAAAACAGGAAGTTTCAATCCATCTTCAATATAAGATTTGTTATACCTCCATTCTTATGAGTTTCTTGATATTTTACTCCCATTTATCCTTTCAATTTTATGTAATGTGATATCCATGTTTCATAATGGAGATTTCTCGGTTTTTGGTTGGTGTGGTGGTGTTGTGGTGTCCTCAGGTGGATGCAGTCATTGCAGAAGAGGTGATTGTGATCTACTTTATTGGTTATTGTCATAAAAATTACATCAGAAACCTTTTGATGTAGGGGATTGATTAGTTCTCTATATTTCTGTGAAATCACCAAATTAGCATGATTTAGCCCTTTGGATCATAGTGAAATTGACATAATACATACTTGAACCATATTAAAGAATTGGTATCAATTGTTTAGCAATGTTATTGCTTCTTGATTTTCTAAATAGTGTGATATATATGCTTTTCTTGTTTAGAATGTTGTTCTTGTTAGAAATTATTAAAGAATATAAATCTAGGATTAATTTTTAATTAATTGGATAACTGTTTAAATAAGCATGTTTAATGAATCCAGTTGTTGTTGTTATATTTTTTATGATAATGAAATTGATGCAGATATGCATGTTTAATTGAATTGGTTAAGGAACCCGAAGCATGCTGATTCTTATCAATAAACAAATTAAAGTCATGAGAAATTAATTATTTAATTAATTTGTGATAGCTTGAGAAGCTTTTTTCTTAGGTTTCCTATAGTTGGAACCTCTGATAATGAATCTATTAACTCAATTGGGAATAAGAACCAGTTATATGAATAAAATATAATGCCTTATAGGGCTTGAGTTTCCCACTTATTCTAAAGGATAGAGGACTTGTTCTTTGGAGTCAGGAGATCTCGTTGTGTGTGAAGGTTGAATGTTGTGTTTAGGGCCAAGGGCCCAGTTTATATGTTTGTTTTTTTTTCATGCTACTTGTGATGTGATGTGATCTTGCGGTGGATGAGGGTTTTTGTTATACATGGGAGTAGGGAGGCCCAGGGGTTGTGGTAGCATTTGATGCCTAGAGTAGAGAGATGCATTGGTTTATGCATGTGGGTGTCGGGGAGGACATTGATGATGATGTAATGGGTTGAATATGGGTTTACCCATTTATGTGAATGTTGGAATCTTGTTAATCCTATTGTTTTTTATATACTTTACATTCCCCACTACTTGAGGAAAATGGTCTTACTTACCCTCCTTCCCAAAGAGGCAAAGACACGTGGGGTATGCCATGTGATTTCCATGTTTAGCTTCTCTAGGATGGATGGGTCTATGCTCTTGATATAGGTGGAAAATAATTGACATGTATTTCACTTACTCACCATGTTGATCCCCTTGTGTTTGGTAGATTAGAACGTTTTCCTAGAATAATTAGAAATATGGAAATTATGGAAAGTGATAAATTTGTTAATAAATAAATTAATGTTTAACGCATGGTGTTGGAGCTTGATGGGATTCAATGTTGAGGTTGTGATTTTGAAAATTCATGGACTCGGTTCGGTTATACTTGGAGGGAATGGAAGTTCATTGTGATGATAATGTAATGTGGAAAATTATAATGGTTAATTAATGGTTAAATAATTAATTAACATAAGGTTCAACTGATAAAAAAGGAATAAGCAATTGAATGTTGATCTTTAAAAGGTTGTGTGCTTATAGGATATCTAGTCTTATTAATGGAAGCTGGGAATACAAGAGATTTTAGCTACAATTAAGTCTAAGACTAGGTTATTCTAGTAGTGTGGTTGTGAGCTATATTATATTAAGTACTTTTTTTCTCTATATGCTACTCCACCCTGTCAGTTAGGGAAACTCACACCCCAGTGATTATGAGCCCTAGGGGGTGTTTTACCCAACATCCCAATGGGAGGATGAATGACTAACTACCCAATTTGGCCTCACTCTCTTCTCTTGGAAGTTACTTATGCTGGTGGGCATGATAGTTCACTTTCCCCTTATATTTGTGTAGAGGGATGTAATGGCTTATGGTTATTCACACACATATATTCTGGATATAGTTTTCTATGGACTACTATTGGTGTAACATGTATATGTTGTGATGGATTGAGGATCCTTACTCAATGTATGGGTTGTAATGGCTTTAGGTATAATACCCGATGTATGATATGCACTATGCGAGCTCTGGTGGATCCTAGAAACTATCGGGTTACTTTTGGCTATGTGGGTGTGGTGGTAGTGTTGTACATGGTTCATTTTCTGGTGCTTCACCCTAGTGTCTTCGGGCTAGCCTTTTGGAGAGATATACTCCAGACATGCGATATTGGGGAAAAGTGAAAAACCAGTAGGGAAGTGGTAGAAGGGTACCCTTGATATTCTTTTTATATAATATGCTCTTTTATGTGATACTTGGTGAGAGTATCCATGGTGAGTTTGGGAACTTAGTATACTTTTTTAGGTGATGAGATAGTTTCAATTTTTTTTCAATGTGTTTTAGCATGTTTTCTTAATTTTTTCATGAGAGTATCTGGTGAGGATCCTACTTAGTATACTGTTATATTCACCCTAAATTTATATAAATTATTTTTCCGGTCAGTTGGAGTTGGTTAGAAATCAAGTGTGTTACTACTAGCTTAAAGTTTTGAAAGAGTTGTTTGGGATTCGTGGTTGCTACCGTTTTACTTTCTTTTGGCACTTATAGTTTTCCCTTTCAGTTGTAGTAGTTCTTTCATGACATAACATATGTGCACATGGGTTTATTTTACTTTGGGGTCTGAGTAGAAGTTATTTGGTTTCTATCTTATATCTCTCTTTCACATGTGTTCTCTTGGAGGGTAATGACTCTCATATGTGTTATTACTATACCCTCGGTACTAGTTGTCAACCCGGGGCCTACTGAAGGCGGGACTTGGGTGTCATTATCTATCTTCTCACATTGTCATCCTTAGAGGTGTACACTTTTTGGGGAGGGGTTATGATAATTCTAATGGATATATGATATCTATCATATTAAATAATAAAAAGAAGTTGTTCATTTAAGCTAAATATGGCGTATTATGTATGCTATCGAACATAGTGTTTCCTTTTAAAAACTTGGGATGCTACATTTGATTTAAAAGATGATGAAGGAGTATTCTGGGGTTATTATACTAATTCCAAATTTTATAGAGTTTTTAACAAAATGTCAAGGATTTTTGAAGAATAAACTCATTTGAAATTTGATGATGGTGATCCTTTTGATCACAAAGTGACTCAAGTTTATGAGTTAATTGAATCTATTGAATACATGAGACCTAAACTACTTTTTAACAACAAAAAGGATGATGATTTGAAAATTGATTTTGGTGAAACAAATCCTAAAAGGGTTGATACTGGTGAATCATATAGTGAGTTATCCAGAAAACCTAGAGTCCTTAAGGATCATCCTCTAAAAATAGTTATAGAAAGTTTATATGAAGGTGTTAATAATAAAATAAATATACTAAATATTGTATAATTATCTTCCTTTCTATCTCAACCAGAACCTAGAACTATATAATAAGCCTTAGACAATGAGAATAAGGTATGAGAATTAATTGATACACCCTCTGACTATCATGTTAGAATAACTAAATGGATATTTAGGAACAAATAGGATGATCATGGTGTGATCACTAGAAACAAAGATAGATTAGTTGTAAAAGGATATAAGCAAGAAGAAGGAATAGATTATAAAGATTCCTTTTCCAAATTAGCTAGATTAGAAGCAATTAGAATCCTAAAAACATATGCATCTCATATAAATTTTAAATTATATCATATGGATGTTAAATCTTCATTTATAAATGGATTTTTAATGGAGGTAGTTTATGTTGAACAACCTCCTAGTTTTGAAGACACTCATTTTTAAAATCCTTTTTTAAACTTAAAAAATATATCTATGGACTTAAATAATAACATAGAGCACGGAATAAAAGATTAATATCTTTTATTTTATAAAATGGTTTTGATTTGGGATTTGAATAACTCACTCTTTTCAAGATAACTTCATTAAAAGGTACTTTTCTTGTGTAAATATATGTTGATGATTTTATTTTTGGGTCAATAAACTAAAAATTATGTAATGATTTTTCAAAACTCATGAAAAAATAATTTAAAATGAGCATGATGGCTGAGTTAGACTATTTTCTTGGATTAAATATTTATCAAAAATAATTTTGGAATGTTTTAAACTAAATAAAATACATACTTTATTTAATTAAAAAGTTTAGAAATGAAAACATTAAAGCCTATTCAACTCCTATGAGTTCCAAAGTTATAATTGACTTGTGTGAGGCTCGAAAACTATTTGAAAATGTGTTATATAGAGGAATCATTGAAATATTTCTTTATATTACTGCATGTAGGCTAGAAATTATGTTTTTAGTGTGAATTTGAACTAGATTTCAATATAATACATAAGAATTATCATTTAAATGATTCCAAAAAAATTATGTTATTTAAAAGGAACTGCTTATCTCTATTTACTCTTTCCAAAAACCACAGATTTTAGTTTAACATTATATTAAAATTCCAAATTTTTTGGGTTTATATTGAATAGGAAATTAACCTTAGGAACCTATAATTTTCTAGGTATATCCTTAATATCATGGTCTAGTAAGAAACAACACTTTGTAGCATTATCAACTAATAAAGATGAATATATTGTAGTTGGAAGTTTTTATGCACTAGTGTTATGGATGAAACACATCCTGATGGATTTTGGATTCAATTTTAACTATGTTCCAATCAAATGTGATAACACAAGTGCAATCAACATTTCAAAGAATCCAATAAACCATTCTAGAAAAATCACATTAATCTAAGGCATGATTTTTTTAAGAGATCGTGCTCAAAAAGATGATATATCTTAAGAATTTATTTTCATGGAAAATCAATTAGTAAATATCTTTAGAAAACCTTTTCCTACAAATTTTTTTGATTTTATCAAATCTGGATTAGGTTTTATAATTTTAGTTAATTATATTTTACTTATTTCATAGTCTAGTGAGTGTGATGTTTTATTTATAAAATTTATATTTTCTTTATTTCATTAGAGGTTTAGTGTCACCATTTTGAGTATTAGTCACTGTTTCTGATGCTTTCTCTAGGGCGCGTGCATCCGTCCGTCTGCAGAGGAGCACACACTGCATTGTTGCCCCACATTCCCTCTTTCCAAAGGCGGGCAACATTCGCTCCTTATTCAGGGACGTCTGCTCCTTGATCGAAATGAGATGATGGGATGTCGGTTCTTCCTTCTGTGGATTCCTCCTCAGAACTCGTCACCTAGTCCGGTTCTCCCTCATAAATTTAATACATTGTTCGTGAAAATATTCCCAGTTCCATGTTTCCATGGACGTCGGTTAATTACATTGCTTCTGTCAGGACATTCCAAAGGGTCCGGCCAGGGCAGAAACCTGCAGTCGGGGGAGTAGTCACGTCGAGGCATCAGAAGCGCGTCTGGATGTTGGGGAACTGGAGTGTCTATCTTTTTTACCTTGTCATGGAACTTCTCGAGGGCGTGGAAGCCCGAGGCATCCCACATCGAGCACGTGGAATTATATGTCACAGACATATATATGAGGTTTTCCTCATCTTCCTGTGTTTAACACAGGGTATGCCGCAGGTTTAACGTCCAGTGGAGACGGTTATGCCAAAGGCGTACCATCCAAGGTTTTCCTCAGGCATCTCATGTTTATCAAGAGGTATGTCACCAGTTTAACATCCAGTGGAGACTAGACGACCTGATTAAAACACTATCTGGAGTGAATCAAATTAACGAGGGATGCTGATATCGGGGACAATCCATGGGCGACTTCCTGAATGTTGTGAAGAGGAGCGGACCAACATGATCTCACCGGGATATGACGGTCCGGGTGAGAATCAGGGTGGATGATGGATGGATGAATGAAGTGGAGGGGAATGAAAAGGGACCATTTCAAGGGCGACTGTGAATTTGGTCTTGAGTCTCGAAGAGACCTCCTATGTGTCCCCATGGCAGGGAATCAAAGTCCACGTAGTTCAGGATGGTGCCGGTGAACCGACATAAAGGTGGACCTTGGTCTGATGGATGTCGTCAGTGAACCAATGTGAAGGCGAACCCGGGGGTCCACTGGTGGTGGGCTTGAACCTCGTGAAGGATTTATACGTACCATTCCCTAACATGGATCAAAGACCTCGTAGTTCAAAGGTGCTTCGTCGACGAACTGACATGAAGTTGGACCTTGGTCCAGATGGTTTGGGGCTTACGCACTAGGCTGCCCAGGTGCTGGTGACCTGACGAGAATAAGTTCAGGATGACCAACAGGTGGTGGGCTTGAACATCTGGGAGGCCTCATATGTACCATGCCTTGACATGGATCAAAGACCACGTAGTTTAGGTTGGTCACAACGACTTGCCACTGGACCGGAATTTAGTTTAGCATCGTGCGAGACGAAGATGAACCCTGACGTGAATGAACGATGGGTGGGCTTGAACCTCATGGAGGCTTCCTACGTACCATGTCATGACATGGATCAAAGTCCTCGTAGTTAAAATGGTGGAAGTCCTCAGCGAACCGACGTGAAGGTGGACCTTGGTCCAATGAGAGATGGACTTGAACCTCGTGGAGGCTTCCTACGTACCATTACTTGACATGGATCAAATACCTCGTAGTTCAAAGGGTTGCATCGGTTAACCGACGTGAATGTAGACCCCGGGGTCCACTAGTGGTGGGCTTGAACCTCGGGAAGGCTTCCTACGTACCATGCCTTGACATGGATCAAAGTCCTCGTAGTTCAGATGGTGGGTGTCGGTGAACCGACGTGAGGAAGGAGGGACCTTGGTCCAAAGGGAGATGGTCTTGAACCTCAGGGAGGCTTCCTACGTACCATTACTTGACATGGATCAAATTACTCATAGTTCGGGATGGTCACAATGGATTGCCATTGGACTGAAATGCAGTTTAACGTCATGTTGGATGCAAGTGGAACTCGACATGAATAGATGACAGGTGGGCTTGAACCTTGTGGAGGCTTCCTACGTACCATGCCTTGACATGGATCAATGACCTCGTAGTTCAAATGGGTGTACAGTTTAATGTCATACTGGACGGGGGCATACAGTTTAACTTCATGCTGGAGGAGGGTATACAGTTTAACGTCATGCTGGACGAGGGTATACAGTTTAACGTCATGCTAGATGAGGGAATTTCCATGGCCGATGCTTACTCTAAGCCCACGTGAGTCATGCTCGGTGTGAGAAACAAGAGGCAGAAAGGACCTGATGATCACGTCGCGAAGGGTGCGTCCGTGAGAAGCGAAGAGGGGCTTACGCATTAGGCGGCCCATGGTGCTGGGACTTACTCCAAGATGGAGGCCAGAAGTGCGGCAAAGCGCAGCAAAAGAGGGATTTGGGACCAATGATGGGAGGTGCCTCATTCTCTACCGTACCCTCCACTGACCTTGGTAGTGGGGAAGTACGGAGATGCAGGGGTGCATCCATCCGTTGGGGAACTAGGGTCACCCTTCTCCTGTGGACATACGCCGCTCCGATAAGGAGGATATCGTCCCTTGTGGGGGGAGTGATTCCACTATTGTGGAGACGAGTGGCGTAAAAAATGTCCGAGTTGGGGGGACCCTTCGTGCGAGGCACAAGGTTGGGTCACAGTGTAACGTCATGTGTTGAGGACGTGGTGCTTGGCAGTTTAACGTCCTGTAGCTCGGACGGGGTTGGTTCACTCCACACCCCTGGGACTTACATAACTGGTACCCTTTGCTCCTTGGGGGAGGGAAGGTACCAGTAAGGCCGTGGTCAAGGGGGTTCATAGAGCAAACCATCGAGGGGTCCATGCTAGCGTGGCTATGCGAAGAAGCAATAGTCGTTAGCGTGCCTATGCGAAGAAGCATTGGGCGAAGCAACTCTACGAGTGGTGTTGTCTGTGGGACTTTGAAATCACATCGTGCATACCTGGAGGGTCGCACGGGAAGAGGAATTGCCAAGAAAAGGAGTGTAGTTTGCGAAGAGGAGTGCCTTGGCCTTAGCATGGGGCAAAGGTGTGAGTGGAGGGTGCTTCACGAAGTGGAATAGTATTTGCGGAGCACTTCCTCACGAAGCGGAGGTTCCTCGCGAAGCAGGGTGCTGCGAAGCAGTGTGCTTCATGATGTGTAACGATTCTCCCTTAGCATGGGGATCGCTAGTACAATATGGGTGTTTCATGAAGCATAAACGCTCCACGGCTGCCCGGGTTCCCTTGGGAATCCCCCTCCTTCGCGAATGCCCTTGGGCTTCACGAAGGGCATCCCTCTCGGAAGAGGGGCTCAAAACGAGCCAAAGTGAAGGCGTCACGCAAAGTAGAAGTACCTCACGGAGCTCATGATTCCCAGGGAAAAAGGTGTTTCATGATTCGGGAGTGGAGAAGCTGAAAGGTCGGATTGTCTATCCCCTGTGATTAGGGGGAACCCAGTATTTATAGGGAAGGGGCGCCGTGAAGCCGAACTCCCGCGCCGCCTCCGGTGCTTCGCGGTGCGCTCGTGAACGTCAGGCTGTTCGCGGAGAGGTACCGCCTCGGTTGCTTCGCGGTGGGCTCACGAACGTTAGGCCGTTCACGGAGAGGTACCGCCTCTGTTGCTTTGCGGTGGGCTCGCGAACGTCAGGCCATTCGCGGAGATGGACCGCCTCTGGAGCTTCGCGGGACCGCAATGCTTGGGGGTGCTTCGCATCTGTGCTTCGCGAGGCAGCGTGCGTGAATTCTTTTTCACTCCTTTCTTTCATGCAATATTTTGGTGCCAAAAAATTCCCGCCCTCAAACTTGGAGCCACGGAGGGTGAAGGGTTGAAGTCTGAGGGAAAATCACCAAAATTGTCAGCGGTTCGCAATGTGACTTCGCGAAGGGGGCCCGCGGTGCTGACCGGGGCACGGGATCCGGACGCACCGCGATGCTCTGCGCGGGCGAGGCATGCCGCAAAGCTCCGGGGTCGCTGCCTATAAATATGGGGTCGACCTCTTTTGTCTTCATGCGATTTTATTGTCTTTTTATGCTCTCAATTTTGAGAAGCTCCGCGTAATCCGTGCCTGCTCTCCGCGAATCGAGCTTCGCGGCGAACCACGGGTCTCCGACTCCGCGATTGCGCCAAGTGAACTCTTGTTTGCCGGCCTAGGTCAGACTCTGCGGCTTGATCTCGCAATCAACCTTCATGAGCCGGCTTCGCAATACAGCTTCGTGATCTGTTCAGAAAAAATTCTTTTCTGAGTGTCGGAACCGAAATGGACCATCAAGAAGCTGTATTGGGGGTGCTTGAAGATGCCGCCCGTCGGGATGAGATGGCCAATAGTCCTAGCCTTGGGGATATGGTCTGAAGTCACTCGGACCACATTTCTTTGACAGAGCTATTATCGGAGGGTAATAAAAATTATTCGCAGTGCAAGAAGCTGCCATTGTACGGCTTCGGGTTGCGGGATGACGTCTTCATCCCTGATGCGAGTAGGGACGAACCAGATTTCTGGTTTAGGAGAATGCCATGTCAGCACCAATGGTTCAGGGCATCCGATGGTCATGCGCGAGAGGAATTCACACCCGTCAACGCCGACTGTCACTACAACCATGTGAAAAATATTGACAGGAATCCACTACAACCGGAGACGTCCCCTCATCTCTACCGTAACATGCTGAAGGCGACTTTGTAGGATTCGAAGAAAGGGTGGTTCGATGAGTGGGACCTGTGCCAAGGAGGAAACTTTACTGATGACTGGGTTTGGTCCTACTGGGTAGGTGCCTCATGTGAGGAGTTTGGGGCCGAGATAAGGAGAGTGGGTTTATACGAGGCGGCATGGGCCTCCCAATTCCACTTTTACCAACCGAAACAATTGATGCCGGAATTACTGAGCAGATGGTCATCTAGGGCCAATACCTTTCACAAACACCATGGGGAGGTGGGCATCAGCCTGTGGGATGTTCACCAGATTTCGGGGGTTCCGATCTTGGGGGCCATGTATGATGAGTTCCTCCCCATCATGAGCGCGTGGGAGGATACAGAGAAAATGCCGCGACTGGCGTCAGTACTGATGGCACTCGTCCCTGGAGAGGACAAGGAGGCAATAAGGGATGTCTACTTTAAGAAGTGGTTCAAGTGCTTCCTGAATTTCCCAGAGAATCGAGAGTTCCGTCCAAGGCCTCGAACTTCTCCGAGGGCGGCCCAACAGGGTAAGGAGCACTTGTATTGGCAGGTCTTGGAAGACAACCAATGGAAGACTGGGGGTTTTAGTTTCAGCACTGAACAACAGCCGATAGTCAGGCTGGCGGCGTTCATTGCGGCTCTCATCTGCGGTTGGATCCTACCGGTGAGGGATACCAGCATGGGGGTGCGGCCCAGCTCGTTTATCATGGATTCCATGCTGGCCATGTGGCAGCGGGTCAATCTGGGGATCCCAATGCTCACCAAGCTGTACAGAATGATGCGACACATTAGCGAGGACAAGAAGCCTCCAAGGATATGGGGGCCCTTCCACCTACTATATGGGTGGATTGCGGTTCACATCAGGGGAATCTATGAGTATCCAAACCCTATCTCACTGCCGTGATAAAACTTACTCCCCTCCATCCTGAATGCGGCTGGGAGCTTCCTGTTCAAACTAACTATGCCGATGGTGATGAACCGGTTGTGGAGGTTGGATGAGTTTAATTTCCATCCCTTCCCATTGCCGACAGGTATACTCACCGACGACAGGCGAGGAATGGAAGAGCACCGGGCTTACCTCCTGGCCTTTCAAGGTGGAGTTTTGGTGGCACGAGTGGATCATGAGCTGCTCTGCGAACCGTAAACCCCGCATCGGTTTGCGAGGTAGTTCTGGTGCCTCCAACGGCTGACCCCGCAGGTCTAATGGGAGGTGCGTCATGAGGATCACCCATGTGGGATGAGGCAGTTGTGGCTCATGTTCACACGAGAAGATGGGAAGATGCGAATTGCATTGACTCCATCCACCACCGCTTTCGGATTGGTGAGGGAGTATGCCATTAGTTGGGAGGCTTCTTACCCAGGGGAGATGCTGAATCAGCCAAATATTCGGGTTGGTGACGGTGGGCCTCCTCTATCCGAGGTCGGGGTCGGAGGGCAGCTAGGGCCTCTCGCGGTGGTGGGGCTGTCGTGGCGGTGAGACCCGCTCCAGCCGAGGGTGTGGCAGCAGCGGCGGATCCGGTGATTCCGGAAGAGGAGGGTCATCCGAAGGGGCGGCCAACAAGGGGATTTCGTAGGATATCCACTCAGGCTCCAGGGAAGCAGCTGCGTCATATTGACATGGCATAGGATGTCGTCTTCCTGGAGGCCTGGGACATTTGAGATGTCAACCGGAAATTCCTCAGTCCACCCGAGATATGGGCGCACTTGAATCACCTCGGGATGGAGTTATCAGGCATAGGCCCAGTCCGGGCTAGTTTCATGGCTTCTCCGGCAGAGGCAGAGCAATACTTGGACGAGCTGGAAGACTACATTCATTCCAGTGGTGTCCCTCGCCCAATGACAGACCGGGTGAGGGTACTGCTAGATCGAACGGTCCCCCCACAGTTGTCAGCCACCGATCTAAGGGTGTGCTTCCCCCTACTTGAAGAATCATAGGACTCCTCTTGAGAGGATGAGGTTGGAGGAGGGAGCCCGTTGGAGGAGGGAGAGGTCGGAGATCAAAACTTAGATTCCGATGATTTTGCAGAGGCTCTCGAGGTAGCATTCCAAACTTATTTCCTTATGGTCATTTATTGGGTCATTATGGAATTCTCACCGATGTTTGAGCCATGCAGGAGGAACTTGTTCGCAGGCCTCGTTCTTGCCCCTCGGCGGGTGATGATGCAGGACCTTCAGAACCCGCGCCTATGGCTGCATCTAGTTCCGCGTCTGGTGGGACTAGGGCACCTGAGGTGGCTCCTCCGGAATCTCCAGACCTTCCAACAGTATACAGAGGGCCTCACCTCGGGGTCCCATTGGTATCAGCTCAGGAGCAGCACCGGGAGTTAGATCTATATAAGTTTCCTCTACCGGTTTCCTTGTCGTCATATGTAGACTATGCCAACCAACATTTATGTTCCTCTCTGTCGTGCAGTTATCCGACTGGAATGGGCTGCTGTGGAAAGGCTAGTCGGGATGTCTGGTGGCATCCCTCCTAGGGGCATGCCGGTGATGGTGGAGATAGTCCCCCCCATCTCCCCGAGCTGCAACACACATCATCACTGGTGGGGCCACCATCAAGGTCGTGCCTGAGGTTATTGAGGTGGACTCCGATGAAGAGGATTGACCGGCCGGTCCCAATACTTTGGCGCCTACTTCAGCGCCAGATGTTGCGCCAGATTCAATGCCAGATGAAGATCCTGCTGAGGACTTCCTGTGGGCGTATCCTGCGTACGAGCCTGCCAATCGTGCAGACTGGGACGAAACGGCCTCGGACGAGGAAGACATCAGCATAGTCCACCGCCGGTCATGGAAGCTAATCATGCGCTTCATCAGGGACACCCCCAAGCGCTATGGCTGGAAGAAATGGACAGAATTCGCTCACGGCTACGCGAACTGTGTGCTGGGGGAGTGGATTCCCAACATCCTTACGCGCTCGTCCGAGATCTTATGGCGGAGAAGTTCTGGGAGCATGATCGTGGGCTCAGCGTGGGCTGGCAGTGGAGGAAGGCGACAAACATCAAGAAGCTCTAGGAGGCTGAAAGCGAGGTCCAACAGCTGCAGACCCAGGCGGATGAGCACTCATCCTCCCTCGATGCACAATCCGAGCTGATCTCACGGTTGAAGACCCAGCTGGCAGAGGCAGAGGAGCATATGAGGCAGGCTTCTGGAAAGATGGCTGCCATTCAGGCCGATGTAGAGAGGGCCAAAGCCAAGGCTGACGAATTGCACCCCACCGCTGCTGAGGAGGAGCAGGAGCTGAGTCAGCGGAAACAAGTCTTGGACGCCACAAGCCGAAGGGTGGTGAAGCTGCAACGCTCCTTTGACGAGGTCAACCTGTCCATGGGGGGAGTCGACCCTCAGGTACTGTAACAAACTAAAAACCCTTTATTGGTACTTTTGCGATTCAATTTCATCCTTTGTTTTGAATGTCGTAGCATGTACGATTTCCACTATTTAAATCAGTTCGTTACATCACTACAATGTTTGCGGGACGTTCAGAGCTAATTCCCCAAGCTCACGTGGGTCAAGCCCGATGTGAGAAACAGGAGATAATTGCCTTCTTGTCCCACCTAACATAAGAGTGGAGACCATGCTCCGGGCATCCGGGATTTGGATTACCAGTCCGGATTTCCGAAAGATGGGAGAGGCTTGGCCGGAGAAGGAACTTCTCAAAATAGCAGAATTACTATTTCTTCAGCATGCCCTCATGCACGAACGGTGTAACACCAGGGGCATTGAAATCGGTCCAAACAGACAGAAATGGGAAGCATGAATTATGATGCCCAAGGTTCAGAGCACTGTGGGGATGTCGTGACAATAAAGGACAACCGTTAACCATGGAGGAGAAGCGGTATCCTTACTGCGTTAGCCTGGAATGGGGAAAAAAATGAGGGTCGACCATTGACCATGTTCGAAACACGGGACAATGTCACAAATGTTGTTGTTCAATCTTTCAGGACGTTGACCCAGGACAGTTGGAGGACCATAGGTTGAACATCCATACTGTTAGGGGGTCCTTCCAAACATGTCCAGTCTTCCGGAACGTTGTCCCAGGACGGTAGGTGAGCTGATGCGGCATGAGACCAGGCCGTTAGTGGGTACCTTCAGACATGAAAGGAGATGAGGGTCCGAATAAAGGGCACGCAAAGCGTGGAATATGGAGTGATTGTTTGTCCGAACAAAATTCGACACTTAGGTAGTTACACCATCGTGGTGGGAGTATACCAGATGGGTGCGTTGGTTTGGTCATGGATCTTTCCTTCTTTGGGACAGGGCCTCTCTAGCGAGGGGTCCGACCAGGGGGACGGAAAGGGGAAGGATGGGATTGGTGATTTCTATAGGCTGGACCCTAGGCAAAATACCAGGGTGTCTCTACGTATCCCATGAGGATGGGAATCAAGCCATACGTAGTTCTGGAAGCATAGTTTAACGTCATGCAGGACGATGAGAAGCCTAGCTGTGTTGGTACACATCCTGCCAAAACTACTAATCCCACGTGAGTCATGCTCGGTGTGGGAAACAAGTAGTGGTGGGACATTCCCGACACAGAAAAGGGGAGGTTAGGGTGGAGAGACGCTTGGTGAATACCGAACCCATGATACTAACATGCCCATGTGGCACACTTAGATGCGCGAAGAGATAGAGCCGAATATGTTGGAATTCCACTTAAACATGAGGAAGTGGAAATGTGTGAATCATGACGCTTGAGATTTGGATCACAATGACGGTGGCATGATGATAGAGGATAACTGTTAACCATGGCGGAAACGCAGCGTCCATATCGCGTTAGCCTATAATGGGGACAAACAAATGAGGGTTGACCATTGACCATGTTCGAAACATGGGACCATGTCGCAAATGTTGTCAAAGATCCTTAGGGACGTTGGCCTGAAACGATTGGAGGGCCCTTAGGTCCAGCATCCATGGAGATCCCTTAAGCCTAGTATCCATGCCGTCCGAGGGTCCTTTTGGATGTGGAAGAGGATGAGTATCCAAATAGCAAGCTCACGAAGCTTGGTCATCGGATGAGGGGAATGTCCCCATGAAAATCCCACACTTCGGGCTCTTTGTCAAAACACATCTGAATACGAAAACGAGATGTATTAGATAGAGGGAGAAGAGTTCTTTTTCAATAGGGAGATCTTAGTTTAGGGTCGTAGAATTCAGACCAAAGAATAGGGGGTGTGTATGGTGTGGTGAACAACCCGACGTTAATGAGGACATAATCCCATATCACACCACATGACACCCTTGAGAGAGGTTTTGGGTCAAGGGACCGAAAGTGAAAGTTAGTCTGGGCCTGCGGGGAAGTGCCCGAGCGCTCATACGTATCTCATGAGGATGAGAATAAAGCCATACATAGTTCTTGAAAATGTCTTAGTTTAAGGTCTTAGATCTTGGACCATGAGTGGGTAAGGGGAGAAAGGGACACATGGCAAGGTGGTTACAAAACCTGACGTGAATGAGGACCTAAGCCCTACTTACCATGTGTTCTCTGGGGAAATGCTCAAGTCGAGGGACCAAACATGAAGGTTATGTTGGGCCTACGGGGAAGTGCTTGGGCGCTCCTACGTATCTCATTAGGATGAGAATCAAGCCATACGTAGTTCTGCAAGGTGGAACGGTAAGGTACCAGTGCCAGGGAAAAGGGGAGTGCGGGCGTGGACCTTGCACTAAAAGAAACGGAATTTGATAAATCTTGTTTGTCCTTTAAGGTGAGTGGTTTTTTTGTGAAGCGACAGGGCTAGGGTAGTAGGTCGTGGTGTTGCCACAAGAATCAAGCCGTGATAGGAGTTGACAAATGGCATGGCACGTGACCAATACCCAACGTGATGTCCTCTACAACGAGGTCATCACAATGCAGTTCTATTTCTTGTCGTGCGGCTAGGATGATAGTGTCACAGTTTAGGGTCGTCTGATAGGACCAAGCATGCATTTTAACATCATGCAGCGTAGATGTAGCAGACGCGATGCTAGGCGGAGAATGTGTGCAGTGTCATGAAACACAATTGATGGAGACATGATCCCACATCACACTGTACACCACTCCGAGAGGGATACCTTAGGCCGACGGGCCTATATAGAGGTAAGAGGTGAAAAGAAGGGGGAAAGACTAGATCCCTAAATGGAATGAACCCGAAGACAAGGCGTTTGGGTAGTCCTACGTATCCCATGAGGATGTGAATCAAGCTGAACGTAGTTCTGAGGAGATTTTAGTTTATGGTCTTAGAGCTCGGACCGTGAATGGCGACAACTTCCCGAGTAAGCGCAGACGTTAACCCAATCCCTAAGCCCATCTGAGTTAAACTCGGTGTGGGAAACAAGGGTGGAATCCTTATCGCAATACTTGGGGCGTCCATCAAAGGGGAGTGGGCAGAGAGCCCCAAAGGACACCTTTGACACGGCTTGTTCCCCCAATGCGCAGACGTGCACGGAGGAAAAAGTACCAAGAGTTCTGAGACTCTACTTGGACATGATGAGAGTGAAGAATGATGTGAATTGTGTAACCAAAATTTTGGGCTTAATGGGGTTGGCGTGGCGATAGAGGAAAACTGTTAACTGTGGCGGAAAAAACAGTCTCCATATCACATTAGCCTGAGGTGGGAACAACAAACGAGCATCGACCGCTGACCATATTCGCAATGTGGGATTTCATCGATTTGTTGTCCGCAACCCTCGGGGGCGTTGGCCCGTAATGGTAGGAGAGCCCTTGGTGATTGTATCCAGGCTGTTATTGGGGGTCCCTCCGGGTGCGAAAGATAATGGAAGCCCTGATGCAGGGATACAAAAAGCTTGGAAAGTGGGTGCAGACGTGTCCGAGTAAAGTTTGGCATTCTAGGTAATAAACCAGAGTACCCTTAGGCACATTGGTGAACCACTGAAAAGGGTCAACAGAACATCTCGGGAGGGAGAGGTACATGGCATGGTCATTACAGGACTGACGTGAATGAGGACATAATCCCATACCACACCATATACACCCCTCGTAAAGGAAGGGTAGGCCAAGGTGGGATGAAGATTCTCGAGAGATGGGGATGGACCTGAAGCCTAGACATTCAAGTGATCCTACGTATCGCATGAGGATGGGAACCAAGCCACCCATAGTTCTCTAGATGCAGTTTAACGTCATGAGGGATGAGGAGGGGAGTAATATACCCCCAAACAAGGGAGGTGTACGGTACAACGAATAAACCGACGTGAATGAGGACATAATCCAACACCACACCATACACTCTTATAAGAGAGGACCTGGGCCGGGGGCCCGAAAAGGCCAAGCGGCCTGAGGCTAGGCCTCGGTGAGGGAGACATGAGGATGGGCCTCGGTTAGGAAGACCTGACTAACTTGCAGTTTAACGTCTTGCAGCAAGGACGGGGAAAGAGATAATTGTATTTCATCCGAGGATGTGTACGGCATGGCAAGTAACCTGACGTGAAAGAGGACACAATCCTACACCACGCCATACATTCCTTATAAGAGAATCGGGGCTATGGGCCCGACCGCTGGCACCACCCGGAGGGAATTTTGTCGCTTCAGGATGGGGCAGAACGAGTTACTGCACTCGATGTTTGGGCCATCTCAGGGTGGACTTGAGGATCCAGGACACTGTTGACCATGTTTGAAACACAGTGTTCCTATGGTGACCTGATATGGGAGCAACAAATGAGCGTCGACCGCTGACAAAATTCGCAACACGGGACTTGTATTGGCTTGTTGCTTGGAAACCCTTGGGGGCGTTGGCCCGTATCGGTAGAAGAGACCTTGGGAGTAGTATCCAGGCCGTTATTGGGGGTCCCTCTGGGTGTGAAAAATGATGGAATCCCAGTCAAGGAGTGGGTGAAGCATAGTTGTATCCATCCATGAAAGTGGAAAACATCTCCAGGGGGACGTGCAGCCAGGTCAAGGCTTTCTCGATGTGAGTTGGGGAAAAAGTGTGCACCATGCCATATGTCTTAACTCGAGGGGAAGATTTTGGCTTTTGGGCTGGGCCAACGGATGAAATGTCCGGGTGTTTCTACGTATCCCATTAGGATTGGAATCAAGACACACTTAGTTCTTGAAGGCCATGCAGTTTAATGTCATGTGGTGAGGACGTGGGAGGATAGAAGAACGGGAGTGGGCACATGGTTCAACCCTTACAATCCTTCTATGAGCGGGGTTGTATGAGCGGGACTAAGAAAGCCTACTCCTCTCTACGCAAGGACCCTCCAAGGAAAATATTCCCAGGGGGGATAGTGGAAGAGAAGAGCTTGGGGCTGGGCTCAAGATGAGGCGTCCGAGCATTCCTACGTATCCCATTAAGATGGGAATCAAGCCACACGTAGTTCTTGAGGCGCAGTTTAGCATTGTTCTGGATGAGAAATGTGTCTCAACTGGGTATATGTATGGTACGACGGGTAACCCGACGTGAATGAGGATGTAATCCCACACCACACTGTACAATCCCATAAGAGAGTCTGAGTTGACGAAGGCCAAGGGGCCCGAGGTTGTGCATTGGTCAGGAAGGCCTGACTGGCTTGCAGTTTAACATCTTTCAGTAAGGACGGGGGCCGGGGGCCCGAAGAGGCCAAGGGGCCTGAGGCTGAGCCTCGGTCAGGAAGGCCTGACTGGCTTGCAGTTTAACGTCTTACAGTAAGGATGATGGGAGATCTTAGTTTAAGGTCATAGATCTCAGACCATTTTGTGGTTTATCATCCTGCAGGACGGCGGTTTACAGTTTAAGGTTGTGTTGGACCATACAGTTTAATGTCATGTTGGACCGTCTAGGATTAGGTGAAGTACTGCTTGAGGAACCTGGAATTGGTGGGAGGAGTTACGCGCTCACCATCCGTGGTCACCAAGGAGTACGCCCCGTTGGGGTAAACCTTATGGATGATATAAGTCCCTTCCCATTTGGGTTCTAGCTTGGGTAGTTTTCTACCAGGGATCATTGGCGCTCGAAGGGCCACCACTAGGTCGCCCTGTAGAAAATAACGGAGGAGAACCTTTATGTTGAAGGCCCTCATTATATTATTCTGATGCCTTTCCAAATTGTCCAGGGAACGAAGCCGGTTCTCATCCAGTGCTTCTAATTCAGCTAGACGAATTTCGTCCACCTCATCCGGTGCCTACTGGTCATAGACTGCAGTGCGTAGCAATGGCACCTAGATCTCAATGGGTAGGATGACCTCAGCCCCATACACCAGGGAATATGGGGTCACCTGGGTAGAGTTGCGAGTTGTCGTCCAATAAGCCCAGAGGGCGTTGGGGAGCTTGTCCGGCCAACTATTCTTGTTCTGACCAACCATCATCTGCAGAATATTAGAGAGGGTTTTGTTGAATGCCTCGATCTGTCCATTTTCCTGCGCATGATAGTGGGAGGTATGGTTCGAACGAATTCCGTACTTGGCGTACAATTTCTTCAGCTCAGCCGCTCGGAATTTGGTGCTGTTATCGGTGAGGACGGCGTGAGGGACCCCAAATTGGTGGATAATATTGGAGCTCACAAAGTCGATGATGGAACAGGCCTTGACCTCTTTGAGTGGAACTGCCTCTGCCAACTTGGAAAAGAAATCTGTAGCAGTCAGGTAGAACCTACACTGGCGAGCCGTTGCCGGTGGATATGGTCCCACTACATCAAGTCCCCATACCGCAAATGGCCAAGAGTACTTGGTGGGGTGGAGGGGCTCCAGTGGCCGATGCAGGAAGTTGGCGTGGACTTGGAACGCGTGGAATATCTTGGAATACCAGATATAATCATGGATCATGGTGGGCCAGAAGTACCCCAACCTCCAGATTTGATGGGACAGCTTCGGCCCAGCTTGATTGGCACCACAGGAACCGGCGTGGACCTCTTGCATAACTTGAGGAATCTCTACCCCCTAAATGCAACGGAGGAGGACACCATCGATGGTCCGCTTATAAAGGATATGTTCAAGACTGGTGCTGCTCTGGAGGGTAAATTGCAGCATGTGGCGTTGGATTCGCTCGAGCTTGGGCCGATCATCCGGGAGGCGACCATTTTGGAGATACTCGACAAAAGGTGCCCTCCAGTCAAGAGTGACTTCAACCACTGTTTCTGACGAACCCGGGACCCATGACGTAGAGGGCCCGGTGGTGAGATGACATACCCACAGGCCATCATTGTCCTCTTGGGTGACTGGGGAAATGAGTCTCCGGTGTGCCACATGTATGATCAAATCATCTTGCTTGGGTTCTGTGAGCGACGCAGCTAAGCCAACCAAGGTGTCTGCTTGACCGTTCTGTGACCGTGGGACATGGGTAATCTCTGGTCGAGAAGAGAACTGAGCCATTAGGTAGAGGGTGCACTCCAGCAATGGTACAAGATTTGGCTTCCTGACGACATAGTCTCCATTGACCTGTTTGATTACCAGCTCGTAATCTCCTTTCACATGTAGATGCGGCACGTCGATCTCAATGGTCAGCTCGAGGCTGGTGATGAGAGCCTGGTACTCTACCTCGTTGTTGGTACAACCTTCTGACAACAAGAACGAGTATAGTAGGATGGCTTGCACCGGGATAATGAAGGCGATACCCAGGCCCACTCTGTTGAGCTTAGGATCGTTGAGCCTCCTACCGGTGGGACTCCGGGAGGCACCGTCGAAGTGCATTTGCCAACATGGGATGACACGATCGACTGAGAGGATCGTCTCATCAGGAAAATCCAGGTCCAGGGATTGATCCGTGGAGGTTGGATGGGCAGCTAAAAATTCTGCCAACGCCTGTCCTTTAATGGCCTTCTGAGGTATGAACCTGATATCAAACTGCTGGAGAATCACCGCCCACCGTGCTAGTTAGCCAATCAACATGGGGCGGTTCAGGATGTACTTCAGTGGGTCTAACCAGGAGACCAATTGTACCTCATGGTGCTGCAAGTAATGCCGTAACTTCTATACGGAAAAGACGAGCACAAGGTAGCTCTTTTTGATAGGGGAGTATCTGGCCTCTGTATCGAGAAGCATGCGGCTGAGATAGTAGATACTGTTCTCAGTACCCTCATTATTCTTCTGGGCGATCAGTGCACCGAGGGATCATTCCAGGGTAGTCACATAAAGGACCAGCGACTTTCCAGAGATGGGTGGCATCAAAACTGGAGGTTGGAGCAGATACTGCTTGATTTCCTTGAAAGTGGTCCGACACTCCTCACCCCATTCATAGGAGGTTCCCTTCTTCATGAGCCAAGAAAAGGGCTTACACTTGCCGGTCAGATTCGCGATAAATCGGCGTATATAGGCTAAGTGGCCTTGGATACCTCAAAGTTCCCGAATATTTATCGGGGGAGGCATTTGGATGATGGCCTTGATCTTATCTGGGTCGATCTCAATGCCTAGATATCTAACAACAAAGTCAAGAAACTTCCCAGAGGTGACCCCGAAGGCACACTTCAACGGGTTCATCTTCAGGTGACGGGAACGGAGGAAACCGAACACTTTATCAAGGTCTTTGAGATGGTCCTGGCGCTGGCATGATTTGACCACTAGGTCATCTACGTAGCATTCCAACAACATCCCAAGAATTGTCTTGAATATGCGATGCATGGCCCTCTGATAAGTGGCACCTGCATTTTTTAAGACGAAGGGTATAACCTTGTAGTAAAAGGTACCTTGGGGAGCCCTGAAGGCAGTGGACTCCTCTTCCTCGGGGGCCATCTGGATATGAATGTACCTGGAATACCCATCCATGAAAGGGAGAGCTTGGAACCCGGCCATGGAATCAATCAATAACTCATTCACTGGGAGTGGGAAGTCATCCTTTGGGCAGTGGAGATTAAGGTCGCGGAAGTTGATGCAGACTCTGATATGCCCATTCTTCTTCCTGACTGGCACAATGTTGGCAAGCCACTTGGGGTACTGAACTTCCTTAATGAAGTTGGATTTGATAAGTTTGTAAACTTCAGCCTCAACCATAGCACCATGAGAAGGGTGAATCTTCCTGGGGGGATGCTTAAACCCATGATGGTTTGCCGGGAGGCCCAAATGGTGAATGGCTACCTAGGGATCTAGTCCTGGAATCTCATTGTAACTCCAGGCAAACACGTCACGATGTTGTTTTAGAAAGTCTATGTACTGCTGCCGCTCCTCGGGGGACATGGCTGCACTAATCAATGTGGGTTTCGGATCTGCCTCACTACCAAGGTTCACCTGTACCAGTTCATCAACCGTGGTAGAGACGCCTTCCTCAAAGGCGAGGGGAGCATCCTCCAGGTCTTCCTCTCCACCCGTGGGGGGATTTCACGCAACGGGAGATTCTTCTTGGCTATCAAAACCTGAGGGGCAGCTGGTGCCTGCTTGGGCAACAGTGGTAATCATATCAGGAGACTCACTTGCCATTGAGACCATAACAATGAAGGAAGTCGACCCTATCCCATCTGGCCTTCGGCCTAAGGGGCCACGTTTGATGACAGCAAAGCAGTGGTGACTTGTCGACCTGAGTCGGTTGATTCCATCCCAGCGGAAGAGACACGTATTGAATACCTACGTTGTCATAATCTTGACATTCCAGTACCGCACAGGGGTAGGAGGCTCCAGGATTACCTGAGCCTGGTTGGTGTAGGAGTACAAGGTTATTTTCCACCATCGCTTGTACATGGGAACATGCCTTCCTTTCATACTTGAAATAACAAAACACTACCCCATGTTGGGGGTTGTGGCCTCCAATCGGTGGATTAGGAGGATGTAGGCATCATCCATGCTTGCCCAGGGATCACTCGTGACTAGGGATGGTTTATACTCACTTACTAGGGTTTTCTTATCCTTACTCTTGTAATAATCAGCATCCAAATAGCAGGCCTCTCAAGAGGCGAAAGGAGATGCATCTCCTTGTAGAACTCCTACTCGACCATTGAGGGAGTATTTGAGGCATTGGTGATATGACGATGGGACTGCTACATGTAGATGGAGCCATGGACTACCCATCAACGCGTTGTAGGCGGTGTCCTGAGAGACGACCATGAACTCGATGCTGGAAATTAAGCCATCGAACTGAGTCTTCAGGTGGATCTTTCCGACTGGGGTTTGCTCGGTCCTATCGTATCCCTGGATTTTGAGGTCAGAGGGAGTTAAATCATCTTTAGACAGACCCAGCTTTCGCAATGTATGAGACAGAATTAGGTTGATTCCGGAACCCGTGTCAATGAGGCAGCGGTGGACTTCCACACCATTGAAGTGGCCAGTGATGTACAGCGGGCGAATATGCCCCTGTATAGGAGGGTCCTCATCTTCACCGGAGAACAAGATAACCGCCTGACATTCGGCGTTCTCAATTGTCTCAGCGTTGAAGGCTTCCACAGCTGCTACCTCCGTCTCAAACTGAAGGGGGATCCTTAGGGCCTCGACATCTGGTTCACGCATTTCAGATGATAGGAAAAGGGCCTCAAGGATAGAAATCCTTGCTAGAATGCCGACCAGGTGTTTCAGAACATCATACTTTCATGCCAAGCGCGAACCTCTTCTTACAAGAGGCCATTCAGGAGTTGGAGGCAAAGCGGGTCCTGCCGGTCGAACCGACGGTTGGCTAGTGCTGGGTACATCCTGCTTCCTACTAGTTGAATCCTGGAGAGTAGTTTCCAGACTAGGGTCGGACATCGGATATTGGCCTGTAGCCGGGAAATACTGACTATGATACGAATGAGGTGGCTCTTACTGATCTAGTAGCACAAACAACGGTGGAGGTTGAGTTGAGGACATCAGATGGGGTTGCGCGTGCTGAGCTCTGCGCTGAGCCTGCTGTTTGGTCTCAGTAGCTTGCACGACTTGGCTGAAATTTCCCGCTAACATGACTCGACAACTGGCTTGGTTGTGGTTCTGCTGACATTGACATCGGCTGGGGACATTGGGGAGGCTCTCCTGACGTTCCCCTTCGTCGGGAGTCATATAATGCTTCACCAAATCCATGGTGTTAATCAAAGCGTACCCCTAGCTGTCGCTCGATGAGTCATCCACTACCAGGAAAATTCTAGGAGGAATCCCCATTTCAGGGGGCATAAAGTCGCCAAGAGTGCGGGATGACGATGACACTGGCGGAGCACGTTGTTTCTTCTTGCGTTGTCGCTGCTTGCCCTATTGGGGAGAGGTCGAATGTGAAGGCGATGCAGAGGTACTGGATACTTCTTCTGAAGGTTATGGCTACTTTAAGCATGCCTGGATGATACCATGGGAACATACGACGGTTTTTAGATCCATCCAGTCGTCGTATCTCTGGGACCCGTGGCAGGGAACCTGCTGCCACTCGCCTTCGCTGTCACTACCGATCTCTGACCCTGCAAAGACACCTACTACTTTTGTTGGTGCTAGGCCCAACCTGACTATGTTTTTGTTGACCTGGTCTTGAATCCAACCTTTTAACACGTAGCATTTCTTGAGGGTGTGCCCCATAATCCGATGATAAGGATAGTAGTTGGGGTGATCTGTGAGATTCGCCTCTATAGGCCTTCTGCACTCGGGCAAGCGCACAATCCCTTGCTCTAGAGCACTTCGGAAGTAGCCAGGGACCTGATTTTCGTTGAAAGAATAAGTCTGGTGCCTTTTTTCTGGATAGGGGTCCTGGAACTGACGAGGGGCCGGAGGGGCCTTCCGAGGAGGCGGTGCTTGATTGTCTTGCCTAGGTGGAGGTGGCGCATTGCACGGGGGAACCTGTCAATTCTAAGGCAGTCGCTGCTGGGTAGGAGCCTGCGCTTGAGGTGGAGGACCTCTGCGGGGTTGCGGGGATGGTGCCGTTGGCAGTAATTCTAGTTGTCTGGGGGATTCTATTTGGGCCACAGCGGTGGGTTCGGCTCTGGCAGTCCTCCTGGCTGGGATCATAGGGGGCAACGAACATGCCTGACTAGCATGTTGTAGTGCCCTCTCAATGCGCTGAGCCTTATCTGAGAAATCCAGGAATCCTCCAGGGTAGTTCTAGGTAATCAGAGAATGTACCAGCTCCGTTTTAACGTTTCCTACATACATCATCAGTAATTTCTCCTGGGTCAGTGGCATATCGAGGGAGTATGTAAGTCCCTTCCACCAGGCGATGAAATCTGCGACTCGCTCATCAGGACTTTGCTTGCATTGAAGAGGTCTGCAATGCTGGTCTTCTGCGTGGTGGAGATGAACTGGTATAGGAACTGCCGGCAGAGATCCTCCCAACCGTTCACCGATCCGATAGGGATCTGGCTGTACCAGACGAATGCGGGACCTTCCAATGTCTGCACGAAACATCGGAGCTTGGTGGCTTCTTGCTGGGCTGGAGTACCCATCACGGGGCCACACCTGCAGGAAAAATGGGCCAAGTGCTGCGGTGGGTCCCCTGTCTCGTTGAAGGGTGAGAAAGTGGGGTTACCAAAACCTGGGGGTGTGGGAATATCATCCACCCACGCGGGATACAACTTTCCATCTGGTGGGACTGCCACCTGCCGTGTTTCCAACGCTTCGAGGCGAGCTATGAGTGGCGTTATAAGATCATCTGGGTGGGAGTCCCTGTCTTGACGGGGATCCCTAATCACAAGTGCGTTTCTAGGTTCTTCGACACGATAGATGGATTCAGAGGCTCGTGGATTGACTGGCGGAGCGGCCTGTGGGGCGACTGGGGGAACTCAAACCAGATTCTTCAGATTGCCCCATCGTTCAGGGGGGTTTGGCGAGATGTATCGCGCCCTCTTTCCGTAAGTTCCGGCTTCTACCCTGTCTGTGAAAGTAGCATGATCAAGGTTTCCCAGAGGCATCTCACTGGGAGGAAATTGTTCCTTCCCCTGCTGCCCCAGCTTGGGATTACCATAGTCAGGTTGCTACTCTACAGTGCGCTCGACCAAGAGTTCATCAACCAGCCTCTTCTGCTCAGCAAGCTACTCGCGTAACATGGCCTTCTCGGGATCTTCTTATGTTTTCTATATAGAGGCAGACGGGTCGGAGTGCTTGACAGTTCTGATGTGCTCCTTACCCTTACCGGTATTTTTACTAAGTACCAGTGACTTAGTGGGTACAGGGAGGCCTAGAAGGTTCCTCTGCTAACGGGTAACCCTCCCTGATGGGTCCAGTAGTGGCGGTACGCCCTCAGGGGGTAAGTATCCATCGAGAAATTCAAGCTCATCCTCCTTGTCCGCTATGTCAGCCATGTGGACCGCGACCCCTCTCGAGGGCATGTCCTCAATGTCGCATAACGAATCGGGCTGCCATCGGATAGGGCTGAAGAAGAGAGCGGCATAGTGTCCCTAGCCACAGACTTTCACATGGGGGGTAGCTTCCCTGATGAATCTGTGGAGTACTTTGAAACTCTGAACACATTTCCATTGAAGTGTGCTATGACGACCTGGTGACTAAGAGTGCTGGGCCATAGGGAGTGCGGCCAAATCGACTAGGTGGCATTGCTCGCCGATTTCTTCAAAGTGCTCTCGACTTATGGGGTACATCACCCGCTCATAACGAAGGCATAAGTGTGTCACCCATAGGGTTTAGCAAAAGCACCACACTTCTTTTGGGGTAAGGGACTCTGGTGCGCGAAATTTCAGCACCGCCGTCGGCCAGAACTTCTCCGGGAAGTGATCCGCTGTGAGAATGCTCCAGAAGCTCCTGGGTTTGGACTCGAGGTCTGGCCCTGTATTGCCGCACTCGTCAACCGGGGGTGGATGAGGGACCAGTACTGGTACCGAGGCGGACCTCTGGGACAGTAAACTCAGCGGCGGAGAATACGGCGAATGAGCTGACTGGCTGCCAAATTCCGGGCCATCCTCTGAAGAGTGAGGTGACCTTACCACGATATCACGATACGATGGGCTGATAGCCACAACTTCAGGCACATGAGTTGTGGTTGCCGGCAATAGGTCATGTCGTTGTTCTACCGTCGTTGGTCCCCAAAATAGCTCTCTGTGATCTCTGGTAGAGGTAGAGGGCGCTTCTGGTGACAATGGTGGTGATTGCACGGTCGGGACCTATGGAATTTCCACGATTTCTTCCTCCTGGATGTACCTACGGAGAGAGGTGGGAATCTGTTGGACCTCGCATTCCGGGAGAATGAGGCTGACTCACCAGGTTCCTGCCCCAGTCCTTGATGCCGAGGTGCAGGGAGAAGGTTCCATCGCTGAGTCGCATTCCGCTTCAGAATCCGAGAAACGAGACGGTTTGATCTCCACCCCCCCAGGATTCTTCCTGTGGAGGCGACGACCCGCTCATCTACCCCGGGGTGGCTCTTCGGGACAGGGTTGATTCTCAATATGTAGTCTTGGGGCGGTGCTGGCGCCGTGGCAGAGAGGGCCCCCGCTCGAGGTGGCCGGGGTGTGAGGGGCACCCGGGAAAATGTCAAAGGGTACATGGGGAGGACCTCCATGGACATTACGGGCGGAGCGAGGCTGACCTTCACTCCCCAAGTTTCCGGGGCGAGGAGGACCTTCGCCAGTTGTAGAGAGAACGTAGGGAGGACCCCCACGTTGGAGAAAGACCAGATGGACAGTGCCTTCAGATCGGTGGTCGGGGGTAGGAGGAGGGACTTCATACCCTATATAGTGGGCTCGGGAGAGGTTTTCGCGCCGAGCGTGACCGCCGCGGGGCGGGTCTTCCTTCGGGATGGGGGTAGCACGAGGCATACCTCCGTGATGAGCTTCAGAGCGAGGAAAGCCCACGCTCTATGGAATGGTGGTATATAGAGGACCTACGTATGGAGTGACGTTACCGCGGATTGGTTCATGAAAATCATCGCCCGAGCCTGCGACCTCGAGAGTCAACCCAGCCTGCCCGTGGGGCATCTGAGGCCTCGATCCCAGTTGGGTGAAGGAGTGCCCCTGCTCAGTGTATGCAGGAACTCCATGATGCTCGTCGGCGGTGGCTTGGGCCATAGTAATTGTGGACATCGATGTATATTGGAGAGCGTCCTCAGCCCGGGCTCGGCGTTGACGTCGGGTTAGACGAGCTAGCGCAGGTGGTGCAGGGGCATGGCCTACCTGCTCTTCCTGCGAAGCCAGACGGCAGCACTGACGCGGCCGAATGGGATCCCTTTCCTGGAGCCCTTGGATCGGGAATCTGAGCGGGACGAGCCGGGCGTCACTTATCTCATCAACATAAGGCGAGGAGTCGTCCAGGCGTTCCGGGGATAGGCTCCCGAAACGATTGAACATTGGGGTGGGGAGCAGGGGCTCCCTGTGTGGCCTGTTAGGGCGGCGTTGACGGCGGGGCCTGGATGCCTCCAGGTCCAAGCGGTCCATATCCTGAGTTGGGATAACCCCTTCCTCCTCGTACCTGCGTACAAGGTTGTTGATCACCCTTCGCTGGATGATCTCTGACAGGGAGAGGGGACGTGGGTGCCCCGTATTCACGGATGTAGAGGCCGTCGTGGTGGTAGCGGAGCCATGGGGGGTGGTTGTGCCGGTGTTTCCCTGCCCCTGCGTAGGCGAGCAGGTGATGATCGTGTCTCCATAACAGCAACCTAGTTCCTGGGAAACGAAGGGATCGACTCATCAGCACTATGAGTAAAAGGATTGAAAACCAGTGCCCCAACATCCTTCCATTCTCCACGTCTGTAAGAAGGATCCACGCCAACACGTTGCAGAATGGAGTGCCCCACGCTCCACTGCCCCAACTTCCAGTGAGTTTCATGCCAGGCCCGCTATTTTCTTGGTGGGACCCGGCGCCGGATATCGGGATCCGGTGACACGTCAATCTACTGGTGTCTCAAACGCTACTAATCTCTACATTGATGAGAATAATTTCACATCGGGTTCACCATTTCTATTTCCGACACTTTCGCTGGGGCGTGCACATCCGTACTTCTGCGGAGGAGGATGCACTGCATTGTTTCCCCACATTCCCGCTGTCCAAAGGTGGGCGGCATTCTCTCCTTATTCAGGGATGTCTTCTCCTTGATCGAAACGGGATGATGGGATGTCGGTTCTTTCTTCTGTGGATTCCTCCTCAGAACTCGTCACCTAGTCCAGGACTCTCTCATAGATTTAATACGTTGTTTGTGAAACTCTTCCCAGTGACATGTTTCCATGGATGCCGGTTAGTTACACTACTTATGTTAGGACATTCCAAAGGGTCTGGTCCGGGCAGCAACCTGCAGTCGGGGGAGTAGTCATGTCGAGGCATCAGTAGTGTGTCTAGATACTGGGGAACTGGCGTGTCTGTCTTTTGTCCCTTATCATGGGACTTCTCGAGGGAGTGGAAGCCTGAGGCATCCCACATTGAGCATGGGTAATTATATGTCACAGACATATATCTGAGGTTTTCCTCATCTTCTTGTGTTTAACACAGGGTATGCCGCAGGTTTAACGTCCAGCAGAGACAGTTACGCCAAAGGCGTACCATCTGAGGTTTTCATCAAGAATCTCATGTTTATCACGAGGTATGTCGCCAGTTTAACGTCTAGAGGAGACGGTCCGGCCTGATTAAAACAATATCTGGAGTGAATCAAATTAATGAGGGATGCCTATATCGGGGCCAACCCATGGGCGGCTTCCAGAATGTTGTGAAGAGGAGCAGACCGACATGATCTCACTGGGATATGACGGTCCGGGTGAGAATCAGGGTGGATGATGGATGGATGAATGAAGTGGAGGGGGAATGACAAGGGACCATTTCAAGGGTGATGGTGAAGTTGGTATTGAGCCTCAAAGAGACCTCCTACGTATCCCCGTGGCAGAGAATAAAAGTCCATGTAGTTTGGGATGGTGCCGGTGAACGAACATGAAGGTGGAACTTGGTCTGATGGATGTCATCAGCGAACCAACGTGAAGGCGAACCCGGGGGTCCACTGGTGGTGGGATTGAACCTCGTGAAGGCTTCCTACATACCATGCCTTGAGATGGATCAAAGACCTCGTAGTTCAAAGGTGCTTCGTCGGCGAACCGACGTGAAGGTTGACCTTGGTCCAGATGGTGTGGGGCTTACACACTAGGCTGCCCAGGTGCTGGTGACCTGACGGGAATAAGGTCGGGATGACCAGAAGGTGGTGGGCTTGAACCTCTGGGAGGCCTCCTACGTACCATGCCATGACATGGATCAAATACCACGTAGTTCAGGTTGGTCATTGCCGCTGGACCGGAATGCAGTTTAGCGTCGTGCGGGACGAAGATGAACCCTGACGTGAATGAACGATGGGTGGGCTTGAACCTCGTGGAGGCTTCCTACGTACCATGTCATGACATGGATCAAAGTCCTCGTAGTTCAAATGGTGGAAGTCATCAGCGAACCGACGTGAAGGTGGACCTTGGTCCAATGAGAGACGGACTTGAACCTCAGGGTGGCTTCCTACATACCATGCCTTGACATGGATCAAATACCTCGTAGTTAAAAATGTTTCATCAGTGAACTGACGTGAAAGTAGACCCAGGGGTCCACTAGTTGTGGGCTTCAACCTCGTGAAGGCTTCCTACGTACCATGCCTTGACATGGATCAAAGTCCTCGTAGTTCGGAGGGTGGGTGTCGGCGAACCGACGTGAGGAAGGAGGGACCTTGGTCTGAAGGGAGGTGGACTTGAACCTCATGGAGGCTTCCTACGTACCATGCCTTGACATGTATCAAAGTTCTCGTAGTTCGGGATGGTCACAATGGCTTACCATCAGACTGAAATGCAGTTTAACATCATGTTGGACACAAGTGGAACTCAACGTGAATAGATGAAGGGTGGGATTGAACCTCGTGGAGGCTTCCTAAGTACCATGCCTTGACTTGGATCAAAGACCTCGTAGTTCAAATGGGTGTGCAGTTTAATGTCATGCTGGACAAGGGCATACAGTTTAACATCATGCTGGATGAGGGTATACAATTTAACATCATGATGGACGAGGGTATACAGTTTAATGTCATTCTGGACGAGAGAATTTCCATGGCCGATGCTTACTCTAAGATCACGTGAGTCATTCTCGGTGTGAGAAACAAGAGGTAGCAAGGACCTGACGATCACGTCGCGAAGGGTACGTCCATGAGAAGCGAAGAGGGGCTTACGCGTTAGGCGGCCCATGGTGCTGGGACTTACTTCAGGATGGAGGCCCAAAGTGCGGTAAAGCGTAGCGAAATAGGTATTTGGGACCAATGATGGGAGGTTCCTCGTTCCCTACCACGCCCTCCACTGACCTTGGTAGTGGGGAAGTACGGAGATGCAGGGGTGCAGCCATCCGTTGGGGAACTAGGGTCTCCCTTCTCCTGTGGACATACGCCGCTCCGATAAGGAGGATATCATCCCTTGTGGGGGGAGTGATTCCACTCCCATAGAGACGAGTGGCGTAAAAAATGTCTGAGCTGGGGGGACCCTTCTTGCGAGGCATGAGGTCGGGTCACAGTTTAACGTCATGTGTTGAGGACATGGTGCTTGGAAGTTTAACGTCCTGCAGCTCGAATGGGGTGGGTTCACTCCACACCCCTAGGACTTACATAACTGGTACCCTTTTTTCCTTGGGGAAGGGAAGGTACCAGTAAGTCCGTGGTCAAGTGGGGTCGTAGAGCGAACCATCGAGGGGTCCACATTAGTATGGCTATGAGAAGAAGCAATAGCCGTTAGCGTGCCTATTCGAAGAAGCATTAGGCGAAGAAACGCTATGAGTGGTGTTGTCCGTGGTACTTTGAAATCACATCGTGCATACTTGGAGGGTCGCACAGGAAGGGGAATTGCCAAGCAAAGGAGTGTGCTTCGCGAAACGGAGTGCCTTGGACTTAGCATGGGGCAAAGGTGTGAGTAGAGGGTGCTTCGCGAAGTGGAATAGTATTCGTGGAGCACTGCCTCGCGAAGAGGAGGTGCCTCGCGAAGTAGGGTGCTGCGAAGCAGTGTGCTTCGCGATGTGTAATGATCCTGCCTTAGCATGGGGATATCTAGTACAGGATGGGTATTTCGCAAAGAATAAATGCTCTGCGGCTGCCCGGGTTCCCTTGGGAATCCCCCTCCTTCGCGAATGCCCTTGGGCTTTACAAAGGGCATCCCTCTCGGAAGAGGGGCTCAAAATGAGTCAGAGTGAAGGAATCACGTGAAGTAGAAGTACCTCACAGAGCTCATGATTCTCGGGGCAAAGGGTGCTTCGCAATTCAAGAGTGGATAAGCTGAAAGGTCGGATTGTCCATCCCCTGGGCTCAGGGGGAACCCAGTATTTATAGGCAAGGGGCGCTGCGAAGCCGAACTCCCGCGCCGCCTCCAATGCTTCGCGGCGCGCTCGCGAACGTCAGGCCGTTCGTGGAGAGGTACCACCTCCGTTGCTTCGCGGAGGGCTCACGAATGTCATGCCATTCACAGAGATGGACCACCTCCGGAGCTTCGCGGGACCGCGATGCTCGTGGGTTCTTCACGTCAGTGCTTCACGAGGCATCGTGCGTGAATTCTTTTTCGCATATTTCTTTCGTGCAATATTTTGGCGCCAACAGTCACATCCTAATATGATATATAGGCTAGTTTCTTCATTATTACCCTACACATCACACTACATGGCCCTTCAGTTACCTCAAAATAAAATAAATAAAATTAGTCCTACTTGCGAACCTCAGATCTTTTATCTCCTTTTTATTTAACCCTTTATGCCCTAATCCTTTAATCCTTGGATCCTAAAAACCTTCTTTGATAATGGTAAAAACTAATAGGATAGATAGTTCTACTATTAGTAGTTCTAATCACTCATTTTTCATAAGAAAGGTGTTAAGAAGAAGAGCTATTATTTTTAGTTGGTAGGACAGAACAGAAATGTTTCTTGAGAAAGTTATTAATATTCAAGAATGGGAATATGTGTTTAATGAGAAACAAACATAATTATTCTTTGAGAAATAATTTTTAGAGTTTTATGAAGCAGTGATGTTTCACTTTGGTGATCTTGAGGATCTTTCAACTACAAATTTAATCCAAAATTACTTTTTGATATCTTCTATTATGGAAATTATAGGAGTTACATAATATAGGTTTGAAAATTAATAAAAGATAGGACAAAATAAGAAGATTATGTTGAACATGGAAAAAATGATTTATGAGGTTCAGGAATAATCCCTACTTACATGGAGAGGCATAAACAATTAACTAAATTCAGGAGAACAATTTCATGGGGATTTTAGAGTTTCACACACACACAAAAACCCTAGCTCAAATGATCTAATAAAGAAGATGATGCATTGGGACACCAACCACACATTAAGTCCATTGTGCTATAGTGAATGGTGGCTGAAATAATGCACTGATATAGTGTTGCGGCCACCCAAGTCCAACCTGATATAGTGGCCAGTGACTAGAAGTTCAAATAGCTACATTACTACTGTCTCCAAAGTCTGAGCTGATATAGTAGTTGTGCTGAAGTCTGTACTACTACATTGCTTTTTTTGTGTCATCTGGTCAGCTCTATTATAGTCAGTCAGAGTTTCTACAGTTCCGCAAAATTTGGGTCATAGTCCCAAATCCCCAGACCCCCAGAGTAGGGATACGTTTCACTCTGCAACCCCCAATGAGCTCACTATGGAGATCGACCCACAAGAGTTGTGGCCTGATGTGCTCTATGGGCCACTATCATTCATCCCAACATCATCCAAACAAATCAAGCCACACCAATCCAACATCTTATACAATAATAGATAATGTGTTTTTATTCCCTCATGAATGTTATTTTTATTTCAACACCTATTTAGCTCCAATTTATGATAATGATAAATCCATAGATGATGAAATCACTATTTAGATTGCTTGAAGTAAAGAATAATCCTATTAAAGACTTCAAACCAAAAAAGAAAAGTTTTTGTGAAGTATATTCAATCTGCAATTTCCTAGAGAAATGGTGAGTTTTTGAAAATATTATTTCAGGATGTTATGATGTCGTATCTTTTTATGATATAAAATAATGTGAACTTAGAAAATTATATAATGAAGTACATGTTCCACATCTAGAAAAAAATGGTAAAGTTATATCTCATTGTAAGAATGTTAACACTAATTTTTGTTAAAAATTGTGTTCATATAGATGGTACTGCTATTACTCATTATCATGGTATAACAATTTTAAGTGTTGGAGTATTAAAGTATAGTGTATTTTACTAGAGTTCTTCGGGGAGGAAGTTACTACTAGTTGGAACTATAGAATATATGGAATCAGACCCTACTCTCATTTAGGGGGAGACTTCTTGAGAGATAGTTACTATGAACATACCTGAGTAAGTTCCTAACGGGGTGACTGCACCCTTAGAATTTCCTATTTCAATAGTTATAATAGAAGACCCATTGGATAATGAAACTATTGTGGACAGATGTCTAAGAGTTTGAGTTGTCATTTCCAAAAAAAAATCAAACTGAGGAAGAGTATATTCCAGAAGTTCACTTAGGAAAGAATCAAGTGATTGAAACACTTTATCTTATATCTGTTCATCCATCCATTTCACCTACACCTATATATTGATAAATCCTTGGTACAACCCTTACTAAGCTAGTTAATATTGGTTAAGAAAATACCATCTCTACCATGTTTCTAGCAATCCCCTTTTTCAAAATTTCACCTCCTCCTAAATCAAGTTGACAAGTTAGGAGATAGTCTGCTAGTTTTATCAAACGGAATACTATTAGTATTGATGAAGAATAATTGGATGAAGCAGATGAAAGCACATTTCTTGTTGAAAAAATAAAATTGAGGTCAGAATATGGAGAACCATCTAACATAATACATGTACCTCATGTTGGTGAAAATCAACAAGTAAATGAAAATCATCCTTGTGATGAATATTGTTGTGCATAAGTATGGAAAGATTTGTTTTGATGATTTGTTCATATCATACCAGTTCTAAGATTCCTATAATATAGCTATATGTTGCTGATGAAAAAACTCATGAAAGATATTGTGAGTTTAAGAAAAGAGTAAATATACTGAAAAATTAGTTGATCGAGCCCCAAAAATAGGTAAGCACTCTTCATGAGAAAGTAGTCTCTAAAAGTGAAATTGATGATTTGAAGTTGTTAATTCAATAAATCATTGAAAAATGTTTCAATAGAATCAATAATAGAATCCTCAAGTCAGATATCTTTGAATCAGGCTGAGATAAAATCAAAGCTAGAATGTATGTCTCATGTAATAGATATGTTGACTACTAGACTAGCCTCTATATAGTGTAAAACCCTCTCTAGGGATATGTTGTAATATATTCAACATAGATTTATTATTAAAATAAGAAGTATTCCAATAATATCACAAATCATCATAACAAATATTGATCAATCTCTGAAGGATGTTAGTTATTTTCTTAAGGACAGAGTGCTGGCAATTTAAGATGTTTCATTTCAAGCACAAAAAGATACCAGTTTTACTATTTCTAGGTTAAGAAAAATGGTTATATCATTACCTACCAAATTTTAAATGTTGGAAGAAAATTTTGGTAATCAACATCAAATGGTTATGCACAATATGGGATTAAAAACTTCTTCCAATGAAGAAGAAGATGATTTTATTAAGATCAAAGAGAATAATATTCTCTCTAAAGGTAAAGAAATTGTAGTTGTGCCATAAATTTATACTCATATCATCAGTTTGGTTGGTATATATGATAATCAATTTGATGTTTTAATGAATTCAATCTTTAATTATTCCAAGAAGGGAGATTAGCAGAACTATCTTGGGATCTTTACTCAAAGAATGTGGAATGGTATAACAACTCTTTTAGATTACTGTAAAAATTACATGGTCAAGAGAATTTATATGTGTATGGATGTGATGTATCACTTAAGAAGTTGATGTACTCTAGGAAATTCCATATCTGATCGACATACTGCCATATCTCAAAGGATTAAAGAGAATTTTTATCCCACCTAGATCTATTCTAGGGATAATTTCATGCTAGATAAAGAAGTTTTATTACATTTATCTTCCATTTCCCTTAAGATAACCTTCATCCCTATAGATATATTTGATTTAGCCCTAGCTATACAAGCTTCTCTCGCTATCCAATCCATCTCAGTAAAGATCGCTCCTAAAGATCAAACGGGCCTTAGATGATCTTTTCTTATGTTAGAAGATGTCTTTGGGGAACGTGTTGACGCTCCTCTACATACCTCTTCCTTGCCAGTTTTCCAATCCAAATCATTTAAAAAATCACCTCCAAAATATCGTTATGTACCATAGGACTAGCATGTTTTCATAATTTGGACATTTAACTGATCGTGGTGTCTCACAAATATTTGAATGTTTTCTTGTTTTTATACTTCTTGAATAATTTTAAGGTTTATCATTAATTTTTCTAATTTATTATTTTTATTGTTATATGTTTATATTTTCTTATTTTTGTTATTAATTTTAACATTATTATTCTTTTAAGTCTATGGAAAAGTCCATTAATATTCATATTTTAATGATTTACATATATTCTTATGCCATAATAAATGTGTTCTGCTTACCTCATTCTATTTTAAATCACAAAAGGTTGGAGAAGTGGGAATAAACTTTTTCCTAGACTTAGCTTATGGATGAAAGGAACAAAATATTTCAAAAATTTTGTTTTTACAATAATTTTTAAACAAAATATTTTCTTTGGATATTTTATTATGGTTTTTCTAATCATAAAAATGGGGAATATTTTTGGAAATACTTATAATGTTCCAACATATCTCAGTTTTTTATGTGTTTTAATTATTCAAAAAATCCATATTTATCTACCAAAACATTTGTATTAAGTGTTAAAGAACTTTATATCTAGATATTCTTAAATATTATAAGGAATTTGAGGTATAAATTATAAAAGAATTTATCATATGTGATCTCAAATATATTTATTCTGTTGTAATTTAGCTTTTTGTTTAATAAATCAATATTTCATTAAAATTATATCTTATGTATAACATAATCATCGTATGAAGGAATTTATATACTTATGTTGAATTATGGTATCTTTTCTAAAGGTTTTTATCTTACAGAATCTCATTTTAAAAAGGATATCTTACTATGTAAATAAATCATCTTATGGAGAAGTTAAATTATCTTACAATGTTCGAAATCATAATGTTTAGTCAGATGGAAATTAAGGTAAGTATTTTTTCTTACGAAGGGGTCATTCATAAAATAATTATCCTATGATCATCATGGAAATTGGTTGAATTCATTTATCTTAAAGAATAGTATAAGTCCATCAAGAAGAATTTATCTTACACAAACAATGATTCCATTATATCCTATGCAACGAAAATCTAAAAAAATTAAAGTATTTTATCTTATGAAGTTACTTTGTAAATTATCTTATGAGAACATTAATATCAAATGATTATCCTATGAAGATCAATCCATCTTGAGGATTGTCATTAGTATACTATTTTCATTGGCATGAACTCTTGATAAATCAACTCAAACTTTTACTTGCATTAGAAAATAAGTTGTCTAAATAAGGAAAGATCTATTTGGATAAAGCATCTTTTTATTGAGAATTTAAAGATAAAATAAAGAATATTTTATCCATCTATTCCATATTATTTTATCCTATATTTGTAAAATAAAGACAAACACCATTAAGAACCCATCTCATCATATTTTCAAAGGCATTATCCACTCGACTATTATTATCATTGAAAGTTATTAAGTTTAAATTCAAAATAGAATATATAAATAGAAGAGTTTTTTACTACATGAAGACAAGAAGTGTATATTAGAATGAAATTATATGTGCTTAAAATGATCTTAAAATACACAATACATAAAGTTGGTATATAGTTGTTGTGATTAAAAGATCATCCATTGTAATCGAATAAATTCCAAAGTTGAACTTAGAATAATCTCATCTTATTTGGAAACTTCTTCATCTTTTTTAGTTGCTACTTTCAAATGTGTGTTGCACCATTTTACAAACATAATTTATTCATATCTATTTATATTTTCACTTAGTGTGATTGAGTGTATTAAGTTCATGGATTGGTCTTACAAAGCGATTTCTTGTTTTAAATCTCTTATAAATTTGTAACAATTAACAACTACTTGCACATAACTGGGAGCTCCAAAACAAGTGGATGATATAGTGAAAATCACCAAACTCATAAAGAGTTGTTTGAGTGGATTAGGAGATTTATGTTCCTCAAACCAGTATAAATATCTTCTGTTTGATCGTTTTCTTTAGTGATTTTATCTTTCACTATCTATTTTTATTATGGAAAATATTAGAACCCACATTCCTTGAAGAGGGTGGTTTTAAAGTAAATAAAATTTTCAAGAACTCATGTCACCCCCTCTTGATTATTCTTATAGCTATTATTTGGGACGACATTCCCTACTTTATATAAATACCTCATGTTTCATTCATTCTTCATTAACTTTTATTTTATCTCATGGTTTATATATTTTCATTTTCAAGATGAATATTACATTACTACTATTATACTTTATTTCTACATCATTGTTCATGAGTGTGGTTATTTTGGTGGATTAAGAATATCCAAATTTTCATATTTTAGTTATCTTATTTTCTATTTTTATACCCTTGTAATATTTTCAATTCTTATGACCATTTTTATTATATAAATATAATATTTTAATTAATATAATAAAATTTAGTTGGTTTTATCATGTGGTGCACGTGCATTATGCTATATTACTAAATAAGACACAATTATAAGAATAAAAATTTCATTGATAAAATTCTAGGTCATTATAGAGTATTTTCCCTTTCATAAGTCCACGAAGTTACACACTTGTCATTATTCTTAACTATTAAATATTATAAGTGTCTTACTCTTGTATAAGTGGAACTTAAACAATTTAATTTTGAAGATAGGGTGACAAGGGTAAAAATAACATCATCCAATAAGAATTAATATGATATTTTATAACCTTATCCCAAGGTTTTAATATTAATTAACCCATTTTGCCCCTTTAGTGTGGTGATCACATTTTTACCAAAGTTACTATTCATACTGACCAAAAATGAAATTAACATCATTAATACATTTGAACCTCCACATTTCATTTATGAAAATACTTTTTAAAGATTCAAATTTTTAAGTGATAAAAAGTAATTTTAATATAAGTATGTCAATGCAATAAAAAATTGTTTTTTTTAAAAAAATGTGTTTTTAAACATAAAAATAATCTTATACTAGAATGAAATATAATGATAATTTACATGGAATTAATTATATTATATTTAATAAAAGGTATCTAATGTTACTTTAAAAAATCCCAAAAATAATTAGACTTTTAAATTACACGACTTAAAGAAAATAAAGGAAAATTTTTCAAAAAAAAACAGTATTTTTCACTATTCACTAAAAAATAAATCTTTTCATAAAAATATAAAAAATTTACTCTAAGATAATTTCTACGTTAAAAATTCAAAAAAATGTTTTTTTTGTGAAATAAAATTTCTAAAGGTGGAATAAATTAATTCTAATATCTATACATGAAAGCATAATAGCTGTTTTTAAAAAGTGGCATTTTTGAATCATTAAATAATTTTATTATCATTTTTTCCTAGTAAAAATCATTATATAGATGTTAATTTATTTTAGTTAATATATTATCTAAAAATTTCATTAAAATAATTTATCAATAGTTATTAATTAAATTTATTAAAATAAAAATACACAGTGTACATAAAAATAGTTTTTTCTAAAAAATAACCCTTTACCTTCAAATGATTTTGTCTTTATTTCTAAACATTTAATAATCTATGTAGGAATGATTATTAATTTTTCTACATGTATAGAAAATACTCTTCTATAATTTTAAGACTCTAAATAAGGGAAAATAACTTTTAAATAAAACTTATATAATGAAATAATATTTTTAAACAATACATTTTTGTTTATCCAAGAATAATTAAAGTAGTAATTCTTAATTGATTTTACTAATTATGTTTCATTTAATTTTCTTGTAATAAATTTCATTTTTTATTTTAATAATGTGTTATTTAATTAAATTCAGTGTTGTGTACATCACAATATATTCAACACAGTATTTATTTAAATGAAATCACGTTTTAAGATCTTAGAGTATTATATTCTATCCCCTTAAAAAAATTTATTCCTCACAAATTTCAATTATTACTTACTAATGAAGATATTGCTCAAGATGTAATTTTTACTAATATAGAAACATAACTATCTTAGGTAAGACTAGGAAATTTATCATAAATATTTATTAAACCATAAATGTATGTTTATAAGTATTATAATTGTGAATGAGTTTCAAAATTTTCATAATTGAGTTATGTTTTCCACATAATAAATTTATTTTATTCTTGAATTTAAGGAATACGAGAAAAATACATACTTGATTCATTTCTCCTTTTTAAGTTAAATTTTCCCCTATAAACAATTATTTTAATTATTTTTCACTTTTGGTTCTTATAAATAAATATTAATAGGGATTTTTATACCTAAATCCTGAAAATCAACCATTAATGAATCATAAGATTAACAAAAGAAAGATGATGAATAAACCTTCAGGTGATAAAGTAATTTATTAATCCTTAAAACATCAATAATAACACCCAAAGAAAAGTAATAGTACTTTAAAATTTAAATTAATTATAAACAATACTGGTAGTTCAATATAGATTATTTAATTAATCATAAACTAATTCCTTAATCCTAAAAATTACCTAAACCCCAAAAAATAGGTTTGGTTTGGATGCAAACATCAATATAACAACCAAGTTTAAAACTAGAGAATATTTATGCATCTTATTAGTGATATCCCATTATATTCTCATTATAACCAGATTCCAAATGGGTGTTTTGATTGGAATCTCCTCCCCAAAGTATTAGGGGCGATTCAATATTATTAGCAGATATAAAACACAGTGTGGATCCGAAATCATATGAAGCATTAACTAAATTTGTGTTTATGATTAAAGTACCTTCCATCACCTTATTTGGGGTTTCAACCTCACCTCTAGTGAATGTATATGTTTGGAATTTATCCCTTATCCTTCCTGATGTAAACTACCTTGATGTATGGGGAACTCGCATGATTAGTGTCCCATATCCTTATCGTTTAAGCATTGAACCTTGATTTTTCATTCATGACCTTGATGGAATTTATCTTTGAACTTATAACAAGATCACATTAATTTCAAAAAAAATCATGGTGTTTCATTCAATAATTATTACATGTTGGACATTCCACTATTCCCTTTTTCTTTTTTTCCTCATTTCCATTTACATAGAGATCATCTATTCTAATTTTCTCTATAATTCCTTAAAAAATATAAGAATTTTTTCCCCACCTTGAGGGTATTTGATTTTATATCATCATATGTTGAAATTTTTTGAGATAGTAACACCCTTTGAATCTTGGGATTTATCCTGCTAAATAGACAATCAATATTACTCTCTAGATTACGTACGTAGTCCATGACATGCCTTTCTAATCTTGTAATTTTTTTCTTCATACTTAGAAACACTTTTCTCTTCCCTTAGTCCCAAATTTAAAAAATGATTTTCCAAATCAACTCATTTCTATTAAGGAATTCATTTTGCAAATAATATCTCCTTAAAAGTCTCTCATTTAATACATTATATTTCCCTATCCCCCTTAGTATTTTGAATCAATTTCCACCATTCATTTAAATCTCTCTTTGTAAAAAACACTATCAGAATAAACTTTTATCTTTCATTTCATATCAAATCTTAAAGTAACTTTTTGAGGGAAAAAATCCATTGTTTAGATTATAACATAGTATTAGTTACATTAAAGGATGTAAGTTTCAACTCTACAAAAATAATACAACATTGTATTATCATCATGTTAAGCGATAGGTTGCTTCATGTTTACAAGATTACTAGTCATAATTTCCCTCAGTATTTTTATAATCTATTTTTATCCAACTACAATCTTGTAGAATTGATTATGAGAGAAAACCCTATATCTGACATGGGTGTTGATATGAATTCCATTCCTTCCACTATGCATCATCTCTAAATAATGACATACATTATATTAGGATAATAACATTTTAAAATTTAAACCATAGTGTATAATTTTGAATCTGGTGTAACACTTATCATAAATTGAAAATTTATGCATAGTTAATATCAAAATTAAAAGTTTAATATCATAGTAATATCTTGAAATAATAAAAATATTTTTAAATATTTCATAATGGTTCATAAAGAACATTTGAATCAACCAAAGCATATCCCCTAGGATTGTCTATCTAGGTGTGCATTCGTAGGTCCACTCATCGTGCACCGAGTGAACATCGAGTTGATACTCAACCAAACTTTTTTAGGGTGTTTACCCCAAAGTTCATCTATTTCATAGTCACACCCACTTTCCAATATCTATATAAGGATGTAATTTCTAGGAAACCAAACATTCTATACCACATAAAAACTTCATCATAATATCCTACACTTAGACTTATCCCTAAAATTTGTCACAGGGTTATGTTATCTAATCTATTTTTTCCTAAATCTAGGTCCCAAGGGTCCTACTAAACTTCTTATGATACCAACTATAACACCCTGAATCAAGTAACCCAAATACAATATTTACTTTATTACATTGGTACAAAACACACGGTAGTACACCATGAAGGATAAATCATTTTAGCAGTCTTGAAAAAAAAGATACATACATGACTTCCATATTAAATTGGAAGATAAAAACATAACATGAAAAATTTTATTTCAACCTTACAAATTATTAAAATATTACTTCTCCATATCCTAGGGGATGGAAACATAATAATGGGTGAGCTCAGATTCTTGGTGAGGTAAAGCATACAACGAAATCTATCATAGAATAAAAAAACATGAATAATACAAAATAGATAAAAAAATAATAAAATATATCATATAATTAATATCCTGAAAGGGGGATATATCCATGGATCAAATAGGATCATAAATAATCACATGGATAATAATAACTTGTTTCACAATGATAAAATACATACGGTCAGACATCATAATATTTCCATCATGTAAGTGTTCCAAGACATAATACATAAATAGATAAGGCATATGCCGAATACACATGCTTGTTTTTCTTATGTGTCTCATATATGAGTCAATAGGTTATATAATAGTGAATTTCACTCCATCACTATATAAGTCCAATGCCTTCATCATATGAAATAAATTAATAACAACACAATTCATAATCAACATAAACATTTGTATCAAAAACCTAGTATAGGATATGTCAATATTTTACCCAATTAATAAATAGAATAACATGATCACAAGTCATCAAAAGAAATAAAGTTAATGGTATCATTATATTATATCCCCAGTAATGTATAGTATCCACCAAAGGGTTTTGAAATAGATGAAAACAACTTTAAAAGAACATTCAACTCTTTCTTTAATAACATGAGAAAAATGTACTCTACTTTTTATACAACTTTAATAAAAAATCATAATATTGAGAAAATTATTTTAGTTGAAAATAATCATTGAAAATTATATTATAATATTCAATAAAAATAATAGTTATGATGGGGGTAATATTCATTTGATAAATTGTAAAACGATGATTCCTTTCACACTTTTAATAAAAATTCGAAAATAACTTATTAGAAAAATAATAAGAATATTCTTTTTAAAACATTGAAAATGAGGTCAAATATGGTTAAAATTTACTTTAAATAATAATTTTATGAAATAAAAGAACATTATTGAATTTTTTTAAGAAACCTGGGTATGGAAGAAAAAATTACGAATAAAGAGGAAATAAGGATGAATTTTATTAAAAAACATTTTCTATTCTATATGAAGTACCAAAGATAGGAAAATGAAAGGGAATCTTGTAAACTACATAGATAAATAAAGGAGGAGAAAATAGATGGATTTTAAAATATAAAGATATTATAATTTACTTTAATATAAATTTAAACATTAACAATCTCGAATAAAAATGAGATTGTAGAGTAAGCTTTTACTACTTTGGTAACTTCTGAATAAAAATATCATTGAAGGTGATAACATGAAAAGGATTTTTAAACCACATTAATTTTAGTAAATTAATGATAAAATACTTTCATATGGTAGTTTATACATGACATAAAAAAACATGTCATGAAAAAGACATAATTCTCAATTAAAGGGAACTGAGATGACAAAATCCCTTACCATAGACCTCTGTATGGATAAACATGCTCTAATCTCTTATATAATAAATTAAAACTTATTATAAATCTATATAAAACCATATTTGGATTTATATTACTATATAATATTCATTAATAATTTATTCTTATCATTTTATTAATAATTTGTTGTTAAAAAAATATTTGAGTTTAAACTATTCAGGTTTCTATACAAGTTTTGGCTCAACAGTTTTGATCCTTGCACCTTGGTCGTGGTTTAAAAATCTCCAAAATCTTAAAAACATTGTGATTATAATTTTTATACATTCAATATACTTTTATAACCCTCCATTAAAAATGTTCATGAAAATCTAATTACATCGTCTCATGGAGATGGTAGCCCGTACGTACACATGAGTGATGCTTCAATTTTTTTAAGGGATGAAAAGAAAATGAAATAGATAAAAGTATACATTCAAAATAATAATATTAATAATATAAATATCGTAATTATTCATTAAATATATCATTATTTCTATCAAAGTAATATGTAAATAAAAAATTAACCGTAACGCTTCATGTAGATGGAAGTCCAAAGGTGTACACGAACGATGTTATCACTTTCTAACAGATGAATGGGTAAAAATTTAAATGATATATTATATTTAGATAATAATATTAATGTAATAAATATAATATATATTCATTTTATCCATCATTTTGACAATCCATATAATCCATTCATGGAAAAAAATACATTACTTTGTGGAAGTGATAGTCCACAAGTACGCACAAGAGATGTTTTCATTTCTCATATGATAGAAAAGGGGATGAAAAATGGTTGTACCAAAATCAAAATAAAATTTTAATTATATTAAATATGATGATTTTATTATTTCAACATGGTTAAATAATATTTTAATTATTTAGGAGAATAAATAAACATGAAATGCTCGGTTAATAATTATACCTTGTCTTTGGAAAACCTCCCTTGACTTACACCTTAAACCTTATTATGTTGGTATTTCGGTGAGTCTAGATACTCTAGGACTTAAAGATGGATGTTGAGAAGATATTTTTATAGGTCTAGGATGATATAGAGTGTTAAAAAGATGTTAATAAGATAGGATAGGGGTGCCCTTTTATAATGAGGAGAGTGGCATACTTATAATTAATCTTAACTATTAAATATTATAAGTGTCTTGCTCATGGATAATTGAAACTTAAAAAATTAAATTTTGAAGATCAGGTGATAAGGGTAAAAATAACCCCATAAAAGAATAATTAAGATTTTATGACCTTATCACAAGTTTTAAACCTTAATTAACCCAATTTACACTTTCTATGTTGACAACGTTTTTATAAAAGTTATTATTCATAATGACCAAAAATGAAATTGACCCCATTACTAAATTTGAAACTCATAATTCCAAATATGGAATCCATTTTACAATATTTAATTTGTTATAGTGGGAGAAATTAAGTTTAATATAAATGAACAAAATTCAATGAATGATAGTTTTTTTAGAAAAATGTGTTTTTAAGAATAAAAATAAGCTCATACCAAAATCGAATATAATGATGATCCATATGGAATTAATTATATTATATTTAATAAAAGGTATTTAATGTTACTTTAAAAAAATATCCAAGTAATAATGAGAATTTAAAATTACAATATTTAAAGAAATTAAGTGACTTATTTGTTTTAAAAATTGGTTTTTTTCACAATTCACTCAAAAATAAAACTATTTAGAAAAATAATAAAAATCAACCTAAAATAATTTTGAAATTTTGAATTAAAAAATAAATTTTATTTTATAAAATCAAATTATTAAATTTGGAATAAATTAATTTTAATATCCACGCATCAATGGCATAAATACAGTTTTTAAAAAATGGCATTTTCAAAGTATAAAATGACTTTATTCTCATTCCTTCTCAAGTAAAACCATTAGATGAAAGTTGATTTATTTTATTGGATATATTATATAAAAATTTAATTTAAATAATTTATCAATAGTTTTTAATTTAATATATTAAAACAAAAATACATTTCACACATAAACATAGGTTTTCTAAAAAATACATTTATTACCTTCAAATGATTTTATCTTAATTTCTAAACATTTTATAATCAATGTATGGGGTATTATTAATTTTTTAACATGTATAAAAAAAATATTCTATAATTTTAATAATATAAATAAGGGAAATTAACTTTTAAATAAAATATATAAAATAAAATGTTATTTTTACACAATACATTTTTGTTTAACCAAGAATAATTATAGTACTTCTTAATTGATTTTAATAATTATGTTTCGTTTAATTGTCTTATAATTTATTTCATTGTATTGAAATAAAGTATTATTAACTTAAGTTAATTGTGTCTTGTGTCTCAAGTAATTCAACATAATATTTATATAAAGGAAAACACATAATAAAATCTTGGGGCATTGTATTTTTTGTTATGGAATGAATGATTTCTATGTGGATTGTTCTATGGTTGGCACCTGGGAGACCTCAGGTAGGTGGTTAACTGGATGAGTGTTTCTCTAATTTGGAATGAGGCTATCTAAGGGAATTTTTAGATTGAAAATTTAAATTTATAGGGCTAGATTACTTTTGTTGGGTTCATATATTCAAATAGTGTTCCATGAGCGAGTCGGTTTCCTTTCACTACAAAAAATTGATTTTTTTACATACATAAATTTATCAAAAAATAATATATTTTTTTGGTAAAAGTGAGAAATTCCAATGGATATTATGTTTTATTGGCATGAAAATTAAGTACCAAAAATTATTTTACCAGCAGTTGTATCTGTTGATATAGATAATTTGATACCAACAAATATTTGACTAGTAGTTAATCTATTGATTTATCATTCTAATATCGATATTTTTTACCAACACATGAATTTGTTATTAATAATTTTATTACCAAAAAATCTATTATCATCAATAAAAAATTTTATAGTAAACCATTTAATGAAAAATAATATTTTATCATTAACCAATTAGTAAAAAATAAGTTTTCTATACATGTTATTATTTTTACGACCAAAGTTAATATCCATTTTTTCTGGGTTTTATTAAAAATATCTAATTAATTGATACTAATTTTCAATTATCACTAAATTTCAATAGTGTTTATATTTTTCAATTTTTAAAATTTAGTAAATATTTAAATACTTTTTATAAAAAATAATAATTAAAATCATCATAATATTTGTTATATTTACATACACATTTGGAATTCTCAATATACAAGAAAATTTAATTTTGTATATTTAAATTCAATGAGCATAATTAAATCTAATCATAATAAATTCAAAAAATATATTTTTATTTAATAAATAATAATGTAACAATAAATTACCTAATATAATTTTATTAATAATCGATTTCATATTAAAATTATATTTTATATCATAAAGCAAAAAAAATATTTTTTAAAAATGTACACTTATTATAATTTTGATTTAAAATATTCAATGATGTTTGATATTTGATATTTTTCTAATTTTTAGAGGATGGAACCTTTTTTGGCGTCGCAAGAGACACTGTTGAATGGTGATTGAGGAAGAAGCTATCGATTTATTGAGGATGCTATGGGTAGGAAAAAGCTTTGATGTACTATGGTTTAAAGTTATGGAATTGCTCCAACTCCATTTCAACATAAGGTATCCCTAACAATCACCGTTTCAAGTAAAGATATTGACACCCTGGGATTAGATTTCTAGTTTTCATTGGCCGATAAGTTTTCTCCACATTTGCATTTAGTTAAATTCATTTGGAAATCACTAGAAGCTAGTGGTTTTGTTTGATTCTAATTAAGGTATCTTGGATCCCTTCATATCTTGATTCGATTTAATTTGGTTGATGAATTTTTTTAATGTTAGTATAGAAGGGATTCAGATTCATATCTTCAATCCTGCTGCCTTATTCTCTATCAGTCAACTAATATGACAACCTATTAAAATGGATTCATCTACTTTGAAAATTTTTAGGCCCTTAGTAACAAGGATATAAGTTTAGGTCGATGTCACCATGGAATTACCTTCTAATATTTTTATTCAAAATTGTGATTTTGGTTTCTGGCAGACAATTTCTTAAAAATATATTCCACATTATTGTTCATGTTTCATTATATTTTTCATAGTGATAAAACATGCTACTTTGAGCATGTGAGGATGTATCCAAATAACCCTTCATCTGAAAGTAAATCCATATGGATTAAAAAAGTTAGTAATAACATTTATAGTCATGTAAGACCTTTGAAATTAAGTAATATCAAGATGTAAAGGACTCTTAGCTGTCAGATGATGATGTTAAAGTAATTTAGGAAGCTATTGAAGATAATATTAATGATCTATGTGAGGATTCAAAGATGAATATATATAATAAGGACATTATCTTCACTCATGTACAACTAAATGTAAAATGGTTATTAATTATTCTAATAGATTCTTAATGGTTTGTTATTAAAAATTATGATAGATTCAAAAAGGATCTTCCAAGAATAGAGAGGAATGATTATTCTCCTTTAAAATTGTATATGATCACTCTAAGTATGGAATTAAAAGGTATTTTTATTATTGAAGGGTATTACTTTGAAAAGGAAAAAATATGATTAAATTCCTTCAAATGAGGTGGTGGGATATAGATCATCTCTAGAGGTAATGAAATATGAAGAGAATGAGGATGATTCTAAGCTAAAAATTATCCTATGGTTAAGGAAAGAATCACTAAAGAGATCCATGCATGAATCAATAATGAAGATACACTTGGTTTTAAGAAATATAGGATAGAAGATATAAGTGTGTATGATTACCATAGAATAAAGGAAAAAATGTTTTATAATATTTAAATGGAGTTTGATCATGATCCCAATCTTAACACTGCCAATATTCACCGACATTATTCTTTTACAGATTTCTCTATAGCCCTTATATTTTTAGGGGTTGAATATGTTCTCTGGTCTATTTTATCTTCGCCTACTGATAAGAATATCATGTTATTTCTGTTTGGATTGTGTGGGATCTACTATCGTGTCCTCTTTTTTTGTTTTTTTTCCTGGTTATGTGTTCAAGGATATTCATTGGTGATCATTTGTTTCAGTGGTTTCTTCAAAATCGTTATTATAAGGGGGATCCAAGGATGCTTAACAATAGAATAAAAAATCTATACAACACTTGTATGTAAAGCGACCAATGGTGATTGGTGGATTTTCTCTTCATACTTCATATAAAATACTAGGAAAAATTCCTTTTATTTATCTTTAGTGTTTTTAGTGTCGTCTCTGTGAAAAAAAGGAATTTGGAATTTTTTTGTTTTGATTAAAATGAATAAAAATTCATGAAAATTTAATATTCATATTTGAAATATATTTTTTTAATTTTATTTCCCTAATTTCATGTTTTATTTTTTATTCTAAAAATAAATTTCTTTGCACTTTGAGAAAAATTGTGCATAATTATATATATTTTTCAAAAAATTATGATTTAATGATAAAATTATAGAATAAGTTTTTTTTCTCAAAGAAATTATGGGGTTTTGTATATTTCTTTCTTAATCAACTATATTCTTGTTAATGTAGTATTTCTCTATGTTTATGAAATAGAATTATTTATCCAGTAATATATTAATATGTATTGAAATAGATTATTAGTACTTATTATGATTAGTTTAAAAAATCATAAAAATATGATTAGTGAATGATATATTTTATACTAACTGACATTAATACATACTCTTTTATTCCACCGTTGTTTGTGTTAACTACTTTTTATCTCTTGTCATGTTAAATTATATTCATTTATTCGATTAATTTCATTACTTTTTTTTTGAAATTATCATATCATTAATATCAGTTTTATATAAATTTTTATTATTTAGTTTTCTTTTTGTAATTGTTTCAATACAATGGATTAAATATAAAAAAATCTATGTATTTAAAAATCAAAATTTTTAGTGATTTAATATTAAAACAATATTTGTTTGAATATATTAATATTTTCTATGGACAAAAAAATATGGTGCATCTAAAATTTACATGTTATTCATTCAAAGAATTTAAAATGTTGTGTTTTGTATGGTCAAATAATAAGTCATGATTTATTATGCATTAAAGGAAATTATATGAATTTAACTTTTTTAAATTAGGATTTTGTTCCTTATGTTCGATAACAAGTGAGTCGCTAGATAAAATCCATACACACATATTATGATTGGACAAGCCCTCTACTCAAGAATGATTAGTGGACTATGAACCATATGATTGATGTAGCGCCTTCATGTTTTCTTGATGTTGGAAGGAAAGGTTTCTATTAGAGATATTCTGATAAGGATTTCATATAGCAGTGGCGGGGAAATTATGCTTTGGTTGCGTGTATCGGCTCAACTCTATGAAGCTTCCATTTACTTTTAGTTTTTTGATCTATTGGATATCTAGGATGATTCATTTTCTCTTTTTGAAGTTTGGAGCATGGGGATTTGTTTATTTTACCAGATAAAATAATCAGCGATCCTGGATACACCCCTAATGTTTTGAGTTGTTTGGAATCACTAGGTTTTTATAATTAGTAGGGTTTTTATGTGATATTTTATAGTGGATTTAATAAGATTTGGATATATTTAAGGTATGAAAGATGGTATTCATTCTGAGAGAGGTAAACCATACATTCACACATAGAATAGATTAGAGATACATGATTCAAGATACTAGGTGTTCAAAATGAGGGAGATCATAGCAGTCATGTATGTTTACATCTCAATAGCCTGGGTTCTTATGTTTGGGGTTAAGGGATTCTCTCAAATGATTTTTCTTAGAAGGTTTTGTGTGTCAAACATATAAGAGCTAAAAGGGAACTAAATTGATTTAGTTTAATTAATCTATAAGTGATGTTATGAGAAGTGATGATCCTTTGACTAGAAATATGTTCATGGGTATAGACATGTATTTTTTGGACACATGTTTTTGGATCATCCTTTTAAGAAACCTATTGCGAAAGCATGATATAATGAATTTTTCTCAGTTTGATTTTACCCACAGTTCATATATAATCATATGTTGATTAGTAGATGAAGGGTGGAATTGTGGGAGGCTTCATATTTGATATATGGTACTCTAGAACTTAATTTTATCTACTTGAGATGGAGTTATAGGAGAAATGAGGTTCAACTATTTTGAAGACACTTTTCAAAGGAACGATCTTCATACATGTTCAGGTCATTATATAGAAACTTTGGATAATTTGTATATTGTTATAGGTTTGTCTAGTTGGTGTATTTATGGATAATTTTCTTCTTGTTTGGGATAATATGGTCCAGATATAGTACTAGATTCTAAAAAAATCTATAGATGGTTGAAATGGTGGTTGTATAATGTTAATGGAGCTCACATCAAGTGTTAAATAAGGTATAGAAGGGCGTTCCACTATAATCAATGAGATAATGGTGAAGTTTTTCTTTTTCATATCCACTATAGAAGATGATATCACATGTTAAGTTCTATGGATTCAACATATGGTGGATTTTATGGCTAGTTTGTATTGGGTAGAGCATAGAGTTCCAAGTCATGTCCATTATAGGAAATTTCATTACTACTACTACTCAGTGATAATTTAAGGTTTTTTTAATGTATTGTTTCTAAAATTAGAGTTTATTAGGGTACATATTGTATACTTCCACTGGTGTTTGTCAAATTTTGGTTCTTATAAATCTACCTTCCTATGTTTTCCTTTTTTTATTTATGGGGACACATTTACTACTATTTGGGATGGGTGTTCATGCTGGTGTTATTCAAGATGTGTTATGGAAATCTCAAATAGGATCTATCTCTTTTATTGGTCATTATCTTCATGAGATGTTAGACTACCTATTTAAAAAAATCACTTTCCTTCAGGGTTTTTACATTATTATCTATTATTATTATGATTCTTCTATAACTATTTCTCAAGATTTTGTTGGTAAGTTTCATGAAAATAATTGATTCCATGGGAATAGGTAATTCATAGCCTAGGATGTCATGTTGATCCTTTTTCGTCATCCCATACTTCTAAACATGGTAGGTTATTTCATTGATTGTGATCATAGGAATATCATCTATGAATACATTCCCAAAGGTTCTTTATGAGATCATACAATCAGTTTGTATCTTCACTTTCTATTCATAAATCATAAAAAAATAGTTATAAAAAATCCAAATTGAAGAATACCATGATGAAAAATTATTGAGGGTCCAACAATATGGATTCAATACTTGTATGATAAAACAAACCTAGAAGTCATATACAATTATTTCAAATAATCAAACATATTTTGAGATAAGGAATTCAATAAAAAGCTCTTTGATTTCGGGATTGATAAGCTTAGTGAATTAGACTATCCTCTTGTGACTCAAGATCATTTATATCTTTTTATTCAATTTCTTTTCTAAGAGAGTTTGTAGTGTTTTATTTTATTCTCATATGCCCTATTATTTTTTGAAATTTTTTTGAATAATATGTGGGAATGATGTAGAAATAGTTTTCTCTCCATGCGTACTTTATCTCCCTAGAGATAAACCATCCACTACAATATAGGGAATTAGTAATTTTGGTATATCATGGGGTTCTATAGGGAGGATCTCTAATATTTATTCCCTTGGGTTATCCTTCTGGTTTGGCATTACATTCTTTCATGTTCTATTTTATTTCTTTCTTCCTCCAATAGTAGAAGGTATCATTCTGTTTTCATCATTACTTGGTTGTTCCCCTTCAGATTTCTTATGGTGACAGTTAAGTTGAGATTCATAATGGTTGCATTCATATCCCTTATTGGTACTAGATCAGTAATATCCCATTCATTTGTGATATTCCATCATAACTATGAGATTTTTTCTTACGACAAATCAGATGATCTCATGTTATTTTCTTTAGAATTTGGTCATTTAATTAGATCTATTTACATTGGTATGATATAATGATTTAAAATTAGACCAATTCCCTTTTGAAAAAGTATTTTCATGGTGGAAATTTAGAGACGGTATGTTTAATTAAGACCCCATAAACGTATTAATAGAGAAACTTATCTTGAAGTGTTTGTAGTGTGAATCATTCTTTTTCTGTTACACATATTCCATGCATCAACATACATGATTTGTGGGATTTATCATTAAATTTTTAAAAACTTTTTTCTCTAAATAATTTTTCAAATAATTTATTTTTGGGTTTGTTTATTACAATTTAATTTGTTTTCTAATATTGAAAAATAATATTATGTTTGGATTTAATATATCACGTATAGTGATTTTTTTCAATCATTTTTTCACAGATGAACATTTAAAGAGAATTCTGGCCATGTTTTTGCTTAAATGTTGCCTCTATTGAGTTAATAAGAGATTAAATATCCCCATGTATGAATGAACTCTGTGAAATTATCACTACATGAGATTAATTGAATATATGTTTCATGTGTGTATGATTTTAAGGAAATGGGTTTTCTTAAAATGGTTTAGCATTTTTAGAGATACGTTAGGTGAACTCTGCGATAAATGAACTATGTGTACATTGTTTCCTTCTTATTAGGATCACTCATGTGCTTTTTATTACTTATTTTCCCTCTGAACTTATACAAGAGAGAATGTTATTTTAGAGATCGTATAATTTCAAAGGCCCATACACATCTAACTAGTAAAAATAAGCATGGATTCTATTCTATGAGATGTTTTCTAAATTTTGATTATTGTGTTAATGATAATAATTAAACCCTATTAATCAGTTATATCACTACTTAGTTAAGGTGGAAATGATATTTTGAGATAGTATAGTGTTCGGGATCCTATTATAATCTTTTGGGAGAAATGATGTTGAGATTCGAGTCATTTGGACAACCAATCCTTGAGATGTCAACATGGATGATAAAAAAATTTCATTATATGCAATATCTTTTTTTATATGCTTATATATTTCTATTTTGGTTTCAATTCATGTAGATATTTTACACTGATTTATGGGTATGCTCTTTGGTAGTGTGTGGTGTAGATCTTGGAGCTAAAGGGTGTGACATAATAGTGACTTGAGGATCCTCACCAGTACTGGAGCTGACTTGATTTGTTTCTTCTAGTGTCCTACTTTAGGGTGATATAGATTTTTGGAGTTAGGCCATATGGAATAATTATTCTTCTACCATGGTGAAAAATGCATGGGTGCTGGAGGATTACAATCAATAGTCATATTGGAGTATTGTGACATACCTTTTTTGATGTGGGGGTGGCATGGATCGATCATGGGTTTTTGTGTTTTTTATGATATTTTTTTGTCTCAATCAAGTTTAACTATGTATTGATTCATTTTGTATTAAAATTCATTATTAATATAATTAATATTTTTCTATGTTTGAACATGTTTGAAAATAATTTTGATTTAATAATTAAAATTGGTTTATTATATATGATAAATTAATAAATATAATATGAGGTTTTAATACCAATAAAAATTTATAATTTTTATTGAAATGTAATTTAAAAACATATATTATATGTTGGTAATGTTATTAAAAATAGAAAAATTAGTCATATGGATTTGTTTCTAAACACTTTGACCAACATATATATTACATATTGGTATTATTATAATTGTTATAGATTTATTTTATCTATCACAATAAAATTTAGTGACAGAGTTTTTACCAAAATTTTAGTGACAAGGACATATCTATTAGTAAATAATTTTACCAACATAAAATGTAACTTTACCAAAAGATATGTCCCATTTGAAAAAAGTTAAATGTTTTTTAGTGTTTAGAACCTATAGGTGAAAGCTCTTCTCATGGGTCATGGATAATTCTTGTGATGTTTCATGATATTTAATGTTCACTCTCACTTTTATAGAAAATGTTGTGATTATGGTTTACTTCCCTCATTTTTCTTTATTTTTCAATTTCTGTAATATCTTGTATCCAAATGAGTTGATAAATTTTAGATGAATTTCAATTTTTACTCTGAGTAGAAGTCATTTTGAAAACTGGAGTTTGGGTCAAGATTTAAAAGGGTGGGACCCCTTGGGATATGTTTTTAGACTTTTCTCAAGGCCCAAGAGGCATTTTGGGTGTTGATAGTGGCTAAGTAGTAGGTTCAAGAGTCTCAAGAGGCACATGGAGTGTCGAGAGGGAACCACGACTTGAGTTACATCGTGGTTCTCCTAGTATAGCCATTTTGACTGACCATAGGAGCCCAGACCATATAGATTACTATGATGCTAGTGGTGTCACCGGTGTGAAACGTGGTCGACCAAAATGCCCATGGGTGGACATTTGGCTGATTATAGTGGTGGCCTGATCTGCCATAGATCAAAATAGGGGTCATCTATGTTATGAACCCTTCTTATTGGGTATGGTGTATGGAAAACGGTGAGAGGGTAGGGGCTATGACATGGTGTTGGGTGATTATTGTGGTTGAGGTTCCTATCCAAAACATCGAGAGGGGTGAGGGACTAGTCGTGCTCCTTGCAGTGTCGAGGCTCCTTGGGGGCTACAAGGGAGTGCACCAAGAATGTGACTTGTTGATCCAAATCTCACACTTACTGAACTTGGCATACAATTTTTTCTTAATTTTGTCATCATAATTCTTTTATATTCTCCATGTTCCTCCTTACTCTTCGAGTAAATGATAATTACATCAATAAACACTACCAAGTATTTTCCAAGTTAGTGTCTAAAGACTCTATTTATCAAATCAATGAATATTTATATAAGGAATGGGCCTTAAACATTACATAATCTTGTGTTTTAGTCAATAAATTGTTTTCTTTCACTTTGATGATCTTTTTAGGTTTAAAGTTATAGATAATTAGTTCATAACTCATATATAAAAAAACCATAAAATACACGGAAGTCATTTCTGAAAAGTATCCATTTTTTCCATAATATAAAACTTCTATGATAAATCATGAATTATTTTCATGGAAAATCTCCACAACATTCAAATTGGCTTATTCCTTTCCCTTACCCATCCTTAAACCCAATTAAATCATTTTAAAAACTTAGGACATGTACAAAATCTCAATAAAGGATATAAAAAGAATGGAAATTGTTGGTTAAATACAAACATGAAAACTCATATTATGTTTACATTTACCTTCAATGTTCTTTGAGAACTAAAATATTTTCACATGAAAAACAAACACACGTCTTTCTCAAAGAAAATCATTAAAACTTATAGCAACCAATTAAAAATCGTTTAGGTGGCTTAGAGCATCATATATATAAAACCCTTTCAAAAACCTCTAATTTGGAATAATAATACATTCGGATTATAATATTATCATTACCCAATTCATTTGAGATCTATAATGGGGACCACCCATTGCATAAGCTATATCAGGCTCACTCATGAACCATAATGAAGCTCAACCCTTTGTATAAGCTATATTGGGCTCACCCACTTCTCATGGGATATAACGAGGATCAATCCTTTAAATAAGTTATATCAGTCTCACCCTTGAGCTATAAATGGGCTCAAACCTTCTTATAAGATATACAGGGATCACCCGTTTCTCATGAGCTACAATGGGGATCAACCCTATATAAGCAATATCAGGATCACTCATGAGAAATAATGGGGCTCAACCCTTCATATACGCTATATCAGGTTCACCCGTTACATATAATGCTCAAGTACCATTTCAAGAATAAAATACTTTGATCATAAAACCCTTTGAAAACTCTTCTTAAAGTAAAATGAAAAAACATTCAGATAAAAATACCTTTTTCTTTTGAGAACCCATTTTCAATACCAAAACACCCTTTTCATTGAAAAACCATTTTCAATACCAAAATACCCTAAAAGATAACGATATTTTTTACATTTAATGAAGCATTAAATCTTTTAATGTAATCAAAAAATAAAATATTAGCCACAACAGTAAAAAATTCATTTTCTTCATGTACGTTAATAATAGAACATTCCTTTTGACGTTTGTCAAAATGTTCTGTATAAAATGTGTAAAAATATTCCTATTTGAAAACCTTGGAATTAAATTAAAAATAGGCATAAAATTTCCTTTATAATACTTTTATATAAATAATAATATAAAACAATATCAAGAATATTTACATAGAGAAAATATTTTGAAATTAGATCTTAAAAATTTTAAAAATAAATTTATAAATCAAAGTGTCCCATACCACTTTGAAATATTTGAATTATAAAACTCATTAAAGAATAACATTAAAAAAAGTTTAAATTTCATGAAAATAAATAAAAAACAGGATATAATATGTCAAAGGGGATGTATATACACCTTATAAAATAATAAAGGTGTATGACATCAAGATATTCCTAAGTGAAGGGAGATTGAGATGAAGTCCCTTACCTTGAGTCAGACTTATCACGTGTCTTTATCTTCATGTATAATAAAATTATGTTAATTATGTACTTACATAAAAACCACTTTCAAGTTTTTATTACTTTATTTAACTTATTGTAATTTTGTATACAACAACTTAAACAAATATGTTTATATCGGATGTTTTGACCATATTCAGTTTTTGTGTCAAAAATGACTATGGTTGGTTGACTATGGTCAAGAAGGTCATTATATAAACATCTCCAGAGTAATAATAATGACATATTTATCATATTTATACACCAATTTTACTTTAAAAAACAATCATGAAATATGGTTATGAAAAATGAATCAATGTTACAATCATAGAAACAGTAGGTCATACATACGCATAAGTAACGTTCCAATTTTTCAATGATAATTATGGAAGGAAGGTAAGTAACATTTTTATTCACAAAATAATAATTATATCGTAAATATCATATTATTTAATAATATATACTTATACATATAATTCATGTGATGTAAAAGGAATCACATCTCTTCGAGGAGGTGGTAGTCCAAACATCCATGAATGACGTTATTACTTTTTCAGTGTGTGGAATGGTGTTAAAGAAAATGATATATTATATTTAAGAAATGGTAATTATATCATTAATATAATATAGATTTCATTTATTTCACATATTTTTAATTAAAATCATCCATAATATATTATATGTAAATTGTGAACGTATCACGTCACTTTGAGAAGGCGGTAGTCCACACGTCCACAAACATTGGTATCACATTCCGACAAAATGAAAAACATGAAGGTATGTGTTATATAAAAATTAAAGAAGTAAAAATGTGTTATAAATATCATATATATCATATTAAAATATTATGACCATCATAATACCCAACCATGATATGTGGTAAAGGAAAAAAGAACGACATCATTTTGCGATGTGGTAGTTCAACATACACACGAAAAGTGATTTTGTTACCCATTTGATGGGAGTGTGTGTAGGTGTAGGTTGAACCATTATAATGACAATATATTATAATATTTAGGATCCTAGTCTTATTATATAAGTATGTAATGAGAATAATTGAATGTGTGAAGAAATAAATAAACTATAAATGTGCATTTAAAAATGCTACCTTCTTTTTTGGGTAACTCCTTTTGAATTTCATCAAAGGACATCCTTGATTTCTACCTGAAGTGAGGATTCTAGGATGAGATAAGAGATTTTGGGAGATTGTTTTTCCATGTTTTTGATGAACGAAAGGTCTTGAGAGGTGTGAATAAGTGGGGATGGTGAGTGTCTTTTTATAGTGGAGGGGAAGTTGCATTCTTGTAAATATTAAAAGGTAAACACTATAAGGGGGTCTCCCTTACATAATGTGCTTCCAAGATGACTAATAATGAATTAAAGAGGAATTATGGTTGATCCAAACTCACACCACAGAAAAATAAAATCATTTTTATCATTTTTTTCCTTAGTCTTTAAGTTTCTTTATTTTTTTCATTTTGGTTTTTCAATTAGGTAGCTAGTTTTGTAACCTATGTAATTCATACATTAAGACTAAGTTAAAGTAATAATTATTATAAAATTTAGACCCAATAATTATAAAATATAACATCTAATTTATAAAATGAAAAAACTCATATGTTTTGGACATTAATTTTAATATAAACACATATAACATGCAAAAAACATTGTTTTAACTCTAACTTTGCTAACAATGTTTTTACGGTTTATGGGTAAATATGTTCATTATAAAAGATAAATTGAGCCATGAATGGAACATATTTTATATTAATTAACACTTAAAAATTACTTTGTAGAATATAATTTTTTTTAATTATAAATAATTTAATAAAATATCATTTATTTTATTTAATTATTAACCAAATAGTCCAAGTGTTGGGGTTTCTTAAGCATTTAATGTAATTATATCATCTATAAATGATAAATATAAATTATTATGATAAAAATAAATAATTTATCTTCCAAAATAATACTTATAACAAAAACTATATATATTCTTCCATACTACAAATATTTATAAGTGTTAAAGGTAAAGAAAGTTCCTTTTTTTGTTTTTTCTTACTTAACTTATTATATAGATCACTTTCATGGAATAGTATCCCAATAACTCTTAACAATAGATAATAAGGTTATTATGGTCTAAATATTTCCATAAAATGGGTGTTGGACATGTTTTGGGTCATTTATACACCTTATATTCTAATTTTAATCATTAAGTAAGCATGTTATTACCTTAATCATTGTAATAAATTTTAACTGTTTTCCCTAAGCATTTCGGTCAAAAAAATTAAGTTAATCTTATTAGAATACAAATTTTATAATGATTACAAATATGTATATATTTTTTCCCAAATTCAATACACAAAAGTGGCTAAAATTAAATTAAAATTAATCCCACAGACATTGCAAGACAGCAGGTTTTTAAGGAGAAAGGTTCAAAAGTTTGGAATTTTTTTATATACAATTTCAATTTAAAATTGAATCTATTGACCTAATTTGGATTTATTGATTTTTAATTTAACTAATTATACTTTAAAAACAATTTAAAATATAATCTAACTATATAAATAAATTATATGAAAAGGTAGTTTTCAATTAAAATTCAGTGTTTTTCACTATTCGTCAAAAAATGAAACTTCTCAAAAAAATACCAAAAAATCACCCAAAGTAAATTTTGATATTAATATTTTTAAAAAAAGTTTATTTTATCAAATAAAATTTTTTAAAGGGTCAAAATTTAGTTTTAAAATAATATTTTCATTAAAAGGTGACAAAATTGTCTTTCAGAAAAATACACCCTTTTAATGCTTAAAATGAGATTTGTTCTTATTTTATGGCTATAAAACTTATCAAATGAATTTAAAAATATTTGATTGAATATATAATATATAAATTAAATTAATATAATTCCCTAATAGTTATTAATTTAATTTATTTATGTAAAATTTCTATATGGGAATAAAATAATTTTTTCATAAAAACACATCTTTTATATTCAATTTGTTTTTATTTTCATTTATAATTAATTGGTCACCAAATAATTCATCATATAAACATGTTTAAATAATTTATTAATAATTTAGTTAATTCCAATGGTCAGGTGATAGCTATCATATTAAATAATATTATTAATAATATATTGTTTTATGATAAGACTCAACATTTCATGTAACACCAGTTATTGAAGAAACTCAATGTTACGTGCAACGAAAGATAAACTTGGTGTTGTGTATAATGAAAGATAAACTATGTATTGCATGTAACACGAGAAATCAAAGAATTTAAATTAAATTGAGAGAATATATTTCATAAAATCATAGGATGTAACAATTATATAGTCATTAGTAAGTCTGAAGGGAATCACTAGAAACTCATAGTGCCTGTGACTTATACAGAGAGAAGTCTTCTAAATATCTTCAGTCTTCACCTTCAGTTGATGATATCCAGAATGAAGATCCACCTTTTAGAAGTATTGATCTCCTCATAGTTTATCGAACAATCTAGCAATCCTTCGAAGAGGATAATTATTCTTTATGGTGATCTTATTGAGATTATGGTAATCAATACAAAGCCACATTGATCCATCCTTCTTGATAAAGATCTTAGGTGCACCCCAAGGTGATGCACTAGGGAATATAAATCCTTTATCCATGTTACCTTGAAGGTGCTTCTTTAACACCTCCTGTTCGATAGGGGCCATCCTATAGGGACATTTTGAGATAGAAGTGGCTATGAGTATAAGTTCTATTGAGAACTCTACCTCATGATTTGAGGGAGGTCCATGTATCTCTTCAGGAAACACATCATTGTATTCCCTCACAATGGAAATTTCCTCCATGTTGATACCTTACTTTAACTCAACCATTTGGGAAAGGTATGTTTCCTCATAGTATATCAACACCCACAACTTTGAGGGTTTTTCTAAAGGATATTCATGATCTTTCTTGCATTTATAGATGAGTGTGGGATGGTTTGGAATATGACAAGATATTTCCTTTTCCTGACATTTGATGTGTGCACTATATAATGAGATTCAATACATCCTAATATAGTGTCAAATTCCATAAAGTAATGTACTATAAGATTCGCTGAAATAATATTTCAACATACTCTAATAGGTGAAGTGTCCAACACTTGGGTTGTAATGATCGCACCACTGGGTGTTTTTACGAATATCTATACTTCAAGGTATTAGTGATTCAATTAAATAGTTATAGAAAACTTGTAGGATATAAAGGAATGCGTATAACAAGAATCAAATAAGACCTTTTCCATTCTTGAGTGAATAAGATGTGTACCTTGTACGACATTATTTTATTTCCCAACTTCAGCAGTAGTGATGGCATAAGATTTCCCTTGCTCCTTTGGATTTGGTGGTTGTTTATTCTAATTACCCTCCAATATTCGAGGTTTAGTGCACTAGCTAGCGTAGTTCCCTTGCTCCCTACAATAGAAGAATTGAACCATGGGTGATGCTTTCCTTTCCTCTATTATATTCACCGGCTTATTCATGTCTCTTTGACATTCATGAGATCAATGGTCTTTTATCCCACACTTGAAGCATTTACTCATCCCTTAAAGGCAATTCCCATGATGTTTCTTCCCATATTTTTGACATGCAGATGGTTGTATCCTCTTTCCTCCTTTATCATTTGACCAACCATCATGAAATTTCATTCTTCTCTTCTTATCTCCATTATCATGAGACCATTCTCTGAACTCCATCTCAACTTTGAGAGCACCTTATACCACTTCTTCATAACTCCCAAATTCTTAGACAGTTAGAGCCTTTCGAAGGTCCGGTTTTAAACCACTAAAGAATATATCTATTTTTCTATCATTATTGATCACAAAACCCAAGACATACCTTATAAGGCTTGTAAATTTTTCTTCATAAGTCATGAAATATTCACATTCATTTTTCTTCAGATCTATGAATTCTCTCTCCATCATTGAATGAAGAGTTCTAGGGAAATACTTGTTAAGAAATATTTTCTTAAAGTCTTGCCACTCCATCTATTCCATTTCTTCCTTATTCCTGGTGTTCTTTATCAATGACCACCATTGATCGAATTCTCCATCTAAATGATATACAACTAGAGTCATCTTCTCTTTCACAGAACAATGGACCATAGAAAAGATCTTCTCCATTGAGTTAACCCATTGTTATATAATGAGTGGATCGAAAGATTCAAAAAATGTTGATGGTTGTTGCTGCATAAAATACTAAAGGTCTAGTTGATTCCTTCTAGGTCAAGGCAGACGTTCCATGTGGTTCAATTTGTTCATAGCCTGAGATAACTGGGTAAGCATCACCATAAATTTTTGAACTCCACCTCCCATGTCATTGGGAATATTGTTTGAACAACCTTGCATTGTCCCTCACGTGGGTTATTGGTCTGATTTCTCCTGGTTCCCACCTTTTTTTAAATAGAAAAGGATTGAACAAAAAAGTATGTCAACAAAGCATGAATACTTTATTATTTTACACTATTGACACTAAAAGAATATCTTATGGGATCACTATGTTAAGCATTTTTCTAAACAAATCTTCATATACTTAGTCTTATCATAAGGGTTTTCACTAACATTATCTAATCATAATTCTAAAATTAACTAAACTGTGATTTAATACCAACTATAGTGACCCTACTTTTTTCTTAAATTACTATTACATCATTTTAAATATAAACAACATAATAGTGTTACAAAACCAGGATCCAAAGGTTTAGTTTCTTGAAAAAATTAAGCACATGCATAACTTGTATAATAATAAAACATAAAAATTTATTTAAAATCTTCTTTATCCCTTTAAATCTCATGTTCTCCATAGTACATGTAGCCACCTGACGATATACATCAAAGAGAAGGGGTGAGCTAAAAGCCTAGTAATAGGATGAATAAGCGGTATGAATCAATAAAACATGAGTGAGAATAATCATCATCATCATAACATAATCATAGGGTCATCATCAAAATCAAGAGGAAAACATTAGATAAAGTCATGGAACGTGGAAATGCATAAAAATGAAAATCAGGTCTTAGTGGTCAAATACCACACAAAGTTGTGAACAATGCTAGAATCAAGTTCATGCATAAAATATGGGCATAATCCTAAAATCATAATTATGAAGAAATCTGGCATCATGTTAATGCATACTACACATTATCTCTTGAGATACATCACATTACCCAATGCATTAGAGGGATATAAAATTATGGGCCCACCTGTCGCATCATAACATTTACATAATCATGCATTCCACATGTAAAGTATAACAATCATAGTCATAAAATAACTCATGAAAAGAAATGGATTTCATAAAAATTTAATAAAGAATACAGTCATGAATAAACTTTGGGGTTCCCAAATGAAATGGGAAAAACATAATTGGTAGAAGAATCATAAATCTTGAGTGAAGAAGAAACAATCTCAAGAGAAGACAATATGCGTTTTGGAAAGAAGTGTTCTTTTGGAATATCATTATATTTTTCATAAACCAAGTTAGAAACATGAATATCATCAAAAATAAGAGGGAAGAACAATGAAAATATATTTAAGTAACATTTAAAGGAATATCTACACTGAAATTTGAAATGTAAGAGGTATAACCTAAAGAAAGATAGATGGGTTTGAGAATCCCCTTACCTTATGTCCGAAAGCATTATGCACTTTCACTTAATATTCTGAATTATCAAATTAGATTCATGAATTAATCAATTAAAAACTTCTTCTACATGTATTTGATTTATTATAATTTTAATAAGTTCATTTATGGTCATTTTGATGAGTTAGTGTTCAATTTCATCATTTCGAGAGCATTCATTTTCATGGTTTCATGGTCAGTTTACTTGTATATAATTATAGAAGTTCTTATAAAATTAGAATAATTATACAGAAGTGAAATTATGTGTTATTAATTAAATTTTATACTCTTAAATGGTCTCATATATTATTTTTTATAGTATGAGGATGATTCATTTTATAAAACATTAATAATAAATTTTTAGATTATTTTGACAGTTTTTCCATCCATCACGAAATAATTTTGTTTTATTAAATATTATGTTTATAAATTAGTTTCAGAACATTAACAAAATTATAATATGCATATTTAAATTTGAATTAACCATAATAATGGTTTTATGACTAGCCTTGAAGGTAGTAATGGAAAATGAAAACTCTTCGTACATGAAGACGGTGAATCGACACATCGAGGATGATGTTTTCACATTTTTAGAATAAAAGGAGGAGAGGAGAGATTTGATGATGGATATTACATTAACAAAATAGTATTTCAGTATATATATGATACTAGAGTTATCATTTCACTTTATATAAGGGGATATGAGGAGAAGATAAGAAAAGAAAATAAATTAAAAGAAATGAATTGAGATTTTACCTCTTGAATGTTGTCTCCTTGTGAACCCTTTTGAGATACATGGATTTGGTCTTTTGTTGATATAAATAGCTCTTGAACACGGGGAAGAGGCTTGGGGATAAAATTTTCTAGAATTCAGAGCTACAAGGCTTTGGAGGTGTGAGGAGTAGAGGTGGGGGCGTGGTATTTATAGGGGAGGATGGGAGTTTTTTTTGATTATTTTATTCATTTGTTTATTATTTTAGATCAAGACTATCAATAGTGTTGATTCTCATAACAAAAATTCAGTAAATAGGGAAGGAAAATTCGAGATAACTATTCTTAAATCAACCACACCTCAGTCATGACTCAATAATTCACGTATTTGGCTTATATCGAAAAATTTTGTATTTCACTATTCACTAAAAATACAACTTTTTTAGAAAAATCTAGAAAATTCACCCTAACCATCTTTTGATGTGTAGATTTGAAAAGTGCACTTCATTTTATGAAAATAACTTTCTAAATATGATAAATTTAATTTTTAAATAGTATCATCATTTATTCAAAAAATTCCAATTTTAATAATATAAACGATTTTATAACCCTTTGTAAAATTAATTATGGTCTCCTAAAATTATCTTATAATTATAATACAACATAATATTAATTTATGAATCTATTTTTTGAAAATAAATTTTCTTTTAAATAATTATATTAATTATAAAATTGTAAATAAACGTTTACATTTTACCAAAATACCAATACTTAATTTATTATTTTCAAAACATTTATTTACTTATATCGTGATATAATTATATCATATATTTAGTTATAAGATGCTTACATTTTATGTATATTTTCATATACGTGGTTACTATTCTATTATTAAGGTTACTATTATTAATGTTCATATTATTATTCCAATGGTTAAGTTACAATTCCATCGGTATAGGTTCCTTAATTTTTATAAATACCCCTTATTTCATTTTTCATTTATGATAATAATGTTTTTATTGAGTTATTTATGTGATGTATGTATTTTACACTATATAACATAATTATAAGAAGATAAATTACATTGATAAAATTCTGGATTGTTATAAAGATCGCCTCACCTCTACTCCCTTTTCTCCTCCCTCTTCTTCATTAATTTTGGTTTGAACCATAGGGTTTCGGCATGGATGATTTAACTAGATCATGGAAAAATCACTGCAAATGCTAGGTATTTCAGGTGAGAATCAAAGAGGATGTCCTAAGAGATTGTCAAAAATACATCATTCGTCACTTTTCATAAGGTACTGTTGGATTGGTGTAGCCCGATCCGTTTGGATGATGTTTGGTTGAATGCTAGCGGCTCATAATGCATACCAGACCATAACTCTCATGGGTCGAGCTCTGTAGTGAGCTTGTTGGGGGTTACAAGGGGAAACGCACCCCTGCTCCTGGGGTTCAGGGGGTGGGGGGGAGGAGAAGGTCCCCAACCCAAATTGGGGGGACTGTAGCATCCCTGACCAATTGTAGCAGAACTGACTGCGAACACAAAAAAGGGTAAAATAGCGGTGTCGAATTACTATAGAAGCATGTGACAAGTCATTATAGATCCATGTAAATCCAATCATTGATCACTATAGCTCTGCCTAATTCTTGTAATTGAAATTGTAGTATCTTGGACTTGGGTGGTCGTAGTACTGTACCTGTGTGGACTTTCAGCCACCAGTCATTGTATCACAGTGAGCTTGTTGTGCAAGTTGGTGACATAGTGTTTCGCCTTCTTTATTAGCTCATTCGATCTAGGGTTTCTGTGTGAGAGAAACACTGAAAACCACCATGTAATTTTGATCCCAAATTATAGTGAATTGTTCTGCCTCTCCATAGATGTAGGGATCGTTTCTTGAACCATGTAAATCGTTGTGTCCATGTTCTTATTCTTTTGTTATTTCTTTTCTTCATATGCAAACCTACCAGTCATTGTAACTCCCGACATTTATGCTATAGGTACGTTATACTGTTGATTTATTTAGGGTTTTGGATAAAATTAATTTTATTTAATTATTGATTTTCTGTTTCTCCTTGGGGATTTTTCTCGGATTGATGTCTAGAGCATGCCACAGACCTTTCACAAGGGTTTGGTTTCCATTTCTTTGTGATGTGGTCAACTGGTGAGTTTTAGGAAATTATGCCTAAATATTTAAAATTTAATTAAATTATAAATTGGTGTAAATTAGTTGAATAGTTAATTATAATTAAATATTGAATGTCATGGCCTGAGATAGGTTCCCAGAAGTTGGGCCAATGCATGGACGAGCCTGGGCAGAGTTTTCAGGTTGCAAGTTAGAAAGGGAATGACTTCGAATGAGGTAGGGGGCTTGAATTTTCCGAGTCTCTTGATTATTTGAACATTTTATGTTTGTGTGTTCTCACTAGTATATTTTCCTATATTATTCATGATTTGTGTGAGTTGATCATAAGGTTGAGTTGGACTCACATCGACCTAATAATCAACATGACTCGTATATCTTGCTAAAGAGTTCGATGGCGATGTCCTAGTTGGACGAGTATTGATGGCTCTCCTTATAAATTTTTTGGTGGCGTGTGTTGGATTTAAAAGAGAAAATGGATTAATAATAACAATGTTATTTTAAAAAAGGATGTATTGAGATGTAAATTTCAAAGGGAATTTTTGTTTTTTGAAATGGATTTTGAAATGGTATTTCAAATTGGAAATGAGTTTTCTAATAAAAGTTTGATTGTATTTTGGACAAGGGCTTGGTGTGAGTAAAGTGGCATGTGATTCATTATTAAATGGTTTTAAAAAGGGAAATTGACTAGGATTTCAAAGGAAATCAGAAGGGATTGGTTGGAATCATTTGGTTTATTTGACCAAGTGAGGGTGACGCCCCATTTTCCCAAATCATGAATGCTTATTGTGATTCCCATTTATGATTGCTCGTGGACTGTATAGATACTTTATGATGTGTGTAGTTTGTGTAGATCTGTGATAAATTTGCATGTGGTATCAAAGTGGGGGTTGATCCTAATGGATGTGACAAACCCTTGATGGGTAGAAAGAGGTTTGAGGGGCCCTAACGACTATTGAGGGATGTCATAACCTAAGTTTAGGGCTTGGAATGGGAGATGAAAACATGATCAAGTAACCCACATAGGGTTTTCATGCAGTGATGTGACTACGAGGACCCTAGTGGGTGCCCCAATATTAAGTTGACTTTATGGAGGGTGCGTGAGAGATATGGTGAGTGATGATTGAGGGTGTCAACTTAGAACCTAAATCAAACGTGCAAGCTGGTTATGGCCGAGAGAGTGATAGGTCATGCACTGGAGTGACCAACCCTAACTATGTGAGATGGTTTTGGCAGATGGACAACCCTCTAATTGTGTCTTATGATATTATATGGGAGTGATGTAATTTCACCAATGATTATAATTTAAAGCCTAATGATATATGTAATTTCAGGGTGGTTATCTAGGATTCAATAGATATGTTTGATAAGATGGAATGCCTTGGTGATGTCTTGGAATTTGGAAATGGTGTCTAATGACCACTGATTTGAAATGCCTTGGAGCAATCCCCATTAGATTCGCTATGATTACCGATTTAGAATGTCTTGGGGTAGTTCCCCTTGGATTGTTTTGAAAACTGGTTCAGAATTCCTTGGGTCAGTCCCCCTTAGATTTATTGTGATTATTTATTTGGAATTCTTTGGATGAGTTCCTTGGATTCATGTGGATAAATGTTTTGGAATGTCATGGATGAGTTCCATGGATTCAAATGTGCTATTATTTTGATTGCCTTGGATATGCTACTGGAAATTGGCAATGGGCCTGGTATTATGGGACTACCTGGGGTCATCCCCCTAGGAATTGGTGATTGCACCTACTACTGGATTGGCCTTCGGGCGTAATTTAGATTTCCCAAGGTACGCTCCTAGGAATCAAATGTTGCGTATGAGACTACTAGATTAACCATGGGTTGAGTATTTGGTAGGCATTATTTTTCAACATGCTTAGAGACACTCTGGAATTGATCAAATCAATTATGATATTGGCTAATGGAAAGGGGTAGGACTTGGTCCCCCCAGATGGTTACTATTTTCATAGATATCTGACATTGACAGAAGCATGTATATTTATGTGCATGCATGTTATGTTTCTATGAGGTTGATTGCATGAGAGTGACTAAAACTTTTATCTTTGTATTGCATGCACATTCACTTGATCACAGTAGCACTCAATATCATTGAGTCATTGGGGATTCCTACCAGGGTGTTAGATTCACCTCCATCAACGTAAACAATATGGGTTTCGATGTACATGGGTAGGACTTCTTGTTTTCTCTTAGGAAACAAGTACTGCATGGAGTTGGATACATGGTACATTTATAAAGTCATGGAGGGAGAGGATTCGATGGGATGGCATATGACTTGGGAGGAAGGCTGTGTATTTAATTTTAGTTTCATTCAACATGTATTGGCTAGTGTGCCGTTTATTCATATATGATGCTTGTTTTGTTTTTATCTGATGTTGGTGCTCTATTATGGTTGATGCATCATATAAGTGGTTTACCGCTTTCTATTATGAACTTCAGGAATCCGTGGGGATCCCTATTTATTGTTTACAAGTATTTTGGGATGTTTTTTATATGTAAGAGTCATGCCAAAATTTTAGTAGAATCAGACATGAGCCTAGGGTTTTATCCTTGAGGGCATAGTCTTTCCCCAACTATTTTCCAGCCCTCATTGCTAGTCGACAACCTCTAACATATGGGGAGGCACATCTGAGGTCATGTAACATTCCTGCTAAGGTGTTATTCAGGTGATCCAGTATGAGGTATTACAAAGTGGTATCAGAGCAACTTTTGAGACAAATAGTTCTAATTAGTGGTGGAGATAGAATGTAAAAACCTGGGAGGTAGATAAAGTGCATGCCTGGCCAGCAAGACATCAGTTGAGACCCAAGTTTCTAGGGGATTTTCAGTTATGGGACTAGGAACTCTAGGATTAGTGAGGTGTTGATTTTGACTGATAATCACAACATGGGATGGATGATACTCATGATGAGTCGTGGGGCTCGATTGGGAGCCAGTGTCATGAATCATTACGGTGGCATGCTTAGGACATGATACATGCACATATGGGTGATGTTGTTTTGACATGTTGCCTTGTCAAAATCCATTATTAATTAATGAAAATTATAATATAATTGGTTTTTCCAAAATATATTATAAAGAGTGACTTGATTAATATGGATATGAGGGAAGTGTGTGATTGATTATGATGGTGCTTGTTTGGCCACCATACAGAAATGGTTTTGGGAATTTTGAAATTTGGAAAAAAAACTCAGTTATGAAAGAAAAAATCATGGTGTCTGTAAGATGTTTTGAAAGTTGGTTTTATGTGAAATGGCTTGCGGAGGTGATGATTTTTAAATGGGGTGATATTTTCAGGTTTTTAGAAAGTGTAATAAAATGGTTTTGAATTTTGATTTCATGGATTATTTTGGAAAAAGAGATTGGTTATTGGGAAATGAACCGAAATGGAAAGGATTTCAGGTGATTTTGGTTTTGATGGAAAACCCTTGAATGTCAATGGTAGTTTTTGAAACTCATGTGAGGTCGATGTGTGTAAATTATTTGAATACAAATTTAAAATAATCAACTAGCATCATGTAAACTGGGTTTCTAAGATTTCATTTTTTAGTAGGGAGTGACAAAAATGTGTGAATTGTGTGTTGGGGCTATGTGGGTCAGTTTGTTTGATTTCTTTATGCTTGATTGAGGGAGAATCAGCATTGAATTAATTATGCTCAACCTAAGGAGAGCCAACTTTGATTTCATTATGCTTGACTGGGGGTGAGCAGTCTTTGATTTCTTTATTCTTGACCGGGGGTGAGGTAGGTTTGATTTCTTTATGCTCGACCGGGAGTGAGCCGACTTTGATTTCTTTGTGCTCGACTGGGGTGAACCGGGTGCTTGAATTTTGTGTTTTTCTAATGTGTCGTGTTTGTTTGAAACCACCAAGTGATGTTGGAAAGTGTGTTTAGTTTGATTAGCATGGTGTCTGGAGAGCAACATGTGCCTATGTAGATAGGTTTACATTGTTTTCGATGGTTGACTGGGAGTGACTTCTGTGTTTGATTCATATGTTTGATGGTATGTCAAGTATGTTTTGAGAGAGTCATGTGTATCAGGGTTGTGGGATTGATATTTGAAGTTGGGCTCAAGTAGGTGGTTGTGTATTTTAATTGGGTCCATTGTTTGGACTAGTTGAATTTGAGTTTCAATGGGCAATTCCTAAAATTAGGAGCACTGTAAAAAAAAATCTATCGCCGGTATTAGAGAATTATGTGGTGAGAACCATAAGAATAAGGACAAATTTATCATTGATGACTTGGTGTTTTGGGGATCAATGAGTGTGGTTGGGCACCGTCGTGGTTTTTCATGCTTGGATGTTGTGGTTTTGTGAGGTGATGATAAGGATACTCCTATGATGGGTAGAATCAATTGGTCGTGGGTGTACAACCTTTGTGCCGAAAGGGTCATGAGTGCGGCGAGACTGGTCAATGGACGGTCACGAAGGCACTGGGATACTGGTGTGTGATAAGATTCATTGGTATCTGGTACCTTGGAGAAAACCAGATTGGGAATTCAGATGCGGTGACGATTAGATTTTGAGCGTTAACATCGATCTCGAGATGGAATTGATGGGATCCAAATGTGAGTTGGACCAAAGATGCATTGGTTCTCATGGGTAGAGCATGGTGGTTGAATGGAAAGGTTGTAGGTCCAGCCTAAGGACTACACCGAGAGTAGGGTTCAGACTCTAGTGTGGTTATGAAATGGCTTAATGATGTCTGGGTATGAATTAGATCAGTGATGCCTTCAGTTGTTAAACACTATGAGTGGATGATGTGGTGATGCATCGATGAGTAGTGTTGAGTGTTTCAGTGGAAATCGGATAGAGGTGGACCGACTGGTGTTGGTGCAGAACTTGATGTGGTGAGTCGGAAACTGCATCAGGAGCATTATTCATGATGCAGTTAATGAGGTTTAAGGATTGAGCTACAAGTTTCGGTGTGTCCAGGCTTTGCATTTGGAGTTGCGATGTGAAGGTGCGTTCGATGTTCCGTGGTAGAGGACGACAAGTTGAACATGAGTAGAAGATTAACAGAGGTTGAGTTTCATGGTTAAGGATCATTATGAATTATTATGAATGTGAAGTGTTATAATAGTGAGATTATAATACCTTATGCCCACGCTGGTTGATAAATTTCAAATGAATTTGAATTTTTGACTACGGGTGGAAGTTGTTTTGAAAACTGGTGTTTGGGTCAAGATTTTGAGGGTTGGAACCCGTTTGGGAGATGTTTTTGGACTTGGATCGAGTTCTGGGAGGAATTCTTGATGTTGACGGTGGCTAGGGAGCAGGTTTGAGAAGGTCAGGAGGCATGTGGGTGGGTAATTTTTTTATCTGGGTTTTTAAGAAATTAAAATATGATAAAAGGGGTTAGGGTTTGGATATTTTTAAAAATGGGTCCGGGATGCATGAACACCGTTCACGCATCGTCCCGAGAGAAGAGATGCGTGAACGGCGTTCACGCATCTCACAGAATACCTAAATTCCCCTTAAAATGTATAACTATTAATTATAAAGTAATAAACTTATTATAAAAATTAAGAAATATTAATAAATATCAATTAAATAATATAAAATATTGAAATAATGTTAATAATTAGTAATAAATATTCATGAATAATAGATATTCATTAAATAATTATTAATAGAATGGCTTGAGTATTCTCTAACATATATTGAGAAATCTATAATCTTAGCATCTTTCAGTCACTCACGTTATCTCAACATGTTGTAGTTAAACATCTATTTCTATAAAGATCCTCATATGGTTCCATTTGTATTCTAAAGTGGAAACTTAATTTTTATACTTTCTAATACTCCTTTTTCATTGTTTTTCTGATTAAATATTGGTATATTTGTGAACAAATGAGTTACATGAAAAACATATAGTGATTGTGATGAGTGAACCATGATCACATAATCACTATGCTATGTTCTCCGAGTTTCATTTCTAGATCCAAGAGTAATATTTTTTAAGGCATGTGCTCTCTAAAAAATATCATTTTTTCTAAATAAGGTGGAAGAAGTGATGTCATGGACATGACCTAAGTTTTGAGATGCATACTCAATAATCTCACTCTTTAGATTGCGTACCAGTATAAATTGTTTCCTTTTATAAAGTCTGAATATGTATCTTCTCAAAATTGGCCAAATGAACTTCTAATTCATATTGTAGTTTTCAATGTTGTCCATAAACAACCATAAATGTGAAATCATGCTCAGAGTGTATCAATTATTAACCAAGTGTAGATAATCAAAATTATCAATGAAATGCTAAATCCTGCACATACTTCACCAAATATATTAAAAAGTTCAAGTGAAAAGATAAATCTCCCCTTTTCATCCCATCTTTCCATCAATCAAGCTCTCCCCCTTAATTGAAATGAGAAATATAATTAAGAACAATGGATAAAGTGTGATTGGAATACCTCAAGTTTCAACTTCTTGAGACGATATGAATTTCAAGATTTGTCATGAAATAATCCTTGGATTTTAGCTCAAACTTATTCTTGGAAATAGTTTCTTTCACAGTTTTCTTAACTTCATTGTTTTGCATATTCCCAATGGAAGATTTTCCAACTATTGTTCCATTCTTCTACACTTGTTGTGGTCTTTTATTCTTATCATCATATGCATTTTTCATGGTTGGACTGAACCATCACTCATCATAACTGTGACCACTTCTATTGCAATTAGAAATAATTAATATAATTAATATTTATCATTTAATTTAATCATATTATTTATTATACATATATATATATACACATTGGTAGATAATTTGATAATAGTAATACACTTATTAAAGGTACAATAGAAGTCTAGATAACAGTAATACACATACAAAATGTATCAAAAATCAAATGTCAACCTAATCTACGCCTCCGGTGTGGATGCTCCTCTGTCCCACAGTCAGGCGTATACTGGATGAGTCCACACCGTGTCTGTCTACGCCTGTGCTCTGGCGTATGCTGCACATCCTCATCGACAGCCACCTCCACATCCTCCTGTGTGATAGACGGTGGATGTACAGTCTCACCGCCTGTACCCTGGCCTGCATCTAAGGATAGTGGAAGCTGGCTGGAACTCTCACCAATATAGGAAGTAGATGGCTTCTCTGCTACAGATGACTGCAATAAAACATCGAACTCAATCCAGTCAGCATCTGTAAGTACCTGTGGCTGTGCCTGAGAAGCTGGAGGAGCATATGACTGATCATGCTGAACACCCTCCTCTAGTGGAATAATATCATGTAGCTGAGCAAGCTGAGCAGCCTCATCCTGTGGAACAACAGCATCCATAACAGGGTCGTTACCCCCAGGTACATCTATGTGAGGCTCAGCAGGCTCCGCGACCTCCGCAGCAGGCTCCGCGGCCTCCGCAGTAGGTGGTGGATCAAAGAAAATGCCACGATAAATCTCGTCCATTGACGGTATCATATGTCGTACAAGGATGTGAAAATATGCTGGGTCAAAGGCAGCTCTCTCCACTGGATCAGACATATGATGTAGATGACAAATACGAGCATCCTGCGAAAACAAATTCTGTTATTAACTAATTTGAATAAAAAATATTTTGAACAGTGAAAGGAAGAATGCATACCAAGTCGTGGAAGCCCCGTCCGTGCCGTGTCAGAAATCTGATGGGAGACCTGATGTACCAGCCTGCATAATCCATCTGATCCATCAAATGAAAGCGTACTGTCCCTGCCCCTCAAAACTGGGACTCCCGTCGCCTGTCCCAAAACGCAACATATCTCGCATGGTAGCTCCTCCAATCAAAATCTCTCTTCCCTGACATCTTCAGGGAATGCAATGAATCCAACTGACTGGGCGGGTCAGGAACTGGCTGAAGGAATCCTAACTGTCTCATAACCCTATCCGTCTGATGCCACTCGACTATATGAAAATGAATTAGTGGAACCATGCAGGAGCCGATATCAAGCATCACTGTACAGTATGGGGGCAGACTCTGAAGGATATCATCTTTATATGGCATCCATGTAATCCGAAAGAAAAAATGAATAGTCAATTAATAAATGAATAGATGTACAGTAAAGAGTAAAGATTTTACAATATAAATAATAATCACTTACATCGTCTGGTCGAATGCTGTCTAACATAAGTCTGTAGGCGTGAACATCATGTCTGGGAGAATCTGAATGTCGATGCGCCTGACTCCACCTGTAGATAACATTTTTTTTACATTTCATAAAAGAATTTTATACAAGTAAGTTAGATATTAGAAGGAATTAATAACATACCAACGTCCACGTGGAGCCTCTGCTACAATATCTACGGGTAATGGCGCACGGGCATGTGGAGCTAAACGAGGTATGTGCTCCCATACCCACATCTGTAGAAGAACCATGCGTCCTGTGATCTGCATCTTATCGATGCGACATGCGCTGCATAGGGCTCTGTATGTATATGCTAGGCAGGCAGACCCCCAACTATATCGGCCTGCCTGGTCCAAATCCTCTAAAAACGATAGATACATCAGGTGCACAAAAGTAGTAGAGTGGTCAAAAAAAGCGTTCCACCGATCAGCCTCAAAAAATATGCGCGTGCAAATCACAGCACGGTGACGTCATCAGCATCATTTGGTAAATGTGTGAAGTGCTGGTCTAACCAAGGCATCCGCAATCTACCACCGACGATGGTCCTGCCATCATCCTAGACCTCTATGCCCAGAAGTCTATGAACAAGCTCAGGCAAATCTGATGGAACTCGGCATGTCAAAGCATTTCCGTCGATAGGGAGGCCCAACATAATAGCCACATCCTGCAACGTAATAGTCATCTCCCCCTCACTGAAATGGAAAGTATGCGACTCTGGTCTCCATCTCTCTACAAGTGTGGCAATGAGCTGATGATCAAGAAATGTGAAGTCGCACATCACTACTCCATATAATCTAGCTCGACGAAGATGTGGGACGATAGCGGGAGGTGGTGCAGTATGATGGAAATGGTGAGATCTACGTACACTCAAGGGAGCCACAGGACGTCCCTCTAAAAGCAGTCGTGATACATGAGTAGCCTGAGATGTAAGCAATAGAAAACCTGCCATCTGCACACATGATATCATCGTTACTTATTAATAGTGGAATCATGATATATTCATTTTTATTTGGTATCACAATCAACATTATCCTAGTCTCACAATCAACATTAGTTAAGGATGCTCAGGCACTCAGATGCCATTACTAAAACTAGACATCTTATAAGAAAACCATAATTTAAAAGTGAAAAATTAACTATTTTTTTTATTTGTGAAATTACATTTGTTAATTTATCCATTATCCATTAAATAACCATTAACATTATTCCACATTAAAAATTAACAGGAAAAAGTGAAAAAATAATTATTTCTTCTTATTTGTGAAATTATGTTTGTTAATTTATTCATTATCTAATAAATAACCATTAACATTATTCGACATTAAAAATTAACAGGAAAAAGTGAAAAATTAATTATTTCTTCTTTTTTGTGAAATTACGTTTGTTAATTTATCCATTATCCATTAAATAACCATCAACATTATTTCACATTAAAAATTAAAAGGAAAAAGTGAAAAATTAAATATTTCTTCTTTTTTGTGAAATTACGTTTGTTATGTTATCCAAAACAAGGCACTTGAACTCCTCCAGAAAAGGTACAACTCACACTCTAGAAAATTATATTTATCACAAAAATAGAGCAGGTACACAGACTCGATCATGGATTATGAGATTTAGAACTCTGTCCTGCCACTTGGGGACATCTCTTATGAGTATGTCCTTCTACGTGGCAGATACTGCATCGTATTCTCCCTCCTCGTTGCCGAGGCCAATCCATCTCATTTTTTATGCGAGTTGACTTCAGTCTTCCTCGAGGCCACAACCTAGTAGCATGAAACCAATAATTTTAAAAATGACACACATTGAAAAAATTATAAATGATACCAAAACCGACTTATGAAAACCTGGAAATATCATGGACGATGGTCGGTTGATCAGCAGGCAATGTGATAGAATGGAAGTCACTAACAGGCATCCAAGCAGCACTATAACAGTTAACCAAAGTGCTCATGTGATACACCGGGTCAACATATGGCTCCCATGATATATTTACTGAAGTGCAAGCTGTAATAACATGTACACATTGATATCTCAATGCCTGAAAGCTGCCACAATCACAGTACCTGTTATCCAACATCATGACAAACACTCCACCATTAGTGCATGCACCCTGGTCGTAGCACTTTCTTACCCGAAAACTCCTCTTTTCCCTGTCAAAGGCTATAACATTCCATCGTGAAGCCTCATTCCGTATCCGGTCAATATCAGTTTGAAAATGCTGAGTAAAAATCATTCCATTTTCCATCCTCTGGTAGGCCTTTTGGGACCGGTCAACAAAGTAGTGAACACATCTAAAAAATGTCTCTTGCACTAACCCTGTGATTGGGAGTTTGCGCACACCCTTGAGGACCCCATTTACGCACTCCACTATATTAGTGGTCATATGCCCATATCTCATGCCACCATCGTATGCTAATGACCAATTTTCCTTTGAAATTTGTACCATATATTCATATACCTCCTCATTAACTGTTCGGATCTCTTCAAGACGTCGATCAAACCTTTCTTGTTGGGGTTCATATGCTGAAAGCATAACATAATAATGTATTAAAATGGATAGTAAATTTTGTTAAAAAAAGAAATTTTAGAAAACCATACCCAATTTGAGGATCGCCTTCTTTATGGCCTCATCTCTAAACTGCTTATGCACATTACTTGCAATATGTCTAATGCAATAACGGTGATAAGCATTTGGCTCAGTCCAAGAAACCCCATCACTACTCACGGACTCTATAATTGCTCGATGACGATCAGATATCAGACACATGCCCTGTTTCTGCATGACATGAACACGTACACATGCCAAGAACCAGCTCCAGCATTCAAAATTTTCTTTTTCAACAACAGCAAAAGCAAGTGGAAGAGGAGCGCGATTACCATCCTGTGTGGCGGCAATGAGTAGAACACATGTATACTTTCCATAAAGGAATGTTCCATCTACCTGAATAAATTGTTTACAAAATGGAAATGCAGCAATGCACGGTCTGAATGCCCAAAAAATCCTATTGAACTTCACCTTTGACCGATCAACTAGATGATTTTGGGATACATACTCAACACTGTCCAACTGATAAACAATCTGATTATTGAGAGACAACAATTCCATAAGCTGTGGCAACAACGCATAAGACTCATCCCAATCACCATACACTTTTACAATGGATTTTTGTTTTGCATTCCAAGCTTTATTGTATGATACCTTATTGTTATACCACTGTTGAATTCTTTCCTGAATAAGGGCAACAGGAACATCCTGACTTGTTCGTATCATCTCACAAATAATAGTAGATATAAAATCTGCATCAAGAGAAGAGTGATCTTGTGCCAAGCTGGGATGCAGAAAAGTGTGTGGGCCTTCTAATTTGGTTATCTTCCAACATCCATAACATTTATCAAATAGTTCTCTTAATCGAAATTTACATTCTGACCCATATTTTTCACAACGAATGAGATATTTGGTCTTCTTTGACTCATAAACCACAAATGTGAAATGTCGCTCAATGTGGTATTGCTTTATCACATTTTTCATGACCTGTTTACTTTCGAACTCCTGCCCAACATATATGGCATTATCATTTGATGCAGGAATATTACCTATAATGCTAGGGAATTCAGAAGCTGGTGTAATGAAATCCCAATCAAAAGGTTATTCACGAGACATTCCTCCAACTAAGGAACTCAAAACTGAAGGCTGATTAACACTAACTGGTGGATGTAGTGGATGTCTGTCTCTCAAAGGAACCTCGTTCATTTCCAACCACATCATCTCCTACTGACTCCCCAGATTCTTCTTCCTCAGATAAACATTCTTGCCCTATATCAGCACAGAAAGGGATGTCATCTACATTTCCTTCCAAATTTTGATGATCTTCTTCATTACATTCTTCCACAGGAGTCGTATGAGAAGGAGGCAATGAAGAAGACTGTTGTGAAGGACCGACTTCTATAGAGGTCACAAGGCATGGTTCTGTAGTAATCGATTGCACCACATCAATATCGGAAATGACAATAAATAATTCCATCAAACCATTAATACATTGTTGCCTGAATAACTTAGAAGCCTCCATCCAATCCTCATCATCGACTATAGGGTAGTCGTTGTGCCACATAAGCTCAGGATATTGAAGATGTCGGTATCTAATTGAAGTGACTGCTTGTCCTGCACTCAATTTTAACCGACTATGAATCTTATTACGAACTGCATCCAATGTCATACAACCATAGAGATTTACCACTTTGACAGGTGTCGCACTGTAGCTAAAACCCTGCTCGGTACAAATTACCTCACCGTTGCAATATATTTGAGCAGACATAATTACCTATTAAAAAAAATTAAAAATATTATACACTACATTAAAATTTTAAATTATTTAATTTGGTTTTGAATAATTGATTATCTTGAGACTTTTTTATGTATTGATTTATCACTGTTAAGGTATAGTGATTGTGATTTTAGCACAAAAGCAAATTTAATATAATGTTTCATAATGTTTTATTACTTATGAATATATAATCATGACTTGATCTTGAGACTTGCGATTAGTTTATCATTATCTGATAAACTAACCACAATTTATATGGGTAAACTCCTGTCTCTATTATCAAATATTGCAGCAACCGCCAATCTCCTGTCAAACAGCAACGCCTCCTCTCGAACGAGTTCTCAAATGCCTCTTTTTCGACACCTCTTCGGGGATGCCTCTTCGTCGACACCTCTTTGGGGCGTCAGTCTTTTAATTACAAATTTACTCACATGTATGTGAGGGGGTCTAGGGGTATGAAATACATAAATTAATTTAAACGGACACGCAGGTCCTTACACTTAAAGAGAGATGACTCGCAGGTCATCAATGCCGAAAAAATGCAATTATTACAAATTGAATAACAACATACACAAAATAAAACTTGTAATTTCAATTATGCATGGTCGGTCATCTCAAGATCAGTCATCACTCATACCGTGATTTTTGGTATATTTATTATATTATCCGTATTATATAAAATCTATATTAAATACTACACCTCTTTTACAAAAATTTAACTTCATGTATATATATATATATAATTATTAAAAACATTAAATAAATTTTATTATAACTGATCTAATTGAGATTTACATAATAAACACTTTTGTTATTTTAAATTTTATGAAATTGTAATGTTTTTTGGGAATTCTTCTACTTTTCAAAATATAAGTAAATATATTTTATACTTTATTGATTAAAAATATTATTACTAGTAAATAAAAGTAATTTAATTTACACTTACATCAAAACCATCCATTAAAATAAATTTCTCTAACATAAATTACTTTTTCTAAACATTAAAATTTTTTGACATAACATAAAAAATTCAATATTTAGACAACAGACATTCAAAAAATTAAATCATACGAACATTCAACATCAAGAAAATTAAATCATACAAAACATTTCATGCATAACATATGAAATAAATAAATCATACACACAATTAAACATACAAATGAAATAAATAAACACAATTAAACATACAAATGAAATAAAAATTTCATGCATAACATATGAAATAAATAAATCATACACACAATTAAACATACAAATTAAATAAATAAACAAAATTAAACATACAAATGAAATAAATAAACACAAATAAACAATTAAATTATTAAATAGAAATTTTACCTCAATAAAAGGAGCAAATATTTGTTGAGAAAGAATTTCTGCAGAGCTTCGCAACAAAAACCAGAGGAGAACAATGGGTATTGGTGGGGGGACCACTCATTTTATAAAATATCTCGGCCGGATTCGTGAACGGAGTTCACGCATCCTTCAGCTAGTCCGCGAAGGATGCGTGAACGTCGTTCACGCATCTTTTCCCGCGCAAGGATGCGTGAACGGCGTTCACGCTTCCTTTAGCTGGTCAGCAAAGGACGCGTGAACACCGTTCACACATTACCGTCGGGGTCCGGGATGCGTGAACGCCATTCACGCATCCCGGACCCATTTTTAAAAATATCCGAACCCTAACCCCTTTTATCATATTTTAATTTTTTAAAATCCCAGAAAAAAAATTACTCCATGTGGGTGCCCGAAGGACACTAGGGCTTGAGCTACGTCGTGGTTCCCCTAGTCTGGACGTTTTGGATAACCACGGGGATCCCCACACCGTAGATCTCCTTATGGTGTCAGGGTGTGGTGCCGGTGTGAAACGGGGTCGACCAAAATGCCTAGGGTTTGGTGTTTGGGTGATCTTGGTGGTAGATCCAGGCACCATAGAGCGATGCGGGGACCAGCCACGTCGCGTCCCCTCCCGCTGGGTGTGTTGAGTGAAAAATGACAATAAAGGTGGGGTTATGGCGTGTTGATGGGTGTTTCAGTTGGTCATTCTGAAATGATGATAGGGGTGAAGGCCTGGTTGTGGTCCTCAACGTGTTGAGGCTTCTTGAGGGCTACCTGGGTGTGCACCATGGCATGGGGCATGCCGTGGTGGAAGTTGATTTTCCCTGTGTAATTTTAAAAGATTGATGAAATCCATCTTGTTACCCTTAATAATTTAGAGGTTTTTAGTCCCTCTTTCTTCCACCCTCACATGAGGTCGATCAAGGAGGGCTCCCTCTTCCTCCTTCGATTCCCCTTGTATGTGGGGTGCTTTGTGTGTGATTATCACAAAAATTTGAGATGCGATATTCTCTCCTATCCTCCTTATTTCTCCTCATTTGTCAATAATTTTGGTCCGACCCGTAGGGTTTTGGCATGGAAAATTTCATTGGATCATGAAAAAACCATCATGCTCATTAGGGATTTCCTGTGCGGCTCAAAGAGAAGGCCCCAAGAGGCCGTCAACAAGACGCCATTCATCATTTGGTGTAAGGTACATTGTGTCATTGATTTATTTAGGGTTTTTGAAAAAATTAAATTAAGTTTCTTATTGATTCAGTGTTGTCTGTTAGGAATTTTTCTTGTATTAGCATCGGGAGAGCATGCCACTAAATTTCTGATAGTTTTAGTTGTCATTTTATTGTGACGTGGTTAGCCAATAAGTTTTAAGAAATTATACATAACTGTTTTAAATTGAATTAAATTATAAATTGGGATAATTAAGATGAATAAATAATTTTGATTAATTATATTTAATTATAAAATGTCATGGTGTGAGATAGGTGTTTAGGAGTTGGGTCGGTGCGTGGATGAGCCAGGGTAGAGCTGTCAGGTTGTGAGTTAGAAAGGTCATGGCTTTGGATGAGGTGGGGGCCATGAATTTTCTGAATCACTTTATTATTTAGTGATTTTATGTTTTTGATCCCTCACTAGTATAATTGTCTACATGATGCATGATTTTTCTACGTTTCTCATAAGATTGGGACAAGCTCGCGTCAGCCTAATTGTCAAGATGGACCGTATAGTGCACTAAACAATTTGATAGTGGAACCTTCCTCCAACGAGTGTCGATAACCCTCATTACGGATTGTTTGGTGGAGTTCATTAGAATTTAAAGAGAAAATGGTTTCTTTTTAAAATGAGATTGTAAAAAGAGTACTGATTGACATAGAAATTTCAAAGGAGATGTTATTTTTCAAATGGGGTTTGAAATGCTATTTCAAAACGAAAACGGGTTTTTAAAAAAACGTTTGATGGGAGGGTCTGGTGTGAGTAAAGTGGCATGAAAATCCTTATTAAATGGTTCTAAAAAGTTATTTTGACTAGGTTTTCAAAGGAAGCCGGAAGGGATTGGTTGGACTTGTTGGGTGCATTTGATCATTTGAGGGTGATACCCCATTTTTCCACAACATGAATGCTTATTGTGCTTCCCATTTATGATTTATTGTGGACTGTATGGATGTTTGATGATGTGTGTGTTTTGTGTATCCCTATAAGAAATTTTCTTGTGGTATTAAGTTAAGGATTGATCTCAAGAGATATGGTAGACCCTTACAGGGTAGTGATGCATATGAGGGACCCTAGCGAGTATTGAGGGACATCGTGATCTAAGTGTAGGGATTGGCTCGAGAGATAAAAACATGATAAGAAACCCACATAGGGTGTATGTGTAGTAATGTTACCTTAGGGACCTTGGTGGGTTCCCTAGTATTATTTGGACCCCAGGGAGGATGTGTGTGCGGTACAATGAGTGATGATTGCAGGTGTCACCTTACAACCTAAATCAAACATGCAGGTGAGTTATGGCTGAGATAGTGATAGACCACGCACTGGAGTGGTCGACCATGACTATGTGAGATAGGTTGGGAAAATGGACAACCCTTGAGTTGTGTATTATTAGATTTTATGGGAGGGATGTATTTCCCTAGATAATTTTAATTTAATGCCTAATGATATATGTAATGCCTGGGCAGTTATCTAGGATTCAATAGTAATTTTTTATATGATGAAATTCCTTGGAGAAATCTTGGTATTCACTAATGGTGTATAATGACCAAAAATATAGAATTCCTTGAAAAAATCTCTCCTGGATTCATCGTGATTACTAATTTGCAATGACTTGGAGAAATACCCCTTGTTTTTTTTGTGAATACTAGTTCAAAATGCCTTCGAGAAATACCCCTCAAATTTTTTGTGACTGTTAATTTGGAATTCCTCGAATTCATTGGATTCATGTAGACAAATGTTTTATAATGCCACAGATGAGTTACATGGATTTAGATGTGCTACTATTTGGATTTCTCTGGACATGGTCCTAGAAATCGGCCATGACCCTGATACGATTGGATTAACTAAGGTTATCCCCCAAGTAATTGGTACTAGCACCTGCTACTTGATTGTCCCTCGGGCATGACTAAGATTTCTCAGGATACGCTCATGAGAATCAAATGTTGAGCTTGAGACTACTAGATTAGCCTTGGGTTGGGTATTGGTTATGCATGATTCTATGATGTTATCAGAGGTCTACATTGTTTGAAGTGGGTATGAGATCAGTTAATAGTAACAGGGAAGGATATGGTCCCCTCAGGTGGTTACTATGTTCAGATACACCTGGCATTGGTCAAAGAAGGTATATTGATGTGCTTGCGTGTTATGTTTCTGAGTGGGTGTGTTGCACAAGCATGACTGCACCTTATATGTATTGCATACACATCCACTTGATCACAACAACACTCAGTATCATTGAAGCATTAGGGTTTATACTCGGTCATTAGACTCACCACTATCCACGTACACAACATGGTTTTAGATATACATCGGTAGGTCTTTGTGTTTTCTCTCAGGACACAGGTACTAGATAGAGTTGTACACATGATTAAGTTATCATGTAATAGAGGTTGAGGATTCCGTTGGATGGTATGTGAGTTGGGCTAGAGGTCATGTATTTTATATTCAGTTTCCATCAGAATATATTGGACAGTGTGCCTTTTATTTATATATGATGCATGTTCTGTTTTTATATGTTGTTGGTGATTTGTTATGGATGATGCACGATAAGTGTATTTATGGTTGGGCTCGAGTAGTTGGTTATGTGTTTAATTGGGACCATGGTTTCGACTAGTTGAATTTGAGTTTCAATACGTGATTCATATGGTGAGGAGAACCATGAGTCAAAATCAGTGATTAGTATTAGAGTCTTATGGTGGTGAGCACCATAAGGTTTGAGAAAAATTGATCATTGATGACTCCACATTTTGGGGATCAATGAGTGTGGTTGGGCACCATCGTGGTTTTCGTTATTGGAGGTTGTGGTTCTACAAGGTGATGATAATTTTAATCCTATAGTGGGGAGCATCAATTGGTCGCAGGTGTATGGCCTTTGAGCCAGAAGGGTCATGAGTGCGGCGAGACTGGTCATTGGACTATCAGGAAGGCACTGGGATGTCGGTGTGGGAAAAGATTCATTGATATCTCATACCACTGAGAAATCCAGATTTGGAATTCAGATGCGGTGATGATTGGAGTATGAGCGTGAACATCAGGCTTGAGATGGAATTAATGGGATGTGTGAGTCGGACTGAAGATGTGTTGGTGCTCGTGGGTAGAGCTTGGTTGTTGAATGGATCAGTTGTGGGTCCAACCTAAGGATTACACAGGGAGTCTGGTTCAGACTCTAGTGTGGTAATAAAATGACTTAGTGATGCCTTCAGTTATTAAATCATTTTGAGTGGTTGATGTGGTGATGAATTGATGAGTAATGTCAAGAGTTTCGGTGAAAGTCGATTAGAGCATGACCAACTGGTGTTGATGCAGAATTTAATGCGGTGGGTTGGAAACCGCATCAGGGGAATCATCCGAGACACAATCGGTGAGGTTTATGGATCTAACTAGAGGTTTTGGTGTGTCCTGGCTTTGTATTTGGAGTTATGTCACAGAAGCACCTTCCAGGTTTCGGGGTAGAGTGTGGAAAGTTGAACATGAGCGGATTATTGGGAAAGGTTGAGTTTTATGGTTAAGGATCATTATAACTTACTAGGGTCATAAAGTAATATAGTAGTGAGGTTTTAATACCTTAATTCCACACAAGTAGAGAAATTCCAAAGGAATTTGAATTTTTTACTCCGAGTGGAAGTCGTTTTAAAAAGTAGTGTTTGGGTAAAAATTATGAGGGTTGAAAGCCCTTGGAGAGGTGTTTTTGGACTTGGCTCGTTGTATGGGAGGCATTCTGGATGTTGACAGTGGTTAAGGAGCATGTTAGAGAGACTCTGGAGGAACGTGGGGTTCTTGAAGGCCACCAGGGCTTGAGCTACGTCGTGGGGACCATGGTCTGGTCGTTTTGGCTAACCACATGGATCCCCACACCATAGAGCTCCCTATGGTGTCCGGGGGTGGTGCCGATTGGAAATAGGGTCAACCAAAATGCCCAAGTATGGGTGTTTGGTTGACTGTGGTGGCGAATCCAGGCACCCTAGAGTTAAATGGGGACCGACTACATTGTCTCCCTACTTGATAGGTGTGTTGTGTGGAAAACGATGATAAGGGAGGGGTTATGGAATGGTGATGAGTGTTTCAGCAGGTCGTTCTGAAATGACGAGATGGGTGAGGACCTGGCTATAGTGATCAACGTGTTGAGGCTTCTCGAGGGCTACCTGGGCATGCACCGTAATGTGGTGAAAGCCGTGGTGCAAGTCATTTTTCCCTGTGCAGTTTTAAAATTTTAATGAAATCCCTCTTTCCCCTCTTGATTATTTAGAGGTTTTTAATCCCACTTTCTCTCTCACATGCAATCGACCAAGGAGGGTCTCCCTCTCCCTCCTCTAATTCCACTTGTATGTGGGGTGTTTTGGGGGTGATTTTCATAACTATTTGGGGTGAGATCTTCTCTCATATCCTCCTTATTTCTTCTCATTGATCATCGTTAATTTGGTATGAACCGTAGGGTTTTGACATGGATTATTTCACTATATCATAGAAAATTCATCATTCTCCCTGGGGATTTCATGTGCGGTTCAAAGAGGAGGTCCAAAGAGGTCTTCAACAAGACTTCATTCATCATTTGGAATAAAGTACACTGTGTCGTTGATTTTTATAGGGTTTTGGAAAAAAAATTAATTTTCCTATTGATTAGGTGTTGCGTGTTAGGGATTTTTCTTGGATTTGCAACGATAGAGTGTGCCACGGACATAGAAAGAGGGTTTGGTTGTCATTTTGGTGTGATGTGGTCGACTGATGAGTTTTAGGAAATTATGCCTAGTTATTTTAAATTAAATTAAATTATAAATTGGGATAATTAAAATGAATAATTAATTATATTTAATTATCAAATGTCATGGTGTGAGATAGGTGCTCGGGAGTTGGTTCGGTGCATGGACGATCCTGGGAAGAGTTTTTGGGTTGTGAGTTAGAAAGGGCATGATTTTGGATGAGGTGGGGGCCTTCACTTTTTGAAGTCACTGGTAATTTAGCAATTTTATGTTTGTGAGCCCTCACTAGTATATATGTCTGCATGTTGCATGATTTGTATAAATTTATCATAATATTGGGATGAGCTCGCATCATCCTAATAGTAAACATGTACTACACGGAGAACCACCTTCGTGTACCACTGCTGCTTCTGTGAACCACCCTTCCTCCATGGACTGCCTCTGCCTTTGCTATCGCGTACTGCCACTGTGTACCGACTTCGCATACCGACTCTGCGTACCGACTCTGTGAACCTCCTATGTCGACCACCCTATGTCCATGAATTGTTCCATGTTCACAGAATTCCTTCGCTTACTGCATCTTCCTCCATCGCTAACCACTTCTTCCTTTGTGAGCTTTAGTGCCTCACAAAACCCTTTCACATAATTTCTCCCGCGAATTGCTTCGCCCTTCGCGGCATTCTCCCTCACGAACTTCCTTTGGATTTCACCAAATTTTTGGAGCAAAGATATTATATAATAAAAATTTCTCTCACCTATAATCGATGGGATTATATCTCCTTATGTAGGAAAAGATATTTTCTTAATCCTCTAAATCGATATTTACTAAATCTTTGATTCAGCATTGCCTTCACCGCATATCGATCCTCCTATTGTGAATCACAACCCTTTCGCATACCATTTTTTCATCACGGTCCGAATATTTCCTTTTCTCCTACACGGAGTCATTCTCTTATTTCATCCCACAAACCATCACGACTTCCACATACTACACGCCCTTCACAGAAAATCATCACTGCGAACCATTTTCGGTTCCACAGACCACTCCCGCATACTGTTCCCGATGCTTGGTATGCAGTCGTGAACCATTCCCAGACATGGTACACAATACATGTTTTGAGATATGTGGTTCTCTTATTTTTCTGATTTCCTTTACCTTTATTCGTACCATTCAATCCTATGAAGAAGACTTTATTTTTCTAAACAAAAATTCCAAATTTTGAGGCCCAAAAATTTATCAAACACTAGAAAACTATGCTACCTTAAAAACCTATCTTCAATAAACACCAACCATACTCATTCATGGTCATCTGGATTTTTTAACAAACACAATCAAACCCAAAACACACTGAGAGGACACATTGAGGGATTTTTTCCCAACACCAACTGTGTATAAATGCTTCTTCTTTCTTCTTGCTTCAGTCTTCTTCTTTTCCAAATCATCTCCAGATCACTGCAGCACAGCAATAATGGTTACAATTTTTGTAAGATTTGGTGTCCTAGAACCAACTGGTTTTAATTTTATTACATGGATATTGAATATATTATTACATATTGTTCATTGTTCTGCATAACTATGATGTAATAATGTTCTAGAGTATTTTTTGCATTGATAAGGTCATAAAAGTTCCCCGCTATAATGATAACCTTGAAATGTTATAACAATATTCTTAAATATATTTTTGTGGTTGGATGACATACTATGATGGGAAACATAGCATGCAGAACATCAAGTGTGAGTACTCGTAAGCTGATGAGACCTCCTGTCATGAATTTTTCACATGGTAATCTCCAAGATAGAAGATTATGAGAACAAACCCACCAGTAGGAATTCCGCATGTTTTGGTGTCATCGAATATTTCAATCATTGAGCATGTGTAATGATCCTTAGGCTTTAAGATTATCATTAATACGTGTCATGAATCTCACACTTTGATTTACTGGTGAAAACTGTCACACCGACAATTGGTGGGATGTAGGGTATGTTGGGTGCATCACGAGTGACATGTTATTAAGGGATAAGTCAAAGAAGGATTAGTATCTTCTATTTATGGAAGTTGATATTTCAGCCCTTTGGTTGAAATAGAACCATCATTTGAAATTCCTTATCCATGGTGTAATGATGAGTTTATTTCAGGTAGTCAAAGAATGAAGTATCAAGGATAAAAGTTGATGACACTATCATGAAACCCGCTTGATGACATATCGTGATAAAGGGATTAAATTACGTAGTGAGCATTTGTATGTGGATGTATTTATTGTGAATTTTCATTCTTTATCTTGGGTACCTTGACCCATTTCTAGATAGTACTCTTGGAAATTAGGAAAGCCCACCTAATTCCAATGAGAAAGAATCCTAGAGGGTCACACACTATGTTTTTTTTGTGGTCTCGGTTAAATTCTATTTTAATTTAGTTAATGAAATAAATATTATTCTCAAGACTATGGAATAATTTTATTCATGTTAAAATGATCGCATAAATTAAATTAAATATACTTATTTATTTTATTGAACATTTAATAAATATTTATTTACTTGTTTGTAAATAAAATATTTATTTAAGAGAATAATTTATTTGTTTATTTATTCGGGTGTTCAATAAATTGAAGTGGAGTTTGAGCAGACCAAGGTCGGTCTGATAGTAAAATAATTATTTACAAGAGGGTAAATAATTATTTAACTAGTTAGAACAAGTTAAAATAATAATAAAACTGCTATTATTTTATGATGCAGAATTTTATTTATAATTCCGTTTTGCGCAAGTTGGTGCACCATAAATAATGACGTATTATTATTATTATTATTATGAGCACGAGTTTTCTCCAAGTTCATGAATGTATTTAATTGTTTTTATGTAATTAAATATTGTTACTGAAGTTCCATGCATTTAAATAGACAAGTATGCATATTATGCCAGACACCACATGACACTGAAAGCTTAGTGAATTGATAATTGTTGATCCAAACAATTTCTCTCTCGAATCCTCTTCTTCCCCTCTCAAGAATGAGAGATGTTATTCAAGTCTGAAGAAAAATTGAGAAAGAATGACCGAAACAAGATACCCGCTTCACCGCGCAAGCACCCAGAGAACGAGAGATGTTGATCGGAGGCCATCAGAGCACGTGTGGATCACTGCAAGAGGTATTCTAGTTTTAATCCTAAAAAGCGCATTGAGATAATCTAAAAGGGTCATTCCGGATGATCAAAAACATCAACAAAGAAAATACCGAAGATCCATGTATTATTTTCTTTATAAAATTAATTAAATTAATTATAAACATGATGTGAAAGATCTTTTCTAATGGTTTCAGGACTCTTCCTTATTTATCTAAATCTTTGATTATATTCTGTGGAGACTGACATTCATCGTCATATTGATCCCAAAATAATCATTTATCATGGTAAAAATCAAAGTTGGGTTCCATCCCAACCACTCTTCCGCTGCGCCCAGAACCTTCAAGTGGCATCAAAGAGAGGTTGCATCATAGTTTATAATTATTTAAATATTTCATTGATGATTTACGAATTTAATAGTTTAGTTGTTTCAATTCAAGTTAATCATTCTTCAAATCTAAATCTTGAGATTTGTTCCTCCCCTTTCGTTTCTCGTTCACATTACCGAAACAATATTTTCTTTTAATTTTGATTAAAATAAAATATAGGATCTCATCTGGAGGTGCCAAAGGATCCTAGATGTACAACACCAGAACACATGAAATGTATTTGACAGTACACACCGTGTAGTCAAGGTTCAATGCACCAGGTTTGGTCCGCAAAACCAAGCCGTGTCATTGGAGTTTTTCTAAGTCTTAATGACTCAGTGTGTTGACCAGGAATAGGTGGAACGTGGTTTCCTCATTACACATTGTGTGTCCATATGGACACGGCGTGTAGTCCCTATGGGTAAGGGTTGGACAGTGTACCCCATATGAGGCTTTCCTGAGTAGAGACTGTGTAACGAGGAACTACACGGCGTGTGGCCCACTGGACACGCCGTGTACTCCAATGATTTCCGAAGTACACTCACACACCGTTTCCCCAGGTGTGTAATTCAGATGGACGGTGAACAATAATAAACGCCATGTAGTTGGAACTACACATAATGTACTCATCCAAATTATGTAGATTTATTAAAATTTATTATTATACTATACAAACCCTTGAGATGTGTACCATCGTGCATGTATAAAGCTGAGACACACCATGTGATATGTGTTTTATATATGTGTGTTTAATTTAACATCTGCGTAATGTTCATTTCAACTCATTGGGTAGTTATGAATAGGAATTCACTGGGTTGCCTCTAAGGTACAAGTTACGTACAAAGATAGTTTTAAATGAATTTATTTGTTTAAAATTATGATGGATGAGAATCTCAAGGAAATTCAGAAAAGGGTTTAAGATAAATGGATTGATTAATTAAAGTTGATAATTAATTGATTCGAGCGTGATTTATCTTAAACAACAACAATTAAAGAATTGAATTCTATTTTTTATGCGTAAATATCATTTCATGTATGGATGATCATGATCAAGACCGAGACCTTTGTATGTAGATAGTTTCTTTTAATTTATTTATTAAATTTGTTGTCCTGCTCTCCTCATTAATATGTAGGGAAAGCGTGCCCATGTTTTCTTTTATGTAAAACCCCTTTTTACCCCTCACCTAAATGTGAGTTAAAAAAACATATGTAATATATGGAACTCCCATGCTAGTGGAGTCGGTTCAAGCTAGAGCCAAGATGAAACCAATATCAAGAGATACAGAGGTGGACTGGTGGAATATGTAAACACGAACCCAAAAGGTTCATGGTGTTTCTCCCCTAGGTCAGGGTTAGTTAATAAACTACTAGATAAACTAACCATTATAAAATCTCATGATTATGACATTTACTTTACTTTATTTTTTTCATTTACATGGGTTATCATTGTGGATGTGTTGTCATGATCACATAATTAATGAATTAAACAAGCATGTAAGATGGAACTAAAATAAAACATACTTATGCGTAATTATTATCAAGATAGGGTTACTCACTTAAGTAAGTTCCAATTAATATTAACAAGAATGTGATAATAAGCAATTCAAACATAATAGATAAAAATACCTCAAATAAAATATTAAGTCAGACCAAGCCTTCTGTTACTAGATTAAGGGAAAAACTCAAAAAAACTATGTGTTTGAACAACCCTTGTCGGGACACATACTTTTATATAGGAATACCTTATGAAAGGTTTCAGGTTGAATTAACTATATTACATCGAGAGGAGTATCCCTTGCTAGACTTGGTGTAATATTGGAGGCAAGAGTTGAGGAAATCCAAATTCATGATTTCAGGATTGGGGAGTCCACTCAACAGATCAAGGAGCTGCAAGCCCACAGTTGGCAAAGACCTGCCTACTTAAATAGCATCTAATACCTTGAACAATCATTGTTGGGGTTATGCTAAGGGGAATATGGATCCTTTCCACTAAAATTTCTTGGAAATTGGACATTTCCATTTCAATGGTGAGGGAAATTGAGACTTTAAAAAATAGTGGGAGACTTAATAAAATTTATTATTTCTCATAAAATGTTATCAAGAAATTACTAATGATCCGCTCTTTTAATTGAAGAATAAAAATGAAAATCTCATCAACCACACAATCCATGAGATCAATTCTAGATAAAGATAACATCCTCACTAGTAGTAACTTCCAGGAATAGTTTAGACGCCTTTGGGTTATCCAATTACATGAATGGAAGTCTTATGTGCTGGAGTCAGCATTACCTGATCTGCCTACAAAAGAGGCGAGTGATCAGGATTTCTTAGTCTATGAGAAAAATATGAATGACGTGGTTGGTGTTAAATGTTTGATGTTATCATAAATTTATAGTGAGATCATGAAGTCTCATGAAAACATGGATTCTTATAGCATGCTCAATCACCTTCATGGTCTTTACCAGGAGAGAGAAAGATAAGAAAGGATTGAGATCTCTAAGGCACTCTTTCTATGTAATTTTGGAGAAGGTTCCCCAACTGGGCATCATGTAGTCAATCTCATTGTCTATATTTAGCGCCTGGAGGTTATAGGGTTTAAACTCCTTGAAGAACTTGGCACCGATATCATTCTCGCATCACTCTCTCAGAGATTCTCTAACTTTGTTGTCAATTTCAATATGAACAAAATTGATAAGTCTCTATCTGATCTTCTTATCCTCATTCTCCAAGTGGAAAAAGATATGAAGTGAGAAAAGCCTTATGTCTTTATGGTGAATAAGAGGAAAGGGAAGGATAATAGCTTTAAGACCTAATCTTCTTCACAACCTTCCAAGAAAAGGAAGATCAAAGGGGAGGCAAGGGAATAGAAGGCTATTTGTTTCTCATGTGGCAATAAGGGCCACTAGAAGAGGAACTGCACCCAGCCTAAGAATAAAAGGGAATATTCAAGGGCATTTGTTATTGAATGAAATCTATGTATTTCTAAAAATTGGGTATTAGATACATATTTTGGTGCTCACATATGTATACAAATACAAGAACTAGGTAGATTTAGCAAGATTGATCGATGGGAGGTATATCTACGAGCAGCCAATGGATCCAGACTTGCTGCTGTAGATATCGGGGACTACCACCTCACATTTCCAACTGGGATGATCTTGGTGTTAAAGGGTTTTTTATGTTCCTTCTATAACCAAAAACATAATTTCTCTATCCATAAAAGATATAGATGGATTTTTTTTCAAGTTTGGAAATGAATGTTGCTTCTTTTATAAAGATAGAATTTGTTTTTGTTGGGTACATTTATACAATGGTCTGTATGTGTTATATTACAAAAACCAAGTAATGGAAATCGATGACAAAGATACTTCACATGACTCATACCACAACCAACTTTGGAATCATCAGTAAGGTCATGTAAATGAGATATGCTTGAAAAAGTTACATCAAGATGGATATTTAGATTCTTTTTAACTAAAACCACTTGGCGTATGTCATGCATGTTTACAAGGAAAAATGACCAAAGTCTTATTTAGTGGGAAAGGTGAAATGGATAAAGAGATTCTCGAATTTTTTCATACAAATGTGTGTGGATCATTTCCAGTTGAAGAAAGGGTTGGATACTCATACTTCCTAACTTTTACTAATGATTTTAGTAGATATGGATATATCTTTTTAATGAGGTACAATTCAGATTCCTTTGATAAGTTCAATGAAAACAAGAATGAAGTTGAGAACCATCTTGGTAAGAAGATTAAGAAACCCCACTCAGATTGAGGTGGGGAATATATTAATTAGGACTTCATTGATTACTTACGGTAGTTTGGGATCCTATACCAACTCACTCCTCCTTACACACCTCAATGGAATGGTGTAAGTGAAAGGAGGAACCGCACCTTGTTAGACATGGTGAGATCAATGATGATTCATGCAAGTATTCCATTATCCTTTTGGGTGTATGCGCTATAAACAGCGACACACATATTAAACAAAGTACTAACTAAATTGATAAATGGTATTCCATACGAGTTATAGAGTGGAAGAAAGTCCATTTTATCGAATTTACATGTGTGGTGTAGCGAAGCATTTGTTAAGGCATATTCAAGTAATGTAGTGGGAGAAGGAGGGTTAAAATATGGGGTGTTTCACTGGTATGATGATTCTTGAACATGGAGTTCCTCCTTCGGGAACTCCAGAAGGGATTCATGGAAGTGTTTCAGCCGTTGCCTATTGAAAGTGAAGTTTTGCTTGGTTTCTTCATTTTGAACCTGAACAACACCAAATGGAGATACATTAACAACTGTGTATGGGCCAAACCATTGGGAGTGAATCTTACCTGGATGAAACATAATCCTTATATTATAAAGGAGGAACTTCTTCCCAATGTGGAACTGACGATAAATTATAAGATGGTTGTGGGTATCCTTGGTTCTCTCCTTATAAATCCTGGAGTTTTCATATGCATCTATTCTCATTTCCTCCAACTCCCTAATCTGCAAATTCCATTGAGAACATGAACCATAAAGATTAGAACAACATTGTTTGATGGCTCAGTAGGACCGATGCTCAATCTCAACAGGTAGGTGACAACTCTTTACAAACACAAGACGATAAGGTGACATTCCAATGGGAGTTTTTAAAGTAGTATGGTAGGCCCATAATGAATCATCAAGTTGAAGACTCAAATCTTATCTATTGGGTTGAACCGTTTTTTCAAGAACCTGTTTTACCTCTCTATTTGACACCTCTACTTGACCATTGGTCTATGGGTGATATGCACTAGACACTCTATGACCGACCCCATACTAATGCAAACATGATTGCACTGTTTGGCTGTAGAAATGAGAACCCTGGTCACTAATGATGAACCTAGGTAATCCAAACCTACAAAAGACCCGAGTTCTCAAAAATTCCACAACTGTTTTGGAATCATCTGTCCTTGTGTCTTAGGCCTTTACCCATTTTGACACATAATAACTTCCAGAGTAATGTAGAATTTTCTAAAGGAATTGGGAAATGGACTCATAAAGTCAATTCCCGAAATATAAAAAATGTCATGAAAGAGCAACAGTTGTTGTGTAATTTCATATTTTTAAATACATTCCCCATTCTTTGACAATGAGGACAAGATTTTCAAAAATCATGGGCATCCTGAAAAAGTGTTGGCCTAAAGAGACTAGAATTAAGGACCTTGAGAGTAGTCCGTTAGGGACCAAAATGGCCCCCACAAGCAAGAGTGTGATAGAATCTAAGGATAGACTGAAACTTGCTATCAGGGACATATGACTAAGGACTTGATCACTACTTGTGCACCAGAGGTAGGGGTTATCCAAAACGTACCAATAAGACTCATATTTTAGACAACTATCTTGGTTTTTATTGAAATTAGTAGGAATGCAAGATGCTACCAAATAATTTACAATTTTATCATACCAAGGAATAACATCTTGCACTCGGTACATTTTCTCATTAGGAAACATAACATTTATAAGAATACAAGGGGATGAGTCAATGTCTGGGGATGGGGGAATCATACTAATATGGTCAGCCATCACATTCTCTTCTCATTTTTTATCTCTAATTTCTAGATTGAATTATTGAAGGAGGATCATCCAGTAAATGAGACGTGTTTTTGCTTCCGGTTTATTATGGATATACCAAAGAGCTTCATGGTCGGAGAATACAATGACTTTGGACCCTAACAGATATGTCCTAAATTTATCGAAGGAAAACACTATGGAAAGGAATTATTTTTTAGTTGTGGTGTAGTTTTATTTGGTAGGGTCCAATGTACGTGAGGCATAGGCTAGGACATATGGAGCTCGGTCGAACCTTTGTGACAAGACTGCCCCAACTGCATAGTTAGAGGCATCACACATGATCTCAAATAGTAAATACCACTGAGGTGGTTGGATTAACAGGGGTGACGTGAGAATCCATTTTAACTTATTAAAATCTTCCTCACATTCTTTATCAAAAAAATTCTTTTTATTTTTGTAGTAATCAGGATAGGGGTAGTGTAATTTTACTAAATTCACGAATGAAACGACAGTAAAATCCAGCATGACCAAGGAAATACCACACATCCCATACATTTTTGGGGAATGGTAGGGAAGAAATGACATCCAATTTTGATTTATCTACTTGGATACCATCCCCCTAAATGACATGTGCCATAAAAAATACCTTTTCGCACCATGAAATGGAATTTCTCATAATTTAATACAAGATTCTTTTCAATGAAGCGACATAGGACTGAACCAATACTACTCAAAAATTCATCAAAAGAAGAGACATAAACAGTGAAATCATCCATGAATACTTCCATGAAATTCTCTAGGTAATCTCAAAAAATACTAACCATGAATTGTTGGAAAGTACCCAGATCATTGCACATACCAAATGACATCCTTCTATAGGAAAATGTGCCAAAGGGGCAAGTGAAGGTTGTATTTTCTTGATCCTCGGGGGAAATATGGATCTAAAAGTATCCAGAATATCCATCAAGGAAATAGTAGTGGGACTTACCCGCTATCCTCTATAGAATTTGGTCAATGAATGTAAAAGGGAAATGATCCTTCCTAGTGTGTTGGTTTAGTCGACGATAGTCTATACAGACACACCAACTATTCTACACATGAGTTAGAACCAATTAATTGTTTTCATTTTTGATTATTGTAAGGCCAGTATTTTTAGGAACTACTTGAATGGGACTGACCCATTGGCTATCAGATACGGGGTAAATGATTCCAAAAACCATTAATTTTTTTACCTCAAGTTTCAAAACTTCTAGGAGGTTTGAGTTCAGTCGACGTTGTGGCTTCCTCACTAGTTTATCTTCATCATTTAATAAAATATGATGTGTAAAAATTGATGGGATAATACTAGGAATTTCAGAAAGTTTCCACCCCAAAGCTCTTTTATACTCTCTCAAAAGTTCAATCAGTCGCAATTCATGCTTAGGAGGGAGTGAAATAACAATGATGATGACAAACTTGTTTCCATTCTCAAGATATGAATATTTTAAATATTGAGTCAGTTATTTCAGTTCCAATTTAGGTGCATTTTGGATTGATTGGAGTGTGTGTGAAAGTGAGAGGTCATTTATCTTATCTAACTACTCAATGGTATCATCCCTAGATGAGGAATGATATTTTACAAGGTTAGTAGTATCATCTATGGTCATTGGATCCTTAGTGGTCAAGAAATCATCAATCAATGAACATGAATGACACTTTTCTAGACAACTACAACAATCAACGCATGAATCATTTCCTAGAATTTATTTCAATGAAGAAAACTCAAAAAGAGGATCAAGGGAATGAAATAATGTTTTTAAGGGAAGTTAGTACATATATAGAATTAATAGATAGAGAGGAATGTTTTTCTGAGGGGTGCTTCATGGAATCAAGGATATTGAAGTGGAAAATGCCACCACCAAACTCCATAGATAATGTACCGTTGTGGACATTAATTATGGTTTGGGAAGTTTTCAAGAAGGGTCTACCTAATATAATCAGGGAATGTCCATTCATCCTATCATCCGCCATTTTAAGCACATAAAAATCAGTAGGAAAAATTAAATTTTAATCCTTTACAAGAACATCCTTTAACACACCCGAGGGGTGTGTGGTACTCTGGTTAACCAGTTGAACAATAATTACAGTGGGATTCAGTTCATACGAGTTGTACATAATTGAATTTTTGACTTGACAACAAAATCTCAGTCCATTTGGATGCACATATTTTTCATACTCTACCCAAAAGTGTATAGGTTTTCATGGAATCCATGCAGTTTTGGCCCATTTTTCTTCTGGATCATCTCTGGGGCCTCCAAATCACCTCCTCTTACAATGGAATCATCAAAACAAGTAACATTGACCTTTTCAATAGTGATAAACACAAAATAAATTTTTCAAAAAAGATATGCAATTTGTTATCATTTCTATAATTTTCAATATAAAACAAGTTTAACATAGTGGTGTAAGGGTGAAAATGAAATAGTGAATCATGTTATGATCAGATGGCGTACTAAAGCCCATCCTTAAAATGTCTAGTACGCGAAAGATCATCACATGGTAGAAGTAGTGAACATCACTGTAAATCATTGAAACGTGCTGAATAATCCATAATTTACATAGAACCATGCTCGAGATGCATAAAATCTCTAGATCTGTTAGCCCTCAGTGCCTGAGGAAAGAACTGATCATAGAAGGAAGTCTGGAAGTAATCCCATAACATGCCATGATGATGACCAGCCTGGGTAACCACATACCACAAAATCTTTTCTGAATCCCTAAGCATGTATGTAGCTAGCTTGAATCTCTACTATGGAGGTGTTTCTAGATGCTCAAAGATAGACATCATGGCCTTTAGCCAAGAATCAGCAGCTTGAAAACTGCCATCCCCTAAAAACGAAGGAGGATGCTGCTACTGGAACTCTCGGGTCAGATAAGCTATCATAGGTGAGACCCATAAAGAAACTTTAATGGACTACATAAGACATAAGAAACTATCATGGACTTGATAATTAGTTCTTGGATCAGGTACAACAGGTGGTACCTCAAGTGGCACTCCTAGAAGTAAGACTGGCGGATCAGGGCCCACCATGTCTGGAGCATGTTCGTCACCACCCTCCTGGCGAACAACACGAGGAAGTCATGGTGTAATTGGCCTACAAATACCAAGAACACACCTCAAAACAAACATATAATCATAAGATAACATCACTAGTAGAAAATGAATGTAAGAAAACTCAATACCCAATGAATACTACCCAAACTACCTACTTAGTTAGCAAGGAATCGATAAGTGATCAAGTATAAGTTTCATGTCATTTTGTAGTTAATTATTAGGTTACCTCCTTTACCTTTCATAAGCATGACAAGGTGGAATAAGGATGTGAAACCAATTAATTTTAGATTCCAGGATTCACTTCAAAATGGATATCAATTTCTAATTAATCAGTTCTCATACACCTATCACCAGAAACAACACCCATTTATTTATAGTATAATGGATCGAATCGGTAAATTACTTATCCCAACCCTTGAGACATGAAATCACTCAATAGAAACCAAGAGTAATACATGTAAAAGAATCTATCACAACATCACTCAACAATCACAAGCATATCAAGAAATGAAAATTAGTGAAATACACCTATATGGCATGGAAATATGCATGACATGTGAATTCTAGGTTCCTATAATGATGCATTTAGCAATGATACTTGCCCTCATATCATCGTTCCAAAGATGAAATAAATCCCCAAATAGAAAAATAATCAACAACACCACACATCATGTGCGTCACCCAATGGTAAAATAATATCAACTATAATAGGCAAAAGAAGAATAAAAACTATAATTTAGGAAAAATGGTTTTTACCCCGAATATGGGTTCACAACACCCAAGAACATCTTATGAACAATTCCCAAGCATTCTTATTCTCCAATATATTGTCTCTAAATAGTAAAGTAGGAAAAGAAACCACCTTTGATACCACTTTGTGTCCTCCCAGACCCAGATGCCACTTAACTGGGGCCCCGAGCCCGGTGGGCCACATAACCTCAAGCACATCTTCCCAAACGCAAGAGACTTTCGACTAGCAGTGAGGGCGTAGGGTTTTTCCATGAGAATACTATGACCTAATTAGCATAGTGTAGCACAATGGAAGGAATATAAAAGAATAGTAAACATCAGAGGCAATATAAATGATATAAATAAACAGTGGAAGAAAACCGATGAAATAGATAAACGAGAATAAAAATAACTATATCAACTGGAACAATGATGATGTAATATCATGTCACTAGAAAACTGGAAATCACAGATACAAGACAACAAGAATATCATATTACACAAGGTAAAAGAAAACAAAGACTACTTCAAGCATCGCGAGATCCTACTCGGTCATCTTCTATCAAGATCCATCCTATTAGCACACAATCAAGTGTTGGAAGCTGTATGATTCCCCTTATCAATACCTATAACCATGTAATCTACTCCGAGTACCAAACGGCACTCAGATAGGATGTGAGATAAATCTCAATGGGCCACCACCAATAGTGACTATAACATCCGTCATGTGTAATGAAATATAGAAGTGTGCAATCATGCATATATAAAGTAAAGAAAATAGTATAATGTAACTAAACACCCAAGTACCTGCTTCATCCCTTGGTTAGTGTCTGAACATGTAACTGATTCATTAATTAAGTAATTACCATTTAATGTTAATAGGTCACGTGAGGCATAGCCAGCACTGACATCACCTTTTGATAGTATAAGTAGTGAAGGTCCCAAGAGATAACAAGGAAACCTTAAAAGATATCCAGTGATGGAGTTCCAGGGTAATAACCAAGGAAATGTAAATCTTATAGAATTTTAACCTAGTAGTATCTGAGTCTAGATAAGGGGTAAGAGTGTAATCCAAGGAGCGTAATCCAAGGAATTACACAATAATACTCTTAATGAGTCCATGATAATTGACCAAGGTAAAATTGGGATAAGCAAAGACAAGTCCCTATGGGATTTCACCATGGAACCTAGTAGTCAGTGTTGGATCCAAGGAGTGTATCTGATGTATCCTATAATAATGAAAAAGACCCTATGGTAGTATACTAGAAATATGAAAAATAGACAAGAACCAGAGTCTAGGTGGATATGAACCTAAGCAAACTGCATCCTTGAATTGTAATGGGGTTCCCAAGACCCAAGTTATACTCATCTCAGAAGCCAAGGCAAGCCCGAGTCAGTCCCTTCCTATTTGATATTGTAATCATGTAATAATTCATTTGGTTCAAGTATTTCCTTACTTTAGTTTGGATAGGTCAAGTAGAGTTGAAACAATTATTATTGGTCCAACCCTTGTCATCCATTAGTGTAGATAGGCCAAGTACCGTTTCAACCATTTAATCAAGTCTTAATTAACTATTAAGGCATAAAAAATTAGAGAGGTTCACTCTGTTACCTTCCATTAACATGGAAAGGGTTTATAAAGACATGTAACCTTAATTAAATATCATTTTTTAAAGATAAGTTATATACTTAATATACTCTCCATTTCACATTTCACATTTAATTATCATATGAGATCACTTACCTTATAGAAGTCAAGTGGTGATAATACACGGTACATTCCATCATGAAATTATCATTAATAAAAAGCCATTTATTATAAGAAGGATCACCTTTAGGAAGGTTAAGCAAAGGCACACCCGAACGGTGGCTCAAATGTGTCAAAACACTAAAAACCCAATTATGGAATAAACTTCGACATGAGGCGGATTGAGTTGTGGGTGTAACCACTAACAACTAATCACATATTTGAAAAGATCATAACCATACAATTCAAATAAGTATAATTCTGGCATGTAAATTTAAGAAACGGTTTCCAACGAAACCAGTGGGCCCCACACGAACATTCCAAAAATGATGATCTTTAGAGAAAGGTTATGGACCACCCACCTTAAGTTTATATGATCCTTCTACTCTGATATCATCCCTTGATTTGCCTCAAATCGGAGTACATCTATGAAATTGTGAGAAACACTCACATGGAGATATCTAGATCGAGAGTGAAAGAGAAGAAGAACGACTAAAGAGAACTTGAGTACTGATCGTTGCACATCCAACGTGACGAACAGAAGCTCGAATGGATGTCGGACGAAGGAGATATCTTGATTCCAAGTTTAGATCGTCAAAAAGACAAAAAATGAGAGAGAATTAGGTCAATCATGCATAAAATTAGATTAGGGAGGAAGGGGTGAATTAATAGATCATTAATGGAAAAACTGGAAAAAAATTACCCAGAAAATAGTCTGTGCACTGTTTCTCTACACGGTTTGTCAAACCATGCACAAACAATGTGGGATGGCTCTGCCTGAACGGTTTGTTATGCACAGTTTTTCAAACTATGCACAACCCTTGCACAAATACCATGAAAAAATGGTTCTTGCATGATTAGGCCGCACGACTGTGCACGAACCGCATGAGGGGCTCTGTCCGAGAAAACACTATCCACACGGTTTGGAAAACCAAGTAGAAATCCCACATAGTAGACTCTAAACCATGCATAGAGTATTTTTTCTCAAAAAATATGGGTTCTAGGCTGCAAACAATCCCCGAACAACCATGTAACTTTTACTAACTCATTTGGAAATCACATTAGGTCCAAATTAATATTTTAGACTGAAAATTAAAGGATCCACATATGAGTGGAAAACCAGGTTCCTACAAAGACTCATCATTTTCTTGATTCTCCAAAAAAGACTAACCAAGTGGATGAATACATCACATGTCATTCGTTTATATGATAATCACATCATATGTCACTTATCCTAGTAGTTGAACACATCATCTGTGAAAAACCTAAGCATGACCATGCATTTCCTTAGTCCAATTCAATCAATGGCCAAATGTATTTTTATTGTCATACAATTGGACAAATCCTATCTCAGTTTCACTCCAACTGACGACATGATTAGAAACATACCCAAACACCCTTGTATTATATAAGTTTATATATTGAATTTCTTAAGTAGGGTATAAAAGTATGAAGTTTTTCATGTTAGGTATCTCTCTAATATCGGGTAATAAGGACTGATAATTAGCATACACCGTTATGTATATCCATGACTATGTAACTTTCCATGAGATATAATTTATCGGATCAGTCCAAGTAATAAGTATCTACTTATTACCTCAAGAAACTATTCATTATTATTTCATATAGAAAACTTTGTAATGGATATAATAATCTATTCAATCTAACATTTACATATCATCACAAACTATTATACTCCATGATGATCATTGGTTGGGGAAAATTCAATGTTTATACTTTACGGTGACATTTATCATTCATCCATTCATGTAAATAAAATTTCATCACATATGAATGAATGATAAGTAAAGATTGTCTTTATTATAATAACATGATACATTTACAACCATTTAAACCAATCTCTTAAGAGGTTCTTCATGACCCTATTTTGGTTTCTATAGTAATGGATTCATTATCTAAACATTAAATCCAATTGTAATTTCCTTCACACCCCTATGAGACCATTTGATAAAATACTCCCACTAACCTCTTAGTGAGAAGAATTCACAAAGAGAGACAGTTTGAATAATGATGAGACTTAGGAATCATACTCCTTAAGTTCAAATCTTTGAACTTACCTTCAATCTCCTTAACTTCATTACATCAAATGTTATAATGTTTTCCAATTGTCCACTTTGAAATCATTCTAAGTACATCATCATCATCCTAGGAACCATTTCCATTAAAAATTTTCCTTGAAAATTTTTATAAATAATGAAATTTTTTACATTATCACTTTACTATAACATTATAAACTATTTTAAGATAAATTGATATCAAATTTTTTGTGGTTACTAATATAGTTGTTTATATTTTTCTTCACCTATATACCCTAAACAATTTTAGGATAAATTGATAACACTTTATTATTGTAACTATTGTAAATACTTACATTTTTTTGTACCACTATACCCTAAAATCTTTTATGATATAAATTTTAATACTTTTGAGTATTAACTAGTAAAATATTCTAAGGAATAGTTATCTTCACTTGATATAATAACTAATGTTGATTTAAAATGTGTTTTGACTTTCCCTATCATTTATTTTTGTTTTGGAAATCACAAATTATTTCATGTTTTTCATTGTAACCACATATGATGTTTTTCATCTTAACCACATATATTTTTTTTCATCGTAAGCACATATGATGTTATTCATCGTAACCACATATGATGTTTTTCATCATAACCACATATGATGATTTTCATCCTAACCACATATGATGTTTTTCTTCATAACCACATATGTTGTTTTTCATCATAACCACATATATCGTTTTTCATCATAACCACATATGTTGTTTTTAATCATATACATGTTATGTATCGTAACCATGCTATGTATCATAATCATGTTATACATCATAACTATGTTATACATCGTAACCATATTATGCATCGTATCCATGTTATGCATCATAACCATGCTATGTATCAATATAATGTTATACATCATAACCATGTTATACATCGTAACCGTGTTATTATTCATATCCATGTTATGCATTGTACCCTTGTTATTCATCATATTCATGTATTGAATTGTACTCATGTGTTACTCTAATACCACATACATGTTTCACATTATCCTTTTACTCATGATTTATATATTCATTATACTCATTCTTTCATAATTATGTACTTATTGTTTTCTAACCAAAACGATGGCATGGAGTTAGTTATATACTAATAAAAATGTTGTTGTGTATTTTATTTTTTTTGGCCGTTATAATGCCAGTTGTCCAAGACCCTCCTAGTTTTCAAGAGGAATATGACCGTTGAAATAAAATATGACTGTTGGATAAGATACCTATAAATATGAGTTCATTTGAACGAGAGAGTACAAGACTTGGACCATCAGACATATAAGGCACTCTATTGTGATTTGAGTTTTAGAGAGAGATAGTGTAACCTCTATCTTGCTTCGTGTGAAAAGCCTTGAAGATACAAGATGTGAACGTATTGTTTCTAGTTCTTTTATTTCAATAAGTGCTTTGTATTTATTTGTGGGACTGATCATTATGATAACGATTGAGGGCTTCCGGGGATTGGAAGATGGTGTTGTCGATCATTGTATTTAGGGATTTCATGTATTTGAAATATAGAGGTACTGATTACCTTCTTAATCAAGGGATTATGTGGATAGGAAGATAGAAATTTTGATCTTTGTATCAATTTCTTTCAAGTATTTTAAAGATAGAGGTGTCGATTCCCTTCTTAATTGAGGCCTTCTGTAGATAGGAAGACAGACGTACCGATCATCATATTAAGGGCTTACCCGAGTGATGGTAAGACATAAATTTTATCCTAGGTGAAAGGATACCCTAATCTTTGGGATAAAAGAAATATAATACACTTTACTTTTCCGCTGATTTTTGTAATATAAAGGGAATCATTTTATTTCCTCTTTCTAATCATATTCATTGATATTGTAATTGTTTTAATTATGATACATCCATTTATATTACATAATGTATTAAAATATTCAATACACTGTATGGTAGAATCATTCACATTCGTTACTCTGATCATTGTATTCAATTCAAATAAAATTGTTTTTAATATCCTATGGTATCATATTATATCGAACGGATCAAGGACCAGTTCGATCATTTTTATTGTTTCATAAGAGGTTTTATGAATTGTGTTAGTTTAATATCTCTTAAACTATGTTTCCTCTTAAGAGTTTAAATACAAAAAATTTAAACCTACAATTCACCCATCTTGTATTGTGCCATATCATATACATTTACATCTATATTTCGATCCTACAATTGCTATCAGAGCAGGTTTGCACTAATTTTTTTACTTGCTTTATTTATTTTTGCATGAAAATTATATTTGTGTTTCAAACCCTTTTCTTATAATTACATATTACACTAACATGTTGAGTGGGAAAGTGTTGTTTTATAAGATGGCATGAATGAATATTGGATCAATTGATAATATAAACCCAACTAGACCTCCTATCTTTGATGGAAATGATTATGAGTTCTTGAGAGATCAAATGAAGACATTTTTTTAGTATTGGAGTAGATAATTTTGTGATTCTCACTAGAGATTACAAAATTCCAGATAAGGAAGTCATAACTTTCTCTAACCAATAGAAACAAGAATATCAACTAAATTACAAGGTAGAATATACTTTGTTATTTTCTATAAATAAGAATATATATAGTAAAATATCATCATGTGAAGTATCTAACTGTATCAATAAGAAACTAGAAGTCACACATTTTGGTACACCTAAAGTTATATAAACAAGAAGAGCCATGGTTCGAGATGAATATCATGATTTTGTTTTTCACTATGGAGAACCGGTATGCAAGGTTCAACAATGATTTATGACAATTTTCAACTGTCTTCAATCTATGGGAGAGAAATTTCTTGATGATTAATTTGTTGTGGAAAAGATAATTGATATTATGACCAACGAGTGGGAATAAAAATGGAAAAATATTATTGAGAACAAGAATGTTACTCAAATATCTCTCTATGAATTATTTGGTACTATCTTATAGAATGAGAAAATAATGAAAAGATATGTAGATTTTAATAATAAGAATAATGTTAATAGAAGTGTATCTTTTAATACAAAATCTAAATCTAAGACACCCGAAGGGGTAACATGATCTAAATATAAGAAAGCTGTTGTTATATCGGAATCCAGTGAAAGTGATCATTTAGAGAATGAACTATCTAATGTTGCTCGAATAATGAACAAGATTTTCAAAAATAAAGATTTTCAGTTTAGATTCAAAAAGAAATATAGAAAGGATAATAAAGACTCAGAAGTAACTTGTTATAAATGTGATAGATCAGGACATATCATACCAGATTGTCCAATGCTCAAGAGAAAAGATAGAAAGGATAAATATTCTGAAATAAATAAGGAAAATTATTAGAAGTATAATAATAAGAATGTATTGAAAGAAAATGATACTTGGAGTGCCAGTGGTAGTAACTATTCTGGCAAATCTTCTGAATATGAATCTTCTGGTCTGAAGAATATTGGACTTATTGCCAGACTACCTATTGAAACTCATTTTCTCAGGGATAAGGTACAAAATGTAGAATCTCTTACAAATGTTTTCTTAAATTAAAATTACCGTGATAAGAAATATTTGTACTATTCGGAAAAAGAATATTCCTCAGTAGAGGATAATTTACCTTTTTTGAATAAGTATCTAGATTTTCCAAACTACTTGAGAATGAGAATTTCAAACTAAAAAAAAGCTTGATAAGAAAAATTCTAGAATATATATCATTAAAAAATAAGTATCAGGTCATTCAAAAGATCTTGATCAGAAAACTCTTGATTTATGAAATATTTCAAAAAACCTTATGGAAGTAAATTCTAAAAAGGATAAACTTTATAAAGACTTTGAAAAACTTGTTTTAAAGAAAAATGTGTTTGAAACAATAACCAATTTCAAAACAATTTCTCATGAGAATAAAAATTTAGTCATTAGACTAAAATTAGAAATTTTTTCTCTTAAGAAACTTTTATCATACTTTAATAATGGTAAATAAAACTTTGACAAGATGTATTCTAAAATTCATCCTCTAAGAAATAATTTTGTAATAGGTTATTCTTGATTGAACCCTATTTTTAGACAAAACTATTTCATTCCTAAAAGTGCCTCATTTTTCACTAACTATAAAAGTAATGGACATTGGGAAAGAAATTTCTCCCTTAATAAACCCCAATCTTTTGGATTTCATAAATCTCACTTTAAAAAAAAAATTTGGATTCCTAAAGTTCTTTTATCTAACATATCTGGATCCAAAAAAGTTTGGTTTCTGAAAATATAATTGTTTCATTTTCAATAAAACAAAAAGTGTACCAATAATAAGAATATTTGGTACATGTATAAAAGATGTTCCAGACATATGAATGAAAATACATATTTCTTTAAAAGGATCACTGAAATGAGAGGCAAAAGAGTGACCTTCGGAGATAATTCTTAGGGAAATATCATTGGTAGATGTAATATTGTTCTTTTAGGAAAAGTTTTAATTTAAAATGTTGTGTTTATTAAATTTATTAAGCACAATCTTATAAGCATAAGTCAATTTTCTGATGAAGGTCAACTTGTGAATTTTAGGAATGATAAATGTTTAGTTCACAATTCCAAGGATGAATTCATTCTCTCTTCTCATAGGTATGATAATGTATACAAAATTAACTTAGAAGACCTTATGATCCAAGACTTACCTTTCTTAAGTTCTATGGAACACCAATCTTGGTTATGACATAGAAGGTTAGAACACTATAACCTTAAGAACCTTTGTAAACTCTCAAATAAAATACTTGTTTCAGATCTACTTTATCCTAGGTTTGATTCTTCAAAATTTTGTGACCCTTGTCAATATGGAAAGAAACATAAAAATAGATTTAAATCTATAACTAAAGTTTCAACTACTAATGCATTACAGTTAGTGCACATGGATCTTTTTGGTCCTACACAAACTGAAAGTATTGGAGGAAAATACTATGTATTTGATTTAGTTGATGATTACACAAGATTTAAATGGCTCTTTTTTATCAAATAAATATTAATCCTTATACTTTTTCAAAACTTTTAGAATGCAAGTTAAAAATGAGAAAAATCTATCACTGATAACTATTTGAAGTGATCATGGTGTAGAATTTCAAAATTCTGATTTTGAAACTCTTTGTAGTAAGAAAGGTATTACTCAAAACTTTTTTCTCTGATAACCCTTCAGAAAAATGGTGTTTTTGAAAGAATAAATCGTATTATTCAAGAAATGAAAAGAACTATGTTGAGTGAATACTCAATTGCTTAGAATTTTTGGGATGAAGCTTTACGTAATGTATGTTATACTATAAATTGAGTTTTATCTAGACCTTTTCTAAATAAAACACCTTATGAATTATGGACTGGTTGAAAACCAAAAGTTTCTCACTTCATATTATTTGGATGAAAAGTATTAGTATTGAGTACTAAAGATAAATTACATAAATTATCACCCAAATCCTATGAAGGAATCCTTCTAGGTTATTCCACTATTTTTAATATTTATGGAGTTCTTAGCGAAACTCTTATTCTTTTGAGGAAACAACGTGTGTTATATTTTATGAAACTAATATTTTAGTTTTTAAACAACCCCTAACTATATCAATGGACATTTTTTTACAAACTAATTATCAACCTTTGATTGAAAACTCCTATGAAAAGCGAAATAATCAAGAAGATGTTTCTGAAAAAGTTACCCTAGAAGAGTTTCTACCTTATGTTGATGAACATGTTTTACAAAACCCAAATCAGTTGTTTCTTAGGAATCATCCTAGTGATAATATTATTGGTGATGTAAATCAACCTATAAGGACTATAAATTCCTTGAAAAATGAAATAGAACATCATGATTTTCTATCCCAATTTGAACCCAAAACATATAATGAAGCCTTAAGTTATAAGGATTGGATTAATGAAATGAAATATGAACTAAATGAATTTGAAAGGAATAAAGTTTGGACCTTTGGTTGAAAGATCTAAATAAACAACTATAATTAAAGTAAAATTGGTTTTCAGAAATATATTTGATGAAAATGGAGTTGTTATAAGAAATAAATCTAGAATTTTTTCGAAAGGACATAATCAAAAAGAGGGAATAGACTTTGAAGAAACTTGTGCTCCAGTAGTTAGACTTGAATCTATTCGTATTCTATTAGCCTTTGCAACATTCGTTAACTTCAAACTTTTTCAAATGGATGTAAAATTTGCTTTCTACTAGAGCATGGTATGATAATCTTACATGATTTATTTTACAAAAAAATTATGCTAAAGGAACTACATATCCAACTCTTTTTATAAATATAGGAAAAAAATATTTTTATTATTAAAATGTTTGTTGATGACATTATATTCAGATCAAATCATCAATCCCTAATTGATTATTTTGTGAATATCATGAAATCTAATTTTGAAATGAGTATGATTGGTGATTTAACATTGTTTTTAGGTTTTCAAGTCTCCCAAAAACCAGAAGGAACCTATATATCCCAACATAAGTATATCAAATATTTACTTAAAAATTATGTATATGAAAACACAAAAAGTAATATTACTCTAATCGGAACTTCAAATACTCTTGATCTTGATAAAACTGGGAAACTAGTTGATCAAACAACTTTCAAAGGAATGATAGGAGGCTTACTATACTTAACTGTAAGTTGTCCAGACTTAAAATTTTTCGTATGCTTATGTGAAAGATACTAATAAAATCTAAAAGAATCCCATTTAAAACCAGTAAAAATAATATTTTTCTATTTAAAAGGAACTATGGATTTAGGACTATTTTATTCTTATGGAAATGATTTTGTTTTAATTTTGTTTCCAGATGCTGACTTTGGTGGTTGTAGAATGGATAGAAAAAGTACATTTGTAACTTTTTATTTTTTATGAGATTCATTAGTTTCTTGGTCATGTAAAAAAAACATTCAGTAGCACTTTCCACCATTAAAGATGAATAGGTAGCAACCAGAAGTTGTTGTGATCAAGTGTTGTGGATGCAACACACACTCACTGACTATGGAATGAGTTTTTCCAAAACTCAAATAATATATGATAATACTAGTGAAATTGATCTAAGTAAAAACCTTTCACATCAATCACGTGAAAAACACATAGATATTAGGCATCACTTTCTTAGATACCACACACTAATAGGAGATATTATTTTATAATTATTCGGAATTCAAGAACAACTTGTGGAAATTTTCACAAAACCATTATCTTTTGATATATTTGAATACATTAAACAGACTCTAGGAATGATCACTATAAAGTAATTTTTCACTTCTAATTCTTGTTTAAATCATCTCCTTACATTATGTTACTCCTTTTCAAAGGGGGATTATACATATTTTATCGGTTTCATGTTTTATCAATTTCATATTTTATCGGTTTCATGTTTTTATTTGTTTCATGATTTATCGGTTTCATGATTTATCAGTTTCATGTTTATCAGTTTCATGATTATCGGTTTCACAGTTTTATCGGTTTTAAAATTTTATCAGTATTATAATTTTATTGGTTTTACAATTTTATCAGTTTTACATTTTTATTGGTATTAGAATTTAATTAGTTTTACAATTATATCAGTATTAATCAGTTTCATATGTTTTTTGATATTATAATTAATTCATTATAGTATGTAAGTATTTTTATCTTAAGAAAAATATACTGAAACTAATATATCTATCCAGATTATCCAACATGTATAACTTTTAAAACCCTATATTTTCCATTATACTTTAAATTGTTGGTATTTCAATTATTTCATTTCTTTACCTCTAATCAGATTCATCTTGAATAAATTTTTCTTTTAAAGAAAACCACAAGAGTTAAAATTCATTCTCAATTGCTGGATCTTTTAGATCTAATCTCGACTATCACACAACTTTTTAATAGAACCCTCTACCCACCCCAAATCAAAATCCTTCTTAATTTCCCCAAAGTTATGATGTTTAATAAATATCCATCACGGTTCGTAATTAGAGATCACCTTAGTTTTCATAATCATAGAAGTCCTCAACATTCATAACCAGAAAAAACCTCAGTGTTTGATATTTTTTTCAATTATTTCATCTTTGAGTCAACTATTTCATCTCTAAAAAAAATGTCTCCAAAAGATTCCTCTTCTATGACCTTTTGAGGTGAAATGTTAGTTTTGTGGGAATTTTATTAGACATATGATTCTTCATTGAAAAGAATAATAAATTTACAGGGAAGAGAATCTCTCTGTATTGAAAGATTTGAATCAGATCAATATGTTTTGTTTTATGATGAAGTTTTACAATTCTACAAAACAATGAAGATAGACAAAGGGATCAATGTATCATTTATTATTTATAACAAGAAATACAAAAACTCTATTAAACAAGTAGCTTCTTTCCTTTGAGTTATGTCTGAGGAAGATGCTCTTTTCAATTCCCACAAATTATCAGAACTAGATAGATGTTTTGACAAAAGAAAAGAAGAGGAATCTCTTTTTGAGATTCATGATGATTAGAGGAAGGTAAATCATCTATCATCTGAAAATCATCTCATTTCCCTCTGGATAAAAGGTTTTAGAGTACGGAGAAAGGATGATAATGAAACTCTAAAAATCTATGATGTCTATGTTCCTGACTACTTAGTCAATATGAATATGTTCAATATTATGGGTTTTATTTTCTTGACTATCAAGAAACTTAAATTTGGTGCAATCAAGTCTCAACTGATCATGTTTCATACTATCCTAACCATGTTTTTGAAATAATGACTGAGTTTGTGCAATGTATCAATTAAATTAGATCCTAAAACTTTCAAGGAGCCTCTTATCAGTAAGGATATAATTAGGAGACTCAAGTTATGATTCAAACCCGATTCCAAGAAGTTTGAGAAGGATCAAGAAGATGAGAAAACAAAATAAATAGCTAAAGGGAGTGAAAAACTTTCAAATGCATCCAAATAAACATTTAGTAAAAGAAATTTAGCTAAGGATAAAACAACCAAGAAATCAAATAAACAAGAAGCAGTATTAGATGAGGTTGCAGCATAATGGAGTAAGAAGAAGGTAGAAAGGAAAGAAGGTGATTCATAATTTAGATTGGACCTTGCTGAATCCCTGGATGAAAAAAATAAGAACCGAAGAAACCTTAAAAGAATAATAAAATAAGAAGATAATTAAGAATAGAAATTTTCAAGCTATTGATATTGATAGTATTCTTAAGATAGCTAAGGAAGACAAAACTGTAATATTCATACGGGGACCAATTTTTCAAACTCAACTGGATCTAGCAGAGAAAGGGAAAGAAAAAGAGGAAACTGAATAATCAGCCACACAAATCCTCAATCAAGAAAGAGAAGAAGAAGAAGGAGAAGAAGGTTAAGAAGAAGAAGAAGGAGAATAATATTAAGTGGAAGATAATGATGTTTAAAATAATAAAAATCATTCATCATAATCGTCAGAAGCCCCATATTTTAATTTTCCTTCTCCTGATCCTCAATCATCAAAAGGATTTTCTCAAAAGAAAACTTCCACGAAAAATAATCAAATCTAAAATAAATAAGAAGAAGTAGAATATGATAAGAATAGGAATAAACCAGTTTCTTTTTTCAATATAAAAACTCATTTCGGAGATCTTCTAGATTTAAATGAAGATACATATTCAGAAAGGACAATTACAATGAAGGGAATTCAATATATTGAACAATACTTGAACAGATAGGAAAATAATATCCCTTTATTTATAAAATTTAATGCCTGGATAGATATCATTTCTAATAGTCATAATGAAATAATAGATTCTATCAAGATTCAGATGGGTAGGTTTTTGAAATTTGAAGTCGATTTTAAAGTATTCAAAGAACGTACTGCTAAGCATAGTAAGGCTTGAAACAAAGTTATTAAGTGGTCACACAATGTTGATGAAAATATAAAGTATCATGTGGACAAGATTGATGAATTGGTGAAGTGTGTAAATGGTCTCAATTAAATCTACCAAAAGTTGGTCACTGATTTGAATGAAAAAGTAGAAGCCTTTCAAAGACCGAGTACCTTAAAAGGAATATCCTCTGAAGAACTTGAACATCTAAAGGAAAAATTGGAAAATGGATGTAATGAGATTATTTTTCTCTCAAATAGAGATGTAATCTTAGAAAATTCCTATGGAGTTATAATGGATGATTACAATTCCTAGGAAGTAAGGTTAAAATTATAGGAAGCAATCAATCAAATTCATGAAGAAAGGTTCTATAAACAAGAAAGTATTATTATAGAAAAAATAAGAAGATAAAGGATCAACAAGAAAATCTTTATAAGTTGATGGTGGATAGAAAATAATTCAAGAATATGAAGTTTTTTGTGTTCAAAATCTGGGAAAAAGGATAAAGAATGAATTTTTTTTAACTCTTATTACAATAAAAAATTATTATATTTCAAGTAATTTCTATTGTTTTTTATATTTTGTTTCTCTAACCCCTTGAAGGAAAAGAATGTTTTCCATTGTTCTTTTTGAAAATCACAAATGGGGAGAAAAATTTAGAGAAAGTATGTTTTCTCTAACACCTTACAGGAAATTAAGTTATCGATAAAAAGGAAAAAAGAAGAATACCTTATTAAGGGGGAGAACTTATAAGAAAAGATGAAGTAAAGAGAATATGATCCTTAAATATAATTTTTATTCTAGGGTGGAATTAGTCGTATTCACTATTACTTTAAGAAGAATTACTAAACTCAGGGGGAGATAAGCCTTTATTTATTGTTTGTTTTGTTCTTTTCCAAAAAGGGGGAGATTGTTGAGTCAAAATGTGTTTCAAAATTTCCATTTCATTTCTTTTTGTTTTATAAATAAAAAATTATTTCAGGTTTTTCATCGTAACCACATATGTTTTTTTTTCATCATAACCACATATGTTGTTTTTCATCGTAACCACATATTATGTTTCTCATCGTAACCACATATGATGTTTTTCATTGTAACCACATATGATGTTTTTCATCATAACCACATATGTTGTTTTTCATCGCAACCACATATTTGTTTTTCATCGAAACCACATATGATTTTTTTCATCATAACCACATATGTTTTTTTTCATCATATCCACATTTTTTTCATCATAACCACATATGTTTTTTTATCATATCCATGTTATGCATCATAACCATGATATGTATTGTAACAATTTTTTACATTGTAACCATGTTATACATCATAACCATGTAATGAATCGTATCCATGTTATGCATCATAACCATGATATGTATCTTAATCATGTTATACATCATAACCATGTCATACATCGTAACCATGTTATGCATCATATCCATGTTATGAATCATACCAATGTTATTCATCATATTAATGTATTTCATTGTACTCGTGTATTACTCTAATACCACATACATGTTTAACATTATCCTTTTACTCATGCTTTATACATTTATCATACTCATTCATTCATACTTATGTACTTATTGTTTTCTAACCAAAATGATGTTGTGAAGTTAGTTATATACTAATAAAAAATAAGTCTTGTATTCTATTTTGTATTGACCGTTATAATTCTAGGTGTCCAAGTCCCTCGGAGTTTTTTGGAGGAATATGATCATTAAAATCAAATATGAAAATTGGAAAGGAGGCCAATAAATAGGTTTTCATTTGAACTTGAGAGTACAGTACTTAGACCATTAAACATAGAAGACACTCTATTGTAATTTGAGTTATAGAGAGAGATGATGTAACCTCTCTCTTGCTTCATGTGAAAAGCCTCAAAGATACAAGACGTGAATGTCTTGCTCCTAGTTCTTGTATTTCAATAAGTACTTTTAATTTCTTTGTGTGAATGATAATTGTGATAACGATCGAGGGATTCCGGGGATAAGAAGATGGTTATACCGATCATTGTATCAAGGGTTTTCAAGTATTTGAAAGATAGAGGTGCCGATTACCTTCTTAGTCGAGGGCTTCCATGGATAGGAAGACAAACGTTCCAATAATTGTATTGAGGGATTTCAAGTATTTGAAAGATATAGGTATTGATTACCTTCTTAATTAAGGGATTCCATGGATAAGAAGATAGACATGCCGATCATCATATCGAGGGCTTACCCAAGTGGTGGTAAGACATACCTTTTATCCTTGGTGAAAGGATACCCTACTCTTTGGGGAAAAAATTGTAATACCATTTACATTTCTACTGCTATTTTTAATAGAAATGGAATCATTTTATTTACTCTTTTTATTCATATTATTTTCTATTGTAATTATTTTAGTTAAGATACATCCATTTACATTACATATTGTATTATAAGATTCTATATGCTGTATAGTATAATAATTCACATTTTCTACTCTGATCATTGTATTCAATTAAAATACAATTATTTTTAATAACCTGTGGAATCATATTATATCCAATGGATCTAGGACTAGTTCGGTCATTTTTATTGTTTCATAAGAGGTTTTTTTTAATTTTATTAGTTTAAGATCTCTTAAACTAATTTTATTCTTAAGAGTTTAAAAACAAAACTTTTAAACCTACAATTGACCCCTCTTGTATTGTGCCATCTCATATACATTTACATCTATATTTTGATCCTATAACTAAATGTAACACTTTTAATTTTTCTTTACCATCATATCCTAAACTATTTTTATATATCAATCGATTTTACTTTCTTATAGTAACTAACGTAAATATTTACATTTTTTATTACTATAATATCCTAAAACATCTTTTAGGATATCAAGTGTCATTCTATTTCTTATGACAACTAAATGTAACTATTTATATTTATTTATCATCATATATCCTAAAAATTTTAGGAATTTTAGTGAAGAATCACTATAATTTTAGTCTTGTATAATCCTTTTGTTAATAGTAATATTCTCTTTCTCATAGTAACTAAATGTAATTATTTACATTTTTCTTTACTATCGTATACCATGACTCTTTAGGATATTAAGCGAAAAAATCACTCAAAACTTATATTGGAATAATATTTTATTTGTTAACTTTGAATTTCTCTAAGTACATACATACTCCCACTATCCTCTTAGACATCATATTATCTTCAGAATATCTTTCTAAGATTCAACACAAACTAGATTGTGATTTTTATTAGGAAATAACATTTATTTCATTTTAATAAGAATATTAAACAAATAAACTATTTTTTCCATATCATATATGGTATTATATGTGTTTAAAAAATTCTTACTTGAAAAGAATATTTTTATTAAAATATACCACCCATGGGTTGTAAGAACACCTTCCCATATTTTTAATAAAAATTTAGATAGACAATTTTATTTGGGATAAACACTTTATCCAAAAATTCTTATCAAAATATGTTATAGAATCTAATGAATCATAAACCAAGTGTATACATTTAATTTTCTTATAACAACTCTTTGTTATCTAGAATCCTATTACCATATAATAGAAGTGAGATAAGGATACAATTTATTTACATAGATTTATTTGAGCTTGATAAAATCCTTTACATTCAAATTATCAATATAGTAACTATTTACATCATCTCATGAATATAATATACATGCTCGATTGATTATTCATTTTATTTTGAACTCATGTATATTTACTACACTTTTTATAATACATTCGTTATCATATACCCTTAAAAAATTGAAGAATTAATTTCTATAACATCCTCACATAATATGGACCTTCCATGGAGTTTCAAAAACTCCATCAGATATATATTAAATAATCCAATCATATTGAATTATTACTATTCCTTACCTAACAACCTAAGGTTTCAACGACCTTGAAATGATTCTTAAAGAAAAATTATTGAACTTTTCAACCAACTTTTCTTCTTTCGATTTTAACTTTTACCCACTTGTACTATATATATTTTATCAGAATATAAACATAATATGTCCAGTCCATCCCTTCTCAACACTTTGAGAATATCAGGAAATTTTTTTTCATTAAATTCAATCATATTGTCAGGACATATTCATAAATGGAAATAGGATAAATTCCTTAACTAGAACAATCCATTTTAGGCTCCTATTTAATTCATGTTACAGAATTAAACTAATCATAAGACATGTGTAAAAACACCCATCTCTTTTTATTTAAATGACCGTTTTTATAAGATCTTCTCAAAATCTAAATGAGATATTATAAAAAGATTATGATGAGTGTATACAAACTTAAAGAATCCAATTTATTAATGTAGCAACTCATTTACTGCATTACATGAAAAATATATATTCAAACTTCAATTATTTTCATCTTTTTGACCTTATGTATATTTACAACACTTTGTAAAACAAATAGTTAGTATCATATATCTATCAGAATAATAAAATTTATTTCTATAAACAATAAAATTGTATGTAAAATTTTAGTCCCAAAAATTCATTAATATATTCAATTATATTGAATATAATTTGACATACCCAATAATATTGAGTATATGATACTAAAATCATTGATATACCCAATCATATTGAGTACCTATGTGGAGACTAAGAGTCATTTGGTCATTGAGAATCTAATTCCTTTGAAAACATAAATGAATCACTATATGCTTTCATAAGCACCTAGATTCACTTAGTGAACAACTTCAACACTTGGTTACTAAGGAAGGAACTATTATAAAACATAGAATATTAATCTCGCTCAAGAAATTTTTTTAAGATACCAGTCTTTGGGGTTTATTACTTTAATATCCTCATTTTAAGGATTAATATAATGTCTAGTTTTATGATGATGATGTATTTATCTAAAAAATAACTTTTAAATAGATGAATATCATGTCTTATATCTTTTAATAAAGGAATTTTCATGAAATTTCATGCACTAAAATTGATGAACCTTACATCATATAATTTAATGATCCAAGATCCACATTTAACCATAATATATACTAGTTATCACGTAAGCAATTCATGATTATTTAGGTAGGGAATCTTACCGGTCATAACAGTTATGATCCTTGGATAGTTGAGAGAATAAATCTTTATTTAAATCCATCATATGGATAACTCAAAAATATTCCTCTAGTATCCTAACCATTATGGATTCCTAGATAGTGTAACCTAAAGAAAATGATAAGAATAATCCAACTAAGGATAATTAAGGTTACTCATGGTGAGCTCGATAATACCCAACATGAAAATCATGAGTTACTCTGCAGGGTCCTAAAAACTTCATGAAGGGAAGTAACTGCTCCCACAAGCACTTTTTAGAAGGAAGCAAACATTCCTACAAGTCTAGCAAGGAAAAGGGATGCAAATTGGAATTCAAATTTGAGAATAAACTTTAAGAAACAAAATTTTTCAAAGAGTTTTTAGTGTACCGCGTACCATCACTGGGAAAGGTTCCCAGAGTGAATGAACTGTGAACCATCGATATGTGGAAGAACTCGCGCGGTGCTAGCCTATAGGGCGAGGACCAGAAAACCTAGGCCACTGTAAACCATGTAATTAGAATAATTAAATGGAGAAATGGGATCTGTATACCATCCCATGAACTAATCAGTTCACGAATGAAGTAAGCCTATGTGTTCCGTGAACCATGTCTCACAAACCACAGTCTCCGCAAACCACAGTTGGCCGAGTCTTCCACGAGTTGAATTATATCTTCATGGGATTCTAAAAATGGTGCCGCATTTCCACATATATGATTTCCCCAGTGCTTTATAAAAGGAGTAAAAGAGGAACTAGAAAAGTATTGGTGGAATAGATCATGAAAGAGACCCTATAGGCAGGAAGAGACAATTCATATATAGAGAATATTTTGACTTTGATCTCGAATCATCGATGAAGTATGAACTACAAACCAATTTTTCACAGGTATAACATGTCGCGTACCACAAAAATAACATAATAATAATTGGTGAACCGTGAGCCTAATTTGTGAAATTGCGAACCATAAATCCCTTGCGGATGAATTCTCCACAAACCACAAGCTCTAGGACCCTTCATCGATCTGACGCTCCACATAGCGCATTGCTATGAAGATCCAACCCTACAACGAATATTGCATCAATACACAGATGGAACTTGAGGTGGCCTGGAGGACCACATCTAGGACTATGTACCATTTTGGTATGCGTTGGTCCATTCTAAGGTCTGTGTACCACTTAGATATGCAGAAGACCCCTATACCGGCATAACAATATGATATTCTGGGCTTTCCCCACCCCACATGCGAAAATAGTACGTGGATTGGGGTGTCTTCAGGAGTCCTCCCCCCCAGCTCCAATCATGACCCTCCCTTACCATCCAGTCCTCCATAGATCCTCCATGAAACCGTACACTGGCATCAGGCCAAAGACTCCTCTAAAGCCACTGAACCCGTATGATCAGATCCGTAGGCACATCAACACAACCATTTGAGTCTACATACCCAAGGTAAGTGGAGTCACGAAGGATTTACCATAAATGGTTTGGACCCCCCAGAATGTCTCTATGTCTACATTACCATGGTAACCTGAAGTCTAACCTTGGTATACTGAGGTGAACCTCCCCTTTATAGGGAACAAGGATGATCACTTTCTTTTCCCTTCAATGAGGGACAATGACCAGTCAAAGGAATCATGCTCGATTTTCCTTTTGATGAGAGGTGACATTCCTCCCCTTTCCTAGAACACATTCTAGGACCCACCCACTGAGGTGATCCCTTATCCTTCTATGAGTCGAAGCACATGACATTAAATTTCATTCCACATTGAAAGGTTTATTGAATTATTACCTCACCCACCGTCAACTCGACATGGGACCAAGTGAGGGAATTGACACACCTAATGCTATTTCCTTCTCTTGTTGGTCTCGTAGCCATGACGTATTCCACCATCATCATCCTCATTTTCCATAAATAGAGAAGAGAAAGTGTAATTTTTTTGAAACATTCACACCCTTTTGTTTATCACACCGAGCATGACTCACATGGTCTTAGGGGTTTTTAATGAAATAACATTCACCCAATCAGAAACAAACTATGATAACTCTGATTCCTACTCTTACTAGGATATTAAGGACACTTGTTTGAAGGGCCAATCTAAAAATGGGTACCCTTCCCAAAGGTTAACCCAATTATGCCCCTGAAAAAAGGGCATCCTCTTTAGGAGTAAGTCTCAATTTGACTTTCACAAATGGGCCTTCTACCAGGTGTAAGACCCAAGATAAATGAACTACAAGATCTCTGATTCCTACTACAAAAAGGATATGTAGGATGAATATTTAAGGAATGAGCTCAAGGTATGGTCTCCTGATTCAGTCCTAATGAAATTCCCATACTAAGGCCTCCTCTAGGGTGTAAGCCCAAATCGTGCCCCCCCAAATGGGCAGCACCTCTACGTAATCCCTGAGAAACCATGACCTCATGCCCTGATTCCTTAGAGTATAAGTACCTGTTTTTCTAGAACTACGTGGAATTTGAATCCTCATTTGACTAGGATATGTGGGAATCCACCCTGAGTTCCAAATCCGACCGTTAACTCAACCCTAATATTCTATGGGCCATCTGATCGGTAGGTCCATGTCCACCCAAGAGACCACATATCTCCTAGGAACTTAGGGCTACCTAGGAATGAGTCCCACACCAAATCTTTGCTAGACACCTTTTTCCTAGGTTTCCTCACCGAATGACATCAAACTACAAGGATGGGTCCGTGTCAAATGACCCTAAAAGGTGATGTGTTCAGTTGAGTGACACCGAAATATGTGGGATCTGATTCCTATTATAAGGATATGTAAGAATCCCATCTTATGTGTATGACCCCAACATCAAATCACTTTTATCCCTCCTAGATGATGATAAAATCCAGAATGCCTTATTTCATGGTTTAAGTTAGAATTGTCTCTATAGCATCAAATCCATGTATATCCCTGATGATCCTACAACACAAGGGTAAACCGTGGATACACTCTTTAGGAATGAAATAAGGATTCACATACATATGGAAATGGATTACATCTATAAGAGAGTCTCATATTAGGTAATAAGTCTCCCCAAAAGGGTGTGATGATCCCGAACTCCCATCCTCTCAGCCAATGGAGTCCTGAAGTGTTGTTGGCCAAATTATCATCCAATGAGCACATGACTTTATAAATAAGGTCCATGAATCATAGATTGAAGGGCCATTGGGAGTTTTTGGCCCCACAAATTAACCCTTTAGAGACCATCCAGGGAAATCATATCCTAAGTGGACCGATTACACAAATAATTAACCCTCTACAATAACTTTCTGGGACCATACGACTGTGGCACCTACTTCATAATTCAAAAGGAATAAACTACCCAGTCCTCTAAGGTTCAATCCAATTCCACCTAAAGGATAATGATGAGAATCTAGTTGGAACAAAATTGGTGATGTGAAATTCTCTATGATAACAGACAAATGCTTGTCATCTGTCAGAACCCCCAAAAAAATCACTCACATCAGGTCGAAACAAAAATTGTGATCCCGACGCGAATCCTCAACCAAGGTGGCGATTTTACCTCACTCAATAACATTCACCACATAAAAAGAAAGGGGGATACGAAGAAAATTTGATTATGAAGATGATCAAGAGATGCTACTTTAAAGGGGTTTTATTGCGTTTATATGTCATATATATATTAATGGTTTTTAGAGAAACCTTCGATCCAAATGGAATCTCGACAACCAACCCAGACACACACCTCAGTGATCCCACAGGCAGTTGGGGCCCTGATGAAAAGTAGGACCCCCTCACCTACCCAATGTATTCAATGTTGGGTATCTAACATGATGATTATAGAGTACCACCAAAACGATACTCTAACCATAGTGTAGGCTGTAAGACATGCCCTCTAATCTGCAAAAGATCGCCACTCGCCTCCTCAGCCGAAACTGGCACTCTAGCACAAGGAGGCCCCAGTGGTTGTCTGGAACCGTTTCAGGATCCTATTCTAGCAATGTGACTAGAATTACCTACATTATCTAAGGGATTAAGATAAAGTCGATGCTGATGATTTCATCCCAGCTTCATAGGGGTCTTACTCATGGGCCCCTTCCATAGAGTGTCACCGCCAATGCCAAGTGACCAAGTATCCTTGCTCTGAAGAGGATCTCATGCTGAGGGCATCTACTGAATTCCAAAGGACACAAGACCCTCGGGCTACCCACTGAGGGAGAAAATCATATAATCAGGAGCAGGTAATCAATCTAATTTTTAAGGATAAAATCCTCCATACAAACATGGAAACATTCAACGCGAAGACATACAATTATTCCTCCTCTACTCAATCCCACCACAGAAATAGGGTGAAAAAATACAGGCATGTGCACATTCCTGCCAGTGATCGCTAATCATACCATGCAGACTGAGTGGCGAATTATAGGAATATGAAAATACCTACCAATGCGAAAGAAGACCCTCATCCAAATATAATGGAAACTAGCTACAACAGGCCCAAATACCTGTTGATGTGTACCAATCCCACCATCCAAATATGGAGAAAAACAAATATGAGATGAGTCAAATTCATGGAGATGCATACAAAGCCTATGAGACAAATACAACAGTAAGAGAGTAGAAGCAAATTCTTGATCATAAATATGAATCCCACTAGTCAAATATGGTGGCGACTAGAGAAGACAATTGGTGGCAGACTCATTCCCCTATCCCGAAACAGGAGAACTAGCATATCCATTGGAAACCTATGGAGGAATGGAGTAGGAAAAAACTCCTGCTCTGACATTGAAATGGACCTTCATACACGTTCCATCCAAAGATGTATCTCAAAAAATCATGGCCATGACTAAAGATCAGTCGTTGATACCAAACTATATCCTCTAGACATGTCAGGATATCATTGTGTCAGCATCTAAATAGAGGAGTTAGGCCCACGACCCGACCTCCTCGGGTGGGGTGATTCATCCACAAAATTAGGTAATCATCCCAGAGAAAATCCACATCCCTGAACTAGTATAGGAGGTCCGATGACTATATCTCTTGATACAAGGAAAACTTGATTGGGAATAAATACCCGTTCCAACTGGGGGATGCAGGTCCAATGTGGTGGCTACTCTAGGGCATGCATATATCCCTGTGAAAACTCAAGATGTCTATCAGCGTATCCCGAAATCATTATAAGAACCAATAAAATAGGGACCCATATATGAAGGAATTTACCAACAACAATTAATGATAGTTTCCTGTAAGTGGGCTCCTAAAGATAAAATGTACAAAAGGAAACCAGAAAATGAAGAGCATATTCATGATTCTGTTCTGCTGGATGATTTATTTCTTGAATCAATCATGTATATATCAATAGAGGCTCAAGATCCTGTTATTCCATTACCAAATTATTGAAGTGGCGGTATTAGTTTTGAAGGTCGTCCCCATAATGTTTCTACCAGTAGCTCTAATGGTCCTCTCCAAAGCACCCACGAGGTCTTACTCTATAGGCCAAGAATGATCGATCACGAGAGCCTATCTCTTGATTCCCATAAAGGTAGCCCTCCCCTTGACCAGAATATCAAACAACAAGAAGTAAATCACCTTGCTGTTGTCCACCCAGATGGTCCTCCCCATGGTATACATTGCAGATATGATTCTACCTATAATTAGACGTCAATTCATGATGGTAGTACTCATTATGATGACAACCACTTTGAAGGCCCCTCCTGCAATGGAAACCACTGCGAAGGCCCTCCGCACAGTGATATCAAGCAACAAGAAAGGTTCTTCCCTCATTATAGCTCATCCTAAAGGCCCTTCCCAAGATGTTCACTGTAAATATTCTCCCTACTGCTAGAGCTATGTTGGTAGTCCTTACCATGATAGAAGTCATTGGGAAGGTGCTCCCCTCAATGTCATAAGGTAGCAAGAAGGTCCTCCCATCACTATAGTCTTCCCTGAAGGTCCTCCCCAGGGTATATGACATAGGGACATTTCCTGCGGTCAGATGACAATTTGCATTGGTAGCCCTCACCATTGTAGCACCAATTGCGAAGGTCCTCCCCATAGTCAAAACTCGCATTGGAAAGAAGGTCCTCCCCTCCCTGAATCAAATATGAGAAATCCCTCATATGCCAAGGTGATTGGAAAAAATGGGGTCAAACATGTCGGACACCCTTCCTATGATGAGCGAAATCCTTTATCAACCCAAAGATGGCCCGAGGCCATGCTCATCTTCTGAGCCACCCCCGTAACGCTCCCATATCAATGAGGCTCCTGCCAACCCCAATGATCAGAATGAAATTAAGATGAATTCAAGTTGGACACACCAAGAAGAGGAGTCTATATAATAGAAATAATAGGATATGTTACTCCTAATAATTCACCTAGCTAGGGACGAGATACTAGTGATGTATTGACCCATGACCACTTCTCAGTTTGACATACCTAGAGAGTTGTCAGAAGAATGTACACATAACATTATCCTAAATATATGGACAACTCTCTGCCATCTAAAGGAAAAATTCCTTCCCTATGAGGGATATGTAGACCATGTTAGTATACTAGGAGAGTTGCGCCATCTAATCACAATTAGAGAAGTGAAGGAAAGATCTCAAATTGGCCTACCTCTAAGTGCTGCACAAGTTCTATTGTCTTATCAATGATTCCATGTCTATAGTTCACATTCGAGGATGTGGAGAGCATGGAGCTCTAAACTTTACCCCATGTCTTGTCGACCAGAACTCACTTGATGTGACATCATGAAATGTCATAACCCAAATGCAGTAATCAAATGGAATTTATGATCATAAAAGTTGGAACTCTTAATAAGAATCATCCTTGAGTAAGTCTCAAAAACGTGAGGCCCGATGAGAGCAAGGCATCGAGAAGATTCTGATCCAGGAAACCAAGAACACCCACCAGGATTCCCACCTAAGGGAAGCCAACCAATTAGAAATGCTCATGTACTTATAAGAAAATAAATCCCATGAAAATCCAGCACTATACTCAGCTCACAGTCGCATGAGAGTGCATGAAATCAATAAGGAAAAAATAGCAGTAGCTAGTGTTGCAATACAGTAACAACCTCATCCCACAGAGGTGTGGGTATTTTTAAATCAAAATTCCCCCATAAGAGCAACAAATCCAGGCAATGGCATATCAATGGAAGAATGGGAGCAACCCCATCCCACAGGCTTGGGGGAAGTTTTACCTCAAATTCCTATATAGTGGACATCTATCTTCTCCTGTTTTGGAAGAACGGTGAGAAGAGAGGTCACCTGTTTAGTCTCAACTTGTGGTTCATACCCCTTGGGATGAAGGCATATTTCGAGGTCAAATTAGGGATCCCTTTTGGTTGATCTTCGCCAAGAAGTCCAAATAATACCACATAATGGAAGGATAAAGTCCAATATAGGATTCAAAATTCTCTCCTACCATTTAGCATCAGGTACACCACCCCCAATATGGTATGAATCAATGAACGTTGTGGAAGTCAGTTCCACAGACCTCACTGGAAATGATAAAAATGAAGTGGATGAAAGAGAAGATGGTTACCTCCCAAAGGTGGTCCAAATAGAGCTTGAAGGTGTGCATCCCTTGAACTAAGGTGTTTCACTGTATTTGGGCTCACCCTCAGCAAACCCATCACTACCTCCCTCACAAATCATCAATAAGGATAAGAATAAATAAAAGGTCGTATATGAACCACCACCCCTATAGAAAATAAGTCTTTCACGCTTGAGGAATGATTCGACAAGTAGGGGGAATAAATGAAAGATCTCAGGTGAATCAATGTCGAGCTGCAATGAGGAAGCTATCTTTATGGGTGTGTTCCTCAAGAAGAACATCAACAGATGCTTCCAGAAGAGGTGCCTCTTCCATATGAACTCATCCCGGTAAATGAAACTAGGATTAAATGCCCATCCAATCCAACACTGGGAAAATAAGTCTACATGAATCTGACCTAGAAAGATATAAATATTTCCCTCCATTGGGGAAAAATCCATAACAAATTTAAGAGAACCCAAAAAGGATGCCCCCGGATGGGTATCCGCCCGAAATTCTAGCAGTGACGGCATGTCCATTTTTACCCCCTACTTCACCCACCCAAGATCAAGTTCAGCTGGATATGCATCAAGGGATCTTGAATACCGTCGAGCAATTGAAAGCACTACTAGAATCCATGGAAGGTTGGCATGCTCTGATACAACCAGAACACAAACCTTACCTTGATTGGATGAGCAACGTTTCGCCACCACCGAACATCAGTAACCCCATATTCTTGGTTTTTAATGGATTAGAAGACCCAAAGCAGAATCTAATGCACTATGCATCTTACTAAGACCCCATTATGGGAACCCCAGAGCAACAAGAAGCATTGAAACTTAGGTTCTTCATGAGAACTTTGTAGGTTTCAGCATTTGTGTGGTACACTATTTTTCCAGTTAACTCAATCACATAATGGGAGGACCTCCGGTGATAGTTTCTCTTCCAGTTCATTTCAAAATTTCCTAAGAAAAAAGTCCGTGATCTCATGAACTATAAGTAATAATAGAATTAAAGAGTTTCAAAATCCATCACCAAATGGAAATGCCTTTATTACTCCCTAAATCGGCCACTCCCCCAGGATGAAAGGATTTCTATGTTCATCAATAATCTTCATGATGAATTGCAGATGCCACTCATCCTAGTGAAGTACACAAGTGGGTTACAAGATTTCTTTTTACATTTTCCAAAGGATAGAAGACTCTTTTTACTGGAAAAATCTCAATTCCTGAGTGTCCTCCTCAGCCCTAGGAAAATAAAGAGAAAAGCTGAAGCGGCTTCTGTCACGCTTAATCCACCCATGGAAACAACTCCAGTTGCAAGGCCTCTACCAAACCATGCAGGGCCCCTTTAATTCCAACAAGAACCCTAACCTTGGAAATATGAGAGGAGGGGTTCAAAAAAAATAGTTTAAGGAATGAATAAATAAATTCTACTCATTCTGAGATGACCAAGTCTGTGGCTACTTCATAGTCTCCATGAATTACAACTTTCCAACTACCAGATCCAAAGTGAGCCGATGAAGTGGGCCTCTATGACCATAAAAATTATTTTCTCTACCATTGAATACTAGGAAACACCATCTAGGAGTACTTCATATTCAAGGATATCCTGTAAAAGATGGCAGATTCTGGAAAAGTCATGTTTTGACCTCCTTCAACACAAGTGGCACATGTTTCTACCTTAGACCTGGGTGAGTAAGGGGAGTGAAAAACTATCACCATTAATAAGAAGTAAAAATTTGAAAGTTTGATGACTAGGAAAACAGTCAACCAAGCTCATAGAATCCTCCAGGCATAGTGGAAACTACCAACCATTCCCACAATAGCTCTTGATGAAATAAACTAACATCCTCATCCCCACAATCCTATGAGGGTCAAGTAGGCAGAAAGCAGGAGAAAGAAGACGAAACATCACAAAGACCGAAGTCAACCATAAAACTTTCGTACTTCATTCTAGTAGACTTGAAAGAATGAGCACCACCCTGCCAAACGGGACAACATGAACTGCCCCAGTAAATGACACCATTAGAAGAAGACAGTCAGAAAGAATCATTATCAGATCAAGAAATGATATTCGAATCCATTAATGTCATTCACTTAATGGACCCCTTATCTGATGGAGACTATGGATAAGAACCTAAATTCCCTTCATACAACCAGAGAGCAAGAGGAAGAGGCCTTAGAGGCAGAGGGTTTCTAGGAAGGTGTAGTCATGGAAGGAGTCAAATCCTCGACTACTCCATAACTCAAACCATTAATGTTGCGGAAACTCGTAGAAGGAACCTCCAGCAGACACAATAGGAACCAAAGTGTTTCTCTACCTCTTCCAATAGAAATCCTAGCCTACTTATCTTTGAGTATCCATTGGAGGAAGAGAATATGTGTAATCACCCAAAGAATGCAGGGAGACTAGTCCAAATGAATCCAAAGAGCATGAGAGCACCATTCGTTCCTATTATAGAGGTCGGACCATCCACATCTAGGGATAAAGTCCCTAAAGTTCCTATAAAGGAGCATCCCCAAGTTGGGAAGCACTAGAATTTAGAGAATAAATATGACATTCTTAAGCATATAGCCTCATTATTGGAAAAGCTACCAATCCTGGTTGTATTAAATATGTCAGCATACCTTTGAGAGGCGTTTACCAAATATTTGCTGAGACCTTAGGAATTTGAAGCTGAAGCTACCGTCGTTGAAGTCTATCAGATGGAGACCAATCCCATAGAATTCCATACTTTAATCTTCTCCACAGATAAGGATGAAGACCCTATCAAGAAAGGGTACACCAAACCCTTATATGTGTATGGAAAGATAAATGGAATTGATATCTAGAAAATTTTCATTAACAATGGCTTTGTAGTTAACTTACTGCTAATGTGAACAATTCTTCAGTTGGTCTATGATGAGGACAGTTTGGCACAATACACCAAAACTCTACCGAGGTATGAAAAAGTGAGCAGAACCTGTTGGTATGAATCAATATTAAAACATTTCATGGTGACATCATTTCTGATTCTGAGTTTATAGTAGTGTGGAAAAATATATCCTTTAATGTCTTGTTGGGGAGGCCCTGGCTACATCAGCATGCTGAAATCCCCTCATTGTAGCATCAATGCATAAAATATTGTGCTAATGGAAAAAACAGGACATTGCAGGCCGATAAATCCCTATTCTAATCTTGAAAGACGTGTTATATCGATTCAAGGTTATATGAATCAAAAGAGAATCAGTCTTTGGATGAAGATGTTGATTAGATGACCACCCCAAATGGATTGGAAATGACTCTTGCTGATTCCCTCAAATAGTTTGGGAAAGAGTATGTATTAACCATTAATTATTTTGAGTGCATAATTTCAAGATCATATGCAAAATTAGCTGTCTGTATGATCTCTGTTATGGCCAAAAAGTCCAAGGACTCTGAAAAGCATGCTAACCGCTGTGATGATGGTGAGTGATAAAAAAATTTCTCCCAGTCCATCCTCGGGGCTTCAAACATTTCATGCCTTACTCACTAAGGAATAAGATGAAGTCCTATCACTAAAATAAAGTGAGGACACTCATCCAACCCCCATTCCATACTCTTCAGAAAATTCCATGCAGTCATCCGGGGCAAAAGGATATGCTTTAGTTTTTAGGAATCAGAGTTGGGATTCCTCTCCCAACACTGGAGTGTTCATATCAAGAATCATCTGTCCATCATAAGAAGAAGAAGATGACGAAGAGGATCATGAAGAAGATGAACATAGGGAGATAAACCTGGGAACCGAAGATTACCCGTGGCCTACTCTGATTAGTGTTGTTATGCCTTTCAAGGAGAAAGAGGTGTACACCTCCTTCCAAAAAAAGAATATTGATTTTTTTCCTAGTACTACATAGAAATTCTAGGCCTCGATACCGAGGACTACTATCATCACCTAGGTCTACCGGAAGATTTTCGTGGTTGCAAGAAGGCTTCCAGAAAGACCCACTCGACACATGATTCCAAAATATAGGTTTAAGTTGACAAGATAATCATAGATAACTTAATTAAGGAAGTCCAATATTTGATCTGGTTGGAAAAAATAATCCCTATCAAAAAGAAAAATCGATAGATCAGAGTCTGTATTGACATCTGGGGCCTCAATTAGGAATTCCTGAAAGTTGACTTCCTGGTCCCAATCATGGAATTGATGATTGATTAAACCAATGGATATGAGTACCTCTCTTTCATGGATGGATAATTTGGATACAAAGATATCCAAATGGCCCAAATAGATGAATAATCCACTTCCCTTAGGTCCCCCTAGGGAGTATTCTGCTACAAGGTGATTCCCTTTGGTCTAAAAAGTTCCAGCACCACATATCAGGACACCATACGTCTCATTTTCAAGCCCTTCATGGGAAAATTCATCGAGTTCTATATTGAAGACCTGGTAGTTAAATCAAGATAGTTCTTGAACTACCTTGAAGATCATGAAACTGTCTTTAATAAACTGCGACTACACAGTCTAAAGATGAATCCCTTGAAGTGTGATTTAAGAATTATCTCTGGGAAATTCCTTGGATTCATTATACGTCATTTCTACATTGAAGTCAACCCTAAGAATAAAAAATCCATCCTTGGCATGTCACCACCTCGCAAACTCAATGATTTGAGGGGTCTCTAAGGGAACATGGACTACATTCTGTGATTCATATCCAACCTTGCAGGTATGTGTTATCCTTTCAATAGGGTGATGAAGAAAGGGGTCGCGTACTAGTAGGATAATGATTTTCAAGAAGAATTCGACAATATTAAAAGGTATATCCTAAGCCCACCAGTGCTAATGCCTCCAGTCGAGGGAAGAACACTAGTTCTTCATGTGAGCACTTTGGAACAACCACCGGTTGATTTTATCACATTGAAGAATGATATCAGCAGTGAGAATAATCGCTTTTACCTCATCCTAACAATGATCGATGTTGAGACTCGATATTCAAATATCAAAAATAGATTCATAGACATAATCTTTGTAGTTCAAAAACTTAGGCATTACCTGCATCACTATGAGGTCCATATGGTCTCCCGCTACAACCCGCTCAAGTATATCCTTAGTCTCCATATGTTAAATGGATTCGTATCAGAGTGGGTAGTCATTCTATAATAGTTTGAAATATGGTACATGCCCCCCAAACCCCTTAAAGGCTAGGCTTTAGCAGATTTCCTGGGAGAGGACCCCTTGGCATAAATGACCCCATTGGATATTGAACTTCCAGATGAAGAAGTATTATCCATCCAAGAAGGCCCACAAATACAAGAAATTTACTTCGATGGTGCCTCTAAAAGCCCGATAGAGAAAAGGATGGAGGACCCCAAGCTCAAAAAAATGGTTCAAGGAATACTCATATCTCTAGAAAAATCCATTTTACCTTACTCCTTTTTTCTTTCAGAAGGTTGCACAAATAATAAAGTAGAATTATAGACCCTAATTTTAGGCATAAAGCTGGAAATTCATGCACAATATGACCAACTAAAGATAAAACGTGATTCAGAGCTAGTCATCATGAAAGTCAATGGTGACTATGACATTAAGAAAGAAGTATTGATTCCTTTGATGAACCATGTATATGAGTTGATGGAAGAATTACAATTAGAACCAACACTGACTTATATCCCCCAGTCACAAAATTCTCAATCCAATGCATTAGAAAATATAGTTAGGGCCCAGGCTGATCCAGATTGGGATGAAAAATTCATAAGCATTGCCCACTGTCAGATGGTTTTTCCATCCATTCAGAATAAATCAGAAGAAATTGATGAGAATAGACCCATTCTTAAGCCTTATAGTCACACCACTGGTTGAATGAATCCTATTGAAAATTACCTCCAGAGAGGATAGCTCCCACCAGATAGGGATAGAAGAGAACAGATCTAGAGGTGGGCAGTCAATTCTGTTTTGTATGATGGTGCAAACCAAGAAAATGTTCTCTATAAGAGAGGCCTTGATGAAGTCCTTCTCAAGTTCATTGATGGAGAAGATAATACTACTATCATGAAAGAAGTTCACAATAGAACTTTTGGAGAACACCAATCTACATCCAAGATCTCCCATCAAATTCAAAAGATCAGATACTATTGTCCCACTATGACACAAGATTGTGCCACATTTACTAAGAAATGCCCTTAGTAAAAGGTTCATGCCAATTTCATTCACCAATCCCCAGAGCTACTTCACACAGCTAAGTACCCTTGTCCATTTTATGTATAGGGGATGGATTCTATGAGACCATATCCTCCCACCACAACCAGACAACTCAAGTTCATTCTCACAACAGCTAACTTATTCTCTAAATGGGCTGAAACTGTACCACTTAAAGAGGTTGGAGAAAAAAAGATTGTTTGATTTGTGAAATCCAACATCATTACCAGATTTAGTGTCCCTCATACAATACTGATGGATAATGGAACCAAATTCTACTCTACTGAGTTGTACAAGCTATAACATTAATATGGATTCAAATCCAACCATTCATCCCACTAACTTGCAGCATCCAATGAGTATATAGATGCTTTCAACAAAAATTTATCCAACATACTCCAGAAGATGGTAGAAAAAGATAATAAATCATGACTGAAGAAGATCTTCCATGCTTTATGGGCTTACCAAACCATGACCCGCACTGCCACCCAGGAAACATCATGCTCACTAGTATATGGGATAGAGGTAGTTTTTCCCATCGATGTTCAAGTGCCATCGCTCCATGTTGTCATTTGTGATCAACCGTCCATGGATGATCAATCTCAAAAATGGTGTAATGAGTTGGATAAAATGGATGAGAAAAGGTTTAACACTTTGTACCAATTGGAAATCTACCAAAATTGGATCACACGAGCCTTCAACAAAAAGGATCGTCTTCGATATTTCCTTGAAGGGGAAATGTTGTTAGTCCTCAGAACCCCGAAGATACTCGGGAAGAAGCCCCCAAAATTGGATCCAAAATGTGGGGGACCATATGTGGTACACAAGGTATACTCCAATGAAGAATATTCCTTGATTTCAATAGATTAGAGGCTCACCACAACCCCTACAAATAAACGGTTCTTGAAGAAATATTTCATATAAAATGATGAAGCTGTCCTAGCTGCAGGACGAAACACCAAACAACAACATAAATAATCCTCATCGCAAGATGTAAAGCTGCATGGAAGGTATTGTGTTCCAGCCAGAAATATATCACATATAAGTAAAATTCATGGGAGAGAAAGATAGAAATACCCTTCTTATTTCCCTTCACATGGAGCATACCTATGTAGGGAACTTCTAGAAATATGTGCGGATTGATTCCCATTCATTAGTTGGATACGTAGCGATGCCTCAACCCTTGATTCTGGACCAACCATCACATGAAACAAAATACCCCTATTATATCATCTATCACCCCATACTATGAGGAAAATCCATGTCACTCCTTGTTTTTCACATTGAGTATAACTCACGGGAGCATAGGATCATTGGTAAATATCCCCTTTCATAAACAAATCATAGAGGAATATGATAGACCCAACACCCATAGAGGATGAAACCAAAATTCCCATACTCCAATGCCTGAGTCAGATCAGTATATGGAGAATATTGTGTACAGAACTATGTATGGATTGATTCCTACCCTTTCATGATATGTAGTGATGCCCGAATTTAACATCTTATCCCAGCCACCAATCAAAGAAAAATTCCCTCTCATTTCCCTACACATGGACTAGACCTCTATAGAGAACTTCTATAACTACATGTGGCTTGATTTCCATTCATCAGTGGGATACGTAGCGATGCCTCAAACCTTGATCTTGGCCCAACCATCACATGAAATAGAGTTCCCCAATTATATCCTCTATCACCCCATACTACGAGGGAAATCATTTTTTCGCCTTGTTTCTCACATCGAGTATAACTCACATGATCTTAGGATCGGTGGTAGGGGCCCCCTTGTGTAAAACAATCATAGATAAATATGATAGAACTGAAACCTGTAGAGGATGAAACCAAAATGTCCCTACTCCAAAGCCCAATTCAGGTCAGTACAGGGAGCATATTGTGTACAGAACTACGCATGGATTGATTCTTGACCTCGTAGGATATGTAGTGATTCCAAAATTTAACATCCTGGCCCATCCACCAATCATAGAAAAATGACCTCTCATTTCCTTGCACATAGACCAGACATCTGTAGGGAAAGTATAGAACTGCATACGACTTGATTCTTTCTTTTGATGGATACATAGTGACATTGGGATCATCTATCCTAGACCATCCATCAACACCAGATAAAAATTCTCCCTCCTGATGTATGGAATGGACCTATACAAGGAGGTAATTTAAAAAACTATGTATGGATTGATTCCTATCTCAGTGGGATACATAGTGATGCTCAAATCCCAAGTTTTAGTTCCAACCACAATATGGTTACAATTCATGTTTTTTTACCTTAATCCTTACCACATGATGTTAAACTGCATGGAATCTATTAGAACAATGTATGTATTAATTCCTGCCCTTGTAGGATACATAGTGACACCATGACCCCAAATCTTGGACCATCCACCAGGAAAAAAAATGACCCTTTTCCCTATGTATGGGTTAGACCTATATAGAGAATTAATTTTCATAACTATGTATAGATTGATTTATGCCCTTGTAGGATACATGGTGATGTCCGAGATCTTCTACCCTAGTCCATCCACCGTGAAAAAAAAACAAAACAAAACAAATTCCCCTTCCTCTATGTAGAGGTCATACTTGCATAGGGAAATCCAAGATAGGTCCTAAACACATGACATTAAATAGCAAGGTTCCTCAAGAATAATGTGTAGATGGATTCTCAATGTTATGAGATCATGAACATGCCTCCAATTTCATGTATAATAAAATGCAAAAAGATGACAGAAATTCCAATTTGGAATTCTGACACACAGAAGGAGACAAAAGATGATGTTTCCCCCTACACATGAGTCAGATCTATGTAGAAGCTTCAATAGCTCATGACTAATCACAATCTAGATATTTCTTACATTCCCAGACACGTCTTTCCCATTCATCAAACTCTATATTCTAAGAAATCTTGGGTCCCCATAAAAATTTACAACAATTGGAAGTTGAAGGCTAGTGTCCCACAGAAACCTTTGTTTGACTATGCACATCATACCCTAGTGGTTCTTCATATGTTGCCAAAAAATGGGATTGTTAATCAAAGGAAAACCTGTCCTCAAGAGAGGCTTTTCCAACTTCTGCATGCCCAATGGATTCCAAGCCCCATGTCATTCATCCTGATCCAAAGCCCCCCAATACTATGGTTTACACCTTATATCATCGCACATGTCTAAGGAATATTAGAATATCCCATCCCGATTAACTCAAATATATTTATGGTCTTTGTGACAAGTTGTCCACACAACACGATGGTAAATGGTTCCACCAACATTCATACCACATAATGCTAAATTGCACATCCAAAAGTGTATCGACTGCGTTAAATCAAACTTTACCACAAAATGGAAATGCTTAGATTCTTATCTTGTCTTGGCCTCACCAAACAAAATGCCTTTCATTCCTACATGTGGGCTAGACCTATATAAGTAATTTTAATTAGGAATCATATGTGACTTGGTTTGCCATAATATATGTGTGGTAGAATAGAATCCTACAATCCAGACTCATCCACAAAAACTATTAAAATGTCCCCTTCTCTACGTATAAATTGAATCAATGTAATGAATCCTTGGAAAAGTCTGATTTACCGGGATACTCAAGGGTAATCATATTTCCGTTCTTTCACATTGGGATTACTCTACGTCTACCCCACATGCTAATAAATTTTGTGGAATTTTTCTTTACTGCACAACGTTAAACTACACAACGTTGGTCTAAGTATTAAATGATCCCTTCCATGGATTATGTCATTCTTAAGCGGTGACATGAAATCCTTATTATCTCTTATTTATCCCACTGATCATAGATCACATGAGCTTAGGGACCTCAGTATAAAATCCACCATGGCGTCATGAAAAATAATTCCAGGATTTTTCTCCTAAAAGCACAACCCTAAAGGCATGTTATTCCCCCCCATAACAAGGAACCCTAGGTACTGAACATACGATGTTAAACTAAAGGGTAATCTAAAGATGAAACAATTTACTCACCCTACATATGATCTAGATCTATGTAGGGGATTACTTAATCCCATAGGTGAATTAGAGACATACCGTTTCTAATGTATCCAGATACACTCCTTCTACATGTCAAACTCCATTCTTTGAGAAACCTTGGATCACCATAATCCTATATGGACATCAGATATGGAAGTCTAGTGTCCAACAGAACCCTTTTTTTTACTATTCACATCATTCCTCGAGGACTCTACATATGTTTCCCACAAAATAGCCATCAACCAAAGGAAAATTAGTCCTTAGGAGAGTCCTTTCCTACTACGGTATACCTAATGGCTCCCAAGCCCCATGACATCCCTCCTAATTAAATAACCCTCAAAGTCATGGTTTATATTCTATTTCCTACCCACGTCCTGGATATAACAGAACATCCTGACCCAATTTAACTTTGATTTATTAAGTCTTCTACAAAATAAAGATATCCCATCCATATGTGAAAATTTTATTTGCGTACAGACAAAGGAAATTCCCCCACTTATTTTCGGTTTTCCAAGTAAATTTCATACAATGAAATTTCCTTTTCATATATAGGAACACCCCCATTCGCAATTCATACTCTATAACAAAAAAGTTCTGAATCCCCATAATTCTTCATGGCTATCGTAGGTGGACAACCAATGTCCTATGGAAACCTTTACTTGACTATGAAAATCATGCCCCAGTGGCTCTACATATGTTTCCAACAAAACAACCATCAGCTAAAGGAAAATTCATCCTCAGAAGAGTCCTTTCCTATTTCTGTACATCCGTATGACATTTATGTCCCATCTCACTCCCCATATTTCGAAACTCCTTGGATTATGGTTTACGTATTTCCCCATTCAAATGGGTAAAGATTGAAATCATTTCTAGTTAAACTGATGAATCATTTACTCTCTCTTGGTTATAGAAAAATGATATCCCATAATAAGTTTCAAGTGTCCTGGTTTATGGTGTTAAACTATACCATTCACTAGCCCTCCTTTACACAATAAAAATTCGTGTGGGGGCAGTTTCCCACTCAAAGCTAATACAAATTTCCCTAATAATTTCAGACATCATCCCCTAGATAGGTCACCCTCTATGGTCCTTAACATCAATATAAATCTAAAGTTTTATAAAACCTTCCATGGCCATCAGAGATGGAAGGTCAATATCCCGCGGAGACCTTTGATTGACTATGCACATCATGCCCTGGTGGATTTGCATATGTTGCATATAAAACAACCGTCAACCAAGGGAAAATTCATCCTTAGGAGAGTCCATTCCTACCTCTGTATGCCTAAAATGGATCTCATGCCCCATATACACCAACTATTCACAAATTATAGGTCAAGAAAACCCCCTCATTCATGTATGTAAGTTATTAAGACATTCCCAGCCGATTCATCCCAAATTTTTTTCCCATGACCGATTAATTTTGGTCAAAGTTGTTCAACCTAAAAAAATAGTAATAAGTTTGATTGTAAAGACTTTAAACCGCCTACAAAAAATATGCAACAATTTCTTGGGTGAAAACCCACAAAGGTCACTACTGGATAAATGTTGAGTATCCTTTCACTAAACGTATACTATGCATGGTTTAGAAAACAATACTGAGTAATCAAACATTCAAATCAATAGGCACACATCTTGTTAGGTTGAAAACCCACAAATGGATCCCTAAGAAAAAGTCATGTTATACCAGCTAAGCCCTTACCAAATTAGTCTTAGGAAAAAATTAGGATAATAATGAAAAAGGCACAAAATTCTTGATGTTTTCCAGGTAACACTAGAAAAAGTCAAACTAAGATCGCCGAGTCCCTCAAATTAGGAAAAATTATAGCATGATTTGATTTAATAGTTTCAATTTAAATTAATACTTGATCAAAATGATATTTATATGATCAATTGTGATTGACTAATGTTAAAAAAATGAAAAAAGGAACTACATAATAAGTAGGTTTCTATTTCTTAAAATTAAAGGGAGGACCATCCATATTATGGAGTCTCTCCATGATATCAAAAAAGGGGGAATTGTATGGAGACAGTTTGGGGAAATCACAACGGAACCCAATCCGAACATTCCAACAGATCAATGATAGATTGTCATGAACTGTTATAGGCCTACTCTAAAGTAGACCTCTGTTCAGCTTTGGCCTCAACTATTAGAAGTTCTTTCTTTATAAAAGTTCTAAGGTCCCTCCCCTTCTACTTAATGTCTTCATAATTAACACTTGAAAATGCTAGTTGTGCCTTCAGCCTGACCACATGAGCCTCAAATTCTCATTGCTCCTCCATATGGGTAGTTACCAAATCATGATCTCTCATCTCCTTAGCCACAAAATGATTTAGTTCCTCAGAAATAGCTCAGAAGGTCATTGTCTGATGATGTGAGGAATTGAATTTGGCAACATTATCCTCACAAGAAGCGAGGTCTTTTCAGGTTATGATAACCTGGTGTATAAGAACATGTAGACACTGGTAATCTAAGTCACCAAAACCCAATTCAAAAAATAATCACAAGATGTTTTCATCTTCGTCAGTGATGTTAGTTAGAGATGTTTCTATAGCAAGGGCGTATAATTGACTCCAAAGAAATTTTTGCATGGCTCTATGCCTTCTCATGGAACCAGGACCTTGGTCCTCCCCCACTACAATAGGTACATTGATAGGAAGCATCATTGCATCAAATGGAAGGGTACTAAGATAGGTTACCTAATCATGGGGTATTTACCCTCTTATAGATGGTTCGGCCCCTAGAACCAGGTATGGGGGACTGGCCGCAACTTATGGGATATTTGGTGACACTCTGCTAAGGCCAACCTCATTAGGACCACAAGAGGTGTCCACATGGAAAGAATAGTATGAATCAATTTCTACTGAAATGGGCTATGTAGCCAAATTTATTTGACGGTGGATGGAGCGCCTTCTCAATGCATAGAGGGATGCATATGGTGCAACTAGTATAGTCAGAACAAGACGAGGAACAATAAGCGTCCTATGAATCTGTCGAACTAGCATTTCCAGCACCCTATCAGGGTAGCAAGTCACCTGTAGCTGTGCATACTCCAATGATAGAAAAGTTGAAGCCTCCCTAGGGGTAATTAGGACCTCCACGATAAAATCCTCCTGCATCATTATCAACCATAATTGGAAAAGAATCATGGTATGAGATTCTCCCTTCAAATGGGTAGAATGGAGGGGTGTGATTTGTTTTAGGCATCCAAATTGATAACAAACTAGTAAGGGGTATATGGATCATAGATGTCCACAATGTCTATGTGTGAAATCGACATTCCACCCCGATGTGAAACAAGGGACAAGAATTCTTCTAGGTAACCCCTCCTGTTATCCGCCATTTCTCCATGAGGATGGGGTAAGGTGCGAAGGAGAAGTGGGAGAAATCACTCAACAATTCAACTGCATCATTAATACTTAAGGATTGAGGGAAAACAATAGTGATGTTGAGAAGATCTCGATGAAAATTAGAATGAGGAACCCTTGCAGTATTCCGATATTCATAGTAGGAACAATGTTCTACCATCTAGCCATATAAAAATTGGAATGGCCCAATCAAAGGATGTGGGGGCCTCCCTCCCTGTATCTTCCCTAACAGGTCATAAAGTTGGGAGAGAGTGGAGATGACCAGGTTTATGGGTTGTCCCTATGCCAATGTGGCCGACATCATCAGAGTACAAGCATTGACACCAATGTATACATCATGAGGGGAGAAAATCCATCCAATCTATAGCATATTAAAGAAGCCTACCAACCTGAGGTCGAGGGGGGGGGGGGTACATCTGATCAAATCCTATAACCTCAGGTGGTGTACTATCCTACCTAAAGGGTCAGATAGTATGACCCTAGGATTTTCTATGACTATAGGGTCAGATGAGTTTGACTACAGAATACCCTTGGACTAGGCCCATTCACTTTCAAAAACAATCCTATATAATCCTCGAATGAAATGAGGGAATAGGCGTGGATGGGTTGATCGATCAGTACCACTACCCTGACTAGTAAGTTACTTGCTAAAGTAGATACCTAGTTGACATCTCCCCAGGAGTTATCCACTGGGAGGAATTCATCATACATATTTATGAGAATGGGGATCCCTCCAAGTTGATGGATGTCCCACAAGCTAATACCCACATCTCTATGTTCCATATGGAAGGTGTTGGTGCTCAAACACTAATGACTAAGAAATTCAGGATGTATCTCACTAGGTAAAATGATCATAGGCTGGGAAACCCACACTACCCGATGAAAGTTTATCACTTTTAACTGGCCAAGGGTTTCCAAGAAAATTTGATGTACCTAGAAGGCCCATACACACTCGTCATAGAAACACCCTATGGACTGTAAGTCTCATTTAGTGGACCACCCACCGCCATGATTATTTCAAGAAAGATTAGTAATGGACATATATTCCTAGTTGAATGATTTCAAAGAAGTGTCATGATGGTGAAAATTAATCAAAGACCACATAGAGACCCTCAGGGTGAATGCATTCTCCTAAGCCAGAGCAGTTCTGATGTTCCATTTCAACAAAAATATTGGCCCAATCATACCTCCGAGATGTCTTTAAATGGACAATGGGGGTATTGTAGTTGTTTAGTTGAAAATGAACATTTTTGGGAAGGCCAAAGTTGTAAATAGGAAGTTGTAAAGATGATGGATACATCAAGATATATGGAGGAAGAAGATATTTGAGAGTATCTTACTGGGGGACGATGTAAGAATGAAAGTCCTCTTTGATATTCTCAACCATAGATGCTCACCTTTTGGTCACCAGCGTCAAAGGAAGATCCATTTCAGTCTGCACAAAAACATCCAAAAGTCCATAGAAAAGTCAGTCCAATGAGATAATTATTGGACAAGAAGCCACAAAAATAGCCAAAAGACTTAAAAATATGTTCTGCATGGGGATCTGCGTACTGCTCTTGAGAACGGTACACAAAATCCATTCCCCCCGTAAAACATTAGTATGTGTAAGGTATTTCTCGCGTATAGGCTAGGAATGTGGAAGGACCATGAGTCACTGGCCCGCAGAGCATTTTCCATCGAACTAAGTGGTTCACAGAATGAATAAACTATGAAACAAGGCCTCACAATGTAGATGTTCAATTTTTTCCAATTGATATATTATGTTCAATTTTAAAGAGTTTAAATTTTGGTTTTCTGGTTTAAATTTTGGTGTTAAGAACAAGAAAAACACATAAGTATATTGCTATGTAGAAGTTTGAACATAGGTTTTAAATTCCACAACACAGTTCGCAGACTCAAAATCGGTTCACATGAAAGGGAAACTGTGAGGAATTCAGTTCATAGAACATATGTAACAGTTTGAAAATGCAGATTTCATAGAGTATTTGGTATGCAGAAGCAAAGGAAGCAGAGGATAGGTTGAGATCCTTTTTTCTGTGAGAAATGGTAAAAGAAAAATGACCTAGGCCCCTATTAATAGGTGTGGTCCCTTTTACCGGGCCTACCCCTTCAACTGCAAACTAATTTAGTTCAAGATCACTTCTGTATCAGAATAGCCTCCTCTTCATTCTGACCGGACCCCATTCCATTGGGGGGAATTTTTAGGGTCTTGAAAACTTTTTCAAGAGAAGTAAATACTCAGAAAATAACTTTGCAGAAGGAATAAAATATTCATACAACTCTAGCAAGGAAAATGGATGAAAATTGGATTGAAAATTTGAGAAGAAACTTGAAGAAAAAAAAATTCAAGGAGTTTTCAGTTTATCACATACCATCACCGGTAAAGGTTCGTGGGGTACATGAACCACAAACCATTGGTATGCATAAGAACCCATGAGGCACTGGCTTGTGGGGTGATGTCCAGCAAACCCAAGCCACCGCAAACCTTTTCATTGGTGGAATCGAACGGAGAAATGTGATCCGCATACCTTCCTATGAACTAAGAAGTTTGAAAATGAAGCAATATGGCGGGTTCTGCAAACCATGTCTCATGAACCAAAGACTCCACAAGCCTCGGTTGACTGAGTCTTATGCGGGTTGAATTATATCTTCATGGTCTTCCGCAAATGGTGCCACATTCCCACAAATATGATTTCCATAGTTCTCTATAAAAGGAGCACAAGAGGAACTAGAAAAGGAAGATTATAAGAGAGCACAAAGAAGACCCTTGAGGATGGAAGAGATAATTAGGATATAGAGAAGATTTTGACTTTGATTTCAAATCATCGATGAAGTACAAATCGTGATCCACTTTTCCACTGGTATAACTTGTTGCGTATCACAAAAAGAGGAAACTTAATAATAATTGGTGAACCATGAACCTAATTGGTGAAATCTCAAACCATAAATCCCTTAGAGATGAATTTCCAATGAACCATAGGCTCTATGACCTTTCTCCAATCCAGCGCTCTGCATAGCGCATCACTATACAGATAGAACCCTACTCCACGTACTACATTAGTACTCGGATGGAACCTGGGGTGGCATGGCAGACCACATCTAGGACTACATAGCACTTTGGTATGCAATGGTCCATACCCAGGTTCGCATACCACTTAGATATGTGGATGACCTCTCTACCCACATAGTAGTATGCTACGTGCCCATCCTCCATGAGAAAACAGTATGTGGAATGGGGTTTCTTCGGGTGTCCTTCCACTAGCTCCAATCATTCCCCTCCATTACCATCTAGTCCCCCATAGTTCCTCTGAAAACCAATCCACTGTAATCAAGACAAATCCTCCTCCAAATCTATCAGACCCATACGATCAGATCATCGAGCACATCAGTGCGCCCCTCTGAGTCTACATACCCAAGGTAATCAGAGTCAATAAGGCTTTCCCCACAAAGGTATGGACCCCCAGAATGTCTATATGTCTACATTCCCATGGTAACCTGGAGTCCAACCTTGGTATACTGAAGTGAACCTCGCTGTTATAGGGATCAAAGATGATCAATTTATTTTCCATTCAATGAGGGATAATGACTAGTTAAAGGATTCACGCTCTCTTTTCCTTTTGACGAGAGGCGACATTCCTCCCCTTTCCATAAAAACATTCTAGGGAACTCCCACTTCGGTAATCCCCTATCCTTTAGAGATATGAACCAAATGAATTTCAATATCTTTCCACATTGAAAGGTTCATTTATTCTCACCCTCACACACCATCGGCATGATATGGGACCAAGTGATGGAATTGACACACCCAATGCTCTTTCCCTCTCCTATTGATCTCATAACAATGACCTCGTCCACCACCATCGTCCTCCTTTTCCATCAAGGAAGAAGATAAAGTGTGACTTTGTTGAATCTTTCACACCCTCTTGTTTCTCATACCGAGAATGAGTCACGTGGGATTAGGTTTTTGTGACAATACAACATTCAAAAACATAGAAAAAAACTATGAGAACTCGAATTCCTTCTCTAACCAGGATAGATAGGATGGTTGTTTGAAGGCCCAAGATCAAAAGGGGTTCCCTTTCAAAAGGTTAACCAAATTATGGCCCCCCAAAAAGGGAATCCTCTCTGGGTGTAAGTCCCCATTCGACTTTCAAAAATGTCCCCTCTAAAGTGTAATTCCCAAGATAAACGAACTATGAGAACTATGATTCCAGCTCCAAATAGGATACATAGGATGCTTGTTTATGTCATGAGTTGAAGGGACAATCTCTTGAGTCAGTACCAATGAAATTCCAACACTAAGGACTCCTCTATAGTGTAATCCCCAATCATTCCCCCCAAACAGGAAACACCTCTAAATAAGCCCTGAACAACCATTCCCTCATGCTGGTCTTCCTTAGAGTATAAGTCCCCATTTTTCTATAACTACACATACTCTGATTCCCCATTTGATCGAGACACATAGGAAGCCTCCATGAGGTCCAAATCCGAACATTAACTCAACCCTAATGTTATCTGGGCCATTTGATCAGTAGGGTTGTGTCCACCCAAGAGACCACATATCTCTTGGGCACTTCAAGATACCTCAACATGAGTCCCACACCAAATTCTGGTTGGGAACCTTTTTCCTAGGCGTCCTCACCGCATAACATTAAACTACATGGATGGGTCATTGTCACATGACCTTGAATGGTGATGTGCCCAGTTGAGTGCCACCGAACTACATGGGCTATGATTCCTCTCACAAGGATACATAGGAAACACATATTATGGGTCCAACCCCTACATCAAACCACCTTCCATCCCTCCTAGATGAAAAAAAACTCTAGAATTCCTCATTGCATGGATTAAGTCAGCATTGTCTCTGTAGCATCAAATCCACGTATATCCATGACGATCCTACAACCTGGGGGTAACCCATGGATACACTTTTTGGGAATGAACCATGGATTCATGAACATATGAACATGGATTAAATCTATATGAGTTTCCCAAAATAGTAAATAATTCCCCTAAAAATGGTGTGATGAGGCCGACTTACCATCCTCTTGACCAATGGAGTCCTGAAGCATTGTTGAACAAATCATCATCCAACGAGCACCTGCCTTTGGAAATCAGGTCCATGAATCATGGATAGAAGGGAAGTTGGGTGTTTTTGGCTCCATGAATAAACTCGTTGGAGACCATTTGAGGAAATCATATCCTAAGAGGGCTGATTGCACAAATACTTAACCCCCTACGATTTCCCGCTGTGAACATTCAACTATGGAACCTCCTTCATAATGAAAAAGGGATAAACTTCCAAGTCCCCATGGGGTCAATCCAATCATCCTAAAGGATAATGAACCAAATTGGGTTGGAACAAAAATGGTGATGTGAAATTCTCTATGATAACAGACAAATACTTGTCATTCGTCAGACAATTTTGTTTTCCCGAAAATGCTCACCTCAGGTCGAAACATACTCATAGCTTGATTTCCTTGCACAATATAATCTAGGGGTACTCACGCTAAGATTGATAATACTAAGATTATTGATTGAGTTCTTGAAAAGTGTATCTTTAGAAGGAATGTCACACTTAGTATTTTTGGGGTTTTTCTTTTAAGGTCTCATCAATTTAATACACATCATATGGATATTAAATTCATAACTATTACATCATATGTAATCATTATCTTCTAATATCTTATTCTCTTTCTATGTATGCATGCTTCTAGTGATTTAGTTTCGGAATATTTATTCCAACCACCAAATTAATGTTTTCACACCACATTAATGTGTAACTATTTACACTACCCACAAGTATGTGTTAATCTACCAAAAAAATAATTAAAGTATATTCATACATATCTAAATGAATAATATATATAAGGTACATGGACGCTTTATGTAAAGGCATAGAGTTATATAAGATCGGAAAACTCCACATGAGTAAGCCTAGAGTGACAGATGTCCAACCCTATTGACTTTCCTAGCCAAGGTAAGCCTCTAAGAAAGTAGGTGGTTTAAACCCAAGTCCCTATAATTGTGGAGAATTTTCTCAAGTGAGAACTCAATTCATGAAAAATCTAACACCTAATATGGGAAAAATATTCCCAAGATCACAGCTAAATACGTTTAAGAGAAATAAATATATATTATCACATGTAGTTAATACATGTATAATAATAATTGAATCGAATATAGAATATATTAAATATAAAATTATTTATATAATATAATATCATATATATATAGATCATATTAATAAATTTTATCCATTTCTAATAATTATTATTGAATATTAATAGTTATGAATAATGAAACCCATCACAAAAGGTATTATCAAATTAGTTTTTTGTGATGAGGGAAATTCTACCGCTATTAAGCCATCACAAATAAACTTTAATTAAATTCATGGGAACCCTTTCTTCTCCTCTCCTCCCCCATCTTCTTTGTCCATCATGCACAACCCTCCACCCGTGAAACCCTCTAATGACCCACTCCAAAAATCTCCCATCATATCTAATTTCTTGTAGATTTAGGTTTGAATCTCCCAGGTACGAGCTTGTCTTCTCCCCTTCTTTAATTATTTTTGTGAGTTCCCTTTCAATCTTGTAGAAATTGGTTTGGTAAAACCCTCGGTCAAATATTTTACCCAATTTTTATGGTTTATTTTCTATTTAAGGTTACTGCAAGTTATTATTCTCTATTTGGGTGTCCACCATCGAATGCAACATGTTTCAACTCCATACAGGCTGATTCCAATTGATTTGAGGTATTTCGGCCAATATTTAACTTATATATTTAAGTGATTTTTTATTTGGGTCTTTGTTTTTGTTTATTTTGAGATATCTTGATGCCCCGCGGACTCCCGATGCGCATGCGTGCTCCTGTACACATCTGCACTTGCTAACATCTTATACACCCCATGTGTGTGTGTATATATATATGATGTATATTTGACTGAAAAATAATGCAAGTTATATATGTATATATATAAATAATGAAACCTTTTAAACTTATATATATATATATGTGCTGACTGCTTTTTAGACATATATGTATATATAATTTTTTGTAACGAGCATATATATATAATCGTACTAAACATGAATATTGTTGAATTTATTTAAAGAGATTGTTGAATGTTATGCCTTATAGTGATTATTTTAAAAGCATGCTTATGATGATATAATTTTTGATGAATTACGATAATGCTTGGATTCTAGGTATGATGTTAAACCATGTTTGATTGTTATGTTATGATTGATTTTCATTTACATAAAACATGTGAATATAGTTTTGTAAACTTTTGGATATATAATTATATATATATATATTAACATGTGAATATACACATATACACAATTAAAAAAAGTACAAGGTTTTTGATATATATATATATATATATGTAGGTATGTATGTATAAATTTGATATGTATATTTGTTTAAAAAAACATATAAAAATATATTTGATTAAGGAATCATGTAATATATATATATAACATATCAAATAAATAGAAAGTGTTTTATAAAAATGATAAGAAAATCAAATGAAAGAAAACATTTGAACAAAATATTTTTTATAGATTTTTTTATAAAAAAAATTATAAAAAACATTTTAATGAAAAAAATAACTATTAAAAATAAGTAATTTTTATTAAAAAATATGTTTTTAAAAATTAATAAAAATTTTGTGATACCATGTAAAAAATAAAGAAAATACTAACAACTATTAAAAATTTGCAATAATTAGTAAAAATGTTGTAATGATTTAAATAATTAGTAACAATCATTAAATAATGTGTAATAATTATTTAACAATTAGTCTATATTAGTAATAATGAGTAAATATCAGTGTTAATTAATAAATATTATTAATAATTAGTAAAAATGAGGAAATTATGATAATTTTCAATAAACTGTAAAAGAAAATATAAAAATACTAATAATTTAAAAAAATTAGAAATATTTATTAATATTTCATTTATAATTAATAAATAATTAATATTAATTAATAAATAATTATATCAATTAGTAAAAATTTAAAACTAGTCATAATAATTAGTAAAAATTTTGTAATACCTTGTAGAAAAATATAAAAAAACCAACAACTATTAAAAATCCACAATAATTTGTAAAAAGGTAGTATTAATTAAAATAATTAGTAATGATCATTAAATAATTTATAATAATGAATAAATAATTATTCAATATTAGTTGTAAGTAGTAAATTTTATTGTTAATGACTAAATTTTATTAATAATTAGTAAATATGTGAAAATTTTAATAATTTCAATAAATTATAAAAAAAATATATTCGTTACTAATAATTATTAAAAATTAGTAATATTTGTTAAATTTTAGTTATAAATAATAAATAATTAGTATTAATTAACAAATAATTGTATCAATTCATAAAAATTAAAAAAATAGATTTAATAATTAATAAAAATTTTGTAATCCCTTGTAAAAAAATTATAAAAATACTAACAACTATTAAAAATTCGTAATAATTAGTAAAAAGATTGAATTAATTAAAATAATTAGTAATAATCATTAAATGATTTATAATAATTAATAGATAATTTGTTGATATTAGTAATAATTAGTAAATGTTAGTGTTAATTACTAAATATTATTAATAATTATTAAATATGAGGAAATTATGATAATTTGTAGTTAATTTTAAAAGAAAATATATGAAATGCTAATAATAATTAAAAATTTGAAATATTTATAAAACGTTCAGTTATAATTAATAAATAATTAGTATTACTTATTAAATATTTGTATTAATTATTAAATGTTTATAAATAATTGTAATAATTAGTAAAAAAATTCAATTCCTTGTAGAAAATATAAAAAATAAAAAAATATAATAAAAATTCAAAAAAAAAGAGTAAAAATGTATTCTTAATTTAAATAATTAGTAATAAAAATTAAATAATTTGTAATAATTAATAAATAATTAGTCAATAGTAGTAATAATTAGTAAATGTTAGTGTTAATTACTAAATATTATTAATAATTAGTAAATATTAGAAAATTATGATAATTTGTAATAAATTATGAAATAAAATATATGAAATTCTAATAATTATTAAAAATTAGAAATAGTTATTAAAAGTTTAGTTATAATTAATAAATATTTGGTACTACTTAATAAATAATTTTATCAATCAGAAAAAATTAAAAAATAATTGTAATAATTTGTAAAAATTTAGTGATACCTTGTAAAAAATATAAAAAATACTAACAACTATTAAAAATTAATAATAATCAGTAAAAGGTAGTATTAATTACAATAATTATTAATAATCATTAAATAATTTTATAATAATTAATAAATAGTTAGTCAATATTCGTAATAATTAGTAAATTTTAGTGTTAATTAAAAGCTATTATTAATAATTATCAAATTTGAGAAAATTACGATATTTTGTAATAAATTTTATATGAAAATATATGAAATACTATAATTATAAAAAATTAGTAATATTTATTAAAATTTAAATTATAATTAACAAATAAATATAATTAATTAATAAATAATTGTATCCATTAGTAGAAATCGAAAAAAAGTTGTAATAATTTGTATAAATTTTGTAATACCTTGTAAAAAAATATAAAAAATGCTAACAAATATTAAAAATTTTCAATAATTATTAAACATTTTGTATTAATTAAAATCGTTACAAATAATAATTAAATAATTTGTAATAATTAATAAGTAATTAGTCAATATTAGTAATAGTTATTAAATGCTAGTATTAATTAATAAATATTATTAATAATTTATAAATATTAATAAATTATGGTAATTTGTAATAAATTTTATAAAAACAATATGAACTACTATTAATTATTAAAAATAAAAAAATTTATTAAAAATATAGTTATAATTAATAAATAATTAGAATTAATTAATTAATAATTGTATCAATTAGTAAAAATATAAAAATATATGCAATAATTAGTAAAATATAGTAATAATTCATAATAAGTTGTCATAATTAGCCAGAATTAAAATAAAATAATAAATTTATTTATTCACAATGAGTAATAATTATTCTAATTTCCAGTGTTTTTTATATAACTATGTACTTAAGAAGTAGACACGAGTTTCTATTATGTGATCGTGATTGGATAAATCATTGAAAAAATCCCAACAGATCTAGTATAAATCCTGCCAACATTGAGGGTGTTGAAGTATTTATGTCATTTATATCATAAAATTCATAATTTTTTTCTGAAGAAATATTTAAATGTCCATCTAAGAAATTTGATCTTAATAGATTAAAAACATTTAACAATGTTGGAATTCATCTAATGCATATTGGTTTTCATAAATATTATATTTATTGGTAACAAAATGGTGAAAAAAATCATTAGAAAATAATTTGTTTTGGATCAGGATCCGTCATTTTATAATTTAATAATAAAGGATGTTAACCCATCTATTTAGGATACAACAATAGAGAATGATATTCCAAATCCGAAATAAGAACCTTCACACTTTTATAATTAGTTGAAATCAGCTGATGATACCTTATATCTGAGATTCCAGATAAGAAAAATTGAAGCTGTTTTAAAATTTATTACTATTAAATTAGTGTTGGTAATTTCAAATAATTGTTTTGATCAAATATTTTCTTTAGTTAAATCATTCTTTCCTGAAGAAAATATATTACCTTTAAGTTTCTATGAATGTAAGAGGTTGGTCCATAATTTTGGTCTTAGTTATCAGAATATTAATGTATGTTCAAATGACTATATATTATATTATGTTGATTATGAATTATTAGTTAATTGTCAAACATGTCACTACTATAAATTTAAGTTATAGCCACGCTTTAATTAAACATTCGTGGCTAAACTTCTAAACATCGGTGTTTCTTTTTTTTCTTCGGATTTTGTTGGCCTCTCCTATCCTTCTCCCCTGATCCGTGATGACCTCTCCTCTCCTCCTCCCCCGATCTGCGACCCTACTCTCCGAACCATCTACAGCTCTCACCACGACGCCCTCCTCCTGACACTCCTAATCAACGCAGTATCTCACGCTGCCATCGACCTCTCTCACCATGACCCTCCACTCCGAACCGTCGACCTCTCTCACGAACTCTCTCACACTATTCATGGTGGCCCTTCAGAAGCAGGAATCCACTAGTGCTTCATATTTCAATTTCTGTGTAATTTCTGAATCTCCCTCCTTCTATTTCCCTCCCACTATAAACCTCTTAAGTTTTTTCGATCGAAGCATACTCCTCCCGTGGATGGTGTTCTTATTTTTTTTATTTCCATTATGGAATGATAATCACATGGTCCAGATGACTATGGATAGTTGGGGGAGGAAGACAGAGAAGATTAGGTTTTTACTTCCGGTATAGTTGGGAATTTATGATTATCGTTTCAATTTATTTAGTCATTGAAAGTTTCCTTTAGTTTTTGTTTGTTCAAAGAAATTTTATCTACTCGGGCTGGTTTTTTTGGATTCATGTGGTAGTAGACTTGATGTCCTATTTGTAATTTCCACACGCCTCCGGATTTTCCTTATTGATTTGTTTCTTGTCAGGTGAAGTTACTTGCTGGAAGCAGTTTGTTAATTTGTATTCGATTTTCCTTTTACATCCCACGTTTATTTCATTTATCACTTTCTTATATTTTTTCCTGAAGAACCTACGCATGCATGATGAATTAAATGAAAGCCCCCTTTTTTTGTGTTCCAAGTAATTGGGGATGCGAGGTTTTATTTATCCTCGTATGATGTTCTCTATTTATTTTCTTAAATGCTACTTTTTTCATTGATAAGCTTGTTAGCATGTCTTGTGGTTCAAATTTGAAGGAGTTAAAAATTTTATGTATGTGGCTACTAATTCTTGTCATTGAATTCGCATGTGGTGTTTGCCTGAGGAAAACTAAGGGGAGCTGCTTTTATGTCTTTGTTAACTACATTGAAAACCTTTGATTTTATAGTGCCATACCGATCTGATTTGAATGTGTAGTTGAAAATTTATCATGGGTGAAACTAAAAACAATACCAATGTGAAGGTTTTTTCATTACTAATTTTATTTTTAAACTTGGATCCATGGTCAGAAATGCTTTCCACTCACCAACCTGTCCTGTTTTGGTGTTCATCAACACCAAAAGTGGTGTTCATCTTGGAAGTGAACTCCTTAAAACATATTATGATGTTCTCAACAAGAACCAGAAATTTAGGGTTTTAACCCCTCAAATTTCACTCGTGTATTTTCTCAAATGATTGGAATTTATATGTTTATGGTATTTTAGGTGGTTTAAAATATCAGATGATGGATGAAAAACCAGATACATTTTTTTATTCAAATCAGGTGAGTTCGGGTGTTAGGGTGGCATTTGGAGTATGATGTATATGTATTGGGTATGGTTTGGATTTGTCTTTGGGGGTTTGGGTTGGTGGTAATCACTCAATTTGGTGGAAGTTGTTGGGGTTTTTCTTGATTTTTTGATGTAAAACTCTCGATATAGGGAATTTCGGTGATTTCTGGGTTATTTGATTGTGTATTTTTATTAAGAAGTTGCTTGTTAGATCAGTTAAGGGGGTGGAGGGTTTCTTATTATCAAGGGTGAATGTGTGGGGTTTGGTTGTTATGCTTGGTTTGTAGGAGAGTAACCCTTAGATTATTATGATAAACCTTAGGCTTTGGTGTTTTGGAAATGATATTTTGTTATGAAGTAAGTATTAAAGGTAGTTTCATGATTTTGTGGTAATAATTCACGCTTAGGATTGTGGCGCGATGGTTTTCTAATTAGTAATGTTGTTATTAAGAGATGATGTTGATTAAAAATTAATCAACAAAGAATCTAATTAGGATGGAATTGTGTTCTCATGGGAAACATGCTCAAGTGGTTGTTTCCCTCATATTATGTTACAACTACTTTGATCCATTGACCAAGGACTTCGAAAAGGAAAAGAAATGGTTTTCTAAGTTATCCATGAGTTCTAGGAGTAGCAGTGTATAATTTTCAGTAGTGACATGGGATCGTAGGATGTTTAGAATATGTTGAAGAAAGTTTAGTTCGTTTTTGAAAGGATTGGAACTCTAGAGGATATATTAGTGAAACTAGAAGTTTCTAAATTCAAATGGGATGAATCATAATGGATAAATACATTTGATCATAAAATAAGGAATGATGAGGTTTTATGGATCGAGTTTCATTCCCTATTCTATGAGAGGCTATGAAAGATTTACAGAATAAGAGAATGTTTTGGGGATTCATGGAGCTATATCATTATGGGAATCAGTAATGGAGTATGCCACAAAATTTAAAAGTTTATTCATTTCATGCCATCCTTCAAATTAAATTTATTCATAACGGAATTCTAATTTTTAAATGGTCTTATGTACTCATTATGGGCATGAGTCGCTTCCATTTATCTGGACACCTACTAGTAGATATTCAAGAAAGGCCGAGCTATCTATATAGATACATCCATTGAATAGGAAGGTGCACGGAGAAGGATGAAAACTAGGTAGGAATGATTGTTGGTTGGTGAGCCTCATACGGGTGACAGAGTAAATTATATGAGTAATATCTCAGCTCAATATTAGAAAAATAAATGAACCCTGGTCTATTTCTCATGTATCAAGAATGTGCGTGCATTCCCTTAGTATTGGGATGAGAAAAATAGGTTTCATGTATGTGTCGATATGTGGGTTTCTATATTATTTTATTGGGATAATCCATCCTAGGTGAAGTGACTTTTAGTACTATACTTAATGAGGTATACCTAAAGTTATTATTATTTTTCTATAATTTGGATTTCTCTATCTAATATCTTTTAATGTATTATTTTTGTTGGATATAATATGTGTTTGAAAGATGATAGATTCTAAATGAAGAAATTTTGTTGAGATTATTGGGCTAGGATCTTCTGTAGTGATCATAATTTGATATGTGGCACTAGACATGTGTATGTAGGATTGATGATGGTATCGATAATACTATAGTGGGGAGATTAATACTTGTCCTTTTTGAGTTAAATCCATATCAAGGGATGATGATAATTACCAAGGTTGTGAAATTTATGAACTTAGACGGTAAATGGATGAATTTAGTGTCTGGAGATGGATGTTCCATGAACCATATTTGGTTCCAAGACCACACCAAAATTAATGATTTCCATATAGTGGTTGGTATAGTCAGTGTGTTCAGTGAATTATGAGGAGTTTATATTGGTAAATATGCTATTTAGAGATTTTTTATTTCTAAGATTTCATTCAGATCAATGTGTCGGGTTAAGTATCATTTTTTGATATTGTAGTGGGATAGTGCTTGACAATTCTAGTGTGGAGTTTGAAAGGGAGCCTAAGAAGGGTACTATAAAGGCTGTTGAAAGTGTGTGTGGAAGGGAAACCAAGTAGTCCAAATTGTTAAGAATTTATGACATAGATTCCATGAAAATAATAATTGTTTAAAGATAAAAGGAAAGAACCAATTATCGCATGTTCGAAAATAGTTTTTACAAAGAAGGAATATACAATCAAGAAGAAGGAAGATCATGCACCAAAATATTGTCTAATCATATTAGAAATCTGGTTTAAAAAATCCAAGCGGATTGAGTAAGAATGAATGAAGGAAAATTCTCTACTTTATAAAATTGATAAACCTATATAAACTAAGAATAAATGTGAATTCCAGAAGAAGAACATGCTAAAAAACTAGGTTTCAATCTAGAAAATTAATAAGGATATAGGAATGAAGAGATTTAGGTATTTTATACATTCAAGGAATGTATTTTCTAGGTTAAGAAAAATTCCTAATCCATATTTCTCTCTTTTAAGTGATGATGGAGGTTTACTTTATTCTCATATTTTAGGGATTTTTGATTTTTGAATAGTCAATTGAAGGTGATGTTTGAAAAATAAAAAGATTTATTAATGATCATGTTTTTTAGTATTGGGATGTACATATCAATTTAAATATTATTTGTTCATTGTTGGCTATGGATTCATGTATCATTTATCATTTACAGTTGACACACTGATCACATATATATAAGAAGTTGTTATATCTCATTTCTTTTCCCACTATTTGCTTATAGGTGGTTTCTTATGATAAGACCGGTTCTATCCACCACCATCGAAGACAATGAGTTCACGATTTGGGTAAGGTTTATTCTGTTTTTATTCTTTTGCCCAATTTTAATTAAGGATTTTTTGATTTTTGGGTTCCTTATATTTTTGTTGTGTGTTTTGGATTTTGTTGAGGTGGATTCGAGTCGCCGTTGATGAAGGCTTACATGTGTATGCATAGGTAGGAATATGCATATATAATTTCCCCCTTTATATATATTCACTCATGGCAGTATGAATATATATATTGGGGCTAGGTGTGATTATATATAGATATGAAAAATGCATACGCGTGTAAGTGTAAAGGGGTATATGCAAGTATAAACATATATCTAAGAACCCCTTTGTGCATATTTGGCCACGAAAATATGTACATAGGGTCTAGGTGTCCTTATATATATGTTAAGTTGCATATGCGTGCAAGCAGAAAAAAAGAAGATTCGAGTTGTCGTCATCAAAAGAAAACGCCCCTTGAGGTTGAGGTAGGGTCCCTCTCCTAGCCTATTTAATTCAAGAATGTTTTAAATTTCATTTAGTTTCCTTCTTAATTCTGCATGTTTATATAAAATTTCAATTCTTGAATAAGTGTTAGTTAAGATAATTGTTTCATTTGATAAATAAGTTATGGTTTTTTAATAAAACCCCTCCAACAGAGGTGCGCTGTCTACGAAAACTCACAATGGTATACATTTCTTAACATTATTGCATTGATGTTTTCCTTATACTTGATGTCATTGATAGTCATAAAGCACACATCATACTTGACCCTTTTTATATCCCTGTAGGGGGTTTCCCTCTTTTTATTAAAATGGTTATTTGAACCAAGACACTCTTTAAGTGATGTTAGAATTTTAAGATGGGTCCCATGTTGTGTGACCATGTCACATGGCATGGGATATTTAAATCCAACCAAAATCCCAGTTCCACAGGCCAGGGGTCCCACAGTACCAGTAATGTCATATTACATGTTATGTAACCTATGATTTTCCTGATCCCATGGGGTATTCCTACACATTTCTAGATCTCCAAAACTCACCGAATTAGGTATATCAGGGGTCATCCAGTCCTCTAGTCATCACATATTAGCATTCATTTCTTTAAATCTTCTGATAAAACATCCTCTCATGCTATCCATATCATCCTATTTGAAACTAAGTGGAAAAAAAATACTCCAATTACATTCTAATCCACCTCCAAAATCCATGATAAAAATGACATAAATTTCTCTTATGGAAAACAAGGTCAAGGAAGGCACTGATTACCCAGTTGAAAACCACCAACCGACCAATGGAAGAATTGATCCACTATAGGTGTACTGGATTGATTTCTCGTTGATTCCTTCTCAGGTTTCATGAATTGGTGGATCTGGCTTTTTCTTTGTCCAAATATTCATTTTCTTTCAACTGTTACCATGTTTCCTCTACCAGTGGAACCTAATTGTTCACTCTAGGAGAGACTCTCGGTTTTCATCCCAATGGATTTAGATTATCAGATTACATCTGCCTTTTTAAAATCCTACTTTTCATACTATTTTCATCAACATTGTTGGAAATATTTTAGGTCGATCATAAGATACTTAAAGGGAAACATCTCATTCATTATTTTTTGTTTGTAGAGCTTGACCTATCTAAGAAACATCAAGAGTTTATTTGGTTCTTTTCTGAAAAACATTTCAAAATTAAACAACACATTGTTTAGGAAACATAGGCAATTCCATAGTGATCTGCTAGAGTCTCGGTCCAAAGGTATATTCAAGGCTTAATATAGCACTTATCTTGATGGGGAACATGTGTTTTATGCTTCTATAGCTAGTGAGTCACTAGATACCAAGGGTCCTTTGACATAATAATACATTCAAGGATCTAAATGTTTAGTATAATAGGAAAATTAGGTTTGTAAAACACTTGTACATAATAGAAAAACATTATTTAGCAACTAGGAATGGATGGAGGGGGGTAGGGTGGGCTGTGCAGGCTAGAAGGATGGGTGGAGGGGGGCAGGGGGAAAGGTGGAGGGGGCAGGGGGCAGGGGGGCAGGGTGGAGGGGGGAGGGTGGAGGGGGGCAGGGGGTGGGGGTTAAGTGGGGTGCAGGGGGTGCTGTGCAGGCTAGGGGATGGGTGGAGGGGGGCATGGGGCAGGGGGCAGGGTGCAGGGTGGAGGGGTGCAGAGGGAAGGGGGCAAGGTGCAGGGGGGCAGGGGGCAGGGGGAGGGTGGATGGGGGCAGGGGGCAGCGGGCAGGGTGCAGGGTGGAGGGGGGGCAGAGGGAAGGTTGGAGGGGGGTAGGGGGGCAGGTTGGAGGGGGATGGGGGGAAGGTAGGAGGGGGGTAAGGGGCAGGTTGCAGGGGGCAGGTTGGAGGGGGACATGGGGCAGGGGAAGGGGGCAGGGGGCAGGGGGAAGGGGGCAGGGGGTAGGTTGGAGGGGGGCAGGGAGTAGGGGGCAGGGGGCAGGGGGAAGGTTGGAGGGGGTAGGGGGAAGGAGTGTAGGGGGCAGGGGATATAGGGGAGGGTGGAGGGGTACAGTTGTGGACAGGTTAACAATAGCCCATGTTCCGTGTTTGAAACCTAAAAATTATTTTCCCTTTTCTTTTCTTTTATTTTGTTTAGTTATTTTACTATTTAATAAAATTTTTCTTGTGTTTTATGGGCACGAAAAAATCTGGACAACACCTCATGCACCTATTGAAGATCGAATCATACTGTTGTTGGAATCATAAACAAACATCCAGGTTCGTGTTTCAACTTTGTTTTCAATTTTTTTTTTATGTTTTCCACCTTCCTCTTTAAATTTTATGTGTGACATTTCCCATTTAATTTGATGGTTTCTATAAAATAAATTTAATGTGTGAAGGTGTGTATACCCAGTGGGGGAGAAACAACTTTTAGTTAGAAAGCTCCAACACGCCGTGGTCATGCCGCGGTCACGCCATGGTCACACTGCGATCACGCCGCGGTAATGCCGTGATTTGGCCCTACTCTGGCCACATCCATCCCACACCAGCCCCCTTCCACCTTCATTTCAGCCCACTACCACCAGCATTCCATCCCGCAACAGCCCCCCTGCCACCTTTAAATCAGCTCGCACCATCCCCCCAACACTTGCAACCAACCACCATCCACCAGCATTCCACCCTCCTCCCGCTCCCTTCGCTCTTGGTCGGAAGATGATTCCCCCTGAATGTCACTGTACCGGGCCAACATGTCGTGGTCACGCCGCGGACACACCGTGATTTGGCCCTGCTCCAGCCACATCCATCCCACACCAGACCCCTTCCACCTTCATTTTAGCCTGCTGCCACCTGCATTCCAGCCCGCAACAGCCCCCCTGTCACCTTCGAATCAGCCCGCACCATCTCCCCAGCACCTGAAACTAGCCCCCTACCACCAGTATTCCAGTCTCTTCCCGCTCCCTTCTCTCCTGGCCAATAGATGCTGCCCCGCGGATGTCACTGGACCGGTCCAACATGCCGCAGTCACGCCGCGGTCACGCCGCATTAATGCCATGATTTTTCCCTGCTCCAGCCACATCCAACCCACACCATCCCCCTTCCACATATATTTCAGCCCACTGCCACCAGCATTCCAGCCCACAACAACCCCCCTTCCACCTTTGAATCATCCCGCACCACCCCCCAGCACTTGCAACCAGCCACCTTCCACCAGCATTCTAGAATCCTCCTACTCCCTTCGCTCCTGGTCAGAAGATGCTGCCCCTCAAATGTCGCTGGACCGGGGCAACACGCCGCAGTCACACTGCTATCACGCCATAGTCACGCCACATTTATGCTGTGATTTGGCCCTGCTCCAGCCACATCAAGTCCACACCAGCCCCCTTCCACCTTCATTTCTTCCTGCAACAGCCCCCCAGAATCAAGATGGTAACCTCACAATAATTCTTGGGTAACAAGATTCTTAGGATGAATTGGTTTTGGTACTAAAGGTTGAGTATATTTTTATCCATATTTAGATTTATGAGTCTCTTAAGGTTATTTTGGTAACCATCTCACTAGAGGGTTTGAGTTATAAGTGTTGGAAGTCTATTATTCAGACTAAGCCAAACAAAGACTATTCTTGGAAGAGTTTGAAGGCAATGTTCAATTAACATTATTTCATAATGAAGTGAAGGTACTGATGGAAATGGAATTTTCTAGAAGGGTTTATCTAGGTGGGGTGTCCAAGGGCTATCCAGGGGGGATCAGGGGGGTCTGCAGGGCAGGGGGAGGGTGCAGGTGAGGTGTCCAGGAGGGGCTGTCTAGGAGGGTGTATAAGGGTTGTCCGGGGGGGGGGGGGGTCTGTAGGGCAGGGTGTAGGTGGGGTATCAAAGTGCTGTCTGGGGTACCGGGGGATCTTTAAGGTAGGGGGAGGGTGCAAGGTGGGGTGTCCAAGGGTTTTCCAAAGGTTCATTTACCCATCTTTTTTTGAAGAAGAGTAATGGTGCACTGCATGGTGAAGAAGGTTGGTGTGGGAAAAAATATTTAGATTATTTTGTAGTTTTTTCTTCAACTCCTCATTTACACAAAATATATTCTATATTGAGTCTTTTATAATTGTATTTACCCACATGTAATATAGATTGAGTCTTTTCAAAATTGACATCTTCTCCCCTAATTTCAGAATCTGTTGGCTTCGTTCTCACTGAATGGAACGGTGAGGAATTCAATTATTTAATGGTTAGATTTTTGTGTGGTTATTTATTCTTGGGAGTAATTCACCTTGTATTGGTCTTCTTCCTATTGTTCATGTGAAAACTATTTATTCCAACTCTTTCGGTGGAAACTCATTGTTCACATGGGTTGGAGATTCTCCTAGGCTTCGGTGTGGTTCCTTCTCTTGGGCCTCCCCTTGCCCTTTCATAACCTGGATTTCCATCATTTTATCAATGACGTGGTTGGATATTTTTTTGTAGACAAACACATTTACTAGCTTCTCGATGCTTCCTCTTCCCAGATCTGTGTGGATATGGATCTCTCCAACCCTTCCATAGCTGCATCCTCATCATGGCACAAACTTTCTCCTTGTGGAAAAATATCTTCCATCAATTCCTAATGCATTTAATATCCCACTTCCTATTGGAAGGACACTTATCATATCTGTGAAAAAACATTCATGTTGGTCCTTAGTCCCCCACAGTGGTGTTTATACTCTTCATATCCCTTTAATGCAGCCTAAAGTTTCCATGTATCCTTGTGACAAGGGTGCGTCTTCATTTTCCCCCACTTCTAATTCACCTTCTGCTGTTTCCCTGGTGGTCCTTCAGCTTCGTACAGTGCCTCCCCTAGTTCCTATTGTCCTACTTCCCCCACCTTACATACCTGGTCCAAGGGATCTTCCCACTCTTCCGGATGTGTGGCCTTTGGAGCCGCCACTACCCCTCCTCCTCAGCTGTGTCCCACCCTCTGATTCTAGACCATACAATTATTTTGTGGTGTTCAGGCCTCATGTGAACATTTATCCAAGAAATTTCCCTCTACCTAGTGGAATGCTTCATTTTCACAAGGGCATATAGGTGCTCATCTCCCTGCCACCCCCCATTCAGGTGATTGATCCAGGTTCCTCAAGTTTCTCCCCCTTATATCTAAATTTTTTTCACTTTCTTTATTGCTCCTCCAAATTATCTAGAATGGGAAACAGATATCTCTCTATATTCATGCATCTCCCCCACATGAGGGACGTATACCAAATCTTAGTCCAGGATCCTTCAGGATTCCAAATCTTGCAGTAGAGTTTCCTCTTTGCCAGCACCCCCACCCTTCATTAATGAAATCCCTCTTACATTGGAATTCCTAGGGCCTTATCACCTGGGATAAGACTATCATCCTTGTTCAAGAACTTGATCATCTCATCCATTCATTTCATTTCTACTTTGAGCCTATACAAACCTCCTCTCGCATTGTAGGGTTTGATCATAGGATCAGGGTGCACAACATCATGCATGATGACCCCAACAACATTCATATTTGGATGTTCTATCATTATATCATTTCTATAGACCTTTTTTGTTCCAATGATCAATTAATCACCTTAATTATTTATGTTGATAACCGAAAACTCTTTGTAAATTTTGTCTATGAAAAATGTGAGATGATTTCTAGAGAAACCCTTTGGTGAGACATTCATTCCATTGATCATAGGGAAATTCCATGGATCATGGGAGGTGACTTCAATGTTATAGTTATTCCATCTGAAAAGAAAGGTGGTAGAGTTTTACCATGGAGGGAGAGTGATTAATTTTCTCCATTCCTCTCTAAAAAGGGTTAAATTGACATTGGTTATTCTCAAGACCAATTCATATGGTTTAACAACCAAAGTGGGGAACCCCATGCATGGAGTAGGTTTGACCGCTACCTAGAAAAATTGAATGCCATTTATTTCATACTAAGTGTTAATTTTTTCACCTTTCCTGTGATCTTTCAAGCCATTCACTGATTCTTGTAACCATTTGTTAGGAGGATAATAGAGGTGATCGCTTCATCTTTTCTCACATATAGATCTCTGACCCATGTTTTCTCAACACGGTTTCTGAGTCCTAGTCCAAGCCAGTTCATGATAACCTATGGACTGGTCTTCATAACACGGTGAGGGAACTTCAACCTGATCTTCAAGCATGGTTAAAGAACCTACTTATGTGACGTCAAGACACGGATAACTTTTGTGCAGATGTTATCTTTTTAGAAACACGACTGTTGTCCTACTGTGATAATGACCTCTTTAGTCATTTGATATTAATAAATAATGATTTGGTGGTCTGCCTTCTGGAAAAGGAATTTCTTTCTCGGTAATGGGATCTAATGAAATGGATTTTGGAGAGGAAAAAACTCTACAATTTTTCATGAATTAATTAAAGGGAGACACCACCATACTAGGCCTAACATAATCCAAGAATATGGATCCTTTATGGCTGATCAAAATTATGTTTGAGTCCTTGATGTAACCAACTTACTGTCTATTTTGGCTGACCCAAACACCTGCATTCTATAGGGTTACCCAAGGACCCATTCTAATCTCTTTGATGCCCTCCATTTTTTTCAGATTAGACTAATAGGGTGGTGTTTCCCGATCCGGTTGGGCCGAATGCTTCTGGCCTGCAACAGTCGCGGGTCGAGCTCCGCGGTGAGTTTATTGGGGGTTGCAGGGGCAACGCACCCCTGCTCCGGGGGTTTGAGGGCCGAAGGGACCCAGACCAATATTTCAGCACTGTAGCAATGCTGACCACTGTAGCAGAGCAGACCGACTGACACCAACAAGCACTGTAGCAGATCTGACCGACCGACGCCGACAAGCACTGTAGGGGGTGTGTAGTGAGGAGGGGGGTGGGGTGCAAGGTGCAGGGGGTGGGACAGCGGAGGTGTGCAGGAGCAGGGGGTGGGGGGTGTTGGTGCAGGGTGGGGGAGCTTTGGGTGGGGGGAGGGGGAGTTGGTAGTGTCCTCCCAACAGCCAGCACGGTTCACTGTGATGGCATTTTTTTATGCAATGGAAAGGCCTATACCCACGGTTTGAACTGTGGCTATAGAGCTTTAGCCACAGTTCATAGTGTCTTGGCCTTTATTGTTGTGGCTATAGGGTTGACCTTATAGCTATGGTTTGAAAACCGTGGCTATAGGGATATATCTACAGTTGGAGCCGTGGCTTTAGGTATATAGCCACGGTTTGAAGCCATGGCTTTAGGCTCTGACCTATATCCACACCAATACCAGCCACGGTTCGTGAAACCGTGCATATAACCTATAGCCATGGTTTATAACTGTGGCTTTAGCCTAAATTTCTAGTATTGTGTGGATAATCAAGGTATAAATTTGAAAAACAAGTAAAGTTTAGATTTACTTTGAAACAATTGAGATATTTTTCAATTACGCCCCGTTTACTACATCTATGTATGTCTCACAACATAGTTGTATTGATGGAATGACATAAATAAAATATTTTCATTAGTAAAAGCTTAAATCATCAATGTGATTGTGATCCATTAAAAATATATGATCAGATGCTTCCTTTTTTTCTTCAAAATCTCATAACATATGGTTGAGTATTTCTACTAATAGTTTTTTGTCTATTTAGTTCTTACGATATTCAATATTTCTATTGACAGGTTTTTATAACTCTGTACAGCTTACCTCCTTGTATACTGATGAAGTAACCACATATATATTTAGTTCTATTAATCCCTAGACATCTGAATAATAATAACATTGTTTATTTGAATCCACTTATTGATAAGTTAACTTCATTACGAAATAATGGTGTAACTACACATGATATAGTTGCAGATCATAATTTTACACTGAATGTTGCATTAATATGGAAAATCAGTGATTTTCTAGTGTATGGTTATATGGATGGAGTAAACATGGTCTAAAATCATGTATATACCACATGGATGAGAATAAAGAAAGGCTAGTAATTTTGACTGTCATCATAGATTTATTTCTAGGGATCACCCTTTTCGAAGGAATAAAAATAATTTTAAAAAAGGTATAATTGAAAGAGATGAAAATCCAACAATAGTATTAGGTATTTTGGTAAAATCTATCATATCTTAATTATCTCCTGTTAATTTTTGACCAAATATAAATGAATATATAATATATGGTTTTGGGATAGATCGTAATTGGATAAAGTGGATTATTTTTTAGAACTTTCCATATTGGTTTGATTTTTTGATTCATCACATGTTATATGTAATTAATATTGAGAAGTATTTATATGATGACATATTTTACATAGCGTTGGAAACACCCAGTAAGACCAAAGTTAATGGAAAGTCATGGTTAGATCTTTCCCCAAATTTGTAGGAATCCTGAACGTGAATTGTTTGAATATGAAAGATCACACAATTTCTTGAATCGAAAATTAGATTACGCACTTTATAAAGAAATATATTTATTATTCTATGAATGGGTTATAGATTTGAGGTTACTAGATGTAAATTCTTCTAATAGCTCTCATTGTGTCATAAATTGACATATTATCAGATTAAAAAGTCATGATTGTCACGTCATAATGTAAAAAATAATGCTTATTGGTCATTGAGGGCCTTTAAAGTATTAAATCTATGATGTTTTGACTAAATTATCATATTTATTTTAAGATATTTTTGTGGAAACATTAGATTATGATGCATTGAGTATGCTCCAAAAATATTCTTTTTTTTAAATTTTATTTAAATTAGTGAAAATATTCCCACTAGGCTTATTTGGCTCAATAGAACATTTAATATTTCATCTTCCATATAAATCTAAATATGGATGGTCGGTATAATTTTTATGGATGTACCAATTTGAGAGATGTTTGAAAAAATCAAAGAATAAAGTACATAACAAAGCATCACTTGAAGGGTAAATTCCAAAATCATACTTACAGGAGGGAATTTTAAATTTAAGATCTTGTTATTTTCAATCTAAATATCCTTAAAAACATAATCACATGGGCTACAATGAAGAAAATGTATATGATTTTACATACAATCAGTTGTCAATTTTCAATCAGTTTGAAATTGGTTTTGGTGTTTATTTGCCTAAATGGATCGAATGACTTCTTTTTTATATTGGTTTTGGTGTTTATCATGAACAATGACTTTTAGATGAAAAACTGCATAGTGATCATACATATGTTCTGTTCAATTGTGAAGAAATCACACTATTTAAGAAGTAAATACTAATTTTTTTAATAGATAAATTTATTTACATTTTTTTGTAGACTATACGATGACCATATCAAAAAAAAATTATAAAAATTACCCATTCTGCTCTTAAAGAACGTCAATAACAAAATTTTTTATATTGGTTTTAAATAATGGTAAGTTAAGTTGGTTATGATGGAACATTAAATCAATTTTTTAATAATATCTATTATTAACAATTTTTATTGTTTACAGGTAATGAAATATGAAATTAAAATTGATAGTCAATTTTTTTGTGATAAAAAATCCTCCATCGAAATTGGTAAAATCATACAATGGATATGTGGTTTATGGATTTTTATTTCATACATGACTATATGGAGAATCAAAGAAATCAATTAACATTGGTGTTAGTTTGAAAGGATCTCATCATAAATAAAGGTAAGTTTAATCTTATGGTACGCTGAAAGAAATAATTGAATTATGTTATCTGGGATCAAATTATGTAAAAATGTTTAAATGTCATAGATTTGATAATGATCAAGGGTTGCGAGTTCATCCTCAACATGGAGTTGTTGACATTAAATATCATAGTCTTCTTTACATCAAATGAAATATTTAGGTTTGAAAATTAAACATATCATGTTTATTATGAAAATTAATACGCTGCTTCAAGATATTTAAATGACTAGTGGAGTGAAATAGAATTGAAAACTCATGAAAATTAGTTACTTGAAAATGAAAATGGTTCCATGGAAGTGTAACATATTGAAAATTTTTAAGAAGCATCCCCATATAAATATCTTACTCAGTGACTTATAAATATCGATGATGAATCCTCCCATTTATGGACAAATGATATTTATATTGTTGATGAAGTAATAAGGGATGATGTAACTAAAATTTTTATGGATGTTAATGATGATAAAGATAAAGATGAACACATTTTAATCAATAAATATGAGGATAAAGATAATGAATGATGTATTATATTCATGTATTTATTAGTTTTTTATATTATATATATATATTAAAAATTATTTATAAGTAATACTATTTGTTTCAAATGGATGGAGATATCCCCAACAATCTATTTTGTTCCCTCGCAGATGTTGATATTTATTAGTTTTTCATATATGATATTTGTATTAATAATTACGGACAGGTAAAAATATTATATTCTACATAGTATTTATTATTTTTATACATTTTATATCTATATTAATAATTATTTAGAAGAAAGATTATTATATGATAATATTTATTTTCAGGTAACTATTATATTCTATTATTTATTATTTTTTTATATTTTTTATCCATATTAACAATTATTTAAAGGTAAGATTATTATATTATGGTATTTATTATTTTTTAATATTTTATATATAAATTAATAATTTTTTATAGGTAAAAATATTTCTTTTAAATGTCCAAAGATGTTCCTGATGATATATTTCATTCTCTCACTAATGTTGGACTTCCCAATGATGATCCTGATTCATATGAGCCATATGATGATTCCATAAAACCACCAATTTGGAGGGGTAATGACCTTTATTGATTGAGGATTCCAGAACCTATTCTAAAAATATGTCCATCTATTGATTTTTATCATCATTTATGAAGGTATGTTAAATTATTTAAGGTATTTATTTTATATTACGTTTTTGTATTAATTTTGGTAATAATAAGATTATTATTTATTTTTATTTGCACAGTTTTTCATATTTAGCTACTTGGAAGGCTGGTGAGATTCTGAGAAATTATTTTTCTATGCCATGAGTATTATGGGATAATGTTCTCATTGCTATTCATCATCAGACGTTTGACCACAAGATTATATGTTATTGAATAATATATTTTATTTTAAATATATGTAATTATTATTATGTTGTTTTTAATTATCTAGTGTAATTTATGATATCTGATTGATGATACCCCGAGAGATCCTATTTGGGAGGCATGATAGTTTTTTATACCTGAGAATTTTCATCAGTTTTTACACAACCTAAGAAAGTGAGCCATGGATAGAGATTCTATTAATGTTTGACCAGTCCTTCATCTCTTATCAACTTGACTATATCTCAACTCTGGTATGGGATGGATTATTTTCTTAGTGGATAAGATACATTTTTAGGAGTAGGTCATCATTTGGAAATCAAAACTGGGAGAGGCAGGCAGTCACACATAGGTCTAAGAGTCGTGCATTTGGTATACATCGATGACATTTGGTAAGTAATATTATATATTATTGTATATATACTTTAAATGTAAAATAATTATTATATTATACAGGCCGCTACTGACCCCTATATCATAGATTTCAAAGTTTATAAGAATATTTACATTAATCCCTATATTAGACAACTTTTTAGTGACCAATAGTGCCATATTGTGGTTATTTATTTTAAATTTTACTGATACTAATTTTATTGTTATTTTAATTTCTAAGTATATTTGAAGGAAATGTATAAGTCCATTAATTCTAATTCATGAGAGATTCAATCTGAGATCGAAGCATATTTCATATGTGTGTTAGGTTTTTATGAGGTGGCTTGGATACATGTGAATTTTTATGGTGTCGAGAAAAGTCGGGTGATCGATATTGGTTCACAATTAACACTTAATAGTTATTATGGTACTTCTGGGATGTCATCAGTCATCTCAAAGGGAGATCATGGAGAGTCATCACCATCCACTGCATAGTACAGAGACTGGTTACAAGATTAGGATGATATGACCCATCAGATGTAGAGAGAGAGGGAGGAGCACGAGAAACAGCATTAGAGATATAAGCATATGTTGGAGTATATGAAATGTATTTCACATGGTGTTTGTATGAAGTTTCCTACCCCTAACCCTTTGGGTGATCCTCCTCTCCATAACACTAGTGGATCCTGATTTTTTATGACTATTCTATATTTTGGTTCGATAAACATATTATGTGTGGAAATATGTAATCATGTTATGGTTGTTTTTATTATATTATATTTTCCCTATTTTTATTAATTTTGTTTTTAAACTATGTCTGTATTTTTTTATTTTTTTTAAATATAAGAAATTGAGATAGATATAGTAATCTATCGCAATTGTGTTTTTAAAAATTTTATCTTACTTAATTATGATAGATACCATATTCATCTCAAATAACTATTATTTGTGATGAACCATCACACATTTTTAAAAAAAATTAACACCATTATTTGATATAGATACTATATTTGTTGAATGTAATAATTATTTGTGAGGACCTACAAAAAAACCATATTTATGATGTTGTTTTCTATGATAGAGCATTAACGATGGATTCCCTTCACTAATGACCTTTAGTGAAGGATTCTTGTCACTAATTCCCCATCACAAAAGACTAAAACTCTAGTAGTTATTGTTATAGAACCTTCATATCAGTAGTATCAATAATACTTCCAATTTATTTTTTATAATAGTGGTAACCTATTCCATTTAGAGGATATTATAGAAATATCCCATCAACTCCTCAATTTTCAAACTTTCCAAATTTTAAAATTCTACCTTAATAACATATGGGCTGAAAAACACATGAAGATAATTAAAATTTGGAGATTTATTGTAATATAAATCATAAGGAGACATATATAAATTTATACTATACAAGAAATGGGTTTGGATATGAACTACCACACCAATATCTTACATCAAAAACTATTGAGAAGTATTACGATTGACTAATATTTTTCGATCCATCTCCGCAAAGAATCTATAATTTAGTTCAGACACTTCATTATTTTAGTGTGTATGGTGCATTGAGTTCATGTCTAATTCCATTATTCTATATATAAGCTTCAAACTTCCCATTTTTAAAGTCATTTTCATTGTTTATTTGAATATTCTTGTGTGAAAAACTACACTTTTTTTCACATCTTCAATTTTTTTAAACATTCTTAAGGCCCCATAATTATGTTACATAAATACAATAGAGTAAATATGAGTGAATTAATCAGTAAAAGTAATAAAGTGATTATATCTATTGGGATATTTATTCCTTGTGGGCCTATATACATATTAATGAATGAGATCTAAAGGTTTAGTGGATTGAGTTTTCACCTTCTTATGTGAAGAATTAACAATATTTCTATTCTAACATATTGAGCACATCCAATATCTTTATCTCTTTAGTAAATTAACATAACAAACATTGTCTCCATTTTTGATCTTTTTCATTTTCCTTTAGAAAATATGACCAAGTCTTTAATGACATAATACATTTTCTTCTTTCATGCTTAGATAAGATGAGTTCTCAACATCAACCACTTGAAAAAAAATTCCCTATACTTTTCTATCCTCTTGCTATAACTATTATATCTTTAAGGTTCTTAACCAAAAACCCATAATTGCTAAAAATATTTATTTAATTCATCAAAAATATATAAAACATTTATTATATTATGTTAAAATCCAAAAAAAATTAGTGTTTTCATAATTCACCATTTCTTTTCTAAGGACTATTGCACCAAATCTTATAATCATGAGTGAAAAATAATTTTCAAAAGTAACTAAGCCGTATTTTAACTTTTGAACATATTTTAAGAGCATTAAATCTCCTTTCAAAGGTGATGAACATCCACTATACAATATCTATGGATTTTCTCCTTTGGATCCTTTAAGTGACACTTCCATAACTAAGGATTACTATTTACCTTTTTTATTCTTCTCCCAATGATTTTGAGTTAAAAAAACATAATTTATTAGGCTAGTAGAAGGAGGTGAAATTAATTTTCTTAGTGATCAGGCATGTCACACTTCTCATAGACTTCTTAAATATTACAAAAACTATTTTTCGGGACTTCTTAAATTATTTTTAAACTTCCTTATTTTGAGAGTATTGATCCATGATTGAAAAGAGATTATTTTGGGGAAGGTTGAAGTGGATAGAGTCTATTTTGTTGGATTTTATTGTTAATGAATAAATATTATTCAAAGAAAATGTGATCATTAATGTGATTATCTTCAAGGAAACTAGATTCATGTGTTAGTGGATGTAAAGAAACTTTATATAACATCTTGGAAGTGATTCAGAGTTGATTGAGAAAGGATGAAGATGGTTTGAGAAGTCATAGTTACTTAAATACCACAAGATCTATTCAACATAGTCAATTGTATTTTAATATTTTTTCACTTTATACGTTCGATAAACTGACCATATCTTTATATATCCACTTACTGACATGGTTGATCTAGTGATAGTTTCTTCAAAAAGTTTATCCGAAGTAATACATGTGATCAATCCACAAGGATGCTTCATACAGATGATCTACATGGTAATTTCATAGGTTTGATATACTAGGTGGGAATAAATGTTTATATAGTTCGTAAATTCTAATGAAATATGAATTAGATGATTTGTATGATGTTCTTCATGTATTAATTATCATAATAACTCAAGTTGATCGTGATCTTAACTATTGAGAATTAAAGCATCAAACAAGAGGTGATATTTTGAGATTATATAAGGTTAATTCATGGAAGGATCTGATTTTAAGTCATTTAGCATGAGTGTAATTATTTTTTTATCATAATTATTTAAGTCGATCATATGTATTTGTAAAAACATAAGTCTATGTGATGTATAATGTAAGTATTTTCCAATTTTAAGTATTTTAGCTAAAGATAGAAGTTAGAAAAGGCATGACTATAAGACTTTTCATCACATGTATTTGAAATGGCCATAGGACTTTATCATAAGGCTCCGACATATGACTTCAAGACTTAGATAATTTTAATATGACTAAAAAAATGAATAAGATAATGAGAGCTGTTCCCCATCACATGAAGGAATTCCACTTGGTAAAGAATCACGATGCCATGCATGTTGATATTTTAAAGAATTGAATCATTGATATTTTCAAAGATGATTTGACCATAGATATATAAATATAACTTGGTTTTTATTGTCTAGTATGTAAAAATTTAAATTGAAATTATTGAAATAGTTAAAATGAAATTTATTTAGTTTTTATGAGTTTCAAAGGATCTAATAACATTCCTCAAATCCTAGAGACTTCTATACTTTAATTTGGAAATAATATTCAAATATTATTCATGATATTATCTTGTGAGTAAATATATAGGAAATAAATAACAATTATTTGTTGAGATTTTGTGTAAAGACCCAATTTATTATAGTTTAAGACATATGTTGTATCAAATAATGAAAATGATACATAAAGAAAAATAAGATTCTATTCTTGATTACTATTGTGTAAGAAATTAAAGAGGGAGAAAATAAGGCCTGATCTGATGCGAGTTGGGATGAAGGAAACAACATACTCAAAGTTTGAAGCTGTGAGAAACTTTATTATTATTTCAAAACTCTCTAAATTATAATTACTATGTGTGATACAATTCCACAATTATTTAAAGTTCATGGTTATCCCCTGATTACTGTAATCCATAGGATTATTTCTAGTAGAATGCAAGATATTTCGTTTTTATATATCACACCAAGGACTAGATACTCTTATTGAGTAGTGAATCTTGTAAAATCTACTATGGCTTGTTTGTGTGTAAATGTTGGTTTGTTTAACATTGAATTATTATTTTTTAATTTAACTGGTAATGATTTTTTTGAAAGTTAAAACATAAAATAAAATTTTAATCATTGATTCACCCCCTCTCAATGAATTCAGTGATCCTATGGTTAATTTTTCAATTTGTATCAGAGTGAAGGTACCTTCATTTAATCAAGAATATTTTAAGGTTAAAGAAGAGGTAATTCTATTTATGTTTTCTTTTTTTTAATAATAAAAAATTTGAAATCAATAAATAGTAAGGGTATTCCCACAATCTATGGGAATAATTTTCATGCCTGGAAGGACATGATGTTATCATATCTATTAGATATTAGTTATGATGTCCTAGAATTTTCTACTAATGGACTTATTCCTTGGGTTAAAAATGCTACTTTGATAAAAACATATAAGTATAAACTTGAAAATAATGGATGTGATAATAATTTTATATAATCTTCTATTTAAGAAAGTGAATTTATGAAGGTGAAATGAATCACCACAACTAAAGATATTTGGGATAAGCTAGAAAATATTTATGAATGGAACACCAAAGCAAAGAAATAAAATTTACAGATCTAGATATTGAAATATGAAGAGCAGATAATGAGGAATGATGAATCTCTTTGTAAATTATTCACAAGAGTAAATGATATTGTAATCACTTTTAGGATATTTTTTGACAAATTAGAATATTAAACTATGGTTGAGAAGATATTATAGATTCTACCTAAAACATTTGATGAAAATATTTCAAATTTATAAGATAAAAATCCAAGTTCTATCCATCATGAGAAATTATTCAATATCCTCATATCTAATGAGATGAGAAAGGATAATTCTACTTAGAAAGATAATATTTGGAAAAATATTTATTTCAATTATTCTTATAAGGATAATGATAAGAATAAAGAAAAGGATGATAATTTTTATAACTATAAAGAATAGGTTGGTGATAAGTTTGATGATATTATATTAATATTCTCCGAAAAAGTTAGAAAGGGAATGAGAAATTATAAGGGGAAGCTTCCCATAAAATTATTTATTTATGGAGCTATTGGAAATTTTTATAAAAACTACCCAACATTAATGGAAGAAGAATCCTATGATGAAGAAGTTAAAATACCTATAATATTTTTAAAAGAAGGTTGATAAGTCAAATCCTAGTCTTATTGGGAAGGGTATAAATTTATCGAAATATAAAAAGAGAAAATTCTTATCAAATCACGAAGGAGGTGATGTAAGTGAAGATTATGGGGAATTTGAAACTTTTAGTAATGATAATGAGAAGCTACTTATTTATAAGTTTAATGATGAAAATTTCACTAGTGATGAAAGTTATAATTCCGGAAGTGAATAAGAATTAAATCAGATAGAGTTTACACTAAAGAGAGAGTTGAAAGAATGTCTATATAAAGAATTAAATCTTGAAAAGGAGAATAGGAAGATGAGAAAGGATGAACCACTTAATAGGAACCTGGAACCTGAACATATTGATGAAAATTACAAGTTGATAAAATAATTTGGTGAACTAACGAAATTACTTGATGATTAAATTACCTTGAACATCAATAAATAATAGAAAATAAAATACAAAGAGAAGGATGTGGACATTGATCAACATAGATTGGTTAAAGATGAAGAAAAATTGGGAAAGTATTGATCCTATTTCAAAGAATCCATTCAACAAGTTAGGGAGTATTCAAAGTAGGAAGAATTTTTTTATGATTAGAAAAAACCAACCTCAAAGGGAGAAAATATTTCTAAAAATATTAATGGTGAGTTTTAAAAGAAGAAGAAAATTAATAAGACCATGCTTTTGAAAAAAATTGGTGAATCATAGAAATTAGGAAATTTTTGAAACCTAAACTAAAACTCAAAAATTTCCATAACTAGTGGCATTGAGGATGAAAAAAAGGACTAAGTTTGAAAATAATCTATTAGGGGGTGATAATAATTTTGGTTCATAAAAAGAATACAAAATTTTTGGTCAAAATAAGGAAGAAAGGAAAGTGATAGATTTTGGAAAATAAATGGATTATGGGGGAAGGAATGACTTTTATGCCTACTACTAGTGCTATAGAGGCTTCAAACATACCATAAGAATGTGTTGGTTTAACCATAAAAAATGTTATGAATCTATAAGGTTTGGTAGAAAAAGCATGAATAAGAATATGCATACTCAAAGGAGACATGTTCACAGGAAAGAATAAAATTCCAAAAGTTAGAGAACAAGTTTCAAGTCATTGAGGAAGCATGTGGTAGATGTCACTAGGTTGGTCATCATGAAAATTAATGTTTCTTCTTTCTATCAAAAAAATAGAGAATAAGTTATAATCCTCAAATGCCTCGAGAGATAAACAATAAATACAAGGAAAGGGAACATGTTGTTGTAGATACACTCAAGGCTTAAAAGGCGAATGCCTATGGATATTGGAAAGTGGATGTTCCTCACATATGATAGGATACATGAAGCTGTTGATAAATAATGAAGATCACAAAGAAGTCTTAGTGACATTTTTGATTGATATTTTAGTAAATATAAAAGGTGTTGGTTAAGTTGTTCTTGGAAAATAAGAATTAACTTCAAAGAATAATTTTTTGTTGATGGGTCTAAATACAATCTATTAAGTGTTTCACAACTATTTGATGAATATAATGAGGTTATTTTTAGAAAATATGGTTTCTTTGTAAAAATACATGAAGTTATAATTATTGTGACAAGATTAAAATAATCGAAGGGAAACTTTTATCAAGTGGGAGATGCTCAAAATTCATGATACCTAAGTATAATAAAAGAAAATTTATTTTGGTACAAAAGAAAAGTCCATATTTTCAGAAGAATATGAGAAATATTACATAAAGAGAAAGTGTTCAGGATTTTCCTAATATGATTCGAGAAAGGGAACGAATATTCTCCACATGCTAGAAGGAGTAAATTTTGATGATACATTTTCACCAGTTTCTAGGTTGGAAAAGATAAGAATATTTCTTGATATTTATATGAAAGGAAATAAAAAATATTTCAAATGGATGTCAGATATAACTTCCTTAACTATGAACTGGAAGAGGAGGTTTTATTGATTAAAATTGTGGTTTCTTACTAGGATAAGATGAAAATCATGTTTTTAGGTTAAATACATATTTATATAGGTTGAAATAAGACCCAATATATAATGTCCCCCAATTTGGAACTCCCTCATGTGGCCAAAAAGGGTTGGTTATGGGACCTCAAGTACACCTCTTCGTATGCCAAAGGATGCCAACTAGCACCAGAGGTGTGGATAATATAGTGGGGAGACTATACCCCCTTGGTATGAAGTGTCGTAGTAGAAGAAAAAATTCATAATAAAATAGAAGGATTAATGTAATGATATTATGGAATGAATATAAATGTCACTCTAGAACAATACATTAAAAATACTAGAATACTCAATAAAATACTTAAAGTCTTGGCTCTCGATCCCCATAATGGTCCCACCTCCAAACTCCATCCCGAAATTAAATAAGAAATAAATAGAAAGGTACTTTTCCTTTTTCCAAACCTATATTCATGAAGTCTGCTCTAGTGCCAAAAGGTGGCCTGAATCGGGTGTGAGTAAAACTCATTAGGTTGACACCACCATGTCTAAACAAAACTAGTATGATAATAATTGTATGAAATAAAGTGAAAGCATGTGTATTAATTAATTCAACAATTAAATAAATACAACAACTTTATTTGTATCTGGGCCATAATATCTATGAGCATGTCTTACAACCATTCCAACACCAATCATATAATCAAGTTAAAATAGCCTCCTTTGGAACCATGATAGAATATCTATAATCATGTCTTACAACCATTCTAACACCACCATATAACCATGATATATTCACAACAAACAATCTAATTCAAGTCCCTATAAGCATTAAAATATGGGACTAGGCATAGCCTGCTCTCTATAAGTATTAGAACATGGTCTGGGCTGAGCAAGCTCACTATCAGAATTATAGCATATATGCGTAAAAGTGCCTCAGGATATCCCATTATATTATCATCACGACATAGAACTAATTATTATCATACATCTTGGATATCCCAACATAACATCATATATCTCAATGGTTAATTATTTTAATTACCATCATTCTTTCATATGTCACATGGAATTAAATTCACAACTGATTAACAATTATATAAAAAATAAATAATCTACAATTTAGGGGTTCTAAAACAAGAAATCACCCAAGGTCACATTTCATGTTAAACACACTTTAATCCATTATCCAATTCAATTATATTTAACTGATTTAGGTGCACTCTACATTGGTTCAATCATGATATTGTATAAACATGACAATTATTAAACCATAGGGTTAAGAATTAGACCCCCTAATTTTAACAGAAGATCTAACAATTATTTCAATGGATGATGACCATAAGAAAGAAGGTTTTGATTCTTGAAAAGAGCTTCCTAGATCAAAATTGATTAAGATCTGAACCAATAATGCAATTGGGAAAAGGATTTACCACAACGGGTTGGAGAAAAATGAAGATAAGGAAGAAACATGATCAAAGGGACTTAATTGGGATTTATCGCATGAGCATGACATCCAAAAAGGGTTTTGGAACTCCAAAATCACCTGGAGGATTCCCTAGGATTGAGAGGAGAGAAGCTGCAGCTGATTGGAATGAAAAGAATCTACATAGAAACATTAAAACTGCAAGTTGAGCATTTACACAATATGTAATTCAATTACATGTTGTGTAATTATTTTTTAGGGTATCTACCAAAACAACTATCATATCATATTTATTTTATTAAATCCCATGAACAATTACACAATGTGTAATCCCCTTACATGGTGTGTAAATGTTATGCAGTTTAGTTTTCATCCCATTAACCCTTTAAAGCCTCTCAACTTACCACAAACCCATTTAAAACTTAATCCATTTAGACCAGGACTAAATTAATCCAAAAAAACATACATCCTTGAAATTTAGATCATTTTCTCCTAATAGGATCCCTGTATTTGAAAAAGTAATGACCACTAAGGCTCTGATGAAAAAAATCAGAGAGAAACATACCTGAAACAATACAGGATCTCACAACCTCCCCACCTTTTTTGAGAAAAGCGGAGACCTGAATTGGTCACCCAATTCATGCCCCAAAGAAATTTATTAAATAAAAAGAGTTACAATGCATGTTTGAGGTGCAATGAGTTTACACCAGCTCAAAATTGAAAAGATACATGATGGTGTAGCAATAAAGATCGATCAATAGATCACAAAGAAGCAAACAGGTACAGAACGTGCCTTCAAGAAAAAGATCAGCTCCTACAGGAGGAATATCAACTTCAAGAGGGCTCCATCCAAGTTGTCTTGTTCAATTCACTTTAGTGCCTCCAAGAAAAGAAGCATGCCATGGAGAGTCTATGGAATGAACCTCCATGAAATAAATGCGTCCATCAAAATTGCATCAACTTCTAGCAATCTCCAGCACCTCAATATATGAAGCAACAACATCCATGAAAGGAGACATGCACGAATGACCATGACATAAAAGCATAAGGCAACCAAAAAAACAGCAGCACTACACTCATACCAAGAATATCAAACTCCCTTTCCCAGGTCTTCTCTTAAACTTTCCCATTCCACCACTACACTCATACAAACAATATAGTCCTTACCCAAAGATATCTCTCACTAAGATCCATAACCCATATTGAATGCTCCTCAAAGGATGTGTCAACATGGAGATCGGCGTATGCTATGTCTATCACATGGAAATGTTCTGGATGATATCTTCACAATTGTGACATGTGGAACACATTGTGCAAGGAACTGTACACTGTGGAAGGGCTAGACGGTATGACATTGGACTGACCCTTACCACTATTTCAAACGACCCAAAAAACCTAGTGCTAGCTTCTCCTATTTTATGATACAGTGCTACCCCAACCTAGGTTACACCCAAAGGAAAACATGTTGATTAACCTCAAATTCTAGAGTCTATCCCCGATGGTCAATATATGATTTTTGCATACTCTTCACAATAACCAACTACTATCTGATCAACTGAACCTGTTCAGATGTCTCCTATATGAGACTAGGCCCAAAAAGTGTTGACTCACCTACCTCTAGACATAAAATAGGTGAATGACATGGATTTACATAAAAGTACTCAAATGGTTCCATTTGGATCGATGTCTAGAAGCTAATATTATATAAAAACTCCATGAGTTCTATATGTTTTTCCCATGAACCACCAAAATCCAAAATACAGGCTTGGAGAATATCCTACAGAACTTGAATAGTCCACTCATATTGGCCATCAGTTTGTGGATGATAGGATATTTTTAAATGAAATCATGATCCCAATGCTTTTTAAAGACCCTTCAAAAAATGTTATGTGAAACAATGATCTATGTCTGAAATGATACTTCTCATAACACCATGATACTAAACCACCTCGTGCATGTAAATATTTCTTAGATCTTCAAATCTAAAGGTTTCACTAATAGACAAAAAGTGGGATAACTTAGTAAATAAATCTACAATAATCCATAAAATATCTTTCTTACAGGTCATCCTAGGTTTTACTTTCACAAAATCCATTGTGACATCATCCCATTTCCACTCCGGGATGGGTAAAGGTTGAAAAATCCCAGATGGTCTTTGATGACCATCCTTCACCTATAGAAAAGTGAAGAATCCATCCATGAAGATTTCCACCTATTTCTTCATTCCTTTCCACTAGTACTATATGTTAAGATCATGATGCATCTTTGTTAAACCAGGATGTACTACCCATTTATAAGCATATAACTCCATCAGATCCTCACACAATCCTGTAGGAACCCATACCTAGCCATAAAAAAGATAATTTCCACTACCAAGTGACTATCCCGATGGAATATCCCCACCATATAATATGTCTCTTAGAATTTATCCCTCTAGATTAAATAACTTCTCATTCTTAATCTGGTCCAAAATCATGGGTAAAACTGATGTCGAAGTCATAGCTACTCACCCATGAAATTCATGAACATCCAAATACATGTTTATAAAGAGGTCCAGTATCTTCCATTCATCACAAGACTCCCATACTGCCTCATTTTGTGTCTTTTAGATCAAAGCGTCAGCAAAAACATTACCATTTACTGGTGTATAATCCAATTGAAAGTCAAAAGACTATAGATACTCAACCCACCTTCTTTGCTAAAGGTTTAGGTCTTGCTGAGAAAAGTTGTACATGAGGCTTTTGTGATCTGTGTATACCAAAAATCTCTCACCCATGAGATAGTGTCTCAAGCATCTCATGGAATGTACCACTACCACTAAATTCAGATCGTGATTAGGGTAATTCCTCTAATTTGGTATCATCTACCTAGATCCATAAGCAACCACATGATCCTCCTATATTAGAACTTCTCCAAGTCCATGTCTGGATGCATCATAGTACACGGTATATGCTTCACCCAACATAGGTGAGGTTAGGATAGGTGCTGAGTTTAGATTTACATTAATCTCTTGAAAATGTATTTTAAAAAATTAGACCAAACCAATTTCACCCTTTCTTGGTCATCCTAGACATTGGTTCTTCTAATCGGGAGAAACATTGGATAAAATGATGATATGACCTACTAAACCTAGAATGCTCTGTATTTTGAAGATGTTCTTTGGATGTTTCCAAGAAATCACAGCTGTAACTTTCTCTGGGTCCACTAACACTCCTTCCTATTACATGAAATTTCCCAATAAGTGTGCTTAATTTATCTAGAAACTTCATTTAGTTATATTGATTAAAAGCTGATGCTCTCTTAATGTAGTGAAGATGATGTTAAGATGTTTAGAGTGATCATCTATTGACTGAGATTCAAATAATATATCATTTATGAAAACCACCATAAACCAATCTAGAAAAGGATGAAATATCTTATTCATTAAGTACATGAATACTACAGGCATATTAGTCAACCCAAACAAAATCACTACAAATTCATACAATCCATACCTACTCCTAAAAGCTGTCTGAGGTATGTATGATAGTCTCAATATTAACTAATGATATCTTGATCTCAAGTAATTCTTGGAGAAGATATTATCACCTCTCAAATGATTGAAAATGTAATCAATGCATGGAAGAGGATATTGGTTATTGACCATCATCTGGTTCAACCTCCTATAATCCACACATAAGTACAAATATCTATCAACCTTTTTGGTGCACAGAGCTAGAGAACCCAAGGCGATGTACTTGTCTGTATGAATCCTTTTGATTCTAGATATTCCAACTATTTCTTCAACTCTCAAAGCTCTAATGGTTCCATTTGGCAAGGCAAGATATAAATTGTCTCTACTACCGACACTAACTTGATTGTGAACTCGATATATTGTTCAGGTGGTAAGCCATAAAACTCATTAGGGAAAAAATACTAACAATTTTATACCAAGAGAAAAAAGGGATCCTACTGCATCCCACCATTATCTAGAGTAAGACTATAAATCTAAGCTGTGATACAATCAAATCTATACGGAATTGGTCCCATACAACTAGCTTGAAGATCCCACTCACCCTGGTGTGAATAGCTATTTCCTTTTGAATATGGGATGGTAACTCTCCTAATATAATAGTTTATATGATCTTGGTATAGAATTAACCAATCCATACCCAGAATAAAGTCAAAGCCTATCATTTATAGCAAGAACAGTTACCAAAAGAAACGGTAACCACCAATATCTAGAGAACATGCCTTGCAATGCTTGATATTTTAAGACCACACTCCCAAAAATGTGTTGATGGTTAAAATATAATTCAATCCCAAACCATTTTCAAAAAGAGTAGGTAGAAAATAATGTGACAATCTAGTATCAAACATAATGCAAGATAAGGTAGATGATACAAGAATCATACCTCTGATGGTAGACAGTCCTACATACACATTAACCAAAGTAGTCTGAAAAATGTGCAACTGACTTATACCTTTGAATCGAGATCCAATATGACTACCCAGATCTATTTTTCATTTGTGGTAATATTTCTCATTCACTAGGGTACCATGTTGCTTGACTCGAATAGAAAGTCCTATTGAACTCCAACTACCAGCCTGTTGAGGTGGAGTTTATCCCCTTCCCAATTCCGGTACTTTTCCCAATCCTCTGCTACAGAAAGTTCGAACAGAACCTCTAAAGATGACCTAGTCTTCGACATATACAACACTAGACTATGGGGTAAGTAAACTGCAGCGCCTATGACCAAACTTTCCACACTGATAGCACTAGAAAAAAATGATCTTGAGACTGTTTTCCACCACCCTGACAGCTCTTCCCACCACTGCTTTTGTAGAAACTATCACAACAACACTTCTTACCACTCAAATAAGAACTCCTAGATTTCCCTACTGAAACATCCTAGCCACTGCTCAATGCCTATTTTATATTTCCTTCCATGATGAGAGCCTAATTCATTATTTCTTAAATGCTACTTAAATGTAAAATTTTCACCTATGACCCAACCTAAAAGAAAATACCATCCTAAAAATGTCTCACCCTGGTGATATAATTAGTTTCCAAAGAAGGTGAAAAGTGCTTTAGATTAGTAAAATATCCAACATAATCCACCACTAAGAAACCTCTCTACATCAGATGCATGTACTCATGCTTTTTCCATCCCAAAAGGTTTTAGGATAGAAAGGCATCAGGAACATCATCTCAAAGTCTTTCAAGATATCTCATCATGCTTCCCATCTTCTTCAAGAATATCCAACCAATGATTGGCATGTCCAAAAAAAATATACATAGAAAGCTTCACCCTCCTATCCACAGGTTTCTCAATCTTCTTAAAGATTATCTGGATTAACTCAATCCATAACTCGACTACCAAGGGTCCCCCTTTCCATGTAAACATAGGTAGATGTTGAAGCTAAAACTCTATTATCATCTCATACATAAACGGAACAGTATAGATAGTCTCCCTTTACATGGATCACATGACCCTTAGGAATCTATCATGAATCTAAACATCCATCTACCCCTCAGTAACTATAGGAAGTTTTGGTTCACTTGTGTTATGAGCGTGCTGATTTCCACTCTCCCAACGCTCAAGCCTAAGACAACGAGGATAAAATTTCTCTAAAAGAAAAACACACACATTAGAGAAGTGTCTAGTAAGAGGGTCAACCTAATAGGTCACTTCAATAGAGAACCACTAACCCATGATCTCTCTATACATGAATTATAAATATTTTATCATGACATGAAAACTCATTGAATTTATCAAGTGAAACAAATATATCATATTATAGTTTAAAATGAAAGTATATATGATATAAAAAAATAGATATGCCCCTACCATGAACAATTCATGTTATTATATCCATATGTGCCTATTATGATGCTTGTATTATTATCTCACTCCACACTGGTCCATGAGTAAAAATCTCAAAAAACAATAACATCAAAAAACAATAATCCTCACACAACATGTGAATCACCCATGGTGAAATAAAATTATCTGTAACAAGAAGAAAAAAAAATCCCATCCTTGGGTACTCAAATTTTCCCTTTTATATAGGTTATCTAATCCCATGAACAAGTTAATAACCAAGTCTCGAAACATCCTAGTCTCCTTTCTACCTTTCTTGAAATAGTAAATCAAAATAAAAGAAAACAAGATGCTTTGATACCACTTTGTAACATCCCCCAATTTAGCACTCTCTCACATGGCCAAAAATTGTTGGTTATGAGACCTCAAATTCATCTCCCCATATGTCAGAGGCTACCAAATAGCTGTGGGGGTTTTGATAGTATGCTAGGGAGACTATAACCCCTTGGTATGAAGTGTCATAGTAGAAGAAACAATTCATAATAAAATAGAAATAATCATATAAAAAAAATGGAATACAATAATAAAAACAAACTGAATAATCCAATAAATCATAAGGAGTAATGTAATGAGATTCTAGAATAAATATAAATGCAATGATATAAAAATTAAATAAAAATAATAGCATAATAAAATAAATGACTCAATGTCCTGGGTCCCAAGACCCATTCTAGTCCCACCTCAAAACTCCATCCCAATAGAAAACATGAAATAACTAACAAGGTCCTTTCTCCTTATCCAAAACTGCATCCATGAAGTCTACTCAGGTGACAAATGATAGCCCAAATAGGGTGTGAGTAAAAACTAGTAGGTTGAAACCACCGTGTCTAAACAAGACTAGTCTGATAAAAAGTGTATGCAATAAAGAAATAAAAATGTTTATTGATTAATTCACTAATTAAATAAATACAACAACTTTCTTTAGCTCCGTGTCATAATTTCTCGGAGCATGACTTACAACCACTCCAACACCAATCATAAAACCAAGGTAAAATACCCTGTTTCGGAGCCATGTCAGAATATCTCTCAGCATATCTTACAACCATGAAAACACCACCATATAACCATTGTATAGTCACAATAAACAATCTGGGTCAAATACCTATAATAATTGCAACATGGGACTAGGAATAGTCCACACTCTCTATAAGAATTACAACATGGACTAGGCTAACCCACTCACTATTAGAATTACAACATATACAGGTGCAAGTTCTTAGTCCTAGCCCGTTATATAAGCATCTTAGCATAGAACCAATTCCCATCATACAACATGGATATCACAATATCACATCATATATAGCAATGGTTAATTATTTTAATTACCATTATTCTTTTATTTGTCACTTCAAATTCAATTCACAATTTATTAACAATTATATCAAAAGAAATAATCCACAATATTGGGATTTTATGACAAGAAATCACCACATGTCACATTTCATGCTAAACATACTTTAATCCATCAACCAATTCATTTACATTCAATTGATTTAGGTGGAAACTACATTGGTGAAATCAAAATATTGCATAAACACAAAAATTATTAAACCATAGGGTTAAGATTTATACCATCTAACTTTAAATGAAGATTCAAGTATTCCTCCAATGGATGAAACCCATGAGAAAGAATGTGTGGATGAGTTCAAATAGGTTTCTAGATCAAAATTGATCAAGATTTTAACTAACATAACAATTGGGTAAAGGATTTACAACAAAGAGTTAGAAAATAATTAAGAGAAGGAAGAAACGTGATCAAAGGGACTTACCAAGGATAGATTTCAGGAACATGATGTCTAAAAAGGGGTTTGGCACTCCCAAATCACCTAGAGGATTCTATAGGGTTGAGAGGAGAGGAGATACAACCGATTAGAAAGAAAATTAGCCACATATAAACTTTAAAATTGGAGGTCGGGCATTTACATGATTTGTAATTTAGTTACACATAATGTAATTATTTTTCATGGTATCCTCCAAAAATCACATCGCCTCAGATTTATTTTATTAAAACCCACAAACAATTACATGATATGTAAATGTTTTATAGCTGTTTTTTCATCACATTTTCTCTTTAAATCCTCTAAACTTACCAAGAACCCATTTAACACTTAACCCATTTATACCCAGACTCCATTAATCCAAAAAGACATACATCCTTGAAATTTAGATCATTTTCTTCAACAAGTCTCTTCATATCCGAACAAGATATGGACACTAAGGCTCAGACAAAAAACCTAGAGAGAAACATACCTATAAAAAGATAGGATATCACACAAGATATTGGTATTCTATGATAGAAACCTTCTTAAAGAATCTGAAATTTAGAAAATGGAGAGTGGACAATAATCTGCACATAAAATTTGAAAACACGATATCTATCATTGTTATTTTTTATATAGATGATATCATATTTTCTGTAAATGATGAATAATTTATTGAAGAATGTTATAAAGAGATGAAGGAGTTGTTTGAAATGTACATGCTTGATGAAATGAGATATTTCCGTAACTTACAAATTTTCTAAGAGAGAGATCACATATTTATTTCATAAGAAAAGTATACCAGAAAACATCTTAAAAGGTTTGTTGGTTTCTAAACCTATATTATAAGGAACTGAGGTGTCTAAAGATGAGTAAGGAAAGAAAGTGGATCAAAGATAATTTTGAAAGCGGAATGGAATTATATTATACTTAATAGATTCAATGTTGGATGTACTCTATGTTGTCACCCTTTGTGCCAAATGTAACACCCCGAACCAAATCATAAGGTTTGTTCCAGAGTGATATATGACATCAGACACACCTCTCTATATACAAGAGGTTTTTAACTAGCATCGAGGACTTGAGAGGAATAATGGGGGGACTATACCATCTGTAATAAGAAACCATTATAGAATTCAATAGAATCAACAATAACAATAATAATAATAATAAGGGGAAGTAATAATCTAGTAACAATATGAAATGTTAACCATACAATCCAAACCAAATAAGTATTACCACAAATAGGGGGTCAATTTACTAAAATAGAGGAACAACTAACTGACATACAACCAATCATCTAAGACCCAGAGTCCACCCAACATCACTTCATACTATCTTGAAGATTCTGATCAACCATCCATCACATGGAAATTTCCCTTTAATAGTTCATCAATCATAAATTCTACATGCGCTGTGATATTCTTGTGTAGGGTGTGAGTATAAAACCCAGTAGAGAAACATCCTTAACATAAGTTCACAATTTACACATGTGCATACCATGAAAATAATAAATAAAAAAATAAAAAAATAACCATCATAAAAGTGTGTACATACGTTGGGCCCTTGAAGAATGAATCTACCTACTATTACACTATACCATAGGAAATGTCATAAGTTGTCTTGATGTACTCACCCAACCGATCATTTTTCTACACCCCCCTTGAAGGGATAGTCACACTCTCCTTTAAGGGAAATACTCATGTTGACCCAATTTGTAGCTCTGGTTTAATCTAAACACCACATGTTGACCAAATCTCACATCTATGGGGAAATCCAACACCATGAATTGATCCAATTCACAGCTCTAAGGTAAGCCATCACAACATCCACACTCCCCCTCTAAGGGAGCGACTAACGCATATGATTCAACCTGATCATTTAATTGTAGAGATAAAGAAACTAAAAATTTAGTACACAATTGTATAATAAGGTAGTTCATAATCATGTCATGTCAAGAAAGAATCACATTACCAACAAAAAACCAAATGAAAATCATATCAAGCATAGTTATCATAGGCTACACCTACACACACTACATGCGAATCATATCAAGAATAGGTATCTTGTGGATACACATACACACACCATATGTAAATCCTATCAAGAATAGGTCTCATGGGATACACACTCACAACATAAAATCATTGTGTCACAATTTACATATGTCAAATATGGTAAAGAATCCCTACCTCAAGGCCGATCACAAAACAAAATGCAACAGGAGAAGATCTAAGAGATGTGGATCATTATGATCATTCAAATGAAGAGAGGTCACCCTGACCACCTTATCTAGAATCATCCAATTCACATGACCAATAGAGGAGATGAATCTTTCCAAAAATTCACCATAAATTAATTTTAAAATCATTTGGATCCAAGGAACTAGAAATAGGAGGATAATGAATTGTTTAATAAATGGAATAACTATGTTTAAAGGGAATTAAATGTATTTTATTGACGATCGAACAAATTTACCCTTTGAAACACATGAAACCCAAAAATATCAGCAGCCATTTTGGTCATTTCAAATTCTAAAATAGTTTCCACCACATCATGGTGATTCCCACCATGTTCATGGCGTCTTTGATCACACCTAGCCTTGGCAACCTGACATGGGGACCAATACAGTGTGTTTTCAAGACCTTTTACATTTCGGGCTCACCATGCCTTGCATTACAATGTGGTGAGGATAATCTGGTCATGGTCTATAAGGACTCATAATGCTACATGCCTGAGACCATTCCCATATGTGGGCATGTTAGACCCACCCCTTTCACATAGGAAGTCTCTATACATAAAATTAGATAAACTAAGGCATGGTCCTGCCTGTGGTTCACCTAAAAATGACCAAATCCCCATTTAAGACACCAAGAAACCTCCAAATCTTCCTGAACCTAGATTAAACTATCACAAGGATTAGAACATACCTTCAAGAATTGTGGTTGTCCCAAATTTTCACCTCTTACAAATTCTTTTCCTCAAGAATATCTACAGAGGTTTGTTTGAACAACTTATGCCATTATGCCTAAATATCTTATTTATATTCGTAATTCTCTTCTTGGATAATACCATGCTACTATAGAACTTGAATGAGAGGAACTGTATTTCCCCAAAAAACCTTATCACTTCAATGCACAATCTGAATCGTTTATTCCACAAACGATGCATCAAGTTCCAACTTAACACTTTTTTTATTTGATCATATGTACAAGTTTTGTCTTCTATGTCTGAATATGAGTCATATGGAACACATTATTCACACCTTGATATCATGGAGGAAGTCCTAACCAATATCCCCCTCCTAATGTGTTTAATGATATTGAATGGTCTAAAAAACCATGATTCCAATTTCCCTTACCCCTATAATAATCGATGTCCTAGTTGAGGGGACACTTGCAAGAAGACCCGATCACCCATAATGAAAAAAAAATTTTATCTCCTATGATCAAAATACAATTATTGTGTACTCTATGAAGTAATTAGATTCTTCCAAAAAAACTTCAACATTGATGAGGTCTCCTGCACCATACTTGTCCCGTCAACTAAAGACTCACCCAAATCATGTCACATACATGAAATATTTTAAATTTATTTTTCAATTAATTTCCATTCATGTTTTTTGGGGATTCCCAAGGTTTTATGGAGGAATAAGTGAGTTTTCATAAATTGAGCCAAACCGTGAGCCCAATTACATATTTAAAAATATATTTTTTTTTCTTTTATAACTTTTTCAATTTTTAATATTTTTCACCCATTCCAATTTATAAATGTCCTCCCCTGATATATTAACACCAAAATTAAAATTTAGAACCTTTAGAAATCCATAAACAATGAGTATATTGGTTTTTATTTAAGGGATTGGGCCTTCCAAGAATCCCATATCCAGTTTTAAAAATGAATTTTATTTATTTAATAACGTATTCAATATTAAGTATTTTTCGGTGATTACAAGTCTCACACGAGCCCATTGCACCCAGATGCATGCCAAGCCTCTTTCCCCTCCACTTTGGAGCTCTTAGGAATCACTATTTAGGGACGAACTTCCAAGGGTTTCTCAAATCGGCCAGATTTGAGGAGGTAAGTTCTTTCCATCATAACTCTTTCAATTCCTACTCATTTTCTACCCTTTCCATGAATTTTATTCTAATTTTCATTAAGTGAAAAATTTATAGAGGGTAGAATTTAGAACCTAGGGTTTAACCTTGGTATTTCTAGTTCATTTCTTGTGGGTTTAGGGTTGATCTCGGTCCCTCTTGGTGCGGTGGTGGTGCGATTTGATTTTCGCACAAAGGATTCAAGGTTTTTACCAATTTGGTTGGTTATTCCACTTTGTATGAAATCCTTGTGACATAGATACTGGGTTTATTATATTTTCATGTTTAAACCATTGATTTGGTGCTGCAATAATTGGTTTTAGTGGTGTTTGAAATGAAACTGAATTTTAAGTGCCAATTTCATGTGAAATTTGTGGTTTTTTCATATAAATAATTTATTGGTTGATTAAGGGCTGATATTTAATTATTTAGTTGACCTTATTGAAAATTATAAGGGCTGAAAAAAAAAATTTAAATGTTATTATTCTTTGGTTGTTGCTGCGAAATTGGTTTTGGATGACATTTGTTAAGAAAATGGTTTTTGAGTACCAATTTTGTGTTGAATTGGGTGTTTTACATGGGTATTATATGCGATGCTTATTGGGATTGTTTTATAACTCATGTAATGAGTTTAAAGAAATTTTTAGGGTATTTTGGATTCTGTTTTAATAAATATGAGTATGAATATGGTACTAATGTGGGGTTTTCAAAGAGTTTTGGGTGCAAAACAAGGAAAGATTTGGAGAAGTTGTTTTATTGAAACTCAAAGTGTTTTGTTCTGTGTTTTAAATGGAATAAAATGTGTGTAGCTACTGTACTGATTTTATGTGACCAGTAGTGGTTTTTTATATGAAAATGGATATATGTATCAATCTATAATTTTTTTAGCACAAAGGGGGAAGCCTGGGAACCTAGGTGGGGCGGATGTGTACTAGTACGGCTAGTGGACTAGATGGGTTTTGTCCCTATTTCACCTAGCATTTGGATAATGAAAACTCTAATTCAACTATGTGGATGATTATTAGGGACCACTAGGTTATGTGTATGTTCCCTACTAGTGGATCGTGCATGATAATGGATTTTACTATGGTTACTTTACACCAAGGTATGAGGTACATGGGGCCCGAGACTATCTAGTGCCTAAGGGTATTCCCAATTTTTCTGATCATTTTGTTTGTGGATTTTTTCCCTTATTTTAGGGTTTGTTTGGTAGTAAATTATATTATCCAGAATTTCTATTTAAATGTGTCAACATTCTGTTTTTTTTTTGAAAAATGTTTTCAATTGAAAGTTACATTTCTTGGAATTTTAACACGGCGTTTCCTTGCGTCTTAAAACTGCTTGATTTTTCACATTGTTTTGCATGATCATTGGAATCATTGGGTGATATCCTATTGGTCTTAGGCTAACACCCTACTTACACCCCATGGGTTTAAGTAGACATTATTATGCTTGACTCAGGTAAAGGAAAGGCTAAGGGTGATGGCGGTTCAGGGTGTTAGTTATCATCCTTGGTATGGAGTTGAAGAGACGGCTTGAGGGTGATGACCCCTTGTCATGTGGAGTCCTTGGGGATGTCTTGTATTTGTCTTTATTTATATTTGGAAATTTTTTATTGTCTTTAAACCAATGTATTCAGTTCTGGTTTTTTCTTAATTCTTGTTTGGATAAAAAATTTTAGATTTATATTATGGATTGTTTTAATGTGTTATGATTTCATACTCGGGTAAATCGTTCCCAAACCTAAATCGATGATACCCGGGCACTTGTGCCAGCCCGTGGGGATAGGGAAAGTCGTTTGGACCTTGTCACAGGCCGGATTTGGTGCCGGTATTGGTGGAGACCATATTCGGTTCGTGACAAAATGGTATCAAAGCAGGTTAATGTTTTTGGGTTATACTGCCATTTTGGGACGAGTCGGGACAGACAGGAGCTAGGACGGTCAAGGCTTAGGGTTTTGGTTGTGAGTAGTGTGCCTGGCCCGCACCTCTCATGGAAGACCCTATTTCACCACAGGACGTTGGAATTTATGGATTGACTTCAGTTCTAGGTGAGACGTGTGGGCTACAGACCACACGTGGACATCAGGGGGAGGTGGAGTAGTTGTTTATTTTATTACTGGAGTGTTTATGTTATTTATAATTGAAGTATTTGATTAAAATTTTCATAATTGTGGTATTGATTATTGTTTTGTGACTGTTGCATTTTGTATAAACATGACTCCCTGAAAAGATCCCACGTGCCCACAGGAGGGAGCTAGAGAGAGTTCTCTCACACTGATTGATTGGAGGCTAGTCGAGGCTATGGTCCAGGCTGTCCAAGATTTGAGATAGGGAAAAAATCCTGCTCCTATTCCTACTAGGATATAAGAGACGGGTCCTAGAAAAGATAAATCTTAGGAGTTTCTAAAAAACCAACCTTCTACCTTTCAAGGTAGCTAAGAACCCCAGGAAGCAGAGGAATGGCTCGAGAAGATCGAGTGTATGTTTGAGTTCCGAGAAACACCCGAGGAGCTCAGGGTGAAGTGAACCTCCTTTCTATTGGAGGCTCCCAGCTAAAAGTGGTGGGAGTCAGTGCTTCAGACTGGGAAGAATGAGCAGATGCACTGGGGAGATTTGAAGGATGTCTTCAATAAACAGTATTTCCCTGAGGTGTTGGCTTTTTCTTGGTCCAGAGAGTTCATGGACCTTGTTCAAGGGAATCTATCTGTGATGGAGTATGCCAACTGTTTCACTAAGTTGGTTCGGTATGCTCTAGAAATCATCTCCAATGAGCAAGTGAAGGCCCAGAGGTTTTAGGAAGGCTTGCGACCAGGGATATACTACTAGGTGTTCTTATTTAAGCTAAGGACCTGTGATGAGGTCATTGATCGGGCGTGCATGGTGGAGATTGATAGGAAAGGAAAGGCTGGTTTCTTTGGTTCAGTATTAGCAGTGCACAGTGGCAGCTCCTCAGAGAAGAAAAGTAAGGAGGAGGATCATGTTAAGAAAGGAGGTGGCAGTTCAGGCCACTCTTCCAGACAGTTTTCTTTTGCGGCTTCTGATGCGAGATCAGTCGTGTGCCACCAGTGTGGGAAGCCCAGTCACAACCAACTAGAATGTCCACTTCCTCCGAATCCTTGTTACCAATGTGGAGGTATAGGGCATTTGCATCATTTCTGCGGTGTGGTACGTCCACTTCCGAGTGGGGTAGGGTTAGTGGCTTCAAGAGGAGTGCCATCACAGTCCGAGCCATCGAGGACTAGGGGATCTCGATTTGGCAGCCATGGTGGTAGGGATGGGTCATCATCTAGGAAGACCCAGTTCAGGACACAACCACAGACCAGCGGTCATCCTCAGGATGATACTGGACATCTCCATGTAGTGGATCAGGCACCAGTAGGATCAAAGGTGGGACTGTTGACAGTTCGAGGTACCGTTCTGATCGTATCTTCTATAGCTACTACTATTTAGGATACCAGAGCCTTTGTTTCATTTATTTATTCCCGTTTTTTGGACATGGTGAATTTTCCAACTGATTTGATGTCTTTCATGATGGAGTTGGTGACATCGCTAGGAAAGAAGAAGGAGTAGGGTCTCAAGTGCCCGTCGTGTGCGCTTTCTGTTTCAGGGGTCGAGATGGAGTGGGGAGTCTTGGTCTTAGATATGGACCCTTTTGACATCATTATTGGTATGGATTGGATAGTACACTTCCAGGCACATATAGATTACTACAGGTGGCGAGTGAGTTTCATGACACCTGATGGGAGTCGTTAGGTTTTTGGGGAGAATGGGATCATCAGACAGGTCGCGTATGACCTCCACTCCGAGATTTTGGGAAGTCTTACCTTCTAGTTTTCATCATTCATGCTTGAGGATGATGTTATTTCCCCTGGAACTTCACTACCTCATGTAGCGAATGAGTTTCCAGAGGTATTACTGGATGATTTCTCAGGTATTCCCCCGGAGCGGGATGTGGTGTTTTCGATTGATCTAGCACCGGAAACACAACCGATATCTCTTCCCTCTTATCGCATGGACCCCACCGAGCAGATGGAATTAAAGATACAGCTGGAGGACTTAGAATCCAAAGGATTCATTCACCCGAGCATCTCTCCTTGGGCCGCTTCTATGTTGTCCATGAAAAATGCTGACAGATCGCTCCCTTGTGCATTGACTATCGGAAGATGAATAAGGTGAAAATTAAGAACAATTACCCTTTTCCTAAAATATATTATTTTCTCGACCAGTTGAAGGGGGTGAAGTGGTTATAAAAAATAGACTTGCATTTGGGGTATCATTAACTCCAGGTGAAAGAGTCAGATATCCCAAAGACAGCCTTCTGAAGTAGGTGCGACCACTTTGAATATTTGGTCATGCCCTTCGGATTGACCAATGATCCAATAGTCTTTATTGAACTCGTGAATAGGGTGTTTCATCAGTATCTAAATTCCTTCATTGTGGTGTTCTTGGATGAAATTATGGTATACTCTGGCTCTAAGGAGGAACACGAACAACATTTGAAGATCATTTTGGGTACATTATGGGATCACCACCTCTATGCAAAGTTGTCAAAGTTAACTTTTTTGGATCGGGGAAGTGAGATTTCTAGGGAATGTGATCTATGAGTAGGGGGTTTCAGTGGACCCTCAGAAGATTAGTGCGATTATGTCATGGGAGCAGCAGAATAATGTGTTCGAGATCAGGAGTTTCTTTGGCCTGGCTGGTTATTACAAGCGATTCGTTCGGGATTTCTCTTGGCTTGCTTCACCAATGACTACGCTCACCCTAAAAAGGGGTGAAGTTTGTATGGGGTCCAGAATGTTGGCATTATTCAAGGAGCTGAAGAGGCGGTTTACTACCACCCCCTGTGATGATTTTTCCTGAGGCTAGGAAGGGGTATGTGGTCTATTGTGATGCTTTAGGTATGGGTCTTGGGTGCGTGCTTATGCATGATAATCACGTGGTGGCGTATGGCTCTCACCATCTCCGACAACATGAAAAGAATTACCCAACCCATGACTTGGATTTGGTAGCAGTGATGCATGATTTAAAGACTTGGTGTCACTACCTCTTTGGGGAAAAGTTTGTGGTCTATTATGATCACAAAATCATAGCCTATATCTTCTCGCAGAAGGACCACAACTTGAGGAAGTGTTGCTGGATTGAGTACTTGAAGGGGTTGAACATTGACATTGTCTATACCCCAGAAAGGGTAATGTGGTGGTTGACGCTTGGAGAAGAAGAGTTCCAGTGCTGGCTTTGAGGAAGTCTAGAGATGAATGTAATTTTGTGGGCTATTTTCTCAGATTCATGTGGAGACCAGTGAACATAGTGGAGGGGAATTCTTGGAGAGTATCCATTTGACTCCTTCTCTATCAGAGTGTATTCAGTGGGAACAGCCCATTGATGATATTTGTCAGCGTTCGAAGCAATTTCTTCATGGTGGGGAGACATCCTCTGATTGGTCGTCGTCTTGCAAGGGAATATTGTGATTCAAGGTCCATTCAATAGTTCCGTTATCACTACCGAAGGTGGTGATGTAGGATAGCGACTAGTCTTAGTGGGCTATCAATCTGGGTGCTACTAAGATGTATTATGATGTCCGTCGGAAGTTTTGGTGGCCTGGTATGAGATCGGACATAGCGGACCTTGTGTCGAGATGCTACACATGCTAGTAGGTGAAAGCAGACCACCAAAGGCCCTCCGGTTTGCTCCATCCACTACCCATTCCTACCTGGAAGTGGGATGAGGTCACCATGGGATTCATTTTTGGATTACCTCATACACCTTGGGGTAAGAATTCCATTTGAGTGGTGATTGATTGTCTGAACAAATCATCCCACTTCATTCTGATAAAAGATACAACTAAAGTGGATGAGTTGGGCCATTTGTATCTTCAGGAAGTCGTGAGACTCCATGGAATAACATCAACAGTTTTCTTAGATAGAGACCCCCGCTTCACTTCTAGATTTTGGGAAGGCCTTCAGAAGGCCTTGGGGTCTCAGATTAAGATGAGCATGACATACCACCCTCAGACGGATGGTCAGACAGAGCGGGAAAATCAGATTTTGGAGGACATGCTTCGTGCATGTGTCATGGACATTGGAGGTTCTTGGGATATCCATTTGGTATTGGTTGTGTTTTATTATAATAACAGTTACCAATCCTCGATTTGAATGGCCCCTTTTGAGGTGATCTTCAGTCGGCCATGTCGGTCCCCCTATGTTGGGCTGAGGTAGGAGAGACATCACTGTTGGGGCCGAGCCTTGTGCAGGAGACTTCTGAGAAGGACGAGTTGACCAGGAAATGCTTGTTGATAGCTCAGAGTCGTCATAAATCTTATGCTGACTAGAGGCATCGAGACCTAGAGTTTTTTGTGGGTGACAGGGTATTCTTGAAGGTGTCCCCTCGTCTGGGCCATCGTTGATTGGGGAAGCAAGGTAAGCTGATGCCGCGGTATGTCAGGCCCTTTGAGATCACCAAGAATATTGGAAAGGTGGAATATAGGTTGGATTTACCTTCTCAGTTTACATCAATCCATGATGTCTTCCAGGTCTCCCAGTTAAATAAATACAACCTGGATCCATCCCATGTGCTGAGTTGGGAATAACTGGAGCTAGAGACTGATTTGTCTGTTATTGACCAGCCGGTGAAAATAGTGGACTCCCAATAGAAGGTGCTTCGAGGGAAGTCCATTACGTTGGTCTGGGTTTGTTGGAATCATGGTAATGATACACATGAGACATGGGATCATAAGTCATGCGTTGAGGAATAATATCCTTTCCAGTTTTCTGATCAAGCTTCAGGTTGACATTCCAGGACGGAAAAGTTTAATGGTGGGAAGAATTGTCACATACATGAAATATTTTAATGGTATTTTTCATTTAATTTCCATTCAAGCTAGGTTTTTGGGGTTTTCCTAGGTTATATGGAGGAATAAGTGAGTTTTCATGAATTGGGCCAAACCGTGAGCCCAATTCCAGATTTAAACAAAAATTTTGTTTCTTTTATAAATTTTTCATTTTTTAATATTTTTCACTCATTCCAATTCATAAATGTCCTCCCCTGAAATACTAACACCATAATTGAAATTTAGAACCTTTATAAATCTATAAAAATGGTGTATTTGGGTTTTTATTTAAGGGATTGGGCCTTCCCGGAAGCCCATATCCAGTTTTAAAAATGAATTTTATTTATTTAATACTTTATTCAATATTAAGTATTTTTTTGATGATTCTAAGTCTCACACAAGCCCATTGCACTCGTCTTCATGACTAGACTCTCTCCCCCCACTCTTTTAAGCTTTTAAGAATCGTTATTTAGGGACGAACTTCATAGGGTTTCTCAAATCGGCCAGATTTGAGGAGCCATGTACTTTCCATCACGACTATTTCAATTATTACTCCTTTTCTCCCCTTTCCATGAAGTTTATTCTCATTTTCATGAATTAACAAATGTCCAGAGGGTAGGGTTTTGAACCTAGGGTTTAACCTTGGGTTTTCTAGGTCATTTATTTTGGTTTTAGGATTGATCTCGGTCCCTCTTGGTGTGGTAGTGGTGCAATTTGATTTTCACACAAAGGATTCAAGGATTTTACTAATTTGGTAGGTCATTACACTTTTTATGAAATACTTGTGACATATCTACTGTGTTTATTATATTTTCATGTTTAACCCATTGATTTGGTGCTGAATTTTTTTTAGTGGTGTTTGTAATGCAAGTGAATTTTAAGTGCTAATTTCATGTGAAATTTGTGTTTTCTTTCATATAAACCTTTTATTGGTTGATTAAGGGTTGCCTTTTAATTATATAGTTGACCTTATTGAATTGTATTAGGTATGAAAATAATGTTTTAAATGTTATTATACTTTGTTTGTTTCTTTGAAATTGGTTTTGGATGACGTTTGTTAAGAAAATGGTTTTTGAGTACCAATTTGGTGTTGAATTGGGTGTTTTACATGGGTATTCAATGCGATGATTATTGGGATTGTTTTATATCTCATGTAATGAGTTTAAAGAAATGATTAGGGTGTTTTGGATTATTTTTTGACAAATATGAGTATGAATATGGTGTTCAAGTGGGGTTTTCGAAATGTTTTGGGTGCAAAACAAGGAAAGATTTGGAGAAGTTGTTTTATTGAAACTCAAAGTGTTTTGTTGTGTGTTTTAAATTGTATAAAATGTGTGTAGATACTGTTGTAACATCCCAGTTCCAGATGACATCCAGAGGCGTCCCGTACATGGTTGGTCACATGGCCTCAAGCGCATTTCCCCAAATGCCATAGGCTGCCAACTAGAAGCGAGGGCTTTGGGTGTGATGGTGGAGAAACTATGCCCTCATTGACAGAGTAACACAGTGGAAGATATACAATTATACAATAACGAAAGTAGTAAATATACAAAAATAGTAAATAATGGAAGACTAATAAATTAGAAACTGGTGAAAAATATATAAATGATGCATGATACAAATGTGTCTAGGAAAGTAGCCAAACAAGTCACAATGCTGAATACAGTACTAAACCGAAGAACAAAAGGAAAAAGGATAAAAACTCCTCAGCATCGAAAGACTGAACTTGGTCCCATGCTCTCCAGCTCAAATGAAATCCATAACCAGAAGTAGAAGAGTTCTTTCCCTTATCTATACCTACAACAATATAATCTGTTTAGGCCCAAAAGCATGGACCAAACAGGGTGTGAGACTAAATCCCCATATGTAACCACCACGAGACCTGTGCCTAAAATTTAGTGAATATATGATAGGTAAAAGTATATAAAGTAGTAAATAAGAAAGTACTCAGCAGAAAACAATCCACAGTTTCTATCATTTAATTTATAAACAAGTAAGCAACCACTCAATCAAGTAGAACAAACTGGTAACCCTCGAGTAGTTCTCACAGCCTAACCCCTATGGTTCAACCAACAAGTACTAGAAACCCTCTTGGAGGCACACACAGTCTCAACCCTCTGGTTCAGTCAAAGAATAGATTCTCTGGGGAAGCACTCACCGTCAATTCCTCCTATAGTCTGATATCGTACTAAAGGAACTCTGGGGAAGCACTCAACATCTCATCCCCCCTGTGGCCCACGTCGAGGTACTACAGACACTCTGAGGAATTACTCAACATAAATTCCCTCTGTGGTATCACATCGTATTATAAAGACACTCTAGAGAAGACCTTACACCCATTCTCCTTATGGTCTACTACATTGTGTTCTCACAAACCTGTGTAAATTCAGCAAGTATCGCATCACATAACGAACAATGTAACCTCAAGAAATACTTGGCTAGAATTCTACAGTATCTAAACATGGAAGAACAATAGTCACACCATCCTACAATACTAGGCCTAGGAAAACAAATAAAGTCAAAAAGGTAAACTATACCCAAAGGTCCAGAAAGGCAAGAAAATTCTTGTCAAACACTTCCAAATCCTAACAATTATCCCAAAACACAATCAAAATCCTCTACTCTAGCATACAAGAAAATAAGGCAACCAAATGGGGCTAAACGATAAACATGCAATACCCCGTTCAAGGTTATTGGTGGAATTTGCACAAAATATTCAAATACTTTCAATAGGAAGGCACAAACCACCTAACTTGGGGTTAAGAGATCAATATACTTGAATGAAAAGGCTTGAAGCTCTCTAGAAATTCATATATCTACGAAAACACATAAAACATTCAACCTACGATAACTTGGAAAAGAGGAGGAATTGGAAAATGATGTTCTACAAGAAGAGAGAACTCACCGATGCAATTCCAGCGCAACCGACAGCGGCTAATTCAGAGAATAGACGGAGGATTGGGGGATCAGAGAAGTTTTAGTGCCGTACGGTTTCTCTCGGTCAAACGAGATCTAAAAGAAGACACTTCTGTTGATCATATGCATGCCCAGTCTGTTTAATGAAGAAAAAGTACATGATGTGTAATTTTGGAGTACACAGAGTGTACTCACCTTTTTTGTACTCTGCTTTAAGCGGCCTCCACATCACCCCACATGACCATGTGTGTGGCCAGAACATGGCCAGCACACGACCTCATGCGAAAAAAAATTAGACGGTGTGTACTCATAAATTACATGACATGTACTTAAAAAATTTCCTGAAACTCCTCTTTTCTCAAAAACACCAGAAAAATGAAAAAACATACCTGAAAAGAAGTTTCAGGTTCTTAAAAACTTACCCCCTTAAAAAAATTTGTCCTCGAATTTCCATAGCATGGCATAGAAGAGGAACCCTCGAACAACTCCGGCCACTGTGATCGTACATCAGCCTCCCTCTCCCAAGTCTCATCCCGTAATCACCTGTGTTTTCATAGCACTTGTACCAGAGGAATAGACCGGCCACAAAGAACCTTAGTATTATGATCGATAATCCTGATAGGATGCTCTTCAAAAGATGCATCCACCTCCAACTCGACTTCCTCATGTTGGAAATCATGAGAAAAGTCTGAAAAGTAACGTCAGAGCTGAGAAACGTGGAAGATGTCGTGCATAGACCAGTGCCTATGAGGTAACTACAACTGATAGGAAACTGGACCGACTCTCTCCAACACCTCAAATGGCCCGACGTACCTCGGTGAAAGATTACCCTATCTCTTAATTCGCCTGTGTACCAACCTCGGTGTGACACACAGGAAAACCTGATCCCCATCCTCGAACTCCAGAGGTCGTCTCTGCTGATCGACATAAGACTTCTGTCAAGACTGCGCAGTAGCCATCTGTTGACCTCACCTGTTTTGATAATCTCAATTATGTTTTAATATGCTTTGAAAATCCCAAAAATAATGTTTATTCATATATTAATTACTTTTTCATCCTACTATTTAGTTGATAATAAAATCAAAATGATCTTCGGAATATGTTAATCAATGTTTATCTATGTTTATATATACTTTGAAATAATTCTAACTCAATATGCATATGTGTTTCATAGAATAGTTAATTATTATGTGTTTCATAGAACAGATAAGTGTTATGTGTTTCATTGAACATATAAGTGTTAAGTCCACTGGTATGCACATAGTTACTGATATAGGCAAACATAGACCAACTAGTACTTAGTCTACTAATAGACAAAGGTTACCAATATAATGAATAGACATAGTCCCTGAAACAAAACAGAGCTATCGGTATGTAGAAGTCTACCGGTATGCAATCTACCATTACAGAAAGGTCACCGATACGCAGAGCTACCGGTATGAATAAGTCCACCGGTAAACAAATTTCACTGATTGATCAAGTCTACCGATAAAGTCTATGAAGTCCACCGATAAATAGCTGCTGATACAAAGTCTATCGGTAAGTATAGTTACCAATACAGACAGAGTCACTGATTATAGTAGCTACTGGTACAAGCGAGTTACTGATAGACAAGAAGAGATACCGACAGACAGCTACCGATACAAGAAGAGCAACCGATAGAAGGTGTTACTGATACACAAAGCTACTGTTACACTGGGTAACCGTTACCATTAAAATTCTACCGACAGAGAGCTATTGATGAAAGATGAGTGTTAACCAGTCATTGTTACTCAAACCCTTTACCTTGTCAATATTATTTATTTATTAAGAAATGATCATATTTGATAATTTTAATGAAGTTAATCTTATTTAATGATAGTTGTTGGCATGTCAGGGAACCACAACTCATACCTGTAAAAAGGTAATCATTCCCATTACCGGAGCTGAAATCTATAAAAGGAAGGACAAAGGCTGGAAGAAAAGGGGTGCTGAAAAGTGATGAACAATGTTGCATACAGACAAAAAATAAAGGCTACATCCATACTGAAAGAACACTAGACATACATGAGGCCTTTCATATGAGAAGAGAACACAAGCTGAACTCAAGACAAGAATTGAATATCTACATTGATCTCTTATTGCACTCAAGCTGATCAAGCTGATCAAATTGAACCTGAAGAAAACGACCCACTGTTTTTCAGAAAAAAAATCTGAAAAGGACTCAGAAGCATTTTTAATTAATCAAAGGAGTCCCGACCTACACTTCAAATTGGTAGAGAATTCTAAACTCATATCTACTCTCTCGATGATTCTTTTATTTACATTTTGAGCAGTGTGTGTACTCTGTATATTCTATACTCACACCGTCTCCTATGCTAAAATGGATGATTTCTAAATCCTCACAAAAACAATCTGTAACTCTCTTGTATCCCACTATGTATAGTGGTAGAGGTCAAGTAGGAATTGTAAAACCAATGTGCTGTTGTTTTGTTTTCCCATGAAGAACTGTGGTAGAGGTCTTAGTACCTCGATAGTCTTTTTACTGTTGTTTACCCTAATCCAGGGAGTGGATCAAAATTTATATAAATTTTTTGAGAGGAATAAGTCTCGGCTTGAGACTAAACCTATTGGTTATATCTACTGTGCATCTTAGATTAAGTCTAAAATATAGTATAATTTTTTTATTCCGCTGCTAATTACTTTAAATATAATTTTTTTTAAATTTACTTTGATAGTTAATCTAGCAAGTGTTTGTAACTATTGTAAATCAGTAGGTTATTTTCAAAAGAAAATTTAATCTTATTATTAAATTAACTCATACCTAATCAATCTATTGAGAACCTAATCTAACCCTTACAGTTTTACAAATTCACTACAGTTTAACTTAGTTTTTCATTGGGGGATTTTAATAGAATGATTTTAACAGAAATTTTTAATTGGAACTCAATTCACCCCCTCTTGAGTATCCACTCCGACCAACATTTGGTATCATAGGATTTTTGTTATTTATAAAGGGTTTTTTAATACTTTGTTTTTAAACTATGATTTTAGTTCTATCTTAAAGATATTAATTTTTTTTAGTTCAAAATTTTATCTCTTTAAATATATTTTCTAAAATCTTATTATGGATAATAGATTAGAATGTACTGATACCAACATGCCACCTTTCTTAATGGTGTTAATTATTCTCAGTGGAAGCTTAAAATGAAAATTCATTTAGAGAGTATGGGATTTGACATCTGGACTGCTATAGAGACTCAACATACGATTCCAGAAATTGAAATAACTACTTGGGATGAACATACTAAAACTGCTTACAATAATAATTGTAAAGCAATGAATGCTTTATATTGTTCTTTAAGAGAAGAGGAATTTAATAGAATATCTTCTTGTAAAACTGCTTATGAAATTTGGGATACTTTGGGTGTTTCTCAGGAGGGAACAACCAATGTTAAGGAAATGATATTGAATACCTATACTATTAAGTATGATAATTTTAAAATGAAGCCTGATGAACCTATTTCTGACATGTATCTCAGATTCAATGAGATTGTCAACACTATGAGCATACTTGGAAAAGATGTTCCTGTAAAAGAACAGATCATGTGAATATTAAGATGTCTGCCAAACAGATGGAGAGGCACATCAGTTTCAATTAGAGAATCCTGTGATATTGGTGCTTTACCTGTTAAGGAATTAATTGGTATGCTTATGATGTATGAAGAAGTAATGAAGGTAAACAAGGAAGAATATGATGAACCAAAAAAGAAGTCGGTAGCATTTAAATATACTGCCTCAAAGAGCAAGGATAAGGATAAAGTTCACATACCTACTGAAAGCTCAACAAGTGAAAGTTCATATTTTGATAGTGATGCTGAAATGGCTCAAATAGCCAGGAGATTTAAGAAATTCTATAGGAAGAAGAAATTATTCAAAAAATCAAATTATAAGGGAAAGTATCACAATAAAGGTCATCAGAAAAAGGACTGGAAAAGTCTGATAGAAGTGATGACATTGTCTACTATGAATGAAAAAGTAAAGAACATGTGAAAGTAGACTATTCAAAGTTAAAGTTCAAGAAGATATGACTATAAAAACAACAAGTAGAAGAAAGAAATGAAAGAAACTTGGAGTGCTTCAAAAAATAGTTCAAGTGATTTTGATTCTACTAAGGATTGAAAATCTCAAAAAACTTATATGTGTTTCATGACAAACACATCTGAGGTAACATTGGATACTCCTGATTTAAATTCATATTATTATGAAGTTGATTTTGATTCTGAATCTGAAATTATGTCTAGTGAAGAGTTATTTGAATATTGTAATATGCTAGAAGAAACCTGTAATGAATTTAAGTAAAAGTATAAATCTTTAAAGAAATATCATGACTTAACCAGTCCTATTAAATCTTCCCTTGATATAGAAACGGAAAAGAATGCTCAATTACTTAAGGAAAACACTGAAATAAAATTGTCTAATGAGAATTTAAGGAAGGACTTAGAAAAAATCACAAATGGAAAGAATACTCTAACTCAAATGCTAGGAAAACAAGTGGCACCAAAATATACCATTGGAATAGGCTATCAGCCTGGAAAGAGACAGATTACTAAAACTAGATTTATTCCTAAATCTGGATAGAATTCTGCTAGTTGTAGTTTTGGAAATTCATATTCTTCAACTAGTTATTCACATGGCTATAGATGAAATAAATTATATCTTTCAAAATAGTTTGAATCTATTGATTGTATGAGACCCATTAGACAATTTTGGGTTCCAAAACATTTTTTTTCTAACTTATCTAGACCCAAGAAAATCTGGGTACCAAAATAATTTTCTGTTTAAACATGTTTTGTAAGAATCTTGCTTGAAAAGTTCCCATAAGAAGTAATGGTACTTTAACATTGGATGTTCAAGGCATATGACTAGAGATTACTCATTCTTAAAGAGTTTAATCAATGTTTATGGAGGCCATGTAACCTTTTGTGATAATTCAAAAGGAAAAATCATCAGTGTAGGCAAGATTGGTAACACTGATTCAGTTTTAATTTCTAAAGTTTTTTTGTTAACGGACTGAAATATAATCTGTTATGTATTTCTCAGTTTTGTGATGATGGTTTCAATGTTAAATTTGAAAATGATTATTGTAATGTTTTTAATTCTAAAAATGTTTTAGTATTTTCTTCTTTGAGAAATGAAAATGTATATGCAGTTGATTTAAATTCTTTAGCTAAACAAAACATTACTTGCTTAAATGCTTTTCATAAAGAGTCTTGGTTATGGAACAGAAGATTAGGACACAAAAACATTAATTCACTTAGAAAACTGACTAGGAAGAACTTAGTTAGAGACCTACCTCAACTAACATTCTCAATAGAAAAAGTTTGTAATCCCTGTCAAAAGGGAAAGCAACATAAAGTTTCTTTTAAATCAAAGAAAGAAGTTTCAACTTCTCAACCACTTTAGTTGGTTCACATGGATTTGTTTTGACCTTCTAGAGTTTCTAGTTTAAATGAGAATCACTATATCTATGTCTTAGTAGATTATTTTTCTAGATACACTTGGGTATACTTTTTATCTCAAAAAAGTGAAGCTTGTTCTTACTTTATTAAATACTCCAAGTCTGTAGAAAACCTTAGTGGACTTAAGATTAAGACCCTCAGAAGTGATCATGGTCGTGAGTTTGAAAATAATGAGTTTGAATCTTATTTCTCACACAATGGCTATAGTCACAACTTTTCTTCCCCTAGAACACATCAACGGAATGGTGTAGTAGAAAGAAGAAACAGAACCCTTCAAGAAATTGCAAGAACTATGCTTAATGAGTATGACATACCTGTTTACTTTTGGGATGAAGCTATAAACTTAGCTTGTTATATTATAAATAGTGTCCTAATTAGACCTATTCTCAAGAATACCCCTTATGATTTGTGGAACCATAGGAAAACTAAGGTTAATTACTTCATAGTTTTTGGTTGCAAAGTCTTTATTCTCAATACTATGGATAATCTTGAAAAGTTTGATTCTAAAAGTGATGAAGGAATTTTTCTTAGTTATTCTTTAACTATAAAGGCTTATAGAGTTTTTAATAAAATAACTAAATGTGTGGAAGAATCTATTCACATAAATTTTGATGAAACTGATCCACATGAACCTAAATCTCCTCTTGAAAATCTTGGAGAAGATTTGTCTGTTCTGGACCATAATGATAAAATCAATGAACCTGTTGTATAGACATCCAGTTCGGGAAACTTTCCAGAATCTATTTCTGTAGAACCTGAATCTAGATAATAACCTAAAATTTCTAGTCCCACCTTTACTAGATCAACTAGTATTCTAAAGAATCATCCTTTAGATGCTGTTGTTAGTAATCTTGATAGAGGGACACAGACTAGAGCTTCTCTAAGAAACCAGGTTGAACATCAAGCTTTTATTTAACATCTAGAACCTAAAAATATCAATGATACAATCAATGATGAATTTTGGGTAATGGCTATGCAAGAAGAATTAAATCAATTTTAAAGAAACAATGCTTGGGAATTAGTTGATAGACCTAAGGACACTTTGACCATAGACACTAAATGAGTTTTTAGAAACAAAGTTGATGAGTCTAGAAATATAGTTAGAAATAAAGAAAGGCTAGTTGCACAAGGATATAGTCAAGATTAAGGAATATATTATGAGGAAACCTTTTCCCCTGTAGCTATATTAGAATCTATTAGGATTCTACTTGCCTATGCTGCTCGTTTTAATTTCACGTTATATCAAATGGATGTTAAAAGTGCTTTTCTAAATGGTTTTATAGTTGAAGATGTTTTTGTTGAACAACCACCTAGATTTAATAATTATCATCTTTCAAATCGAGTTTTTAAGCTATCTAAAGCTTTATATGGTTTAAAACAAGCTACATGAGCTTGGTATGATAGACTTAGCAATTTTGTTATTTCAAAAGGTATTACAAAAGGGAAAAATGATCCAAATATTTTTATTAAATGAATTTCTAAAGATGTTTTGATTGTACAAATCTATGTTGATGATATTATTTTTGGATATTCTAAACATTCATTATGTAATGATTTTTCAAAGAGTATGAAAAATGAATTTGAAATGAGTTTAATGGGAGAAATCAAATATTTTCATGGGATTAATGTTTTTCAAAATGAAAATGGTATTATTTTAAACCAAAGTAAATATACAAAGGATATTTTAAAATGTTTTTGATTAGATAGTATTAAGGAAAGTGGTACACCCATGAGTACTACTTGTAAGTTGGACATTGATGAATCTGGGAAACCAGTTGATCAAAAAAATTACAGAGGAATGATTGGAAGTATGCTTTACCTTACTGCTAGTTGACCATATATTATGATTAGTGTGTGTATGTGTGAAAGATTTAAATGTAATCCAAAAGAATCCCATTTTCTTACTGTTAAAATAATTTTTAAATATCTTAAACATACTGCTAACTTAGGATTGTTTTATCCAAAAGGACAATATTTTGACATAATGAGTTATTCAGATGATGAATTTTTTGGTTGAAAGTTTGATAGAAAAAGAACATCTAGAACATGTCATTTATTGGGAAAATACTTATTATCATGGTGTAGTAAGAAGCAGAATTCTGTTGCATTTTCTACTATTGAAGCAGAGTATATAGCTGCTGGTTTTTGCTGTGTACAAATTCTATGGATGAAACACACTCTCTTGGACTAAGGATATCAATTTAGACATGTATCTATTAACTGTGATAATAAAAGTTTAATTAACATATCTAATAATCACATGTCTCACTCTAGGACCAAACACATTGACGTAAGGCACCACTTTTTAAGATATCATTACTAAAAAGGTGATATCACTCTTGAATTTACAGGTACTGAACATCAATTAGCTGACATATTCACCAAACCTTTAATCTTCGATAAGTTAAATTACATTAGACATGAGTTAGGAATGATATATCACTATTAGAAACCTCACCGGTATGGACCTCACTGTTGTACCTCACCGGTATGGACCTCACTGTTCTACCTCACCAGTATGGACCTCACAATTAGTTGACCCCACTGATAGATAAACGTCACAGTTAAGAATTATCACCGGTACATATTACCATTGGGTCACTCTGTTTTCAAAGTTTTTTATATTTAGACGCCATAATCTGTATTGTTTACATTATATTTATTATGTTTTATTTATTTGCTTTATGATTCCTAAATGATAAAACACAAGTCTTAACCTCTCTCGATCCACCTCAATCCCCTTACCTTCAAACCTTAGCTCTCAAACCTTTGAACCCTAAGCCTCGCGATTCAATGGAAAGAGTAAAGATACCTTCAATCAGTGGAAATGAAGATGAACCGAGTGCTAAGAGACTCAAAGGCGAGTCTAGTAGTGGAAGTGAAGTGAAGAAACCCACAAATCTACATCTTGTTCAAAGGGAGATAGTAGCTGAAAAGGAGCTGTGTGCAGAATGGCTAATGTCAAGTGAATCATTAGTTTTAGAAGTTCTAGAAGATCAGAAATGGATAGAATGCTTCTCAAACAACAATTCCCCCTACTATCTAAAGCTGATAAAAGATTTCTATGTGTATGTTCGGTTTGAGAAATCAAAAGTTGAGAATAGGATGGTATCTGTTGTGAATAGAAAGGAGATAAATTTTTCTTCTATTGAGTGGGATGAATGCCTGAAGGTTCCACACAAAGGTGTTTTTGGATATTTCTCGAATCAGTACCTCCTACCAGTAATATCATTAAGTAGGAAACTTCTTTGGAAGAGCTAACAGGAAATGAAACTCCTAGAAAAGTAGTGGCTGTAGAAATGAATGGAGAGAACCGGATGCTGTTTAAGTTCATTCAGAATGTTTTAATTATAAGTAGAGGGGATTTTTCAAATCTCAAATACCAGGATATTTACTTGATGCATCTGTTAATACATGGTGTTAAGGTAAATTTTTGCAGGCTATTAATGGTTTTGATTGAGGATATGACTAGGCCAAAGTGAAAAACCAATGCCTTATTCTTTTCCAATTTGATCTCTGTGATGATCAAAGTAAAAGGAGTAGCTGAGTCTCAGGATGAGATAGTGGTGGTAAGGAACAACTTCTATATCACTAGCATAGTATGTAAGTACATGAAGATTAATTAAAATCCCTGGAAAAGAGAGTGGGTTTCTGATGATAAGAAGTTATATGATAAGTTTAATCCTATGGATCATCCTTTTAGGCCTATGGATGTGAGGGATCCAGGTCTAGGACCTGATGAGGAGGAGCCATAGTATAGTGATGATTCAAAAGAGGAGGATTCCTCTATAGAAGATGAAGGAGATCTAAACTTGCTTCCTAGCCCAACTCCTAAAGTTGTATCACTAGAAAAGGAAAGCATTTATTTGAACCTACCTAGTACAAAAACTATTTTGGGTGTAAGCAATGAAGAGGCACCTGTGGCTGAGGAAGACCAATAGAGATCAGATCAGGAAGAGGCTACCTCAGAGAATGAGGAAGAGGAAAGAGAATAAAAAACTGAAGCATCTTCTTCTACCACCTTGAGTTTGAGTCCTCTGATTGGAAGTTCTGCTATGCCGTTAGAGGTTGTTCTTGTTGAAGTTGATAGACATGCTCTGATTCCTGAGGAGCCTCTTTCTATTGAATAAATGGAGATGGTTGTGCAAGACTCTTCTTAGAAAGACCAAGCAGCTGAGGGTGCTATTTCTCTATAAGAGAATGTACCAGTTGAGGGGGAGCATCCAACCAGATTTGGCAGTGTTTTAGTGGCTGTTGAGTTTGAAGACTGGGCAGAGGACCCGGGGTTTGTAGTTTGTGGATTGGATTACCCAGATTCTGATAATGAGACATCCTTAAGTCCACCAAAAGTTAATTATGATATTCAGTCTGAGATATTACTTGAGAACGTGGTAAGAAAATATGATCTAAATCAGTTGAAGTATGATCTTAAGACATATTTTGTTGAAGAAATAAGTAAAATGGAAGCATCCTTAGTGTCATCCATTCAATCGGTTATAAATAACTCAGTGAACAGTTTTGTGTCTGAAAGAGAACCTGTTGTTGTGCCTGCTAATATAGTCACCAGGGATGACTTAGAATCTTTGAAGTCTGAGATGAAATAGTGTTTGAGTGTTTATATTGCTGAGTTAAAGTGTCTCTTTGTTGAAGAGATGAGCAATATGGAAAAGTATTTTGAACTCTCTCTTGGTTTTAATGTTTCAACCTTTGTGGCAGAGATAGTGGATGAAATCACAAATTTACAAAATTAGGTTTCTATCTTGACAGAGGATTTTGAAGTTCTAAAGAAATTAGTTGTCTCTATGGAATCCTATATGAGTTCTAAATATCAAACAGACAAGGATTTGGCCTATGTGAAGAGTGTAGTCAGCCAAATGGTCTCAGTTTTTGAGGAGTTTAATCATTCCATAACAAAGCATGTTAGCACCCAAGATTCTGTAGTGAAAAATCTTATTAGTTGTCTAACTAAGAGTTTCAAGGAAACTGTGACTTTTTCTATTGGTTCTCTTGCTTTGAGACCTTCAATTGAATTGGATCAGATTAGAGCATTGCTGAAGGAGGATCTTGGTTTAGCTTCAACCAGTAGCTCTATGGACTCATCTTCTATGACCCAAGTGGTGTCTACCACTAGAGATATAATGAAGACAGTCCATGATTTTATGATAGAAGCCTCTGATTCTCAGAAATAAGTGAAAGACAAGGTAGATTACTATTTCCAAAGGGTTTACACCAAGCATCAGCTCAATAATCATTTCAAGATTATGTTAGAAAACATGAAGCTAACACCAATAAATCAAGCATTCAGGGAACAAGTAAGCAAACTTAGGGAGCTAAGTCTAGCTTTAGAAAAATTTAGGGAAAACAAGGATGATTTCATCTCTGCTATGGAAAGAGGAGGAGGAATCATTATGGATTTCAGAAATCTCTTATTTCTTTTCTTGCATGTTGATGCTCGGCTAGTGATTGTACCTCCGGTTTTCCCTGCCTCTACCTCTGCTAATTCTCCTACTCAGATGACTCCAGCCCAAGCCATCCCCAGCCTTACTCATATGATCACTTAGAGAGCTACACATTACAGAACATAAATAGTTTCAGTAGCTCAGCCTTCTCTGATCATTTTTAGTGTTCCCAAGCCTCCACCTACATCCACCACACCTGAATCCTCTTCTGATCCCAAGGGAAAATCTCTTGATGAGGATGTGGATTGATTAGTGGCTTGGATATTTTATAGGAATCACCTATATTTCCTTTTCCATTTATGTATTTATTTGTATCTGTTTGCCCCAAGGAATATATATGATCTTACTTTCTTTTACCCTATGTTACTTCTATTTTCCTGAATTTTCGTTTTGTCTCACTTTTTGCTAATCACAAAGGGGCAGAAATACTATCTAAATACTATCTAAGGAACATATATAGAGGAGAAATAATATCTAAGGGGAGAAAAGACTTGATATGACAAAATATGTAAGGACAAAGGGAGAGAAAAATGAGATATATGAGTATAAGAAAGGGGGAGACCTATAAGAATTATGAGAAATATAATTTTACCATATAATACCTCTGATACATTTGTTTTATAATTCTAGTACTTTTTTTTTATTTTTTTATCTCAGATACAATTGGATTTAATGCTATATCCTCTGATACATTACAAATTATTTTGGGATTATAATATCATAAGTTGTGATCATCAAAAAGGGGGAGATTGATGACCTCACATATTTTGATAATCTCAATTATGTTTTAATATGCTTTGAAAATCCCAAAAATAATGTTCATTCATATATTAATTAATTTTTCATCCTACTATTGAGTTGATAATAAAATCAAAATGATCTTTGGAATTTGTTAATCAATGTTTATCTATGTTTATATGTACTTTAAATAATTCTAACTCAATCCAAAATGTGTTGCCTAGAACATATAAGTGTTATGTGTTGCATAGAACATATAAGTGTTATGTGTTTCATTGAACATATAAGTGTTAAGTCCACAAGTATGGACATAGCTACTAATACATACAAATAGAGACCTACTGTTACTTATTCTACCGATAGAAAAAGGTTACTGATAGAATGAATAGTCAGATTCACTGAAATAGAACAGAGCTACCGGTATGTATAAGTCTACCAGTATGCAAGTTTACTGTTATAGAATGGTCACAGATACACAGAGCTACCAATATGTATAAGTCCACCGGTAAGCAAATGTCACTGATAGATCAAGTCTACTGATGCAGACTATGAAGTCAACTGATAAAGATCTACTGATACAAAGTATACCATTAATAATAGATACCGATATAGACAGAGTCACTGATATGAGTAGCTACTGGTACAAGTGAGTTACCGATAGGCAAGAAGAGCTAACAATAGACAGCTACCGATACAAGAAGAGTTACCGATATAAGGTGTTACTGATACACAAATCTACTGTTACACTGAGTAACTGTTACCGTTACAAGTCTACCGATAGAGAGTTACTGATGGAAGATGATTGTTAACCAGTCACTATTACTCAAACTCTATACCTTGTCAATATTATTTATTTATTAAGAAACAGTCATATTTGATGATTTTAATGCAATTAATGTTATTCAATGATAGTTGTTTGCATGTCAGGAAACTGTACCTTGTACCTGTAAAAAGGTAATAATTCCCATTACCGGAGCTAAAAGTTATAAAAGGAAGAATAAAGGCTGGGCAAACAGGGGTGCTGAAGAGTGCTGAATAGTGGTTCATACACACTGAAAAGAAAGGCTACATCCATACTAAAAGAACACTTGAAATACACGAGTCCATTCATACGAGAAGTGAACAGAAGCTGAACTCTAGACAAGGAGTAGAGATCTACAATGATATCTTCCTACAGTCATGCTGATCAAGATGATCAAACTGAACTTGAAGAAAACGACCATCTATTTTTCAGAAAAAAAATCAGAAAAGGACTCAGAAGCATTTCTGCTTATTCAAAGTAGTCCAGAGATGCACTTAAAATCACTAGAAAATTTTAAACTGATATCTACTCTCCCAGTGATTCTTTTATTTACATTTTGAGAAGTTGTGTTAACTTTGTATATTATATACTCACACTGTCTCCTGTCCTAAATTGGAGGATTTCTAAATCATCACACAAACAATCTATAACTCTCTTGTATCCCACTTTGGATAGTGGTAGAGGTCAAGTAGGACCTGGAAGGCCAGTGTGTTGTTGTTTTTTTCCCACGAAGAACTACGGTAGAGGTCTTAGTACCTGGATAGTCGTTGTACTGTTGTTTACCCCGATCCAGTGTGTGGAGGAAAATTTATATAAATTGTTTGAGAGGGTTACGTCTCGTCTTGAGACTGAACCTCTTGGTTATATCTGCTGTTGATCTTAGATTAAGTCTAAAATATATTATATTTTTTTATTCCACTGATAATTAATTTTAAATATACAATTGTTTTAATGTTTCTTTTATAGTTAATCTAGCAAGTGTTTGTAACTATTGTAAATTAGTAGGTTAGTTTCAAAAGTTAATTTAATATTCTGATTAAATTAACTGAGACCTAATCAATCATTTGAGAACCTAATCAAACCCTTACAGTTTTACAAATTCACTATAGTTTAACTTAGTTTTTCATTGGGGGATTTTAATAGAAATATTTTAACAGAATTTTTTAATTGGAACTCAATTCACCCCCTCTTGAGTATCCACTCGGACCAACACCATCCTCTTCCGATTCAACTCTATTTGATTTGTGGTCTCCTGGATAAGACGAGGTCCCAACATAGCTACCTATCCTATCTCCAGCCAACATAAGGGTGATTAGAATGACCTACCGTACAAAGCCTCGTAAGGTTCCATCTGAATAGTTTCTTGAAAACTATTATTGTAGGAAACATCCAAAAGAGGTATATGATTCTCCTAAGAACCTCTAAAATCCAGAATGCATGCTCGGAGCATATCCTCAAGAACCTGAATCATACTCTCGGAATGGCCATCTATCTGGGGATAGTAAGTTGTACTCAAACATACCTGTGTACCCAAAGCCTTCTGAAGCCCCTACAAGACTTGATAAGTAAAACATGCATCCCTATATAAAATAATGGAGTGTGGAACTCCATGAAGATGTAAAATCTTCTGGATGTACAACTGCCCCAGCTCATCAACACTGAAGGTCTCCTTGATTAGCAAGAAGTGAGAAACCTTCGTGAGTCTGTAAATGAAGACCCATACAACATCATTCCCACGAGGTTACCTCGGCAACCCTGTCATGAAATCCATTGAGACGTCATTCCACTTCCACTCATGAATGGGTAACTGCTGTAAAAGACCTGCTGGTCACTGATGTTCCACCTTCACATGCTAACAAGTAGAACATCTCATGATGAAATCGACAACATCTCTCTTCATACCTGGTCACCAATACTGTTGGTGAAGATCGTGATACATCTTGGTGACACTAGGATGAACTTCCCAATTAGATGAATGAAAGTCCCACATCAGCTCCTCGCGTATATCTGCTGGCACCCATACGCATCCCTAGAAATGCAAGATCTCATCCTCACCCACGGTCCATCCAGGAATAGGGTCTTCTCCCGACAAAGTCTCCCTTAGGACTAGGCCTTCATAATATGATAGCTACATCATTCAAACTAGATCAAAAAGCATAGAGGTAACCGTTACAAAAGAAAACAAAGTCTGCCCTTGTCTATCGTGCACCTCCAGATGCATCTCAGAGAACAGAGCCATAAGCTGTCACTCACTACTGGCCTCCTGAACTGCCTGTATCTGATTTCTCCTACTCAACGCATTAGCCACCGCGTTGCCTTTCCGAGGCATATAGTCAAGCTCAAAGTCGAAGGACTGTAGGTACTCAACCCACCTCCGCTGTCTCAAATTCAAATCAAGCTGAGTAAAAATGTACCTGAGACTTTTGTGGTCGGTGAAAACCACAAAATGCTCTCCCAGAATATAATTTCTCCAAAAATGTAGGGAATGAACAATATCTTCAAACTATAGCTCATGCGTTGGGTAGTTCCTATCATGTGGCCTAAACTACTGAGACCTGTATGCAACGACTCCATCTCCCTGCATAAGCACAGATCCTAGCCCGATACCTGAAGTGTCACAGTAGAAATTATAGCTCCTTCATAGCTTTGGAAAGACTAGTATAGGTGTTGAAGTCAACCTCCCTTTTAGCTCCTGAAAGGCTGACTCATACGAATCTGACCATAAAAACATCACGCCCTTCTTAGTCAAACTTGTCAATAGTGCTTCTAATCTTGAAAAGTCCTATATAAAGAATATATTGTATCTATCCAGCCCTAGAAAACTATGTACCTAAAATAAATTCTTCGGCTACTCCTAGGAAACTACTACTCTCACTATCTTTGGGTCTACTGATACTCCTGTATATGAGATAACGTGGCCCAAAAATTGAATCTGGTTCATCCAAAAGTTGCACTTTGAGAGCTTAGCATATAACTGATGCTCCCGTAGTGTACTCAAAATGATCTCAAGATGGGTATCATGTTCGTGTCGATTGTGAGAGTACACCAAGATATCATCCATGAATACCAACACGAAAGAGCCTAAGTGTAACGCCCTAACCCTAGTTACCCAGATTCGGTGCATTATTACATAACATTGGCATGATCACAAGGAAATCATGTCTTGAAAGACTTATTAGTTTAGTATTATTGGAAACAATATTCATACATAAGTTCATCTTTACAACTTGAAAAGAAATACAACATGAATTTATTCCATTGGAAACATCCAAGCCTCCTAGATAATGCCTGCAAGTCACTCATAACTAACTTCTTTATATCCTAGGAAAATAAAACATATGAAAGGGGTGAGATCAAACACTCAGTAAGGGTAAGAAATATAGTAGAATATAACATAAATATTAATCATGGTGAATAATTGAAACCACAAGCCTTTACCAATAATAAACATGAATACTTTTATTGTAAGATTATGATCTGAGTAAATAATGCCATAATAAAACATAATCATTGGTATTATACTAGTCGAATAACCACATGAACCATCAATATTATTTTCATAATGAGGGAATTTATAATTTCGGACATTCAGAAACATTTTTTCAAGGTCTCGGACAAGATGTCTAAAAATGATTAAGGCCTCGGCTAGAACCAAATCTAAAATTGGGAATGGCCTAAGAAAATTCCACATCTAGTTGTATCATGAGACCTACTGATGCATCGAGGAGCTATAGAAGGCACCACCCGTCACTTACTAAGTCCAAAACATTCCTCATATAAAAAGGTTGAAATATATCAAAAACATTCATATTAAAACTAGTATATGAAATGTCAATACATTAACCATAAACCATGAATGGTATAAAACTAGAACATCCACAGTCAAACAAATCATAACTCATTCAATACAATATGGAAGATTTTATTATAATAAATCAACCTCAATAAAAAATAATATCCTGTAAAGGATGATGAAAAAGTTAAAAATGATGAGTAAAACTTTTTGAGAGAAATATCTTTTTTATAAAATCATTTAAAAGTCAGACATTTATAAATGAAGTAATTTGAAATATATTTTTGAATCAAAGTTTCCCATAAAACATCGAAACTTTTGAAAAGAATTATCATTTCAAAACATTAATGTCCATATAAATAAATCCTTAAAATCATTTTGAAAACATGGACATTAATTAAAAAGATTTAGAATGATAAATATTTAAAACATTTAAAATTCTGATCATGATAAATAGTACCTTTAACAAATCCTTAAAATATTCATTTTGAAATCATTTTTATGAAAAAATGGACATGAATGATAAAAATGTCCTAGTAAATACATACACATAAACAATCTCGGATAATAATGAGATTGAGGAATTAACCCTTACCTTGAACATTCCTTTAGTTGAGGGTACGTTTAACCTCTTGTATGAAGATTGTAGTATGTTATTAAATTATAAAATAACCATATTAATATTTATGATATCATACATGATTCATTTATTACTTTATATGACCCATTTTATAATAATTTCCATGTTAAATTAACATTTCAGGTAATAATCGCTTTCTTTATCGTACGTGTTTTAAGTTTCTACTCTTGATTGAATCACTTAGATCAAGATTTAAATACTTCTATAATATGAAAAATTATTTATATATCATATATATTTAGAATATAAATATGTACAGTAGACATATATATGAAATGAAAAACACCGTTTATGGAGACGGTAGTCCGTACATACGCATAAACACTTTTTCCATTTTCCTATCATATTGAACGGAACTAAGTGAATAAGATATATGTAATTACATATATATAAATATATATCTAGTAGAATTATTTTGTCATATATTTCATACTTATTAGTAATATATATTTTTATAATCGTCGATGAATGGTGAACATGGAAATGAATCTCATCGTGTCGTGGAGACGGTAATCCCTACGTAAGCACGAGCGAAAATATAATTTCCTTAAAGGTGTGGAATTGAATGGTATATTAATTTTACAGAGAAATTAGCATGTTATTTCTATTATTTATATACATATTAATCATCATTATATCCATCCAAATAACATAGTGTTGAATAACAAATTTCACCACGGCGTGGAGACGGTAAGCTGCACACATGCACACATGGTGGCATTATCATTCATAAGATGTATAGAATAATGAATATAGTTGTTCCATTTTTATAATAACATCACAGTATATATAAGATACTAGAGTTATTATTTTAGAATGTAAACAACAAATAAATAGTAAGTGGAAGAATACGAGAACTTGAAAGAGGGTGGTGAAATGATTACCTCTTCTTCGTGTTCTTCCTATTGATTTGATCAAAATGGATCCTTAGGATGGATTTATGACAAAAGGAAGGACTCTAGGATGAATTTAGGATAGTTGGGAGGGTATTGGTTCATGGTTTGGCCGAGAAAAATGGCTTTTTAGGTGTGAATTTGAGAAGAGGGGAAGTTCCCTTTTATAAGAGGGGTGAGGGGTACCTTTGGAAAGACTTAATATATTATTTTATAATAAATTCATATTCAGTTTATAATGGCTCAAAAGTGACTTATTTAGAGGCTAGGGTGGGTATGAATCTAAATAATGTCAACAAATATGTTTTAGACAAGTTTATATTACCATTTTAACCTTATCATTTAGATTTAACTCTATGTTAAATAATTTAACTTTTACCATGTCTTCTTGTATTCTTACACTATATGGTAATTAAACTTTCTATATACTGCCAATCTAACCTAACTTGGTTCATTAATGTCATATATATTATTATATAAGTATTTTGGCTGGACCTTAGATTTTTAGGACCATTATATCATTTAATAATCTAATATTTTTTTTAAAAACTATATTCTGTCAATTTTGACACTATTTGGTATTTGTTTTTTTGTTAAAATTATAAAAGCATGATTAATTCAAAAACAATAAATTTAATCAATAATATCATGTCATATTCACCTATGAAATTCTTGGATCTCATAAAATCTTTTAAATTATTTTATTTTAATATTTATAATACCATTTATTTGATTCTTTCATTAATAAGGTAATTTCTGCATCATCATTGGGTCATTAACAAATTTAATTATTTAATCTTTAAATATTATAAATAAAATACCACTATAAAGGAAATATTTTTTCTTTATAATTAATATTTATAGTCGAATTTATCTTATGTATAACCCTATATTAAAAATGGTTTATTTATTAAACTTAGATTTTAACTCTTTTAACTATTCTTTAAATAAAATAATAATAAATGTCTTAATCTAATCCAAGTGAACTTAAAGGGTAATATGTTATTCCTAAGGTTGTTTTTGGTCGAATTAAACTGATGAAATAGAATTAAGAAATGTGTTAGGGTAATAATAATAAATGTTTACCCTTAATTAGCCTATTTACTTTTAACCGTGGTAAATAAAAGTAAAAAGTTACTATTCATAAAAAATTATTTTTATCTTATTGAACCACATTTTACTTACTTATATCAACCATCTCTCTCGTATTTTTGAAATTCCACTCACATAAGCGGTAAAATGAAGTTTTATGTGAATTCGCAAATTCTCCTAAGAGGTGGGTAAAAGACAGTGAAAAGTTCTATAAATTTTTTTATATATCTTAAATTATTATAAATTGAATCCAATGAATTACATTTAACTTATATAGGTATTATGTATCTATTTTGACCTAAAATAAATTTAAATAAATTAAATAATTATTTAAATAAAAATTCAGTTTTAAACGATAACTTAGTGTTTTTTTCACTATTCATCAAAAATTGAACGTTTTCAGAAAAATACCAAAATTTTACCCAAGGATAATTTTGATATTCCGAATTCAAAAATGAAGTCTATTTTACCAAATTAAAAATATATATGTTTCATTTATTAATTTAATGTTAATTCCTGTTGTCAAAACCAAAAGGCGTATTTTTAAGAAACAATACCTATCAAAAGATTGACACTTGTTTATGTCGAATCTCAAAGTAAAATTACATAAAATGGCCATAATTGGATTAAATGGTAAAAATATAATATGTTTATACTTAAAAACCATTAAAATTTATAATTTGTCACAATAAATTATTTTTATTAAAAATGTTGTTTTCAGTTAAAATATAGTATTTTTCACTATTCACCAAAATATGAAAGTTATCGGAAAAATACCAAAAATTATTGAAACTAAATTATTATGTCCCGATTCTAAAGAAGAAGTTTATTTTTTCAAATTGAATATATACAAGTTTCAAATATTGGATTTAAAAAGGGCTCACCATTAAAAGGCGGTAAAAGTGCATTTTTTTAAAAATACTTCTTTTATCTGAAAAAAATGAATTAGTTCTTAAATTATTTCTAAGAAACTCATAATGTGGTTTATTAAATTATAATGATTATATATAGTTCAATATTTAGTTAATACTATTAATAACCACTTTTGAACGGCTAGTTTGGTAAGTTGTAGTGTGCTTGAACTCGGTGTTGCATGTAGTGCAAGTTATTGAATTAATTTGAAGAAATAACATACTTTGAAATCTTGGGGTGTTTCGATAAGTATGGATGGAACACTTAGTTCATTAGTGACATGAAAACTATCATCGCATTCGTGAGACCAAACAACATAACAATATACTCATATAGATCATACCTGCTCCTAAAGGCTGCAAGAGGTATATCTGATGGTCTAACGCACAACTAATGATAACTGGATCTCAAGTCAATCTTCGAGAACACTCGGGCTCCTCAAAGCTGATAAAAGAGATCATCAATCCTCAGAAAGGGATATCGGTTCTTAACCGTCAACTAGTTCAACTTCCGATTGTCCACACAAAGCCTGAGGGTACTGTCTGCCTTCTTCACAAACCGCACAGACGAACCCCAAGGAGAAATACTGGGTCGGATGAAACCCTTTGCCTGCAACTCCTCCAACTGCTTCTTGAGCTCCTGCAACTCAGGTGTAGCAATCTTATGAAGATGAATAGACACTGGTTCCTCTCCAGGGACAAGCTCAATAAAAATGTCTACCTCACGCTCTAGAGGAAAAACTGAAAAGTCCTCTTGAAAGACATCTCTAAAACGATCTACCACTAGAGGAAATTCTAAATGTGAAGTCCCATGGTCATCCAGATAATGACTAGAAATCTGGGTAATAACTCTTCCCAACCCACGATGCTCTGGACCCTTTATTCTCGCCTGGACGTCCCACTCACCCCTATGAAGAAAAGATACACCTTTTGGTGATATGAAACTCACCCTACAGAGATAACAGTCGATGAATTCCTGGAATGAACCTAACCAGTCCATCCTGAGAATGACATCATATCCTGTCATCTTTAGGACATAGAGGTCCCATAAAAAGTGACATCCACCAACCTGTATAGGGAACTCTCTTCACTGACGTACACTAGTTGTTTTAGTCCCCAATGGAGTGTCTAGCGTCAAGATATCAACATAAGAAAAGATACAAAGCCCAAGGCTCTCCATGAAAACAATATATATAAAGCTATGAGAGGCCCTTGTATCAAAAAGAAAAAAAGATAAAACTGAGGCTACTAAGATCATACCTTAAATGGTAGATGGTCCGGGATCCTAATCCTGCTAGATATGCTCCACCACAAAAGTCTGGCATGTACCGCGGCCCTGTGATCCTGCCTGACCACTCTGAGCTGATCTACCCTAACACCGCTGAAAACCAGGCGACTTTCTACCATATCCATGACCTCCACCTTGGATTGAACAACCGAAAGAACTCTAGTTTCTAGACTTGTGAGAAACTGGTGGCGCTGCTCCTGAACGAGGAGTCATAGAAGAACCCCTGTCACCAGCTGCTGGTGAGAAGATCTGAAATAAGTGCTGAAGATGACCCATCTTTCCATAGGATCAGCACTACATTAGGTATTTTGGGAAATGTGGCCTTACATGCTAGCTCTTTCTGCACTAGTAACACACCACCTGGCTACCAGAAGAAGTGTCTCGTCTCATCAAAAGGTCGACATGAACCTTATAAAACCCTCTCGGAACTGTGCATCAACACCCGTGTCCAAAATAATGTCTGGTGCCAAGCCTGGTACAATAGTAGGACGTCTTAGTGGCATGACTCTCCAAGGTCAAGCACACACCTTAGATCAGGATTATCAAGGACTGAGAACGAGGAGTGTAAAAAGGGAACATGAGAAATAAAGCACTCAAGATTTACAAAACATGACTACACGGTGTGTACATTTTCTATAAGCATGTTCCCTGAATTCATTTACATGGGTGTGTACTCCTGCCTAAACTGGTCGTGTAACACCCCAAACACACAGTGTGTTTTCTTAACACACAACGTGTACTTAAATCCTCTTTCCCTGCCCGATTCCTTCTACACTATTAAGCCACACAACTCTCCCAAGACAAGACTACATGGCATGTTCCAGGTAGACATGGTGTGTACTTGAAAAGCTTCACCTGGACCGTGTTGTTAGTGACATGTCCAGACACACGACTCAAACCACATGGTGTGTCCCTAACAAAAACAGTGTGTACTCGAAAGGATAACACCGACCCATGTTGTTCATGACACGGTCGGGTACCTGTGTCAGCCAGAACAGTGTGTTCAAGGTGGACACAACATGTATAAGGGGAGACTCCATCGACCGTGTTGTTAACCACACAGTTGGACTCCTAGGATTACACTACACGACATGCACAACCAATACACGGTGTGTTCCCACGCGATTTTTCCTATCCCGTGTCTCTGCCCACACAGCCTGTGACACAGTTAGAGAATACATGATGTGTACATAAAGTACATGTCGTATACTTAAGAAAAACTATTTCTTCCCAAATAAAAGAACACATGGCATGTAGTCAAAACTACATGCCATGTATTCTGGGTTTTTCCAGATAGTAATCCTCAGAAACTACTTCAAAGCCTAGAAAAAACTGAAATGAACAATGAAAGTTCCAAATTCCGATTCGTGAGGGCCCATGCTCCCGGTGAATCAAAGTTTGGCATCTTTAACAAGTTATAAACAAGAAAAAAGTGCAATGATCCACCAAATTCCGGTCCATGAGGGCCCATAACACCTCAATAACCAAATTTTTTCAATCATTCAAACAATACCTTACACACAATACTCTATCAAACATTAGGTATTTCTATCAAGGATTCTATCACAACAACATTCATATTATACAAAACATCTATCACAACAACATGCAGTCGCTAATGCATCCTAGATGGCATGGAAAGAATTAATGGCATGTGATTTCTAACAAGTGCCTATATGATGCATGAGATGGAAGAACCTCATCTCATCGGGTTGCGAATGGAATAGAACCTCAACAACATCAATATTAAGAACAAAAAACATGTGAATCACTCAAGGTGAAATAAAATTAACTATAAAATTGCAAACTAGAAAAACTGCAATAAATGAGGTAGATTGGATTTTCCCTATACACGAGTTAGCTACTCCCGAGCACAGCTTATTACCAAGTACCTATTATGTCCTACCCCTAGCTCAAGGATCCAAACAGTAAATCAAGAGAAAAGAATTCCTCTGATACCACTTTGTAATGTCCCGGTTCCAGAATCCACCTAGAGGTGCCCCGTACTTGGTTGGTCACATGGACTCAAGCGCATTTCCCCAAATGACAGAGGTTGCCGACTACCAGAGAGGGCCTTTGGTGTGATGGAGGGGAAACTATGCCCTCATTGGCAGAGTAACATAGTGGAAGATATACAATTATACAATAATAGAAGCAGTAAATATCCAAAAATAGTAAATATTGGAAGACTAATAAATGAGGAATGGGAGAATTTTTTTTAAAATGATTCATGATACAAATGTGTCTAGGAAAGTAGCCAAACAAGTGACAATACTGAATATAGTACTAAACCCAAGTACAAAAGGAAAATGGATAAGCACTCGTCAGCATCACAAGCCTCAGCTTGGTCTCATGATCTCCATCTCCAATGAAATCAAGAACCTGAAGTAGAAGGGTGCTTTCCCTTATCTATACCTGTAATAATATAATCTGTTTGGACCAAAAATAATGGACCAAACAGGGTGTGAGACTAAATCCCAGTAGGCAACCACCATGAGATCTGTTCCTAACTGTCAGTGAATATATGGCAGGTAAAAGTACCGAAATTAGTATGTAGGAAAGTACTTAGAAACAAACCATCCACATTTTCTTGAATTTAATTTCCAAACAAGTAAGCAGCCACTCAAGCAAGTAGAAAAAACAGGTAACCCTCTGTGTAGTTCTCACAGCCTAACCACTATTATTCAACCAACAAGTACTAGCAACCCTCTGGGAGGCACACACAGTCTCACCCCTCTAGTTCAGCAAAGGAATAGACTCTCTGGGGAAGCACTCATGGTCAATTCCCCCTCTGGTCTCGCATCGTATTATAAAGACACTCTAGAGAAACCCTTACGTCCATTCTCATTATGGTCTACTAGACTAGGTTCTCATAGCCCTTTGTAGAGTTAGCAAGTATTGCATCACATAACTGCCAATGTAACCTCAATAAATACTTTGCTATAATTCTACCACATCTCATTATGGAATAACAATAGTCACACCATCCTAAAATACTAGTCATGAAAAAACAATAGCAATCAAAAAGGTAAACTAGACCTAAAGGTCCAGACAGGAAAGAACATGCATGGAAAACACTTCCAAATCCTATCGATTACCCCAAAACACAATCAAAATCCTCTACTCTAGCATACAAGAAAATAAGGCAATCAAATGGGGAGAAATGGTAAACATGCAATACCCCGTTCATGGGTATTGGTGGAATTTGCACAAAATATTCAAAGACTTTCAACAGGAAGGCCCAAACCACCTACCTTGGGGTTAGGAGATAAATAAACATGAAACAAGAGGCTTTAATCTCCCTAAAACATCATATATATATATATGAAAACTCATAAAACTTTCAACCCATGATAACTTGGAAAAGGGGAGGATTTGTAAAACAATGTTCTAAAAGAAGAGAGAACTCACCGATGCGATTCCAACACAACCAACAACAGTAGTTTCAGATAAAAGACGGAGGATCGGGGGCTAGGAGAAGTTTCGGTGACGTATGGTTTCTCTCAATAGAATGAGACCTTGAAGAAGATACTTCTAGCGATCAGACGCGAGCCTGGTCTATTTAATAAAAAAATGAAGTACACGACAAGTACTTTTGGAGTACACGGCGTGTACTCGCCTTTTCTGTACTCTGCTTCAAGTGGCCTCCACATCACCCCACATGACCTTGTGTGTGGCCAGTACATGGCTAATACACGTTCTCATGTAGCAACTAAGTACACGACATGTACTCATAAAGTATACAACGTGTACTTCAAAAATTTCCAGAAACTCTTATTTTCTCAAAAACTCCAGAAAAGGTAAAAACATACCAGAAAAGAAGGTATGGGTTCTTACAACTATACTAATTGTATGTGAATAGTAGTGGTTTTTTATATGAAAATGGATATATGTATCATTTGGAAATTGGTTGATCACAAAGGGGGAAGCCCAGGTACATAGGTGGGGCAGATGTGTACTAGTACGACTAGTGGATCGAATGGGTTTTGTCCCTGTTTCACCAAGCATTTGGATACCGACAAATATAACTAAACTATGTGGATGATGATTGGGGACCACTAGGTTATGGGCATGTTCCCTATTAGTGGATCATGCACGTGAACATATTTTACTATGGTTACTTTACACCAAGGTATGAGGTATATGGGGCCCGAGACTATCTAGTGCCAAAGGGTCTTCCTGATTTTGTTGCTCATTAGGTTTGTGGAATTTTTCCCTTGTATTAGGGTATTTTTGGTAGTAAAGTACAGTAGAACGAATTTCTATTTAAATGTGTCAACATTCTGAATTTTTTTTTGATTGAATAATATTTTCAATTGAAAGTTACATTTCTTTGAATTTTTATATTTCTTTTCCTTGGGTCTTAAAACTGCTTTCTTTTTCACATTGTTTTTCATGATATTTAGAATCATTGGGTGGTATCCCATTGGGATTAGGGTAACACCCTACTTAAACCCCATAGTTGTGATTATAATTTATTATGCTTGAATCAGTTAAAGGAAAGGCTAAGGGTGATGGTGGTTCAGGGTGTTAGTTCCCATCCTTGGTGTGGAGTTGTGGAGACGGCTTGAGGGTGATGAACCCTTGTCATGTGGAGTCCCTGGGTATGTATTTTATTTGTCTTTATTTGTATTTTGAAAAAATTTATTATCTTTAAACCAATTTATTTAGTTCTGGTTTTTTCTTAATACTTTTTTAGCTCGAAAATTTCAGATTTATATTATGGATTGTTTTAATGTGTTATTCTTTTATACTCGGGTAAATAATTCCCAAACCTAAATCGATGATACCCAGGCACTTGTGCCAGCCTGTGGGGATAGGGAACGCCCCTCGAGCCTTTTCATGGGTTGGGTTTAGTGCCGGTATTGGTGGAGACTAGATTTGGTTTGTGACAGATCATGCCTTAATAGTGGTGAATAATAAGACCAACAATAAAGAACCTAAAACTAAGCCATATCAATTGAATACCAATTTTTTTTAAGAAACCTCCAAAATGGATGGATGAACATATCATGCTCCCCCAAAGTCTAGGATTCATGCTTGAATCATATACTTTAAGATAAAGATCATACTTTCTGACCATACATTGATTTACTAATAATACGCCATATTCATCTTCAGCTGAGTCCCCATCACCTTATAAAAACCCTACCAATATTATTAAGTAAAACACACTTCACTTTCCAATACGATAATGGATGGAATTCCCTATAATAATATAATATCTCAAACATAAATATTTCTTAGCTCTTCCATGGAATGATTCTACTAAATTAGAAAGAAATGAGTTACTTTGGTCAGTCGATCAACTACAACCCATATGAAACATAGAATCATAAGGGTCCTAGGAAAACCCTTGATAAAGTCTATCATCACTTATTCCCACTTCCATATAATCATTGGAATTGTATGAAGTAATATATAAGGCCATTGATTCCCAAATTTGATCCTCTGACATGTTACATAGTGAGTGACAAATCCCACAACGTCCCTCTTTATTTAGGGCTACTAGAACTATCATTTAATATCATGATACATATTTTTTGGCCCCAAGTGTATTGTACACTATGAAGCATGAGAATCCCTCATCAGTTTTTATCTTATAGAATAATGGAGTACTACTCTATCAAGAATATAAATCACATCACATCCACCAAAGGTCCATCCCGCAACGAAGTCGTCTATTAATAACCTATCATGCATCACTAGACAACCAAGATCACACTCTTGATTGGACTTTATCCACTATATCAATGGGTAAATGACCACTAACGGTGAACTAGACATATCTCCCTAATCCTTAGTCATTCCTACCTACCAATCTGCTAACAATTCCATCGCCTTATACTATACTTTCTATGTATGCTCTTTGAGTTCTTGAATTTCCAGCTAATAGAATCTATGAAAACATTCCCTTTCATAGTGGCATACATCATCTAAAAAAAGAACATCTATATGTACCATACCCAATGCCTATGATGAATATTTATGTCCCACTAGGTGAATATGTACCAAAAATTCTTTTGGTCTGTATATATGAAAAATATGTCATTAAAGAGGTAATTTCCCCAAAACATCAATTCATGAAACATAATAGATAACTATATATCATGTGTAGGGTAGTTACACAAATGGATCGTCATATATAGAGAACCATAAGAAAATAATTGATATTTCTACATGAATATATCTCCCAATACAACCAAAAACCATTACAATAAACTGCACACCCTACTTGGAGTTTAGTTAAAATCAAAATCAGAGATAACATCAAAATTTTTTTAGCTCTAAGAATGATTCTTTACAATGATCATTCCATTAAAACTTTACCCCCTTCTTAGTAAGCACAATCATAGGTATTAAGAAATGTGGACATTCTTAGATGAATAAACTATATTACCCAACCAATCCAAGGAAAATTAAAATATATAACATGTTCCTAGGTTATTCTTATAAAATAAAAATCTCCACCTTCATTAGATCAATATAAATCTCCTCTTGTAAATCACAGGCTCAAGGAAATGTAACTCCTGGATCAAAAAGTGACATTTAGATAGATTGGCGTGAAGCCGATGTTCTCAAAGTGTACTCAAAATAATAATAATGTTCATATCATGTGATTCTAAGGAATTTCAATATATAACGATCTCATCAATAAAATAAATGAAAAATGAGTTCAAGTACCAGTGAAATATCCTATTAATGTGGTCCATGAACACCCATGGATTATTTTCTAGCCCAAAGTCATAACAAGATACTCATACAACCCATTTATACTCCTAAATGCTATCTTTGAAATGCCCTCCTCCCTGACCCAAAGCTGGTGATAACCAAACAAGAGATCAATATTTGAGAACCATTGAGATCTTATTAACTAATCAAACGCGTAGTTGTTTTTTTGGAAATGGGTATATGTTCATCACAATAATATAGTTCAACTTCCTATAGTCATACATAGCTAAATACTACCATCCAACTTCCTATAAAACAACACTAGAGTACCCTAATGAGAAGTGATTGTTCTGGTAAAGTATTTCACTTATAGATCCTCATGTTATGCCTTATGTTTTTTCAATTTAGTAGGTTTCATATAGTATAGTGGAATAGATATAGGTTGTGCACCAGGTATGAGTTTAATCTCAAAATGAATCCCCCTTTCCATTGGTAACCCATAGAAATATTTTGGAAATAAATCTTGTTAAAGGTTTAGAATATGAGTAAATTTGGTGGAAGTCACAGTTTGATCTAGCGTAAGGATCATGCCAATCACCTACACTATAATAGATCTAGTCTAACCAGGGTTTGTCCCCACTCTTCCCGCTTCAATGTCCCACTCACCAGTAAACACAAAATGATATCCCTTAGGAATTGTAAAATACACTAGTTACTGATAACAATCAATGTGTGTCTTGTAACTAGTCTGTCAATCCATACCAAAGATTATATAAAAGCTAGAAATATTTAGAATCATGAAATCCCACACATGAGAATAGAAAAAAATTTCTATGGGACACTTTGGGAAAATATGAATATGATTCATTTTTTATTCCCAAAGGTTTATTAATAGAGAGAAACTTGGAAGAAAATTTTACCTGTAATTATAACATAGTAATGAATTGAAAAGATATAAATGAATGGGAAGCACCTATATCAAAAAAAAGAGTGTAGATATAATTACAACTCTACCTTGAACCATAAAAGGCCCCTCTCCATAATCAGCTGAAACCTGGCCAGCCATATAAACCCTGCTTATGTTAGCTCTACATACTCACCCCTAAGGCTCCTGAGCCACCTGATTCACAAACCCATGTGGAGTCTGGACTTTCTATTGAAACTATCATCCCACATGGTGTTCTATTCTCACTAACTATGCCCATCCAAGAAGCCTTCACAAAAAATAACTTAATATGTCCTACCTTTCCACACTGGTGATTTTTTTGGGAGGGTTTGAAAATTATTTTAGATAATTATCCTTCCTTCCACAATTGTAGCACTTGGAAGAACCATATTCTGTAGAGGGAGATGAAGAAAAATTTCTCTACTATGATAGTCATCTACAACCCAAGAACACTCCATATAATTTTATCTTTCTATTACTTAAATAGGAAGCTTAGGTATCACTAAAAAATACACCAATCAATGCATTAAAAACTAAAAGAAAACCCAAAACCTTTTATTCCTCTAGTACCTTCTCAATAGTCTGATAGTTACAAAAACCTCATCATAAGTCATTAAATAAAAATTATTGACCTAATGCATCAACTTAGAAAAATACCAATTTCTAACTTCCTAACGTTATATAACTAATTTATATAAAAAAAGGGATAAATCAATAATCTCTGTGAATTGTACTGGATAAGAAGATACCAACACCATCTCTAGATAGAGTTCCATGAACTCCTGAGTGCGTTCTAGATTCGATGTATTAGATAATAATTCCTTGAAGAAGAGGTCGTTGAAAGTTTCTCACACCATCCCATCACATCTTCCTGCCTAGTTTATAATACCCCACCACAACCTAACTAGTCCTTGAAATATAGAAACAAAAATTTTCACCTTTTGATCCTTTTTAGTCTCCATGAAGTCGAATATTTTCTCAATGATGTCCATCTAGTCTTCAATATCATAGGGTCCTATAGTGCCCTGGAAGTATGGGGGATGTTGGAGTTAAAATTCAAGAGCATAGTCAACCATTGAAATTTGATATCCCTTGACTTAAGAAGGAGATATCTATAAGAGTCTAGATTATATCGATTATATGGAATCAACAACTAGAGCTGGTACGAGGGAATGCACAACTAAACCCTCATATATAGTAAGTGGTGCAATAGGGGAATTCCTTTTTATGGTAGAGTTTTTGTTTATTTTACTTGGTATTCCCATCAAATGTATCTAAGGTGAAATTATCTAAAATGCTAAACTAATATTTAGAATGCTTATAATATCCCTATTAAGGTAATAACCTAAGCAGTTCATAGGTACACCAAGGGATTTCTATATGATACCAATCCTAGTTGGCTACCCACAAGAAAAGGTAAAACCCCCTTACCACTACCCAAGCAAAAATTTATGTATTCGGTACCAGTACGTTGGTTATAACCATATACACACATGCATAGTATTATCAGGTTCATGTAATTAAATCTAATCAATAATATACCATCGAATAAAAAGTCACAAATTTGAACAAGAATATAATTAAATTGAACCCTATATAATGAGAACAATATAAATGATACATGTAAACCTATATGCCTGATCATAATGAATCGACACACCCAAAATACCATAAATCCGAATATTAACATAATGTGCATCACCCAAGGTGAATTAATAAATGGTAATAATGAACAACAAGATCATAAATCCAAATTTCCTAAAAACTCAGAGGTCTACTATATAGTGTTATCCAGGTACGAACATAAATCCCCATACTTGAGTCTAAACCATTATATCTCTTATATACCACATCCCAAATCTAGGAAAAAGAGGGAAACAAGTGAGGAAACATGTGATCCACCTGATATCATTTTGTAACACCCCAACACAAATAACCAACTCCGGTCCAGAGTGCTACATGACATCATGCATGCCTCTTTATACACAAGAGGTCACCAACTAGTGTTGAGGGTCTTAGACGAATCATTGGGTGACTCTAACCTCAGTAACAAAAAACATTTGAGAATACAATAGGAGAAACAGAAACAATATTAACAATAATAAGAGGAAATAATTATCCAGTAATAATATGACATATAACCAATACAATCCAAACTAAATAAGGATTCACAAAAATGATGGGTCAATGTACTAAAAAAGGTAAATGACTGAGTAGAATATAGAAAATCTTCTAAGACCTAGAGTCTTCCCAACATTACCTCACACATTCATGCAACTCCCACATAACCTCCTAATATAGGGACCTTTCACTTTACTAGATCCTTGATCATAATGTCTATATACGTAGTGATATTCTCATATAGGGTGTAAGTATAAAATGTAGTAGAGAACCACCAATGGGTCCTTAACAGAAGTGAATAATATATATAGGCTAATTCCATGATAATAATCATTGTGAAAATAAATGAAAAAATCATATAATTTCACACATATTCTAGGTCCTTGAAGTCTAGATCTACCTACTTTGACACCAGGCTATAGGGGAAGTCATATTTTGGACCCATGAAATTATCTAACCAATAATTTTTCTATATCCCCTTGAAGGGACAATCATACCTGCCTTTAAGGAAAATTCTCATATCGACCCAATTCAAGGATCTAGGGAAACCCATGCACCACCTGTCGACTCAATCTCACAGCTCTTGGGAAAGCCAACACCACACATTGACCAAGTTCACAGCTTTAGGGAAATCCTTCACATTAACCACACCCCTTATAAGGGAATGCATATCCCATATGACTCAACCTAGAAATTCAATTTTATAGAAAGAAAAACTATACATGTAACACATAATTTTATAATAAAGAAATTCATAATAATGTCATGTCAATAAATAATCACATAACCAACACACATACACATGTGAATAATATAAATCATAGGTCACATGGGATACAAAAAAATTCCACATGTGAATCATATCCAGAATAGGTCTCATAGGGCTACACATGAACACAACACATGTGAATCATATCGAGAATAAGTCTCACGGGACACACACACACACACACACCATACAATCAAGTAATACATGTTTACATATGACCTATATAGTAAGGGATCTCTAACTCAGGGTCAATCATAGTATGAAACATAGTAGGAGTAGATCTGAGAAATGTGGATGATTATCCTAACACCTATTTTAATGAAGAGAGGAAACCCTAGTCACATTCCATAGAATAATCTAATTCACAGACCCAATATTAGAGAGGAAATTATTCCAAAGCTTCATCCAACAACCTTATGGAAATAATTTAGATCCAAGGAACCAACAAAAAAAGGAGGAAAAATCGATCAATAGATGGAAGAACAAATTCCACAGGTCATTAAACATCCTTCATTGAATATCACATGTTTTCCCCATTTGGAATGCATAAAAACCAAAAAGTTCAATGACTTCTTTAAGAACTTCAAATTCAAAAACAACTGTCAGCACAACATGGTCATGTCTACCATGGTCATGGTGGCCTCAAACAATCCTAGCCCTGAAAACATGATATAATGACCTTTAAAACATGTTTTAATAACCTTTCCAATTTTGGACTCACTATGCATTGCACTATGAAGTGGTGCGGCCATTATGGCCGTGGCTCATAAGAGGACTCACAATGATACATGCTCAAGACCATGCCCAGCCATGGGAATGTTGTCCCTTCCCATTTCAAACAGGCAGTCTCTTGGTATAAAATGACCTAAAAAACAATTTGGTCCTACCTTTGGTGCATTGAAAAATCTCTGAAACCCTATTCAAAACCCCAAGAAACCTCCAAATCTTACCAAAACCAAATTAAAAGATCACAAGGCTCAAGAAAATATATTAAATAATTGATGATATTACACAAGATTCCAAAGTGATATAAAAATTTCATATATTATGGATGGTAAAAGGATCCTTAGATACATAAAAGGAACAACCATTTTTGGGTTAAAATATGATAAAAAATGATATTTGAATATGTATATATTTTTAAATGGAGACTAGGTAAAAAGTGTTGATGACAGAAGACCTATGTCTAGTGGAATACTATTTTTTTGGTGATAGGCGTGTTTATTAGAACACAAAGTAGTAAAATTATATAAAACCAATCACTACTAAAGTAGATTATGTTTATGAAATTATAGACACTACTCAAATGATGTGGATGAAAAACCAGTTAGAAGACCTCAAGGTGAAATTACAATTTCCACTTATATTGGGAATTTGTTAATCAATGTTCTATAAAATTTTCAGAAAATACTATTAAATATTCACAAATAAAACACATTGATCTAAAATATCACTTCATCAAGGATCTTATGGTGACAAATGTGATAAAGTTATAATTTTTTCCTACTTTGGAGCAAATAAATAATGTGTTTAATAGATCATTGTCGATGGATGATTATGAAGGATTGAGGTTAGAAATGGGAGTAAAATCTCCCCTCTCACATGGCAGAGGTATGCTGTTTTTTCCTTTCACTCCCACAATGTGCTTTGGAATTTTTTGTCAATGGGGTAGAAATGACAACATAAATATTATTATGTTTTTTTCCTTATGCATTTATCAAGTGTATTTATAAAGGGTAAAAATACTTGTGGGTTGTAAGAACACATATATTATTTCTAGATATGTTTTCCTTTTTGTGGTGTTTTTGAGGAAAAAGAGGAGTTTCTAGGAATTTACTAAGTACACGCCATTTAATTTATAAGTATACATCATGTACTAGGTTACCATAGGTAGCCATATGCTGGCCGTGTAGTGGTCGTGCACACAGCCATGTGCGGTGACCTGGAGGCCACCTAAAGCGGGGCTTGGTAAGGGAAAGTACATGGCTTGTACTTTTTTTTCATTAAACATATCGGGGTCACGTCTGATGGACATAATTGTATCCATCTAGGTCTGGTTATCCAAGAGAGACTATATGACCATGATATTTCATCGAGCCCTCAATCGAGCATCCGATCTCCAATTTGACCGTCATCGATTGCATTGGGATCGCCTCGGTAAGCTCTTCCTTCTGCTAGAGCTTCGTCTCTTGTTTCTTCTTCTTTAAAGAGTTATACTCAGTTGAGAATTTTGAGTGTTTTTGTAGATATACGGTGTTCTTGAGAGATTCAGGACTTTAGGTTCACATATAATGATCCTACAACACTGAGGTAGGTGGTTTGTGCCTTTCCATTGAATGTCTTTGAGTTATATGTGCAAATTTGTCCAATACCCTTGAACGCAGTATTGCGTGTTTACTGTTTTAGCCCTGTCAATTGCCTGTTGTGCTTGTGTACTTGATTATAGGCTATTTTAATGTGAATAAGGTTAATTTCCATGCTTTGTAAGTGTTTTTCCATGCATGTTTGTTTTTTAACGTTTGGTCCTATTTAGCCTGTTAGGCTGCCTTGCCTGTTTTCCATGCCTAATGTTGTAGGATGGAGTGTTTGTTTTTCTGACATGCTGTTATGCTATAGACTGTTATCCAAGTAGTTCTTGAGGTTTACTTTGGCCGATACACTTTTATATACTTTTTGACTTACATAGGGCCATGAGAACCTAATGTTGTAGACCATAGGGAGAATGGAGGTAAGGGTTTCTCCAGAGTGTCTGTTTTACTGTTATGATGCGAGACCATAGGGGGGATTTACATAAGTGATTTATCATAGTGTCTTTAGTTCCTTGACATGGGCCATATGGGAATGTGATGTATGTGCTTCCCCATATCCCCTTTATTTACTGATAAAAGACTATATGAGTAATTGACAGCGAGTGCTTTCTTAGAGAGTCTACGCTTAAGCTAAACTAGAGGGGTTAGACTGTGTGTACTTCCTAGAGGGTTTCTTGTTCTTGTTTTGGTTGAACCAGACGGGTTAGGATGAGAGTACTTCCCAGAGGGTTACCTTCTATGATTCGATGCTTACATGATATATGAATTGAATTCTTTGAAACTGCGGGAATGTTTACTGCTGAGTACTTCCTTGTTTGCTGCTACCTTTTACTTATTACCTCCTATATACTAACTGACTATTAGGCACAGATCTCTTGGTGCTTGACTATTGGTATTTAGTCTCACACCCTATTTGGGTCATTCTTTTGGGCCCAAACAGATTATATTACTACATGTATAGATAAGGACAAGTGCCCTTCTAATTTGTGTACTTGATTGCTGTGGAGCTGGAGAGCATGGGACTAAGCTATGCCTTGCGATGCTGAAGATTTGTTTACATTCTTTTCTTTTGTACATTGGATTAGTATTGTATTCAGCATTGTGACCTATTTGGATGTTTTCCTAGACATATGTATCATGCATCATTTTATATATGCACTCCAGTTTTTATTTATTTCTAATCGTCCACTATTTACTGTTGTATGTTATCATTACTGGTTTTGCTATTTCCATTTTTTTACTTCTTCTGTGTTACTCTGCCAATGAGGGCATATTGTCCACACTATCACACCCAAGGACCTTGCTTCCAGTGGGGAAACTATGCCCTCATTGGAAGAGTAACATAACGGAAGTAAACAAATGGAAATAATAGAAGCAGTAATGATAACATACAACAGTAAACAACAAGTGACTATAAGTAAATAACAATTGGAGCACATATATAAAATTATTCATGATACATATGTCTAGGAAAATAACCAAACATGTCACAATGATTAATATATTACTAATCCAAAGTACAAAATAAAATAAAGTAAACAACTCTTTAGTATTGTAAGCCATAGCTTGGTCTCATGCTCTCCTGCTCCACAACAATCAAGTACCTAAAGTATAAGGGAGATTGCCCTTATCTATACCCACAGAAATATAATATGTTTCAGCCCAAAAGTAGGACCCAAATAGGGTGTGATGCTAAATACCAACAAGAAATCACCAAAATATCTCTGCCAAATAGTCAGTGAGTATATAACAGGTAATAAGTAAAAGGTAGCAGTAAACAAGGAAGTACTTAGCAGTAGACATTCCCATAGTTTCAAAGCATTCAATTCATATATCAAGTAAGTATCTAATCAAAGAAGGTAACCCTCTAGGAATTACTCTTAGAATAACCCCTCTAGTTGAACAAAAATAAGAACAAGAAACCCTCTGGGATGTACACACAGTCTAAACCCTCTGGTTTAGCTTAAGCATAGAATCTCTGAGGAAGCACTCATCGTCAATTCCTCCTATAGTCTCATATCGGTAACTAAAAGAACTCTGGGGAAGTACTTACATCACATTCTCCCTGTGGCCCATGTCAAGGAACTACATACACTCTAAGGAAGCACTTACATCAATTCCCCTTATGGTCTCACATCGTAACAGTAAAAAAGATGCTCTGGAGAAGCCATTATGTCCATTCTCCCTATGGTCTACTACACTAGGTTATCACAGCCCTATGTAAGTCAACAAGTACAAAAAAGTGTATTAGAAAAAGTAAAACTCAAGAACTACTTGTCTAACAGTCTACAACATAACAACATGTCAGAAAAACAAACACTCTATCCTATAACACTAGGCAAGGGAAATAGGCAAGGCAACCTAACATGCTAAATGGTACCAAACAGTCATAAAAAACATGAATGGGAAAACACTTACAAAGCATAGAAATTAACCCTATTCACTTTCAAATAACCTCCACTCAAAAATAAAATCACAACATGCAATTGACAAGGCTAAACTAGTAAACACCCAATACCCCACTCAAGGGTATTGGAAAAATTTTCACATATAACTCAAAGAATTTCAATGGAAAGGAAAAAACCACCTACCTTGGCATTGTAAGATCATTACACATGAAACTCAAGCCTTTAATCTCCCAAGGACACCATAGATCTATAAAAACACTCAAAACAATCAACCGAGGATAACTCTTGAAAGAATAAGAAACATGAAACAAAGCTCTAGAAGAACGAATAGATTACTGAGGAGATCCAAACACAATCGACGACGATCAAATCAGAGATCAGATGCTCGATCGGGGGCTCAGGGAAAGATCGCGGTCGTACGCTCTCTCTCGGACGAACCAGACCTAGAAGGAGATGGCTATGTCCGTAAGAGGTGACCCTGATATGTTTAATGAATAATATAAAGTACACGACATGTCATTTTGAAGTACATGGTGTGTAATTTACCTTACCAATACTTGCTTTAGGTGGCCTCTAGGTCACCGCACATGGCTGTGTGCACGGTCGCTACACAACCAGCACATGGCTACCCGCGATAACCAAGTACATGACGTGTACTTATAAAGTACACACCGTGTACCTAAGAAACTCCCAGAAACTCCTGTTTTCCCTCAAAACACCAAAAAATGAAAACATAACTGAAAAGAAGATCCAAGTTCTTAAAAACTTCCCCCCTTAAAGAAATTCATCCTCGAATTTCCCTAACAAGGCGGTGTTGAAGACGAAACCCAGAACAGCTCTGACCACTATGATCGTACATCAGCCTCCCTCTCCCATGTCTTGTCCTATACTCACCCGTGATGCCATAGCACTCAAACCAAATGAACATACCGGCTGTGAAGAACCTTCATACTTCGATCAAAAATCTAGATAGGATGCTCCTGGAATGATGCATCCACCTCCAACTCTACTTCCACAGGATGGAAAGCATGATATGGGTCTGGGAAGTAACTTTGAAGCTGAGAAACATGGAAAAATTCATTCAAATCATGGTACCTCTAAGGTAACCACAACTAATTGGAAACCAGACCAACTCTCTCCAACACCTCAAATTCCCCGACGTACCTCGGTAAAATCTGACCCTATCTCATAATCCTTCTATGTACCAACCTCATTGTGGCATATAGGAAAACTTGAACTCCGACCTCGAACTCTAGAGGTCATCTCTTTTGATTAGTGTAAGAATTATATCAATAATGTTCAGTAGCCATCCTATTCCGAATCAACTCTATCTACTTCATGATCTCCTGGACAAGACGATGTCCCAGCAAAGTTGCCTCTCCTGCCTCCAACCAATATAAGGGTGATCGACATGGCCTACCAAACAAAGCCTCATAAGGTTCCATATGAATAGTTTCTTGAAAACTATTATTATAGGAAAACTCTAAAAGAGGTATGTGCTTCTCCAAAGAACCTCCAAAATCTAGGATACATGCTCGAAGCATATCCTCAAGCACCTGAATCGTACGCTCGGACTGGCCATTTGTTTGGGGATAGTAAGCTGTACCCAAAAGTACATGTGTACCCAAGGCCTTATGAAGCCCCTGCCATACCTGAGAAGTAAAATGTGAATCCCTATCTAAACAAATGGAGTACATAACTCCATGTAGATGTACAATCTCTCAGATGTACAATCGTCCCCGATCATCAACACTGAAGGTTTCCTTAATCGGCCAGAAGTGAAAAACCATCGTGAGTCTCTCAATGACAACCCAAACTGCATCATTATCTTGAGAAGATCTAGGTAAACCTGTCACAAAATCCATCGTGACATCATCCCACTTTCACTCAGGAATGGGTAACTACTGCAGAAGCCCTGCTGGTCACTGATGCTCCGCCTTCACCAACTGACAGGTGGAACACCTCATGACAAAACCAGCAATATCTCTCTTCATACCTGGCCACCAATAATTATAGTGTAGATCAAAATACATATTGGTGATGCCATGATGAATTTCCCAAACTGAGGAATGAAAGTCCTGCATCAGCTCCTCGCGTATGTATGTTGACACCCATACACACCCTTGAAAACACAAGATCTCACCCTCACCTATGATCCATCTATGAATAGAGTCTCTTCTTGACACACTGCCCTATATAAATAGACCTTCATAATCTAATAGATGCCTCATTCTCACTTGATTAAGAAGAGTATATGTAATAGCTACAGAAGAAAGAAAAGTCTGCCCTTGTATGTTGTGCACCTCCAAATGCATCTCAGAGAACAGAGCCATAAGCTGTCACTCGTTGTTGGCCTCCTTAACCGCCTATATTTGAGTTCTCTTTATCAATGCATCATCTAATGCGTTTCCTTTCCCAGGAGTATAGGAATGCTTAATTATATTTTTTATATCATCAATCTCCTTTTACAGTTTGTAATTTTCTTTTACAAAGATAGATTCTTTGAAATTTGAGGATTGATTATCCTTCTACAAACTCTTGATCTCCTTTTATAGTATGACGTTTTCTGAGATATATTCCTTCAATTCCCACTTAAGAAAGAATTAAATCTATTTATATTCTTATTAACTTTCAGAACTACTTTCATCATCTATATAATTTTTATTATTTACTTTTTTAATAAAAAAATTTCACCATCTACATCACCTAATGAACTATCTTCATTTTTAACTTCACCACCATCACTTTATTTTGACTAGATGTTTCTCCCATGAAATTTAGAAAACTTGTTAGCCATATCATTATAAGATACGTTAGATTTTTTAGTTTAATATTTGAGAATCTAATAATATTAACCACTTCATCATCACTGTCTTCTTCATTTTTGGATTTAAGATAATTTATATCAAGTTTCCCAGCAGCTCCATGTGATGACCCGTGTCGTCATGAGTTGTAAAAATTAGGGAAAATTAGAATTTTTGTTTCTGAGATTTCAAAGAAAAAATGTTAAATTATCCTATAATATAATCTTAGAAAATTTTTCTGACCACTTCATCAATCCCATAATAGAATTTTTACTAAAAAAAATGAGTTTAGTGAAAATCTGAGTTTTTAGATTTTTCACAGAATATTTAATATTTAATTAATTAAATATTTATTTATTCTTGCATGTTTATTTGTTCATATATTTTAAATATAGTATCATATTAATATTACATCTATAACTTTTTTTCCATAATGTGGGTTTTTTCTTATTCGAGGAATAACCTTGTGTTGGGTGCTAGGCCTGGGCCAACGACCCTTTTCTTTTCATTTCCTTTTTCTTTTTTCATTTTTTCCTTTTTTTACTATTTCATTTCATTATTACCATACATAATTTTGTATATGATGATGGGGGATCCACCTTTTGAGTCATTATCTATGATGGGGAGGTGGAGATAAGAGAGGTATAGGTTGAATTGGAAGCACTGATATAGAGCTCGGGTCGCGCTGGATCATAGTGCGGTTGTCGTGGGTCACAGATTAGACCAAAGCATCCATGGTTTCCACACATAGGTAGTCCTATTATAAATTTTATGATGAAAATCCATATATTTTAATTTTTTTATGTTTTAAATCGTGTTTTGGGTTGTTGGGGCCCCTAGTGGGCTGATCTGTGGTTTTTATGCAGAAATCAAGAGTTTCAGTCCATTTCAGGTGATTCTCATTCAGGGAAAGTCATGTACATAGAACAAGGTTTAGAGAAAACACACTATGTGTTCTTTCTATTCAGGGAATATGAGTTTTTGGGGACTAAACACTGTGTACCAGGTGTACACACTGTGGAGTGGGCTTCTGGGGTGTGTCTGAGTACTCAGCCATACACCCCATGCAGTGGTACATGGCCATGCATAAGTACACGACCAATTCCAATGTGGGGGTATACACTGTGAACTATAGGTACACACTATGTACTCAGGTGTTTTACACACTGAGTGGGGATGAGGTACATGTGTAGGTACCCATGTGGGTTACATGACATGTACCAATAGGCACACACCATGTACTTTGGGAATGTACATGCCGAGTGGCCTTAGGCACATATCTAGGGAGGACCTTTGGGGTTACAAACCATGTAACCCAACTGCACATAGTGTAATTTTATTTTCTAGTTCCATTTTTCCTATTTTTTCCCTGATGTTGGAATTGAACTTGTGAGTAGTTCATTCTGATAATTTTTCTATGTGGATCAAGATGGTGGAATCTTTCAACGTTTATAGGACATCTGGATGGTGTTTTGTATTGAAAGGGTTCTGTAAGAGTATTTCTTCAAGGTTTGGATTCATAATCCTCCAGGAGGATTGGGTTGTAATCTAAGATGCCAATGTGAGGGTTGTGAACTTGATTATTTTTCGAATCAAGTGTTCCATGTAGATCTTTTTGACGTTCTTTGAATATTTTTTGTAGGCGAGATCAAGTAGTATCTTTGAGAAGATCTTGTTTTATCACTATGTTATATGAACCATTTCTTGATGTTAGATCAGTTGAATTTAGATCCCTTGTTTTAGGATTAGAGATATTTGAGCCTTAGGACGGGAAGACACCACTGGATGATAGTTACGGTCGGGTGACACTGAGCTGCTGAGATGAGTATGAGATAATCTTAAGGATTACCTAGTGGGATGTTTGTTGATTGAGTGATTAGTGGTTTATATAGTTTGTTGTTGAGAATTAATGTATGAAATGATTTGTTTTGGATTGTGTTGAGGAACCCTTGTGCAGGGTCTCCTACTTTTGATATGGTAATGAGGACTATTGTGAATGCCCCTTTTGGTGGGTGTGTGCTTTTGGATGACCTTTTTGGAAGAGTTGTGGATAGAGGATTATTTGGTGTCCAATATAAACCATTTGGGATATTTCAGCACTAGGCTTGTCACATTCTTTTGGATGAGCTAGAGGATCACCTCATAGGGTGTCTTACACTTACTATGACATTTGGTCTAGTTTATGTTGTTTTTGTAGGTGAGGTCTAAGATATTGAGTTCATTAGAGGAGTCCCATGGTATACATCACTTTATTCTATGGACCTAGGGACCATGGGATCCATGAGTTTGGTTTGACCTTGAGGCAGGTCATAGAGAGCCCATGGTTGCTGTTTTGTTTGGATTCTAAGATCCAAGCGACCACGAAATCTCCGTGCTTGTTTGATGAGAGTGAATCAACACTGCTAGTTAAACTATTTGAATAGTATTTTTAATGTTGGATCATACCAAATTTGGTTTTCCTTTTTTCATGATGTTTGAGGTAGTTTCCTCTCAGGACTATAGTTTGAGGAGGATACCCTTGGGACACATTGGATTGGGCGTTGGCCCTGATTAATGATCTAGTTCTCTCATTCGTGGGATGGATGTTTCTATACAGGATTAGGGAGATAATAGATGATATGGATGAGGGAGCTACCCCTAGATTGAGGGTGATCTCTGGATATGAGTGTTTTTTGTGGATGTTGTTTTACTCCTAACCTCGTGTATGGATCCCAAATGGCAGTGCATCCGTCAGGTCCATGTTGATAGAGTGTAACACCATGATATTTTAAAATAAGAATATCATTTTAGATAGAGTATATGACATGAAAAACCAAGATTATAAGATAATTTAAAAGCTCAATACTTTACAATATATTTATTTTTAAAAAAATTCAATCTTTTTGATAGTTTTTGATACATGCAACACTAGGTTTTATCAGAACACGATACTCTATTAAAATATTATTTTTTAATCATGACCATTATAACCCAACATTTAAGTTTGTGGGTATGAATATTAATAAGTAAAATATCTAAATTATATGGTTTAAACATGTATATGATAAATTCAATAGTTATCTATTTATTAGAAATAAAATAAGAACCATTTGAATGAAAAATAAATATTTCCTGAAAAATGTATTTTTATAAAAGGTGTATTAGTTTTTCATTACACACATAATTAAAATTAATTTTGAACAATTTAAAAAATTTATTTTAAAAAAACTTCATTTTTTAAATTATCTTATTTATATTAACTTATGGTGAAGTTTTTGGATTTTTTCCGAAAATATTACGTAGTGAATAGTGAAAATTCTAATTTTACAAATTTTTTTTTATTTTTAATAAATAAAGTCCCATTTTTATTTTAATTTGATATAAAATTAAAAAAAGTATTATTTAGTTATATTAAATCAAATTAATTATATTTAAATCTTCTTTATAATAGATTTTAGTATAAGTTTATTTTTATTCTTTAAAACACATTTTTTCTGAAAACCATTTTAAAGTGTATAATGTTTATCCATTATAAATAATTAAAATAGACCCTAATAAGAAATTACTTAAATGAAATTTATATATTATATATCTATAAATATTAATTTAAATTAATTTCATTATTATTACTATTCATATAGTTAATTTTAGATAATCTTTTCCATAAAAATGAAATTTTTGAAAAACCATTTTTTCGACACGTCAGCAGGTTTAATTTTAATTTAAATTATAATAATTAAATTATTTGAATTTTTAAAAATATTATTCTTATTTTTTATAATAAAAATTTATATTATCCGATAATTTCAACTTAATTTTTGACCGTAATGAATCATGAAAACAATAAAATTATTTACTACAGTTAAGATAAAAACGAGTTTACTAGGGGTTAAACTCAAATGATAAGTGTTAAAAATGGCCAAATTTTTTTATAATTCCTATTTTCTAGTAATTTTATCTTATATATTATATTTTTAAAAAAAGATCCATTTTGGATCCCTATGTTATGAGGAAAAGATGGGTGAAATTCCTTCTTTTCAAAAATTCAAATTATGTCCTCTCCCCCACTTATAAAAGGCCACCCACTCTCATCTCCTTTCCACACTTCAAGAACAAATTGGTTTGTAAAATAAATAAAACAATAACTTTATTACTTCTATCACATAATCCTATAACCCTTTTTTGATCATAAATCCAACCTAGAAAGGATTTTGTTGCATAGTAAGAGAAATTGTCTGAAGAAGAGGTAATGTCCTTAACTGAGCATTTTATTTTATTTCCTCCTCCACCACCATAAGATATTATTTACCAATGATGATATAATAATATAAGTATACTATATATACTGATATGTTTTTATGATGTCTTCATGACCTACAACCATCGATTTCTCCCTCAAATGGGAAACAAAATCATTGATCGTTTGTACGGTGGACTACCACCTAATGAAATGACATAATTTTTTCTCCATCACCACTTCTCATAGATAGATATAATGATGTGTTTAATGTTTATATATAATATTTATGATATAATTATACCTATTGAATTATAATATCACATATACCTTCTTATATTATATTCCACAGAGAATATGACAACGTCACTTGTGTATACAGTAAACTACTGCTTCACGAAGCGATGTGATTCGTTTTTCAAATATGCTTTACATGGAAGGTTATAAGGATATATTTTATGTTTATATATGATATTAATGAAATATTAATCATAATTAAAATTAAATATATCATATAATTTCTTACCTTTCCATCCATTGATTAAATGATAACGTCGTTCGTTTGTACGACAGAGTACCACCTCACGAAGTGATGTGATTTGTTTTTCACTAATGATTTACATAGAAGGTAATAAAGGAAAAATTTTATGAATATATGTGATATATATAATATTAAATTGATTATATAAAATCATTATACAATCCACTTCATTACCCTTTCACCCATTAAAGAAATGATAACGTCGTTTGTGCGTACATACGACCTACCGTCTCCACAAAGTGATGTGATTCATTATCCATGTTCAAAATTATATAATGATTATAAAGACAATTATAATGAATAAAAATTATATTTATAAAATTTATATCATTTTTGATATAATTAAAATATAACATGATTTTAGGATCCATAACATTCACGATAAAACCTGCATGAGTAAATAAGACAATTAATACCCAAAACAATAATGATAATGAAAGATTACAAATGAATGGGTAATAATATGTTTTAAAATTATCATATATGATATTATAAATATTAATATGTTTATTTTATTAGTTAATAACATGTTTAAAAAATACTACGCAGGAGGTTAAATATCACTCAACTAAATTAAAGCATGATGTAAGGGGTTTCGTAACTCAATGTACATTCGTTGAGTTATACGACTATTTAATTTATCATATTATGAAAAAATTATGTGTGAAATGAATTTTGATTTATTTCTGTCTCGTTAACACTTTTATTGGTATGGATCTACATTTTTGACACATAATCACTGCATTGATTAACTCTTAACTCAATGATACAAATTCTGTAAGGGCTTCATCTCAAACTTTGTTCCTTAATACACATGTTCTTTTATGCACCTAATTCATTTTGAATGGTGTATTTAATTCACATTTACATAATATATGATGAATCCTTAATACATCATCATGTTCTTAAATTAAAATTCATCCACTTCATTCATGAGAAGCTATGATTCAAAAGTTACCAAAGAGGTAAGGGTTTATTTTTAATCTTATTTTAATCAAGATTACTTATGCTTGAATTTACATTAAAGGAAATTATTTGATCATCGTATAATAAAGCACTTTAAATTTATTATCATTTGGTTATTCATGAATTTTTAATGTGATAGTACCATTTTACTCTTTTTTTTACTTAAAATTGTTGAGATATTTTTTTTTAAGAAAATCCAACTTCATTAATCTCTTCGACCAAAAATCAATTTTCTTACAAATCCATGTTTTCTATAAATGTTTTCAAAAATGTACTATGATTGTTAAAGTAATTTTTATCCTTAATTGTATTTATTTTTTTAAAAATGAATCTTCCTATACTTTTACAAAAATAATATTCTTTTTGAATTTTCTTACAAAAATGTGAAAGGATTATATTTTGTTTAATGTATTCAACATGAACGGAACTATTCCACCATCATGAACACTCAATCATTTAAACACTTCGTTTTATGTTTCAAAGTTTTTGTTTCAAAAAAATTAGTTAATTTTTGGGAAATTATTATATTTTAAATCAGTGTTTTCAAAATTAAAAGGATATTTTTCTCATGAAATGTTCAAAGTGACCATTCAAGTTCATTTTCCGTCTAAGATGATATTATTTGATGCTACTCAAAGTGAAAAGGTTATTTTATTCAAGATTTTTTTTAATCATTTTAAGAGTATTTTAAATAATGATAATAACAATTGATTATATTTACTATATATAAATTATTTATATATTTCTCTCACATATATACCGAGATTATTATCCCATCCTTTTATGGGGAAATACATGCCTTCTGGTCATTCCTAAAATGCCTTCATTATAAAATCTCCTTTGATTATGTTATGAAGAAAGATCATGAAACCAATTTTATTTCCACGGTTAATTATTATGTTATTACTTATGATTGATTCCATTATTTGGAACACATAGATCATGTACATGATATAATGGGTGCACCTAGATAACAGTCTAATGCATTGGGTAAAGCTTTAGTCTCATAAGGTGTCCTGTATGGGATTAGGGTGTAAACCTAATACATTATGGGAATTTGTACACCATATGATTTTTTCTAGGAATTTAGCCTTGAATCATATTTATGTCATGTTTTGTGTTGCTTCCACATTTCCCATGCTACCATGATCTTATGATACCATGTTATTTATATTATTATTCCATGTGATTACTCATGTACCTTTTGTTTTATGATATCATGTTATAACTTTGACTCTCATGTTATGCTTCCTAAACATGTTTATTCCCTTACTGGTCATTTTAGATCACCCCATTGGTATTTTATTCCATACTTTAACCCACGCAGATTAAGGTGCTCAAATAGATTTTAGGTGCTCACTATGGAAAATAAAATAAGGACGCCATATTTTATGTATTAAGAACCTAATATTACAAATACATTAGGATTTTGTGATCCTTATGTTGTAATTATTAGATATTTATGTTTAAGTATCATGTTATAATATGTGAAAAGGGATTGGGTCATCATATAGATCCCATACAGTGGTGTATCTGTCAGGTCTATATGGTGGATCCTAAGTCATTCTGTAGGACTTCAATGACATAAAAGATATATGAAATGTGGAGGGAAGGTTCTGTCACCATTTATGGTTATGCCATTATATTTTGGTTCCCAATAGATGTGATTTGTTGTGTGGATGCCTATAGTTATGCCCCATGGTCCAACATTCATTCTCATTTCATTTATATGTCTTGGAGATCCAGTATAGATTAGGCAGATGCACCAGTTGCTATGTGGCTAGATGAGTTTCATGTTTTAATCTTCTAGCATGGGCTAGAGTGGTGGAGATTTATCACAAGTTTCTGGATAGAACTCACCAGTTGGATAATTTCTTGTGTTTTCCCCCTTTTATACAGTTTCTCTATTATTTTAGCTATTGTTAGTTTTTAGATAGGCTAGCGATATCAAGTGTTCATGCACTTGTTATGAAATAAAATTATAGGTCTAAAATTTTGGGGTTCCAACTAATGTCTATTTATCACCCCCTTTATGTTCACTTCGGTGTGCATTTAAACCTGATGTCTACTTTGAGGTTGGACTAAAATTTTCACGATAGATAAGGATAAGGACCATTGTTGCTTGATTGAGAAGAGCTGCTCATTTGGATTCCTAATATTGGGTTGGTGAAACTTGAGCATCTTGAAGACCAGGTATATAGATTGGCTTGGAGTTGGAAGCAGATCATGTTGTATTTATTTTCATTTCATTTATTTTGTATGTGGTTGGCCCAATGGGTGACCCGTTTCTATATTTTTTTCATCCTCGTGAGTCTGTGTTATTGCATACTGCATTCCATTTATTATAGGATGCTTTTATTATAGTTCACTAATTATTTGTACTCTGATGGTTATCCATGTTTATTAGTTTGGTTATTTTCCATTATTATTAAACTCTGACCATAGGTTATAGCCTCCCCAATTCATATTTTAGACCCTCACCACAGGTTGGCAACATCTGGTGTTTATGAAGGTGCACTTGAGGCCTTGTGGTGGGAAAGATCGAGTGGTGTGTCAGGTTGATATGAGATGGTTAATTTTAAAATGGTATCAAAGGTGCATGGTTTTCTGAATATTGGAGTTGGTAGATAGGTGGTCTAGGAATGTGTTAGAAATTATGATAAATATAGGACTGGTGTATTGTGAAAACCTTTATCGATAAGAAGTCAGGGTTTCTAGGGAATGGGATTACTATTCTTAGATTCTTTTTTTACAATTGTTTGATTTCACTTAGTGTGGTGCACTTGAGTTTGCAGATTTATGGTTTTTTCTAGTTTTTGGATTTTGGCCTATGGGAAAGAGGCCAGTGTTCATGAATTATTCTAGGCATGTAGGATTCACATGAAATTTTCTTATCTATTGTGTTTTACTCTATATATTTTCTTATAATGATAGGTTATGTGGATCAAGTTGTGAGATGTTCTCTAGTGATGTAGATTCAATCCCTTCATATAGGGATTCATGAAAACCCTTATGGGTCCTTTTGGGTTCTGAGTTCCCTATTGGTGGCTTGATGAGGGAAAGGATGTTTGAGTGACGTTGGGATTGGGCTTTCTTTTCCTTGACGTAGTGGTTCCCCTAAATTCCCAGGTTTTTATTCCTTGCAAGGGAGCTATTCTTGCCACATGTTGTATATCGGGCCATGAAGTGGGGCTCGTGTGCTTTCTATCAATGATGAGAAGGGTGGGCATGGCTCTTCTTCCTTAGTGGGTCCGCTAAGGTATGTTATCACCACGATGTTGTTGGGTATGAGGATGAATGGTGTTTGTGAAGTGGAACACTGGGAGTGCTCCCTGTCTCATGGATTGCTTACGAGGGTATGTTCAGTTTGACCCCTACCCTTCTCATTTAGGGTTACACCTTCGGTAGTGTAGTGGAAGTGTGGTTAGAAGCTTGTAGATTTGGATCGACACCTGAGGGTAGGTTGGTCATTTCTTTGATCATGGAATGAGGGAGATGTCTCAAAGTTAAAGAGTATAGATGAGGGTACTCCAGTTTTCTTAAGATTACCAGCTTGAAGAGCATGGTCAATTGTATTAGGTGTGTTAGCCTAGTTTTGTTAGGAATTTTCCTGTATGAGTGTGAGTCCTATTTCAATTTTTATAGAGTTTTAATGAAATACTTGTGTTGGTTGTGAACCATAGGATTTCGGTGGTAATGGGCATATTTTTAAGTGTTTTTTGGGTGTAGAGGTTGCAGGTTTGATAATGGAGCTTAGGTGTGACCAGTTTTTCCACGTCTATCCATTGCATTTAGTGATAGATTTAGCATGGTCTGTGTGGGTTTACATTGGGAATTGGGTCAATGATAAGGGTACTCCTATGGCAGGGAGTATTTGATTAGTCATGGTTGAATGTATCTCATGTTAGGAGGGAGCTGTGGGATCAGTGATACGGGTCGTTGGATGATTGAGATATCATCGTCTATACCAATGCTTTAGGAAGGGATTGGATGTGGTTTGTCAATCAAGGATTCTTGGGTGAGAGAAGAATTTGTGTTGGGGAGTTTTTGATGACCCACATTATCATACATTGTGAAAATTAGAGAGAATTTGAATTTTGTTCTGGTATATTTTGGAAAAAATGGTACATTCTCCAATAATATCATCTATAATAATTTTTATGACTGTTCTATTGGTCTTGTAATAGGTTTTTTACCCTATTATAGGAGTTTGGTGGAAATTATATCTACTCAAACTTTCAAGGAATATTTAATATTTAATTAATTAAATATTAATTTATTCACATGTGTTTGTTTGGTTATATATTTTAAATAGAACATCAAATTGAAATTATTTCTCCACTATTAAGTCTAAAATGGGGGGTTTTCCTAGTTGAGTCATAACCTTGCACTGGGAACTAAGGTCAGGAATGAACCCCTTTTCTTTCCTTTTCCTTTTTATTTTTTATTCTTTTTTACTTTTGTCCCTTTTATTTTCATTCCTCCCTTATGGATTGTTGAATACACCCATGTGGGATTCCACTTCAGGGTATTCTGCCAATATAGGGATAGGGATAAAAGAGAGGGATATGGAGACGATGATTCACCACTAAAGATCTCGGGTAACAATGGATCATCATGCGGTAGCTTCGAGTCACTGATCAGACTAAGGTGTTGGCGGTTTCTACATGGATTTATGAAATTTTTACATTTTATGTAAAAAAATCCCTATAGTTTATATTTTATTATGTTTCAAATCATTTTTTGGGTTTTTTGGTACCCCTAGTGGGTTTATCTATTGTTTTTGCAGGGAAATCAGGCATTTCGGGGGCTTCCCGTTCAGGGAAAGCCATGTACATGAAATTTGGTTTAGAGAGAACATGCTATGGGTTCTTAATATTTGGGGAAGATATATTTTTTGGGACAACATGTCATGTAGTAGGATTCCAGGGTGTGGCTGAGTACTCAGCCAAAGACCCCATGTGGGGGTACTTGGATATGTATAAATAAACGGATAATTCCCATGCAGGGGGTAGATGATGTGTAATGGTGGTACACACAATATAATCAATTATTTTTCATTCCAAGTGGAGATGATTTACATGGGTAGGTACCCAGGTGGGTTACACTCCATGTATGGAGAGGAACACATCATGTACTTTGGGAAAGTATATACCAATTGGCCTGAGACACAAGGCTAGGGAGGACCTTTGGGGGTATACACCATGTATCCCAGGTGCACGTTGTGTAATTTTCTTTCTTGGGTATGTTTTTCCTATTTTTATCCTTGATGTTGGAATTAAAGTTATGATTATTCAATTATAAGTGACTTCCCATGTGGATCATGATGGTGGAATCCTTTCGATGTTTATAGGATGTATGGATTGGGTTTTGGACAATGAGAGTTCAATACGAGGATTTCTAAAATATTTGGAATCATAATCAAATAGGGGGTTTGGGTTGTATGTTTTGAGGCCTAGGTAAGGGTTGTGAGATTAGAGATCATCTAGGATCGAGTGTTCTATGGTGATCTATTTGAGGTTCTTGAGAAAGATTCCAGTAGGTGGGATAAATTAGTATCTCTAAGGAGATATTTCTTTGTCCCTGCATGTTGGTACTGATTACTAGAGGTTAAAGATATTGAGGTTTAACTCTTATTTTTGAGGATCAGAGTAGTTGGATCATTTGGGTGGCGATTCCACCTTTGGATGGTGGTTTTGTTCAGGTGCTATTTAGCTGTTGATATAAGTCAGAGGGAATATTGAGGATTCCTTAGTGGGTTAGTTTCTGATTGAGTGATCAATGGTTTCTATAGTCAGCTATTGAGAATGACTGTACATAATATTTTATTTTAAATTGTGTAAAGGGACCCTTGTGGAGTGTATCCTAGTTTTTAAGTGGTCTTGACGATCATTATAAATGACCCTATTAGTGTGTGTGCTTTTGATTCCATTTTTGGATGTTTTATTGATCAAGGATCAGTTGGTGGCCGTCGAGGGTCGTTTGGTATGTTTCATCACTGGGCATGTCCTGTGGTTTGGGATGAGATAGAGAAACCCCTAATAGGGTGTCATGCTCTTTTTGTGTCCTTTAATCAGTTGAGGTTGTTTTTGTGGGTGTGTCCTGAGAGATTGGGTGTAGTAGTGGAGTCCCATGGAGGACGTTGATTTATGCTATGGCCCTAGAGACCATGTGAACCCCAATTTTGGTTTGACCCTATGATTTTCCATTGAGAGCCCATGGTGGCTATTTTTTAGGGATGCTGAGATCCATGTGATCATGAGAGCCCAATGCTTATTAGATGAGAGTGGATAAACATTACTGTTTTAGCTGTTTGGATGGTGAGTTTGAGGTTGGATCATCCTACATTCAGTTGGCCTTTGACCATGATGTTTGAAGAAGTTTATTATTTGGAATACGGTTTGAGGAGGGTACCCTTGGGATATCTTGGATTAAGAGTTGGTCCTCATTAGTGATATTGTTATCTTCTCCATTGGATGGATATTTCTAGATAGTCTTAGGGAGATAATAAATTATCTAGATGAGGGAACTACCCCTTGATTGATGGTTCTCCCTAACTAGGTGTTGGTTTTATTTTTCATGGTTGTTGTGTGCTCCCAAACTTGTCCATGGATCTGATATAGAAGTGCATCCATTAAGTCTATGTGGATGGAGACCATATGGTGGTGTATCTGTCCAGTCCAAATGGGGGAGCCCGATTCATTCTTCAAGAGTTTTGGGATGTGACAGATCTATGTTGTGTGAACGGGAGGTTCTATCACCATTTCAAATCATGCCATTATATTTCTAATGCTTAGTAGATGTGATTTTTCATGTGGATGCCTATGGTTATTACCTAAGGTCATAAATTCATGCTTGTTTCATTTAGATTCCTTGGATATCCTATGTAGATCTAGAAGATGCACTAATTATTTTGTGTCTGGGTGATCCACATGTTATAATCTTTTAGCATGGTACAAAGAAAGGTAATATTTACCATGGTTTTCTGGATAGAACCCTCTAGTTGGATGGTTTCTTTTGATTGTTTCTACATTTATATGTAGTTGTTTCCTTTATTCCAACTGATGTTAGTTTTTAGCTATGATGGGCACATCACATGTGCAGACACTTGTTATTACAGTAGATTATAGGTCCACCATTGGGGTTGGCCAACTGAGATTTATTTTTCACCCCTTGTATGTGTATCTTTGTGCATGCACAAACCTAATGTTTGATTTCAAGTTAGAGAATAGGTTGCACGATGGATGGGGTTGAGGCCTAATATTTCTTGATGAACCATTTCTGCTCATGTGAAGTATCAAGATTAGGCTGGTTCAACTCAAACATTGTGGAGATAAAATATAAGGTTAGGATCAGAGTTGGTAGTTGTAACTTCTATATTTATTTTAATTTTATTTATTTTATACGTGCTTGGCCTAGTGGGCGACTAGTTATGAATGTTTTTCATGATTTCAATTCTATATGATTGTATGCTACATTGTATTTATTATGTCATTATTATGTTTCAATTAATTTATTATGCATACTCTAATGGTTATAACTATGAACAAGTTTAGTTATTTTACACTATTATAGCACTCTGACCAGAGGGTTTAGTCACCCCACTGCATCTTTTATACCCTTACCACTGGTCGATAATCTCTAGCATTCTAGAAGTTGCATTTGAGGCCTTGTGGTGGGCCAGATCAGGTGACATGTCAGGTTGGCCAGAATGGTTTGTTACAAAATGGTATTAGAGGTGTTTGGTTTTAGGATTTGGGACATTAGTAGACAAGTGGACTAGAAATGTGTCAGATCTTGTGATGAATATTGGACTGGTGTATTCTGAACACCTTTACTGATAGGAATTCCAAGTTTCCAAGGCATGGGATTGGTGTTCTTGGACTTCGTTTTTATGGTTGCGTGATTTCACATGTGTAATACACTTGAGTTTTTGGATTTTTTGTTTGTTATAGTTTTTGGCTCTTGGCTAGAGGGAAAGTGGCAAATATTCATGCATCATTCTAGGCATGTAGTATTCACATGATATTTTCCTATCTATAGTGTTTTAATATATATATTTTCTTCTAATGAAAAGTTATGTGGAATGTGTGGTGAGAGGTTCGTTGGTGTTGGAGATGCAGTCCCTTCATCGAGGGATGTATGGAAACCCTTGTGGGTCGGTATGGGATATGAATTCCCTATTGGTGGTTCGATTAGGGAAAGGATTCCTGAGAGATGTTTGGATTGGGATTGAGTTGTCCTGAGGTGGAAGTTCCCTTGAAGTCCCATGATTATGTTCCTTGGGAGGTATTTGTTCTTCCCACATGTTTTTTTACAAATCATGCGGTGGGGCCTATATGCACACTATCACTGATGATATGTCTTGGTGTGGTTGTTCTTATTTATTGGGGATACTAAGGTCTATTATCACCATGATGTGGTTGGGTATCATATTCCAGGTGTTTGAAAAGTAGAGAATAATGAGTTCTCCCTATCTTGTGGATTTCTTGAGAGGGTAGGTTTAGTTGGACCCCTGAACCTGCTCATTTTTAGTTGTACATTTTCTAGAAAAGTGGAAGCATGGTTACAAGTTTGGGTCTTTGAATCAATGATTGAATGGAATGTGGTTCGGTGGTTGATTGTGGAATGAGGGAGAAGCCTATATGTTAAAGAGGAGTGTTGAGGGTGATATGGTTTTCTTAAACTAACATGTGTGAGGATAATGCTTAGTTGTTTTAGGTGTGTTATCCTAGTTTCAATAGGAATTATTTTATGTGAGCGCAATTCCTATTACGATTTTGAGTGTGTTTTAAGGAAATAATTATAGTGGGGAGTGAACTGTAGGCTATTAGAGGTTGTGAGACTTTGTTTAAGTGGGTTATTGGGTAAAAAGGTTTCAAGTTTTTTGTTGGATCATAGGTGTGAGAAGTTTATCCACGTCCGTCCATTGTGTTCGGTGATGTAAGTATTATGGGACATGTGGTTTTCTGTTAGGAAGTGGGGTGATTATTAGGATACTATAATGGTGGGGATCATAAGATTAGTCGTAGTTTACTGTCTCTCATGTTATGAGAGAGATGTGGGCATCGTGAGACTGGTCATTAGATGGTAGAGATAACGTCAGCAACACTGGTGCTTTGGGAGGATCTTGGCTTCAGGCTATCCACCAAGGCTTCTTAGGGGTGAAAAGCATTTGTGGTGGGGAGTTTGTGATGAACCACATCATCATAGGTTATGAAAATTAGGGGAAATTTGAATTTCTTTCCCAAGAGTTACCAGTGGAAAATTGTAAATTATCCAATAAGGTGATCTCAGATAATTTTTATATGCACTATATTGGTCTCATAATTGGGTTTTTCCCTAAGAAAGGAGTTTGGAGGAAATTAGAGATGTTTAAATTTTCATAAAATATTAAATATTTAATTAAATAAATAATAATTTATTTATGTATGTTCATTCAGTCTTATATTTTAAATGGTAATCTGAATTAATTTTCCTTTTTGGTAATTCTGTTTGGAATAAGGGTTTTTCTTAGGTGATGCATAACCTTGTATTGGGCACTAGGGTTAAAGTTAGGGTGGAGCCCCTTTTCTTTTCTTTTTCTTTTCCTTTTTTCTTCTTTTTTACTTTTTTCCTTTTTATTTTCTCCCCCCCCTGTGGATTATTCTATATGCCTGTGTGGGCTCTCCCTTTGGGGTATTTGTACTAGAGTGGGAGATGGATAAAATAAAGGGAGAGGTAGAAGAGGAGGGACCACCACAGAGCTCGGGTCACGTCAGATCATTGTAAAGCATCTACGGGTCACAAATCAGACTGAAGCATAAGTGATTTCCACCTAAAGGTAGGATTATTTTATATTTTATACTAAAAATCCTCAGAGTTTATGTTTTTTTAAATTTAATTTTTTTGGGTTTTTGGGGACCCCTAATGAGATGATATGTGGGGTTTAAGGTGAAATCATATGTTTTGATGGCTTTCAATATGGGGAAAGAAATGAACACAATATGTGGTTCAAATAACACATGCCATGTGTTCTTAATGTTTAGGGAAGATGAGTTTTTGGGGACTACACACCATATATTAGGGGTACATATTGTGCACTGTGATTCTAAGGTGTGGATAAGTACTTATCCAGACACCCCATACGGGGGTACTTATCCATGTATAATTACACATCCAATTCCCATGAGGGGGTTCACTCAGTGTACTGAAGATACACTCTGTGTAATAAAGTATTTTACATGCCGATTGGGGCTGAGGTATTTGAGTAGTTACCTATTTGGGTTATACTCCATGTACTAAGAGGCACAGACCATGTACTTTGGGAAAGTACACACCGAGTGGCCTGAGGCATACAACAAAGGAGGGCCTTTGGGGTTACATGTTATATACCTCAAGTGCACACCATGTACTTTTCTCATGTGGGTCCTTTTTCCTATTTTAACCTTGATGTTAGAATTGGTCTTATCAGTAGTCTATTCTAATCTTTTTTCCATGTGAATCGCGATGGTGGAATATTTTTTCTGTTTAGAGACCAACTAGATGGTGTTTTTGACTAGAAGAGTTTCATAGGGGAGTTCTTCAATCCTTGGATTTTGAATCATCTAGGGGGTTTGGGTTGTGAGTTATGAGGCTCGAGTGATGGTTGGGAGATCAAAGATCAGTTTAGATCTAGTATTCCATGTTGATCTATTTGAGGTTATTTGGATAGATTTTAGTAGGTGGGATAGAGTAGTATCTCTATTAAGATCAAGGTTTATCCCCCCATGTTGGGACTAGTTGATCGAGGTTTGAACATTTGTGGTTTAGCTTCTGTGTTTGAGGATGAGATCTATTGGAGAATTTGGGTTATAATGACTCCTTAAAATGGAAAATAAAATTAGGTTTTGTTGAGCTATGATATAATTCTGAGGGACTCTTGAGGATTCCCAAGTGGGAAGGGTGAGGACCAAGTGATCGGTGGTTTCTGAAGTTGGTAGTTGAGAATGCCCACGTGGAATGTTTCGTTTTGTATTGTGCCAAGGAACCCTTTTGGATAGTACCTTGATTTTTCGGTGTTCTTGAGGACCATTTTGAATTCCCCTATTACTATGTATGTGATTTTGGATTCCCTTTTTGGATTTTTTGTTGATCGAGGATCAGTTGGTGGCCACTGAGGGCCATTTGGGATGTTTCATCACTAGGAATATCCCATTTTTAGATGCTATAGAGTAACCTCATGTAGGGTGTTGTTTTATTTCTACGGACATTATGTTGGTTGAGGTGGTTTATATGGACATGGACCAAGATCTTGGGTTTAGTAGAGGAGTCCCGTAGTAGTAATCGCTTTATGTTGTGGCCCTGGGTACCATAGGAGCCCTGAGTTTGGTTGGACCCTGATATGGGTATTGGAGATCTCAAGGTGGATGATTTGTTTGGATGTTGAGATCTAGGGGATTGTGAGAGTCCTATACTTATATGATTATAGTGGATCCAAACTTCTAGTTTAGTTTTTTGGATGGTGGGTTTGAGGTTGGATCATCATATGTTTTGTTTTCCTTTGGTCGTGATGTTTGTGGTGGTTTCTACTCAATACTATGGTTTGAGAATGATACCCTTGGGATATCTTATATTGGTCATTGGAACTGGGTAGTGATCATGTTCTATCCTCCATTAGTTGGCTATTTATATACGGTCTTAGGGAGCTAATAGACGATCCAGATGAGGTTACTCCCTCTAGATTGACAGTGATTGCTGGATAGGGGTTGTTTTATTTTTTCATGTGCACTTTTTCTCTCTCAAAAGCATGTATGGATACAATATGGAGGTCCATCCATCGATTCAATATTGATGGATCCCAAAGGGTGATGTATCTCTTAGGTCCATGTGGTGGATCCCAAGTGGTTCTTAAAGACTTATAAGAAATAACATATTTCTGATGTTTGGAAGGGAGCTTATGTTTTCATTGTCGATTATGCCATCAGAGTCCTAGTACCCTATAGATTCACTTTGTCATGTGGATGCATATGGTTATTCATTAAGGTTTGTAAATCATGCCTATTTCATTTATATGTCTTGGATATCCTATTTAGATCTATTAGACACACCGATTGCTGTGTGTCTGGGTGAGCCATGTGTTATAATCCTCTAGCATGGGCCAGTGCGAGGTAGATTTACCATGCGTGTTAGGTTATAACCCAATGGTTTTATACTTTCCTCTGTTTAATGTACCCATTTTTATATATTTATTTATTTTATTCTAGTTACTATTAGTTTTTACCTATGTTAGTCATATCACATGTGCATGGACTTATTATGATAGTAGATTATAGGTCCAGCACTGGGGGTGGCCTACTGAGATTTATTTATCACATCCTATACATTCAACTAAATGTTCATGAAGATTTGATTTCTACTTTATGGTTGGATTAAAGGTTTTATGATGAATGGGGATGAGGCCCAGTGTTTCTTGATCAAGAAGATCCACTGACGTGGAGTCTCAGGATCAGGCTGGTGTAGCTCGAGTGCCGCGGAGGCTGGGTATGTAGTTTACCTTGGAGTTATCAATGGAGTCTGTTGTATTTATTTTCATTTCATTTATTTCATTTGTGGTCATCCAAGTATGTGAACTATTACTGTATGTTTTTTATACTTGTTATTTTTTATGAAACCATGATCGTATTACATTTATTATAGTATGCTTCTATTTCAGTTCATTTATTATGAATACTCTGATGGTTATCCCTATGTATGAGTTTTATTATTTTTCACTGTTATTTCACTTTGAGTAGATGGTATAGTATCCCCACAACATATTTCAGACCCTTGCTACTAGTTGTTAGCCTATGGAATTCAGGGATGTGCTCTTGAGGCCTTATGGTGGGATAGATCGACTGATGTGTCAGGTCGACCTAGGTCGGTTTGTTACACTCCACACCCAAATCATTTTAAGGGAATATTTCCCTTGTAATTTACTTTCACTCTTCTCATTTTTCTTGAGATATGAGACATTAATTTATCAAAATTATTCTCTATATATTCATAAAAATCTAGAAAATAAGATTCGTCATCAATGGAAACATTATTTTTCATTTTCTCTCTCATTGTGTATTTAAAATAGATTTCTTTTTTATCCTTCACCTTCTTATTGACAACATTTTCTTTTTTATTTCATAAGATATTGAAATACTATATAAGTCACCAATAGGAATATAACATGAATACTTTTCTTATAAATTAGAGACTTTATCATCAAATTATCTAGTAATATATGTAAAATAATTTAAACAATATTATAATTTACTAACTTCTCATAATAAACTATGATCATGCTCACAACTACATTTAACACTGTGAAGAATATATTGATAGTATCATCATTATTCATATATATATATATATATATCTTCTTAATTAATTTTCCAAAAATTTAACTTATCCCACTTAATTTTGGTTTTACCTTCATAGATATTCTATAGTTTATTCCAAATATATTTTAATCTTTTTATTCCTTTGAATTTAAAAAATCCACTCTCTAAAATGAAGAAAAAATATATTTTCTAGCATGACCATTATACTCTATATTTTTTGCTGGCCATTGTTATGGTAATACCCTTATCACATGAGAAACATACATTAGTTATAGCTTCCAAAACCTTATAACTAATAGATAAAAGGAATAGAAACATCCTTTACTTAAATTTTTTATATCCTTTCCCATCAAATGTAGGAATGTCCTTTTTATTCAATTAATTTAAATTATACATTATAGATAGTAGAGACTATTGACAAATTATTCTTTCTACGAGAGATTTCAAAATACCAATCTTTAAACAACCAATTTTGAATGAAGGAATCATCAATCTTATGACACTTATAGAACAACTGTAGGATTTATAGAAGATCATTGAGAAAGGGTGAATCAATGATCAATTTTTTTAAGTTACTTATGAAACAAACCTATCCAACTGTTATATTACTATGATATTTTCTATTTTCAAACCCAAAACCACTCTAACAAAAGATAACATCATGGATTTACAAGGTTTACCTATAAATGTTATAAATAAAGTCTTTGTAATTATAGGGATTTTTCTGTTATCACACTAACCACTAGAATAATCGTGTAGGTACAAGAATATAGGGAATAACCTTGAAAATCATATTTTCATGTCTCTTGAATATGCTTCGGTGTATCCCCTAGACAAGAAAATCCTGAACTTTATAGTAAAGAATAGTATGGGTAAAAATAGATATATTTTCCTCTCATTGACAATTATCATGTTTTTGGGTATTTTGAGTCATTCTTCATTTATTCTTTCATTGTAGAAAAAAATTCATTAAATATTCATGTAAAAACTATATAAAACTACCAATAACTTACACCTAATCATGATAATGAAACTTTAAATAAAAAGAAATCAGAACCGTATTCTATCTCCCATCCTTGAGTGGACATTATGGATAACATACCTAATCTTCTTTTTATAGTTCACACATATTTATTTAGTTTTTATTCATGCATGAAACTCAAAATATTTAGTCACAAAACAAAAACAACGAAACATTTTTGAATTTTAATTTTAATTTTAAATTCAAATGAATTACTTCATCCAACTGTTTATAACCTTTTTTTATTTCTTCCTAATCATGATTAACTATAGAGTTTTAATGGGATCTACTTCATTAATTATAGTATGATATCACCTGATTTTCTTCTTTCTTCCCAATTTATTATTCTTCTTTTTGTAATCATATCCAGTTCAATGTAGTGTAGCAACATAGGCTATAATGTGGGCCAAGTGGTTATAGTGTAATTTCTCCTTATTTCTTATTATTCTTTATTTTCAAATTATTCATCTTCTTTAAATTTAACTATAAAATCTATTTTTAGGTGTTTAATCCTTGAAATAATATATTAGGCATTATATGGACAAAAATGGTCTAACATAACCATTGAAAATATTCTCATTAAAATTATATAAATAATTTAGATGTGAAGTGTTGAAAATCAATAGTCTGATTATACACTCCAAAGGAATGGATTAATTGATTATATTAAATAATTTTTCATTATGATTTTAAATGAATAAATATATTTTACCTTGAAGTGGAAAATGAATATATCAATAACAAAATATCTTTTTAGATATTGTATCTAATGTGAAACTAGTATTAGTTAAATTATGAGATCTCATTAAATTTTGTTGATGATATATTTTAATTATTTAATGATTTAAGAACTTATAAATAATAGTTAATTTTGATAGATTTCATAATCAAAATACTTTTCCAAAAAAATCATTGAAGCAATACATTCTATGTCCAACTTATGAAGCTTTGGATTAGTTTTCAAATTTTCTTGGACTGTAAATATATATGAGCTTATTATATGAAATGTTTCTTCTTATAAATTTATATATATATATATATATTATTTCCAATTTATGGTTTTAATTTTTTCTATGTAGTAACATTGAATACAAAATTTATGAATCCTTGAAGTGTTCAAAATAACTAAAGTGTATTTAAAATTATGAAAGTTTTACCCAATTTGATAAATTATTGTATGTGGTGAACTGAATAAGGTATATGTCATATATCCATATTAAGATATATATATATATATATATATATATATAAGTATGAATATAAAATTGATTTTATCATCCCATGGTTTTTAAAAATCAATGTTTCTGTATAAATCCATATGTTTGGATAAAATTAACACCGTTGAAGAGTTTCTAAAAGAAATAAATTATTCAATCATGAAGTTACAAAGAATTTTGTTGTATTTCTTAAATTAATCATCTAGAAAATTAAATCATAAATTTTAGAATTATTTTACAAATTCCTGAAAATACCCCTAATGAAAATTTAAATATCATTCTTTCAAGAGTGATATATTTCATACATGAAGGGATAATGAAGAACTTATTTGTACTAAAAGGATAAAATATAAATTCACATATTATTTACCCGTGAATAATATAAATATATATATGTATATATATTTATTTTTCCACATGTACCTTGCAAATAATATGATATCTTATTTTGATAAATTTAATATAAGATAATTTTTTTTCCTATTCATCAAGATTTAAAGGGTATAAATGATTACTTATTCCAAAATTTATAACAAAACTAGTTTGGTTATTCCAATGTTAGATGTATTTATAATCTACATAAAGCAAGATTTTAACTTTAAGAGCCCCCAAGTAAAAATAATAATGAATGTTGTATTTGTTTTCAGTGTATGATAAAGTCAATGTATAAGGAAGTGTTAAATGATGAGATGATGATGCTTTGAGGATTATTATGGATCCATGAAATTCCCTAAGTTGATTGATGTGATACCATGATTAATGGAACTAGATAATCATGCGGCTACTAGCCTAAAGTATATGAGTTTGGAATATTCAACTCAATGTGTCATATAAATTCATGCTTGATAATACATCTATGTTTAATTATTATGATTTAAAATATGTTCATAATACATAAAACATGTGATAATTATGTTTGGATTAAGAAACTTGTTTAAAATTTTTTTATTAGGAATTATTAGAAGAAGAAAATGAGATAATTTATTTGAAGTGCATGAAAAAATAATTTCCTTATTTTACATGAGGTGAATTGAAGAATTAAATGAAGTCATTACATGAATAATAAATAAATTATGTTTTGAGATTGTACCTTTTTATTAATTTCATATTTTTATAGAACATATTACTTAGAGTTTTTCTAATTATTATGAGTGTGTTTAATAAAAAAAGTGGTCAACCATGCAAGAAAAGACAACCATATCAACCAAGTATATGTGCGAGTTGCATCTACCATATAGGGGAACCACTGTGGTAGACTAGTACTAGAGGTAGGGTATGGTGTGAGAACATGAACATTTATAGAGGAATAAGAGTTGTAATGCAGGGTGAAAATAGGGAGTAGATGTCAGCAATAGGTAGTTTTAGTGGAATCCCACAGCAAACCCTAATATTCACAACAGAGCCATTATTAGGGTGACCAATATTATTAAACATAGTTTAGATGTGTATATAACTAATATGGGACTAACATGGTGTGGATACTATTTTTTGTTTAAAATTACACAAACATATTGATGAATAATTTAATGAATTGATCTCCACCACTGGTACCTTCCTTGAATCACATTCTTTAAACAAAACTAATGGTTTTTTTTGTATCGTGATCAACTCTTACAAACTGTGAAATCTTTGATTGATACAAGCCTATATAGTTGAGATAATAGGATAAAAACACTCTAAAATTTCATTCATGAATTCTATTATTTTCATGAATTAATCATATAAAATAATATGGTACCATCGATGTAAAATGGGAGTTACAATGTTCCATTCATGAATTAAAAGCATGCCTGAGTTTGAAGTTCTAAAATGATGAAGCACATGATTATTTTGTCATGCATGTGAGTCTAATATCATGGAATGATATTATTATGTAAAGGGATAAAACTCCATGATATTTTTTCATTTAAAATTTCTATAAATTTACAATATATTTAGATATTTTAATGAAATATTGACATAATTTAATTATAGGAGTTTTAAGTTGGTGAAACATTAGAGTTAAGGTGGTGTAAACTCTCTATAAATATCAGAGTCAAGAATAAGAAGTGGTGTGACAATATTTTGAGAAGAAGACATCAGGATTACTCTATGTTTTAACATAGGACTTCTACTACCAATATCTTATATAAAAAAACACTTCTAATTGACGATATAGTGTGATTCACTTTGAATCATGTGAAGGTATCTCACATGAGAAAATCTACTTGCTTTTCTGTAAAGCTACATGAAGATATATTATAGTCTCATATTTACTATTTCATGAAGAAGAAGTTGTCATGTAATCTGAAAAAATGGAAGAGAAAGTATTTATCATGTACATGCTAGTACACAAAGGATATTGAGGCTCCATTAATCCCTATAGTTTTTTATTAAGAAACAAACACACCATAAAGAAATCATGATTTTATGAAGAAGAAGAAAATTTATAATGAGAATCCAAGTAAGGGAACCCTGGAATTGAGTATCAATTTTGGTTTGCATGAAGAATAATAAGATTTATTGATGTTGAGATAAGGACTTACATCTTCATGCATGCATGAAGTACATGGATTTATATGTATAAGTAATTCATGAAACTGATTTGAGTTTGGTATAGACAAACCATTTAAAGGAAAAAACATGATATTGTAACATATAATATTTCCCAAAGAGGAACACCAAATAAAATAAAATAAATTACCAAAAATAATAATAAACAAAATAAATGTGCTAGGTATTTTAAAATTTATATTCACCCTGAAATTAATCATATTTTCATGAAACACACATGAGGATATTAAATTCAGATCAAAGTGAGATCATGAAAGATAATTATTACATAAAAAATTATCATAAGAAAGAATATATGAGGCTGGAAAACTCATTGACAAAAGATAACTTTTCCAATAAACCACTTGAATAACTGAAGAAGACATGATCATTCACTAATGATTAATTTTTTTTGATAAAGACCAATAGACCTGATTAGAATCTTTTGATGTTCTTGAATAAGTTTATAAGATAAATCAAGTTGTTCCATCAAGTTTTAGGAGGAAGATATATTTAAAGTGGTGTAGAAGCAACTTGGATCAGAGATAGATCTTATTATAATGGGATCAAAAGTTGACAAAGGGGTTTCTGACTTGGCTCTCTAAACAGTCAATAAAGAAGGAAGTGAAGTTGAGGTATATAAAAAATTACCAAGGAATTATAGTTGGGGTGTCTAAATGACTAATATATTCATCACTTGTGGATATAGTAGAGAATCCATGTTGGGGAATCTAACCAACATGACAAATAGTAGGACTTAGTATCGAACCCTATAAATACCATGTATTTTGCTCTCTCTTATTATTTTTATATATAGGGTGAGCATGTATTCTATTATTTATAGGATCAAGAAATTAAAAAATTTCTATTTTTCTAACTAAAAGAAAATAATTCATAAAAACTAACATCTGATTCACCCCCCTCTCAGTGTTCAATTTGGATTAAGGATCTATAAGTAGCATAAAATGAAAGGAACACTCTAATGATCAATGAAATTTTTTGATTCATGTATAATCTTATTTCTGTCAGTAGATAATGTCTTCACACATTTTATGGGATAAATTATCACATTTGGAAGAATAGGATGCTACCCTACCTCTTATCACTTGGCCTAGAAGTTTGAGATACTGGAATATTTGCGTTTCCACCCACTTCTGAAGATGTTTCTATGAATCAATATGATAAAAGAAATATGGAGTTGGATGGAAATGATAAAAATTAAACATTTATGTCTCTATCAAATAAGGTTTAAATAAATTTTAACAAGGAGATATACAAAAAATTAAGAAGTAACTATGAATGTAATGTCAAAGTCAAGGAATCCAGACTTCGATTTTGGAGGATCCAGTTTGAGGACATCAAAGTGAATGATGATGAAAATATTAGTGACCATTTCAAAAGGGTTAATGATATAACTAGTAACATTAGAGAATTTAGTGAGAATATGGATGACTCTATCATTGTAAAAAATTTGTTGAGGAAATGTTTAGACCAATTTGATCAAAAAAATACCACCCCTAGAAGAAATAGATGATTTTATAGTAGATGAGTTACATAATGTACTCATTGATTATGAGATGTGAAAGGAACCAGCCTTCAATAAAGAAAAGGTTTAAATGAAATTTCAAGCCCTGAGAAAAGGAAAATTCAACGAAGAATAGGTTTCAGAACCATGTGATTCTAATTCTAGAGGAGATAAATATCTTAGTGAAATCATTTACCTTATGTCACGATGATTTAAAAAGGGTAATTAGAGAGGAAAATTCAAAAAATAAAAAAATTATATAATTGTGAAGGTTTTGGACACTTTACCAATTACTTTCCAAAGAAGAAGCCTATTGAATCTGAATATGACTAGGAAGATAAGAAATTTCATAAAATGAAAAAGGATAATAAGAAAAACATTTAAATAATTCCTACAATTGGTAACTAATTTTGATGAAAAAATGAGAAACAATATTTGTAATAAAGTAGATATTTGAATTAAAAGGTTAATTTTCATTATAAAGTTAAGTAAGTATTTGATTCATCAAGTAGTGAAGGTGATGGAGAATAAAGGAAAACAGATAGAATGACAGATGAAATGTGAGTTAAATGAACATATTTAGGAGATTATAAAGCTTAAAAAATAACAAATTGCTTAAGGATAAAAATAAAGACACCAAAGAGAAGGAAAAACTAATTAATAATGAATAATCTTATGTTAATGATATAAAGAATCATAAACTTAGAGAAGCTAAAAAATAATAGATTATAAGTGATCTTTAAGAGAATCTATATACAAGGGAATTCAAACTGGGTGAGAAATAATTAACATGTGTTGTTTTCTAAGATTAATGGAACAAAGTATAAGAAAACTTCCTTAATCCGACTGAATTTAAAGGATAATATTCCCATGTAAATGAGATTAAGGGTATAAATAAGAATACTAAATATGTACTGGATTTGACTCAAAGTAAAATTGATATTTTAACTATTGAAGTGAAAAAAATAAAATTTTAACCTTCTTCGACCAAGAAGATCTGTAAGAGATCCTCTCTTAAATTAAAGCGAGATAGAAAAATATCAATAAAATATATCCATAAAGAAAAATAAGGCCCAGTTTGAAGAAGTAAAGCACCAAAAAGTGTCTGGATATAATTATTATTAGGGTGGAATATCGAGGATCATAGTTTTATGTTGGTGTTGTGGAAGGTATATACATAGAGGCTGCTACTATTGGTATGACATGTCATTTATATAACTGAGGCATGAATCAAGGAGGATCTATGGTGATCATATGATAAAAAGTTCTCAAATAACGAAATATATGAAAAAATCCATAGAATCTACCAACACAAAACATGTAAGAATACTTGGAGGAGATTTTTGGTATATGTTAGAAGGAGGGTCACAAAACTGAGAAATGAATCACTATATTTCTAGGAGAGATTCCCTATGACATGAAAGGGAATAAAATTTATTAATATAAAATGGTTGATTCTGGAAATATAAAGCCTTTCGAAAGGATATATGATAAGTCTAAAGAAACTGAGTCAGACAAGAAATAATTCTTCGAGATCTAGCCATACTGATTGGACATAGAGAAGATAATGGATAAAAAAGAGATAGATGATAAATCTAAAGGAAAACAAGAGGAATATTCAATTAGTGGCAACTTAAATATTTTAAATAATCTTCCTAAAATTTGTGGAAAAATTTATCATGGGATGGAGAATTTTATGTCAATTATACCAGCCCAAGAAGAGAGCATGAGAAGGATGATAAGAGAAGAAACAAATGAAATTTCATTATCTACTAAGGTGAATAATATTGATTCCCACAAAGAAGTAGATCTATGGGAGAAGATGAGCAAGAAAATTGTTTAGACATTTGATAGGAAAATAACTGATTAGAATGGAAGGAAAGATATGTATAGGTTGAGATAGATCTCTTAGAATTAGTGCTACTTATGAGGAATCTAAGAGGTCTCTCCTTATTAACTTATTTATATGATTTTGTAATAACATGTAGGGAATTTAATGATATAGATTCATATATTTAGAAGGATAATATGATAAGTTAAATAAACCATGTATTCACTATATAGTGAATATGAAATTCCTAAATAGTTTTTTTAAATGTAAGATGAGGTATTGTAATCACTCCCATAACCCTATTATGAATTATTTGATGATTATTATCAAGGGGGGGTTTATATTGGTCTAAAAATTGGGGAGATATGTTTTTTTCATTTTAAATTTATAAAGCGTTTGTTCATATGAGTACCTGATGAATATATTTGACTATTTGTTTGTTTGAGTAACCCCAAAATATAAAGAGTAATTTATCTGAGTTTGGAATCACATGTAGAAAAATTTATGTAAAACAATGATCACCATAGTTATAGAATATTTTATTCTATGAATGTTTTTCCTATGTAGATTTAGAGTTGTATTTTTGTAGGATATTTATTAATAAAGACATGTAATCCCATCCTTATCTCACAAGTGGCAAAGGATAAGGATTTAAATGAATAACGGAGAAGAGGATGTCATGATGACATTTAAATAAGATTAATGAGATGTGAAGAACCCTATTGTGCCTTTTTATTGATTTTCAATAAAGGGGAGAATAACAATGACTTTATAAAGTGAAGAAATATTGATAACAAATTCGAAGGGGGAGATTGAAGATCCCCTCAAGTGAAAAGAAGAACTAATATTGTATTTGTTATAGTGTCTCATAAATTAAATGTATAAATATTAAACGAGGATTTGATGATGCTTGGATTATTTTTAAAATTCCTGAAATTACATAAGTTAATTGAGGCGTTTCTATGATTAATGGTGTTATAAAATTTTGAGGCTTCCAGCTTGAAGCATTCATGTTTGGATCATTCAAGAAAATATGGAATTGGATGTCATACTTGATAAAACATCCAATTTAATTGATATTTTTAGAAATATATTCATAATTCGTAAAACATGTTCGAATTATGTTTGGAGTAGGAACCATTTTTATAACATTATAATTCAGAATTATAAGAAAATTAAAGTGAGGAGAATTGATTTAAAGGCCATGAATTTTCTTTTCATGAGGAGAATTGAAGAATTAATTTATAACTTTAGAAGAAAAAAAATTAAAAGAATATTTGAGACTGTGTCTTGTGTTTCATGTGATACTTTTATGGAAAGGTTTACTGAAAATTTTCTATGTATTATGAGCCTATTTAAGAAAAATCAAGGTCACCAATTTAATCCAAGCTGGACAACTCAACTCAGCATATGTGGGAGTTAAATTTACCAAATAAGGGAACCAACATGACTGAATATTTTTGAAGAATGGGTAAAGTGTGAGAAAATTAAAGCATATATAGGAAGAAAATACACATTGTGGGGTGGCAGTGCAAAAAAGATTCCGACATTTGGTGGTGCCAACAAAATCTCAAAGTGGGCATAAATATTTTTAACTGAGTTGTTGATGAGGAATCCAATATTATTAAGTGGAGAACAGATGTGTAGAGAATCAATGTTGGACTACCATGACATGGGTACTATTTTTTCATTTAAAATATTAAAAACATAACTATGGATACTTTATAGAATTGATCTCTACTTTTGGATCCTTCAGCACATCATCTTATTCAACCAGTGTCATAGGGTTTACTTTGTATCACATTTAAATACTATAAAACCTGAAATATTCACTGAATCAAAGTTTATATGGTTGAGATATCAGGATAAAAACACTGAAAACATTCATTCACATATGATATAATTTTCACGCATTCATCAGTTCAAAGAAGATGATACTATCATCACAAAAAGAGAGTTACAACATTCCACTCATGCACTGGAAGCATGTATGAGTTTGATGTTCTAAAATGATAAATCATGTGATTATTTTGGAATGCATGTGAGTAAAGTATCATAGAATAATGAGTTGATTAAATGAAGTGATAAAAAACCGTGATATTTTACATTCATAATTTCCAATAATTACTGATATATTTGATGTTTTTTAATCAATATTGACTCAATAGAATTATCAGAGAGTGAAGGCAGTGAAATTTAGGGGCTATGGTTTTACAACATCTCTACAAATACTTGATATAAGACTGAGAATATGTGTGATAATATTTTGAGGAATACATGTCTATCATTCACTCTATTTTCACACAAGACTTCTCCTAATGATATCTTACAGGGAGAACAATTCTGATCGATGATCCAATATGATTCTTGTTTTATTGTGTGAAAGTGTCTCACTCAATCATATTTGTTTGAGTTTCCTTAAAAATACATGTATATATATTATAGGATCACATTTTTTGTTGCACAAAGAAGAAGTTACTGCATAATCTATAAATGATAAGGATATTGAAGATATCATATACACACTAGTATATAAATAATTTTGAGGTTTCATGATTCCCTCTAGGTTTTCTCAAAGAAAAAAATACACCAAAAATCCACCAGGATATATTAATGATGAAGAACACTAATAGTCAGTGGATATATATGAGAACCATGACACTAAGTACCTATTATTTTTTTCGTGAAGAAGAAGGAGATTGCACGAATCCAAGAGAAAAACTTGTACATGCATGAATCCAAGAAGTATGTGGATGAAAAAGTATAATAAATTCACGAAATAGATTTGAGATAAGTATAATAAAACCATTTGAAGAAAACAAAGCCTTAGATTGGAACATATAATATTTCCCAAACTGGAACAATGAATGAGATAATAAAAAATCACATGAAATAATAATAGAATCAAATAAATGTTCTAGGGGTTTTAAAATTCATATACACAATGAAATTCACCATCTTTTCATGAGGTTAAACCAAGGAGATTGAATTCAGATCAATGTGAGTTCATGATAGATAATTATTACAGAAAATATTACTAGATGAATGAATATATAAGGTTAGGAAATTCATTGATAGAAGGGAAATTATCCACCTGATCATTTTAATGATTGAGGAATAACTGATCATTCACCAAAGATAATAATTTTTTTCAAAAAAATCATCATAACATATTAGTAACTATTGAAATTCTTCAATAAGAGTACAAGATCAATCCAGTTGATCCAGTGATCTCATATAGGAAGATCCAATTCATGTGGTATAGAAGAAACTAGGGGAAGACCTATATCTTAATATTATTGGATAAAAATTTGACAAAGGAGGGTGTGATCAATGTGTTTAACCTATCACTAAATATGAAATTTCAATTTGGGTGTAGAACCAATTGTTGGGGAATTGTAGTTGGGGTGTATAATTAAATACTATTTTAATCACTTGTGGTTATAAGGAAGAATCTATGTTTGGGTAGAACCATGTAAATTAAATGGTTTGTGCTCCCTATTATTATTTATGTAGACAAGGTGAGCATGTGATAAATTAGTATGAGGACTGATAACCTTAATAAGTTTGTGTGGTTAAATTGAAATAAAATAATTTGTAAAAATAAACCACTGATTCACCCACAACCCAATGGTCAATCTAGAATAGGGATATAAAAAATTATATAATTGTTAAAATATGGTGGAACTGCAATTTTACGGAATTCCATAAAGAAAAAAATATGCAACTTCCTCTAATCATGCAATGTTTAGTGTGATTCATGAATCAAGTCTAGAATGTGTTTAGTTGCGATCATTTATTCATCATATCATAAAAAATTTTGGATCAGATAACGATATTCCTACTATATTAAATAAAGATAATAATTGTTGGATAGATAAATCAAAGAGTGTGTATATGAAAGGTGATAAGAAACACATATCTCACAAAAATTATTTTTCACTTATGAATTTAAAAATAATGAAGATATTATTATCCAAAAAATAAGGTATTGTGATAATATTAAAGATATTCATAAAGGAATTACCATATAAAAACTTAATTTATAATTTTTTTATAATGAATGAAAAGTATATCAAGATATTATGAGGGAGAGTTGGGAACATTGTAATATTTTTCCCTTCATCAGATTTTTCCCACTAGGTTTTTTTAATAAGGGTTTTAATGAGGTAGCATGGAATGGAATTCAATTACTTTGAATTCACATAATTTTCCCATATGATTTTTTAAGAAAATATTATATGAGATTCCATGAAATGTTGACATACACGGGGCTGTGCTATGAAATATCTTTTATTATATTGATGTTATAATTCTAAATTTAGGATGAATCTTCAATTCCTAAAAAGTCCTTTTATATGGTCATCCTTTCGATTTCCCAAAACAGTTGGTATTCCAACCACTAGATTTTATATAGATGATATGGATTGATCATTTATATTCATTACAATTTCATGTACCCTATATATATGTGTGCCACTATATCAATGGAATAAGATTTTTCCCTCTATAATTTATCTCTACTTCTTGTCCAATTTTT